>CM070682.1:38526221-39880501 GCA_036346265.1 Melocanna baccifera
CTCTAAGGTATTTTCACATCTCGATATGAATGTTATTAGGCTCCAACGCGTTATCCACTTTCATCCTTTTTCAGGTCTCTCTTACTTTTGACTTATGAATTTTTCGAACAAACTGCCTATCAGTGTCGTCAAAAGTATCATCCAATTCAATCATACTATCTTCATTGTCTCGATTGAACAACTTGTCGAATTAATCTTTCCACCTATCCTTAATCTCATCGTCTTTCACCAAAAAGTTTATTAGTGTCGTCTTTGATGCATTTAACTTTGTTGAAATCTCTCGGTTTCCTTTCTCGAAGTTTATCCATCTTGTAGACATCCTTCTCGTCCTCCTTTGTACTTACCTTTTGATAAATTTCCTCATAGGCTTTGCCGTGTGCCTTGTTCACTGCTTTCTTTACATTATTTTTTGCTGCTTTGTACTTCTGTATGTTGTCGTCGCTCCTATCATGATGTATGTGCTTGTAGTATATCTTCTCCTGATAGCCTTTTGCATTTTTTCGTTCCATCACCAAGTGTCTTTAGGTTCGTATCTTGTTCCTCAGGTCACTCCAAGCACCTCTGTAGCCACCTTCTTAATACGAGTTACCTTTTCTGTCCACATACTATTCACTTCTACGTTCCATGTCCCTTCCGCGATCCTCTCCCTAAACGCCTGTGAGGTGTCCTATTTGAGTTTCCATTACTTTGTTCTCGTGGTTTTGCCGACCTTAGCCTGCCGAACTCGTATCCTAAAACGAAAGTCGGAGACTACCAACTTATGTTGCTGGACAACACATTCTCTAGATATAACCTTACAATGTATGCAGACTCGTTTGTCCTCTCTCCTGACAAGAACAAAATTAATTTGGCTAGAATGCTGATCACTGCTAAAGGTAACTAAATGAGATCGTCGCTTTCTAAAAAAGGCGTTAGCTATCATGAGATCATAAGCTACGGCAAAGTTTAAGATATCTTCTCCTTCTTGATTTCTATTACCATAACCAAAACCCTCATGCACCATCTAAAACCTCCCACTAGTTGTACCGATATGACCGTTGAAATCACCTCCTAAGAAAAGCTTCTCACTATTAGGCACATTTCTAACCATGTCATCTAGATCTTCCTAAAATTGTCTCTTAGCGGTCTAATCCAGACCTACTTGTGGTGCTTATGCACTAACGATATTCAAAACCAAGTCGCTAAAGATTAGCTTGATTAGGATAATCCTATCCCCTATCCCTTCACGTCGACAACTCCACTCTTAAGGCGTTTATCGATTAAGATGCCCACTCCATTTCTATTTTGTTATGTTCCTGTATACCACATTTTGAAGCCAGTATGCTCTACCTCCTTTGCCTTCTGATATGTCCATTTAGTCTCGTAAATGCATAAGATATTTACACATCTCCTAATCGCCGTATCTAGTTCTTAACTTACCTATTAAGAATATTCCAACTACTCAGACGGATCGTACTTTCCCAGGCTAGCTTCATTGCCCCTTGCACCCATCGAGTAAAGTGTGAAGACCCTTACACATTTTTCACTACATCTAGGCGCCGACGTAGCGTGTCACTAAGGGAGTGACGTCCCAACCCTTGCTCATTTGTCACCATACCTGGATTCTGATATAGTGCGTCGCTAAGAGGGTTACGTCCCTACGAATTATCAGTTTTGGGTTTTATTCTATGAAAAGATGGCTTAATTTTTTACGTTGGCTTGCTGAGCCTGACACAATCCTTCTCCTTTTTTCTAGTTTGGGATAGAGTATGTAGTAAACTACATAGGCGGAGTTGAGCACCAAGGTTATGCCTTTAGTATTTTTTGGCATGCCTAGTTATAAGGGCATTTTTGCAATAAAAATTGTAATTATCAAAACAGCAGCAGCCTGAATCCTGAAGGCAAGTAATTGGCATTCACACATAATTCATAGTGTTTCCTTTTTGTTTGGAAAAAAATCTTTGCAGGCTGAGGAGGCAAAGAGGTTGCGAAAGAGAAAGAAAGCTGAAGCTTTGCGGTTGCTCGACATGGAGAAGAGACAAAAGCAAAGATTGGAAGAAGTCCGTGAATCACAGAGAAAGGTCTCTTGTTCTACCTATACTATGCCTGTATGCCATTAGCTGATATTTGCCTGATAGTACTTTCTAGAGCAGTTTCTTGCTTCTTTCTTTAGGTGATTTTGTGTGGTACTTATTTTCCCTTTTATTTTGTTGAAAAGAATGAGGAAGCTATACAACTGAAGGAGCAATACCGAGGGATAGTAAGATTAGACCTCGAAAATATGGAAAGGAGATACAGTGATATGGCTTCAATATTACGTGTATTAGGCATCTCTGTGGAAAGTGGTGAGGTATGTCCTATTTTACGAATATACTCACCCCATCTTAAACTTCCTGGTGGCAAATGATTATTTTACTGTTATCTACTTTGCTAGTTTTCTAGTTGTATTGATTTTGTTTATTTCTGTGTAGTACAGGTTGTTGCTAGTTTATTTCTGTAGCTTAAGAACTCAATATTTTTGAACAGCAAGTTTCATGATAGATTCTAAATGTTATTAATCCCATTTCTTTTAAAATCAAATATTTTGATATTTGAATGAATCAACTTATTACTAATGCATAGGAGATCATACTTGTGGACTTTGTTCCTCTGCCTATTCACATACATGGATGGGTGCAGGCACTTGATTGATTTTTCTGTGGCCATTGCAGACGCATCCACACATGCAGACACATACACTTTGCAATTATATTTTACTTTTCAGCAGTGCTCTCCCCTGATTGTTTATTTTCCAAAAATGAAAAACTAAGCTCCTCATTGCACATTTTTGAAACAAACTTGCCTATTACTGTCTTGTTGGGGGTCAATTACTACACGGATTTCATAAACAAATGTTCTGACCCAAATCTATACAAAATTTTTATGTAAGCACTAACAAATTTTTTCCCTGTCATGATGGCCATACATAAGTAAGAAATGTTTGATCTCTCTTCTCCCCATCTGATAGTCATTTTGGGATGATACTTATTTTTCAGGTTAAAGCTGCCTATAAGCAAGCGCTTCTGAAATTCCATCCGGACAGAGTATCAAGAAGCGATATTTATCAACAGGTCAAAGCAGAGGAGACATTCAAGTTTATTTCACGCCTGAAAGAGAAGCTACTTTGTGTTTTTTAATATCATATCCCAGATCAGTTAAACCATCCCCAATCAATCTTCTTGTTACCAGTGTAGCTGGACTATCTTTTTCATAGGCTGAAATCTCCTCAGCAGGCTCAAGTTCAACTGTTCTAAAGTTGTTCGATGTTGAACATCAAACAGTGTCATCTTTTGAACTAGTGCTGAGCATTTATTATCCTCAGTTGTTGTAGTAGTAGGGGTTCTTGTTAGCTTATATGTTTTTCTTGGTTTATGACGGGGGAAAATGTTTGTATAGGAGAGATGGCAGAAGGATCATTCTATGCAGATGATCTTTCATAATTTATCTGACAGAGTACCATGTTTTTTTCCCCTTCGGAGTGACTGCTGGTTGTTCAACCTGTTTGTCTGCAATTCCATACATCTGCATTTTACAGAACTTGGTGCGTAGGAGACATGGGAGTATTTCATACCGGTAATATTAGTACAAATCGATCGGATTACCTTTCGATGTTAAAACCATAGCCATGCCTCTTTATCTGAACATGCTCTATTCTCTGCCTTTTGGGGTTGGCCATTTCAGACCAAATGGGAAGATAACGAAGACATCAAGGTCTACAAATTTATTTAGCTTACAACAATCACTATACACCATGCTCAAATTTAATTATTTAAATCACATAGACAGCGCCCATGGAAACTGTAAAAGTTGTCATTCATGCTACACATATATTACATGGTAAATTACTCGTCCGGCCGCCTCACCGCAGGCGCGAGGGGAACTGTGCTGGACAAAGCGAAATATACACATTGCAGCTTGCTGCTTATATATGTTAGGGCCAAGCCCTTCTTCTCGCAAATACAAGAGGACAATAATAGTACACCACGTCGAGCGGCAGGCAGGCAGGCAGGCCGGCCGGCCGGCGCAGCCTGCTACTTATACTGAATAATACGCTTACATGGAATGGAAGCCTTTCAGCCGTTGATGTGGCTCACCATCCATGGTGGCAGCCCCATGCGAAGCTGCCCTGCTGCGTCCTCTGCCCTCCCGCCGGCTGCCGCAGGGTGATCACTGCACAAACCAAATCGAACAAGCGTATTATTTTGTTACTTCTTGCTAAAATGTCGAAGGAAGCAAGCTATCATGCGCGTTCTTGAAAAAAAATGGTAAATAAAAGAACATCCCAAACCTACTTGAAAGAGGTTTCAAGAAAGCATTACGGTGTGTGTGATTCCTGGTCACCCTTAGCCTGGCCCTTACGCTTCATCCAGGCAGGGTTCACCTTTTACCCTGTGGGCCTGGCCAACTGGCTAGTGGTCAGGCGAGGCAACCAAATAGATCCTACCGGTCTGGTTACCGATCAACAGTAGGGACTAGGGTTCGGTTTTCCGGCGGTTACCGGCCGGTAACCGGAAAACCCGACTAGGTCCAGGATTAAAAAAATCAGAAATCTCGTGTGCATGCGCATTAAATACTGCACACATGCTGCGCATGCCTCATAGCTTTTTTAACCCGTGTGCATGCGCATTAAATCCCGTGTGCATGCTGTGCATGCGCATTAACCTTCCGCATGCATGCATGCGTATTAAAAACCGAAAATCCGTGTGCATGCTGTGCATGCGCATTAACCTTCCGCATGCATGCCTCTTAACCTTCCGCATGCATGCATGTGTATTAAAAACCGAAAATCCCGTGTGCATGCTGTGCATGCGCATTAACCTTCTGTATGCATGCATTTTAACCTTTCGCATGCATGCATGCGCATTAAAAACCGAAAATCCCGTGTGCATGCGCATTAACCTTCTGCATGCATGCATACGTATTAAAAACCGAAAATCCCGTGTGCATGCTGTGCATGCGCATTAACCTTCCGCATGCATGCCTCTTAACCTTCCACATGCATGCATGCGCATTACAAACCGAAAATTCCGTGTGCATGCTCAAATCAATGCTCTCTCGCTCCGGTTTTTCCGGTTTCCTACCGGTTACCGGTCCCCTCCCGCTCCCTTCAAAATTTTCATTTGCCAAAATTTAACCGATTTTTAACCGGGTTTTTCGGTAACCGGTCGGTTCCCGGTACCGCCCGACGACCAAGATTTGGCCCGGTTCCGGTTTTTCGAACCTTGTAGGGGACTCCAGTAAACGGGTCGTTACCAGAATGGTTCCGGTATTCAGTTTGCTAAACCACTGGTTTCTCGAACTCGACTGTGCGATGTGATGTACCTGATATTTGTTGTTGGGAGAGCTTCCCTCATCATGAAGGACGAGGAAGAGGAACTGGTTAGAGTCTGAGTTTGGTCCCATTGCGCTTGCTGTTTATGGACCTTCTGCTTCTCCACGAGCTGCAGGAAATAGTAGAGGTTCGTGTCAAGTTAACTTGCTTTGATGGAATAACTCTAGATCGGCTGGATCATGGATGGGGCAATAAGGTGAACAGCCTACTTCCTTCTGCAGAATCGTATTCTCCTCCTGCAGTGACTTCTCCTGCAGCAAGAATGCGGTGTGCGTAAGTACAGAGAGTACTTGCATGCATGCTCGAATGTCACATGGCTTGCAACAAGCGATCGCCGGCTAAAGATGTCATGGCGAGTTAGCAAGTTCTAACACCCATTCAGGTAAGCAAGGTTGACATTTTACCTTCTTTTGAAGCTCGGAAATGGACTCGAGCATATATTGGCTCTGTGCACACAAGGAATTTATAACTGTCAGCTCTTGAACATACATGCATATGATCGTAAACCGCATGCACAAAATGTGGATATCTCAGTCTAGAAGCTGGTATACTTCGCTGAACTTTTCTGCTAGTGTTTTTCTTCTTTCTTCTTTCGAAATATTATGCTACCGTATTAACTCATAAAAGTTACTACCTTCCTGGATCTGATATGTTTCAGTGAACTTTCCAGTTGCTGCTCTAGTTGCTGAAGCTCCTTGAGATTCAAAGATTCAATATCCTCTCCCATGAGGTGCCTGCAGGATATAGAAGTTCAGTCACATTTGTCTTTAACAGTGTATAGTACACACTGGCAACCAACTGAAATCACTTACTTTTGACATTTCTGTATTGTCTCAACCTTCGCCTTCAGTTTCCTATATTCGTAACACCAGTTGCCCTACACAAGCAAAGAAGATTTGCGTTACTGAATTTGAGCGTAACAGGAAGTATCACAAACAGGAGTGATATTAATTACTTCAGTAATTCAGAATTGAACAAAGAGAGTTAACAACATTGATCGCCAGGGAAAATTAAGTATAAAGGAAGGATTGTTCTATGTGGTGGAGTTGAATTTTCGTATTAACTTAAAATCAATTTTGTCACTGCATTAGGGTCAGCATAAGGGGAAAAAAATCTTGAGCACGTACTGCATAAACGAATTTACTGTCTGTTGTGCTTGCAGTAATACTGATACATGAGCATCTTTATGTTCACTGTACTTTCATCAACAAACAGGAATATTCACATTACCCAATTATGGAATTTTCTTTTCTTTCTGTCAATCAAGTTCATTATGACAAACATGTGGGTTAGCTCATGCAAGCCTGTTAGACACATTACCATTATATGATTTGCCAAACAATGAACTCTATTACACATAGCTCTTGAAATTCCAAAATGTATAGTTAACTCATTCTAGATGACAAACATGTACATGTGAAAACTAAAGAATAAGAACACGGTGCACTCGATCAGATCATATAAATTATTAATCACTGATAATTCACGAAAAGAATAATTAGTCAATCTACAATTCCTGCAGTGCATTTCTGATGAAAGACTGGGAAAAAAAATCAGAGGTTATCTTTACGACCATTATGCTTACTGTCATTTCCACAAATTGCGTTTTTAAAAAAATTGAAAAATTCCGGCAAAAGTAAATCAAATGCACAAAATCACTGAATTGTTCCAATGTCCTTAGTTAACTATTCTAGATGACAAACATATGGAAACTGAAAAACAAGAACACAATGCACTAGATCATATAAATTATTAATCACTGATAATTAATGAAAAGGATAGATGAGTTAATCTACAATTCGTGCAGTGCATTTCTGATGAAAGATTTGCAGTGCACTTCTGACGAAAGACTATGGAAAAAATCAGAGGTCATCTTTATGACCGTTATGCTACTGCCATTTCTGCAAATTGTGTCTTTAAAAAGATTGAAAAATTCTGCCAAAAGTAAATCAAATACACAAAATAACTCTGAATTGTTCCAATCTCCTTTCACAGCTTTCTTATTTTTCTCCATGTTTTGGCACATGATCAGTTTCAACAGTCAATATTCTAATATTGTACATGTTTTATGAGATGCCTTACAGTCTCTACAAGAGTGGCGCAATCACCTTACAAACTTTAGGACAAGGGCAACATGTTTTAGCTCTGCCAAAAAAAAGCTTGTTACATACATATTTCTCTAATTATCATAAATAAACCATCCACGCAAAACAGGTGATCACCCAGATTTGGAAGGTAAATCCACCGGTTTATTTTTATATATCTAGGCCATCCATTTCAGAGTACGATGTTCTGGAGAGTCTCAAGGTTGTTCTTGATAAAAACTGCCACCAAGGCTATGATCAGATCATCAGAACTTAAAATTGCCAAAGTGGTGAAGAGCGTCATCCAAAATTGTTTTTTTTCTCGAACGCGCAGAAGAACTGCGCATCATTATATTAAGAAAAAGAAAGGAGTCTAAGAAGACTCGTACAAAAACCTCACCAAGTAGGCGAGGCTAAGAACACAAGGTAAATTGCAACATTTGATTCCATCGTCCGACTAAAGCGCAAGTACTCCTCAAGAACTAATTGCATAGAAGTTAAGAGAGAAGATCGACATGGACCCCAATCCATCTTAAGTCAATTAACATCATAGCTCGAGAAAAGAATTAAAAAAGTACAGTGCCCTAGTGAATAAAGCTCATAACATCATATATCAGAAACAAATAACTTCATAGCTCAAGAAAAGAACACCTTTTGCTTTATTTTACCTGAATTTCAGATTCGGCTGAGGTAAGAACCTTTTCTGCATAGGAGTAGCGCTCATACCGTTCAAGAATTTTGTCCATACTGTGAAAAAGGAGGAAAATACATCTGGTCACTGGAAGTAAATGTAATCAGGATTAACTATATGCAGTATACGCACACTCTCAAGAATAGATATATGCATTCATTTTGATATATCACTGTAAAACTTTTACCATAGTGTATTGTTTCATATCCAAGTTAGATCCATACACTGTATAAAACGTGCTGGTCCAACTGTTTGGAAAGCTTCTTTTTGGAACAATTGTTTGCAGAGCTAAATGAGAATGGGATCGGGACTGAACAGCACAGGTACTTTAATTACCAGAATGATATGTCAATATTTAACAACAGTGGCAACAAAAATAGCAACAGAAAAACTAAAAACCAAACCCAAGAACCAAGAAAGCTTGCATGGAAAACACAGACGTGTTATGGCTGTGGTCTCTTGTTAACTGTGGTTTAGCCCCTTCGGTTTCAACATGAATTGTTTCAAGAACTTCTTAGCTAGCTGTTTAAGAACTCATAATAGCCTGTAGATTCTGTACTAACGGAGTATATTAACAAAAGTGAGGGGTGTAGGCGTGTAGCACAGTCACACGGTGAAGTCTTAAACTGAAGGGTGTTAGTGATTTGCTGTAATTTAATTTTCAGATATCTGTATAAAGTGATTTGCTGTAATTTAATTTTCAGAGATCTGTATAACTTCACATGGCAACCAGAAATTACTATTTAAATAAATCCAGATAGTAAAAAGAGGAACATATATGGTACATTTTGCTGATCTAGTTGATCTTGTTCTTCAATTCTAGAAAAAAGTTAAATTATTACCAAATTTGCTCAAGTTCTAGAGTATATCAAAACCCTAGCTTCACTTTTTTTCTCAAATTGTTTTCAATTTTTATGCTACTTTTCACAAATTTACAAGAAAAGGCATTTTGTAGCAGACACCAGCTCTTAAAAATGGATACTAGTAACTTTTTGGAAAAAAAAACAATATATATAAGGGGGGGTGTATTAACAAAGTTCTCTTAAGCAACTGGACGGTAACACCTCCTTTGAATTCGATAACATGCAAAAGTTGGATTGCCATAATAGAGATCGAAGGAATTGTATGAAATCATACATTTTTGAACGTTTGATTACCAGAGTTGTTAAGACAATATATAATTATATATGTCTCTCCATTACAAGTTGCCTCTATGGAAGTTCGTATGCTAAGTGATACAAGAATGTTCTATGGTTCTATCCTCGGAAATTAAGCAGGGAGTGGTGTGAAATGACAATCAAGAGAGAAAATCACTCATGTGATATTGAAATGATACGTAAAACTTATAATTAACGGTATGGAAATTCAACCAAATATATGAACAAAGTGTCAAAAGAAGTAAGACTAAAAAAATAGTGAGCAAAGAAATATATGCATGGGACAAATGTCTCTAAAATGAAATAGAGACGGTGCTACTGTTCAGTCACCTGCAGTAATAAATGTATATTGCATAAGCAACAGCTCTTCAGGTACATAGTTCAACTGTTTGGAAGGTGAAACAAATTACGTAAATTTTCTCACACTAGCGCAAACAGATGTTAAATGTATGTGTTTGCCTGTATTTATGTGTTATGCGAGGAGTCTGAACAGAAAATCTGCACGTCTGTTCAATAAAAGTAGGTCTTCAAGCATTCATGGAATTGGCCACCACTTCACCTTGGGAGCTGCGATGGACGGTGTTTCACTCAAAGCACTAGTGGTAGAATGCATTTGCTTGATTGGCTAGTTCATAAGATCACTATTCTGCTTTTTTTTTAAAAAAAAACCTTGATCTTGTACCACTATTATCAATAAGCTGATTTATTTGTCGTTTGAATTATTCAGTTATATTATATCCCAATGGCATGTAGGTCAAGAGTTTACCCATTTTTGGATCACTTGCAGAGACAAGATAGCTATAGAGTCCTGTGATAACCTTAATAGTACAAATATCAACTTTCTAGGAGTTTAATTTATTAAAGTAACATTTGAACTTAACCTTAACAATAGACTGCTTATAGTTTGAAGAATATAAATATATTTATGACCATTGGATCACATGATGAACGGATCAGTTCGAATTAATCACTCTTGTATGGCCGTGTGAAAGTGCAAGGGCCATTTGAAACCATCCATCAGGCAATCGGACAGTTGGAAGTACTTTATTATGTTTTGAGAGTACAGACAGTGTTTCTATTAAACTATGCATCCAACAACAAATGACTAGTGTTTTATAATTCTAATGGATAAACGTTTGTATACATAGGCACACACATAGGCGTACCTGATTAGCTTATAATTAGGAGCTCGCTAAATATTTTATAATCACAATACATCAGTTACATGATTAGCTGCTATAACCAGGCCGATCTATTGTCTTATGATGGCATGAATATGTCATGCACCCGCAATACTACCCTGCTTAAGACTGACTTTTTAGATTATACATGACTCTTGTTCAGTCTTTACTCACAACAACAACATCTGAATATTGTGAACTAGTACAACAAGGGATAATCATATGTCGGAGGGAGGTTGAACGGCGATGACTTGAAGTAGAACAGCACTAGGTGAAGGAGGGTATCGATTGGAGGAGGAATAGATTTAGAATAGCTAGTCAAGAGAACGACCACAGTTAGACTTTAGGGACTAGAGACTTGTTTATTCATCTTTTCTTTATTCATGATAGATATATACTATCCATTTTATAGAGACGACCTAACTTAACTCTTAAGAAATAATCTATAAGAAAACTTATCTCAAACAATCTAATCTAATAATAACTTGCCTAACTAATAGATAATACCAAACATCTAATAGATAGATTTCTAAATAATAAATCATGCCTACTACACGCATGCTACAGTACCCTTGTGTGAACAGTACGTGCGCTACAGTAACCGATGCTACAGTGCACCACGGTGAATAGTACCGCGCGCTACAGTACATATGCTACAATACTTTCCCTTAATATTAGACCATAACATTACACCCCTCACGGTGAGGCAGCTCGTCCTTGAGCTACGGTGGTGGTCATGGTTGAAGACCTTCAGCTCTTCACTGTTAACCTTTAACTTCTTTAAGAGAGATAGTGTGGCACTGGAAGCTATGTTGAGTGGCCCTGATACCAATTATTGTGAACTATCACAACAAGGGGGTAATCATCCATTGAAGCGAGGTCGGACGACGACGACGACTTGAAGTAGAATAGCATTAAGTAAAGGAGGGCACCGGTTAGGGGAAGGAACAGATCTAAAGTAGCCGGACTATGGGAGAGACTATAGTTAGGAATCGACAATTTGAGAATACTTCTTTGTTATTCATTGTTTGATTGATAATAGATATATGATGTCCCCTTTATAGGAACGACCCAATTTGACTCCTAAAAAATAATCTATAAGAAAATTTATTTCCAACAATCCAATATAATAATAACTTACATAACTAATAAATAATACCAAACACATAATAAATAGATTTTTAAATAACAAACCATGCTTAATAGATAGATTCCTAAATAACAAACCATGTCTAATACATGTGGCGCTACAATACTCACGGTTAATAGTACCGGTGCTATAGTACAATGGTGAACAGTGCCACTACAGTAGTACTACGCATGTAACCTACACCCCTCTAGCGAGACAGCCTGCCCTCGAGCTACGGTGGTGGCCACCATTGAAGGCCTTCTACTCTTCGCTATTAGTTTCCAACTTCTTCAAGAGAGATGGTGTGGCACCGAAAACCATGATGAGTGACTCTGATACCAATTGTTATAAATCTTAGTTCATAACGGAATAAACATCCGTTGAAGGAAGATCGAACGACAACGACTTAAGGTAGAACGGTGCTAGATGAAGAAAAGCACCGTTTAAAGGAAGGAATGGATCTAGGGTAGCTGGCCTAGGAGAGAGATCAGTGCTAGGAATCACTCCATAAAGGACTACTCATCTTGCCCAGTTAAGCTCACGTAAGCATCCAACAAGTTTCAGCTAAACCTTGGAATGCTCTCAACAAGGATTAACGTTGCAATACCATGCGGCTCATGAACTACTCTATCAAAAAAAAAGTTAATGAACAGAAATGAACTTTATCTTTCGGTTAAGAAGCCTTTCTCAGTTCAAACGTTCAAATACCACTATTACCTCTCGGGTTCCTTAAGGAGTCCTCACTACTACAGAAATCATCATCACAGACGGTTCAAAAACGTCATCACAGATGGTTTTCTGAACCGTCTGAATTTATGAGTCAGCGATAATCGAAGGTTATCACAGACGGTTTGTGAGCCGTCTGTGATAAATACAATACAGACGGTTTGTAACTGTAACCGTCTATAAAAAACACTACCACAGACGGTTCTAGTTTAGAACCATTTGTGATACTCACATATTACAGACGGTTCTAGTTTAGAACCCGAGAGTGAGTCTATGATGTGTGAATATCACAGACGTTGTAAACTAGAACCGTCTGTGATTTACTATCACAAGATTAAAACCGTCTATGATAGTTCATTCTATACCTAAAATTTTTCTATTTTTCAGTTAGCCTCAGGAAATGTTAGTTATGCAAGATTAAAATCCACTATTACAACATAGCAGAGCAAATTTTATTTCTATTACAATCTACTATTATAACATCACAAGATCACAAGCAAAAATAAGCAAATACGATATCAAACATAGCAGAGAATATTTTATTTCTATTACAATCTACCATTACAACATCACAAGATCACAAGCAAAAACAAGCAAATACGATATCAAACATAGCAGAGAATATTTTATTTCTATTACAATCTACCATTACAACATCACAAGATTAAAATTCACCATTACAATATCGCAAGAAAACATAGCAGAGAATATTCCATTTACTTTCCATTTACATTACAAACTGAGCAGCCCTAACCCCACAAAGTAGCTCGAGTAGTTAGAGACCAATTTATCACAGACGGTTCTAAACTAGAACTGTCTGTGATATATATTGGCTATATATATACCGATACAATATAAATAATTAGTCTCAAAAGATAAAATAACAAAGTTTTATATGACTTATATATACTCATTTGAAAGATTTCGACGAGATCTACAATTTTGCAGTTAAGACGAACCCCAAATTTCGAATGGAAGATCAAAAATTTTGGCAAAAACAGAAATTAAAAATTTGCGATGCAAATTTGAGGCTAAAGATGGCCGATTTTGGGGGTTTTCGAGGGCAACTGGTGTAGACAGGTCATTTTTTTATCGAGCTCGTCGTTAGCTTTCCAACGAGTACAAGAATGTCGAAAACGGATACCGTATGCAAAAGTTAGGCCTGTTTTACTGAAGGTGTGTCCAAACGGAATCCTAATCGAACTCAGGCGAAAAATTATGAAATTTTAGAGATGTGTGAGGCGGGAAACATATCACAGACGGTTCTTAATAAGAACCTTCTATGATATTGCGGGAATATCACAGACGATTCTTAATACTGGCGGTTTTTATAAACCGTCTGTGATGATACATCTAATATAAACTTTTTTGTAGTAGTGCCTCCCCTTTCAAAGTCGCATGCAACGTATTTCTTTGTCCCCGGCCTCAACCTACCAAATTATTTGAACTCAATTTGACCGCAAGACTCAGAGGAAAACATGTACTTAGAAATATCTGAAACGAATGGTTCTTCTGGGGGACACGCAACAAAGCACTGTTATTGGATTTTTTTTGTTTGCAATGTTAAGTTAGTCTGTGCATGTATAAGACCATGTCTAATATTGTGTTTTAGCCGATTCAAATGAGGAGAGAGAAGGCATTGAATTGATTCAATACTTTGGAGGAGTCGATTCTATCAAAAAATACATGGAATCGAACTCTACTTAGAAGTCGATTCAAAACATTAAATAGTTGATATGAGCATTAAACATCTACATAGAAGAGTGTGCGGTTGAGAGAGGATATTATTATTTTATGGTTTTTTAATGTAACGTAGGTCCCAGTTATTAGTATGAATCGGTTCAATACATTGGAGAAAAATAAGCTTAGTTTTTAGAATATTTACGTGACATGACTTTAAATCGACATCGGTTCAATACACTAAAGATGGCCTAAAGAGCTTAATTTTCACTGATCATCTGGGGAGTTCAGTTGATTCTATTAGTAGGTGAAAGGCGGCCAGAAAGTGGAAAAGAAGAGCCAGAAGACACTCTTAATGTGCACAAGAGAGATTTTCGGGACACGCAGATCAAGCTTACGACTAGGTAGGCTTGATTCAGGCATGCTGATGTAAGAATCGCGGTTAGCCATCAACCTGGCAAATGCATGCTTCTAATTAGAAAGTTTTGGCTATCTACCAAAAACAGTTGCAAGTTATTTGAGGGTAAAGATCCTTCAGATGATCTGACATACTAATGGCAAAAAGATTACACAAGGGGGGTGGGGGAGGCCGCATCCATCTATGTTCTTGTAATGACTGCTTCCACTCAGAAACCATGCACACCCTCTAGTATTCTCCGAACAAAAGGTGAAGAAGTAGATAGAAATCAGAAAACTAAGATGAACTAATGGCAGATAGTTCATAAGTTAATATTATTGACACCGCTCGTTTCAGCTTTTTTTCAACTTCAGCTTCTAGCTTCAGTTTTTTTTACTATTCAGTAATTCGTCTTTTTCTGATTTTTTTTTAAATTTTTGGGTTTTTTTGCATTTTTTCTTTTTTTCCCGTGTTCCTTTGTATTGTCCGTGATGGGCTAACATATTTTTTCTATTTTTATATTTTTTAAATTTAATTATGTCCAAAAAGCCAAATCAGCTACAGTAAAAAAAAGCCAGCTACAGTGAAATTTCAGCCAAAATCCAGAAGCCATCGCTAAAACGAACGCCCCCTAAGTAGAAAGGCCATATTTTTCTTGTCGAAAATCACGCATGCCGTCAACAAGGAACATATATCTAATAAGCAAACTAATGAATTAGACGAAAAGGGGAAAGTCAGAGAGCTAATGAACCCCTTGGGGAGAAACTAAAGGGAGTAGCTAGGGAACACTTCCGACGGTACAACCTCCTCCTCTCTCCTCCCTCGTGACTCTCCTTTCCCTCCCTCTCTTCTCCAGCATTGGCACAGCTTCCTCGTTATCGCTGATGAGTCACCAATCTTATAAAATAATATAAAAAATAGATAAAATCCTTAGAAGAGAACAGAGATACTCTTTATTGCTATGAACTGATTACAAAGGTATCTTTAACAAGGCATAATTGAATTATATATATATATATATATATATATATATATATATATATATATATATATATATATATATATTCATCTGGATTGTGATTGATTGATTGTGTATGAATTACCTGATTCTTTTCGGCTTTCTCTTGTCTAGCCTTAAATATCAATGAAGTGATGCATGTTTGTCCACCAGGAAGATGTCTTGTGGAACCAGCACGTCTAGTCGGGGAGATAATTATTGTCAGAGAGAGAGTACCCGATCATCGGTTGTTGTCAGCGGAGACGAACGCGGGCAACAATCGCATAACAATTGTTATCAAAGATTTAGGGCCGAAGTATCATGTCTTTTGGAGTAGATAAGGCATATGTTTCATCCGTCACAAGGAAGGGATATCCTGGAATCAGGTCTAGGGACTAGTTTATAGACTCTCCGAGTAGTTATCTGGTCAGACAATATATACAGTGTTTCTCCAACCAGGGTACCTGAGGAAAAACCTCTAAAGGTTTACGACCACAGCAGTCCCTTGGCCTTAGTTATACATTAAAGTCGTATTTAGATATTTATTCAATCATTGTCACCCGCCGGCGAGCTCTCCCTCCCCTTCCCTCCTCTCTTCTCTGACACCGACTCAACTCCTCACCCATCCTCCGCCTCCCCCCCCCCCCCCGCCCCTCCTCCACCAGCTGTGCAGCGGCGGCGTGCGCCATCGTCCCGCACTCATCTTAATATTTAGTGCGCCGCATCGTCATGCCTCTCTCTGTCACCGCCCACCGCCAAACCATCGCCTTCCTCTACATCCGTAGGGTGCGGTGAACCCGTCGGTGATACTACCTTGTCGGTGTGAGAGTGAGAGAGAGCGCAACAGAGTGGCAGCTGGGGGGAGGGAGAGAGGGGATGCTATACCATTGGAACGGTACGGTATTTTCTAGTTTTTATCGAAACTAAACCCACCCCTAGCTTGGAGGACGACAGCATCGTCAGCTCTAGAGACAAGATTACAGCATGCTCCCCCATGAGCTACTCACTACTAGTACTGTGTGTACCACGGACAAGTACCGGCAAGGAAACAAGAACACAAGAAAAGGATCATATCACCTGAGCAACAGAACAAGAAAAAACTAAGGCAAAAGCTGGGAAAGAGCCCAGACTAAAAAGAAAAAGGAGGAGGTGCAAGCACAATTGAGCCGGCCGGCCGGCAACAGCGTACCATCTAACCATGCTTTAATTGTCAGCAGATGAGCATATGCTATAAATTACAAAGACCAGCAATATTAGAGATTAATCCCCAATTAATCTCTAATGCCAGCCTTCCCCTTGGGTGGAACTGTGCAAGCGCTAGCTACCCCTCAAGCACGAAAGGCAAGCAGCACCCAGCGCGCGGCTGGACACAAAAAATTCCCCAAATAGAGCAGCACGAACGCACCTCCACAGCGAAAGCGGAGCATAAAATTACCCTGCTGGTACGCGCACTACAGTACACACAGGCACACAGCACACTCACGAATTAACTCATCTCACACCGTACGTCTACTCAAACGCCAGAGATAGCAACCGCGACTCGGGCTTTCCGCTGCCTCCGCCATCGATCCCCGGGAAGCACTAATCGCAGCAGAATTCAAACAGACAGTAGGAATACATAAATAATCCAGAAATACGAATCAATAGGCAATACAATCATCGCAGAAATGGAACGATCGAGCAAGCTCGAACAACGAGGACGGATTAAAGCTCGGGCGATAATCGTGCGTACGTACCATGAGTCCGTGGCGAACTCGTAGAGCTTGCCCTTGGTGGAGAAGACGATGAGCCCGACCTCAGCGTCGCAGAGCACGGAAATCTCATGCGCCTTCTTGAGCAGCCCCGACCGCCGCTTGGAGAAGGTCACCTGCCGGTTGATGTTGTTCTCGATCCGCTTCAGCTGCACTTTCCCGCGCCCCATCTCCTCCTCCTCCCAAATCCAACTCCAACTCCAACTCCAACCAAACCCTACCCGCCTACCTAGCCGCAGCTAGCCAGCGATAACACGACGACTAGCTACTGCAGCTACAAGCGTATGTAACTGTAGTGGCGTGGAGGGGGTGCCATGGCGTCGCGTAGGCGGGGAGGGATCGGAGGGGGGATTGGATTTAAAGGGAGCGCGCGATGGATCAGAGGGGGAGGGCGGTTTGGCGAAGCCGGGCTGGTTTGGAGGATACCTTCTGTCGAGCTGTGATTGAGCGAGGGGCCATTCGGTGGGGGCCCACCGGCCACGGCGGTTCCCCCGTACCACTCGTTGCCCCGGTGGGCCCGGCCGTGGGGTGATGTGTCTCCTCCTCGTACGCTTTCCTTCCCATCATCCTCTCTCGTCCGCCACGGGACGACGTGGCCGAGATGACGGCGGCATGGGGAGGGGCAAATGGGGTGCGCGCGGCCCGGGAAATGGAAAGCGTTACGCGGGCTGCGTTGCGTGCGGCAGTAGGAGGCTGCCCTTTTTGGGCCGGCTCGCTTGCCCGGTTGGGTTCGGGTGGGCCAGATCATGGACTAACTCCACGACGACCAGCTTGGCGGGCTACTCTTTTGCTAAAAGGCTTCGTCCAGTCCGGCTTAAGTTTTTGGTTTTTTAAAATTTCAACTAAAAACCTAAAGCCAAAATCCTTCAGAAAAAACCCAAATAAACGCTACTAAAAGAGTAGACTTCACAAAACTGCACCTTTACCAGTGAAACTATCACTGTGTTGCAACTTTTAGCTTAAATTTCACATAGCTGCAACGTTAAGGCATAAAATTTTCACAAAATTGCAACCTTGTTACCGGCCAGGCCATAGGACAAGACAGGCCTACTTGTCAAGCTCATAGGTAGATCTGGGCAAATGAGTTAGGTCAACCATGCCAGTCCGAGGCACAATATTGTTGGCTTGCTCTAGACATAGCACGGCATAAACAGTAAAGGGTCATGCTAGCCTAGCCTAATCGAGCGTACCGTGCTTGGGCTGGAACCTCGACACGACGGTAAAATTAGTTATGACTGGCAGCAAAATTAGTTATGTTTGACAGTAAAATTACTTACGACTGGTGGTAAAATTATTTATGACTAATAGTAAATATACTTGCTATTGGCAATAAACTTACTACTAGTAGACCCCTTGGCCCCTACCTAGTTTCCCCCAGCCCCTACGGCCCTGCCACTACGCACTGCAACATGCAACACTGGCACCATCAATGCCACCGTAGGGCGCTTGGCCAGCTACCCCAGCCGCCTCCTCCCTAACGGCCCTGCCCCCGCCAGCCTTCTCTCCTCTCTCCTCGGTCACCGACGCCTCCTCCCTACCTGCCGGTCATCGCCTCCTCTGTCCCCGCAGACGCCGCTCGCTGCCTCCTCTCTCTGACTATCCCACTCATTAGCCTCCCTCCCCGCCGACCACTGCCTTCGGCCTTTTCTCACACGGGAGGTAGCGGTGGCTGCAAGCGGGGCAGCACTGGACCGGCCCACTGTGCTCAACGGGCCATCAAGCGTGCCCAGACTGGTTGGCACGGTCCAACTCCTTTCCGTGTCGTGCCTAGGTCAGAGAGCAGGTACGTGGGTCGGCACGACACGACAAGGTAACTTGTTTGGGCCGTTACCGATGCTAGCAATCAGAGAGGGGGTGAATAATTCCTAAAATATTTCCCCTAAGGTATTCAACATTTTCACTAAGTGACTATGATAGTCATCAAGTTTAGATCACACCAACTAGGCTAAACAACACAAAGTTAAAGATACCAACAAAATCAGCAGCATATTGTACAAGCCTAGTTAGATCACGCTTGAGGGGGCGATCTGACCACAAGTCTGGGGCTGGTTTGATCGGTCCCCTTGTTTCAGACCAAAAAACCTCTCGAGTCAAAAGCTCAAATACCATGAACTTGCCTAATTCTCATCCAAACACTTCTAAGTTTTGCATGAGACTTATTCAAGGCAATAGAAATCTAAACTGATCAAGAATCATAAGGTTTTTGGACTCAAGTTCACCAAATTGAAGAGAACCAAATTTAGTTCGCAAGAACACTCAAATCCCTAAAACTCAAATTACTTCTTACTCGTAAGGATCTAAGGCATGAGCTCTTCCAAATCTATTCTCATATATCCTAGCAAGATAATTTAAGTAAGAGATTATGTTAGAACTCACACGAACCCAAAATCACAAATCTAACCCAAGAACAAGCAAAACAAAACAAGAACGCAAACAAGAGCACGATTAGGACAAAGTTTCAATCGATTTCAATGGAGGATGATGTTTATGTACTCATGAATAATTATAACGTGTAGCCACAGTACCACTCTTTTCTCTCAAGCTCTCTCTCTCTCTCTCTTGTAACCATGAAATGAGACAAGGTGGTAGAGCAAAAACTAAAGTCTAGATCGAGGAGGCCGACTAGAGGGGGGGTGAATAGGCAGTCTTAAAAATTCTCTTTCAATTTAAAATAATTTCTATTTGGTTAAACCAAGTATATAGTACAGAAATGTAAATCAATTCGGTTTAGCACAAATAAAGCCTAAATCAACTAAGTTCACCTAAGTGCAACAACAATCTAAGTCTATGTCAAAGGTTTACAATCCTAAGATAACAAGCAATCAATTTAATTCTATGAATATACATTACTATAATGTAAATAGAGCACAAGAGAACAAACCATCATTGACACACGATGTTTTACCGTGGTATTCGGAGACTTACCGATCTCCCCTAGTCCACGTTGAGGTAATCCCAAATAAATTGGGTCGACTCCACGAATTAAACCAAACACCTCAAATCTACTAGTGGTAGCTCTTTTTCGCTCCGGGTAGGTGAGCTCCAACCTTCACAACACGTCGAGCATTCTCACAAGCTTTTTTGAGAAGATTACCGGACACAACACCTCCAACGCCGTCTAGGAGTCGGTAAACTCCAAAAGTAATAAATCAATACCTTGTTTGACTCTCACCACATGCAACAAATGCACAAGCTCAAGTGAATGTTCAACAACGGGTGCTATTGAAAGCAAAAGATGAGGAGATAATCACGGTTGAAGATGAAGTACTTGCTGTCTCTTTGCTTCATCATAAAGATTTGATACTTACAACACCTATATCAACTGAGGAGATCAATAAAGGTAAAAACTATACGTGTGTTCTCTAACATATGCTAGAAATGTTTGTGAATGCATCAAACTTTATAGAACATGAACATATATTTTTCATTGAACATGAATACATGCATATCCTTATCTAAAGATGAACACCAATACCAAGCAGAGGACTCGAACATGAACAGACTATAGAGCGTCAGGCGCTCTTAGCCAACCGAGCAACGCTCGTCTTTGTGCCGTATAGTCGGGGGCTCTCTCCGGCCCATGTTTTTTTTGGGGGTCTCTTCATCGACCCTGTCGCCTTGCATTGATCGCGCAGCATGCTGCATCTAATACGTTTTTACCTCAATGCAAAGACACACAGAGTTTTGGTGTGTCCTCCAAAATCTATCCTGTCACTGTTAGTTGTCCCGTGTCAAAGGCGTAGCTTGTACAGGCGTACTACATCAGTTGGATATGTAGATCAAGGGAGGTATAGATCAAGGATAGGACTAGTGTGAGGAGTTGTCAAAGTTGAAATATCGATATCATCTTCTAGCACGTATGTACAACAAAAGAGTTACGTACGAAACATTTTTTCCGAGTAAATGCGCCCCGCAACAAAAAGGGAAGGCCTGGTGGAGCGCAACATTCCAAGCCCAATGAGGGATAGTTGGGATGTCTTGTGCGTTCCCCCCTCCAGCCCAGTCTCCCTCTCCCCTCCTCTCCTCCCCTCTCTCCTCTCCTCTCTTCTACTTCGGTAACAGTGCGAGTATTGCAACAGTTTTCACATTTCAATATTCAGATGAAATCTTAGCCTATTCTTTTTGGCTATGAATTATGACTGATGACTTTTATTTCTACTATGAGCATTTGTGCAAACGAATCAAATATCAATAAGCCATTTCGAAAAAATTATCCCGATAAACCGCTTTGAAATGATAGTAAAAAAATTTATCATATAAATTCATCATATTTATTTATTCTAGAGAAATCATAAGTTATAAACCAAAAGCTAAAAAGAACCGAGCTCTAACTATTGGGATACAGGTAGGCTACACTAGCGCAAATTAAAATTTTCTACCGCGTAAACCAGAAGTCATGTGAGTAAGAGATCATAGATCGTTACCACTAGATGTACAGTGCAACAGAAGTAGAATTAAAGCAGCCGATTCAACGAAAAGCGCGTCGGTGTAGTGGAACCAGTCAATCATCCTCCGGCCAGCTGTCTCCTCATCACGATCACCTCAATCAGCGCCTCTACCAAGGTCCACACTTCCAGAGAGGGGACATCGTGCGTCAGTGTGCTAGTACTAACGCACACGGTAGGGGTTATGAGAGGTGGCGGTTAGGGTTTTTATGGGTGTGTTTCGGGGTACCTCCCTCAGCCTCCGCACCTCTTTTTATATAGCCTCCAATCGGATCCTTATCCGATACGAGTAGAGATCGAATCTCACTTAAAAACTATCATCCAGACTCTTATCATTCCAGCCTATTAAGTGTGTGATCCTGTAGGTTCATGTATATTTGGCCATGTGCCGAAAACTCCTTTCTGATTCGTAAGTCGGTAGCGGTCCCTAGCAGGACATAACGAACTTTAAATATACATAAAGATCATATCAGACGAACCTATATAGTGCTTATGTACCGATCTCTTTGCCTCATGATACTAGATCGAATTCAATGTGAGAAGTATGACATCCTATGATAACTCGATCATTCACTCGAACCTGTAGTGGATTACTCAGTTATGATTGACTCTTCAATCACATTCGATATGGCCATACACTTTCTTAATCTAACCATGCAGGAGGGAAGCAGCCTCTCGGCCCCCCGATGGCGGCATCGGCTGCTGGTTCATGTCCACGACATGGAATCTGCAGAAACGAATGCGAGTACCATCACCATGGCCGTCGATCAGCAATCATCTTTATCGCCATCAGACAAGGAAACAAGTTGCATTCATTTAGAGAAAGTTGGTGCACCTACGTTGGCTGAGGGGACGACTTGCACTCCAGGGCCTGGAAGAAGTGCTCTGGCTGCGGAGGCTCGTCGGACAACACGCCGCCGCCCATCATCATAGTCGCCTTGCCACGGCAACTTTGGGAGAGCTGCCTCTACCTCGATCTCATCCAGTTGAAACACGAGTGGTCTGTTTCTACCTCAATTTTGGAAACAGTCTGGTCATGCTTTTCGCAACAAACTGGAAGTTCAGTTACGAATAGAAAAGATATTATGTCTGTTCTCGATCATTTAAAAAGGATTAACTTAATTTAAATATAATATAACGGTTAACTTTAGCAACTTTATGGGCGTTCAAACCCAAAACTTAACTTACATTGAGAAGAATAAAAAATATCCTCATAGTAATGCTTGGGTGCGGTCGAAACCTTAACACAAAAACTGGAAGCATCATTTTTTTCTTCTGTTATCTATTCTGATAAAAATAAGTAAGATTGAATACACGAGATATTTATCAAATATCATATCATAACTAATTTCTAAACCCCATGATTTAGTCATTTTTAAGTAAAATCAAAATGTCTAATTTCAATTAACTTTGTGGGAGCAACTCTCCTCACAATTACTTACCATGTCTAGTCCATGGACATCATTCCATATCCATTCCATACCGCCATACCATGTCCACAAGCACCATTAACCAATAACTATTTTGTGAAAACTACACACTGTAGTATTTTCATACTTTGCCCATGACCAGGCATGGTTATTCAAATATATTATAACACTCTACAGAGGTGTACAATTTTACCTATAAAATATGATTATCTTATAATGTCGGTCATTACACACTTCTGTAAGCGTGTGATTGAGAAATCATAACAAGTCTTTGCAATGCTTAGTTTCGATGCTTTTTCTTGTTCTGGAGGTTTAACTCTCAGCACAGGGAAACTCTATTATTAGCTCATCACGGTATACCCAATCGGGTTAGATCTATACGATTCATTTACTGTTTAGGCCGTGCCTCAGCACGGTACTATCTATGTTGTGCCGAGCTAGCTGTTGTGCTGAGGTGTCGGCCTAAATACGACATGCCTTCAAACTGGACCGACGTGACCTGTTTCCTATTCAATATTATACGGTGACTGGGCCGAAGCAGCTGGACCATATCTCGGGCCGGCGCGATTGGCTATGCGCGGGGTCTATTTGACAGCAAGCCAATCCGCAGTAGATTCAGTTTAAGGCCCCACTCGTTTTAGCTTTTTTTCAGTTTCAGCTTCTAGTTTTAGCTTTTTTTCACTATTTAGTAATTCGTTTTTTTCTGAATTTTTTTTAGATTTTTGAGTTTTTTTGTATTTTTTCCCCGTATTCCTTTGTATTGTCTGTGATTGGCTAACATTTTTTATTTTTATATATTTTTAAATTTAATTATATCTAAAAATCAAATTAGTTATAATAAAAAAATTAATTATAGTAAAATTTTAACTAAAAATAAGGAGGCATGCTAAAACAAACGCCGCCATCAGTTCTTTTCCTTCTTCCGCGGCAAGCCGTGGTAGATTCACGCCATATAATACTTTCTCGGCCGTCGCCGATTGGACAGCGAGAGGGAGAGAGGTAATAGAGGAGGGGGAAGGGGATGCCGACGCTGACGAAGCTGTACAGCATGGAGGAGGCCGCCTTCCACAACATGGACTGCCAGGTCGTCGTCGACGGCAAGGTAGCACTACTAGCGCCCGCGTCTCCCCCTCTTCCTCATCCTCCTCGCTGCTTCTGAAACCGTACGCGCAAGATCGATAGGTGGGTAGAGGTGTGGATTCGCAGGGCGCTTGCTGCTTGTTTGGCTTCGACGCCGCCCGCGACTTGTTCGACGGAATGCCTAGGAGATCTTGCACTCTCTTTCTCTGTGCAAATGCTGCACACTTGAAGCGAGTCTCTGTGCGTGGCGTGCCGCGTGCCAACGCCAATCTAGGCACCATTGCGGTGCAGTAGCAGTACTTATTGTTAACTAGTCAGGGCCAGTGATCTAATCTTGTGGAGTAATTGTGCTGGAATATCTTCTTTGTGTGTGTGTGTGGGGGTTGTTTCTCTCTGATATGCAGCAATCACAATTTCCTGTATTGAAGGCTTTGGGTCAAATAGAGCTAGCGCCAGTACAGATGCAATTCTTGACGATATGATCCATTGTTCTGACTAATTACTCAGCAAACACGTACTATGTTGATGAATGCACTGCAGATTTATGACGTGACCAAGTATTTGGATGACCATCCCGGGGGTGCTGACATTCTGCTCACAGCGTCCGCTGGTACTGCTACTCCCCCAGTTTTTGTGTTCTTGTTTCAGTTATATTAGTTTTCGTAGGCGGTTTAATCATATGAAGGTAAGGATGCCACGGAGGAATTTGACGATGCGGGGCACAGCAAGTGCTAAGGGGCTAATGACCGAACCCCCGCGGCGCACGCGCGCCTGATATGGAGGTTTTCAGGAAGGAGGACATGGACTTTACAAGCAAGCTGGTGGTCAACACGGTGCAGTACTGGCCTACTGGGCCATTTCAGCGGCTGTTGTTGGGATATCGGTTGTTGTTGCCATATTGTACGCGCGCAGAAAGTGATGAACTACTGTGACATCCATTGAAGAACAATTTGAGGGGAACCAACCCCATTTTTAGCTGGTCATGGATGGAGATATGTATTCTGTCATTCTGTCCACAACCAGAAAAAAAATTTACAATATCGAGTTCTTAGGCACACTGAATCAAATATTTATCTGAAATTTATGGCACTATTTCAATATGATGATCAATTGATGGATCAATTCTCTATTCAAACAATCCGTGCAATGTAGACCTTAATGAGGCAGATTCTGGCATAAATTTGTTTCATGCCACCGCTGCTGCTTTTGAATATCGTGGCTTCTCAGTCTATCTTGTTTTCTATCTGAATCCCTGAAGATTTTTGTGTTCCTGTTCTTTTCACAATATTCAAGTTGCAAAACCGAAGTTACAGGACTTCGCTGTCATTCCATTTGGGTTGAGATTTTTAAATGCTTTCATGTGTTTGTTACTTTGTTAATTATCAAACAAACATCACATATTGCCCCTACGGTTTCCTCCTTTTTATTCTAGTTTATCCCCTCTCCTGAGCAGTCTAAATCTTTTTTTTTTGAGAGGTTGAACAGTCTAAATCTTGAATAAGCTGCAGATAGCTGGGCAGTAGACTTCAGAAAGGTATCAGGTAACTTTTGTCGGCCCCTCTTTTTATCTTTTCTCCCTTTAAAGTGTTGCAGTTTCACCATCACTTGGTAAGAGTTTGAGAATCCAATTTCCATGTGTCCTGACTCTCCTGATTAACCTTGAAGAAGGATGCATTTGGCCTGATTCAGTGTGCAGAGGTCTCACTCGAATTGGATGGCATTGCTTAAAGGCAGAGCAAAAACCAACATGTGGAAGGTGAGGATGCTGAGCTTCAAGCTGGGGTTTGCTTGGAACGCCAACTAGCCAACAAACCAAAAGCTACGGGCGAACCATCCATCCACCCTTCCATTGCACTGCATCTTTCTCTTCTCATGGATATTTATACCAGGCCATGGACGGCGTGTGCTCTCCTCTAATCTCTGAGGCTTCAGAGCAGCAGCAGCAGCAGCATGAAGCTGGGCGCAAGCCAAAGCATGGTTCCCTTCGAAGAAGGCCGGGTATGCATCATCGCAGAGGATGTATCGGAGGAATTGGATCCAGCATCAGCTCTAAGGTGAAGTCTTTTCAAGGAATTCATATGCTGCTATGATGTTCTGATGCATTTTGCAGTTAGATACTGTTATGTTTCTTGTAGTGGTCTGGTTCTCAGTTTCGAATAGTGCTAGTTCCTCTAGTTTGATTTAGAATAATTAAATATTTCCTTACGTTGCCTGAAGATTATAACTTCAGCATCCAATGTAGAAATCTGCGATAAGTCTCATTGATGGTCATTTAGGAGAGAGATTTCCCTCTCACAATACATGCTTACTCCCAGTTCCCAACAGAACAAATATATAGCGCCCTTCAGTCCATTCTCAAATTAGCTGCAGAGAATAAAGATGGCATGAAAACTGCTTTGCGGAAAGGTGTCATTTCGTAGCAACTGGCAGCGCGCAGCATATGAGCAGCTTAGCTCTTTAAATTCCGAAGCTACTCATCAGGAGGAACGTGGGACTAGGAACACGACAAGCACGGTGTTTGTTGTTACGTGATTGCAATTTCAAGTTGCTAAAATGTGCAGGTAGACAAGAATTGTACTTAAATCTTCATGCTTTCTGTTGTACATTATTGTTTTCTGATCATTGAGTTGCGTATCCTTTCAGCCGTTCAACTTCTTTTTTGCGTCTTGTTATCTGACAAACTGAATTCTAACATCATCAGCGCAATAACTTGGCTCAAAGAGCAGAGTAAAGGCAGTCCCAATGCTATAGTTTCTTACATTAATTAGGCTTGCTATGTAAGTATTTTGGTGATATGGCATAGTAATTAAAGAGGAGAGATAAGGAAACAGTTTCTTCATGAGAAAACTATTTCTTCACGAGGTCCAAAGCCGAGGAAACTAGCAAAAGATACGCTGCAGCGAACTTGATTTCTTATCATAGTGTCTTAGAAGAAACAGCCAATGCATGTGCAAGAAGGGAATGAAAATGATTGATCACGATTCGATCTGGTCTCACACGAAGAAACCATGGATTAGAAACTGTAGTTTGTATCATAGTGTCTTAGAAGATTAAAAACTAGTCATGGTTTTAAGCATTGGAACTGCCCTAAGCAACAAAACAAAACTAGATATCAATCAACAGCATCCTTTCTGTTCACAAATTTTACAAAACATTATTATGGAATCCAAACATTTACAGAAAGGCAGTCATATAATTCAATTAAAAATTCTGGGTTTGCTATAAAATACAAAAGGTGCAACTGTAATTACCTAATTTGCAGTAACTAAGTTCACCAAAGTGCTGTGGCCAGTATATACCAAACAAGAAATACATTTTTGGCCCTTTTAACTTACAAAACACACATACATCAGCTTTCCTCAGCGTGACACCCATCTCTTCTATGCATCCGTGGAATTGAATTAACAAAACACCTGTTGTCAGGGTAACACACGGAACCTTACAGCTTGAAGCTCGCTGAACCTCTTATCTTCATCACACATAAGCCAGCAAAGTAACCAACACAATCCAGAATACCAGGAGTGGGCGCGCCAACGGTTGTTTTGTTAGAGAACTTGTATTAGGCAACCATGGATAGTCATCGGGACGTGGCATGACACAGTTATCACCATTGAAGTACACACGGCGTGGGAAGGCCCATCCTTTATCAAAGGTGAAAGTCCTGGAGTCCTTCCGCAGAAGTAGTTCCGATTGCGCGTTTCCTAGCGGGCCAGCTTGCATGAGCAAATCGTTGTAGAACTTTACTCCCCAGAACATCGCGGTATCATCTAAAATGGAAGGAATAAACTCCATGAGAACGAGAGAGAGAGAGAGATGGTACAGGTGCATTTCGATTAAAAAAAAGTAAAAGCATTTCACATTTTGACTTACTTATGCCGCCTCCATATGGGGTGAGTGGCTTGTAGTTGAAGCTAAACAGCTGGGTGATATTATCGAAATTAGGATGCTGAGCGACTAAGTTCCACTGTGTGTAGTTCATGCGGTAGTTGAAGTTCGTGACAGTGATTTTCACCCTCCAGTAATCCTTGTAGTTGAGCTTCACGTGCCAGTGGATTCTTATCGGGCACATGTGGGAAGTGCATTGGACAAGAGGCTGGCCGGTCCATTTGCCAGGGCCATCGATAGCGGATTGTAAATAAGGTGAATTCTCGCTGTGAAATGCACAGAATTTGTTAGAACTTCTGCACAAAACTAGAACCTTAAGAGGAAGCATAGTAAGAGTAACAGTTATGTTAACTCACTTTACACAGTTTCCTGAACGAGTTCCATTGTTTTGGCAGCCACACGAGCATGTTGGGCAGTTCACAATTGTGTCATTATAAAACGATGAGAGGGATACACAGCAGGTTGGAGTCTTCTGAGCAAGAAATTGGGAGTATGTGCAGGTCACATTCCATGTCACTGCGAATATAGAACATCTTTGTTAAGAACCATTAAATATAGAAAACTATCTGCAAGAAAATTCAAACAAAACAACTTGTATGGAACTGGAACCATTCCGATGCTTGCTGCATTTGACATACATTATTTTCTAGAGAACGAAATTAACTGAAATGGGCTACATTGATACATTTTATTAGGCCCAGCAGTAACTTATTTTCAACAAATATTGACTAACATAGATTTTGGGTGATGAACTCATCTCCCTTCAAGAATGAATCCATTTCAATGGTTTTCATTCTTTTTCACTAATCTTACACATAATGTAACCTAGCATTCAGAAATCATAATTAAGGAACAGGAACAAGCTAAATTATTATGATGAGTTTAACTTGCTAGTGCATTTCCAAAAAGTATACAAGCAATTGATAGCAAGCAGCAAAGAGCAATAGATGGGCAACTTACTAAGAGCTTGGGTTGCCCTGCGCCCATCCTGGGTCCAAAACTTCGTAGGCCTGCCAACGATAGCACGCCCGCACGTGTAACCCGGACCTGGGGCCTTAAGAGTGAAGTTTTTCGGCACCTTAACAGTCTTATTTGTAGTCCCAGCAAGACCTACACTAATCTGGAAGGAGGAAGCAGCATTTGATGGGTCCTGATTAAATGTATTTATAACTCCTGCCTTGCAGCAATTGGCAATTTGCATGTTGTATGGGGTGCCCGGCAGTAGATCAACAATCGTGGGATCTCTCTTGCAGCAGTGGGGAGTGTTGCCCTTGAACTTTGAGCAATCACCCTGCTCGGTGGTCTGTGCCCCAACCATAGACCAAATGACCTCCTTCTTTGCCCACGTCCACCCCAGCTGCCACCCAGGTGCCTGGATGTGTCGGAATTGTTGATAGTTGTACATGGTGACAACAGCCTGCACACGAGACATTTGTGGGGAAATCATGATACACATACAGGGTAACGAGATATCAATAATATGGTGATATACAACTTGGTTGCTTGTATCCTTATTTGTAACATATGTTTCTAATCAGTCATTGGCCATGCCCATGCTACAAGTCAACGTCTATTCAGTAAAAAAAAATCATGGCCTAATTGGTTGAGATGAAAGACAGCTGTTGATGTGGGGTTGCTACTTACAACATATCCATCCGGAGTCCACTGCATCAGATCCCATTTTATCGTGATGTTCCCGTTTGGATCCAGCGAATCATAAGCCTCTGCAAGAGCAATCAACGGGTGCATATCAGAATCAGATACATATCCAAAAAAAACGGGGGTGACGCACTCTATGTTGCATCCTGATACCAATTTGCAAGATCTACCCGCTTAAGTTCACCACTGGATCTTTTTTAGCAGTAAATTACAATAGATTGAGACATATTTCTAACTCGCTTGTCTCCTGAACAGATCTACCGTCGCGGAGCTCGACACAAGGAAGTTTGGAACAAGAATCGGAAGTGTGAGACGGAAGCTTCAGAGTGCGCTCTTCTCCCAGTTATGGAAAGCTACCTAATTTGGCCTCAAAATTCGAACAAACACGAATGGAACGAACTGAATTGGAACCCGATCCCATCAGAATCAAAAGCCACCGACACCGAACTGGAGCCACCAACACTGACGGAGCTAACGAAACGGGAGTCGCATCGACCAACACGCAGCAGAATATCGTGGCCGCCTCGTCCCATCAAACTGCTACGCGATCGGGCGCGCCGATCCAACTAACCCGCAGCCTCTGCGCACAACGCAGCACAAGCACACGAAACGAGAGAGAGGAGGAGCCGAACCTGTGGTGGCCGGTGCGGAGAAGAGCAGCACCGCCGCGAGCAGGACGGCGCAGCAAGCCGCGGATCTGGAGCTCCCGGCGCAGCCACCCACCGCCATTTCCCCTACTCCACCGACACACTCCTCCGCAGACGATAGCACTACCACCCGCCCGCTCTCCACCCACCGATCTCTCTGCCTCTCTCTGGACGGAGGGGGGCAATTGGAGATCTGGGGCGCCGCGGTGGTGGTGGGGAGGCGACTGGGAAAGACGAGGTGGTGGGAGTGGGACTTAAAGCATGTGCGGCAGCTGCCGGCTCCCGTGTTTTTACTGCGACGAGACGGACGTCACACACTAGCTCTGCGAGCCTGCTACCGTACGCTTCCCCGCGCCTCGGTGGAATTACGGGGGAAGGGAACGTGTTTCTTGGTGCCGCAAGGGAGTAGATGCGACGCCTCAACCTCCCGCGTGTTTTGACCGAAATGCCCTACAGCTGTTGGTGATGCCTGATTTCCGACCGACAGGGACAACCGCTGAGCACGGTAGCTATTTGTTAGACTAACGAGCTGTAGATCAAAAGAACGCTTTTATACTCGAGGTTAATCAGTTAGTTTAGTTGGTGATTGATGGTCTGTGAAAATAATTATAAAAGTTGATCACATGGTTAGTGAAAATGTACGAACATAATTGTCACTTTGTCTAAAAACCACTTTTGGTGGGTATAAGACCTCATCCATCAGATCTTAAATCCTAGTGCCTATTTATCATACATGAAAGTATGTTTTTCTAGAAAATATGTGAGGTCGCAGATTTATCCTCGGCCTTCATCTGTCTAGGTGTATAATAAGGATATGTACTCTCGTGTGTGCATGTGTGGTGTACGGATGTGGTGGTATGTGCGTGTGTGTCATTCTTATAATCGCAAAAAAGTACTACGGCTTATGGATTTGGTTCTAGCACAAGTGTATATGTGAATGAATTAAACATCAATATGATGTTTTAAAAAGATTGTTCTGATAAACCGCTTTTGAAACGGTGCGGGGAAACCATCTTAGGGGGTGTTTTTTGCGGCTTCTAGAAGCGGTTTTTGACTTTTGCTACAGTAACTAACTTTTAAACGGAGTATTTTTTTAAGATGGGGTCTACAAGTTAATTGTAGTACACGTTAAAAAACTAATATCTGTATCATCACAAAATCGCAAGCGAGTATCTCTCTTTCCGCAATCTCTGTCGCAAACAGCCAAAAAGCCATCAGCCGCAGCCGCAAAGAACAGGCCCTTATTTGTTTATTTAAAGAAAGTCATAAGCTATAGAGAACGTTCGTATTGGTTTCTGCTAATGACTTTTGGTTATAACTGAAGGCTTTTGATTGAAAATAAATAATAACTGCTGAAAGAAGTGGCTTTTACAAATATGAGATGAGTGGCGTAAAAAGTGGTGAAGGATACGTGCGCGAGACGGTACATGATGTTGTAATAATTGCGGTATAAGCATATATATAAATATAATTTCAATATAATTATATACACACAAGAATGATATCAATTCAAATATAAATGACAGAGCATATATGTAATCATATGAATTGAACATATCATTCAAAGCATAACCCATATTCATCAAAGGAGGTAATAGACTTCTAATCATGAATATGTATGACATTGTAAAAATCATGTATCAATTAAGACTAGCAACAAGCTCAAGTTTAATTGATTATTTGTGCTCTCAGTTTGTAGGGTTACACAAGTCAAATACTTGGTCGTCCCGCTACTAGATCATATACTCTTCATGTATTGGTTATGTCTAAATAATACAATCTATGAGCTCTCTATTTATATTCTGCACTTTTACAGTTCAAAACATGTATATATCCAACATAAATGCAATTCGGCCAGCCCCTAAACAGTCCAAGGAATGTTTCAAATAGATCTATCCCTTTTCACATACACACTTGTTTTCTTTGCACATGAATCAAATCATATATATATATATATATATAAAACAGTCTTGCAATATGTAAAAGATTGGTAGAATCTAATGACTATATAAACCGAATGCTATGTGACTATATACCTTTAATTGAACATCAACTAGCAGAATTAACAACAATGATAGAAATTAATGTAAACTAGAGTTCACAGATTGAATAAACCAATATCAGCATATGATTAATGTCATCATCGAGCAACAATCCAATCCCATGAACAATCCATGTCTCCCAGTGTCAGATAGTAAGTAGAAGATTAACAAACTAGCACAGCTCACAAAAATTGTATATACTCACAAACAGGTGATATTCGAAATCATCAGAAGATCACTGGGCTAGGTGTGCTGAACAGCACTGTCCTAGAAAATCTATTACCCTCACACCACCGTGAGACAGAGCGGTAGGCACGGAGATACAAAGCCCCACCTTTGCCGTCCACGAACCAGCAAAGTCGAGGTATAGGGAGTATGCCGCACAAGCACAGGGGAGGAGCCAGCCAAGCACCTCTCCGACGAGCACCAGGGAACCGAGGTCGACGTCGGCGTTGAGGAGTCAAGACACCACGTCAAAGCCACACATTGCAGGCAAGAGGAACACATGAGAGAGTAGGAGGAAGAGCTCACTGATTCGAGAGATGCCATCAACAAGGAGCAGTCGGCCCTTCTTATAGCAGTGAGAAAGGAGAGGATGGAGGACTCGGCGCAGCCAACACCAACCGCTCGCCACTGCCGCTCCCCTTCCTCCTCTAAGCCCGCTCGGCCAGATCCGGGCCCAACCAAACCCGCATGCACCGGATCGGGAGGAGGACCCGGTCGCATGGGAGAGGGGCGCACAGGAGGAGCCGGTCGCACGGGAGGAGGCCGCAGGGAAGAATGGGTCGTCGGCCCACTGGGCTTGCCTGCCTCCGGTCGCGCCGCCCCCTGGACCGCCGTCATCGCCTCCTTTGGGAGAGCTCGAGCGAAGTGGTGAGAGGAGGAGCAAACGCTCCTCCTTATCTCTATCTTGGGCCACCGACAGGTGGGCCCCATTTCTCTCTCTCCTTTTTTATCAAATGCAAAATTCCTCTTATACCCTCGGCTTATACAACACATGATATGTTTACGATCTTCTGATTTATCCTCGGAGCGAGATGGAAGTAAGTAGTGAAGAAGCCATTTCAAAAATTAAATATTTATATTAACTTTTGATTTATCTAAATAGAAACTAAAAATATAATTAAATATGAACAAGACCGTATCCTAAAAAAACTCGGCCACAGTCATGAAAAAAAAAACAGTTGGCCTCAGTCAGCTGCAGCCTGCAAGTCCCAGTAGCCAGGGGCAAAACCGGGAACGCTCAATCACGACCAAGTTTAGGATTTTGTTAAAATAATGACAGAGGGTGATGACACCATGAGAAAGAAACGACACCCCACACATGCAAGCCGACACTGCGTGGAATAAAGAAAAGACGGACGATGGAGCCTCTCCTCCCTCTTTCTGTCGGTGGACAGAGGAGAGGAAAAAAAAATCAAAGCCATTTAGCAACGCCACTAATTAACGATGCACGCAGATTGTAGCTTTACACGAGAGAGCGGCGATTGAGTGAGCTCGGTCCATCAACGAACGCCGTAGACCCCGTCGCCATCGCATGGTTGGTGCCAGTATCAGGACGTACCAACAACCCGCTGCGAGTGACCATGCTAGCACTTTAACATTATATTATCTCTCCCTCTCTCTCGTTTTGTTGTTAATTAATCATCAGCATCAAGATCTCCAGCTGTATGTAGCTCGAACAACCTTCATGTGTGCGTTCTTTTTTCTTTTCTTTCTTATTGGGAGCATGAATTGGATGGAGCTTATTGTAGTTGAGAACTAAGGCATATTCATATTGATTTTCAATTTTAACTTTTAAGTTTGGCTTATGAATAGTAATAGTTTGTCGAGAAGTTTAGAGAGACTCGTGTGCTATTTTGTCTGATATAAATAAAATTGCTATATTATGTATTATAATTGATTGGTAGACTTCATCTTGAAAAGACACTCTATTTGAAAGTTAGATATTATAAAAAAAGTAGCTTTTAGAAGTCAGTACAAATATGGCCTAATGATTTGGCCTGTATGTCAGTGAATGAAAGGAACAGACCATGGTCCTGTTCTTTTAGACTGTGGTTGGTAACTTTTGTCTATACTTTTTTGATACGACAGAGCGTTGAGATAGTTCACACAGTTTTAAGCTTGAAAAATCAGTTAGAAAAACGGCTTCAAGAAACAGTTTAGAGAAATCGTTCCGTTTGTTTCGATTTTAGGAGAAATCAAAGCTAAAAAAGACCAGTTTAGGTTGCTTAGACGTCTGGATGGTTGAATAGCTCAGGCGATTGGTACTGCAATGCATGGGCTTTTTTATGGGGAAGTGATTGGATTCAAAGGATGCATGCCTACATGCCTACAAATAGAAATCTCAGAACAATGACCAAAAATCAAATTTGTTTTCCGCAAAGGTTCGTCACTGAATTTGGCTCTTAAGTGCAAAACATGCTATGTTCCATGACATTTATGTACCAACGGAAAAGGGCTAAACATCTCTCGAATTCCTCACTAGTACGTGTATACTGGTTGTTAAATGATTTATGACTAATAGGACACTCAATTATTTGAGGCAAGATAATTGTTTCTTTTTTTCTTTCTAGACATCCCCTTTCTGTTTTCCTTTTTATTTGAAATGCCGTTGATTTTTGCTCGAGCCAATTTATTATTCCCATATTTTTCTTATGTGGCAAAAGAGGAGGCATTCTTCTCTAGCTAGCTGCGAACCAAATCAATTCAAGGGCCACCGCCGTGTCGCCCGCGGAACACGTTGACCATGAGGGGGAAAGTGGAGGCTTGGAGCCACCACTACTACGTAATTAAGCACGTGTACGAACTACGAACACGTTGGGGCATGATTGTAAGAGAAGTTCTTACTACCGGTTGGGTGATCGTTCATACAGGGAAGGGTTTTGGTATCGTGTGAGAACTTGTATCGAAACAAGCGGGAACAAGCTCATATTACAATCTGAACTCTTAGATTGATTCGATTTTCAACTTTAAACTATAAAATTATTTACTTTATAATTTTAAACTCTTAAAACCATTTAAAATATAATATTATCTTAAACCATAGTGATTTTGAATCACGTGGCATCGGAATGGACGGTATTAAACTGATTTGGACGCTATATTGATATATGGGCTTGCTGATATGTCAGTCTCCAATCCTTCTAACTTTTAATGGCTACGTGGACAAGTAAGTCAGCAAAAATCACTTAACACCAGAATAAAAAAAATTGATTTGGCCCATATGTACATAGATGTGTTCTTCCTCCTCCCTCCTACTGCTGCTACTGTCTCTCTTCCCATCCTTCTCTTTGTTCAAGCCCAAGTCGATCACTATGCCGACGACCAGCCTTGGGCCGCTTGCCGCCGCTCTCCTCCTCCGCCATCTCTATCTCAGCAGCACCTCATCCCCCGTCTCTCTCTCTCACCAACAACTTGCCACCCAAATCTTCTCTCTATCTCCATCTCCATTTCTCGATGATGACGTGGCTCCCAACGAGCCGTGGTGGTAGCGTGTGCGAAGAGACAGCGGTTCTTCCAGATCTAACGCCGCCGCAGCGGGCTATGCACTCGTGCACGACACTGTCATCATGCACACCTCCCGCGAGTGCCTGTACAAGAGCAAGGCCGACGCCATCATCAAGATCGTCGACTTCTTTGGTGAGCTACTTTAGGAGAAGGTCCCGCGCCCCACAGTCATGCCGGCACTTCGCGCAGAGGGCCTAGCTACTCGCCCGCGCGAGCCGCTGCGCCGAATCCCCCTAGCGTGCTGGCCAATGCGGTCATCATCGAGGCTGGCCACATCGTCGCCCTCGATCCCGGGACATCGTGCCGCTCATCCTTAAGGCCCTTCCACTTGACCACCAGGGATCGTGCTCGCACTTCGCTGCTGCCACCATCTCGGCCAACCCACCGCAGATTGCTGGATAGAGGAGGAAGGGAGAGGAAGGAAGAGAAGGTAGGAGGTTTTCTAGGACTGGCGATGGGATCCTGTGGTCGGTGATGAGGCCTTGCGACCGGCGAACTGAGCTAAGCACATGTCTCCCATTAGCAGAGAGAGAGAGACAGAGTTTGCAAATGGGTTGACTTTTGATGAGGAAGAATGGGTTAAAGGGGTGATCGTTTTAGCGATGGCTTTTGGCTGAAATTTCACTTTAGCTGGTTTTTTTTACTGTAACTGGTTTTTTTACTGTAGCTGAGTTAGTGGATAGTGTAATGAATAGTGAAAAAAAAGCTGAACCTAGAAACTGAAGCCGAAAAAAAGTTAAACCGATCACCCCCTAAGTATGACTAGTGGGCCACACTGGTTTTTAACTTTTGCCATCAAGTTTGCCATGTCAGCAAATCAGTCCATGTAGATGTCAGTGTATGTACAATGTGTTGCACTGTAAATTGGTTAGCAAAAGTATTTTTCCTTTGAAAAAGTCGCCGTATTTGGGTGTACAATACATAGCACATTGTATCCATTCATCTTCATTCGAAATTTAAACTTCAAATCTGGTGGAAGCATGGTTTCATTTTTTTTAGTTTTTTAGTCAGTTTTTCTATTTCAACTTCTGTTTCTATCAGTCGGTACTACCTATCAGATCTATTAACTGCAGATAAAAACTATCAGCCACAACCCAAAAGAACATAACATATGTTTTGTTGGAGCACTTATGCTAATGAACCTCAAAATACTAGCAAATACAACTATAAATCAAGCTCATACACAAATATAGTGACAGCTCGAATCTCAAAGCATAGCGGTGTGCATATACAAGCATGTACAGATTCTCATTAGCGGAGAATGAACCTACATACACTTACTTTATGACATCAATGAATTATACTTCCGATTTTTTACTTGAAGTAACTGTACTTTTTTATAATTTTACATCAAAATATATTAATAAAATTGTAATTAAAAAATATTTTTAATAATAAATATAATGATATAATTTTTGTATAACCAATCTAAATAATTTTAAATCTATGTGATGAGTTTGATGATACTGATTCTAAAAAATTACGTAAAGAAGAACGGAGAGTAGACCGCTAAACCGTGTAAGCATTCCCCACTTGGGTACTCCTGTATACACATCACGTCTTGTTCAGCTGTTTCCCCCAAGATTAGCAACACAATTAAGTTTAGCAAAACCCAGAAGTTTGCTGCTCGTTAATTCAATCGCCACGCAAAAAGAAAACAAAGTACAACGCGACAAAGACAATATGGGCCATGTGGCCCATTTCCCTCCCCCAAAACAGCGAAAATGGGCCTCGCGGCGGAGCCCAGCAGCGACCACTCGTTTTTTCTTTGGGCTCAAGAAAAAGAAACAAAGAGGAGCCCCATCCGGGACGCCATTGACGCCCCCAAAAGCGAGGAGGCGAGGAAGACGTGCCCTATCTCCTCTCCTCTTCTTGTTGAATTGTTGACCAAACAGAGCACGAAAGCGAAAAAGGGAGGGCAAGAACCAGGCAGCCATTCTTGCCGAGTCCCCGCTTCCGGCCGCGGCGGCGCCCCCTCTGCCTTGTTGCCTCGGGGATCGCGGGTTAGCGGAGGACGAGGGATTGGGAGGCAATGGATACTACTACTAGGGCAAAGATCCCCTCCCTCCACCACCAGACGGAGATCAACTGGGACAAGTAACCGCCGCCTCTTCTCTCTCCTGTTCTTTCTTGCCAATTCCCCCCTTTCTTGTGTTCTTGGGCTTCTCTAGTTCTGATCTTTCTACCGCATCCTGCGCGTTATTCGGAATTGGCATTGGAAGTTGCGATTTAGGAAGTTGCCATGCATGTTCTTGGTCCCAGATGGAGCGCGATTGAGAAATACGCTGTTAATTCTGGCTGCTTGGTAGCTTTCTGATTCGTGTGTTGTTTTCAAATTTGCGGTCTTTGACATGTTGCAGCCTGGACAAGACCAAGCTCTATGTGGTAGGGGCCGGCATGTTCAGCGGCGTGACCGTGGCGCTGTACCCGGTCTCGGTGATCAAGACCCGGATGCAGGTCGCCTCCGGGGATGCCGTGAGGAGGAACGCTGTGGCCACCTTCAGGAACATCCTCAAGGTGGATGGCGTGCCGGGGCTCTACCGGGGGTTTGGGACGGTTATCACCGGCGCTATCCCGGCTAGGATTATCTTTCTTACGGCGCTTGAGACCACAAAGGCGGCGTCGCTTAAGCTTGTTGAGCCACTTAAGCTGTCGGAGCCGGTGCAGGCCGCCCTTGCCAATGGCCTTGGTGGTTTGTCGGCGTCTCTGTGCTCGCAGGCTGTTTTTGTGCCCATTGATGTGGTATGCCTATTATTTGCCCTTTCCGGTTTCCATGATGTTGTAAAGAACTGTGCTATTGTTGCTAGATTTGGAAAATACGCTTATTGTGTTCTGTGTTGGCATGTATCAGGTTAGCCAGAAATTGATGGTTCAAGGATACTCTGGTCATGCCAGATATAAGGGTGGAATAGATGTTGCTCAAAAGATTATAAAGGCAGATGGTGTGCGGGGGCTGTACAGAGGTTTTGGCCTGTCTGTTATGACGTACTCACCATCTAGCGCTGTGTGGTGGGCGAGCTACGGATCCAGCCAGCGCATAATTTGGAGGTTGGTGATAATCCGATTGTCTTATCACTATGTCCCCCTCAGTCTTGTGCATGTTATGATGTTTAATTGCATGGATTTGTTAAGTTGAACTAAGAAGAAAAGGCTAGTTGTACATCTTTACACAGTGGCAATTTGAATCACTATATTCATTTATCCACAACCTTTTCAAAACTGCTCCTTTTGATGCCAACAAACTCTTTCAGTTACATATCCATATCCTGCTTTCCAATTGCCATGCCCATTGTGGTCCAAGAATCCCAAACTATGGTCCAAGAATCCCAAACTACACTTATATTTCTATTGTAGTTGTTTGGTATTTACACCATTACATCGATCCATTTTTCAGAAAACTCAAATGTTACCTTGCTGTGCTACATTAAAATGGGTAGATTTATCGTGGCAATCAATTCACATTTGCTCTATATTCTATAGGTAAAAATAGTAACCATGATAATTTGGATACCTGATCAAAAGTAGAGTGCAAGCGGTTTTAGGCTAAATATACACTTCTTTATACACTGGGCACTCAGAAAACGTTACGATCATCCGAGGATGTTACACTAATCCGTAATATGATCTGCACAACTTGATGGAAACAACATCTAGTAGAACGCTCTTATTAAGAGCCAGTAAATAAGTGTACTTTTGTGGAGTTTCTTTCTTGGTGGTAACATTAAAAGGTTAAAAATTAAAATATTGAACTGTTTATCTTGTTGACATAGGTATTTGAAAGAATTCACTGTTATGTTCTTCTACTTGTCTGAACAGTGCTCTTGACCGTTGGCGTGATAAAGAAGATGCTCCTAACCAGTTGCAAATAGTCAGTGTTCAAGCTACAGGGGGAATTATTGCTGGTGCAGTGACCTCTTGTGTTACAACTCCCATAGATACAATCAAAACTAGGCTGCAGGTGCTGTTTTACATTTCTGGTTATTGTTGCTTATTTTGCCTAACTGGATTTGAATGAAACATTTTTTTGTCAGGCCTACCCTTGTCTCTAGTGCTTCTTGAGTTTTACATTGATGCCATGCCACTATGATGTCTATAACTTGACTCCATCAATATAATTGTCGAGTAAGGATATGAGCATGGAGAATGATGTCAGGCTTAAGACAAAAAGGACTTTCATACTGGTACAATATCTAATAGCATGCTACTGAGGAGCTAGACTTAGGAATGCTGCCTTTACTAGGCAAGATCTACTTCTATGCTCATTGCTGAATGCTGGTTACTGGAAAGGCTATCCGCTGTCCTACTGAGGAGCTAGACTTACTAATGCTGTCTTTACTAGGCAAGATCTACTTCTATGCTCATTGTTCAATGCTGGTTACTGGAAATCTGGAAAGGCAATCTGCTGTCCTACTAGGGTCAATTTGTCATATACTTAATTTATGAGATCGAAGGGAAGTTTCCTTTGGAGAACTTTTTTCGGCAACCTCTCTGTTTATATTGAGTAGCACACGCAACAACTTTGAAACGGCTTAAGATTTTCAGGGATATGGCATGCATTTTCGACAATGCACCTCACACTTTTGTCAATGTTGCAAGTTACATTTTTGTTGGGTTGATAATGCAACCTCTAAACTTTTTAAGTTCTTCACATCCATACTTCTTGACTGTAGTGTTCAATACCTCAATCCCTTTATCCTCTGTTTATTCATAAATTAAATTTCTTGGGATGGTTTTTTAACAATGCTTTGTTCATCATATGCTTTCTTTATATTATCGCCATATTTTGCTGCTATTTTGTGATCTTTGTTGTACAATCATGTGAGTTAACCTTATTTTCAGTCGACCTTAAGTTTTCTCTCTTGTCTTTCAGGTTATGGATAATCAAAACAAGCCAAAAGCCAGGGAAGTAGTTAAAAGATTGATTGCTGAAGATGGTTGGAAAGGTTTCTACAGAGGGTTAGGTCCAAGATTTTTCAGCTCATCAGCTTGGGGTACCTCAATGATAGTATGCTACGAATACTTAAGTATGGTCACTTCTCCTTTCCAAGTGTACAGTATACTACTATATTTGCAAGCATATATAGTGGCATATGATATGATAGCTCATGCGATTAATTCTACATACACGAGTATTTCTCAATTAGAAATTAGGGTGTATGGTGTCATTCTGGTCACTTGTCATCGTCAGTCCACCCCTCTTTATGCTGTACCATAATTCCCATCTGCCATGCAAACTACTCGACTGCAAGCTGAAACTGCAGAACTTCTATGCCTTTCCCCTGTAAGGCTGCAACGATACATGAAACCTAGCCTGTCTAAGTGCCAACGAGTACAGTACGGATGATTTTTGTGATTCCTGCAATGCTGAAATTGCAGGAACTGGCTTATTATTTTTATTGAAGGTGTGTGACATTTCAGTGATTAATGGATAATTCTGTGTGTAAGTAAAAATGCCTATTTCATATAAGGAAAGCTCTTGGTAGATGTATGTTCAAAAAAATTACAAGCTGTCCATACGGACTTCTTTTTGCTAAAGCTCTAATTTTTTGAGATAACACCAGGCTTTTAGTTCTTGGTAATTTTCTAATCTGGTCCCAAGCTATTTTGCTTTTTCTAACTGTAGTTTCCTTCTGCTTTTTTCCCAGAGCGCATGTGTGCAAAAGTTGAAGAGGTCTGAGTCGGCTGAAATCTCTCTGTGATTCCTGCAATGCTGGAAGCTCTGTAGTAAAAATGAAATAATGCTGTATGCCGACATTAGTGACCCATCTGAAGCTTCATCTCTTGCTGACTTGATGCTAGATAATATATGCCTCTAACGATGAATGTGGATTAGGCAGAATATTTTACATGGACATATAAACGAGAGATTAGATGTATTCACTTTTCATTCTTTCAAACTACAAAGCTTGTTATAGCGAGGTTGGATGATCGGGAGATTCGGGACCGGTTGTAATGACAAGGAGCAAAGATCTCACATTTGCTCGTTTCTCTTTGTTGTGTTCCAAATATTTTGTTTCCTCCAAGACATGCAGCTGATTCCTTTACTGTGATTTTTGTGATAAGTACTATAACTGCAAAAATGCGAGATACATTGCCGCCTTCATTTTCTACTGACAGATAATACTCATCTAGCAAAGCTATTGTGTTCATCCTCTGTTCATTGCTTGTATGCCATTGATCGGGAATATCAGTCTCTGCGTAGTCACGCTAGACATTGTGTGTTTGGTTGGGCATCGAAACTCAAGACTGTCAATTTTCGGTTGTATCGTACCCATTTTGGCCTCTGGTTAGTGTCCTATTGTTTGGTGCCCATTACTGAGGGGCCTGATTTGGGGAGAAAAATTACAAGGGGGGAATTACACGTCCTATTTTTATTGACCAAATTTGAAAGAATTATAAAAGAATTACATTATTTGTAGCAAAGTTTTTATGAAGTTCAAGATGTAGTGTGTAATTGTTGGTGTTTCGGTATTTCCTTCCAAAGCGGCAAGCCATCCATTCCAAACTCGGAACGTGGCCTCACTCGTTTCAGCTTCAACTTCTAGTTTTAGCTTTTTTTTTTCACCATTCAGTAACTCGTATTTTTATAAATTTTTTTTAGATTTTTTGGACTTTTTGTATTGTTCATGTGTTCTTTTGCATTATCCGTGATGGGCTAATATATTTTTTTCTATTTTTTTAAAATTTAATTATGCCTAAAAAGTCAAATCAGCTACAGTAAAAAAAGACAGCTACAATAAAATTTCAGCCAAAAGTCAGAAGCCATCGCTAAAACGAACGGCCTTACTCCAGTCCATGGGCGTTTGAACAAAAATAAATAGTAGTGATGGAAAGAAATGGTTTTTAAAATAAGAGGATGAGCAATGAAAAATAATAATGAGAGGTAAAATATATGATACACTTGTGATCTCTATATTATTATAAGAGCAAAATGATAATGGGAGGAGCAGGAAAATATTTTGAAAAATCGGATGCTTATTATTTTTTTGTCTTTTTTAGACAGAAGTAGATGGTAGAAGCCAGTACTGTCCTAACTCGTCCTAGGGCCGAGTCGAATCCGCCGCACGGGAAGAACTGGCAGTGGCACGGAGTGAGAGGGAGCGAGACGGACGCGGCGGTGCAGGTGGCGAAGCTGCTGCGGCAGGTGAACGCCCTTATCGTGGCGCACCTCCGCGACGAGAACCTCACGTGGGCCGCCGCCGCCGTCGCCGCTGCCACCATGACCCCCTCCCCCCTCCTCCGCTGACTCCTTCCCTCCAACCACCACCTCTGCCTCGTCGCCAAGGTCCCCTCTCCCCTTCTTCTCCCCCTGTCTACGCTCCCTCAGGATTTACTCAGCCCCGACATAAACCCTCGCTGCTGTTGGTTCGCAGGGCCTCGCGGTCGAGCGGGAGGCGGCGGCGAGGGGAGGTGGAGCTTCCGCCGCGTTCGACTCCGCCGCCGCCGGATACGGTGGGCTGGTGACCCCGCTCGGCGCTAATGGCGTGGATTTCGGGTAAGCCCAATTGTTCGTGACTCTGGCATTGACTCGTTAACTGTGTTTAGCTGCTGATCATGTATGGATTTGATTGCGAGTGGTGGCCCTGGTGCTATGTGCAGTATGCAGGATATTAGGGGGTCGTCCAAGAGCTTTCCCAAGCACGAGACCAGGCATATCTCCGATCATAAGGTGCGCATGATCCTAGTTTTCCCTTGCTCAATGCACCATATGAATTCGCTTTTATGGCATTTCCTTCCATGTATCTGAACTTATCTAAAATCAACCGAACAGCAATCTTTGTTAAACATAAACATGAGTATACTACTTATACACGGGGCTAGAAGCAACAACGAGAAATTCATTTGGCTCAGACATCATAGGTAAAATTAATAAGCATACAACCGATACCATTTGCACGCTTTGCACTTGCCATGCTACTTGATACTCATACAACTTGTAATTTACTTGGTCCTGCTTATAGTGGTGTGGGAGACCAATCGGCAATAGGCTTCAATCGATGCATTGATTGTTGGCTTACTCTTATATTGTGTAGAATGTTGTCCGCTGTGCGAAATTTAGTCCTGATGGGAGATATTTTGCAACTGGGAGTGGAGACACATCGATTAAATTCTTCGAGGTGAACTTCAATTACCACACCATTTCTGAGCGCGGGTTGGGCTTTGTTAAGCTGTACCTGTTACTCAGTATTGCACTTCCACTTGCAGGTTGCTAAAATTAAGCAGATGATGCTAGGAGACTCCAAAGAAGGCCCTGTCTGGCCTGTGATCCGCACATTTTATGATCACATGCAGGTGATCATTGCATCGTCACACGTGGTAGTATTTTTGCTGTTATGGACCTTCAGGCTCTTTTCATCCACTTTTGTAAGATTGCTTCCTGTTAAGACTATTGCGATTCGTATTTTCATATTTGCTCACCCAACTGCCTGTAGCTAGTATTGACAAGGTATTGAACTTTGTAATTGGTTACTAGTTCATGTGCTCTATTCCTCATTAGTTGCTTCTTTACATTCTATTGCTTGAATCACCGCCACAGGGTATTGAACTTTGTAATCGGTAACTAGTTCATTTGCTCTATTCCTCACTAGTTGCTTCTTTACCTTCAATTGCTTGCATCACCACCGCGCCCTTTATTAGCAAAACATGTTTAATTTCTTGTGGTTACCCATGTAGCCTAGTGATAAAGCACATGGGGTTGTGGTGGTTGAGATCATGGGCTCAAGCCCCCATTCTCCTTATATTTAAAGATATGTTGTTCCTCCTCTATATTCTAGTTTTTTTGTAACATGTTCAATCTCTTGTAGCCCGTCAATGATCTGGATTTTCGCCCTGTTAACCCAATACTGATATCTGCAGCAAAAGACAATACAATAAAGTGTGCTATCATTTATGCCCACCCTCGTTTTTTGCTTTGTGATTTGAGGTGTTCAGACAGGGACTAAGCATAATTTGTCAATTATTTACCAATAAGTATGTGGTATTAATTAATTTCTATATTACTTATTTCCTATGAACTTGAAACTTCGCCGACAGGTTCTTTTACTTCTCAAAAACTGTTGCAAAGAAAGCATTCAGAGTTATTCAGGTAGTAAAATTCTTAGAAACCATATATTGAATGTACCAAGATATTCTGTAAATGCCGTGCTCTTTGCATATAGTTAGCCTTATTTTTTTTCCCAATATTTACTTGAGCAGGACACTCATAACGTTAGATCTGTATGTTTTCATCCTTGTGGGGATTACCCTTTAGCATGTATTACTATCCTTCACTAAATTAGGATCTTCCCTGTAACCTTTCTGTTATGCAGTGATCCTGATTCTCAATTCTGATATTGATTTGGTTTAGACTCAACTTTTCTGTCATGCATTTTTTTTAACAAAAATGTTACCACTAACCATTTCGTAGTCTCATGGATCCACAGGATTCATGTTTGATCATTTTGGATTTGGTGACAAATCATACATTTTCGGGTTAAGTGCATGATGTGTTAAATCACCATATTGGACATGATTGTGGAATTATAACAGGCTAATGTATTTATAGGTATTATGTGGTAGTGTGTCTTAATTTATTTGACTAAAAATATTTAGTATTCAAGCTCAAGGATTTGAGTTTTATTCCAAAATCAGGTAGTCTACTTCTATCGTGTTTGATATTTGACAAATAGCATAAGTAGTTTGTTGCGAGTTTCTGTTGGAGGCAAATATTGCCATATTAATCTGTTGCATGTTCAATCCTTAGAAGCAACTGGCACTGATAGAAATATTTGCAGGGACTGATCACCCAATTGCTCATCTCTATGATGTAAACACTTTCACATGCTACTTATCGGCAAATACACAAGATTCTAGTGCTGCCATTAACCATGTAATTTCTTCCTTTTCCTTCACAAGCTTTATCCTGCACTTATCTCTATAAAAGTACAAATTTACCATCCTAGCCTACCTATTTTTGTGTCAGGTGCGCTACTCGGTTACTGGGAGCTTGTATCTGACTGCTTCCAAGGATGGTTGTCTACACATCTCAGATGGAGTATCTGCTCGTGAGCTCGAGTAAAGGCTCGATGGCGGAAGACGCGGAGGGGGCCGGGGCGGCGACGTCGCGGAGAAGGAGCACAAATCGACGGCGGGGCCCTTGGCTTCCCACTCCTTCACGTGCTTGCTGAGCTCGGTCTCCTGCCGGGAGCACAGATCGGCGACGAGGGGCGGCGGGAGGACAAATCGGCGATGGAGGAGAGAGCCGGCGGTAGCGGCGAGGGCGGGAGGAGGGGGGAGGAGGCAGGGGGCGGCGCGGGGAGGCGGGAGTCGGCGGGGAGGAGGAGGACGGAGGAGGTGGTGGGAGTCTACCGTGGGGAGGGGAGGACGGAGGAGGCGCTCCCCAGCACGAGGGCCGCGGCGGTCGCCAGCACCTGCTCGTCGATGGCCGTGGACGTGGACGAGCGCCGCTTCGTCGGCGACGAGGAGAGCAGGGAAGGAGGCAGCGGCGGGGGAGCAAGAAGGGAGGAGGCGACGGGGGACTGGGAGGGAAGAGGCGACAGGAGAGCGGGGAGGGAGGCAGAGGCTGGGGAGCGCGGAGAGAGGCGACGGTGGAGCGGGGAGGGAGGGAGGAGGCGGCGGGGGAGCGGGGAGAGTTGAGCGAGTGAGCGGAGAGATCGAGAGATCGAGCGAAGAGACCGAGAGATCGAACAGCGCAGATATTTCTTGCGAGACCGAGAGCCAGCTCGTTCTAGCTCGTGAGCAGCTCGCGAGCGACTCAGGCTCAGCTCGTTAATGAGCCGAGCTGAACTCTGGGCTTAGCTTGTTGGGAAAAACTTCGAGCTTGAGCCGAGCCGACTACGAGCTCGAGTAGCTCATGAGCCTCGAGCTTTTTGTCCAGCTCTACCCCTAAGTGGCTGGAGCACTCCCCTGTAGAGCCAGCGTTTGTTACATGCCGAAACGATAGATCCGTCAGATTCTGGAAACGAACGGTGTAGATCCAACCTACCACTCAAATCAAAAGTTTGTTGTAGCGTTATTGCGTTAGGGGGCATAAAAAGGAAATTTTGCTCATGTGCAGTCCCTTTGTAACTGTAGCAGTTGTACATTGGCATTGTAGCAAACCTGGTAAAGAATTTTCTCTCTTGATGGCATTCATGTGAGCACAAGTATTGCTTAGCTTCTTTTTCCTGATGGTTCTGACCTTGAGCAAGGAGACTTCACATGCATTGCTTGCTATGCTTGTGATGATTTGGCTGTATGAAACCAAAGGAAAAAAAGAAGAAGAAACATTTGACAATCTGTCTGCATGGCCCAGTAAGAAGGAGGAAATAAGTCTATTTTTGTAAAGTGGGCCTAAATAGGATGGCCCATTGGAGCCCAATTCATATTGCCAGATTCGAGTGAACTGGCTCCAACTAACTAATTTCCCCATCTCCGACGAGCACCTTCACCGTCCTCCGCCGCACCTCGCGTGACACGTCATGGCCTTCTCCCCGCGCTCGCCGTGGTCGCGCCCCAGGAAGGCCGACGTCTACTCCACCGTCGTCGTCCACGATGACAAGGACGACGCCTGCGGCGGCAGTGGCCCTGCCCCGGCGGAGGACGACGACGAGGACCCTTCCTCGCTGCCCCCACTCCTCCAGCGCCTCCCTAAGGACTTCGGCGGCGCGTCCTTCGACGACGAAGACGACCCCTACTCCTCCGACCCTGACGCCGCCTCCCTCTCAGCCACCGTCGTCGTCAAGCGCGGCGCCCCCGCCTCCACCTCGGCCTCTTCCCGATCCCCGTTCCTGGATCTGCGCCGCTCCAGCCCGCGCGCCGCCGATGACGACCCGTACTCTACCTTCGTCGTCCACGCCACCGCCCGCTCCGGCGGCGCCTCCAGCCCGCCTGAGTCCGCCTCTGGCACGTTTATCCGCCGCTCGGGTGGCTCCTCCAGCCCCCGCGTGTCCGTCTCCGGCACATTCATCCGCCGCACCGGCAGCTCCTCCAGCCCCCACGAGTCGTTCTCCGGCACCTTCATTCGCCACACCAGCGGCGCCTCCAGTCCCCGCGGGTCCGTCTCCGACGGCGGCGGTGGATTCGGGTCCTCGTTCTGGAGCCCTGCGGTGGGGCAGGCGGAGGAGCACCGGCAGCCGTCGCTTCTGCAGCAACAGCAGCAGCACCAGCAGCAGCATTCCAGGCGGAAGGCATCGGTGAGCTCGGTGCCAGAGAGCGTTGCCAAGGAGGACCCTTCCACCAAGTACGAGCTGCTCCATGAGCTCGGTGCGCCTCTTGTTGTGGAATTCATAATTCCTTTTTATATATGTGTATAATGTTTCCAATTTTTTTGAGTTGTTTGCATAATGAACAATTCAATTGGGGAATGCAGGGAAAGGTTCGTATGGTGCAGTGTACAAGGCAAGGGATCTAAGAACGCAGGAGCTTGTGGCTGTCAAGATCATCTCCCTAACAGAAGGGGTTGGTTTATTTATTGATAAATTTCCATTAAGATTGTAAAGATCATTACTGACACTAGTTAGCGAGCACGTGCAACCCACCTCACGAGATGTTCAAACTATAACCTGTATGAAATAAAGACGCAAACCAAATATGTTGTCCAATTAATATTAATTATCAAGGATTGTGAGCCCTTGCATTTGTCTAAAGCCTAAACCTTCAAATTTTGTTATCAGGAAGAAGGATATGAAGACATACGGGGAGAAATTGAGATGCTGCAGCAATGCAGCCATCCAAATGTTGTCCGCTACTTTGGAAGTTATCAAGGAGAAGAATACCTTTGGGCATGATCCAATAACCTGATAGTATCTATTTTTATTAATATTTGCCAAATAGCTGCACTATTCTATCTTGGCAATACTTGCTACTTGTCAACTCATTAAACATACGATTGATGTGAGCTTCTACTTGCAGATAATTATGGAGTACTGTGGTGGTGGAAGCGTTGCTGACTTGATAAGCATTACAGAGGAGCCTCTTGATGAGTCCCAAATAGCTTATATATGTAGAGAAGCACTAAAGGTTCCTTTGTAATTTTGACACAGTTGCATGTAGAATTAAAGTATTTTCTTAAATAGTTATGACCTTTGCTAATTGCTACTTACATTGCATTGCACTTCATCACCGGTTTAAAAATATTCTATTAGGCTAGAAGGTATGCCACAAATGGCCTTTAGAGACCCAAGAAAAATTTTGATCTGCCCTGTGGCCCCTATGGTGATCATCTTCAGATATTTTACTTGCATATTTTCTACTGCAGGGTCTTGCTTACTTGCATTCAATTTTTAAAGTTCATAGAGACATTAAGGGTGGAAACATTCTACTAACTGAGCAAGGCGAGGTGAAGTTGGGTAAGTAGAGTTGTTCTTTGGTATGCTTTAATTTCACTTGTTAGTGCTTATTTCTAGATGTCCTTGCTTGCGAATTTGGGATGGTGTCTCACCACAATGATGTTTCAAACAGGCGATTTTGGCGTAGCTGCCCAGCTAACGAGAACCATGTCAAAGCGCAACACGGTATTCTTTTCAACTGTGTTTGTTTTGCTATTTTATATCCAAAGTTCCAGAACTTTATGTATTGATTGTTGCAACCAAAAAAGGAAGTGACAGATAAAAATTATTCATCATACTTCATACTTGACCATAAGAGCTCTTATTTGTGCATAGTTATTGAGTATTACGGCAAGGTTCTAAAAATTGGTAACCGGTACTCGACCGGTCACCTAACCTAGTAGTCATTATACGGTATAATTGGCCTATTATTCGGCATAACCAGCCTGATTATTGAGATAACCGGCTAATAGGTAGGAGCACCTGTTACTTGTATACGTAATACGGTCGAGTATACGGCCTAGTAGACTCGTTTTTAGTACACTGTATTACGGTAATTTGATGGGAAATTCGGGCACAAGTTTGTGTTGGAAAAGTATCACTCCAAATTACTTCTGTTGAGTTTTATGCAAGTCTATTAGGTTCCGTTAGATTATAAATGGAAAAGGGGAATCATCCATTAGTTTTCTATTCGACACCGCCTAATTGTGAGGCACTTTCAAGTCCAAATTGGTTGAACCCAACCGAGTCCAAGCACACATTGGCTTGCTTGTCTCCATTGTTGATATGCTAATCTTTTTCACACCAAAACACTAGGGAAATATTTTCCAACATAACACTCTGGCCTGGCTAGCCCACCGTGGTTTCTGACCCATGTATGCATAGCATCCGCTTACACTTCCGTCCTCGCTTCGTGTAAAAGGGATAGCTCGGAGGTGCTATGTTTAGACCCAACAAGCATTATATGCTAGCACAACACACTTTAGAGTTCCAATGTGGGACTAAACCCACTACCACAGCCCCCGCTTAGGCCACATGGACCAACACCAGTTGGGCTGGATGTTACATCCAAGTTGATGGTGAAATAACTCTTGTCAGTGCATTGATAACAACATTGTTAGTAACTAAACTTCTGGATGTTACATCCAAGTTGATGGCGAAATAACTCTTGTCAGTGCATTGATAACAACATTGTTAGTAACTAAACTTAGTCTGGTGTGGCATTTCCCAAACAAAAACTCCACCGTGGCATTTTTTCCAAAGCATAAAGTTTGTAGTGGGCAATTTCCATAATTTGGTCAATCATGTTTATGCCTTTCAGTTCATTGGTACTCCACACTGGATGGCACCAGAGGTCATTCAAGAAAGTCGTTATGATGGAAAGGTATCATCTCTCTCTCTCTCTCACACACACACACACACACACACACACACACACACACACACACACAGAAGTAAGCACACCCATGTGTGTAACTACTATTGCTAGATTTTAGCAATATTTAGGGGTTGTAAAATCTATACTATGAGTTTCTTCGTGAGTACGGAAATTTGAATGTTCGGTTTCCTTTTGGTGTAAAACATCTCATTAAATATTGCAGAAGAAAAACATGTAAACTCTGTAGGCATAGAAGGTACTTGTATACAGTATTTTGTATTTCAGTAAAAAGCTATAACCCCTGCCTAGACATGGTAAGTCTTTTCTTTTGTTCTTTTCTTGATAGTTCCTGAAGTGACAAAACTTATTACCTAATAGTATTAAACTCCTAAAACTACAAAGCTACTATGTTACAGTATTGAGAAAATGTTTAACAGTTGGATTTTTCCTGCAATTTATCTTCCTGATCTGTCATAACAAAGTTAACCGTGTGTTCTTGTCTTTAATTTCCAGGTAGATGTTTGGGCACTTGGTGTATCTGCAATTGAGATGGCAGAGGTAGAAAATATTCTTTGGTTTTTCCTTTTGTAATTGCACGGTCACTTACGTTTTTTATTCACTTTTTTTGTGATGCATCAATGTTTATCCATTACATTTTATTTTGGTGTCTCTTCCTGTAGGGTATGCCGCCAAGATCCACCGTGCATCCAATGAGAGTAAGTTCATGCCTTCTTTATGCCTTTTAGTATCAGCAGTTGACGCGGCTATAGCTGAATGAAAGTTACTTTATCTTTTATGCGCTGTACTTTGAATTCTCTACTTTTCTATTTATTCAAGTTTCCGAACTGGGTTTTCCTGCTAGCAGTTCTTTTCATTTTTTTCAATCATGTTCCGTGCCTTGTTTTTTACCCTTTTACCTATTTTATAGTATTCTATGGATTCATGGCTAATTCTTGAATCTGTCTTGATTCCTGATGCATTTGCTTATTCACTTTGTCTAGCTAAATATCTGATGTACCTGTCATTTTTTTTGTGTCATCCTCACTCAACTTGATGCATTAGCTAATTGTGTCTCTTTCCTCCTTACTTTAGGTGATCTTCATGATATCTAGTGAACCTGCACCAATGCTGGAGGATAAGGAGAAGTGGTAAGTGGCTTCTAATATACCATGCAACTGTTTGGCTTTTCTGAGTAATGGGGAAATCAGATTGAGTCTCTTTTTTTAAAAAAAAAAAGATTGTTAAGGGCCTCAGACATAGGCTTGTAGCCCAGGTTTCTTTTGATCTGCCAAGAAATTCCAACAATGTCAGCTGAGATTCATATTACTTTTGGTTGTAAATGAAATATTTCATTCTGTTATTGGGAAAGATGTTTAAATTGTGCAGAACTTGCCAGTTTATCAACATTTTCTTGTACCTGGCCATTTTTCAGTTGGTCCCTGGATGAGATGTAGCTGTCCTCAGCTTAGGGCACAATTTGTCCTGTACCAGACTGTTTATTGTGATAAACTGGCTATAAATTGATATGCTTCTTACCGGCTACTAGTGCATTACCGGGTTTAAAAACTGAAGGTTGAATCCGTTGTCTGTTGGTACTATTTTCCCAGAATATATGGCCTTTTATATATGTGTGTATTTGGGCCATATTATAGATTGAAGACACTAGACATAACCTTTTGGAATGAGCTGGTGTAGAAGCAGCAGTATTATGCTGCCCACTATGTATTCTAATTTAGGTGACCCTTTTAGGAGTTCTTATAGGGTCTGTTTTTTTCAGCTTCTTAAAACGACTTTTGGCTTTTGCTACAGTACCTAACTTTCAAACGAAATCTTTTTTAAGATGGAGTCTACAAGTTAATTATAGTACACGTTAAAAGCTCAATATCTGTACCATCCAAAATCACAAGCGAATATCTCTCTCTCCGTAATCTCTATTGCAAACAACTAAAATTTAAAAGTTTCAGCCAAAAGCCATAAGCCGCAGCCAAAAAGAACATATTCATATGCTATCTACTGCTTCTTCTGATGGGCCTCTAATATCAACTGAAGTACCGAACCGTCTGCCATGACCCGCAACATTTGGGTCACTATTCCCACTCTTCAGCCTTGAGCTTTATGAGGTAGAAGCTCATCCCAGGTACAGCTTGAGGGCAAGTTCCACCAAGCAAATATGGTGATGCTTAGTTCATACAAACAAGATGCACTTCGCTCAACAGTATCAGTCATGGGCATTTTTACACAGTGTTGATCATTTCATTCCTCTCTCAGATTCTCACCCTTTTAATGTGGAAAAGGTGGCAGATTTTATCCTTGACTTTTAAGCTCTCATAGGTTTTCAAACACCATAGTCTCGGACTTATTTCAGACTATGAACTAGCTTAGAGCATGAAGAAATTAGAAATCTATTCTAAAGCAGGGAGTCACAGTGTCACACGGCTATTTTCTTTCATTTGATTTCTTCCTTTGCTCAGCGACTAATTCTTGTTAATGCTGATCTATTAAGTAGTTTTCTTTAGTCAAGTGGCATCGAAATATTGAACTTAATCCAATGAAGTGTTTGAATTTTAAACATCGGTTGGTCTAAGTTCGTGTTATCCTATCCTTCAGGTCCCTTCTCTTCCATGATTTTATTGCCAAGTGCCTAACAAAAGATCCAAGACTTCGCCCTGCTGCAAGCGAGATGCTGAAGGTACTTCTTTAGTGCTTAGGGACAACTTCATGATGTATTTTCATGATTTTTTATTTCTATATTTACTTGTGTTGTTCTATCGCTTTTTATAATTCCCTCTGCAGCACAAATTTATTGAGAAGTGCAACACTAGAGCTTCAAAAATGTTGGCAAAAATCAAGGAAGCAAAGAAGATCAGAGTCACAGTTGCCGTGCAAAACCAGCTGTCTGGCCCTGACAATGTACACCAAACTCTCTTTTATTCTTAATATTATGTCCATTGGTTTGGTCATTACGGTATTCTGACACATATATCTACAGACAATGCAAGATGCAACTGTTCGAATAAATGAAGATTATGGGGAAACTGTTCCTGCAAACCCTCAGCAAAATACAAATCATGAAACATGTGATGATGGTGGGGCAGGTAATGATAACTCTGCAAGTCTAATACATCTATATTCCCCTTTATAGACATCAATTTCAGAAAAGAATTCAGATTTGTTGTTATCTTGGGACTATTTCCTCCTCATGTAGTCTTTCTTGAGTTTCTTCAATGGTTATGTTTTCCCATTAGTAATGCTAAAGATATATAGCTAACCTGATACATGATGCTCATGAGCCTTATATTTCTTTCTGAATCCCAGCAATACATGCAAACTCGGAATTGCTAGTTTTTGTGTGCCTTTGTCCATTGAATAACAAGCATTGTGTGAATTCGACACAACACATAATAAGCAAAATACCCCCATCTATATACAGCTCTGATGATCTGCTTGTAACATTTCGTGTAGCTACAATTCGGATAGCTTCTTAGAATGCCTTTTGTGATATTTTGGTCATTTGGTGAGCACATTATTCTGTTGTTTCTTGGATGGGTTGCTTATAAGTTATAAATGTAGTGCCTTTTGTATTTTCTAGTCTTGTGCTATGCACTTTAAACCACCATTTATTTTGTCTCCTTGCAGGTGATTTTGGTACAATGATAGTTCATCCTGAAGATGGTGACGAAGTGGCTGAATCACCTATTTTCCCAAGAACAGAGTTCATACCAGGCCTTGGTAGCATCAACTCTTTCACACATGATCCAAAGAGGGCTGAGCTAATTTCAAATTTTTGGTATGAGAAACAAAAAAACTATTTTCTTATGTATGTTTTTCAGTCACAGAAAGCAACACAACAAAAGCAATTCTCTCTCGTCAGAAAGAAAATTATGTATGATATTTTGATAGGATGGAGAACACAGCTGATAGTGATGCTAGTAAAGAGCGGGATTTAGATGAACATCCTGACATTCAAGAACCAAAAGCAATGCCACCTTCAACTGGAACAGTTAAAAAGCATAAGGGTCCAGAAGGGACTATGCCGCACCATGATAATCAAACTAGCTCTGCGTCACTGGGTGTTCCCAGCACAATGACCAAATTAAACAGCAGCCCGAGCCGTAAAGCATTTTCAGTTCAGGATAAGGTATATGCTTTGTGGTCAGACCTCAAATATTTTTCTATGCGATTGTGAACCAGACTAAATTTGTCGTTGCAGTTGTATGCCTCTCGCTTTTTACTACTTGTCTAAATTGTCAATGTCTCTAATTTTCCTTTTGTAGCTCTGGTCAATTTATGCCGCAGGCAACACTGTACCTATACCATTTCTTAAGGCGATCGATGTTTCACCACTAGCTCTAGTATCGGATAGTGTAGCAGGAAATGGCCTGGCTGGGTCAAGTACAAATGATGCCTTGGAGGCAGTTAGGGAGCTTTTCAGTGGTGACGGGCAGACAAAGAAAGGACGCAAAGTGCAAAATGAAGTATACTGCAGACACTTTCCCTTATCACTTGCAAAGTGATACTATTTCTCATGCCCAGATATGTGAATCTGATACTGGATTTGCTTGCATTAGGTCCCTCTTCCTCCTGGCGTGCACCACAGGTTGACCACAAGCCCCACATTGATGAACCTGGCCCGAGCTCTTGCTTACCATAAGACGTGAGTTGTTCAAACTGCTCTGTTTTGTGGAGTTTTCCTTTATGCAATGACTGAAGCAAGTGATGTCCATTTCTTTCTATAAATATTTTAGGTGCTACGAGGACATGCCTCTGCAAGATTCACAAGCGACACAAGAGCAGCAGACAATACAAAACCTTTGTGATACACTTCGAACCATACTGAGGTTGTAGACATGCATGACTAAAGGCTACATCCTTGACCGAAGTGCTGCGCGGAGGCAAGGGCTGATTTTGGATTTTTGATGGCGGGCACTGTGATCCAGCTGGACCGGCTCAGCATGGGATCATCTGGGATCAGGAGCGGGCATGGCATGGTGCAGACTGCAGAGCAACGTTGGCGGAGCTTGTGATTAATTTGTAGATGCTGGGTCACTGGAAGTTGGATGGACATGGACAGAAGGAATTCTGCTGTGGAGATGGGAAATTTTGTCTCGTGTTAATAGCCTCTAGGTGTTTTCAGTGGTTGGCGTATGTAGACTGTAGAGATTTTGTATTGACGTTTTGCTAATCAAATTTTGAGGCACAAATGGCGATCTGTACTGTCTTTTGTATCTTTGGCAAATGCAATTGTTTTCCCCCAAATAAAGAGGAATAATTCATCAGTAGTCCATTCGTTGCCAGATAAACAGAACATGAGTTTTATCCATGTAACCATGTTTTTTTTTAGGAAAAGCAGCAAGACCAAGATGGTCCGACTATCCATGTAACCATGTTGGATGCCAAGAGAGTTGATACGGAGAATGGTTTCTACTCCTCATCTACTGTTATGCTGTTGGAGATCTTGAAAGGCATGGTTCTTGCTGTTATGGACGCCTGTCCTGCTTGGTCATTTTACATGGGATTTTTTAAATAATACTTTTTTATTAATATTATATAAATATATTATCACTAAATAAAATAACATAAATAACTTTCTGTTGCCATTAGAATTTAGGATAGTCACTGTCACCATTTTAAATGGCAGCAGAGGTCTCTGCACTCTCTATTGTCATTTGAAATAGTGATATAAGCTAGGCCTATATAAGACCCAGAAAACCGGTCAAAATTTATTTTAATTCAGTAAAAAAAGAAGGGGGGAGGAGAAAAGGGGAGAATAGAAGAGGAGAGGGGAAGAGGAGAAGAGAGCGGAAGAATGAGTGGATTTTTGTAACTTAGAGGTGAGTTTTTTTAATTTCTTTGTAGATTTCTTTTTGAAATCACGATAGGTTAACAAATAAAATGATTAGATGTATAGTTGTATTGAGTAGAGGATAGATATGTAGTTCTTTAGAGTAGTTTATGTATTATAAATTCTTATAGAACTATTAATTTCTCATAGTCGTTAGTTATAGTGCACTAATTAGTTTTAAAATATTAGATCGGCTAATTAGGTCTATTCAGAACATGGATAATATAATGTGTGTATCATCCATTATTAACTATGTGCGCTACGTAGATGAAACATGTATGATAAATTTGATTTTTACAAGACACATACAATTGCTTGTCTTTCTTTAGGGTGTTACATGTTTGGGAAATCCCCTCCTATGCAGGTTTATTTGTGAGTAACGGATGTGTTATTAGGTCAATTTCACGTTTATTTAGTTGAATGAGCAGCTGTCATTATCATCAGATTAGTTATCGAAATGATCCATAGGTATGATTGAACAAATAGCTTTCAAAATACACTACAGAGAAGGGGTTCCATTTTAAAAGGAGTCGATTTGCATGATAAGTGTTGAAAGAGTATTTTGTACAATGACTCTTGTGAATAACAAGTTGAGAAATAGCATAGGTAACCAATTCTTGAATTATTGTTTAGTTACATTTATTGAGCGTGATATTTTCTTAAAGGTTAGTGAAGAAGATATAATCAAACATTTTCAAGGGATGATAACACATAAAGCAGTATTCTAACTTTTATTATATATTTTGTAATCTCCTATTCATGTAAGACCTTATTTGAACTATTTGTATTGTGCTTTTGGCAAATTTCGAACTTATATATTACGGTTACGATGTTACGAAATAATTATACAAGATTATGAAATTATGCATGTGAAGTGTGTATGCCCATCAAAAGTTTTCTAGCTCCGCCACTGACCCCTAAACAGTAAACATCATAGCTCATTCCCAAGACCTGGAGCAAGTAAGCAAAAATCTGCAAAAATTCTGATATTGAAGCTTCGTCGCTATCTCAACCTGGAGCTACTCTTAAAAAAAACTCAACCTGGAACAATTTTAGCACTTGTAGAACAGAGAGATTTAACATCAGTTTAGTGAAACATGCCTTAAAAAACAAACTATACTGAGAGATTTAACATCAGTTTAGTGAAACATGCCTTAAAAAACAAACTATACTCATTCTACAATGATGCTACTGGAGTACAATAGCACATATAACCCAAATCGAGCCCCATATAAAGATAATATAAGCACACAAAGTCTGAAAACTAAACACGTTCAGCAACAAATATTCATTAATTAAACCAAGCACATTTTTTTGAAATCTAAACAAAGTATATTTAGTTACTCCTAGATGGAGGGGGGATGTTCAAATTAGGCCCAAGGCCTATTTTCTATAATTCCAAAGCACGCAAGGTTTAGTACCATATTGCTTAGGCAAAGTGGGGGAGACCAATTTATAAGGTGGAGTCCATCCCACTCCTTGAATTATGGAAGTGGATGGTGGCTTTGGCTAAACACACACGCGCGCACGCACGCGCGCGCGCGTATTCGCGTATTTTCGCGTGAAAATCGCGTGACTTGGGATAGCTGAGAGGAAAAACCGGACACTAACGGACTTGGTCAATGCCATGTTAGAGAGTTCCGGTATGCCTAAGGCATGGTGGGGGGAAGCTATATTGACAGCAACTTTCGTCCTAAATAGAGTAATCACTAAAAGGAGTGAAATTACTCCATATGAGGGATGGAAGGGGAGAAAACCTAATGTTAATTTTCTGCGAACTTGGGGGTGTTTGGCAAAAGTCAATATACCATTGCAGAAAAAGAGAAAACTTGGACCAAAAACAGTCGATTGTATTTTTCTAGGATATGCTCAAAATAGCACGGCCTATAGATTGTTAGTAGTTAAATCGAAACTCCCGAGATTATTGTTAATACAATAATGGAGTCTAGAGATGCTTCATTTTTGAGAATATCTTTCCTATGAGAACAGAGAGGCGATACTTCAACACGGATCGAGAATGTTCACATCGATAATATCGAAAATGAGAACAATCAAACTTCGAACTTTCCACCATTTCGAACCATTTTATGATATCCCGAGGAGGACAACAATTTAGTCACGAAGCTCCTCGAAGAAGCAAGAGACAAAGGGTTGAGAAACCTTTGGTGATGACTTTATTGTATACCTCGTGGATGATGTGCCAAAACTCTTTCGAAGCTTATGCATCTTCGATGCTTGAGTATTGGAAAGAGGCAATCAGTAGCGAGATGGATTCAATCATGGCTAATGAGACTTGGGAGATCACCAATCTTCCTATTGGGTGCAAACCTGTTGGATGTAAGTGGATTTTAAAAAGAAACGAGGCCCGATGGTACTATTGAGAAGTACAAAGCAAGACTTGTAGCTAAGGGTTACACCCAGAAAGAGGGAGAAGATTTCTTCGATACCTATTCTCCTGTCGCTAGATTAACCACCATCAGAGTACTCCTTGCATTAGCATCTTCCTATGGTCTGTATGTTCATCAAATGGACGTAAAGACAGCTTTCCTTAATGGAGAGTTGGAGGAAGAAATTTATATGGATCAACCCGATGGTTTTGTGATTTGACAGAAAATAAGGTATGCAGACTATTAAAATCCTTGTATGGTTTAAAGCAAGCACCTAAACAATGGCACGAAAAATTTGATAAGACTTTGACAACCGCTGGCTTTATTGTGAATGAAGCTGATAAATGTGTATATTACCGCTATGGTGGGGGTCAAGGAGTAATTTTGTGTTTGTATGTAGATGACATACTTATATTTGGAACAAACACTACCGTAATTGACGAGGTCAAATCTTTCCTATCCTGTTGAAATTAGGCCCAAGGCCTATTTTCTATAATTCCAAAGCACGCAAGGTTTAGTACCATATTGCTTAGGCAAAGTGGGGGAGACCAATTTATAAGGTGGAGTCCATCCCACTCCTTGAATTATGGAAGTGGATGGTGGCTTTGGCTAAACACACACGCTGCGCACGCGCGCTGCGCGCGTGATTCGCGTATTTTCGCGTGAAAATCGCGTGACTTGTGACTTGCGACGCGACGCGCGCGTGGCGTGGTGCGCCACTTGGCGCACCATGTCCACCTTGTTTTGCTAAACCTTGTACCGTCTCTCTTTTTTTCCGGTCATGAGACTGCTTATTTTTCGGTTTGAATACGGCGATTACGATGAATAATGGAGTCGATTACGTGGAATAATGGAGTCGCCACGGTGAATAATAGCGCCGATTCGGTGAATAATAGCGCCGCCGATTACTAGAGAGTAATTGAGACGTCTATAAAAGGCCTGGAGACGTCCAGGTTTGAACAGATCTCCTTCACTCCTTTCTCCCATTGTCTTCTTCCACTCTTGTACGAAGTGTTGAGCTATCGAATCTCGCCGACCTTTCTTCTCGCGCACCGGAAGAGAGGAGAGCGGGATCTCCGAACCATTGTCGCAGAGAGAACCTGCACGGGGCGGCAATAAGGTTTCTGGGCAGCGCATCTGCGCGACCGCTCCTACTACATCCTGCACTGCGTCAAGTCTTCACTGCATCACGCCTACGCCGCTTCTCGCTCTTCATCAAGCCCAACAATGAAGTCGCTCGTGTGATCGCATTTACTTTGATACTATATTTTTCTTGTGTTTATTCCAAGTATGATGAGTAGCCTATCGTTAGTAGTTAGTTGTGCATCACTAGTATATTATTTTTGTCTCCTACTAAAACTTGGAATTAAAATATTGCCTACATTTTCAACAATCCGTAAACCTTATTGTGGAATTTGTTGCAATACGTAAATGGTTAGCGCTTCGATGCGATGAAACACGAGAGGTTTTGTGGTCGAACTTTCGTAGATGGCGACTAGAGTCAAGTTTTGGCTCATGTCTTTGGGACTGTGGTGGGTTGTCCATCCGCAGATCCATTTACGATTGAGCAAGACATGCAATTTGATAGTGCAAACAATCTCGCTCTTGGTTGCATCTTGACTGCTCGCAGATCAGCTCTACGATGTGTACATGGACTATAAGTCCGCCACGAGTTGTGGAATGCACTAGAGCACAAATATGCAGAGGCAGAGGTCGGTCGGCTCTACATGTGTGAGCAATTTTTCGACTTTAGCATGGATGAGACTAAGTCTATAGTTGGACAAGCTCATGACCTCCACTACTAGTCGGTGAGATTGCGCACTGGTGTGTGTTACCTCCTAAGTTTGTGGTCATGGGCATTGTTGCTAAACTCCCACCTTCTTGGTGGATTTTGCCACTAGCTGAAACACAAGAGGAAGAGATTTCTGAAGATCTCATTGCTGCCCTCGATGTGGAAGAAAAAGCTAGAGCAAAGGATGCACCAAGCACATCCGCCGAATAATGCAAACTTCATTGAGAAAAGACTATAGCAAAGAAGTACAAATCCAACAAACCGAGCAAGACAACTAGCTTTAAGAAGAAGAAAATCGAGAAAAAGGATTTCAAGGACATCACCGCTTTGTGTGCGGAAAAGATGGTCATATGGCGAAGGATCGCGATTCCGCAAAATCGAGATGGTGAACACCAAAGAAGAAGGTCATCAACGTGATAATAGGCGAGGCCTCAACTTCGGGAGGGTATGGTAATTCACCGTTGTTTTTTCAGCATGTCAATCCACCGATTGGTGGGTGGATATCGTGCTAATGTTCACGTATGTTCGATATTTCCTTGTTTTCTTCTTACCAGCAACAGGGCTTCCTCCGTCCTAATGGGAAACGGCTCGCATGCTTCGTTCTTGGTGTTGGCACGGTGGATCTGAAGTCGACTTGGGAAGATTGTCCACTTAAAGAACGTGCGAAGATGCTCCTACAATAAATAAGAACCTCATTAGTGGTTCTCTTCTATGTAGGAATGGTTATAAGTTAGTTTTTGAGTCGAATAAAATTGTATTGTCTAAGTTTGGAAATTTTGTTGGTAAAGGCTATGAGAGCGGAGGCTTGTTCCGCCTAAGTACTTTAGAGTATTGTTATAATCAATGTTGCAACAAATTTAAATAAATGTGAGGCAAATATTTGGCATTCCGTTTCATCATATTAGTTTTGATAGTATTGTGAGAATGTCCAAATTAGATTTAATTCCAAAATGTGAAATTATCAAAGGATCAAAATGCTACCATGTGTGCAAGCAAAACACCTCGAAAACCTTTTAAGGGATTAGAGGATGAAAAGAATCTGCACCATTAGATCTTATTCATTCAGATTTGTGTGAAATGAATGGACTATTGACAAAAGGAGGCAAAAGATATTTTCTAACTTTTATTGATGATGCAACACGCCATCGCTATATGTATTTGCTAAAAACTAAGGATGAAGCTTTAAACTACTTTAAAACTTATAAGGTGAGGTTGAGAACCAACTAGAAAAGAAAATAAAAGATTGAGATCTCGATCGTGGAGGAGAATATGTCTCTCATGAGTTCTCCCACTGCTTACGAGCATGGAATAATCCATGAGTTCACACCACCATACTCACCCCAATCAAATGGGATAGCTGAGAGGAAAACCGGACACTAACGGACTTGGTCAATGCCATGTTAGAGAGTTCCGGTATGCCTAAGGCATGGTGGGGAAGCTATATTGACAAAGACTTTCGTCCTAAATAGAGTAATCACTAAAAGGAGTGAAATTACTCCATATGAGGGATGGAAGGGAGAAAACCTAATGTTAATTTTCTGCGAACTTGGGGTGTTTGGCAAAAGTCAATATACCATTGCGTAAAAGAGAAAACTTGGACCAAAAGCGATCGATTGTATTTTTCTAGGATATGCTCAAAATAGCACGGCCTATAGATTGTTAGTAGTTAAATCAGAACTCCCGAGATTATTGTTAATACAATAATGGAGTCTAGAGATGCTTCATTTTTGAGAATATCTTTCCTATGAGAACAGAGGCGCGATACTTCAACACGGATCGAGAATGTTCACATCGATAATATCGAAAATGAGAACAATCAAACTTCGAACTTTCCACCATTTCTAACCATTTTATGATATCCCCGAGGAGGACAACAATTTAGTCACGAAGCTCCTCGAAGAAGCAAGAGACAAAGGGTTGAGAAAACCTTTGGTGATGACTTTATTGTATACCTCGTGGATGATGTGCCAAAACTCTTTCGAAGCTTATGCATCTTCTCGATGTTGAGTATTGGAAAGAGGCAATCAGAGCGAGATGGATTCAATCATGGCTAATGAGACTTGGGAGATCACCAATCTTCCTATTGGGTGCAAACCTGTTGGATGTAAGTGGATTTTTAAAAGAAACCGAGGCCCGATGGTACTATTGAGAAGTACAAAGCAAGACTTGTAGCTAAGGGTTACACCTGAAAGAGGGAGAAGATTTCTTCGATACCTATTCTCCTGTCGCTAGATTAACCACCATCGAGTACTCCTTGCATTAGCATCTTCCTATGGTCTCATGTTCATCAAATGGACGTAAAGACAGCTTTCCTTAATGGAGAGTTGGAGGAAGAAATTTATATGGATCAACCCGATGGTTTTGTCATTTCGGACAGAAAATAAGGTATGCGACTATTAAAATCCTTGTATGGTTTAAAGCAAGCACCTAAACAATGGCACGAAAAATTTGATAAGACTTTGACAACGCGGCTTTATTGTGAATGAAGTCGATAAATGTGTATATTACCGCTATGGTGGGGTCAAGGAGTAATTTTGTGTTTGTATGTAGATGACATACTTATATTTGGAACAAACACTACCGTAATTGACGAGGTCAAATCTTTCCTATCTGTTGAAATTAGGCCCAAGGCCTATTTTCTATAATTCCAAAGCACGCAAGGTTTAGTACCATATTGCTTAGGCAAAGTGGGGAGACCAATTTATAAGGTGGAGTCCATCCCACTCCTTGAATTATGGAAGTGGATGGTGGCTTTGGCTAAACACACACGCAGCAGCGCACGCTGCTGCAGTATTCGCGTATTTTCGCGTGAAAATCGCGTGACTTGTGACTTGCGACGCGCGATCGCGCCGTGGCGTGGTGCGCCACTTGGCGACCATGTCCACCTTGTTTTGCTAAACCTTGTACCGCTCTCTCTTTTTCTGGTCATGAGATCGTTTATTTTTCGGTTTGAATACGGCGATTACGATGAATAATGGAGTCGCTTACTGTGGAATAATGGAGTCGCCATCGTGAATAATAGCGCCGATTCACGGTGAATAATAGCGTCGATTACTAGAGAGTAATTGAGACGTCTATAAAGGCCCGAGACGTCCGTGTTTGAACAGATCTCCTTCACTCCTTTCTCCCATTGTCTTCTTCCACTCTTGTACGAAGTGTTGAGCTATCGAATCTCGCCGACCTTTCTTCTCGGCGTGCACCGGAAGAGAGGAGAGCGGGATCTCGAACCATTGTCGCAGAGAGAACTCGCACGGGCGGCAATAAGGTTTCTGGGCAGCGCATCTGCGCGACCGCTCCTACTACATCCTGCACTGCGTCAAGTCTTCACTGCATCACGCCTACGCTGCTTCCTGTTCTTCATCAAGCCCAACAGTAAGTCGTTCGTGTGATCGCATTTACTTTGATACTATATTTTTCTTGTGTTTATTCCGAAGTATGATGAGTAGCCTACTGTTAGTAGTTAGTTGTGCATCACTAGTATATTATTTTTGTCTCCTACTAAAACTTGGAATTAAAATATTGCCTACATTTTCAACAGGGGAACCGTTCGGAGGAAGAAGCAGCATCCAAAACAGCTGCTTGCTTCCGCCCATGTGAGACGTTGCTTCAGGGATGGACGGCTTGGATGCGAGAAAGGCAAACTCTGCCGTTCCTTCCCCAAAGGCAGACGTACGATTCCATGTGAATGGCATGCTTCTTGACTCCTTGTTATGGGCGGCACGGACCTGTCCTAGTTAAGAACTGCAAGACCGGATTGGACATGGAGGGATTGATTATTCAAGCTCATAAGCTAACAATTTACTTAGACCTACAATCCAATGATTTTCTTCTGGAGGAGATACTTTAATTAGTTCACATATAAATTACAAAGTTCACCACAAAATAAATTAGTGTTCTGTTGGAAACGGTACCTAAACCGGGCGAAGCAGCCGAAAGTTGGACGGGGACAGCTTGGGAGCCCATCCCGTCCGACTTCGCATCCCACTAAACCATGGTGTCAGCGACTGCTCAACACCGAACGCTGATGCCAATTGCCAGCACCAAAATAATTAAGAAACGGATATATTCCTAGGCAGCAGCAGGGGTTATCAGTGAATCGATACTGTAGCAGTATGCTGTAGCAGTTGAAAAATCACTGCATCAGCCATACTGTAGCAGTCGGGAAATCACTGCAGCAACGGTACTGTAGCAGCCGAAAAATCACTGTAGCAGTCGAAAAAAATCACTGTAGCAGAGGTACTGTAGCAATCGGGAAAATAAATGCAGTAGGGGTACTGTAGCAGTCGAAAAATAACTGTAGCGATCGTGAGAGTTGTCGAGTGTGCTATGGTCTTCAACGAGTACTAGGTACTCGTAGTCGGTTCCGAGCACTCGTACTCGAAGTTGGACCCGAGCACTCGTGGTCGAACTCGGACTCGAGCACTCGTGATCAAAGTCGGATCCGAGCACTCATACTTGAAGTCGTATCCAAGTATTCATAGTCGTAGTCGTAATCGATTGGATCTTCTTTTGATATATTCAATAGATGAAGAGTTTAAGACCATAGTAGCGGAACAGCTAAGATCAAATCTTGTGTAACCCTACATCTGAGAGTACTAAATATTAATCAATAATAATTTGTGCTTTTTGCTAGTCTTAATTGATTCCATGTTCTTTACTTTGGCGTATATGTTCAAACCAAGAGTATTTTTACTTTTATTATTGAATATGTGCTATATTACAAATGATATGATTGAACCAAATGATTATATGCAATTATATCATTTGTATACATCTTGCTCTGTTCTTTGAATTTATTTAATTATACTGGAATTATATCAACATTTATACTTATACTGTATATGCTACAACAACGACTACCTAGTGTTGTATCGTCTAGATCACACCCAATAGGATACGAGTCTAATCAGATAAGCCGTCGCGCGTAAGCCATCCTCCACCGTTCTCTCTCCCTCTCTCTTCTCCGGGGCCAGAGGGCTCTCACTTCCGTCCCTCGTCGCTCTCCCTCCCATCCCTCTCTCTTCTACGTGCGCACCAACACTCCCTCTCTTCTCCGGTGCCAGCAGTAGCTCCGCATCTCTTTTCCGCCTTCCCTGTCCCCTCCTCCACCACTGGCAGCTGCCAACGACCTCGCCGCCTCGCTACGCCATTGTCTCCCACTCCCCTGTTGCTACCATCATACTCAACCTAATATTTGGTGCACCGCCGCTTTGTTGTATCTCTGATGTCGCTCACCGTCCTCTGCCACCACCTAATGCCTTTCGACGCCACTCACCACTAGACCACTGCCTCTTCGGTCTCCCTCCATATCTAAGGGGACACAGTAAATCTAACGACATCGATAGCATCTCTGTCAAGCATCGCGCAAGAGGAAGAGGAGGATGTGGTGGAGATGACAACCATGTTTGGATAAGGATAGAAAAAGAGAAGTCCATCTAATGGCTTGCACGAGACGTATCGAACGGTAGTTTTTTACCTGTTAGTTGGGCAAAGAACGGTAAATGTTCCCTAGATTTTTTTTCTTTTTAGATTCAAATTCGCAGTGGGAATGCGCTGATGATGCGCTGCACTTGCCGAAGCCGAGTCGGGGACCTGGGATCGCGGCGCATATAGTAGCAACCTGTCTCAGTTGCGTTCGTCAATTGGTTTGTCCGTCGTGTGAGCGACGCTACACAGGACAACAACAAAAGCACATCCTCTCGTCTCCTACCCCTCGGCTCCCAGTCTGCCACCCCACCCATCGGCCAGCCACCTACGAACGAAACAGCAGCGGCCGCGGTCGGAGACGGACGAGGGCGGCGGTCGCGATGGGGAAGAACCTGCGCATCAAGACGGCGCCCAGCGGCAACCGCATCCCGCTCCTCAACCACGGGGTGGGCACATCTCCCTCAGCTCCATTTGGTTCCATTTCTGTATCTGTTTGTATTAGGAGGCTAAATTCTGCTCGTGCTCGCGGCTTGCAGGAGACGTCGAGGTCTCTCTCCGATCTCGAGGAGGGCAGCAACGTCCAGGTTCGGCGCCGAATCCCACCCTAGCTCCTCCTTTCTCCAATTAGTAAACCTTTCAGCCGAGCTAGAACGATGGCTAATCAACCCTTTTTGCTTCCTCGTCTGATTGGAATCCTCCCAGCCAACGAACGTCGGGTTCTGCCGGGTCATCAAGTTGGTGAGATTTTTTTTTTTCTGTAGTTTTTGGTTATGCGGTTGGTTTGCTGAACGCATGAGCATATATGGGTTTGCAGGCGAAGCATGAAACGGGGAAGCTGGTTCTTGCCACAATGGCGCTGCTCGTCGCCTCACTCAGTAACATTCTCGTTGTAGGTACTCGCCACTTGTTATAAAAAAAACGCTGATGAAATCCATCCTTAAGAAGTTGAATAGTTTCTTCTGTTCTGATGAAGCTTGGGCACAATTACTTAGTTTCTTCTATTAGCATGTGGTCTAGTTTAAGTGATCATAGCGCGCAACATGAAAAGTCTTGATTGAATTGAGATAAGGTTAACACTATAGCTATCTGGAGATTTTGAAGGGGAAAAATTGTGTTTATGAATCAGTAATCAGTGGTGAATGAATACATTGGTTCTTGTGGGACAGGGTTAAAGAGCAGTATAGTCATTTTTCTCTAGAGCAAGTGCTATTTTCATTTATAAAGAGCGTCAGTGCTGCATATTTTTTTCTTGTTGTAATGGATGGATCATCTTGTGTTATCCTACAGCCAAAATATGGTGGCAAGATAATTGACATTGTGTCAAGAGATGTTCGGTGGCCAGATGATAAGGCTCGAGCCCTGGAGGATGTGAAGGGCACAATATTGTACATTGTAATAATCGTTGTAGTCGGGTATCTTTCTTGAAAAACTTTGATTTTTAATAATGTATTCTGTTTTGCAACATTAGAAGCTTTTATTTGTTCAGTTTATGTTTGGTGGATCTAGGTATGCTGCAATTTTACTTAGCAATAATTAACCATTTCTAGTCTAAATACGGCCAGATGATAAGGCTCGAGCCCTGGAGGATGTGAAGGGCACAATATTGTACATTGTAATAATCGTTGTAGTCGGGTATCTTTCTTGAAAAACTTTGATTTTTAATAATGTATTCTGTTTTTTTTTCTCGAACGCGCAGGAGAACTGCGCATCATTATATTAAGAAGAACAAGGAGTCTGAGAAGACTCGTACAACCCTCACCAAAAAGACGAGGTTAACAACAAAAGGTCAACATTAGGGGCAGCCCCACCAACCCAAAAACTAACACAGCACCTAAGGCCAAATGGTACAAAGGCCTTTGGCCCTCGCTAAACACCACAACTTGGCCTCATCTCTAATGTCTTGCAAAACAGTGCTGACATTAGGAGAGATCCCGTCAAAAATACAGCCATTCCTATGCTTCCACACCCGCCAAGCCACCAATACGACCAAAGAGTTAAAGCCTTTGCGTTGCTGCTTAGGAACTTGGTACAGCGCATGACGCCACCACAAGGTGAAGACCAAATCGTCCGGGCCTGGAGTAAGCCGCTGCAATCCCACCAGGGTAAGCATTGAGCACCATACACTTCTTGTGAACACGCAAGAAGTGAGTAAGTGCTGAATATTTTCCTCCTCTTGGTCACATAGTGGCAAGACTCAGATGAACAAGCCCCAGACGACGGCCACCGATCCGCGGTCCAACAGCAATTAAGAGAGGCTAACCACACAAAGTATTTGCAATAAGGAGGAGCCCAGGTTTTCCAAATCTCCTGCCATGGTGCAAACTCCACCGCCCCCACAAAAAAACGGCGGTACGCTGATTTAGTTGAGAACCTACCTGAGGAGGATGGCTTCTACACATGCTGATCATCCACGCTAGGGATGAGCCTCACACGGGCGAGAACCTCCCATAGGCCAAGGAACTCCTCCAAGACTACGGTAGGTAAACTGCCTCTGATATCCTGAACCCAAGTGTTATCTGTAAGAGCTTCTTGCACCGTCCTTCGACTGACACTTCTCTTTGGTACACGCGCACAAAGAGAGGGGGCAAGGTCTGTTAAGGATTTACCATGTAGCCATCGATCACACCAAAAGAGGGTCGTGCAGCCATCCCCCACAATAGAGATGATCGAAATGGAGAACATAGCCGCTGAATTGGGGTGCACCTGAATGTCCAAACCGGCCCATGGGCTATCAGGTTGGGATTTTTTGAGCCACAACCACCTCATGCGCAGCGCCCATCCGAGGATTTCCGAGTCAAGGATTCCCAATCCGCCAAGCTCGAATGGTCTCGTGACCCGGCCCCAAGAAACAAGACAATGCCCTCCATTTACTCTTTGGCGACCCTTCCATAGAAAAGCTCGACGAATCTTGTCAATTGCTTTCCGCGCCCACTTAGGAAGTTCCAACGCAAAGAGTGGGTAAATAGAAATTGCCGAGAGCACTGCTCGAATAAGTCGGCCAGCTGGGTGCATCATGGCAGATTTTCATCCGGGCAGCCTATCAGCAATCTTGTTAATCATCATATAAAAGACAGATTTGGGGAGCTTCTTGATTGACAAAGGGAGTCCAAGGTACTTGCAAGGGAATTCATGTACTGCGCAAGGCAAAGATCCTTGCACTAGTTCCATGTCCTGCTGGTGGCATCGGATTGGGGTCACGAGCACTTGCTTAAATTGGTGATCAGCCCTGACGTTTCTCCAAAAATCCGAAGAATCTCTTTGATCACCTCAAACTCTTCCAAATAGGGTCGCAAGAAAAGCACCACATCATCAGCATATAGAGAGACCCGCTGACTAGGTCCTCTAGATAGAAGGGGCTGCAACAGGCCAATCTCACTTGCCGTATTAATGAGTGAGTTAAGCACATCCATGACCAAGATGAACAACATCGGGGACAAGGGGTCACCTTGCCGATTGTTTTGCAACATTAGAAGCTTTTATTTGTTCAGTTTATGTTTGGTGGATCTAGGTATGCTGCAATTTTACTTAGTAATAATTAACCATTTCTAGTCTAAATACTTCATCTTTTTAGAAAAGAATTCATGTTAATGTATTGTGCCCAAGTAGTTATTTTACTGGAAATATTAAAAACCAACTCTGCCCCTGTTTCAGTTCAATTTGCACGGCTCTTCGAGCATGGCTATTCAATTCTGCTAGTGAGAGAGTAGTTGCTCGACTTAGGAAGGACTTGTTCAGTCATCTCATAAACCAGGCAAGTGCCTTAGCAGTTAGTTCTATCCAAAATGTTATTTTATTGTCTTGTATACAGCTACATTCTTACTCTCAACTCTCCACGCTTATCTTGTGCCACCATAGGAGATAGCATTTTTTGATGTGACCAGAACAGGAGAGCTCTTAAGCAGGCTTTCTGAAGATACACAAATAATAAAGAATGCTGCTACAACCAACCTTTCAGAAGCACTGCGTAATATGACTACTACAGCTATTGGTCTTGGCTTTATGTTTGCAACTTCATGGAAGCTAACATGTAAGTACTAATGTCATATGCTTGTCCTTTATATATTAAGATCTTTGTTGGTGTTTCATTTTGGTGCTTATGCACATCAGCTTCATATGCTTAGCTGAAATTCAAGAAGGAACGTAATTGGGTTGTGATATTGTCAAATCATTAAAGTTGCTTCACCATGTTATTTAATTTAGTGTCTATCCACTGTATCCCACGTACTATTAAGTAAATCTCATTGAATCTTTCTCCACAGTGTTGGCACTTGTAATTGTTCCGGCTATATCAGTTGCTGTGCGTAAATTTGGGCGCTTTCTTCGTGAGCTTTCACATCAGACACAAGCTGCTGCTGCTGTAGCTTCATCCATAGCTGAGGTTTGTACATCGAATGTTTGATTTTTTAATGAACATATGAGGATGTGGTTGGAACTTTCTTTAGGTAATCTCACATTCAAAAAAATATTAAATATGTGTTTTGAGTTTTGATTTCAAGCATAGGGCAGAATCCTTGATCATTTGTATTTGTGCCTTGCCAAGTCTATCTATTGTCATTCAGGAATCTTTTGGTGCCATTCGCACAGTAAGATCCTTTGCTCAGGAGCCTCATGAGATTTTACGATATGGTGACAAAGTAAATGAGACATTGAAACTTGGTCTCAAGCAAGTTGTGAGTACCATACCATTCATGTAAAATAGCACCATTTTGCATAATGATTTGACTCAATGCAATTTTTGTAGAAAGTTGTTGGCCTTTTTTCTGGAGGGCTTAATGCAGCATCAACTCTGTCGGTGATTATTGTTGTTATTTATGGAGCCAACTTATCTATCAATGGTTACATGACAACTGGTTCTCTTACATCATTCATCTTATACAGCCTTACAGGTACGATTCAGTATTGACCATATTTTGTTACTGACCTTACAGGTACGATTCAGTATTAACCATATTCTGTTACTAATCCTAGCATTCTACCAATATTATAACTGTAAATTTAGAAGTAGGTGATAATCATCATGTGCATAGGGGGGCATATCTGTTTTTAAATGTAATGATTATGTGTTTGTCAATCTTTCTAAACAATTCATCTCTCTCTTGAGTACACAGTTGGCTCGTCAGTCTCTGCCTTGTCAGGCCTATACACAACTGTAATGAAAGCATCAGGTGCAAGCCGTAGAGTTTTTCAACTTTTGGACCGTGTTTCCTCAATGGCAAACTCTGGGGACAAACGTCCAAGTCCAACAAAGTTAGTTTCATTCTCTGTCAGTTTTCTTGGGTGGTTCTACCTATGCAATATGCACTACCTTTTATTATTGACATTTCCTTCCATTTTAGTGAAAAAGATTGGGAAGTTGAGCTCGATGATGTCTGGTTTGCATATCCTTCTCGCCCTGCTCATATGATTCTTAAGGTAAATATTAAACTGCATTCTTTTGCAATTGACATGGCCATTTATAAATTTGACATACTCTAGCATGGTGTACATGCGAAGAGAGCCAGGTGTAAAACTTGCATTGCTTGCTCTTTCATATGAATTTACACTGTATATGGATTACGAGGTTCATTTTCCGAAGCTTGGCTTAACAATCCGTTTTGGATGCTTAGCTGTTTGTTATCTCTGCTAGATACAGTGACTTGCATGACGCAATGCATACGACATTACCAACAGTGTCTTAGTTCTTTTTTGGTAGTTGTTCCTTTTTTAAAAAAAATGGAACACTTTGTCTTGATATGTATATATCTAGGAGTTTTAGCATTGTTTTAGTGGTAAATAGTTACTATATGCTGCGACCTGTAACCTGTAAAATAAGGATACATGTTTAATAGCAGGATATGTATACAAGCTTTGTCAAGAGCACAGAATACACTTTTCAACTAGCAAAATGTGCATGGTGCATCTGAGTTAACCTTATATCTGGTGTCATCCATATTGCAGGGAATAACATTGAAGTTAGCACCAGGTTCAAAGGTTGCACTTGTTGGGCCAAGTGGTGGTGGAAAAGTAAGGTTTTTTTGGCCATATGCTAATTACTCACATGCTTGGTGTTACAAACTATGAAAGTATTTTTTAGTTGCGTCTCTCAATTATAACTTCGGGGTTTTACATGCTCCTGCAGACGACAATAGCAAATTTGATTGAACGGTTTTATGACCCTCTAAAGGGAAGGATCTTGCTAAATGGAGTGCCTTTGGTAGAAATTTCACATCAGTATCTCCACAAGAAGGTATGGTGTGCGACCGTTTGTGTAAGACTGTTATGAAGTTACGTCTTTATGTGGAAACAAGGATGTTATATAAGCTATGGTTGTTTTGAAGTCCTATTGTCTGGTGCCAGATATTGTCCTGAACTGGCTTGATACTAGTTCGATCCTGTAAATTGTGCCAATTAGTAGGTCCACCAAATAGTCTAGTGAGTCCAGTAATGCTAAGTGATGTGCTAACTTTCATCAATAATTTGGAAAAATAATGGTATGAACCAACAAGTTTCAGTAATCCTAGGAATAGTCTGGTGAATTTAGGAATGAGAATTAAATTAGATAACAGTTAGTAAATTTGAACTATTGTCGTATTGTATCAGTTGCAACTCGAAATTCAACTTGTAACCCCCGAGATTAATTATGCATCTGACAAGTACAACTAGGAACACCTGATGGATATGGCTATACTTGTTTCTCTGGGTTCAGACTTCAGAAAGTGCTTATTTTCTAAGTGTCGACCAAATGATTTCAGGTCAGTATAGTTAGTCAGGAGCCTGTGCTCTTTAACTGTTCCATTGAAGAGAATATTGCTTATGGGTTGGAGGGCAAAGCTAGCTCTGCTGACATTGAAAACGCAGCTGTAAGTATCTTCATGCAGAAACACTAAGCGTTTCTCAAGATTGCTGGATCTGACTAACTTCTGGATTCAGAAAATGGCAAATGCACACAACTTCATATGCAGCTTTCCTGAGCAATACAAGACTGTCGTTGGAGAGCGGGGCATCAGGTTATCCGGTGGGCAGAAGCAAAGGGTCGCCATTGCGAGAGCTTTGCTTATGAACCCACGAGTGCTTCTCTTGGATGAAGCTACCAGCGCTCTGGACGCCGAAAGCGAATACCTTGTTCAGGTACCACTAACACTCGACCTTTACTAACTCCTGAACTAATTCCAAATGGAAACAAACAATTCTGTTACTGCAACGCTACCTATCAAATTTCTGTGTTTACTGTTTGGATAGCTGGAACGTGACATAGTTCTTCCCCTACACGCAACAGGATGCAATGGATTCTCTGATGAAAGGGAGGACTGTTCTTGTGATAGCTCACCGGCTCTCCACGGTCAAGAGCGCCGATACCGTCGCCGTCATCTCCGACGGCCAGATTGTGGAGAGTGGCACGCACGATGAGCTCCTCGACCGCGACGGCATCTACACGGCCTTGGTGAAGAGGCAGCTGCAAGGGCCGAAGTTTGAAGGAACCAGCAATGCACGCACAACCGAAATAGAACCCAGTAGTAATGGTCAATAGTTTTTTGCATATCTGATATCGCCGCCTCCAGTTAGGCAGACACCATTTCATTCAGATTCACTGTATGTAACTCTCTGATTCTGATGTATTCCACTCTGAATAACACCAACACATTCTAAATATCACACGCTGCTACTCTCTCCTACACACTTGGTGCCTTGCTGCTGCACTGCTGTGGATCTTTCGTGGCGATGGCCGATGGGAGTTCTCAACATTGCATTGCTTCAACAGCACAGTGCCAATGTGCGATGTGTTTCTCATATGGCTGACAAGACAACCGAAGCAGCATTTGTTCTTTCTGAACTTCTGTCTAAACATGTTGTATAGTGAAAGGCAACTATAGCCAGCCGCTTAAAATGAGCGTAGCTCGGTTGGTGGCGCAACCGTCGTGCAGGCCACCCGCCAGATTTGAACCCAGTGCGTCCCATTTTTGGGGTACTGTTCAGTGAATAGTACCCCCTCTGAGTATCCGTATATGTGAGTGCGTTCGGTAGTTAAAAGTGTATGTCCATGCTCTGTGAGACATTCAGTTTCTGGCTTTGTAATACCATGTGTATTAAATGTACCCATATAGGTATACGTAGGGTATGAGTGTGTGTGCATCCTTGTTGTACTTTAAAATCTTTTTAAGAAGCTATATTTTAAGCCCTTATTTGTTAGGTCCAATCCTAGCTAGAATCCCCCAATTTGGCCCTCACACCTGCCCTGATGCTGCTACTATCCCATTGCTCTTACCCTAACTGCCATTGTCGCCCCAAAAGCTAAGGGCTTATTTGGTTGGTGCCTCTGGGCTTTATGCCTGGTAAAAGGTGTTGCCGAGAGGTAGCATGGAAATCAGATGGTTTTTGCCTAGCTAGGTAGGTCTGAAGATGTGGTGTTTGGTTGGAGACCTTGGCCTGAGAAATGTTATGAATATTGTGTGCATCTATTCATGAGGCCCAAGGGGCAATATATATACAGGTACAAGGGGATGTACAAAAGGAATACAACACAGCATAAAAGGAAGTAGCATATTAGGAAACAACTAGGAGTCCTAATCCTAATCTTATTCTATCCTTAACACCCCCCCTCAAACTCATGGTGGATCAACAACACCGAGTTTGGAGAGGTAAAAGTCATGGCTGTGCTCGAGTCCGGCCTTCGTGAAGAAATCCGCTATCCAAGCTCAGAAGGCACATATCGAAGAGTAATCACCGATCTTGCACACAAGACCTCATGAAGGAAGCATCAACACCAATATGCTTGGTGAGCTCATGCTTCACGGGATCACGAGCAATCCGATAGCACTTTGTCTTCGTCGACAAGAGAGGAGCCGGTGTAGTGACAAACACCAAATCCTCAAGTAACCACCGTAGCCAAGTAATCTCTGCTGTCAAGAGAGCCATAGCTCGCAACTCGGCCTCTGCACTCGAGCGGGACACTGCGATCTGCTTTCTTCGTCTTCCGGGCAATAAGAGAACCACCAAGAAAAACACGAGAGGGCGAGAGAGACCGGCGATCGGAGGATCGGCCCAAGTAGCATCCGAATAGGCTCAAGTCAGAACGAATCGAACGTGGAAAGAAGAGACGGCGAGAGATAGTCCCACGAAGGTATCGCGAGAACTCAAGAAGGTGGTCAGAGTGGACTCGAGTGGGAGCTGAAACAAACCGACTCGAGAATATGAACGGGATAGGTGATATCCGGACGAGTAATGACAAGATAAACAAGACTCCCAACAAGGTGACGATGGCGAGTCGGATCGAGAAAGAGGCTCGCCATCCGAGGGTCGGAGGTGGACATTGAGCTCCATGGGAGTCTCAACGATCTGTTGTCGATGAGAGAGACGCGATCAAGAAGATCTCGAATATATTTCTCTTGGGACATAAAGAAACCATCCGGAGTGGAAGTAACCTCAATCCCAAGGAAATAAGCGAGAGGACCAAGATCCGACATAAGAAATCGCTCACTAAGACGAGCCTTGACAAAGGCAATGTACTCGAAATCATCTCCGTAATGATCATATCATCAACATACGAAGAAGAAGAGTCCGACCACGGGGCGAAGTGTGGACAAAGAGCGCAGGATCATGATCACTAGCGGAAAAGCCAGCAGCAGTGACCACAGAGGAGAAGCGCTCAAACCAAGCACGAGGGCTTGCTTAGGGCCATAGAGAGCGCGGCGAAGGCGGCGGACCATGCCCTCGAGAACAGAATACCCGGTGGCGGATGCATGTAGACCTCCTCACGCAACTCACCATTAAGAAAGGCATTCTTGACATCAAGTCGAGAAGCACTCCGATGGCGAGCAGGCGCCACCGGCGTAAGAGTGCGAACGGTGGTCATGTGGGCCACGGAGCAAAAGTCTCGTCATAGTCAACACCATGCTCCTGCTTGGAAGCCACGAGCAACAAGACGCGCCTTGTAGCGCTCAAGAGAGCCATCGAGCGAGTCTTAATTTTATAGACCCACTTACACGTGATGGGGCGAGAATGAGATGGCAAAGGAACAAGATCCCAAGTACCGAAGACGCTCGAGGCAGCAATCTCCTCGGCCATGGCAAGCCGCCACTCGGGGTGAGTAACGGCATCCCGTGAGGAGACAGGCTCACGAGTAGCTGCGCCAAGAAGGCAAAGCGGGCAGAGGCCGAATCGACCGGCGATCGCGGAGCGTAGCGAGGAGAAGATGACCCATCGGGGATGATGGAGCATCGAAGAAGGTGAATCATCGGAGAAGATGACTCACCGGGAGAAGCCTCAACACGAGGTCGACGAGTGTAAAAGAGAAGGGGAGGTATCTGTAGTGAGAGGAGCACGGGAGTCGGAGGAGACGACGCAGCGGTGACAACGGTGGAGAGGCCACAGGGGAATATGTGGAGACTCGGTGGGACAAGTGGACGAGGCAAAGTAGATATAGGTGTATCGGAAAGGTCAAGAAAGACAGAGATTCCGCAGAGGAGTCGAAGGAGAGGCGAGACGTGGGTAGAATGGGCGAGACTCATCGAAAGTCACATCCCGAGAAACCCGCATCCTTCGACCAACCGGATCCCAAAGACCGATAGCCCTTGTGCTCGAGATCAGTATCCCAAAAAGACACACTCAACGGTGAGCGGTTAGTTTGGTACGTCATGAGGCGAGGAGAACGTAGCAAACGCACCAAACATATGAAGGGCGAGTAGTCGGCGAGAAGACCACGAGACGCTCAACAGGATCGCACTCAAGAGCGAAAGATGGTCGGATGTTGATGAGATAGGTGGCGGTGGAAACGACCTCGGCCCAAAAGTGAGGTGGGGTAGAGGCGGCGATCATCGAGTACGAGCCGTCTCAAGGAGGTGACGATGCTTGCGCTCGGCGACACCATTCGAGCATGAGCACCGGGACAAGAGAATCGGCGAGAGTCCTGCGCAGCAAGAAGCTGCGCGCAGTAACGAGAAGGTACTCGCCCGGAGAATCGGCCACGAAAAACACGAATAGGAGTGGAGAATCGTGTGTGGATCATAGTGGCAAATTGTTTATAGATAGACAAGACCTCACTACGAGAAGACATGAAATATATCCAAGTGTGGCGAGAGAAATCATCTATAAATATGATATAATAACGATGACCCCTTTCAAACGAAGGAGCCGGACCCCAAACATCCGAATGAACAAGATCAAAAGGACGCTGGGACACAGACTCACCGTGAGGATAGGGAAGCTGAATTTGTTTACCTAACTTACACCTTGACAATCTAAAGACATGTCTCTGAGAGATGCACCCGAAAGACCACGACGAACTAAGGATGACAAAGTAGATCCACACAGATGACCAAGGCGGTGATGCCACTTTTGAAAAGAGCCAGAGACGAAGGCGAAGCGGAGAGACGGCGGCGATGGTGGCGGCGGAAGGAAGGTGAAGCCAGTCAAGCTCCCAGAGACGCCGTGAGTCACGGCGCGAGGGCCGAACCAACCGAGCTCCGTGTGGCGGTCCCGAACACAACAAGAGTCGAGTCGAGAATGACACGATAACCAAGGTCGATGTCATCCCGGCGAAATAAGTCGCATAGTGAGGCGAGGAATATGAGCAACGAAGGAACATGAAAGGATGAGTTGCTAAGATATCCTCGACTGAGACGAAAGAGATGTACCATCAGCAGTAAGAACACTGACAGGAGAATCAAGAGGTGTAATAGAAGACAGAGTAGAAGCATCAGGAGTCATGTGAAAAGATGCTCCAGAATCAAGAATCCACGGGGAGGTACCTGACTGTGTAGAGGGTGGTTTCTCGATGCTCAAGAGTCGATGAGCGAACCTGCGAGAACACATCGAGGAGAACTGGCGGCAAGCAAGCGGCGAAGTCTGGCTATCTCCTGCTCGGTGAAAGAAGCTGCTGAAGAAGTCGATGCAGACGTCGTCGTAGAAGCACCGGTGCCAATAGAAGAACGGCGTGAAAGATGCCGCTTCTTCTTATAGCACTGGGACTCAATGTGGCCGGCCTTGTCGCAGTAGGAACAGTGAGGACGGCCACCTCCAGACGGATGACGGCCACCACCACCGTGGCGGCGAAAGAAGGCGATGTAGCGGTAGACGGCGGCGAGCACGAGAGGGAGTGGCATCAGACCAGCACCACTCAGACGAGTCTCCTCTGCGCGTATCTCGGTGAGAGCCTCCAGGAGAGTGACACGAGGGTGGCGTGCAAGAAGTCGAGCACGCCGTTGCTCGAACTCGGGGCGGCGAGTAAGGAACTCGTGAGACCCTGAAACTCCAAGTCGCCGCGTATATCCAAGCAAAGACGGGCAGAACGAGCAGCCAAAGGATGCGGAGAGAGTCCAACGGCGCCGCATGCGAGCTCGGCGTAAAAGGCATCAACAGAGCATCACCTGCCAAGAGAGTGCTCTTGGCGAACCACGGGCAGTGCAGGGCATCACCGGAGGGCTCGTGGCGCCGACGAAGATGAGTCCACATCCGGAAGCCGAAGAGTCCACAACCTCGAAGAGAACCGAGGCCGAGATCGGCGATGAAAATGCAGCAGCGGCTCGGCGTCGTCATCGCACCACCGAGTGTAGGTGGTCGACGGTCCTTGTAGAGATCGAGCCTCTGGTAGGCGGCGGCTTCATCATCAACAATCGAGCATCCTCGGTAGCAATCTTGTCGGTATCGGGGCAATGCAACAGCGTGGGCTCGTCGGAGGAATAGGGCAAGCGGGCGGTGACATCGCGAGAGGGCGCCCGAGACGTGAGACCACGCATGTGAATGCGCATGTGAGATCTGGTCGGTGTAATTAACACCATCAAAGACCACCGGCGGCGAGGAGAAGCGGTGCCCATTGGTAGCGGCGCCGACGGCGCGGCGACCAATGCAACGAAGTCTAACAGCGCGCGAGCGCGCGCGCGGTTAGATCGGCGTTTTTTTTCGTGGAAAACCCTAACTAATATGGGCCTTGGCCCGATTACAACACACACGCACACACGCACACACGCGAACACGCACGCAGAGAGGCGGCGCGGGGCGGCGAGGTGACCGGCGGGCGGAGGAGGCGGCGGCGGCACGCGCGGCGCGCGCGGAGGCGGCGGCACGCGCGCGGCGGCGGGCGCGAGCGCGGCAGCGCGCGCGCGCGCGCGCAGCGGCGGCAGCGCAGCCAGCGCGGCGCGCGCGGCGGCCGGCGCGGCGGCGGCGCGCGCGCGGCGGCGCGGAGGCGAGGCCCGGCGCGGCGCGGCGCGGCGGCGCGCGCGCGTCACCACCGGCGGCGCGGAAGAGCGGCGGCACGTGGAGCGCGGGAGCGGCCGGTCGAAGTACCGGCGCGCGGAGAGAGGCGTCGCCGCGGAGAGAGGCGGCGAGAGCGGCCGGCGACGTCGGGAGAGGCACGGAGCGGCGGCGAGCGAACCGAGGCAAACCTAGGTATGCTCACGATACCATGTTATGAATATTGTGTGCATCTATTCATGAGGCCCAAGGGCAATATATATACAGTACAAGGGGATGTACAAAAGGAATACAACACAGCATAAAAGGAAGTAGCATATTAGGAAACAACTAGGAGTCCTAATCCTAATCTTATTCTATCCTTAACAAGAAAAACATAAAACTAAAAATAATGCTTTGACAACGAGAAAACATAAAACTAAAAATACGCTTTCATTATGATATAAAAATCTCCATCATCCCCAACACAACCACCATCCCCACCATCCCCAAACCTGAATCAAGTGCAGAAGAGGCATTGAGATGCGGGAGGCGAACGCGGCGGCAGCGGTGGTGGCGGGAGGCAACGGCAGTAGCGCTGAGCGAGGGGGCGGTGGCGGCAGGAGCCATACATCAAGTGATTGAAAAGTTTAATCTTGGTGATGAATGTGACAACTTGAAAATGCATGCTATGGATTAATATGAGAATCAATATGGCCCAAGACAAAGGTACCAATAGCCTAGGATCTTTTATTTTTATCAGTCTTAGAAGAAAACGTTGAAAGACCAGATTTTAGGTTAAATATCGTACTATTAAGAAGAATCATACCTAGTAGGTTTGAAAGCAATATTTTGTGCCATTTCGATCAATTAAAGATCATACATGCATTTGAGTTAACTTTTCTAAAGCAAATTGTGCATTGATAGGAAAAACGGTAATACCGGTGTATAAATGATGGTAATACCGCTTAGCGGTACAACCTTATTCTAAAAACGGTACTACCACACTTTGATCGGACCGGTGATTAGCTAGCGATATGTAAATTCCAGAGAGACTTTTCAGAGTGTTTTTGCCCTTCTGGAAATGGTAATACCGTATTTTGAAATCGGAACTACCGCACTCCGGTAGTACCGAAATTTGTATGGCGATATATTATTTCCAAAGAGGGTCATTTATGCTCTCCGAAAAAACGGTAATATCATTCCATGAAAACGGTACTACCGAAGATCGGAACTACCACATCTGACCTCAAACGGTCGAATTTGTTGGTAAAGAGTATAAATACCCATCCACTAGCCCAAGAACAAATAGAGAACCCTTCATTCAACATCCTTGAGCTTATTGTACACTTCCAACTCCTCATTTACTCCACTTGCATTCATTTGAGGTAGTTGAGACATTCAAGTGCATACAAATAATTTTGTTGATCCTGGACACATGAAATCTATCAAGCGAATGTCGTGGTTTGTTACTCTTGGTGTTTGTCGGCATCTAGATGGCTTGGTAGGAGTTTGTGCAGTGATCTATTCAAGAAGATTGTGAAGAGGCTTGACGCCGATTGTGAGTGGCTCGGTGTTCGTCATCTCTGGAGTGGAGGAAGAACAACCACTAGTGGAATCGAGGAGTAAGGCTTAATTCGTGGAGACAGTCCAATTCGTTTGGATTTTCCTCAACGTGAACTAATGAAGACCAGCAAGTCTTCAATACCATATCAAAAACATCGTGTGTCTTCATTTGGTTATTTCTTTGTCTCTAATATTCTGTATTTATATTTCTAGCAATTATAATTGCCCTATCTTATTGAGCTAAAAACATATTTGTAGAGACTTAGCTTGTGATACTTTAGCATTAATAGAATTGTGTAGGTTTTAAATTGCAATAGAAATCTTGTTTAGCTCTTAATTTGTGAAAATTAGTTTTAGAAAGTAAGAAATTTTAGAACCTCCTATTCACCTTTCTCTAGTCGGTTATTCTTGATTCTACACATGGTGACAGCGAGAGCGGGCTTGCAACCGCATCGGCGGTGGGATGTGGGCGGCGATCAGTGGCGAGAGCGGACCTGTGACCCTGTCGGTGGCATGATGCGATTGACTAGAGGAGGAAGACGATGCTGGATCGCTTGCCAAGCTCCCACGCGTTCATTTTCGAGCACCTGGTCCTGGTATCGAACTTATCAATACTGTACCGGTACTAGTCGGTATGACAGATTGATACCATTTTGCCACCTCAAATAGTACAAAGCAGTCCTAAATTCTGTACCGCCTTCTATAGCGGTCAATATCGATCCGATATCAGTCAATACAGACCATACGAACCCTGATACCAAATAATATCGGTCATACCAGTGGAATTGATAATATCGCCTATTGAACTCATAAAACTATATGTTATATTTGATTCTATTACTATGTATTTGGAGTAATATTATAACTGAAATTTGGTGTGCATATAAGTATATATATACTTATAAATATATGTTATTATACTAAAGTCCAGAATGGTATATTGGTATAACTTGGTACCGAAATGTACCATTCCAAGAGCCAAAACCAGTCTGGCCACTGGAATGGTATTGACAAGCATGCCTAGCATGATAGCATCCCAGTCTGGACTAGGCAAGCTCCTAGGGCGGCAACCAAACACACCCCAGGCGCTCCCTAGAGAAGCTCCCGACCAGGTAGATCGGCTCCAGGACGCAATCCAAACACGCCCTAACTCCTACCCTTTGGCTCCGCTCACTGCCCACCGCCATGCCCATGTTTCAGCAGCACCCTTGCAGCCCTGTTAGGTGCCCGGTGAACCCGAGCTCAAGATCTAGTTAGCTCCAGAGAGGAACAAGTTTGTCGGAGAGCCTTGCTGTAACTGGAGAAGATCCGAAGGTGTTGCTTGATCACCCTCATAGGTTGTTGAGCGGACCGCCATAGACTCGTAGGTCCTCCTGATGATGCAACCGTTGATGCCGAATTCAACGACCAGGCTGCTGTCGAGGAGCTGGCTAATTGAGACGATGTTATCGTTTAGTACAGGGACGTATGAGATGTAAGGATGCAGAAACATACACAATTCTAGTATATCTAAGGCACCACAAGCGTAAATCTCTACAAATATATCTCTAGCTTAAGTAAATATGACAATCACAATGATCACAATATACTAGAAAGATAAATGCAGAAAGTAGAGGCAAAGAAATAACCAAGAGATAAGAGAAGTTTTTCTCGTGGTATCGAAGTTTTTCTCGTGGTATCGAAGACTTGCCGATCTTCACTAATTTACGTTGAGGAAAACCCAAGCAACTTGGACCGGCTCTACGAGTTAAGCCTTAACTCCTCAATCCACTAGTGGTAGCTCTTTCCCGCTTCGGGTATATGAGCTCCAACCTTCACATACGGCGTTGAGCTTCTTCACAATCTTCTTGAAGAAATCACCTCGTAATTTCGCCAAACCGTCTAGGTGCTGGTAAGCACCAAGAATAATATATCACACTTCGCTTGAAGGTGATCAAGTGATAAAGATCAATCTAGGATGAAATGAACTTGATATGGCTCAACTACATCAAATAAATGCAAAGTGTGAAATTAAGGTGCGGGAGAGAGTGCTCAATGCTCAAGAATGTTAAATGAAGTCTCTAGCCTAGTCCTTGAGCTAGCGGGGGGGTATTTATACCCCCAACAACCAAATATAGCCATTGCAAGAAGATCCCTGAATTTTTTAGGGCAAGTGGTAGTATCGTTGTACAAATTATGGTACTACCGCACTTAGTCTAACACTATAGTAATGACTATATTAGAGCGTTTGACTAGCCGTTGAAAGTTGACACGGTACTATTGCTGTTGTAAACGCGGTAGTTCCAATCTTCAGTAGTTCCGAAATTTTAGCGCGATACTTCCATTTGTTTCGAGGCCAAAAGTTGGTCCTCTCTGGAAAATCATACCATCCAATTTTTCGGAGCTTTCGGGTTTCGATAGTACCGCTCAAGAGTACGGTCACACCGCTATGCGGTAGTTCCGTTGTTCAAATTTTGATACTACTGATTTCCAGAAAAACTAATTGTTTCAAAGGGTGCTCTCTGGAAAAAACGTACCGCCAACATAACGTCGGTACTTCTAGGTTCCAGTAGTTCCGCACTACCTCCCCAGTCATACTGCTAAGCGGTAGTACCGCTAGTTACATATCGATACTACCGATTTTCTTGTCAATGCATAGTTAGTTTTCTATTTTAGTTTTAAGTGTATGCATGATCCTAAATTGATCCAAATGCCACAAGAACATGATATCAAGTTATTAGTCATGACCCTCTTGATAATACGGTATTTAATCTATAATCCGGTCTTCCATTCTTTCTCCTAAGAACAGTAAAAACACAAAGGGATCTTAAACTATTTATACCTTTGTTTTGAACCATCTTAATCTTCATATTGACTCTTAGCATAAATCTCACATTTATTATGGGGATTAAGCCTTTCAAACACTCGATGAACGTGTTAGTTCTATATTTACATAATGTCATTAATTACTAAAATATTTTTAGAGGTCTAGATGCTTTCACATAGCAGAGTTACGACAGGTATCGGTAGAACCGCGACTGCCACGATATATTCTGGCGGTGCCGTGGCGGATGCTGGGAACAGCGCCGCTGCCGCCTCTTGTTGCGTCTTCTTTTGATTTGCGATCTTCTCCAAAGTGACATGCATGTTGAGGAATATGGCTACCATCTTCTTGTTGATGTTGGCTATCTTGATAGCATTAGCCTTTATCATGGCCAAAAACTCAACAATAAGAGTCATGGTAGCAAAAGTCATAGGAAGAGATTAACTGCTCTAATACCAAATGTGATGAATCTTAGTCCATCGAGGTAAACATCGCCGGGAGGTAAGCTGAACGACGTCGGCTTGGTGGAATGAGAGATGTAACTATAAACTAGGATGATAGAACTTAAGGAATAGACTAAATTAATTCATCTTCATTGCTTGATTGATAATAGATACATACCAGCTCTTTTATAGGGATAGCTTGACTTATCCTCCAAGATATATTCTCTATCTTTAAAGAAATCTATCTCTAATAAATAGAATATATTTATAAAATAGTAAATCCATCTAATAAAAAAATAAACTCATCTAATAAAAAAACTAACTATTTTTATCTTCATCCTTGCTAATTTGATGTTGCCACGCGTGATGATACAGTACACAAGCACTGTTCAAGCGCATGAACAGTACTTCAATGCTGGTAAACAGTGTCATAAATAGTAATTGACGCGCGTGACAGACCCTTTGCCAGTCATGTGGCCCTGAACGTTTGAAATAATGTACCAGGGAGCTCCACTGACAAGACAGCAATTTCCTTTCAACTGTACAGACATAAATGTCCATTTGTGATTGATGGTCAGAAGCCATAACACTTGTTTAATGAAGCATCTAATGTGGTAACTTAGGCAGCACAACAGATACATTATGCAATAATATCGCATAACATCAGATATAACAAAGTGTGAAGTGTGATTGCTATTATGAATAAAAATGAAACATTTCTGATCCATCAAAGATTTGGTTTGACAGTTTGAGGCAGATGAATGGCTGGAAGGAAAATCACAGCCCATGTTAGTATGAAATCAGTGGCTCAGTCCAATAGTCCATACCACTTTATGCTATAATTGCTATTTGATTTCAGGTCATCAAATTAGCTGTCCAGATTTATAATCATTAACATAAAAATTGTGGTGGGGCAGCAGTAGGGAAATGAGAAAAGAAATGGACTGTAAGTCTGCAATAATGTATTGAAGAAGCTCAGCAAAGGCAAAAGTAACTGGGTGCATGAATTTTTTTGAACAGCTGATAGTGAAGGGCCAAAAATAAATAGCACTAGATGCCAACTGGTAAGAAACATAGTCTACACTTATAGTTCTGAATGAAATATTATATCGACTATCGAGACAAGAAATTTTCTATCAGCTGGGAAAGGTAAAATTACAGTACAATCTGGAAGAGTATCTTACGCCGCTAGAAACTGCAATTGCCCGAGGATGCTAGAGCACCAAGGTTAGCACTACGGATGATCAGCGGATGTCTAGATGGGATGTCAACAATACAATACAAAAGATTGATGGATTGAAATTGGTATCTGATTTTGTTGATCAAGAAACTAACTCATGTAGACACAGCCTGGATAGTCAGAGCTCTACCGCACCAAACTAGCTATTTTGTATATCATGCTCAATGCATGTTCAAGGTGATGATTTTACAGCTTGTCGTCATCAGCGCAAGGCAAAATTTAGCGCAGGTGGATTATGTAGCGGTTTACAACATTATCATTTCTGAATAGGCATGTTCTTTTAAGAACGATTGGTTGGCAACAGAATTAAAACCAAGACAATAAACCCTGAACTTACGATACAAGTGATTGTCTAGTCAAAACCTTGTTAAGCAACCGATGAACACCGAATGAATTTTGCACTTGCAGCATGCAAGGTATGGAATTTAAAGAATGCTGCCACAAGAATACCTTGAGTGCTAATGAACTTTGTGAATAGGTACATATAACATACAGGAGCGAAGTCAAATAATTCCATATTCCTACTAACAATTGTTAATCTGTACAGAACAGAGGTGAGTTGGAGGGATGGCTTCGGACCAATTGACTGGACCAAGGTAACACAGATTGCACATTGACCAGACCAGGAGAAAGAATCGGTTTGATTTAACATTAGATCACATACTGGGTTAATCAGCAACAATCTCAAGTCTCAACTAGCTGATTGATCTATGTTACAACAAGCAACAGGATAACACAAACGAACAATTAGATGACGAACTAGGACAATAAAAGGAGGGATGGGGCAAGCGGGTGGCTTACGAGGTCAAGGACTTAGAGCAAGGAGCGGATGTTGGCCTCGTCCATGGAGTGAATGTGCTGCTCGACCCAGCTCCCGAGCACCAGGTCCAGCTCCAAGAACCCCCTCTGCTTGCTCCTGTACACCAGCCTGCACACACTTACACGCGAACATGACCTCGCAATCAAGAACCATCCTCCTCGGTGGAGATCGACTGTAGGGAGGAAAGGAGAGGAACTAGGACCTATTGATGAGGCGGCGGCGGCTCTCGTCGGAGGAAAGGTCGATGGTGGTGGCGGCCGTGTTCTGCTGGGATGCGGTGGTGGTGAAGGTGGAGAGGAGGCGGTGGGCGGGGAGGCGGCGGCGGCATCGAGTAGGACCAAGATGGAGAGCGGCGTCCAGACCAAGATGGAGAGCGGCGCTGAGCTGAAATTTGGTTCACTGAAATTACACTATAGCTAATTAAAATTATAACATAATTAATAATACTTTATTTAATATAATTAATTTTAAAATTTTAAAAATAGAAAAAATAGGTTAATCCATTACATATAATACAAATGAATATGAAAAAAATCAGTAAAAAAGCTCAAAAAATACCAAAATATAAAAAAAAGACGAAAAATTATAAATAATAAAAAATAAGTCAGAAGCCTAAATCCAAATGAGCGGTACCTGAGTCCGAACTTGATATAATCCATGTATTTGTAGATGCTAAGAAAACTATAGAACTAAAGATACTAAATGTTAGATAGAGTTTCATTTCTTAGATCTCTCCCCAAAACAGTCTTACAAGTCTTTTTATATCGGTTGGATAGTAATTATAAACAAAATAAAAGTACATAGTAATTATTACTGAATAGATTTCTAGCTGTGGGATGCAACTGAAACGTTTCGCTGTAATCTTAGTCATTGGATCTTCATAACTCCAACATTGGTCTGATAGGACTAGACGAAAGGTATTAGTGAATCGTTATAAAGAGTATGTCTAGAAATATGAGAGTGAGTTCCACTTATAGCCACAAGCAATCTTAGTTTGCTATCTCATAAGATGCATGCCAAAGGTATTTTAGATCATGCTTTATGTTGTAGTTTTGCATTCTAAAGGAGTATTTCCCCAGCTTTCAGGACCTTATACATTTCCTGTAGCTTGTTCAGTGATGGTTCCACATAAAACCTGAACATTAGTCAAAGAAGAAGTTGGTACTAGAGTTTATGCTTAAGTAACTCAACTAGTGGTTCTGGTATTGGCATTGTGCTTCTTCTCTTCTCAACTCTTTCATTTTGAATATAGCTAATCGTTTTCCGCTCTTCCTCTAATATGAATAACATATCACCAATACAACAAATTTGTAACTCAAATTGCATGAGGTGTAGAATGAGAACAATATCATTAGCTTCAACTTCTGTTATGCCCATTCCATCTGTTATTGGTACACCTTGTAATATTTCAACAAGCACATATTTTTTCTGAAGGTAACCAAGTTGCTGCTCAGACTGAGATGTGAAGAACTTCCTTACAATCCAATAATGAATATAAGTGAAGAATAATACAATAGTACACTGACTGAGCTATCTCTTTATTGTGAGCATACAAACTAATACAAACCTAGGCATACTGATCACCAGTTTTCAAAATGCTTATATGCTCAATAGTTCTTTGCACCATGACAAAACCAAGATAAGAATCACATCATGAATTATACACAAATAACAATTGAACCTCATATAAATTTAGGTCAGCAGGTGTGATAGTTTGCAGAATAAGCAATATTAGCCCTAGTGACTTCTGGACAGATTGAACTAGGCTTGGGACTACACTTATATCCAATATCATTTCCATAGAAATAAGGCTCAAAATGCCTGGATCAAAGAGCCAATAGAGAGAGAGAGACATACCCTTAACAGCAACCTATGCATAACCAATGGTTTACAGGGCAGAGGCCATGGTAATAATAGCCATAGCACCTCAAATGAACTTTGGAGTGAGGGGAATAGTGCAATGCTCTCTTACTGATTCCAGCTTAGGTGCCACAGATGTACACTCTATATAAAGTTCATTCTCAGTTCATTGTGGCTTAAACAATAAATCAATCGTTTTCTAACTTTGGTGATTGAGAACGCACTGAAGCCCTATCTTTTGAGATAAGAGGCCATTCACGAGAAGTAACAACTGCAGCAATGGAAGGTATATCAAACTGTCCAAGTGAGCCATGGAACACATTCATTCCCAAGATGATAGTTGGGACTTTGGATACAAGGGGAATAGTAGGTAATGTTTCAATTGGCAACAATAGATTTATCCCGCCAAGTTTTGCATCTATCTTTGACGCAACATTTGTAAGATATTGGCCATTGATTCTTGTAGGGGCCATACATTGTGTGACAATCTCGAACTCAGAAAGACAAAATTTGAGCTCACCAGGATCTCATGGCATCCTGAGTTCTATACCCACAGAACACTCTTGTGGTGGGGGTGATAAGCCCTATGATTGAGTGTGGTTTGGTGATACAACCAAAAAGCAACTCAACCCATCTAAACTTTGACCAATGGATTTCTGAAGCAGTTGCATTGGACTGCAAGTTAAAGTGCGACTCTATACTTCTTTTAGATGCATTCAGAAAACCTTCTCAATTACTGTTGTTTTATGATGGGAGTGTAAACCAACAATACAGAACAATGCTTGTTTGTTTTTTGTAAACTCAAGCATAATAGAATCTGCAACATTCTTTTTATCAATCTGATCATTCATTAACAGTTGACCCTATTTCAGATATTTACCAAGAGGATTAAAACAAAATGATATCTCTCTATGAGATTCTTGTTGTACAATATGGGCATCTTCCTCCATTTTCACCATTCCGGTCTCATCAAATAAATTGAAGGCATTATAGAAAAAGGGGTCAAGTGTATTACCAATATAACTGTTCATGACATCATCATGCTCCAGTGTGAATACAATATCACCTTGGTCATCATTCAAGTATTCAGAATAGTCCTTAAAAAAGGTTGATCAAGGTTGGATGTTACATTGGCAATGCCTTTTCTCAGCTCGACAACAAACTCTGGTATTTCATCAAATAGGTCAAAAGCATGATGAAAGAACTGTTTGAGCTCTCTTTGAATCTCTTCTTGCTCACGCTTTCGTTGCATCTTTTGAGTCTATTTCTTGTTATGCTCAATTATGGCATCTAAGTATGTTCTAATTTTATTAAGAAGCTCTTGATTTTCCTTTGCTCAAATAGAAGATTGAACTTGCTGCGCATTAGGCTTTGCTTCTGAATTCAACACTGCGTTAGCCATTTCAGGAGCAAGTCTGGATTTTTCCTTTTCTTCTTGTGACATGGTAGCTGCATAAGAAACCTTACATACTTCCATAGTAGTCATGAAGCTCTGGGTCTGATGTGAATCATTCACAAATCGTATCATCTCTGGCTTTGCATATTGCACATCAAGTTGGCAACCAAATTTATAAAGATACTTTCCATGCAAAGCACTAATAGTTTGTGTTGCCATGTGTCTTGATTGGTACTAAAATTAGCATAAGAGAACCACCAGGCATACTTGATTTGGAGCTACCATTTCTACCAATCCATAAGGAAAGAATACCTGAATGAGTACCTCAGTAGTCAATGCACAATTCATGCCATGAATCGAAATTGATAGAACTCTGCCATTAATACTAGACATTTCATCAAACACATGGTGAGTATTGTACTTGACATCTCCATATCCACCATAGTCTACGGTTGTATCATAACTTCTATTGCTATAACCCGAGCTAGTTACATTGGGACTGCCATAAGGTCCACCATACGCAGCAAGAACACCTCCATATCCTCCAGTCCCGTAATTTCCATATGTCATTCCGGGGTTAGCATGTTCATATCTATATCCATTTTCAGTCGCACCACCATCATAACCACTGCCATTTCTTGTGTGCTGGCTCATTGGGGATTGAAAACCACCAAAGTAATCCATCGATTTTACTCCACCTCCCTAATTCGAGTGTTTGGCTTAGGAATTTTACCAGTAGACAAACCACAAACCCTCACCAAAACACACGAATCCTCAACTCCAATAGAAAAAGGTATATGGTCTTGATTTTCTCAATTTTTGCATCCAAAATTTCGAGCTAGGTATATGGTCTTCAAGAAAAAGGTATGATCTCTTCTCCGCATTCTTTTTTTTAGTTTCCCCATCATTGTTTGCTTGGCACTTATTGTTCAATTATATTTTCTCCAGAGAAAATGTTGACTCGGTTGTTGATATCCTTATGAGAGATTTCGAACCGTACCTACTGTTTTGTTGGGTAGGTCATAAAAAATGAATATATAGTTGGTGTGCATGCTCTGTTGCGATTTGTTTTGGTCCTAATATGTTTATGATCATATTGGCAGGACATGTCTAGATGCACATTTACCGGACGCAAAACACTGGAGAACATGCACAAACCATTAGCACTGAAGGAATTGAGGAAACTGTGGAACAAGGAAGAACCTGGTCTGCCATGGGAGGAGGGAGACTTTTCACCTTCCAATACGTTACTTGTGGATGATTCTCCTTACAAGGCTCTGCGCAATCCGGTATTTGCTTCAACCGCTTCCATATACCAATAATTTTTTTAACAATATTTTGCCATTATTTTGAGTAATACTCACAATTATTTTCATGCCTACACTGTGCAGCCACATACTGCTATCCCCCAGCCGTACAATTATCTTAACTGGAACGATAATTTATTGGGTATGCATTCGCCAGTTCTTGATGCTGTACTTGCCTTCTAAAGTGATTCAAGATGCTGTAAACTACACGACGGCTTGTAGACTGGCTGATCTTGTGTCTGTTGTTCAGACGAGGGAAAGTTATAGTACGTTCGCTATACTTGTATATACTTCTACTAAGGTGAGAGAGGAAAAAGAAGAAATTCTCTGGGTTGAGGATCACAGAGTTTTTGCAGCTTTTATGAAGCGTCTCAAATGGATGAATGGTGTACCAGTGTCATATTTTTGAATTGTTTGTTATATCTAATTCCAGCTTTTAGATTTCGTGCTCGTTCAACTGTTCAAGGGTCTCTGTAATGTATATACTTATTTGTAGAGGATGTACTCTACTTATTTACTTGTCACTTCATTGCTCATAATTGCACCAACCATTCAGATTATATACTCATATTATATATATATAAACTTCGTAAAAAATAATCTACTCCCGTCATCTACGTATACCAGATTTTTTAGAGGATGTACGTCTACGAAATAGCAAGAGACTGCAGCATTGCAAGTCAGTAAGCGCGTTGGGCCAGAATTACTCTGCTGTCCTCATAACGCCTCTAAAACAAAACAAAGCCCACGGGCCGGCCCAACGCCGAGCGCAAGGCGGACACCCTAATCGCGGAGATCTATAAATAAGAAACCCTAGCGCCTCTGCACCCCCCAATCCAAACCCTAGGGCCGCCGCCTTCAGGAGGTAAGTCGAAGGCCGAGGTCGAGATGGTGTCCGGCTCCGGCGTGTGCGCGCCGCGCGTGGTGGTGGACGCGCGCCACCACATGCTCGGCCGGCTGGCCTCGATCGTGGCTAAGGAGCTGCTCAACGGGCAGCGCGTGGTGGTCGTCCGCTGCGAGGAGATCTGCATGTCCGGCGGGCTGGTCCGGCAGAAGATGAAGTACCTGCGCTTCCTCAGGAAGCGCATGAACACCAAGCCATCCCACGGGCCGATCCACTTCCGCTCCCCCGCCAAGATCCTCTGGCGCACCGTCCGCGGGTAGGGGAACAACGCGCTTACGCGCAGATCCATGGCGTTTTTGTTTGCTTCGTTGTTCCATTTCGATTTGTGTTTCTGATGGCGTGTGCGCTGTGCTTGGCAGGATGATTCCGCACAAGACCAAGAGGGGTGAGGCGGCGCTGGCCAGGCTCAAGGCGTACGAGGGCGTCCCGCCGCCGTACGATAGGACCAAGCGCATGGTCATCCCTGACGCGCTCAAGTACGTGGGATTCGCATGTCATCTAGATCTGGGCGCGATTAGGGAGTCTCCGTCTGTTATTTGATGGCGTTCTGTTGGTGCGGTTTTGTAGGGTTCTGAGGTTGCAGCCTGGGCACAAGTACTGCCTCCTCGGCCAGCTCTCCAAGGAGGTCGGATGGAACTACTACGACACCATCAGGGTAAGCTTTCCCTTCCGTCTTACATGTTCCTTCAATGCATTTCTTGTTAGTGCACGACTCTGTAGTTCCGATGTTACTGTTACTAGCGGGTTAAGCTATCAACTAGCGATCCATTTGTTTATGTGACGCTAAACGAAACTGACCCTGTTGTTGAACTGACCCACCCTTGTGCTATTACATGCAGTCTATGTGTATTGGATTATCTCTGAATTGTTAAGTTTGCTACTTCGTTTGGTGTTTGATGGCATAAGGTTTCGTATGTTCTGCCGTCACCAGTTGTGATTTCTCTAATTTTGCAATCATTTCGCTACAAGTTTAGCTGTCTAATCTGTTGTTACGAGTTTGTACTTTGACTGTGACTGCCCATGTTTTGTTATCCGGAGCCTTCTGTTTATCACTTAGTAGACATTTTTAATATTCTTTAGAGATTCTGTTGGGTTGATACGTGCATGATTCTGGGTGATGAAGAAAATCAGACGGATTCCCATTGATTTTCCAATATGATTTTAACAACCAGCTACTTCTGACAGATCATGCCTATTATCTCAACAAATAAGAACATTTTGTTTGTTCATTTACAATGCTTTATGATGTGTCTGTCATTGAATGGTTAAGAGTATCAGACTTATCTGTGCCTGTGATTGCTGGTCTTCTGTTATATGAAGTCTTCTGTTTATTACTGATTTATTTGATTGCCGGACTTCTGTTATATGACGGCTTCTGTTTATTACCGATTTCTTAGTGGAGACGGTTAGAGTATTCTTTTGATATTCTCATTTGTTTAAGATGTGCATGTTTCTGGGTGATGAAGAAAATCAGACGGATTCCCATTGATTTTCCAACATGATTTTAACAACCAGCTACTTCTGACAGATCATGCCACTTTTTACAACAAATTAGAACATTTTGTTTTGTTCATTTACAATGCTTTATGATGACTGTTATTGAATGGCCAAGAGTATCAGAACCAGGCAGTTCTTGCTTGGTTGTGCTTAGCAAACAATGTTACCACTTACATTTGGTGCACTGGCCAGTAGCAGCACATGACCTCTGATTCAGAAGATCCCAATGTGGATTGATTTTCTTTAACAATTTGCCCAGATGTTTTGCATGGGGCCTGTGATGTGAGCTAAATATTTGCTACTCTTGATGGGTTTTCCCAGTTGATGATCTCAAACCACCAAGATCTCTGAGGCTCATTACTACTGTATTACGTAGTAGTCTAGCAAAGTATATTATAGGTTATATATGTTTGTAAACTACTTTGCAAAACATTTTATTTTGTTTCAAATATGCATTAGGCCTTTAGCAATTATTATCCAATGTGCTGCTTGATGTTTGCTTATCTGATTGCCCATAATGTCTCACTGCTCTGTGGGTTGCTTTTTCAGGAGCTGGAAGAGAAGAGAAAGGAAAAGGCCAAGGTTGCGTATGAGAGGAGGAAGCAACTGGCGAAGCTGCGTGTCAAGGCTGAGAAGGCAGCGGAGGAGAAGTTGGGATCTCAGCTGGACATTCTGGCCCCGATCAAATATTGAGAAGCTGTGCTTTCGTGCATCATCATTCATCAGTTTTGTGGAACAAGTGTCCTCTTATTTAAGTAGTTTGGTAACTGTAATAGTTCAATCGGGGTGGTGAACCGTTGTTATGCATCCTGTTCTGCTACTCGTATTTGAAATTTTCTGGTCTGCGAACTCTTATCAAATGTGTGCATTTTGGAGATTCTACTGATGGCTATATTGCCATGCCATTTTGCTGTTGTGGTTGCCTGTATTCCAACTGCCGTTGCAGTCTGTGTTGTGTGTTTGTTTGGTTAAAATTGCGTGCAACATAGAATGGAACGCGAGGGAAGCCGATCCGATTAAGACAACGGCAGCTCTAAATCACTGGATAGCATGCTAGCATATTTGGTCAAGTCGATTTTTGCCCCAGCTCCTCGTGCAGGTTTAGCAGCCGGCCACAGGGCTGAGAACAGCTATTGTTATGGTTGGAAATGGATCTGATATAATGGAATAGTCTGAAATACAAATATAAATCTATATTTTTCCTTAAGACAAATATGAATTTGGATATTTTTGAATACAAATATGAATCGAATGTCGTAACGAATATGAATTCAAATTAGATATGTACTTAATTCGATTGAATACGAATATCCTCCTACAAATGTTGTAATCGGTCGGTTATTCTGTTACTGATTTCATATTGAAATTTCGACATTTGAAATTTGGATGGTTTTTTTGTTACCGACTAGGATTTAGGCCAGTATCAATATGCACAGAAAACGGATCGAATACGAATCGAATAGTTTCGAATACGAAAACAAATATTGTTGAATACGAATGCAAATATTTTTAAATACGGATACAAATATTATCGAATATGAATAGAAATATTTTCGAATACGGATTTTGCTTATCATATCCATATTTTCTCGGTTATAAATTTCGGATAAAGCTGATTATCCGTTATTATTTTTCACCCCTAGCTATTGTAATGTGAAGGAGGTAGGGATGATTACGTTCAAAAATCACCACCACTCGATGTGAGCTGTATTGTACAAGGCACAAGCAATATAACCGCAGCCGCATCCATCCCTGGTACGGATTAGCCCATCCACCCTCATGTCTGTGCTTATTTCTTTGTCTTACGATATTAAATTGAACTTAAAAGTGAGAAACATATTATTTTATGATAGCTTGAATCTTTACTCAAACTTATAATGAATTATTTAATTTGTGATTAATTTCTCAACCATATTTAGCATGACTATGCATTTTCTTAATCCAACCAACATATTCCTTTGCTTCACGATACCAGATCAAACTTAAGACAAGAAACATGTTATTTTATGATAGCTTAATTCTTTAATCAAATCTATAATGGATTATGCAATTTGTGATTAACTTCTTAATCACATTTATCATAGCTATATACTTTCTTAATTCAATCACATCGAGAGACAAGAGCCAACGGCTCAGCCATCTCCACGTCCGCCGCCGCGGCGTGTGCTCGCCAACTATAAACCATGGCGCCCTGCGACCTCAACACACTTGCCATCTCCATGGCGCCACATTTTCATCCACAAGAAGGCAAATGCCCGTCCGTCCTGTCCCAACTCCCAACCCACCCCCAATTCCTGCTTTGCCAGCTTGTACTCGCCCCGCTCTGTGTAACGCCCAAGATTTGAAAAGGGGTATGACATTTCAAAAATGGCAAAACCCTAAATGAGTTGATTGCCTCCCTAATCTAGGCTTAAGGGCACATTAAAAGGGGTAGATCTTTCCTTCGTGGGTACGCCCTATCCTCCTCACACAGGTGATCCATCTCTCCCATTTATTCCATTTCTCTCTCTCTATCTCAGGCCCTTTGGCTAGCCGATTGCCTGGCGACAGCTTGGTAGCGGTGCGGTGGCGGCATCGTGGTGCAGGTGGCCGAGAGGTTCGGCACGGCGCGGTGGCGAAGGCGGCGTTGCCGGTGGGTGGTGCTTGGCGGCGGGCGGATAAGGCGCGGGGCGCACATGCGTCGATGCGGCTAGGGCGCTCAGGTGGCAACGTGTTTGCTTGGGCTGGTGCGGGAAGCGGTGGCTGGCGCAGGTAGCGCCGACGGCGATGTGGCGGAGGTGGTGCGGCCGCACACCTAGAAGCAGCCGGCAAAGGTGGCACGACCGCATGGCCATGTGGCGCGTGTGGCTGTTGGCAGGCGCGGCATGGCTACGGCGGCGGTGTGGTGGCTGGAGTGGCCGAACAGCTGATTTCCACGGCCACGCAATTCAGTTGGCCGGGGGCACAACCGAATCACGTTTCACACGGTGTTTGCGGATTCACGCTATGGTGTGTGGTTCGCACGGCCGAACAGCGAGTCACACGACCAAACAGTGATTCGCACAGCAAAAGGGGCTAGTGAACCTGTTTCTTTTTTATCAAACGAATCTCTTGTCATCTTTCATCAATTTTAATTGAGCCGTATCTAATGCACTCCCATTCCATCATGTAGGTTTGTATGCGGCCTTAGAGGGAACGTTCAGCCAGTTGTGTATCTTTAATTCTTTGTGTAGCGAGTCCGCCGAACGTACTTAAGGCAAGTACCTCGCGGCCATAACTTTTCCGTTCCGTATATCGCCTGTTCCATGATTAACTATAGCCACTACCATTCAGTGCATTTAACATATTTTAATGCTTGCCTGGTTATAGACTGTTAAAATAGTATTTATACTATGATGTTCTATGTTGTCTGATTTTACATGCTTTTAGATTTATTAGAATGCTCAGTTAATGATGTTCTAGAATTCATGCTTTTAATCAGTAATTTAGAATTAATGCTTTAATTATTAATGAGGGTAGCACATGAATATATTTTAGTTTAGATTTTAACCATTAGCACTCTTCTTAACATTAGGGTTGCTATGCTTTAGTTCACTGATTTAATGTCCATTACTTGTATGATATAGTATGTGAGCCATGACGGATTTTTATATAATATCTGTTAATCTGACTAATAATCACTTATCACGTAATAAAACTTAGATGGTTGATAATCTTGTGTGAGCTATGATATAATACTCCTTTTAGATTAACTCCTAAATCTCTATCACCATATTATTATTCCATATCACCCATATTAGGATTGAGGACCTTCAATTTCTAACTTTGGCAAATCCTTTTACTTCTCATAAACTTTATCTTAGCCTTCCTTTAGTTTTCTTAATTTCATTTCATACAATCTGATAATAAAATAACAATTATCCAGTATGGGGTTACCCAAATATAGGAGAGATTGTCACCCACCTAGTAATATACGGGGGGTCGTATACTTTCCTTACTTAGGATATTAAACCCCGTCTGTGGTTATACAGTCGAGGACAGTGACGTGCCTGATTATTCCCATATAATCAAGTATATAGGAAGTAATCGTCGATATTATTGCCATAACTTGCTAAGTTACAAATTGTCTCTAATTTCACTACTTCTGTTACATCTATCTTCGACCTTTATCAATGATTCTGGTAACTTAGTTTCATTGTAATTAACCTGTGTCAATTACTTGTTTACATTATTTGTCCTTTACTCACCTTGTTACGACCGTTATTGGGTACTTGCCGAGATTTTTAAATATCATACTTGCTCTTTCCATTCTCAGATAAAAGGCTAGTGGAGTGATAGTAACATGTATGGATGGGAGCATTCGAGTTTTCAGTACCGTGACTTACCACCATATTGTTATTTCATTTATTCTTCGTTAGATTAGAAGTGGATCGGTCCCATATTTCAAACATTTATTTCAGTTTTCGCTAGTTCTCTAATAAAGTACTCTTAAAGTTTTAATTTACTTGTGCTTTCTATTGTTGCTTTTATTATTTATTTCTTACTTTGGCAATAACGTTCTAATTAGTATCTCATTTTGGTATATGAGGTGCTACACTCTGACCCGTGTTAGCTCTAAAATCTCACAGATGACAAGCTCTAGTTTACATTTCACAATACCCAACTTATTACTGACTTACCTGATAGAATTTGGGAATTGGCTGCAACTGTAGCATATCTATTGCCGGCAATATACAGCAATATACAGCGGTTTACAAGGGAGAAAACTGCCAATCTGAACCATAATATGCCGGATTACATGCTATACTTATCCAGCTAGATTACATGCTATACTTATGCAGCTAATTATGGTTAGTTCGGATTACAATCATAACAAAGATATTGCCTAACATTACCAACCAATCAAAAGGCAGCCTTAGTGACTTACCACGCCTGCCCAAACATGTAGATGTAGTCCACCTCTTAACCTAGTGATCACCCCCCTTTTAAGCCCCTCATGATTCGCAAATCACTTATCTCGATTTTTTAGAATGTAGCAGGTTCCAGGCCTTGTTAAACAGGGTAGGACCATAGGAAAACATAGCAAAGACCATAGATGCGGTGTAATCTAAATAGGCTACACTCGCCACAGCATCATGAAGGACTCCGTGGCCCAATGGATAAGGCGCTGGTCTACGGAACCAGAGATTCTGGGTTCGATCCCCAGCGGAGTCGTTCGGTTACGCAGTAACTTTTTTTTTGGTCTATCTTATTTCTGCTTGTATCCACATTCATTGCTTGCTACTAAATGTGCGCCACCACAGACATCCAATGTTCTACATGTACTCTCTTCCAACTCCAAACTTGCAAATCTATGATCCATCAAAGCAAATCTTCCAGTTATAGGTGAGTTGCAGACTTGAAATATTATACGCCAGAAGAGTAGGAAATGATAGATTACAATAGTGAAGTCAACTGATCAGTATTTTGAGAGTCGCTACTCTGGACCACCGTCGTGTACAGTGGGCTAACATGGCCTTGCTTTGTAAAAATTCCTGGGATCCGGATACTCCTCCCTTGTCCTCCATGCAGGTCAGCGGCCAAGCCTTCTCCACGCAGCGCTCCCGCCCGGTCTCACAGATTGCCACAGTGAATTCTGGAGGCAAATTGACGCGTAGAATTTCCAACGTGAGATTTTATCATCCTACCGAATCAATGACGGTTGATTTCCAATTACTAGAGCCGCACTTTGCAAAGCATACACAAATCCATCTTAGGTCGTGCATGCCTCATCCTGCACAAGACGAAGAAAAAGAACAGAGAGTGCCCTCAGGTTAGTCAATCATACATATGAGGCAAAATCTGACATGAAAATTTTCAAAAAAGATTCAATGGTACGGTAGGGACTAACGTATTAGAAACGACTCCGCTTACAGGACATGCCAGCCACAGCCGAGCTTCCTCAGATGTCCTTGTATTAGTGGTGCCAATGTGTCATACAGTAATCCAAGCCCAGATAATCAGCAAGGGTTTAATTGCCATGCATGTCTTACTTGATCAGCAGCACAGCAGGTTTAGAGTACACCATTTTGCACTCCTCGCTGGATAAAGATCACATGGCCCCTGGAGAGATGACATATGGACAGCTTGTCCACTAATTTGTTTGGAACATCAATGGCAGTTGTGATCAACAGAATCCTCAACAGCCTACATAAAAGAAATCACTAGCCTCAGTTTTTGATTGACAGAAGATGCCACATATTCATGGCATGCTAAAGAAACCTATCTTAAATGTGCATTCATATTTCATACAGAACAACTAACACTACTCTTATTGATCAAATCATGCAACAGAAAATGGACACGTAACAACAAGATTTCCCTATCATCTAGAAGCAACAATCAATTATGGGCTTTTGGCCCGTGTACAAAATGATTATAGGCTTACTTTAATAGAAAAATTATCTGATCAAGATCACCAACTTCATGACTCCGGTATTCCACCGCTTCCTGCAGGCACAAATTTGTTGATCAAGTATCCAAGAAAAAAAAGCACCACTTAGTAACAACTAACAAGTAGCCTTAGAATGATCAGCACTTGCTTGAACATATCAAGTTAACATGAAGGGATTAATTATGGTTGCTGGGGTTTTTACCATTGTAAGCTCAAGTTTTTAGATATGACGGATCCCATGCACACTAAACTTCTTGAAGTACCGATATTGGTTAGAACACACATGGAAGCTAGAGATAAAAATTCACAAATGGTCTAGGCCTCACATAGCAATCTCATATGGTTATGAATCATAACATACTTCCACCAGAAAACTATTGTACCATAGTTCCAAAACTGCATTGAGGAAAAAGGGGGAGTACTGGGTAAAGGGACTGCAGGTATACTATAGGTTGACAAGACAATGTAACCAAAGTAGGAACAAGATAAATTAACAATATGCTTTTCAAACATGAGCACAAATGATATATGAGAACATCAATGTAGAACTTGTGTTTCTGTATTTTCATGATTCCTAAAATTACAAGTTGTGTTTTCAATGTATTCATGGTTCCTAAAATACAATCACAGGTAACTACAATATAAATACACTAACCATAATCAGATTCCATCATTATTTGGTCGAGAAAGTTAAACAAAATGAACAGACAGGAAAGTTAGCTCATTTTACCTTACTCTCAGTTTGCAGACGTATGCCATACAAGAATTGTGATTCCTAGTAAGAGGGCGGCCTGAGTTCCTTAAGTCGTCGAACAACTTGCTTCATTGTGGGCCTAGAAGAAAGAGATTCAACTGTACACTTGATACCAAGGTGTAGAATCTCAACCAAGTCATCATGTGGGGCCACATCCCATAGCCCTTCTATGAAGAACTCACGAGCTCGGCCCTTCTGCAGAAGCATGCAAGCCCAGGCAACAATGTTGAATCCATTCCCATATGGAGAAAAAGACGGGTCCAGTGCTTTCTTGTCTGAAATAAGTTCAAGAAGTACAACTCCGTAGCTATAGACATCAGCCTTATCAGAGACACGGCATGTCATTGCATACTCTGGAGCAACATATCCAAAAGTACCAGCCACACCAGTGGTTGCATGAGTTTCTGAATTCCCAAGTAGTCTTGCTAATCCAAAATCAGAAAGGTATGCATTGTATTCATTGTCGAGCAAGATGTTGCTTGGTTTCACATCACGGTGCAGAATGCGTGGAACACAATTATCATGAAGGTATGCCAGTGCACGTGCAATATCTAGAGCAATTTTGTGAAGCATTCTCCAATCAACTGGCCTCTTAGTCCTTTCTTGTATGAACCTTTCCAAATTACCACCGGGCAGAAAATTATATATTAGAAACATCTCTGAATCGCTGAGATGGTAACCTATAAGTGTTACAAGATTGGCATGACGACACCTTCCAAGAGTTTTCACCTCTGCTTGGAACTGCTGAATACCTTGGAACCTTCCAATAGCGAGCCTCTTTATCGCCACCAGAACTCCTGGTGCAATCTCAGCTTTGTATGTTGCTCCAAAGCCACCACTTCCAATGCAATTGCTTGCATTAAAACTGCCAGTAGCACGTACAACAGTCTCATATGTCAAAGGAGCACCAATATCCACGAAAACAGTCACTTCCCTTCTCCTGAGAGAACGTCTTGATGGCCTTGATGCACATTTGCGAGTGTAAATATAAAGGATGATCAGAGCCAAGAGAACTGCAACAATAGCTGATGCTGAGGTTATCGAGGCAATCTCTATTTTGCTGAATCCACTGCCGCCATCGGTGGGTGTGTTATCAGGTGTTGGATTAACATCTCCTTCAGTGAGTGCTCGGACATTCATTAATGGATTGGAGAGTGTAGACAATCTACAAGGCTGGAGGGATGGATTTCCATGAATATTGTTGCATGTCAATGAGTGTATCTTTGAAGGCAATGGCCCAGACAAGTTATTGAACGAAATGTCAAAAATGGACAGTGATGCTGAAGGGGTAAGATCAGGAATGCTTCCAGAGAGCTTATTATTGTTGAGCAGAAGTGCAGTGAGATCTCTTAGTGTCACAAGATTACTAGGGATATTCCCAGATAGAGAATTAGACGAGAGATCTAAAACCTCCAGTGATCTCAACTGACCCAAACAGGACGGTATGTGGCCACTGAGATTGTTCCCAGCTAATGAGAGAAATTTCAAGCTCTTGAAGTCTTTGAAACTGGCAGGTATTTTACCCTCCAGCAAATTTCTGCTGATGTCCATCTTGACAAGAGCACCCAACAAACCGATGTTAGCAGGCATCACTCCTGAAATATGATTGCTGGCTAGATCCAAAACTCTGATAGCACGGCATTTTGCGCTAATTTCTGCTGTGAGCCCACCGGATATCTTGTTGTCTCGGAAGCTGACGATCAGCCCACTCAAGTTACTACACTGTTCCAGCAGAATTGCATCCAATGATCCAGTGAAATTATTGTGATCAACAAGAAATGCATACAAGGTTTTGTTTCCAAATCTGTCTGCACTAAATGGCAAGGATGTAAGAGGACCTCCAAAATTGTTCTTCGCAAAATTATGGTATACAACTGAACACTCTCCAGAGTTGCAGTAACCCAATGATAGTTCTGATATAGCTTTGGACATGAAGTGTGAAGAATAACCAGACGGCATGTCATCCAACATTAGCTGAGATGCACACCCTTTGTTCACAAATGCTGGAATTGAGCCTGACAGTTCATTGCCGCTGACATCAAACACAGCCATACAATGCAGACAAAGATCGCTATCAAGCGAACCGGACAATCTATTGGAGCTGAGGTTGAGAAACTTGAGGTTACTGCACTGCCCTAGCCCCCTTGGAATCACTCCAGAAAGTAAATTCTCAGCAAGATTAACCATTTCCAAACTATGACACCTTCCCCAATTGCTTGGGACATTCCCTTCCAGCCCTGCCTTTGGTGCCCATAGCACGCTGAGCTTTGCCAAAGCTGTCAGACTTTCCGGAATCCCTCCTTCAAACAGATTGAACTCAGGTGAATTTACTGCATTAAACTGGCCAGACAGCACGAAAACCGACAAATCCGAGCAATTCCCTAGCTCCGGTGGTATCGGACCGCTCAATCTGTTACCGGATACGTCCAAAACGCGCAGCTTGCTCAGCCTTCCAATCTCTGGTGGAATCGAACCGTCCAACAAATTGGAGAACAACCGCAGCCAGCGGAGCTGAGCGCAATTCCCCAAACCAGAGGGGAAGCTCCCGGAGAGAAGGTTCCGGGACAAGTCAAGCCGCTTCAACATGGGCAGGCCACCAAGAATTTCTGGCACCCGCCCGGTGAGCCGGTTGCCAGAAAGATCCAACCTTTCCAAGTCCTTGCAGTTGGAAACAGAGGGGGGGATCTCACCATGAAGCAGGTTGGAAGCGAGGTTAAGCACCCTCAGCCGCGGGGGGAAGGTGGCCGGAAGGGCGCCCCAGAGCGAGTTCCCGGCGAGGTTGACCACCTCGAGCTTTTCCAACCTCCAGATCTCAGCAGGGATCTCGTTGCGAAGGCCGCGGGAGGGAAAGGAGAGCTCTTTCAGCTCAGTGAGGAGCCCGACCGCCGGGGGCAGCTCGCCGGCGAGCTCCTGCCTGGGTCGGGAGCGCGGGAAGGTGGAGGGCACGACGAGGGCGACGACCCGGGACCTTGCATCGCAGGTCACCCCCGGCCAGGAGCAGTGGTCAGCGCCGCCGGAGTCCGGGGACCACCGGCGGAGCAGCTCGGCGGAGGGGACGGCGTTCTTGAGCTGGAGAAGTGCCGATCTGTCCTGTTCCTGGCCGCGGTGCAACGAGGAGGAAGAGACGGAGACGGCGAGCAGGAGCAGCGGCAGCAGCGGGAGGGCGGTGGCGGAGACCGTGCCCCGGCCAGCCACCATCTCCGGTTAGCCGACAGCGACGACCCGGGCGTGGGAATGGAGTGGAACGGCAGGAAGGGGCTTGGCTTCCGGTTGGTGCAGGCGACGACCGACGAGGAGAAACTCACATGGGGGAGAAGGACTGGAAATTAATTTGGAAAATTTTGGAGGGGACACAGGTAATTCGCTTGCTTTCTCTCGCTCTCTCCTCCTCTTCTGTATGGCTTCTGAGCTTCTCTGTTCCTTTGGTTGGTGGTGGTCTTCTTCTCTGTTGCTTCCTCCTCGCTCTTCTTCTCCAATGTCCAGAGATAATTCTATTTTGTTCATTTATGTTTTTTTATGTTCTCGGTTTGACGATTTTGCCCTTGGAATTGTTTGTTGACGGGGGTGGTTGCCTGCCCATATGCTTGAGTTTTGACTATTTTTTGGCTTTCCTACTTAAGTTTTCTTTGGAGAGAAAAAACAAAATAAATAGGGAAGTTAATTAAAACAGAATGGTTTAATAGTACAAAAGTTTAGCTTATGTAGTGTGGTTCAATCATTGGAACCACCACTCTATTCCTCTCAAAACCAAAATATTTGAAGTGAAGATAAGTTTACCAAACATCTTACATGCTTATAGCTGAAAATGACTGAGTTTAACACAATAAAACACAAGGAAGAATAGTAAACACCATCCAATATGTTTCTATAATTACTTCCCCTCTACAGTTTATGCACTCATTTCAGTGAAGATATAATATGTACTCATTCCGGTTACAAAAGTAAAGATTTTGGATATTAACACAGTCCTAAAATATAATTTTGACTACTCATTTTTATTATAATATTTTTATAAAACTTAATAAAACTATAATATTATGAAAGTATTTTTGAGATAAATCTACACTAACTTTTCATGTGCCCAATCTAAATACTCAAAAAGATATTAACAGTCAAAGTTTATAATATTTGGTTCCACATAACCCTGAATAACTTTCTTATGTGGCCGGAGATAATAACACAACTACAATTTTTCCTGCTACACCATTGAAGATGAATTAGATAAAGATAAATGAGGGGGGACAATAATGGAAATAAATGACACTGTGCTCCACTTCCAGCTTTCCCTCGTGCAACTTACACCCTCATAATTAATTTTCTTTTCTCTCACACCAAAATTCAATATTGGCTCCAAATTAAATGATTTTCGATGGGTTCTTGTGAGCTGAGATTTATGGTTGTGGTTTTTAAATTCTGATCTATTTATGAGAGATAGTACGCAGAGAAAAATAGTCACATGCAATTTGGCTGGTATAGCTGAAAGTATTTAGGCCCCTAAAAATAGTTTTGGTAATTAATGATAATATGTGAATATAAGACTAATGTGTTTGTTGAGTATCAAATAGGTTCAGTCCCTAATGATGAATGTGACAAATTGAAAATGTATGCAAAATCTCAACATAAGGATCAAAATGATTCAAGACAAAGGTACAAGTAGTGTAGGATCTCTTTTTAATTTTACCGATTTTAGGAGAAAGATTGGAAGACCGTATTATAGGTTAATTGTCATATTATTAAGAGGAATCATACAAAGTAACTTGAAAGCATGTTTCTGTGCTATTTGGATCAATTTCGGATCATGCATGCACTTAAAATTAAATTTGAAAGCTAACTATGATCTGTCAGGAAAATCGGAAGTACCGGAATATGTTTAGTGGAACTACCAGAATCCGAAAGTACTAGTGTGTGCACAGCGGTACTACCAGAACTTGGAAGCATCGGCACTTTAAGCGGTACGTTGTTTCCAGAGAGCACCCACTTGAACACTTAGACTCTTTGATATCGGTGGTACCAGAAAATGAATGGCAAAACTACCGCAAAGCAGTACGACCACACTCTAAATCGGAACTACCGGACCTCAGAAGTATAAAAAATTTGGGTGGTATGTTTTTTTCCAGAGAAGATCAACTTTTGGTCTTAAGAAAACGGTAGTGTTGCGCCATAAATTGGAACTACCGAAAATCAGAACTACAATGCCTAGCCCGAAACAGTGGCATGCCACAAAAGGATTCTCAGTTTCTGACCTGGCATGCGGGGGTGGGTGTCCGTGGCCCGGCCACGTCCGAGTCATACTCGCGCCGCGATCTGGAGCCCCTTTTCCGCGCATGGTTGTACGTTGTTACGAAACCTGAGGGTTTTGGGTTATGGGCAAATACCTAAACTACTCTTCTTCTAGTTTTCTATATATACGGAGATTGTGTACAATGTAAGGGACTACAAGAGAGATCAATAAAGCATTCCAATATATTGCTCTGTTCTCTATATCTTGTGTTTATTTGTGATTGTCTCCAATGATTGCTTACAAGATTGCGTTACCGTTCATCGATCTACACCGTTTCTCAATATACGTAACCCTCTCGCCTCGCACTTACACACAACGTCTTGACACACACGCGCGTATATATATAGGTGCGTTATTAGCACATGATTAATCTAGAGCGGACGCTAGAATCTTATAGAGCATAGGCATACATTTTAACTACTAAAAGCATCTATGTGTACATGTACTCTTTCTATCCGGAATTCCAGCCTGAGGAAAGATGAACACCAGCGTTGAACGCAGGATTTGAACCTTAACGGGCAGCTCATGCAACAACAGAGCTTGCCAAACTAGCTAGCTCGCTCCTCCTGGAGTTTTGAATAGTACCGTGATGTTTGGGCCTTTAGCTACCTATCACTTAATTTAGTTTTTGACTTCTGTTTTTTCACTATTCATTAATTTTATCTTTTTCTGTTTTTTTATTTTTAGATTTTTTTTATCTTTTCTTTTTTTCGTATTCATTTGTATTGTCCATGATAGGTTAATATATTTTTTATTTTTAAATTTAATTATATCAAATAAATCAACTTAATTACAGTAAAAAAATAAATCAACTATAATAAAAAAAGATATAAGCTAATACCGTTCTAAAACACCCGGCCGTCATCCGGCCTAGTAGTCCATTATACCGTACCAACACCTCCATGGGCTTCCCATGGTACCATATCAACACCTCAAGGGCTCAGCTCAAGCCCATTTTGTCGTCAATTTGTCTGTCTTCTTCTGTTGATAGATCCGCCACTATAGAAAATACATTATTTTACGTGAAACTACTAGGTTCCTGCTGCGGATTGCTGAGCCGCGAGCCCGCGAGGGAGGGCCGGCAACGGACAAGAAACACGTGCTGACCTTCCAACCACCAGCACCGCCTACAGAGGTTCGATCGGCCCCACTCGGTGTACGGCCCACGTGTTAGACTAAGTACACGTGTGAGCGCACGATGAGTGACGATGCGCGGCCCCCGGTCTAAAAGCGTACGTCTGACGGGCCAAGCCGGCTGGCCAAACGAACAGGGCCAATACCTGTTTGCGCCACATGTATCACCGATTCATCGGTGCCAAGTTCACACCTGCTCGGACGGTAAATGGAAAACAGCGGCTGCGTTTTTCTTGTCATGAAGGAAAAATCCAACTCGTGGTTAAGGTTAGAGACCCGAGAGTTTAGAAACTGCTCAAGCTTCAGTCTTCAGCGCCTCCTGCATTTCAGAAGGCCGGATATTAACAGTGTGAGAATGACTTGATTAGATCCTCGAAGAACTGGAGCCAAATTTGTGCAGGCACGCACGCAATTTTTTCCTTCTAAGCACAAGTTCACCACCAAAAAAAAAAAAGAGATGCTAGTTTCTGAAGCGAATGTCTGTCTGGGCCTCTGGGGTAGATGCTATTTTTTTTTGTAGGAGTATTAAGTTTGCAACCATCTATACACTTCTATTAGGGGCGGAAACACATCAAATACGAATCAAATAGTATCTTTACCCCATTCATATTTATATTTTATAAACGAATATGAATACAAATTTGAATATTCTCAAATACAAATTAGAATTAGAATAAAATATTTACTCAATTCGGTCAGATCCGCATATCCTTATAACTTATGTAGTACGAAGATACTAATGATAGTTTATTCTCATATAGTCATGCTTAATCATTCTAATTCATTTACTTCACCTAAAGAAACAAGAATTCAAAATGAATTTAAAAAAATTGTTCAAATAATTAGTTGTATTATAGTAAAATATGTATATTGCTTTGTCAAATACGAATACAAATAGTACGAGTAAAATAACATTTTAGATAATAAAAGTCTATGCCATATTTGTATCCATATTTTTATGTAAATTTGGATACGAATACAAATAGGAGAGAAATTGTTAATCGAATGAGAAGATCTACAAAACACCGGTCGATAAGACCTTTCGACAAGGTTTCTACTGGCCAATAGCCTTTATTGACACCAAAGAGTTGGTTAATAAGTGCGTACAATGTTAGTTTCATAGCTGATAAATACACTAACCAGCTCAGACTCTTCAAACAAAGGGCATGTTCTTTTCGGCTGCGGCTGATGGTTTTTTGGCTTCGGCTGATGGCTTTTTGGCTGTTTGTGACAGAGATTGCGGAAAGAGAGATACTCGCTTGTGATTTTTGATGATACAAAATTAGTTTTTTAACGTGTACTACAATTAACTTGTAGACCCCATTTTAAAAAAATACTCCATTTAAAAGTTAGTTACTGTAGCAAAAGCTAAAAGCAGCTTTTAGAAGCCGCAAAGAACAGGGCCAAATTCTCTTTCATGGCCTTTTGTGACCTAGGGTTTAGATATCCTGGGACTGTTTTTGCAAGTACCAGGAGACTTCGAATTCCATTTTGTGGCTATTGATACATTTACAAAATGGATAGATGTCAAACTAGTGACCGGAACAACAATGAAAGGTGCAAAAAGGTTCATGATGAGAAGTGTAATTACTCGATTTGGAGTCCCAGGTCGTACAATTACAGACAACGATAAGTAATTCTCTAGTGTGAAATTTCAACATTTTTCGATCAGCTAGGTACCAAACTTTACTATTCCTCAGTCACTCATCCTCAAAGCAATGGGGCAGTTGATCGCACGAATGGCCAAATAATGCAAGTGATTAAAACTTGAGTCTTTGACCAGTTGATAAAGCGCTCGATGGCTTGGGTACAAGAACATCCTTCGGTATTATGAGCAATTCGCATGACTCCTAATCGGGCAACAAGAGAAACTCTTTTTTTTCTTAGTCTTAAGAGCAGAAGCCATACTACCTCCAGAATTAAAGACCCGGTCGACAAGGGTCAAAAACTTCAGCAACTCTAGCCAAGAGCAGTTTCGAACAGATGACATCAACCTGCTCGAAGAAAAGGGGAACCAAGCCTTAATCCGATTTGTAGTCTATCAGCAAGCCACGCATAAGTACTATAATCGTAAGGTCCAACCTCGCAGCCTTATTGTAGGTGACTTGGTATTGAGGAAAATCCAATCCTAAACTAATCGGAACAAGTTTTTCCCTAAGTGGGAAAGTCCTTACACTGTAGTCGAGGTCACACGACCAGACTCTGTACGACTTGCTACGGAAGATAGTCAGGTTTTCTCAAGCTCTTGGAACATCGACTGATTGCGTAAATTTTACATTTGAATATTCTCATTTTTGCAATAAAGTGTTGGTATTCCTAATATTTTTACGTTTGTTCAATGGAAATTCTTTTATGTTTGTTCGATCGCTTCTAGCATATTCAATTGATTTTACCGGGTTCAAGAAGGGGACAACACTAATCGAAGTCTCTCCTTTCTGTAGGTGATCCTGCCCACTAGAGGGGGCTTCCTAGTGACGCATTGTTCCTAACTTTTGCTGCCAGCACAAAATAATTGGGTCATCTACGAACATGTTGGATGGATATAAAAGAAATAATTCGAATGACTATCTTGCTATCGTTTGTGTCTTTGATTTGATTAACCTGGTCGAAGTGTGGTAATGACCACCTAGTCGGAGACTTTTCCCGCTTCATGTGGTCCTGCCCAGCGTTGACTCATTCCCAACTTTTGCTGCCAGAACATAACAATCGAGTTTGATAACGACAATCAGATGATATACACTTCTTGCTACTATTAACTTAGTTTATCCATATAGACTAAGTATATAGCCAGGGGTTAGGATAAAGTTATTTATATAACTTTATTTCTTAGCTCTAAGTTTATTTTTTTTATTTTTTCTTTGCTCTTTTGTCTCACAAGTGCAAAGGAAGATGGATTGTAGGAAAAAGAAGAGGCTTTTCATTCATCAAAGGAAAAGAAAGAGATTTTTTATTCATCAAAGGTAAGTTTTATACAAAATTGTTCTCTTGCACGACTATTCTGAAGGAGAGTCTAATTGCATTTCCTTTGCAACCTTTCAAGCAAAGGGTTCGGCTTCCTCTATCAGTCGAGCTGCCTTTGTTTCTGAGCATACGAAGTTGTGCTCAATTGGTTGAAAAGATTTATTCGGGTCACGTGCTTTGAATTTTGCCAAAGTATAGCTTACAACACCTCTAACTGCTTCCTAGATTGACTTGACCTACTCATCCTTTAGAGTAGTTAAATACTTATCCTAAGTCTTTACTTGCAATCTAATTATAGTCGCGTGAGTGGTTATGGAGTCTTCGGGGAGAACCGTCCTCTCAGAACCAAACTTCTCGAGTAAATTGTTGAAAAGTTCAATGTTGTCGTGGAGAATTGTCTTTACCGACTTTGTCTCCTCTTCATTGCGAGTTGAGATTTCATAGAGTCATTTTATTTCGACTATAGTTCCTATAAACAGAATAACAATGGTCAGGAGAAAACTTATCACGATACTAGTTCTCGAAAGTTAATTGAAAGTAAAGTTTTCCTACGATTAACTAGTCGTAAGTTCTTCTACGACTATCTAGTTGAATGTGAAGTTTCTCTTACCTAAAAGTCGTGCGTCAAGTCTTTCAACTTCGACTTTCCTCTTCTCATTTTTCTCCTTGCTTATTTTGGAAAGAGCTCTGATTACTTTGGTCTTTTATTCGACTTTGATATGGAGACTACGTATTTCCGTTTTATTTTCTTTCGAAGGAAGGAAATCAGAGAAAACAAGAAAGATGTCAAGAAAATAAATAGTCTTGAGTTTAGGACTTACTATTTATTTTTTCTTCTAATGCATTGCCCTTGGAATCGGCATGTATTAGGCTTATCCTCAGGTTAGCGACTTCCTTCTTGAACTTCTGTGTCTTAAGCTTTTCGTTCTCAAGCGTAGCCACCAAAGATTCTACATTGCTCCTAGACCAAGAAGAGTTGACAGCAAATATGAGAAGATTGGTCAAGAAATCGAAATAAAATTTGATTACAAGAAACATTAATTTACCACACCCTCGCGTCATCAGAGAGCTTGGCATTCTCTTGCCGCAGAAGAGTGAGCTGTCTGTGGTACTCAGCCATAGTTGTTATGTTCTCCAACGCTCTCTATGTTCGGAGAGGCAGTGAGGAACCAGAAAAGATCGTGTACAAATGTTTAAGTACTAGATACTTACATTCATCTCTCTTCGAGCAAAATTCACGAGAATGCTCGTAGAGTCATATAGCTGGTCAAGCTCATCGATCCTTCTCCACCACACCTTTTTTGAGATGTTCATCGTCGAAAATTTGCCTTTTGTTAGGAATGTCGTTTGGGTGTGGGGCTTGAGGTCGTTCAAAAGAATACATCGCTACAAATGAAGGGTTAAAAATAGATGAGAAGAAATTGAGAAGTTCATTTTCTTTCAAAAGAATACCTTCTTGAGATCGAGAAGAAGCATCTTCGATTTTCTCAGTGTATCGCTCGGAAGGTTCTCCTTCCTTCTCCATTTCAATGACCAATTTTGTGGTCGCGGACACAATAACGCCAGCGTCGACTTCCATCACTGTGATGGTCGTTTGCTCGACCACCATTCCCATCTCTTTTACGATTATAGACAAAGTCGTGAGAGACTCTTTCATAGTATCATCTTTGCTTGATGGAGACACCGAGCTGCACGCCACAAAAGTAAGATGATTTTTCAATAAAATATGGAGGTAAAAACTATGTGCATATCTATACGTATGTTGCTTTCGCTCTCTTGATTTTGAACTTAGAAGAAACCTTCTCGGTGAAAGCATCTAGGCCCTTAGATTAGTGTTTTGGTAATTAATGACAAATTACGAATATGGGACTAACATGTGTGTTGAGTTCGTATAGTTAAAGTCTCACAAGTATGCATAGGTGAAGAATAAGCTACAAAGGAGATTTGAAACTCAAAAATGTTCAAGATTGAGGTACATAAAATTTAGGATCTCTTTTTTTTGGTTTACCGGTCTTAGGAGAAAAGGTGAAAGACCGGATTATAGGATAGATGCCGTACTATTAAGAGGGATCATTGAAAGTAGCTTGATAGCATGTTTGGGTGCACAATGGATCAATCTAGAATCATGCATGCATTTGAAAATGTGTTTAAAAACTCACTGTGCTTTCTCAGGAAAATCGGTAGCACCGCACTCCTCAGCGGTACTACCACACTGCGGTAGTACCGGCGTATAAACTGCGGTACTACCGCACCACGGTAGTACCGATTTATTGCGGTATGTTTTTTCCAGTAAGCACTTTCTTAGGGACTTCATCTCTCAGAAGTCGGTAGTACCGATATTTGCATGGCGATAACCGAGTGCGATAGTATCAAGACCTCTCGTGTAGTACCGCACTTTGAACGGCGGTAGTACCGCACTAAAATCCAACGGCTAGTTTTGATCGCCTGACATAGCCGTTACTATTTGCTACAGTAAAAAATCGGTAGTACCGCACCTACAACGGCGGTAGTACCGATTTCCCTGATTTTTCAGGAGAAATTTGATGCAACGGCTAGTTTTGGTTGGTGAGGCTATAAATACACCCCCACCTGCATTTGGGCAGGTTGCTGAAGTTTCATTGAACTCATTTGAGCCTAAGAGCATTCACTCCACTCCCTTTGCACTCTAGAGCATTCATTTTGAGCTAGTGGAGAGATTTTGAGTGCATTCATTGCTAGTTGATCCTTAGTGCACTCAAGCGCCGTCAAGCGAACTCGGAGGTCTATTCTTTTGGTGCTTGCCGGCACCTAGACGGCGGGAAGATCGATAGCCGGTGACTTCTTCAAGGAAGATTGTGAAGAAGCCCGAGCAAGCTTGTGATTGGTGTGGAGCTCACCAACTCTGGAGTGGAGGAAGAGCTACCAATAGTGATCGAGGTGTTTCGGCTTAATTCGTGGAGCCGATCCGATTCGTCTGGGCTAACCTCAACGTGGATTAGTGGAAACCGGCAAGTTTCCGATACCACGGTAAAAACATCAAGTGTCATTGTGATTGTCTATTGCTCTTTATTGCTTATTGTCAATTGCCTAGGATTATTGTCTTTGTGTAGAATTGCTTATCACTTATTTGATTGCTTAGTGATTAGCTAGACCATAATTGTTTAATTTAGTTAAGATTTTTAAAACCTCCTATTCACCCCCCCTCTAGTCGGTCATCCTTGATCCTACACTCGGAGATCAGTTTCTTCGGTAGATACATCCACCAAGATTTGTTGCTCCTTGTCCCTCTTAGCTCTTGTGATAGTCGAGACCAGATTCCACTACCTGAAGAGCCGACCCCTTCTCGATCACAGGTTCTACTGTTGCATAATTTTCTTCATGGAAGACATAATATCTTTTTAATTTTCTTTGTTGAATTGCTTCATAAACCTCGAGAAGCACCCACTGAATGGGTTTCGGTATTATAATAGAAGGGTACTTTGATCTTGGGAGTCAGTTGCTCAAATACGATTGCCCCTATCTAGATGCAGGACTTATGTCTGCAATGAATTTCTAGATTGGTTCGGTTTGAGCAATGGGGGGGAAGAGTGGTAGGAGGAACAACGGCACTTGAGCTTTCTTTTCCCTTGTCAGCGGCTTTAACCAGCCGACGCCTCTTGGTTGGAGGAGTGTTTCCCTTCTCCGCTATTTTTTCGATAACCATTAAGTCGACTCCTTGATCGTCCTGACGGTTATTCACGTCTATATTCTGAAGAAAGGAAGAATAACATTTAGTCATAAGTTTTTCTGCAACTATCTAGTCGTAAGTTCTTCTACGACTATATAGTCCTAAAGGGCAATATCAGTATTTCAATTACCTTTAAACATTCTTATCTTTCTTCGGTGGACACATCCACCAAAATACAAGGAGCCTCCACTTCTAGTGATGGAGCATTCTCGCAGATATTCTTGACTCAGGAGTCAATCTCCTCTAAATCAAGATCTGATTCATTTAAACCGAGAGGTTAGTATACAGTACTTAGAATTTAAATCTACCACTACGGGTATGATTGTATATACCAGTTTCATAATCTCTTGTAGCATCAACTGCTCACGAGTACATCCACATGGGATGAACTTGTCTCTTCAGAGGGCTAATGCGACGGGTGGTGTAGTCCTTCACCACATGCCATCCTGTAAGTCCCTTATCCCTTAGCTCTTTGATAGCTAAGATATAGAGAGTAATCCTGGTAACGTCCTTCAGGACTGAATTCCAGGATAGATTCTTCTCGGCAGCCTTCCCCACAAAGGAAGACATCTTCACTGCTGCCTCCTAGTAGAACCACCTCTTCTTTCACCCTGGCCATGACGACCAGGTGAACATCGGGATATACGCCTCTGACTTTCCGACATGGAATTTCAATCCACAGTTCCCAGTGATTCCAGTTTGACGGCTCATCTCATGATAAAACCAGAAGAGCTCCAGATCTGGAAGAATTCCCAAATATGCTTCGCAGAGGTACAGGAATACACTTAGTATTATAATTGAGTTGGGAACCAGATTCACCAGTAAAACCCCAAAATACTCGAGCACTGCTGTGAGAAAGGGATGAGCAGAGAGATGAAGGCCGTACTTACAAAAGGCTTAGAACACCGGGATTTATCCAATCTCCTCCGATGGTCAGCTTTGTCCGGTGGCTTAAATCCACTTCACAAACTTCCACGGAGGGATCTTCTTAGTCTCCTCCAAAGCTTTTAGCTTGGATCTATCTATCTCTGACACAGACTTTGCCATGTTCTCGACTGGATGATTTAGATCTAGAGAAAGGTTGAAGGAGGAAGATGACTTGTTCATTGAAAAACATAAGAAAGAATGGAAGAGATTGGGGAAAGTGAAGCCAAAAGGTAACCTAAAAGTAACCTTTTTATCAAAGCATTAACTACTCATCTCAGAAGTTGAACGGATTTCTCAAAAAAGAATGGGCGGACAGAGTTATGAGAAGGAATTAAAATTCTCTTTGAAGTCTGTCTGTTTTCATAACTCAAACGAAATTACCTTTCTGTCTAAACACACTCCTGGTCAAGAATCGAAAAGACAATGCTTTTGATCATCTATGACTCCACTTACTCAAGTAATTTATTTTTATTTGAGTTGGAGGGCTAGATGACGAGGATATAATAACTCTCTATTTATTGCGTCATCATATTTTCTGGATATATCTCTTAATGGTAAGGGAAAAATTTCGTAGAGTAGTTATAAGTCTTACTGCGACTACTCCGTAGTCGTAAGTTCTGCTATGACTATCTAGTCGTAAGTTCTGCTACGACTATGTAGTCATAAGTTATACTACGACTTTCTAATTATTATTCTATGTTCGACTAACCTATCGTTACAGTGAGTTTGTCTGATAAGACAATTAGAACGTGTATTTATGCTCAATAACCGCACACTATCTTTCTCTCTCTGACAACAATCATCCTACGGAGAACGGCTACCCATGTCTTTCTGGCAAGAAACAACTGCAGCCACTTCATCGCCGATATAAGGGTTGATGTTGGAAAAGGATGGGGGCAATCAGTTCTGAAATGAGGGCTAAACTTTTCGCACTATTCACACATGTAAACTTTTCCTCAGTAATAGCAACACAGGACATAGGATTGTTATTCTCTCAGGAGAAGGTCCGAACTTGTATAAGAATTTCTGTGTCTTTGCTCTGCATGATCATACGAGGATCCTGATAACTTTCCTCCGAATCCAAAAAAAATCATACGTAAGATCGATATTAAAACATTAACAATCCTATTATTCTAGGCCGTTGGTTTTTGTGGTTCTCATACGATGGTAGATGTCGATGCGAATACCGTACATAATTTTGTATTCAAAAAGCTGTTTTGAGAAGCAAAGCCGTTTGTAGAAGTTGTTCTATTTATTTTGGCTTCCAAAAGAACCAAAAAAAAGGGGGCAGTTTAGACGGAGAGAAACAAATACAAACTGCATTCCCTTCCAAGCTGATCGATCCGACTTGGCTGCCCAAGGCCGTGTCCATGGACGCAGATGCCCAATGGACTCTTTTTGCTGTTTCCGCCCGTTGAGGCGCTGTGGCAGTCAGAACACCTTTCGCCTAATCTCGCTGCAAATCTAGCAGCAGCTCACTCAACGGAGAACGGACGGGCATGGACGCCAACTTCCCATCTCTCTCTCTCTCTCTCTCATCAAGGCGAAAATGATACTACCATCCCTACCACCAACCTACGCAATGCAATACTCGTATGCTCATGCCAAATCCAATCCAACGTAGGCTAGAAAAAAGTGACACGAGGCTACGAAATGAGCAGTAAAATGGCCTCAAATCTCAATCTATGTACTTTGGAGTTTGGATATGCTCCGGAGTCCGGGCAAGGAGGGAGCGACGCATTGCAGAGTCCAATGGTATACTTCAGAAGAGACAGGTGAAAGAGATGCATCATGCATGACAAACAAGACGAAGTACTCTAATATCCATTCATTACTCTTCTGAAAGCAAACACTACATAGAGGAGTTTAACATCTGTGAAACTTGAAAAAACTGCCAGAACAAGCAAATCACGGTAAGATATGCAAGCATAGAGTTGACATCCGTGAAACTTCACAAACTACCAGAACAAGCAAATCTAGTAAGATATGCACACATGTCGCATCAGTTAAGGCTTTCAACAGAATCTTGAGGTGATAGGTATGGCATTTTTTTAACATGGGGCCACAAAATGCAAAATCTTGAGGTGATAGTTGTCTACAAAAACTGCAAATTCTCATCCGTTGTTAAGTTGGGCTGCTAACCACCTGTGATAAAAGACACAAATTAAGTACGTAGCGATCAATTTACATATTTTCATTGATTATAATGGTTGTCTAGATACAATTTCTGTTCTAAGATTCAGTTTCCAGAAATGAACGGTACGTCGTGCAAATTCACATGAAAGTGGCCATACAGTGTGGTGTCTGCAGATTAATCCCAGTCAGCATCAAAGAACCCAGCGTCTTTCATCTCGGAGTAGTATACGCTCTCTAGGAGCATATCTTCCTCCTACAAATCACACGAATACACCCGCAAAACATAAACAATTACTACAAGAACAAGGTGACACAGAAAATAGTCCATTGCACAAGCTCAAGAAGGCAGCACTACATAAGGCAAGGTATTAAGTTGATAGGAAAGAAAGTACCTGGAAAAAGTCTGCTAAGAAAGTCACATACAGAAGAGGAAGGTAAAGAGAATGATAACAGATAGCGGTGAGATTGTACAACCTACAAAATGAAAGAAGTAAAATATTGATCTCAAATGCAGAATAAGCTAGCATAACATTAGATGCAGTATTCTTTATGTACCATAGACCAAATCCAGCTCCACTTGCAACAAAGAAACAGCCAAACAGTGATATGCTATTCAGTAGCAACATTGCACAAACATAGTTGTAATATGCTGGTTTTGCTGCAACAAAATAATTACAACATGATGTCATGAAACAGCAAACACAGAACTTGAAACATACACAGTTATACTAGGAAATTATAACCAATTACCAGGTAGCCTGTCCCTCCACCTAGAGTGATGCATGAACACGATCAGGCCATAGACTCCAGTAAGAACCAATTTGTGGAAAATCCATAGGCCCCATTTCCCACCAGTTCCTTGGTCAACATCAATGAAGAAAGGAACACCAAAGCCAAAAACATATATAGTCTGGAGAAGGAGCAAATGTGAGTCCAAAGCTAATATAGTGTTCTCTAGCTACAACGTGAGAACAAAAACTATCGTTCCAATTTCACTGGCAACATAATTTAATGTATTGAAACAACTCAACAAGGATAGGTGCAAAGGGTTGAGTCATGGGAACTTTTTTTTGTTTTGAGCAGCCAAAAACTTCTTTTACAGTTTCAAGAGGCAAGAGCAAGCAAGATCTAGTATCAATAGAAAACGCGTACCAACTTGCAATAGGCAGTCCATTATGAAACATTGGAAATATGAACGAACATGATGGACCTGATACACTAGTATATTTACTTCCCTAACATATTGCTGTTAAGTAATAAGCAAAGATATCATAGATCTTTTCTGGCTACATCATAAAGAAAAAGCTAGGTAAGTAAAGAAATATAACACCATCACTAATAAACAAAGCTAGGTAAGCAATTGCGTCTACTCCGTGTGAACTATGGAGCAGTAACATACCTTGAGCAATACATCAGCAGCAACTACAGCTCCAGAGATAACAAAGGTACGTGCCAAAGACTCAAAACCACTGGCTTCATTTCCTTGCAGTAGAAATGCTATGAGACTAACTTCCAAGAATAACATTCCTGATTTGGTAAACAACGAAAGCACGTTCCATGAGAACGCCCTATCAGGCATACATTGCCACGCCTGCCATTTGAAGGGATAAAAAAACTGATATACAAGACTAAGATAAACAAACAATATACAATGTAACATATGGGCAAGATTACTAAAGGTGAAATAGGTCAAAAATTCAGATGCATATGAACAGAAATTCCTCATTCAATTATCCCTTTCTGTGCATCATCTCTATGTCAATTCTAAAGATGGATTGATCCACATACGTTAATAACATTACTAAACACATAAACCTGAAATCTGAATATGATAACCAGGCCAATGTGTACTCAAGTTGTTTGTAGTTTGAACATCAACACCTGGTCACCAGAGCTTGCTACTGGCTCATCATTACCATCCCCTAACCAGCTCACAACCTACCCATCCTACTCTGTGCTTCGAACACAACCGAACCTCCACATTGGATTGCCAAGTTGAAACACCAAGAGGCAAAAGGTATGTACACCAAAAGAACTTGTCTAATGATTTAATGAAACACCCACCTAACTTGTACCCACTTATTCTACTCCCCAATCAAACACCAACAAGCATACAGACATTGCACTGTTCATCAAAACTAAGAACGCAACTCACAAGGTTCATAATCAGCAGTTCGGAATCTGCAACCTTCATGCAGCTGATTCTACCCAACGAGCTATGTCTCATTAAGCTCAATTACCCCTACCTCACTAGTCTCTACTAGAAGTCTAAAACAACACGCACGACGCCACATCATTTACGCATCACAATTCGCAAATCAACACCCGAGTTAAGCAGGCGGTTCCATGACCCGCCAACCTGAGAAGTGGAGATAAGGAACGGTGGCAAGGGGAGCCGGACCTGCAGGAAGCACCAGAGGAGGTTGAGGATGGAGACGGCCCAGAGGAGCGCGTAGTAGGCGACGACGACGACGTGGGAGCGGCCGTAGCTGAGCCGCCGGAAGCTCCGCCGGGCCTGCCACGCCAGGAACCCCACGAACGCCAGAGACGGCAGCATCACCGCCAGGCTGTACCACGCCCCGTGGCACTCCGACACCCACCACATCGGCCCCGACGCCGGCGGCGGCGTCCTGGCGCCCGACGCGTTGGCCTCCGGCGCCACCGACAGCGCCATGCCGCCCTCCACGAGCCACCTCCGCATCGGCGCCTCTGGCGGGGCGAGCCGAGCTAGCTAGGGTTTGGGGTTGGGGATCGCGCGGAGTGGAGATCGCCGAAGCGGTAAGGTTACCGACGCCGTGGTGGGGGTGTGGAGCTGGGTAAAAGGGAGAGGAGGACGAGCCGAGGGGTTCGAAGGCAAACTAGTGGGCCCTATCTTTTAGTTTATGGGTTGTGACGGTAGTGCTCCAGACGTCTTGTCTGCTGGCCTTCGAGCATAGGTTTTTTTTTTACGGTTTATAATTTTTAGTTAAAATTTTTAAATTTTAGCTATTTATGACAGAGATTATAGAGAGATATTCGCTTGCGATTTTAAATGGTACAGATGTTAGGCTTTTAACGTGTACTATAATTAACTTGTAGACTTCATCTTAAAAAAAATACTCCGTTTGAAAGTTAGGTACTATACCAAAAACTAAAATCCGTTTTAAGAAGCTAAAAAGAATATACCCATAGTTTTTTGTAAAAACTAAAAGCCGTTTTGAGAAGCTAAAAAGAACATACCCATAGTTTTTTCTTTATAGCTATAATTTTTAGTTTTTAATTATAATTTATAGTTTTTGAGTTGTTTATGAGAGAGATTATAGAGTAATAGAAACTCATGTATGATTTTTTTGATATAAATAAAGTCGTTGTAGTATATACTACAATTAACTAGTAGACAATATCTTAAAAAATATTTTTTAAAAAAATTAGTTATTGTAGAAAAGTCAAAAACTAAAAGCTAAAAACTGTAAAGAACAGCCCCCCGGTTTCTAGTTTGTTAGCTTTATCTTTTTCTCTTTTTTTGTTTTTTCTTTTGCATTGTCCGAAATGATGTTTCCTTCTATTTTTAAAAGTTTTTATGCTGTAAAAGCTAACAGCAGTTACAGTGCAAAAATAAGCTCGAATCAGTGCCACACAGTAAAATAAGCTAGTAGCCCGTAGCGAGTTGAGCACAACCTTAAAAACTATGGTTTTTGGTTTCTGCTGTAGATTTTTGGCTATAATTGTATTGTCTGAGTAAAAAAAAGAGAAAAATAATAAAATGAGAAAAATTGAAAAATGACATTATATCTTTTAAGATAATACAAAAGAATAAAAGAAAAAATGAAAAGGCCAAAAATTAAAAAAATCAAAATTAAGAAGTCGACATGTTCTAAGTGGTTTTTGTCTTCTGAAAGCCAGAAACTGAACCGTTTATAGCAAGGCCAGCTTCCTTTAAATAAACAAAAATAAACGGGACAACTATTTCATCACTTTTCAAAACAATCTAGAGGAATAGCCTTTTCGAAACAGCTTATCACCATTCATTTCGTTCGCATAAATGATCGTGCTAACGCTAAAAGCCGGCCCGATACAAACTGATACTTATGCATTTCAATTCTTTCTTTTTCTTATTTTTTTCTTTCCTTTTCTTTTTGTGATGCAACAGCAACACTAGTAGCAAGTGTGTGGATAATGGCCAGCAAAATTCCGGTGCAAAGTTGCTTGTGCACGAACCATTTGAAAAGGTAAAGGTTATTTAGAGACAACGATTACAAGTGGGTAATTGAAATTCATAGAGTCACGTGTTAGGCCCCGCTCGTTTCAGCTTTTTTTCAGTTTCAGCTTTTTTTCACTATTCAGTAATTTATCTTTTTCTAAATTTTTTTAGATTTTTTGAGCTTTTTTGCATTTTTATTTTTTTCCCGTATTCCTTTGCATTATCCGTAATGGGCTAACATATTTTTTCTATTTTTATATTTTTTTTAAATTTAATTATGTCCAAAAAGCTAAATCAGCTACAGTAAAAAAAAGCCAGCTACAGTGAAATTTCAGCCAAAAGCCAGAAGTTATCGCTAAAATGATCACCCCCTTAGAACTTGCGACCTCACATTGAATTATATCCGTCTAGGTACACATGTAGTGTGTAAAATAAAGGTACAACTCTATGGCGTCGCTTGAAATATAAGGAGCATGAACATATATATAGATGTCACACTTTTAGTTTATGAAGTATCGCGTAAAATTGATGCTTTGTAGGGTATTATAGAATTTTGATATCGTGTACAATAAATCAGTTAAAATAATAATAGAAAACTGACCTGCTTTAGGTATCACTCCAACAGCGTTGTCCTATTGCAAGGGTACTTAATGAGAAACCCTAAATTTACGCTTGCTCGCCTTTTGATCTATACGATTTGATTTTTTGTCGAAGCATTGTAAAATACGCAAACATGCTATATGAACTGGTGGCAAAAATGGCAGTTTTCGAAGACTATATGAGTCTATGACTATGAGAAGTGATGAACAAAGTATACGCATCACATTGCCCACTACATAGGTACCAACTTGATTGTCCAAGAGAGCATGAACTTTGTAAGGTTGAGTCCAATTGGATATGGATCTTACCCGGTGAAAAAGGTCTCTCTGAACTTTTAGTAAATGCTAATGCTTGACCTCTAGTAAGGGAAATTGGGAAGTGAATGTGTACTGTACAAGAAACCGAGTTTCCTGTGTGGTAGTTTAGGTCTTTCGACTGTGTGCTAATCTAAGAAACTTTGTCAAGAAATGTTCTGCTGGAGAAACATTTTAGAAACCTTAAAGCAAAGTACAGCTACCTGTTCTTTGAGTTAGCATACGCATGCTAATCCTGGAACAAATGACTCAGGCGCAAGCTCGATTTGAGTAACTCCCTTGCAAATCACATCATCGTTGTCCACATGCGCAGCAACGCACATCAGCTGAGTTTGTTTTCACGACTCACGCTGAATTTAATCGCTTAGGACAGCTTAGAAGCACTTGTCAACCCCCGAAGAAGAGCTAGACAGTTCTCAACACGCAAATGCTTCACCTAAGGGAATCGCGTCCTTCGAACTACAGTAAAAAAGTGGTTTGCTACGGCGTGATTTTACAACATAATAGCTTGCTACAATATATCGCTGCAGTTCTCGACCCTTCACCCACTGATCAGTGATCACCTCTGCGTTTGGCCACCAAAGGCAAGAGGATACGGTTCCTTCACAATGGTCCAAGTTTCAAGTTCCCCATTGACAACCTGACAAAAATCGCGAAAGGACAGGAACAATTCGAAGTTACAGACAGCTAGTGCTCCCATTAGTAATATTAATTTTTTTAGTAAGCATATTGTGGCTCTGTTCGCAAAATGGCATCAACATGCTCCTGCACCTCATCCCAGAATATACAGGAAGTTACATCTAATTTCCTAGCGAACGAAGGCAGAAGGGACGGCAGCACATGCTGTGGTTACATATTCTTGAACAGCCCAGCATTGGGACAATGGCGGGCTGCTGAGGAAAGGGCAAAACAGGGGAGGATTTGTTAGTTACTGAGCAAGTCTAGTTCAGCATGCGGCACCGAATGCTATTCAGCAAGTTTACTGGCGCTGCAGACCAAATGCTATTCAGCAAGTTTACTTGCGTTGCAGCAACTCCGACATGCTTCTGGAGGGTTGATCTGCTGGGTCTTGGCCTAGGATTGAAGATATCACCCGGATGCAATTTAGCGTATCTGTGCAACTTCACAAAATGATGGAGAATGGACCACCGCTCCAAGTCACGTAGCTCAGAAGCCAAATCTAGTAATGTGGTTGCCTTCTCAACTCTGAAATACACAGAAGGGGCATGAGAACAGCAAATTCTGGAGAGTTCAGGGTGTTGACATTCTAAAGCATCATATATTAAGTCATCAATTGAAAATGCAATTTTGGGAATTGGGATTATGTATAGAGGCATGTTCCAAAGCTGGTGATCATCTATGACAAATGTAACAATCCAAATGCCCAAGCCTGCCAGTTGTAATCGAAATATCATACCTTGACAAGTTATTTTCCAGCTTGTCAAACCTCGTTGCAAAGGTTTCCAGAACATCAGATAAGATCTTACTGTCTTCCTTTCCAGAAGTGCTGGTCTGGTTCGGTAGCCTGGCCAAATACCACAAGACGTAGACTCTCATGGTCAATGCAAGATGGGAGTAGTGAGAAACTTCATAGATATTAGAAAGAAATCAACAGCTGGTTATGACATCGTTACAGCCCCTTAAACTACACTCAGATTCCTTACTTCTCTAGATTTTTACATAACTCCTAAGGCGAGAAAATCTAGGAGGGCAGCTTTTATGTTCAAACAGGAATCACATTCAAAACAAAAATGCTTACATGTTCTCACTTTGCATGAATTTATTGGTGTCACTGCCAAAAGATAGAAGCGGGTCAAACGTATCACCAAGCGCCAGTTTAGAAATGAGGTATACAATGGTTTCACCAGAGTTAGTAACATTTGCTGCAAGAAGTCTCGCTGGCAGAACAGGAAGGATATACTGAATCAAGCTAGTTGTCAAAACAAGTCTTTTCTGAGCTCGAGAAACAAAGGTGCTGTTTTTCATCGTTGCATTTTCAGTATCTACCTGTTATGCATGATAAGCTTGTCAGTTCATGCAAAATTGATGTAGCACAACAGAAAGTATAAACATGACAAATATAGGTACAACCTTCTCAACCAATCTTTTGGTAGCATGAGCCCAATCCAAGTCAGGTGTTCTGCATTGAGAAAAGACACAAAAAAACATTAGCCCCTTTAAGATATGCCTGTTTAACTATACAAAGAAGCAAGTCTAAAAGGCTCAAATACAATGGGTGGGGGTTCTTTTGGGCTGTGATTTATGAATTTTGGCTTAGAATTTTGAATTCTGCTTGTTCGCAAGAGAAAGTACGGAGAGAGAGATCCTTGCATGCGATTTTAACCGATATAGATGAAGTCAGAACAATATCTACTATAATCGACTTATAGACCCCATCTTAAGCAAATACTCTATTTGAAAGTTAGTTACTATAGAAAGTCAAATCATAAACTTAAAAGAATACATCCATTATCCATATAAGGGCAATTTCTATTTCAAAAACATCACCTTCTATGATGCATTCTCCCACACCTGGACATGACTTGTGCATGCCATGCTAAAAGATTTGTTGTTGCCCTTTTCCGCTTTTTTTGCCATGAAACCACATTGCCATCAAACTTGTTAATTGGCAACTCACTTGAGTGTGAAAGTTTGCTTGCTGAGAGTACTATACTTTGCTGAGGACCGACAATTTGGCTAGAATCATCATGTTGGCATGTAGCTGCTTTACTACAAATATTCTGAGAAGCATTTTGTTCAAAAGACTTAGGGTGGAGGATGCCATTCCATTCAGAATTATCAAGCTCTGAGTGATTCTGGGTAGTATGGCATGTTCCTGTTAGATCAACCCTCTTAAGCTCAGTTCCTCCAATAAATGATGAGTTGGGGTCCTTGGACAAGCTCGGAGCAGGCAGTTGAACATTAGTATGTGTCATGGGCAGCTGCATGTCTGAATGTCCAGTATGAGTTGAAGTATGTATGCCAAAGGAGCAGTTTTCCATCATATTAGGTTGTGCTGCCCATGTACCTTGGGTTTCCACTGCCCCATCATGACATAGATGGGCCCTTTTGGGACAAAATTGACCATCCAAACCAGTAGTGAACTCCAGATAAGGGTTAGCAACACTGTCAGTCAATTCCAACTTAGTACCACTGGATACACTCAGTTGTTGCTGCACTAAATTATGGTCACCTGCGGGCCACAAGTGATATTTACCATTTGCCCCCAGGCTAATCATTAAGTTGGACTCACTTACACTATTTTGACAACCCCATAAAGGCAAAACAGAACCTGACATGGTTTTCCATTGAGATGCTGAAGAGTAAAATAAACCAGATGTTTGAGAAGTAGATTGATGCTGTTGAGGACAAGAAGACCCATCAGATATAGCTGACTCAGGGGCTCTAGCTTGCATATATGGAACAGTGTTGCTGAAGCATGTAGCTGAAACGCTTTCCTCTAATTTAACCTTTTTACCAAGGTCAACAAAATTTTCACTGCATTTCATCGTAGTCAATTAGATTGAAAATTCAGATATACAAAATATCAAATTGTGCAGTGGTGCCAAACAACAAACAGGATTTATTTAACTCATTGAGATAGTTGACGTTGTGCTAGCTCTAGTGCTCCAAGCAGAGTAAGCTCATATGACTCAATCTAACCAGAAATAGAAAAATGGCATTGCCAAAGAAGTGCTTAACTGGTACATTTTTGTTATACACTGAAAATATATCTTTAGAAAAATTAGTTAACACCATTATTATAGGTGTTACAGGCATCATTTTGCTGTTTCTAATAAGCAGCAGCAGCAGCATTAGCATTAGTAACGGAGCATCACCAACTAAACTAATAATTGTATCTTTATGTAGCAGGAGTTTTAGGTTCTATATTCCAAACTACAATTCTAATTCTATGCAAGAAAAGTTGCGGGTTTCTAGTTTCAGCTAAAGAAATGGAATCAAGACTTTAATAACAGCAATGATACAAAGGGATTGTAGCATCTAGTTTACCTTTTCTGGAACATTTCATATGTTTGTGAAAAGGAATCACTTGATGCACCAAATGAATTTAGAAGTGAGTCAATTTCTATTTGCTCCTCACATTCATACAGGCCATGTAGCTTTTTCGTGCCACTATCCACAGATCCATCTACACCATTTACAAATGAACTAAACTGTTGGTGTGATATATTATTCTGTCTGTCCTGGGTCATTGGCATCAAACAAGTAGATTCTTCATGACCAGGATTTGTTCCCCATTCAGCAGAATGCATTTCATCTCGATGTTGAAAAACATGGCTTGTAGTTGGTCCTTCCTGTTGGGGCACTTTGAGCGCAAAAGATGATCTGTCATGCTCATTATTATTCATATTATGTGGGGGATCAACAAAGTTCTGTAAGCTACAAATAGTGCTAGCATTTGTGAGGGTGGCTTCAGCATCTCCAGGGAAGGGCAAAAAATCTGAGGTGAAAGATGGACTTGTTAAACAACCATTGTCCCAAACAACTTGATGCTGAATGGTATTCCCACCTGAAAGTTCTGCATAATTGAAAGTCAAGCCACTGCACTCTTCATTAAGTCCATTGTCACTGTTAGACGCTTCCAAAGCCTCTTGCATAAGAGAAGTCCAAGTCCCATCCTGTGTGTCTGCAAGGCAGTTATTGCTTTGCAAAGGGATGTTATATGGATAACTTGCAATTCCTGTGATGCAACTACTTCCAAATGAGATAGCTCTATCATCACAAGCATCAGTATCATAAGAAGTTATTTCTTCTACATGATCAAGACAGGGCACAATAGAAGGTCTACTGCAATGGGTAATATTTACATTGTTATTTTGCATCTGCATTCCTTCAGATTCTCCAGGCTGAAGAGGTCTCAAAAAGTTGTCAAATTGTTGATATTCTCCCAGTGCAGCAGATGCACTATTCAGAACAAACTCTGGAACACTTGCTAAAAAACCTTTATCTTCAAAGCCCATCCTTGAAACTGAATATTCGAACTGTAAAGCTCGGTTAGAAAATTCGTGATTAGCATCTTGTGGAAAACCAAATGCACTTGGGTTAACTGACAAATCTTTTGCACTAGATCCATCTACTTTTGCCAACATTTTCACACAATTTCTAGACTGGGGCTGCAATTGCACTGGTTGACTGATTAACTGCTGGTTTCTTGGGAACAATTAGCTGCTGAACATGTATATCAATGGAAAGTTGCAAACTTATCAACCCGTCTGACAGTTAAAGTTTTCTTGCATCTTATAGCCCGAAGTGTGTACCTACTGTTAGAAAAATTAAGGATGAGACAAATCTTAATTGAGGCCAAATGAGGGTGTGCAGTTGAAAAATATCTGTTTTCTCCCTTAAAAGTGCATTCAACTAATCTTTATTCCCCTTAAAACTATTAACAATTCAATAACTTGCATGACTTGTATGCATGCAAATAGGCACCAAGGCACCTCAAACCACAAGCATTACAGGACGCTTAAATCTTCATCACCAAAAAAATCATACAACTAAATCACATTTAACAACTAAACTGAACTAAAACATTTGAGGTAACTAGTAAGCTAAAACTCAGCATCTTACCAAAAACAAACCTACAGTCCTACACCAACCACACTCCCCGATTACGTCTTATCACCGACAAGAATATCAACGCATGTAGCCAGTTAGTCATTAATAGATAAAGGACGTGACTGTAAATACCAAGAACTAGAACTGTAAGGCAGTACTGCTAGCTAAAGTACTAAAGTTCAGACCCCCCAAGCTTCATGCCCCACCTAATTAAAACCTTAAGAAACTACGCTCACACATACAAACGCACAGAGTGCAATTAGCACTACCCAACCAGCTTAACAATTCAGAACTCAACCTAACAACTTAACCAGCGAGCTGAGCTACCCAAATAAGCGTCCACGCGACTAACGCAAGCAAAAAAGGCGAGGAATTGTAGGGTTTACCGAGAGCTGGAGAAACGCGGCGGCGGGCGGCGGCGAAGAGGCGGAGCGCCGGTGCTACGTCGAGCTCCTCCGCGCGGCGTGGCTAGCTCGGGAGTTAGGTTTTTGGAGCTGGAGAGCAAGAGGGAGAGGAGCAGCCGAAAAGAGGAAGCGGAGGGGGAGGACTGGGGAACTCGTCGCTCGTCAGTCGTCACTCGTGCGCTTTGACTTTTCAGTGCGGGGAAAGCAGAGGGAGAAGAGGTGTGGGGCCGGGGCCCTGGGCCGTGGTGGGCCCGGACCAAGACGACTACCGTATAAATATTTTTCTCTTTTTTTTGTCGTTTCTCCAGTTCTTCGATCGTTTCTCCTCCAGTCTCTGCTCAGTTATCTCAGCTCTCAAAATAAAAAAAAGGAAAAAAAGGAGAGAGAGACGAAGAGAGAGAGATGGAGGAGGGGACGTCGGGGAGCGACCCGCGGCAGCCGTCGACGGCGAAGCCGTACGCGCCGTCGAAGCTGTCGCCGCAGGACCTGCCCGTCGACTACGCGGGCTTCCTCGCCGTCGTCGTCGGCGTCATGCTCCGCGTACGTAACGATCTCACAGCATGGCACCTCTCCCACCTCCTATCTATGCTCCCATCGTCTCGCTGCTCCGCTCCGATCTAAGTTTGCCTCCAATCTCCTATCTACGCGCCCATCGTCTCGCTGCCCCGCTCCGATCCAAGTTTGCCTCCGAGTACTAGATAAATCTGGGCGAGTTAGTGGTAGATCTGTATGCTTACTCGTAATTGCTTTGTGATTGATTGTCTTGCTGTGTTTGTTTTGGTAGGTCGTGCACTGCTATTTGGTTTAGTTCGTGTCGGATTCCTTTAAAATTAGCTTGCTGTGTCTCTTGCAGTAAAAGGTGTGCTCGTGGATCGCGATCATCTTCTGCGCGCAATCGCTGGCGAACATGAAGAATTGCGAGAATGATCTCAAGCAGCTCTCCTTGGCTTTCATGTGAGTTTTCTTCACAGATTTGGGGTATATCCGTATATATGTAACTTGGAGTTTAACTGCTAAGAAAATACTGTACAGTTGAAATCTAGAGAAAGTCGTGCAGCAACATATCCTTTTCAAGAGCTTAATCTTGTACTTGTATACACTAGGGATTCTCAGTTGTCGTTTTTGTTACGTAAACTTGCGCTGGAATAGTGCAATATAGACAACAGTTATCCATTTTGTTGTTATTGATGTTATAGCAATTTTTACTCACATTGATGTTATGATTACTTTGAACTTGAGTCATTGTGGCTTTTACAAACTTAAAACTCAATTTCAAAGGCGGCAGAGTTTCTAGCCAAGTTCTGTCACTGTGTCACATATAATATCGCAAAATATTCTAATTAGATCTGGCAATTCCAAAAGTTAAATAATTAGGTGGTCATTGACCAAAATATCAAAGTATGGATTATTCGTGACATCTTGTCCAATCTCTGCTAAAATCTACTAATGTTACCAATAGCAGCACAAATTAATGGAAGGAACTGATAAACTATCACCTGAGAAAGGGAGTAAGGGACTGTTGCCATATGTGCTTCACCGCAGATACTTTACAGTTTACACAAAAAAACAACAACTAGTGCATAGATGTCAAACCACATTGTCTGCTGTAATTGTATGTTGACTGGGCCAAATTTGACGGATGGGTTGTCTTTGCATTGTGAAGGGACAGTTATCAGTAGTTCAGTTTCCCACCAGTCGACCCCAAGTTGAGATTATGTACCCATCATGAAATGTAAGGCTGTTAGTTACAATTGAAGGAGTAGTTATCAGATCGTGATGAGTTGGCGATGTAATACTGTGATATAGCTGTGGTCACTATGGTTGCACTGTTTTGACTATAATTGACTTTTCATGGATAGTACTTAACGCCAATTTGGTAATGTGATGCAAAGTAAATAAGCAATATAGGCTAATGGTTTAAAATTCTGATCATGACTGAGATTAAGATAGGACTATTCGAAAGGTCAGCGTTGAGCTTATACATTTTTCTCTAGTGATAGATGAGGTTACGTGGGACATGCAAAGAGATATTCCTTGATGTATACTTTTCGTTGACGATTTAATACTAGTTGATGAGAATAGGATAGGTATCGATAAGAATATGGAGTTATAGAGGAAGACCTTAGGATCAAAAGGTTTTATACTTAGTAGGAGTAAAACTAAGTATATAAGGTGTAATTTCAGTGGTGCCATGGTAGGTGATGGAGATGTTAGTTTATACGGACAAGTAATGCCTAGGAAGGACACTTTTTGATATTTGGGATCAATGCTATAGTATAACGGCAAGATTGATGAAGATGCGAGCCACAGGATAAGAGCGGGTGGGTGAAATGATATCAAGTATCGGTTGTCTTGTGTGATAAAAAAACCCTCAAAAGTTAAAGGGTAAGTTTTATAGGTCACATGGTGCAACTTGTCGCTCGAACTTTCCTTCAGCATTTCTCACCTTCCTCGTGCCATGTTTGAGCTCAGTTGTCTCATCCCGACATCTTTGATCATTCTAGGCCTTAACTCCTCCATGGCAGTGTTACCAGACTCGGACAAGGTGTCGCAGTCCGATTCGGATTCAGGTATCCGATTCGGCGAACTTTAGAAAATAAGATTATGGGATTTGTTTTTATTTATATAGATATGGGATGTCTATAACATCCCAAAAAATATAGGAATAGTGTAATTGCCAAAAATTGTAAATCTTTTGTTGAATTTCAATGCTATTTAAATTTTTCAACCTTCATTCGAGTTATTGCTTTGGTTTGATACTAAATAATATAACCAATGCAAACAAAATCAAAAATCAAAGCTATGAGAATCAATCGGAGAGAATTTAAATTCCCTTACAAATCCAAAATCTCAGTTACTATTAAAATCTTTCCCATCTAATTTTTATATCCAAAAATTTAAAAATCAGAAGTTCAGAAATTATATATCAAAAACTCGACAATTTTGAATTAAAAAACTTTGAATCCAAAACTTTGGCTAAGGTTTCAAGTTCAAATTTAAGCCCTAAATTCAGAAATTCTTAAAAATTCCAAGGGCCTTCGGCCCACCTCTCTCTCCGGCCTCCTTTCCCTTTCTCCCTGGCCCTAGGACCACCCGGCCTCCTCCTCCCTCCCCTGTTCTCCCTACGCACCGCCCACGCTGGAAGTCGACAGAGCTAGAAGTCGTTGAGGACAAGAACTAAGTCACGAAGCCCAGTTGGCTGTCTGTGGACAAGTCCTTAGGGTCCTACCTGTGTATCACTGCTGCACTCTTTGTTTTCGGCCTATTCGACCTATGTGTAAGTTATAACTATATTAATTAAGTTTCCGCATAATATGTTTTTGATATACGGTAATATATCTGTGAACATTATCTACTGATCTATGCAATAATGCAGTGAAATCACAGAGAATCTGGGCTTGCTAACCCGGGGTCCGACAATGTCTAAGGAGCATTTTGATGAGAAGTACACGGAACATTATAAGTTGTTTTGGACTGCACTATTCCTGACAAAATTTGCAACATGATAAATTTTGAAAATACAGGATATCTAAGGAGCGTTTTTTTAAAAGAGACGTCCAAGGAACATTATAAGTTGTTTTGGAAAGTACTCAAGGGTCAACACAAGAGCTGTTCTGAAATTTTCTTGTTATCAAACAAATTGCATGGTGCTCAACTTGAGTATAACCAGTTAAATTCTGGAAAGAATTGCATTCACCCAATATCTTTGAGCCAACTGAAATCCAGTGAAGCTTTTTATGCATAATGAATAGGCCAGAGCTTGTAAATGCTCATCAACAGGCATCTCACGATCACATACTCAGTCACATGCACATAAGCAGATACGGTAGTCCATTTCATACATGACGATATCTAGACTATTGCAGTCAAATGCAGATATTATGTGACATCTCCATCCCCTAGTATACGTTGGCTATTTTGCTTACCCCAACATGATAGAGACAACAATGCGGTCCACAATTTGGGATAATTTAATCCACTGGATAATATCAGTGATTATTAAGATAACCTTTTCTGTTAAAAGGACAAGCCTGCGGTCAACAGACTACAAATTTGCTGATGCAACGCCTGATGCAACAGCAATGATCTGGCAGCCCTTGATATCCACATCAGATGGGCCTATCAAACTTTCTGTATCCACAGGGAGTGGCAAGCTTTGATCTCACAAACTCCTTGTGGCCATATACCATTCTAACGCAAACAACCTTCATGGCTGCTGCTACTCAACCTCATGTCATGATGCTACCCCTCCCTGCACAAGGCCATGTCATCCCGTTCATGGAGCTGTCTCATAAGTTCATTGAGCACGGCCTCGAGGTTTACTTTGTAAACACCGAGTTCAATCACGACCGTGTCCTCAAGGCCTTGGCAGAGAAAGGAACAGTCCCTGATGGAATTCACATGCTCTCCATTCCAGATGGTTTGGGCCCTGCTGATGACCACACAGACATCGGGAAGTTGGTCAAGGGCCTACCAGCTGCCATGTTGAGCCGCCTTGAGGAGATGATCACATCCAAGAAGATCAAGTGGATGGTAGCAGATGTGTCCATGAGCTGGGCACTAGAACTGGCCACCATGGTAAGTGTCCGTATTGCCTTGTTCTCGACTTACTCTGCAGCTGTGTTTGCACTCAGGATGAACCTTCCAAAGTTGATAGAGGATGGTGTTCTTGATGAAAGTGGTAAGAACTAATCAAATCACCTTCAACAAGGTAATCTCCATGTCACGTACTTCTTTACTTCATATGTTTAAGAGACCAAGAACTTGGAATCTACGCAGGGAACGTAAAGAAGCATGAGAGGATCCAACTGATGCCACCAGTTGACGCAGCCGAGATCCCCTGGGTCAGCCTGGGAAGCACCCCTGAAAGACGCAGAGTCAATATCCAAAATGTCCTTAAGACCAACCGATCGATGCCTCTTGCTGAAATGATCATCTGCAACACTTTGTGGGAGATGGAATCCGAATCTCTAGCTCTCCTCCCCAATGCGCTGCCTGTCGGACCACTGGTAGCACCGACGTCGAGGCTGACCGGACATTTCTTGCCTGAAGACCTGACCTGCCTCACCTGGCTTGACGCACAAGTCCCCGGTTCTGTTATCTATGTGGCCTTTGGGAGCTCCACCGTCTTTGACGCAACATCATTCCAAGAGCTCGCCAACGGGCTTGCCCTCTCCGGCCAGCCGTTCCTGTGGGTGGTCCGGCCTAACCTCGCCAACGGAATCGGAGAAGACTGGTTCGATGCATTCAAGCAACGTGTTGAGGGCAAGGGGCTAATCATTGGATGGGCTCCCCAGCAACAAGTACTATCACACCCTTCAGTCGCCTGCTTTGTGTCACACTGTGGGTGGAACTCGACGATGGAAGGCGTGGTGCACGGTGTTCCATTGTTGTGCTGGCCTTACTTCGCCGACCAGTTCTGCAGCCAGAGCTACGTGTGCAACGTGTGGAAGACCGGCGTGAAGCTTTGCCGAGACGAGCGAGGGGTCGTCACAAAGGAGGAGATCAAGAACAAGGTCACGCAGCTGCTAGGAGACGATGAGATCAAGGCAAGGACAGTGATGTGGAAGAACGCGGCCCGTGCGAGCATCCAAGAGGGAGGCTCCTCACATCAGAACTTGCTCAAGCTTGTGAATTTGCTAAGAGAACAGTGATCTTGCAGAGTCGTAATGGGAGTAGGATTAATTCGTCAAAAGGTTAAACAGAATACACGCCATAACAAAGATTGCCTTGTATGATGTATACTGTTGCTTATCATTCAAAGTGTTATAGCCAATTCATGGGAGTATATCTTTTCTGGAAACCAGTACTAGATTATGAACTCTTATCATATTATCATTTGAGCGAGACGCACTGTGTAAAAGCTCTTGGTGTTCAGATAGTCCCTATGGAGAATGGGCTTCCCAACTACTCAAAGTGACACTGAAAAACAACTTCTGAAATTGCCTTTTCTCCACAGTTTCCAAAAACACTGCAGAGAAAACCAAATGATAGATTAACAAGGAAAGCAGGACACTAATGCATGACACGGCCCACTTGACAAGGAGGTCGCCGGTGCACGCTACGTGTTCGACGGAATACCGGACTCCGGCGCTGAAACGCGGCACGCGGCCAGCCGGCCACGGCATAAAAAAAAACTGCCACGACCCCTATCCCACAGAGGTAGAAGGATCGCGTCACCCCTCCCGCCTAGCTCCACCCCTCCTATAGATCGTCCCCTCCGCTAGCCCTGCTTTACGCGATCAATGCCACTGCCCAGCATTACTCCTCTACGCCTCTCCGCCTGCGCTCTCGCACCGGCCTATGGTCGCCTGAGCCGCACGGCATGCCAACGCCTGCCCGCGCATGTTTGACGCCACCGTCCAGCTTTGATGCTCATCTTCAATACGCCAACGACCACCTACCCTCTCCGAGCTATAAAGAGCCGACGTCCCATTGCCCCTTCCTCCTCCAAGCCAAGCTTTTCCGAGCCACCCCTGTGCTCCCTGGAGAAGCCCATCTTCCCCAACTCCGATCAGTCGGCAATCTGGCGACTGAAGCCACCGCGGGCCAATTTCGCCGAGCTGGAGCCTCCTCGGAGTACGACAACACCACCCCCACCTTCGGCCGAGCTTCCCGCCGCCTGAGCAGAGCTCGCACCGTGTGCCTCCATTGCCTGCAGCCGTCTCACGATACCAGGCTATTCCCGACATCTCTGAGCTCGTCCAAGTATTCAGGTGAAGTCGTGTCACCCAATAGATGCTCCCCTATCAGTGAATTGTGCTAGGACACCGCAGATAATCGCCCGCTATCTTCCTTGTTCCGCTGCCAACTATCGCCGCCTTGACCAAATTGGCCGACAAGGCTGGCTGTGGGTGCGCAGGGACGTGAGCAACCCATTAGGTGAATGCTTATGTTCGGCCGCCGCCTCTACTACCGGCGACGAGCCCTTTCATTACCGGCCAAAAAGGGTGGGAGCCCTATATTGACGAGGGTGGCCGTTCTGACTGTCCGAACGATTCTCCTTCGAACGAATGGATGGTCTGAATGACCCCTCAACTGATCGGACAACTCTCATGCCCTAGCCGTTCAGATGGTACAAATATTCTCACAAACGATCGGACGGTTCGAACATTCCCTTAGCCAATCGAACGATCGGCGCGTCCCGGCCGTTCGGACAGTCCGAACGTTCTGCTCAGACGATCGGATTGCATGAATGCCCCCTCAACCGATCGGATGGTCCGAAAGTCCCAGCCGTTTGGACTAGTCCGAGCGTAACCACCGTAGACCCTACCTGTCAGTGAGAGATCTCTCTCCCTTTATGATTTCTGGATTAATTCAAATAGAGAACTTTCAATAGGCATAACTTATTCATCTTAGCCCCGATTTTGGTGAAATAAAATTTTAAATTCATCTAAATTCAAGATCTGTCCAATGTAACAAAACCGTGAATTTTGAAGCTCAAGTGAATTTTGTGTAAACTATAGAAAATTAAAATTCAAATGCCATGAAAGATCTTTTGAATAGTAGCTAACATAAATAACAATTAAGTTAAAAATAAGGAATTTTTCCTAAAGCATGGTTAGATAGAAATGAAGGTTATTCAGGAAGCCAACCTGTAATTAGTTTAAAATTTTGTATGCTCGCCGAAAGCCCTATTAAAAGTAAATCTTGTCGTTAGCAGGCCATCGATAATTAAATCTTGATAGTAGATTTGGATAATAATGATATTTGAAATATAATGGTATATGTACATAAAGTTAGGGACCACGTAAATAAATTTTAATCAAAATTAACTATGCTATAATATAACAAAGGATAAATAAAATAGCAATGATATTTAACCCAAGAGCATCTCAAGTAAAAGATTGAAACCTAGTATCTTGCAATCAACTATGTTTTGATATAAGAGCAAAATATTCTTGCTAATATTTCTTTAACTCCAATCCTCCTTACACTTTTCCCTAGCAAAGTAATCTGTCACTTCACTTCCATTCAAACCTTCGTTGACCCTATCTCTATCCTGCAAAACTTTTCTCTATCCTCAAGCAAAATAAAGTATAACTAACCCCAACTAAATCCATTTGAACTTTTGAAGTATTTGGATTTATTTGGTTTTTCGTTCGTTTGTCGCGTATTAGAATATGAAGACTCGACGTAGCAACAAATTCAAGCGGGATCAAAATTCAAGAAAAGATGAAGACCAAGGATTCAATATTATTGATCGAACATGCTTTAAATTAAATCAACGCTGTGGTAAAACAATCAAGGCAAGTCATCATTTTGATCATATTGATCCTACAATTCATGAGAAATTATGTTTCTTTAAATTATCAAGCTGCATACTTAATTTATTATTCAAATATATGTCAAAATTTAAGGTAGCTACATGTTTACTTGATGACATAATAAAATTATTGTCATGTCATTCCTTGACACTTGAAATACATTATCCTTGTCACCCTAGATGTTATTGATAACTTTAGTAGCTATAAGTCATAATATAATACCATGCTAGTCGTATGCAAGTCCATGATATTAAATTGCCCTGCTCATTACTCTTCAAACATGAAAACTTATTTTGGGACAGTCATTGAATGTAAGTGACTGATAATTTACAACAACTTGGTTTATGCTTCTCAAACCCCCTAAACACTTGTTTTACCTGTCTAGACGGATGGTAAGAGAGGTTGGTGTGGATGTAACATGAGAATTTATAGTTTGTGCTATGCACCATTCGGACAAATTAATGACTTAATCCTGTGATAACCTCTTCGTGTAAAATAGTATAACCACAAGCTAGCAAAGTGTAAGTATGGCTAACTAATTTGTATTGCCAGTAGGGAAAAGCACCATTGGAGTGATCCACGAGCTGTGGTGCTGGTTTAAGCCGTTGTGGATATGGGTTATGTTGCTGGTTTAAGCCGTCGTATGGTGCAAGAGAGGATCTGGGTGGGGCGAATCTAGCCTTCTCTCAGATGAAACATTAGCAGGTACAATCCTTCGTTAGATGTATTGTAAAAGCCATGTGGTAATCCTCTTGATTTGCATGTCAAAGGAAACATGCGAAATATAACAATTAGATTATCTCTTGTGGATAAATATGTGCATTCTCTACAGAGTATAACTGTTCAAACAGCCGTGTTTACGGTCAAGGGCGGACGTGAGAACTTTCTCGAGTTAGTTCTATTTCAAAAACATTTGTGAGTGGGATAAAAACCTATCAGAGGGAAATACTCTGACTTTAACTTTTTCTGGAAAGACGAACTCTAGTGGTAATAAAAATTAGCATTGGTAGAGGTAACCATGTGCTGTAAAAGGTGGATGTAACCTGCGCTACTATTATTACTGCATTCTCACAATCAAGTTTAGAAAATCTGGTTTAGTTAAAACTACTAAATCATAGGAGTTTTTTTTTTTACTTATTGTACTTTCCAAGCATTGCTTTTTGCAAATAAAAGAACCTCAAGTTTCCCTTAATAGCTTTGCATGTATTATTATTGCATTATATATGGTGGTTTGCTGAGTACAATTGTACTCACTGTTGCTTAATTACCATCATTCAGTTAGTCAGAAAAAGAAGATCAAGCTCCGCAATACTTTAAAAGGGTCGGTAGAGCTAGAAGTCATTGACGACAAGAACTAGATCACGAACCCCAGTTGGCTGCCTGTGGACAAATCCTAAGGGTCCCATCTGAATGAAGTTTCTGCTGTTGCATTCTTTGTTTTCAGCCTATTCATCCCATGTGTAAGTTATTACTATATTAATTAAGTTTCCGTATAATATGCTTTTGATATACAGTAATGTATATGTGAGCACTATCTACTGATTCAGTGAATATTGCAATGGAATCACAGATGATCTGGGTTTGCTAATCTAGGGTCCAACAATGTCTAAGAAGCATTTTGATGAGAAGTTCCCGGAACATTATAAGTTGTTTTGGACTGCACTATTCCTGGCGAAATTTGCAACATTATAAATTTTGAAAATACAGGATATCTAAGGAGAATTTTTTAAAAAGAGATGTCCAAGGAACATTATAAGTTGTTTTGGAAAGTACTCAAGGGCCAACACAAGAGCTGTTCTGAAATTTTCTTGTTATCAAACAAATTGCATGGTGCTCAACTTGAGTATAACCAGTTAAATTCTGGAAAGAATTGCATTAACCCAATATCTTTGAACCTACTGAAATCTAGTGAAGCTTTTTATGCATAATGGATAGGCCAGAGCTTGTAAAAGCTCATCAACAGGCATCTGATGATCACACAGTCACATGCAGATAAGCAGATACGGTAGTCCATTTCATACATGACGATATCTAGACTATTGCAGTCAAATGCAGATATTATGTGACATCTCCATCCCCTAGTATACGTTGGCTATTTTGCTTACCCCAACATGATAGAGACAACAATGCGGTCCACAATGCGGTCAACAGACTACAAATTTGCTGACGCAACGCCTGATGCAACAGCAATGAGACTATCTGTGTGCACAGGGAGTGGCAAGCTTTGATCTCACAAACTCATTGTGGCCATATACCATTCCAACGCAAACAACCTTCATGGCTGCTGCTACTCAACCTCATGTCATCATGCTACCCTTCCCTGCACAAGGCCATGTCATCCCGTTCATGGAGCTGTCTCATAAGTTCATTGAGCACGGCCTCGAGGTTTACTTTGTAAACACCGAGTTCAATCACGACCGTGTCCTCAAGGCCTTGGCAGAGAAAGAAACAGTCCCTGATGGAATTCACATGCTCTCCATTCCAGATGGTTTGGGCCCTGCTGATGACCACACAGACATCGGGAAGTTGGTTAAGGGCCTACCAGCTGCCATGTTGAGCCGCCTTGAGGAGATGATCACATCCAAGAAGATCAAGTGGATGGTAGCAGATGTGTCCATGAGCTGGGCACTAGAACTGGCCACCATGGTAAGTGTCCGTGTTGCCTTGTTCTCAACTTACTCTGCAGCTGTGTTTGCACTCAGGATGAACCTTCCAAAGTTGATAGAGGATGGTGTTCTTGATGAAAGTGGTAAGAACTAATCAAATCACCTTCAACAAGGTAATCTCCATGTCACGTACTTCTTTACTTCATATGTTTAAGAGACCATGAACATGGAATCTACGCAGGGAACGTGAAGAAGCACGAGAGGATCCTACTGATGCCACCAGTTGACGCAGCCGAGATCCCCTGGGTCAGCCTAAGCAGCACCCCTGAAAGACGCAGAGCCAAAATCCAAAATGTCCTTAAGACCAACCGATCGATGCCTCTTGCTGAAATGATCATCTGCAACACTATGTGGGAGATGGAATCCGAATCGCTAGCTCTCCTCCCCAATGCGCTGCCTATCGGCCCACTGGTAGCACCGACGTCGAGGCTGACCGGACATTTCTTGCCTGAAGACCTGACCTGCCTCACCTGGCTTGACGCACAAGTCCCCGGTTCCGTTATCTATGTGGCCTTTGGGAGCTCCACCGTCTTTGACGCAACATCATTCCAAGAGCTCGCCAACGGGCTTGCCCTCTCCGGCCAGCCGTTCCTGTGGGTGGTCCGGCCTAACCTCGCCAACGGAATCGGAGAAGACTGGTTCGATGCATTCAAGCAACGTGTTGAGGGCAAGGGGCTAATCATTGGATGGGCTCCCCAGCAACAAGTACTATCACACCCTTCAGTCGCCTGCTTTGTGTCACACTGTGGGTGGAACTCGACGATGGAAGGCGTGGTGCACGGTGTTCCATTGTTGTGCTGGCCTTACTTCGCCGACCAGTTCTGCAGCCAGAGCTACGTGTGCAACGTGTGGAAGACCGGCGTGAAGCTTTGCCGAGACGAGCGAGGGATCGTCACAAAGGAGGAGATCAAGAGCAAGGTCACGCAGCTGCTAGGAGACGATGAGATCAAGGCAAGGACAGTGATGTGGAAGAACGCGGCCCGTGCGAGCATCCAAGAGGGAGGCTCCTCACAGCAGAACTTGCTCAAGCTTGTGAATTTGCTAAGAGAACAATGATTAGGAGTCAGAGTTAGCTGACACATCCAATGCTGGACTCTTGCAGAGTCGTAATGGGAGTAGGATTAATTCGTCTAAAGGTTAAACAGAATACACGCCATAACAAAGATTGCCATGTATGATGTATACTGTTGCTTGTCATTCAAAGTGTTATAGCCAATTCATGGGAGTATATCTTTTTCTGGAAACCTGTACTAGATTATGAACTCTTATCATATTATCATTTGAGCGAGACGCACTGTGTAAAAGCTCTTGGTGTTCAGATAGTCCCTATGGAGAATGGGCTTCCCAACTACTCAAAGTGACACTGAAAAACAACTTCTGAAATTGCCTTTTCTCCACAGTTTCCAAAAACACTGCAGAGAAAACCAATTGAGAGATTAACAAGGAAAGCAGGACACTAATGCATGACACGGCCCACTTGACAAGGAGGTCGCCGGTGCACGCTACGTGTTCGACGGAATACCGGACTCCGGCGCCGAAACGCGGCACGCGGCCAGCCGGCCACCGCATAAAAAAAAACTGCCACAACCCCCATCCCACAGAGGTAGAAGGATCGCGAGCGGGAGTTACGAGATCCTTACCGTTCTCGGACCCGCGCGGCGGGTACACATTGCGCGGCCGGTGCCTGTCCGCCGCTGCATGGGGTTTCAGAAGGCGGCTGGCTCTAAGCAACCGAACACGGCGCCCGCGCACGCACCGAACCACCGAGATCCCCTTCAGCGCTGAGGGCACGGCTCGCCTCCTCTCGGACTCTCCAGCCTCCCTCTGCCGCTCCTGCAGTCTGCACTGCATCAGCGTCAGTTCGTGAAGATAGCAATTTGGAACTGAACTTGCCGGGATGATGCACATTGTAGTCTAGATCTGAATCCGTTCCCATTAGAGATTAGGTCGGGTAGGTTGGGCCGGCTAGATTTCGGCATCCTTCTTTGTCTTTTTAGCTTTTAACTTCTTTAAAAATTAAAATAAATTAATAATTATTTGAAATAGGTTCTCTAAACAGTCTCTTTAGTTTAAAATCATATACGTTGTTCACATTAATATTTTTATCATCTGCTGTTATTTTAAAAAATACGTAAAAGAGCTATCGACCACTGTTCAAAAGAATTGTTCAGACAAGCACTAAAGAATGTTTACGCCCAAGTTGGGCTTTTCACATTTTAGGTACTCCTCAGGTTGGGTGTACCCCGTTGAGTCTCGGAAAAATTCCTGTTAGGATCTATAGTTCCATACCAATTTAGTTGTGTCGCACTTTATTTAACAAGGTGAAACGGTCTGTTGCCAAGTGTGACAAGTCGATGATTTAGTTTCTTTTTACTAATTTTCCCCAGCTCAATTTGGCAAAAAAAAAAGTACACTTTTGTGGACATACTTTAGAAAGGAAGTGTTTTGTCTACCAAAGTCCTGAAATTGTCCAGTTAAACCATTGAGGCTCCTAAGAAAAAATGTACAGGTCCGAGAAATTCTGGCTCCTGGGTTTCCTATCCAAAAGAACAACGAGTTGATGAGCAAGTGCAATCTCTATATCTGCAACCAACCACTGAGACCAAAAGTTCCTTCTTAGCTTTCAGGGCCAGAAAAATCCCTCAGTAGTTCTTAAATAAAAAGGTTAAATTTCTATATTTTTTTAATCGAGAGAAAAGGAAAAAAGACATTGCACGTCTATTTGATGGCCCACGTAATTATAACGGTGAGGATCCTTGATCCGTATAGGAACTAGCGCTGTTTTAGGACTCCAATTTCCACTAGTAAATTAAATAAGGAAAGCAAGAGGAAAAACAAGGCACGTAAAAGAAACAAAGAGGAAAGAAAAATAGGAAACAAATGCTTCCCTCTCTAGGCCGATTCCAACTCACGGTCTGACTTAGAAATAGGAAATAGAGAGGAAACAAACGCACAAGCATTAGCCGAATTACGCGTCTATGGTGTAAGCAGTGGGAAACAAATGCTTCCCTCTCTAGGCCGATTCCAACTCACGGTCTGACTTAGAAATCGAACGAATGGATTCAACTAACACTGTTGTCATTATTAAGAGAAAATCGAACATTATATCATGCCCACTTTTTCTTCTCTTGCTCAATCTATGAGATTATGTGAATATCACTCTATATTTATGATGGGCAAGTGACTTTTGGTTTAGAGTTTACAGAGTTTGAGTATAGTTTTCGAAAGTTTGCAAATTTTCTAGTTGCTTTTGTTACTGGTGGTATGAATGACATTGGGGCTGTGATCATACTGGGTAGGAGTGGTCTAATCGGCCTAGGGATGGCAGTTAGACCGGCATGGGAGCCGCGGTTCTCCTCTCCCTCTTGATCTTGCTTTATGCCAGGGTCATGTAAGTGATGAATATGACTCTTGGAGACCACATCTTATCCATCTAGGCACTTGTTATTTGCAAGTTCTTATGTTTGCTCGGTTTTGGCTTTAAAAGAGGGTGATTTTAGGGTTTTACTCTTGTGGGTATTTTTGACTCAATTTGTGCTATGATTTAGCTTGCTATGACATACAAAAACACATCTATGATCACTTAGATCATCTATGACTCATGAGCAAGAGCAGATTGAGATTTTCCATTTTGGTCCGGTTTTGATGCACCCTTCACTCTTGAAAAATTTTAAAACTTTGACAACAATTCTCTCTATTGTTGATTGGAATAGATTCATGACATCTTAAAAAGGTACATGCCAATTTGCAAGTCTTTTGGACCATCGGATGAAAAGTGCCATCAATTCTCGTCCTGAAATCAAGTCAATTCTACTATTCCTGTGCTGATTTTTTATTGTAGCAAATGTACTACCAACTACTGTAGTGGCACTATCGATTATGCTCTAGCACTGTGGTGGTACTATTATTTTACTGTAGCAGTACTACCGATTTTGTACAGTTTTGTTTGGATCTTTTCATGTGCGTGATTAGTCTTTGAACTTCATAACTTTTCATAATTAATGGAATAAAGAACTTGAACTCATACTTCTGCCTTGAGAAAAGATTTAAAAAAGTTGTGTAATCTTGTCGGCTCCTATTCATCCCCCTCCTCTAGTTGCTATATTTGGTCACACTCGCTCACTCTCGCTCTCACGTGACAGACGATTGAGGTGGTGCAACCGTCACTAACAGGTTCACCGTGCTCCCTGGTTGTAGAGGGAGGCTAGGACGATGGTGACCCAATGGTGGGTAACGACCACTAGTGATGGGCGGTGGTGGGCAGCACCGAAGGATGAGTCGACGAGGTGAGGGCTAAGCGAATATTAGGTTAGGTGAGGGTGAGGTGGTCGAAGGGGGTGGGGGAGCCAGCGGCGTGGCAAGGTAGTGAGCTCACTGCTGGCCGCAACAGGAGGCAGGGCAGAGAAGGAGGCATGCGGAGCTACAGTCGGTGCGATAGTGAAGGAGGAGGAGGAGGGAGGCAGCAGAGGTGAGAGAGAGAGAGAGAAGGATGAGAGGAGTGTAGCCAGAGGAGCAGGAGCTATATCGTTGGAATTGATTATGACGATATAGCATCCCATAATACTTTCCTATTATTAATTATAAAAAAAGGTGCAGGCAACTTGAATAAAGTGATCTCGAGTTGAAGAGAAGGTTTGAATACCTCGAAGATTTAGGACATAGGCAACTTGTACCGAACATGTTATGATGAGTTCGCTGGAGAAGATCAGCTCATAGAAGCATGTTTTCCCGAGATCAACACATGTTGGTTGCAAAGCTATTTGAACAACTGAACAAACGCCCTGTTCACGTTTGGTTCCTTGTTGCTCATGAACAGGGAAGTCGTCTTGGTTTCCGCAGCGGTGCGGCAAGATGGATCTCCAGCACCAGGCGACGTGGCAGGTCGCCCACCCGCCCGCCCGCCCGCCTCCGCACGGCAAGAGGCGTACGCCGTCGGTCGGCCAGTCGGTGGCACCGTGTACAAGGGCACACGAAGACGTACGTGCGAAAGTCAAAAACCGTCGGGAACGCACGTTGGGATGCAAACAAAATCCTACTCGGCTAGGAGCACAAAAGATTCCTGTCCTTCCCGGCACGGTGCGCAGTTTGTTAGGCCCAGCCCACCCGATCCATCCAGACAGATTGTTTATTTTGTCGCCGTCTCGTTGTAAAACGGCACGGCCTTCTTCGTCTGAACCGGAGTGACTCCGATCGATGTGACCGTGGTGGCCACGGCTGGCCAAAAGCGACTCGTGGGTTGGAGCTTCCCGGGTGGTGCTGCTGTGCGGCAACTTCCGACGGCCTCGACGCATGCTCCTTCGTTTCACACGCACAAAAACTCGTGCTACTATTTTATTCCTCACATCGTGCACACGCGTACACTGCACACTGGTCGCCTAACTGGTTATGGCCACTGTCAGGTCTACTGCTGGGCGATTCTTCCTTCGTGCGTCTAAAGCCATGTGGTTGTTTTGAAGAGAACTGCTCATGCTTCGTTGGAAGAGAGGAAACACAGAATGTGTCGAAGATCTGATGAAAAATACCCGAACGATGTGCTTAGAAATTAACCTTGGTAAAAAGTAACAAATTCAGACTTCAGAAGAAGAAAAACTGGTGCTCCTGTAGTGTTGCTGCTAACTTCCTTGGATTTTTTGTTTAGTAGTACAAACAAAACAACCTTACTGTGCAAAGCAGTTCTAGGCCTTACTCAAATTGGCTTAAAATCAACTTCTATTTCTGACTTCTGCTTTTTTTCACTATCCAATAATTTCGTTTTTTTTCTGATTTTTAGGTTTTTTAGACTTTTTTACCTTTTCTTTTTTTTTCTTGTATTCCTTTGTATTGTCCGTGATAGGTTAACATATTTTTTCTATTTTTTAATTTAATTATATCAAATAAATTAACTTAACTACAGTAAAAATAAGTTAATTATAGTAAAAAATATATATAAGCTAACACTAAATTGAGAAAGGCAAAAGTCATATCTGGCGTCTCTGTCGGTGCAACAGTAGAAATATTTTTGGCTCAAATGTTCCAATATCTTCTCGTTGCTGTTCTAATGGAGGCAGAGGGCAAAAAAGAACTAGCACTTGGGCAGCAAGAATGATTTTTCTTCACCAACCTGTTATTAGGTGAGCCTGCCTGCCCACATGTTTGCTAGCACATAGTACATGTTTACTAGCGCATAGTAGCGTGCCAAAAGTAGACAGGAGGCCATGTTGGCCACCATGAGAGAAGGAAGAGAGAGAGAGAGAGAGAGAGAGAGAGAGAGGAGTATGTGAACCTGTTGATGCATGCCATTTATCCCTGCTCCCCCTGGACATTTTTCCAGCCTAATTGGCGTCTGTCCTAACTTTGCCAAACTCACATCACATGTGCTGCAGCTGCAAGTATTCACTTGGCCGGGAAATTGAAGAACAATGACTTGCTAAAACCAAATGATAGCTACACGTATCTCCCAATTCTTGACGCAATGGACCCAACCATGTCGGCTCCAATCACGGCTTGTTATCCCTGAGTCCATGTTTAGGCAAAAGCTGTAGTTGAAGTCGAGTGTGTGAAGACATTCGTTAGCCTAGAAGATCTGAAGATGTAGATGGAGTTTGGTATAATTGATTTGTTTGAACACGTACGTATTCAGGTTTATGTTGGTAGATCATCACAGTGCAAGTGCTTTATAACATCTCGGCTCATGTGTGTGCACATGAGGATATGAATTAGTCTCATATTGCTAGTTTAACATGAGAGACACTAATATATAAACCCATATGCACTATTTGTAATAACCTTCGGTTAACCGTTTTACACGAAGCGAGGACAAAAGTATAAGCAGATTGTTACGTGTGCGTAGCTTATCCATGATGGGGTTAGGCCTAAGTCAGTTTAGATCTTAAGGTGTTACAAATGGTATCAGAGCCGACCCTCACGGTTACACAGGTGCATACGAGTCAGGGGCGTGGGCATATAACGCATGGCGTGTGTGGACCCGGAGTGGACACACGGTATAGTATATGTACCAGCACTGGACGCACGGACGTTTGCCAAGAGGAGGAGATCCTAGTCATTTGCCCCAGTGTGGGTATGTTGGACCGACAAGGACGTCGGGTTCTTTAAGGGGGGTTGTATGTAACACCTTGACTTATGTGTGTGTGCACATGAGGATGTCGATTAGTCCTATATTAGTAGTTTAACATGAGAAGTACTAACATATAAACCCATATGCATCATTGGTAATAACATTCGGTTAACCATTTTACGCGAAGCGAGGACGAAAGCGTAAACAGATTGTTACGTGTGCGTGGCTTATCTATAATGGGGTTAGGACTAAGCCGGTTTGGATCCTAGAGCGTTACATGCCTTGTCAGCCTATTTAATTAGGATATTGTTGCAGTCTGATGCTGACTGGATCATCCGAGTTAGCATCCACCTCACTGATTCTCGACAGTAATCACTGATTTTTTATAGTCAGGGAGATGCATTACCCTGTGCATCAGGGCCTTTCTTCCATGAGCACTTTTGATGTGTATTTGTGCAATGTTTATTCTTTTCAAGAGAAGCATATGATTAGAGTGGTTTCTTTTTATTTATAGTATATTCGGTCATGGCCCAAAAACTTCTTTCTGATTCACAAGTCAGTAGCGATCCTTAGTAGAACATATCGACTTCCAAATATACATAAAGATCATACCGGACTAACTTATATAGCATTCATGTATTGATCCTTTTGCCTCACAATATTAAATCGAACTCAAGGCAAGAAGTGTACCATCATATAGTAGTTCGATCTTTCATTCGAACTTGTAGTGGATTAGTCAAGTATGATTGATTTGTCAACCACATTATGTATAGTTATATACTTTCTTAATCCAATCACATCAAAGGATTCAGAGATATATCTCCTGTTATATAGAAGAGATAAATCTTATCTTGATTGCTTATATTCCTTTGTATGTTTCATAGTAAATCTGAAAGATATATTTATAACTACACAGTTATGGAGTAGTGTTTAACACCCTCTAAGTAAACTATTACACATGTAGAAAACTATGACAATCTCAGATTTAAGGATCATATATACACTATTAATGAGATCAACTGATGACACTTAAGAATATAACAATTTCTATAATATCTTATAGTAAGTCAATCAAATATTATGTTTTCTAACACGTGTCCGTATTATTGATTTGATATCTTCATATCTATAATCTATAAAACATGTTTATCAATCAATACATAAGACGATCTATAAATCATAATTGTTCTATATAATAATATAAGATCATATATAATTTAGAATAATATCAAAACAAAAGTAAATAGTTCTACAAACAAGTTACATGCTTGTTAATCAATACGAAAAATATTTATTCAAAGAATAAAATAATATATTATTTAAAGAGATCATAAATATAAAAATAATATAATCAACTCATGATCACTTCTAAAACATATCACTTCGTGCACCCCAACTCAAAAGATCTACCGGTCCTCACATTTCCAGTCAGCAAGTCTTTACCTCCCACTACATTTATTTTGCAAGAACTAAAAATTCCCAAACGCGATCGCATCTTGCATCGGAAGTTGGTCAAGAGAGCCCGGACCTCAGTGTCTCACTTTGGAGTCAAATAGCACGGGCCATAGGATAACATGGCTGCCTGGGAAGATCTCCGAGACCTTTGACGTCCCTTCCCTCACGAGGCAGGCCGGCAAGCAAAGGCAAGAGACGATGGCAGCTAACACAGGAAGCAGAAGCGAGTCAAGGAGGCCAGCGTGTCGCTAAGGGCACAACACAAACAATACAAGATATTAATATATATAAGTACTGGAAGAGAATATGGCCATGTTATCAAGTATCTACGTAGAATTTATTTCCTTCTTTAATACTTAGATGTTGTATTATCTATTAATTAGATATAGATCCTGTTCTTTACGGTTTCTAAAAGCCGTTTTTGACTTTTATTATAGTAACTAACTTTTAAACGAAGTATTTTTTAAGATGAGGTCTACAAGTTAATTATAGTACACGTTAAAAAACTAATATCTGTATCATCAAAAATCGCAAGCAAGTATCTCTCTTTCTACAATCTCTATCACAAACAGCCAAAAAATCATCAACCGCAACCAAAAACTATCAGTCACAACCAGAAAGAACAGGCCTATAGTAATATACATAAACACACGTTAAGCATTCGTTGCCTATTTAAGCGAAGAAAAAAAGAAGACATTTGACGTGCTCCGAGCGACACGCCAGCGAGAAGGTGCGCCACGTGAATTGCGTATTAGTGTGAGTGAAATTGTGTTTCTGACCGGTGGGCCAGGGAAAGAGTTGTGTGTCGCTATATAAGCCAAGGATTCCATATGTAAACTGATAGATAAAGAACGCAAGCGATCCTAGATCCCTAACCTCTTCTTCTCTGTTCTTCCTTCCCCGGCTCAATTTCTCCCTCCAATTCCTGCATTTCCTTCCCCAATTCCTCTTATCTACCCAACCCAAACCCAATCAAAGGCTAGGGAAAAAAGCGAAGGACAAAATTAACGTCGTTCTCCATCACATCGAGCAACCACGAGGTTGAAGGTAATGCAGAAAATTTCCTCCTCTCTGCTCCGATCCGTACTTATTGTTGTTCTCTTTGCGTGTTGGGGGACGCCTGGATCCAATCAATCACCAAAGCGCCCTGGTTTTCCGGTGCTTCGGCAGTACGGCCGCGTGCGCGTGTGTGGGTTGATGCGTTTCTTGGTCGCTTGAGAGACATGCAAAGACGAATCATCAACATTCCTTCGGTTTAGTTGCTTCTGTAGTGGTTACAGCCGAATCGGGTGGGGGAGATGGTACTCGTTTCTTGGTCGCTTGAGAGACGTTCAAAGGCGAATCATCAACAAATCGGGGGCGGGTTTGTGCGCGGCGGCTTCAGATGCAGATCTGGTGTTTGTTAAAATGTCTCTTAGGGAGGTTCATTGTGGTCTGTTTGATTTGTTTTCTTATGCTTTTTTATGACTTTCTTGGTCCTGGAGGGGTTGATATAGCCTTGGGATTTTTCCCCCATAGAGCACAAATGGTTCGTAGATTTGATTTAGGTAGGTTGAATAGGTTTTTGGTCTGCATGATGTGTATCTTATAATAACCTGTACTTAGAGAGAAGTTGTCAAGTTGTTAACTGGAACATGTGACGATCCATGACTTTGCACTTTGCCTTGTAAGACCAATTCACAACTGCCTATTAACACGGTTATTTCGGGTTTGTGGAAAAGGGGTATATAAGGAGACATCCCTTTGCGTACAACTTGTCGGCAGCTTCTCTCTGCATACAAGAGGTCGCCTCCATTTCTCTTCTCTAGTATCTTCCCAAGTTCTTGAGATATGGTGAGGGTCTCCCTGGTCCCATGCAGCAGTTTTGATTTCATTTGTTGCTTTTCTATCTGATCGTGCAGGAAATGTGATTTCATTTTGTAGTTCTTCTTTCTCAAGTTCTCTGAAGATACTGTCTCTGGATCTGAGAGTTCAGAGATTCATAGTTTGCACCTAATATGCAGCTCCCTAGTTGGATATAGTAATTTTAACAGGATTTGTTGATGCCATGAATTTAGTTTCCTTTCATCCCATTTTTGGATAGTTTCTTTTCTTTTTGCAGCTACCACCGGTATATTAGGTGCATGGTATTGCTGTTTAAATTGTTTTCATCAAGTAACTTTGTGGGCATGGATGTTATGTCAGTCTGTCATTCTCCTTAGATGTAGTCTGCGCTACTAGGCACGTTTCCCCCTCAAGTTAGCAGATGCTGCCAAGTTGGTAATGCTTGGTTGTCCAGAACCGCTCATACTTGTTTCTAGATTTAATTGAGTAGCTTCCTAAGAACTTTGCTCTGTATTTCTGTTATTTCAATCCTGGTGGTTGTACTTGTGAATCCTGATTTCTTCTATTTACTAAAAAATGCGCTTACTATCTGATCTAAATACTACCTTTGTGTCCTATTTTTCAGTCCCCCTGAAAATCACTTTTTACAATAACAGGTTACACAGTAAGCTGACAAGATGGTGAAGATCTGCTGCATTGGAGCTGGCTATGTTGGCGGCCCAACCATGGCTGTCATTGCCCTCAAGTGCCCAGCAATTGAGGTTGTTGTCGTTGACATTTCCAAAGCTCGCATTGAAGCTTGGAACAGCGACCAGCTCCCAATCTACGAGCCTGGTCTTGATGAGGTCGTGAAGGAGTGCAGGGGCAGGAACCTCTTCTTCAGCACCGATGTTGAGAAGCACGTCGCCGAGGCTGACATCATCTTTGTCTCGGTGAACACCCCCACCAAGACCCGTGGCCTTGGAGCAGGCAAGGCTGCTGACCTCACCTACTGGGAGAGTGCTGCTCGCATGATCGCTGATGTCTCCAAGTCTGACAAGATCGTTGTTGAGAAGTCTACTGTCCCTGTCAAGACTGCAGAGGCTATTGAGAAGATCTTGACCCACAACAGCAAGGGCATCAGCTACCAGATCCTCTCAAACCCAGAGTTCCTTGCGGAGGGCACCGCAATCGAGGACCTGTTCAAGCCTGACAGAGTGCTCATCGGTGGTCGGGAGACCCCTGAGGGCAAGAAGGCTGTTCAAGCTCTCAAGGATGTGTATGCCCACTGGGTTCCTGAGGACAGGATCATCACCACCAACCTGTGGTCTGCTGAACTCTCCAAGCTCGCTGCCAATGCATTCTTAGCGCAGAGGATCTCCTCTGTGAACGCCATCTCCGCGCTCTGTGAGGCCACTGGTGCCAATGTGTCTGAGGTGGCTTATGCTGTGGGGAAGGACTCCAGGATTGGCCCCAAGTTCCTGAACGCCAGTGTTGGGTTTGGCGGCTCCTGCTTCCAGAAGGACATCTTGAACTTGGTGTACATCTGTGAGTGCAATGGCCTCCCTGAGGTGTCCAACTACTGGAAGCAGGTCATCAAGATCAATGACTACCAAAAGAGCCGGTTTGTCAACCGTGTTGTGTCCTCCATGTTCAACACTGTTTCCGGCAAGAAGATTGCTGTTCTCGGTTTCGCATTCAAGAAGGACACCGGTGACACCAGGGAGACCCCAGCAATTGATGTGTGCAAGGGCCTTTTGGGTGACAAGGCTCAGATCAGCATCTATGATCCCCAGGTTACCGAGGACCAGATCCAGCGGGACCTCGCCATGAACAAGTTTGACTGGGACCACCCAATGCACCTGCAGCCTACAAGCCCCACAGCCGTGAAGCAGGTGAGCGTGGTCTGGGATGCGTATGAGGCCACCAAGGGGGCCCATGGCCTCTGCATCCTCACTGAGTGGGATGAGTTCAAGACCTTGGACTACCAGAAGATCTTTGACAACATGCAGAAGCCGGCTTTCGTCTTCGATGGGCGCAACATCGTTGATGCTGAGAAGCTCAGGGAGATTGGCTTCATCGTTTACTCCATTGGCAAGCCGCTTGATGCATGGCTCAAGGACATGCCCGCGGTTGCTTAATTCTCCACAAGCCACATGGAAGCGCACCACCGGAGCTGCAGAAATTCAATAAGAGGATCTGGTTGATCATTCTTTATAGTTTGTTTTTGCTGGAGACGCTACGGATTTTGTCAGGCATAAAATTGGGTTCTGTTAGTATCTCTGCCCAAGTTTTTCATGTTTGCACCGCCGTCTGTAGATCTATAATCTTCAAGCCTTGTGCTGTTTGACGACCATCCGAATGTTTCCTTGTATCCAATGAGCCTCTTATAGCCAGTTGATTCTTCAATTGTATTCCTAAAATCATTACAGAATTGATGTATTTTTGCCAAATAACAGACTTGATTGCTCTTGTTTCATCGTTTTTGCGTGTGCAGCTAGTGGTAGCACAAAGTAACCTAGCTAGTAATGATGTGTTAAACTAGTAATTAACATTGCCATTGAATCAGGAGTATCCAGGAGTTGAATTCAGTTCTCTTTTCCGTATTCGATTTCTTCCGGCCTCTCGCCACTCCTGCAGTTTGCAAGTTAGCATCTGCTCCAGTTTGTAAAGATGGCAGGTTGGGACTGAACTTGAGGGGGGTGATTATCCCGTTTCCGTTCGGGCTCAGGTTGGACCTATTAGATTTCAATTGTTTATCTCGGGTTGGGCTTTCCACATTTTAGGTATGAATGTACTTTCCTGAGAAATTTCGATCTTGCAGAGTTCCCGCGTTTCAAACCAAGCATATGGGTGTTTGGTTTGATGGTTTAATGTAATTTTTTTAGATGGTTCCATGTAATTTTATTTGTGCCGCACTTTGCTTAAAAGGATGTCTAGTTCATTGCTACAAGCGCGACTTGTCACATTTTCCAGGCACGTAGTTGATATGTGACATGTTGGTAATTTTGTTCTTTTACTAATATTCCCCATGTAAAATTGGCAAAAAAAAAAGTACATCGACATACTTAGGAAGTGTTTTGTCCACTTACGGCACCGCTTAATTTAGCTTCTGACTCCTGGGTTCTGCTTTTTTTTATTATTCATTAATTATGAATTTTTCTAGTTTTTATTTTTTAGGCTTTTTATATTTTCTTTTTTCCCATGTTCCTTTGCATTGTCCGTTATGGACTAACATGTTTTTTTAAAAAAATAAATTTAATTATATCAAATAAGCTAATTCAGTTATAGCAAAAAAATAAACTAGCACCAATGCCATTCTAAACACCCTCTAAATCCTGTAATTTTACCTATTCGTATTGTATAGGCCTAAGAAATGATGCACATGCCCGAATAGTCTGAGTCCCCTATATGCAGGAATAACAGCTGATAAGCAAGTGCAAATGCTGATGGGAATACGGCCATTTGATCCCTTCAACTATATTTAAATCTAGAAATCAACTATCAACTACAAAATTAGGTATTTTGTCCCTCAATTGTTAATACCAGGTGTATTATCCCTTAAGGCCATTTCATCCAGGTTTTCATGTAACGTGGCAACGGTTTTGATGCATAAACTGGTTTCGGATAGGCGTGGCATCCATGTGTGCACATATCCTTCAGTCGGCAAAGCTTAGTTGGCACAAAAAAAAAAAGAAACCTCAGGGGCCCACATATTATATTTAGGCCCTATTTTAAAGCTTTTTAGTAACTTTTAGCTTTTCTCAATAATTATTATTTATTATATTAGTAAATCGTAATCAAAAGCCATAAAATATAGTTTAAAAAGAACATACCTTATGTGTGCTCTAGCTTGCTCGTGTTAAGCCACTGTGGCTGTGGCCCCCTCGGATTTTGGAGGACCTGGTGCTAGTGTTGGTCCCTTGCCTAAGCTCTGCTCCATCCATCGCGAGGTGCCTCGCTCACACAGCGGTTTGGCTGGCTTTGGCACGCACGCACCACACATGGAAGCGAGCTTTTGGAAAGAAGGATTCAACGGTGTCTCCGAAGGACACGCCTTTTTTTTTGACTCGCTATGCGAATGATTGATTTCTTTAGGCTGTAGGATTGGGTTGATTCATCTAATCTGAAGGCCGTTTGGATAGGCTAAAAATTAATAGTTTATAGTTAAAATTATATTATAGTTGGTTAAAATTACACTATAGTTAACGGTGGTTTATTTGGTATAATTAATTTAAAAAAATCTAAAAATAGAAGAAAAAATATGTTAACCTATCACGTATAATCCAAACGAATACGGGAAAAAACTAGTAAAAAATTTTAAAAATACCCAAAAATCAGAAAATAAAAATAAAATTATAAATAGTAAAATAAGCCAAAAATCAGAAGCTCAAGTCCAAATAAACAGGACCCTAATAATCTCAATGGGTGGATTAATGTAAAGTTCTATGCAGAGAAGCAGTAGTAGAATTTGGTAGCACTCAGCGTTGGTTTATGATTTTTTTACATTAGCTAGCTTACTTTTTACTGTAGCTGAGTTGGCTTATTTGGTATAATTAAATTACAAAATAGAAAAATAGAAAAAAAAAATAGCCTATCACGGATAATGCAAGGAAATACGGGAAAAAAGTAAAAAAAAAGTCTAAAAAAATATTAAAAAACAAAAAAATTTACTGAATAGTAAAAAAAGTAGAAATCAAAAATAAAATTTGACTTTAAGTTATTTTAAGCGATGCCTTAAGTTGTTTATGAAGCATAGGAACTGACGCGAACGTTGCAAACCTCGGTTTACTACGTGTTCGGCACACCTGCTATGTGTGTGTGCGCTATCCCCTTTCAATCTAAGGGTGATATCATGCATGGTGTGGCCGTCCGTTTCGCTCAATCCTTTCGTCAATGCGCATGCAAATGCTCTGTATCTGCAGGTTCAATCGTGCTTCATCAATTAAGTTTGTACTACTAACTTCGTATGAAAATTTTTGTCTTCATATGAACATGCATGCGTTGGAACTAACTTCGCCACCTAGCGGAAAGATAGAGAGAAAGAAACTAACCAACAGTCACACCTGTCAGTGGAAAATTTAGCATTTTTGTTCAACTAGAGCATTTTTAGTTGATTAACAACACAGTAATGAGCCGATTTCATATTTGACAATTTATCATACAAATATAAGTAAGATTAACAATTATCATCAAGATTAATTGATTTGAGCCTAACATTTTCTAGGTTCAAATTATAAATCATAAGGTCCTAATTCTTAATCATTTTAGCTTGTCATTTTAGTTTTTATTTGATGACAACAAGAGCACGTTTTACTGCTTTAGAGGAGGGGCATATCTCGTTGGGATTGTTGTATACTTGTATGGCTCATCGTCGGAGGAAGAGTCGATGTCGGTGCTACCCTTAGCCATGAAGTATATGCCGGTGAAGTCCTAGGTCTTCTTATTGTCGTTGGAATCATCCTCATCATCATCTATCCCTGAGTCCACATCGTTTATGTAGATGTTCTAAAGAACAGTAAGGACCCGGTTGACGAACTTTCGATAGTTGGACTTCTTAGCCTTCGTGTCTCGAGCATGAGGACACCCCCGGAAGTCCGTCTCCTCCTTGCCCTTTAGCTTGGAACACTTAGCCCAAATGTGATTTGGATCATCACACTCAAAGCAAATGATAAGGCCACCTCTCCTCTTGTTCCTCATTTTGTTGTAGGCTCTCATAAATTTGTGGATTGGAAGGATAAGTCATCCATAGGTAGCTTCTTTAGTTACTCATTGCTTAAGGGGTGCAAGGTAGACAAGGAGAATCCAGATAAACCAAAATCCAAGGAATCAGAAGAGCTACATTGAGAAGGGTTAACCACTAGTGCCATCGACTCAGTCTTGAGGAGACGCAGGATGAAATCAATCTCATGCATCTTCAATTTTAAGTAGATTTTATCCTTAGTAAGCTTACTCGTGACAGTGTTCTCGTTGATGGAAGTGATCTTCATCTCTCAAACTCTCACATCAAGAGAGCTGATGTGTATTCTCATATTCAGAAAACATAAGAACAACAACTCACAGATCATGGATGATTTTGGAAAAATCTTCCCTACAACTCATTGAAAGATTCACTAGGCATTTGCTTGACCTTTGAGTATTCTTTCTTCAGTTAGTTCTGTCTCACTTCCTTTATCGCAGTAGAGCCTATATGATAGTCAGCAAGTGTCTTCCAAATCTCGTAAGCAGATCTCAAGTGAGTGACATGCTCAAACTCAGATCGATAAGTCTTTGAAATAAGAAATTTTGAGCTTTGTTGTTTGCCTTCACATTAGGTGTGATCACATCGTCATTGGCCAGCACGGTATAATGATTCTTAACCTTAAGCCAAATTGAGTGCCCTTGAGCCTCAATGTAGTCATGCATATGAGTCTTCCAACAAGAGAAATCGACTTTATTGAAAATAGGTAGCTTGGTAGAATACCCGTCTGATGCTATGGCCTTCACTCCAATAACTATGAAGATTAAGAACTTAAAATTCTGAAAATTGCTCTACTACAGTAATTTCAGCTTGTAAATAGTAAATCCATCACTCTTTTAAAAACGAAAATTTATGAAAGTTTCCATCCGTAAACCCAAAAGACACCAAACTTGAACCAAAATTAGATCATGACTTTATAAATATATTCCAACCAAAAATATTAGAAGAACTTGAAATAATTTGGATATTTTAGTTCGTAAAACTCTGCTATACCAAATCCAGCCCAAAATCTAAAATTGAGCTAAATCTCAAACCAAAGTTTTAAATCACTTCAAATTTAGTACACCCCTTCTCTAAGATGTTAAGAACCTATTTCAATCAACGATCAAGAAAATCATTGCCAAAATTTTGATATTTTTCTGTTTGAAGGAATGTTGCACAAAAAACAAATAAAAAACAAGAAACGGTGAATATGACTTGCTCATGGGTGAACAAAGACCAAGATGACTTTAGATGTATTATCATATGTTACAATAAATTAGAACACCAAAGAAATTAAGTTAGAAATAACTGGATCAATAAATCACTCGGAGAGGCCAAAAAAGAGCAAAAAACGGGTTTCTTTTACGAACTTGCTATGTAAGTGCCTAGATGGGTGGAGATTGATTTTCAGAAGTTATCTCCATATCTTACACATTTTTTGCACAACAATATGAAAAGGGGGAGAAAGAGGAGAAAAAACCAACCAAATTAAGAGCAAATCAATCAACACAAGTGAGATTAATGGAGAGAATAAATATTGATGTATTGCTACTTGAGGATGAAGGTTTTATGGCCACTCCACCTAAAGGACAAAAGATCACACCATAGTACTCAACTTCTTTCAAACCTTAACCCTAGAACTTATGAACATTTAGTCTCAAGAGTGGATCCCAGTCTATTACATAGTTGTGCTAACCAGTCCTATCTAAGTCTTACTGGATACTATCTACTTAGCACATATAGGGGAAACTCGATAACCCCCACATATAGGCTTTAACTCACACATTATTTTTATGCACGCTTTTTAAAGCACATAACGTCGAATTTGCTAAGCTGTTAGTTTTGATTCAACTTGATATTCTCAGTTTCTAGTATTTTGGTTAAACTACCAAAATAACATTTTTGACCCGGTCATCTACTTCTATTGCAATGAATCGCCATACTTGCCACGTGTGGATGCACCACTAACTTGGCACACGTCGGTAAGTCTCTCCTATTCCTGGTTTCACCGGATCATGCCTCACTTAGATCTATCAAGCCACATAGTGTAATCTATCGCTCAAATTTTCCTTTAACATTTTTCGCTTTTCTTGTGTCATGCCTGAGCTCAGCCATCTTACGCGGCATTCTTGATTGTTTTGGGTCTCGATTTCTTCATGAGCATAGCCTCAATTCTTACTGTTGATTATAGTTTACTCCAAGCGATCCTACACATCTAAAGACAAAGAAATTATTTTCAGACACAAGTTCTTTACAACTTGACCCACATTAGTAATAACATACCTTATGCAATGTGTAACTACTGACGTAGGTCACCAAATCATCTCATGACTCAAATTTTTTCAAAATCATTTATTTCTGCATGCTGTCCATAAAAATTGCAAATTCTAATTTTTCACTCCTCTAAAGTGACAATGGTTCATCACAACATAATCATAGACCTTCTTATTTGGTCCTTCAGTTTTAGATGGTAAAATAGCCTGTATGAAAAAACTAAAAAGGGCTAAATTCCTAGTTTTATAAAGACCTAGGCAATAGTCAAAGTGTGAAATGGATTTATTCCTGTCTCGTAAACAAGCAAGTTGTCTTGACTTCAGCAACGGTGTGGCAAATGGATCTCGGACACCAGGCCGCCGAGGTGGCAGGCTCCCACGGCCCACCGCCGCAAGCTGCCGCGCGGCAAGCAAGAGGCGTGCGCCGTCGGTCGTTCCGTCGGTGGCACCGTGTGCACGGAGATGCAATACAAGCGCGTATAGAAAGACGTGGGAAGTCAAAAGCTAGCAGGAACGCACGCTGTCAAGTCAGATCCTGCTCTGCTCAGAGCACAAGATTCCGGCCCCTCTTCCCTGCACTGCATGCTTTCCATTATTGTTTCCAGCTCACCTCGAGCCAGACAAGCTAAAAGTATTTCGTCGCTGTCTCAGGGAAAAGGACACGGCCTTCCTCTTCTGAACCGGACTCCGGCGTGATCGCCGGTCATGGCTGGCCGCGAACGACCGATCGGTTGGAGTTTCCCGGGTGATGCTGCTGCGCGGCAACTTCTAACGAGCTGTCGGCCTCTGCTGACTTCGACGCTTGGGGCTGCTTTGACTAACGCACGCACAAAAGCAACTCGTATTTATGTATATCCCTCTCGTCGTCTTGCGAAGCCATACATTGCTCGCCTAACCTGATCCCGGTCAGCAGCTGAATGATTCTTTCTCTGTACGTCTGTTAAGTCGTGTGATTGTTTTGGAGAGATTGCTCGATGCTTCGTTCTCTGAACAGCAAATTACAAAAGGATTCAGTTGCTGATCTCAGAGATCTGATACAAATGAGTTGAATATTATGCTTAAGAACCTGAATAACAAGATAGTATGCATGGTGTAGTTCAGAACTTCAGACTAGAGGGAAATAACACCGCTGCTGCAGTGTTGCTGCTAATTTTCCAGGGTTCACAAACTAACAACCTTACTTTGCAAAAACGGTTGAAGGAAGATAAAAGGGGTCGTTATTTTAGGTTATGACTTATAGATGAATTTTCTTAAATTCTTACTGTTCACAGAAAAATACGGAGAGAAAAATATTTTCATATGATTTTTTTGACCTATATATTATAGTCGGTACAATATTTATTATAATTAATTTAAAAACTAATTACTATAATATAACCTATAAACCAAAAACTAAAAAAAAGCAGACTCAAAATATGCATATCAAGCACCTCTGTCGGTGCAACGGTAGAATTTTTTTTGGCTCGACTGTTGCAAGTACTTGTTGCTGTTCTAATGGAGTGAGAGGGCAAAACAGAACTTGCACTTTTGCAGCAAGAACGAATTATTTCTCAATGACCGTACTGCGTTAGGTGAGCCTGCCTGCCCACATGTTTGTTAGAACATAGTAGGGTGCCCAGAGTAGACACAGCCATATTGGCCATCATGAGAGAAGGAAAAGAGAGGGTAAAAAAACAAACTTATTTAGGTTTTAGTTTCTAATTTATTTTTTAATTATTATTTTATAATTTTTTTAGCTTTTTTACCTTCTTTTTTCATATTTATTTGCATTGTTCGTGATGGGTTAACATGTTTTTCTATATTTAATATTTTTTAAAATTTAATTATACCAAATAAATCATCATCAGTTACAATGCAAAATAAATCAGTTACCGTGCATATTCAGGGTATATTCTTTTTGTGGTTTATGGCTGAATTTTTTTAATTTTATTCTATTCACGAGAGAGATACGGAGAGAGATGTTCGTTTGTGATTTTGGCTGGTACAGATGTTGGACTTTTAATGTGTACTACAATTAACTTGTAAACCCTATTTTAAAAAATAATCCGTTTGAAAGTTAGATACTATAACAAAAACTAAAAAACACTTTTAAAAAACGCAAAGAACAGACCTTTAACTATAAGCCAATTTAATAAGCCAAAATGAGGGCCTAAGCTGCTGATGCATGCCATTTATCTCTGCCCCTCCCCCGGTCTAACTAAACAATTATTTTTCAGCCTAATTGTCATCTCTCCTAACTTTGCCAAACTCTCATTTGGCCTGGAACATTGAAGGACAATGGCTTGCTAAAACCACATGAGAGCTACTCGTATCTCCCAATTCTTGACGAAATGGACATAACCATACTGGCTCCAATGTGTTAATTGTTAACTCTGGGTATTCTTTTTTTCTTTTTTTTGGAGCCAAGATTCCATTTTTAGGCAAGCAAAAGTGGAAGTCGTCGTAGAGCGTGTTTTAAGTTTTTGAGTGAATTAGTTAGTGTATGTAACTCAATATGGTATCAGAGCTAAGAGATCTTAAGTTCAAGAGCTGATTAATGTAATTAAAAAAATAATTATAACCTATTTCTATTCCACGTCTTAGGCCTATAGAAGCTTATATGTGAGGAAAAATGTTGAAGTATAAGTGAATTGTATATATTTCCTCATCAGCTTAAATTTTTGAATAAATTGGTTAGTGCATGAACATAATAGAATGAATAATTCTCTCACATAGTTCCATTCATTCATGAGATGTGTATAAATACACGTATAACAAGAAGCCATGTACAATAGAAAGATGTGGTGCTTGTTACAACTGCATGCACATGAAACAGAACTACGTGTGCTGGCGATCCGAAGAACTCGCTGGAGATCCGCAGGCTTTGGCTACTGTTAGTAGTGCTCATTATTCATCTAAATGCAGTAGAAGTAGTTGTTCAACACAGTCATTCTTCAGCCTAGAAGATTGTGTGTTCTTTTCAATTGCAGCTGATGGCTTATAGTTACAGGTGATAACTTTAGAATGAGCATTTGTGTGAACGAACCGAATGCCAATAAGCTGATAAGCCGTTTCAAAAAGACTATCGCGATAAGCCGTTTTGAAAAGGTAGCAGAGAAACCGTTCTATTTATTTATTCGAGAAAAGCCATATGTCATAAGTTGAAGTGGGCTATTTTGGCATGTGGTTTATGGTTTAAATTTTTGGATTCTGTTTGTTTGCAAGAGAGAGTACGGAAAGAGATACTCGTGTGCGATTTTGGTCGATATAAATAAAATTAAGACAGTGGCTATTATATTCAGTTTGTAGACTCTGTCATAAAAAGACATTCTGTTTAAAAGTTAGTTACTGTTAAAAGCTAAATTATAAGTCTAAAAGAATTCGCCACGAAAGAACGATGTTCTGAACCTAAGGATGCAGTTGGGGTGATCGGAATAGCGATGGCTTTTGCTGAAAAAATACTGTAGCTGGCTGAAAAAACACTGTAGCTGGCTGAAAAAACACTGTAGCTGAGTTGCATATTAGGCATAATTAAATTTTAAAAAATGTAAAAATAAAAACGGCTCGCTAGTCTAGTGCGGACAATGCAAAGGAATATGAGAAAAAAACGGAACGCAAAAAAACCAAAAAACAAAAAAAAATTTACTACATGACAAAAGTACTACAGTATTTTAATCGCTATTACAGTGTTTTCATCGCTGAACAGTAGTTATTCAGGTTTGTGAGAGGTAGATTGCCACGGTGCAAGGGCCTTGTCAGCTCATTAAATTTGAATGCTGTTGCAGTCTGATGCTGAGTAGACCATTTGAGTCGGCATCCACCTCACCAAAATTTGATAGCAATTGGCGATTTTTGGTAGTTAAGGAGGCACATTCTCCTTGCATGAGGGCCTTTTGTTGCATGAGTACTTCGATGCGCTTTTGTGCAATGTTTATTCCTTTCAAAATAAGCATATGATTAGTGTCGTTTCTTTTTTTATTTAGTTTTGGTCAATATGTGATTAGTATGGTTCTCCCTAGTGATAATTAGCGTTTGGTGGCCGTACACGCTACGCAAAACTAACACGACGTCTATATACAACTATTTGCCACATCCTTTTATCTACACCATAACTTTTTAATTGTCCAATGTTTTTTTTCAATTTTTAGGTAAAATAGGAAAAACACTACAAATTTTGGCAAAATTGTATGGATAAGAGCACTTAGATTTTTGAATGTATAATTAAACCTCACATGTCAAGATTCTGAATCTTTATTAAAATTCAGTTACTGGAGTTTTGGCAATTATGTTGTTCTAAAGAATTACACGGCAACAATTAAAAGGAATTCCCAATTAAAATAGAGCTCTCAAAAAAGACAAAAGAAAAGGAGAGGACTAGTACTATTTCCTTCTTAGGGGGTGATCGGAATAGCGATGGCTTTTGGCTTTTGGCTGAAAAAACATCAGAATGGCTAAAAACATCAGAATGAGTTAGTGGATAGTGTAGTGAATAGTGAAAAAAAAACTGAAGCTAGAAGCTGAAGCTGAAAAAAACCGAAACGATCACTCCCTTACTCAGTTTAACCCGTACATACTTGACGACGAAAAACTCGCCAACACAGACTAGATCAAAGACGAGGGGAAAAAACCAAGGAATCACGAGGTTGAAGGTAACGCAAAACATTTCCTCCTCGCTGCTCCGATCCGCACTGATTGTTGTTCTCTTTGCGTGCTGGGTACGCCTGGTTCCAATCCACCACCAAAGAGCCCTAATTTTCCGGTGCTTTGGCAGTACAGCCGTGTGCGTGTGTTGATGCGTTTCTTGGTCGCTTGAGCGGCACTCAAAGGCGAATCACCAACTTTTCCTCGGCTAGCTGCTTCTGTAGCGGTTACAACCGAATCGGTTGGGGAGATGGTACTTGTCCCTTTGCTCCACTCCAATGTCGGTGGATTTGTGCGTAAATTATTGTTGGGGATGGCTTGAGATGCAGATCTGGTGTTTGTGAAAATGTCTCTTAGGGAAATTGTATTTATTTTGTTGCTGTGACCGTTTTTGATGTTTGTGGTGGTGGTTTTAATTGTGATCTGGTTGATTTGTTGTCTTATGCTTTTTTATGACTTTCTTGGTCATGGACAAGGCGATATACTCTTGGGATTTTTTTTATATAGCACAAATGGCTTGTGCATTTGATTTAGATGGGTTGAATATTTTTTTTCTTTTGTATGATGTGTATTTATAATAACTTGTATTTAGAGAGGATTGTCATATTAGAAAAAAAAAGTTATGATTTTTGTTGACTTGTTTGCTGGAACATGTGAGAATCCATGACTTTGGACCGAGTAGCCTTTCCTAAATGATGCCTTAAGGAAGGTAGGAAGGAAGGAAGAAAGAACGAAATATTTCTTAGGCTAGTATTGTTTTCTACTTCTAATTTCTATTTAAAAAAATCAAAAATTAATATAAACATATAGCTTCTTCACTCCTTTAGCTACCATCTCACTCTGAAGATAAGACAGGAGGTCATAGATGTATCACTCATCCCACTCCTTTTACTCCTGTCACACACATGAATCTCTTACTTTTTACATCGCTCATCTCTGCTTCTAAAATCTATTTTTTCGGTCATTACTATTTATTTTTAACAAAAAATATCAACAAAAACTAATTCGAATGTCCCTTAACCTCTCCAGAATTCTTCTTTTTTTAGTTTCTCGTTTTATACTATGGACGATGGAGTTTCGCTGTAGAAGATTCAGCCTCTCTATCTTAATCAGTAAACAGTACTGACGATTTATGATACACATGTGTTTGGTTGGTGAGACTTGGGGGTATCATTGAGACAAGCATCAACATCAACTTGCTGAATTTGACTGTGTCTAGGCTTTGAAGGTTTCTACTGCTTCCAGTGGATGCATACAGCTTGTCATTTCTTACATCTGAATCTAACGCTGTAATTTGTGCATTCTGGGTTACATTACACATGGTTCTGACTTCAATTATTTGGCTGCTGTTATAGTTGACTATGGGTTAAAATACTGCATGTGCTTATCCCCAGTATTTCTGCAGACCATGTTCTTGTTCATGGGCTACACGTAACAGCCCTTTCGGCTCCCCATGACTGACCTTAGTTGTATACATCGAACGAGAGATAGAGATAGACAAAAGAGGTGGCTGGAACTTGCAGTTCTGATCACATACTGTTCCATTATACCATAACAGCGTATTACCTTTTGTTTACGCGTCTGGTATTATTTTTCTGATGGGTTAAAGTAAGGGTTGGTGGTGTGTCATGGACTCATGGGAACCTTTTTGATTAATGGAAGTTTGGTGGACTCATGGATGGCATGAGCGCACTTTGCCTTGTAAGACCAACTCACACGGTCACACCTGTGCATTTATTCTGATTTCTGACCAGCCTTGACACGGTTATTTTTTCGAAGGGGGAGAGGGGGGAGGGGTAGATCTAATTTGTTGGGTTTGTGGAAAGGGGTATATAACTATATAAGGAGTTGTAGCCTTCCTTCTGCATACAACTTATAGGCAGCTTCTCTCTGCATACAAGAGGTCGCCTCCATTTCTCTTCTCTAGCAGTGCCCTCAAGATCTTCCTCCAGTTCTTGAGATCTGGTGAGGGTCTCCCTGATCCCATGCATCACTTTCGATTTAGTTTGTCTATCTGATTATGCAAGAAGTGAGGTTTCAAGTTGTAGTTGTTCTTTCTCAAGTTCTCTGAAGATACTCTCTCTAGATCTGAGAGTTCACTTGAGGTTCAATATGCTCCCTGGTTAGATTTAGTAACTTGACCAGTATTTGTTCATGCCATGGATTTAGTTTGCACCTAATTAGATGATTGTTGTGATTTTCTTTCATTCTGCCATTCTCCTTACATGTAGTCTTTTCCCCTCAAGTTAGCTCATGCTGTGAAGTTGCCAATATTTGATTATTCAGAACCGCTCATGCTTGTTTACCGAATTAACTGGGTAGCTTTCTTAGAACATGGCTCTGTCTGTGTTTGATGTTGCAATCCTGAATTTATGTCACATATTGTTCTTTCAAGATCTGAATCTTGATTGCTTCTGTTAACTCAGAAATGTGTTCACCATGTCTGATGTAATTAATAGCTTTCACTGTCCTATTTTACAGTCCTCTGAAAATTACTATTTGCGATCACAGATTACGCAGTAAGCTGACAAGATGGTGAAGATCTGCTGCATCGGAGCTGGCTATGTCGGCGGCCCAACAATGGCTGTCATCGCCCTCAAGTGCCCAGCAATTGAGGTTGTTGTCGTTGACATTTCCAAGCCTCGCATTGAAGCTTGGAACAGCGACCAGCTCCCGATCTACGAGCCTGGTCTCGATGAGGTCGTGAAGGAGTGCAGGGGCAGGAACCTCTTCTTCAGCACCGAAGTCGAGAAGCACGTCGCCGAGGCTGACATCATCTTTGTCTCGGTGAACACCCCCACCAAGACCCGTGGCCTTGGAGCAGGCAAGGCTGCCGACCTCACCTACTGGGAGAGTGCTGCTCGCATGATCGCTGATGTTTCCAAGTCTGACAAGATCGTTGTTGAGAAGTCTACTGTCCCTGTCAAGACTGCAGAGGCTATTGAGAAGATCTTGACCCACAACAGCAAGGGCATCAGCTACCAGATCCTCTCAAACCCAGAGTTCCTTGCGGAGGGCACCGCGATCGAGGACCTGTTCAAGCCTGACAGAGTGCTCATCGGTGGCCGGGAGACCCCTGAGGGCAAGAAGGCTGTTCAGGCTCTCAAGGATGTGTACGCCCACTGGGTTCCTGAGGACAGGATCATCACCACCAACCTGTGGTCTGCTGAACTCTCCAAGCTCGCTGCCAATGCATTCTTAGCGCAGAGGATCTCCTCTGTGAACGCCATCTCCGCTCTCTGCGAGGCCACTGGTGCCAACGTGTCCGAGGTGGCCTATGCTGTGGGGAAGGACTCCAGGATTGGCCCCAAGTTCCTGAACGCCAGTGTTGGGTTTGGTGGCTCCTGCTTCCAGAAGGACATCTTGAACTTGGTGTACATCTGCGAGTGCAATGGCCTCCCCGAGGTGTCCAACTACTGGAAGCAGGTCATCAAGATCAATGACTACCAAAAGAGCCGGTTTGTCAACCGTGTCGTGTCCTCCATGTTCAACACCGTTTCCGGCAAGAAGATCGCCGTTCTCGGTTTCGCATTCAAGAAGGACACCGGCGACACCAGGGAGACCCCAGCGATTGATGTGTGCAAGGGCCTGTTGGGTGACAAGGCTCAGATCAGCATCTATGATCCCCAGGTTACCGAGGACCAGATCCAGCGGGACCTCGCCATGAACAAGTTCGACTGGGACCACCCGATGCACCTGCAGCCTACAAGCCCCACAGCCGTGAAGCAGGTGAGCGTCGTCTGGGATGCGTATGAGGCCACCAAGGGGGCCCATGGCCTCTGCATCCTCACCGAGTGGGACGAGTTCAAGACCTTGGACTACCAGAAGATCTTTGACAACATGCAGAAGCCGGCGTTCGTCTTCGATGGGCGCAACATCGTCGATGCTGAGAAGCTCAGGGAGATTGGCTTCATCGTTTACTCCATTGGCAAGCCGCTTGATGCATGGCTCAAGGACATGCCCGCGGTTGCTTAATTCTCCACAAGCCACATGGAAGCGCGCCCCCGGAGCTGCCGAAATTCGATAAGAGGATCTGGTTGACCATTCTTTATAGTTTGTTTTTGCAGGAGACGCTACGAATTTTCTCAGGCATAAAATTGGGTTCTGTTAGAATCTCTGTCCCAAGTTTTTTCATGTTTGCACCGCCGTCTGTAGATCTATAATCCTCAAGCCTTGTGCTGTTTGAGGACCATCCGAAAGTTTCCTTGTATCCAATGAGCATCTTATAGCCGGTTGATTCTTCAATCGCATTCCTAAAATCGTTACAGAATTGATGTATTTGGCCAGATAACAGACTTCATTGCTCTTATCGTATCGTTTTTGCTTGGACAGAAAATGGTACCACAATGTCACTTAACCAGTAACGACGTGTGAAACTAATAATGGTTGCACAAGGTAACTTAACTAGCAACGACGTGTTAAACTAGCAGTCCACTAACACTGCCACTGTCTCACTGGATCAGGACCCAGGAGTCGAATTCAGTTCTCTCGCGTATTCGATTTCTTGCTTTGGATGGAAAGTGTTCGGCCAGCCGAAACACATGACACAATCTCCGCCGTCCACGCGGCCCAGTATCGTCCGTATCCTACCTTTACGCGTGCCCCGCGCGCAAGCGGTAGCCCAGCTCAGCGCAGGCCGCGGAGCGCATCTTTCCCTTTTCCATTCGACGTGCCGCGCGGGTCGAGCGACCTTCCGGTCCATCTCCTTGCGCGGCATCTTCTCCGCGCGGTCCAACCCCGCGGCCTCGTATGGAGTGCGCGCGGCGGCCGGTTGGGCCAGCTGAGACCAAGCCGAGCGACCTCCCTGCCCCCGAATCAAGAGGCGTTCTTATTAGTTTAGAGCTGTAAGAAATTAATATAAATATATAAAATTTTTAAATATTTTCCTACTTGTTTTGTTTCTACCTTATTTCTAAAATAAAACAAGAAATCACAGACGTATCACATATCTTACTTATTTCGCTTTTGCTCATTTATACATCTCTCGTTTTCTCCACTGTACTCATCTTTATTATAAAAATTACTTCTCTCACTTATTATTATTTATTTTCAGGCAAAAACTACATCGGGCACGTTTCCACTCTCCACCGCCGAGGCGCTTAGCCGTGTCCGACCGGAACACCATCCCATCCCATACTCGAATTCGCTCGGCGCGCGCGCACAGGCTGGAGGCTCTCGCTGATCTTCGGGGCACGCCGACGGCCGGCCCGCGCGTCGCGCGGCGCGCGCGCGCGGTGGAAGGGCTTTGCGCGTGGCCGCTGCGTGGACTTGCTCACGGACGCGTTGGCAACTGGGCTGGGTCTACGTCTGGGGTGTTTACTTTTCAAACGACGCCCGTCCCAACGAGTATTTTACAGAATCCTGGGAGTACACATACGTACTGCATACGTGCTCTGGAGTGTAATGTGTATAGAAGATTTTTCTTTGGTTGAGACGGTGTAGAACTAGAAGATGAATTTAACCTCTTTTAGGGCAAAAGTTTAACCTTCTTTAATTTCCTCGCTGGAATAAAAAAAACCTTCATTACGCGCTGCCATGACAATCGAGTCTACAGTACATAATTGAAGTAAGCGGTGGCGTCAAACAAATGGAAACAAATCTACGGTGAATTCTTTTTGGCTATTACTTTTAGCTGAAGTTTTTGAATTCCATCTGTTTACGAGAGAGTACAGAGAGATACTTACGTACGATTTTATCCAATATAGATAAAGTTAGAACAGAGCTTACTACAACCAACTTATAGACACTGTTTTTTAAAACACTCTTTTTAAAAGCTAGTTAATATAAAAAACAAATTATCTATTTAAGCTCAAAATAAGGTAGCCCTAGTAGTGGGTGGATCTACGAATAGGGTCAAGTGTGCCAAGTGATACTCCCTCCAGTTTCCAAATACTTGACGTTCTAGGCTTAGAAGCAAAGTAACCTAATTGTTGACGTTTTGCATTTGAGAAGTCACTTGGTACTAGACTGCCCCTGCATGCATGCAATCAAAGCTAAGAGACGTCGCTTCGGCTCTAGTGCATCCAGAAATGAGGCGCAGCCGCATTAAACAAAGTTCATCACGTCACCCCCATATCACGACCCCTGCATGCATGCAATCAAAGCTAAGAGAAGTCACGGCTCTAGTATCGCTTGTCGCTATGCCGCTTCGCCGCGGCTCGCGTCAACGGTCTCCATTGCTCACGTCTCCGCTCGCGTTGCCAGCTCGCCGCTGCTTACGACCAACTCGCGTCGACGCCGCCCCGCAGGAAGTCGACACGGCTGGTGCCATGGAGGTGGAGCAACTCCCACAGGTGTGCGATCACTGCGGCCAAGTTCACGACGCCCAAGGTCTTGAGGAGTTCCGGCGTGCACGTAGGAAACCATGCTCTCGTTGTGGTCTCGTGCACGAAGACTATATGGTTGGGGCTTGGATCTATGGCCTCGACGATTTCAACTGCGAGGTATTCCTTCCTGATCTCGACAATGTACAGATGAATGGCACCGTTATCTTGCTACCTGCGCACATCACCAAGATGCTCGACGACCTTGCTGAGAACTCAAAGGAAAAGGCCACCGTGGTGGACTCCTTGGCTGATGTTGAAGATTCCGACGAGGTTAATTTCGTGGTGGACTCCTTGGCCGGTGAGACCGAGGTGCCAGATTCTCAAAACTAGAGATATGATGAAAAACTTGGTAAGATTAAGTACTAGTAAAAGTTTAATTGTTCCATGCAGCGAGCTTGGCAATAGCATCAGCTACCAATGGAGCCTCGCATGAGATTTGCAAAGGGAGATGCCCTTGCCTTTCTAGACTTTGTTACTAGAAACATCAACTGAAATGCCTTGATCAAGGGAGCTTTTACCTTGCTGCCATAAACGCTGAACAATGCGAAGACGGACTCCAAATAATTCGGCGACTTCTCTGGTAACATGCCTCTTTAGTCGACCATTTGTGCTTCTCACCAACAAAGCTTGATATATTAATTTTCTTATATCATCTGGAGTATCTTTCCTACCTACAAAAATAGTACAAAAATATTAATAGTGGCAAGAAGACACAACATGATACAAAAACAAGATTCACATCATCTTCTACCTTGGACAATATTGTCGTTAGCAGCAGCATTGTCATCTTCGATCCCACCTTGGACAACATTATCATCTTCTTCAGGTTCCAAATTCAAGTCAAATCCAACATGGGCTTCAAAGTTCAGATCAAATCCAACGTGCGGTGCTTCCAGGTTCAAATCAAAACCATCTATGAAAGCATAGACAAACATTGCTCAAAAAAGTACTGTAAAATTTATGGTTGCACAACCAAGCATTGCCAATAATATGGGGTGCAAGGCTACGAGCACTTACCAACGCCATGATCAATCACACCAATCATTTCTTCTGGTTGGGCTCCATACTCCACCGGCGGCTCCATGTTCAAGTCCATCTTGATGTGGTGAAGTGGATGGGTTTGTGTTGCATCAAGTGCTAGCTAAGTGCAGCCATCAGCTTAAATTTTGGTTAATAGAGGGAGTAGGCCAAGAGTTTTAGCGGCAAACGAGCATAGCAAAAAATTTGGAGCCATGCAAAAATTTTGGTTAGCAGCGGCAAAAATTTTGGTTAGCAGCGGCAAAAATTTTGGTTAGCAGCGGCAAAAATTTTGGTTAGCAGCGGCAAAAATTTTGGTTAGCAGCGGCAAAATTTTGGAGCCATGCAAGTCATAGGGCCATGCAAAAATCACACATAAAAACAAAGGCTACATGAGTCGAACCCCCAACCTCCGGCTTCAAGCTGGCAGCCCTAGCCACACGGCCTAGATGCTAGTTGTGTTTCAAAGCACCACGCAATGCTATTTAATATGGGTAAAACAGGAAATAGGCATGCTAATTAACCCTTTCTTGGTATGTGAGATCTTGTCTAAAACGTCAAGTATTTGGAAACCGGAGGGAGTACAATATATGTAGGCTATGCTTAGTTGGGTTTTCTTGGTAGCTTATGATTTTTTTACTATAACTAGTTTATTTTACATTATAGCAGTTGATAGTTTTTATTGTGATTAAATTTAAAATTTTTAAAAATAAAAATAGATTATTTCAATACGAAGAATGCAAAAAAAATACGAAAATAATAATAAAAAAGCTTAAAAAATAAGGAAAAATATAATTAAGAAATAGTAAATTAAAAACTAAAAACAGAGGCTCGAACCGAAACAAGGAACCATAAACACGCACATATACTGCATGTGTCAGACGCTGAGATTTCAGAGCGTCAGAGCAGCTTTCCTCGCACTTTCCCACGCACACCGACGTACGCGTTTTCGCGACAGCATCGTCCAGCTCCGGTTCCCACGCTCCTTTTGCAAAAGCCAGCGACGTTGCGATAGGTCATTGATAGGAACGTAACCTAGGGAGACTAGGCACGTCCTATGAGCTAGCCAGCCAGATATGGAGGTACATGCACTTCATCATCTTTTATTGGACTAATCATTTAAGTCCCGTTCCAAACAGATTATGACCCGTTAAATGCTGTTTAAAAATATTAACTTCTTAACACGATCTTTTCTTTTCCGTTGCATTATGATCTATAGAGATATAATGACATTTTTATTTTCTATTTATTTTTTTAATTGAATCCCTAAAACAAAAAAGCTAACATTTGCTGCGTAGCCAAAAGTAAAAAAAAAAATACAACGCTTTTGAATGGGCCTAGGCGGCCTGCATGTGAATTAACAGTACTGCATGCTGGGATGATCTCTCACGTACCAGTACCACAAACAAATGGTCGAACGGAAGGGGAACATTCCATCCACATGCACCAAATTAATTTAAAGCTGCTAGGGTAACATAAAGTTGGAGTAGATGGCATATATATGGTACAGCAACTTTATCTAGCTAGCTAGCATATTCCTTGCACCACATGAGAGAGATACCGGGAAAAATAAGATTCCAGTATTAATTTCAGTACTAGTTAAAGTTCATATATAGGACTAAAGAGCAAAGAGTCGAACGAGCTGTTTCTAGTACAACAAATCGTTTAACAGATAGTGTACATATGCAGACAGCTATATATTATCTACACCAACCTAGCTATAGAGGCAGATCGATGTATTAATCGTTCTCTACAAGAAGATCAATTAGGGAATTCAACTCTTCAGGTCAATGCTGCCGAGAGCCAATAGTCGACAATGAAAGGTTAATTGGGCATAAAGATTTGCCATGAGAAATACTCCACCGGCCGGTCCAATGTGGTGTACAATCACTAGCAAATATGGTCATCATTTGGATAAAGCTAGCCCTCCATCAATGTCTGTCTGTAATAAGCTGGATGCATACTCTAAACCATTGTGTAGAGAATGATGGAGGTATCAACTCGTTTAGCTATCGATAGATTCTACAGGAGCCGAAAACCCTAGCTGCTTGATCTGCCTTTCCTGCCATCTGCCTCCGGCCGAGATATGACTTAGGGTAACTAGTAGGGAGACGAGTCTGCAACAACTATACACTCGAATTAGATTAGGTAAAGTCAGAACTCGACAGAAAAAAAAAGAGGCACTAGTTTCTTTTGATGTGCACAAGCATGAATATGCATATACATATTTCATCAAATAGAACACTATGTATGAACATCTATTTGTAGATGGCAAGAAGCACGTTGAAAGGGGTATATGACATTATATTGCCAGCATTTATTCGTCCTCCACTATATTGTTCATGCACGACAAAATAAATCGTCAAAACTTTTTGGAGCATCGTACATATGTACACCAACTACTAGACCTGCGCACAATGCATGTACACATATAAACTAGATACATGCACAAAAAGTATAAACTTTATTTTCTAATCCATTAATTCACAATGTACTAGACATGCAGATCTGCGTGCTTATTGGTCGCACCCTGATGTGATATATTGCTCGCTACCAAGTCGCAACTTATAAGCACCTGGCCGTGCATATATACGAATCATCTATAAATACACACCATGCATGCTAGTATATTGATCTGACCATACATATGCATACTAGCTATGCATAGACAGCTACGTACTAGACACATATGCAACCATCAAAGGAATTAAAGCCTGATGTACATATATTCACAATTGCATATCTGTATATATACACCAGCAAAGTTTTTAGATATTTGAGTTGATGCATGAAAGAGAATTAATTTTATGCAATACAGAAACGTTCATGAAGTGACTCTAGCAAAAGCTGGAGAAACATGGGTATCGGGAAGTCAAATACTTAACTGGGATTATGTTAACTAAATAAAAAAGCTGATATACTATTTCAAAAGGAAATTGCACGCGTTTCAAGTTTTTTTTTTTTTTTGAGTGAGGTTCATTTGCACATATATAACCATTAGCACCAAATAATGCTTTGAGATCAAATTAATTTCTGTTTACCTTTATATATATCCATATCAAATAATTACCATATATTTTCATCCATGTCTTACTCCAGGAGGCACGATGTCGTCAAGCAGTCCCTTGCCAAATGAAACAGCCGGTGGCACCAACGACGACGGTGACTGCACCGTGGTCGTCGACGCCGTCGGACTATAGCTAGTCTGCCACAGCTCCTCGCAACCGTTCAACTGCTGCAAAGACGTCGACATCGAGCTAACGACGGTCTCCGAGGACAGAGGGTTTATCTGTGGGTGCAGCGGAGGAAAGCTGTACAGCTGCTGCTGCTGCGCCGAGACGAACGACTTTTGCTCCGCAAGGGCGACGGCCGCCGCGCTGTGGATGTGCGCCGCGCCACCGCCGCCTACGCCGCGCTGGAACGAGGCGGTGTGGTGGCAGTGCTGACCCTCGTAGGTGGTGATCACCACGGAGGGGTCGTCTGAAGATCGCTCCACGCGCTTCTTCACAGTGCACTTGCTGTTGGTGCACCTGTAGTAGCTCCTGCCAAGAAAGCCAACTTTGACTGTTGTGTTAAATTCGGCCTTGGGGCTGACACAAAGCCATGCTTATGAGTTATGATGATGATATGAAACAAATTCATATAGCTAGAGAAGAATTGAATGATACAGAACCTTTTTTTCGAATTAAGTAACACATGGATTTGGACGTACAGTGAAAATATATACACGCATACACAAAACGGAGAGTAATGTTCGACTACTGAGATAACTGCATGCTTCTGTGTCATCAAGTATTCACAGTATCTGCTCTCTATAGCTAGATGGGTTCGGCAATTAGTTCTAATCTAAATATAAGGGACATCAATAATTGAACAATGTGTTGTAGTATATCCTAGGATTAGATGACAACGAACCAAAAAAATTCAGTAATGCATGGTTAATTATATTGATCATAGGCAAACACCCAACCGAGTCCTATTAATTAATCTAAGCTAATCAAATAAATGAGCAAACCACATGCACTTCATACACCTGGTCAAGGTGTGTCTGCGCGTGTTTTTGTGTTGGGAAAGAATCAACAGATCAGGACTATTTATCATAAAAAAAGTTTCACTTGGCCGTTCTAAAAAAAGTTTTTTCTTGACCATAAACCGAAACGAGTAGTATATATGCAGCAGATTAATTAGTTCACGCACAATATTCACATACACACTGTGGTATTTGCATGAGACAAAAAGCAGTAGAAATAATAAATCAAAGCTTGGCCATGTGTAATTGTGTATAGATAAAAGTTAGATACAGCTTAATTTGCTAGATGTATACAGGGATAATTTTATCGGCCGATATTTTCCGATTTTCGGCGAAAACCGGGTTTACCGGTCAGCACCGGTTAATTTATAAACCGGCCCCAAAACTTTCGGCCCAATTTGAAAAAAAAACGGCCCAAACTGGCCCACTCCACGCTCTTCCGCGTTCGCCCTGGCCCAAACCGATGAAGCGTCGAAGTCTTTAATCTATCGCACCGTTCTCCCCTCTCCTTCTCGCTCACTCGCGCCGTCGCGCGCGTCTAGGGTTAGGGTTTCGAGGCTCCCTCTTCTTCTTCTCCTCCCGACGCAGCTGCGCCCGCGCGCCATGAGGGTCCATCTGGCCCCGCGGAAGCGCACCATCGCCGTGCAGCGCTGCGCCGCCGCGGCCGGCGGCGGTGGGAAGAAGCCGCGGCGCCTCCCGCACATCTTCGCCAAGGTGCTCGGGCTCCCCTTCGCCGCTGACGCCGACGTCGCCGTAGAGGAGGACGCCGCGGCGCTCCGCTTCGTCGCCGCCACGGATGGCTTCTCCCCCGCCCGCGCCCGCGCCCACGTCCACGCCGTCGAGAATTCGAGATCCACCCCGGTTTGTGTGCAAAGTTACATGTTTATATGAACATGTCATTTTTATTGTTGAATGTTGATTATGGATAAGATGTGCGGAGTCCAATATTTCAATATTTTCAGCTAGATCACAAGGCGAGAGGGAAGATCCGCGATGACGGCACCGCCTCGTTCGAGCTCGAGCACAAATAACTGTATGTGTTGTTAACTGTGTTTGATTTTTCGGTCGACTTTTTTATCCGATTTTTCTATAAATTTCGGCCGATTTTCGGCGATAATCGTCCGGTTTATATTTGAAATTTTTGGCCCGAAATTCTCCAAAAAAAACCGAAAATCGCACTTTTGGTCTTACCGGTCCCCTCCGGTAAAATTTCAAAACCGATAATCTTAACCCTGGATGTATAGCATGCGCACACACACGAGACACAAAGCGATCGATGACTACGTACCTTGGGAAAGGGCTGTGCTTGAGGGCTTTCTGCCCATACTTCCTCCACCTGTAGCCATCCTCAAGGTGATCTATCACGCTCTTGGTCATGAACGCGAACCGCGGCTGCCGCGCCCGCTTCTGCCCCTTCTTGCTCGCCGGCTTGACGCTCCTGCATACATGCATATGCAAAGCTAGCAATGTCAAAACTTCTGAGATGCAGACTCGAACAGCTTCTAAGCGAAAATACTCGTGAAATTAACCATGGACAGCAACAAGCCATGGCGAGTAGATAGAGCAGCCGTTTCGATCGCTCGCTGCAGTTAATGCGGCGTAGGCTAGAGAGTGCAAGCTTAATGTGCAGTGAACTTGGCAAGGCAGGACACAAAAAGATTGGTCGGTCGTCAGGTCAGGGCAGGAGCAGGACGTGACCGCCTGACCCCAGTAGATGCATGCCTCTGGCCGCCAACGCTGCTGACATGCACGATGCAGAGCGGCAAAAGTGGGAGCGTGGAAGACACGTTCTGGCTCTCACTGGGAGAAGAAAAGATACACACATATATGTATGTTCACTAGATGTGCACAACGTGTTTCGCAAATTAACATGGAGTATGACCAAACAGTTAGATCAAGAAATATACAGTGTCTTCAACAAACTGTTGAAGCATGCATCATATCCATTGACAGGTGCAACTAGCTACGATGTTGTTTGGATCTATTGGTACGTAGCAGGAGAAATCAACTGCGAACAAAAGGGATACGCGTATTCGTACGAACATGTATACGGATGGTTTACGAATACGGAAATACGGTACTGATCGATACTAGCTAGTTTCAGCAAATCAATGCCACATAAACAAAAACTCGAGCAACGACGGAGGGGAGGGGGAGAGGAAAAAAGAACAAGAAAACCGCGTGAAACTGGGAACAATCTACGCACGCAAATCACGGATCTGCCTAGACATGATGCCCATTATTCACGAGATTACCCCTCCCAGACGCGCAATCAACGTAAACATGGTGCAAGCGAGAGAGAGAGATCACTAGCTGCTTAATTTTTGTACGGGTTTCAGCTCCTAATTACAGCCTTGCCACTCGCCGGAGAACTAAACGCCGTTCAGCTAGCTCCTACCGACGCTACCACTTGACTTACGCTGCCTCGGAGGTCCGCTTCTCGGAGTTTTCCTGTGCGGCGCCGTCGCCGTCGCCGCTGGAGCTCGACCACACGCCGGCGTCGGCTGACCTAGCAGGCGCCTCCGCCGAACGCGCCACGGACGCCGGCGCTGGAGCAGCCTCCAGCAGATCCAGCGCCGGCAGCTCCCCGGCGCCCGTGGCAAGGCCGCCCAGCCAGCCGAGCTCGGCGAACACCGCTGACGAGTTCTCCGACAAGCCGTCGCCGGCGAACGGCCAGTACCCCCCGCCGCCGACACCCTCCGGCCTGTCACCGGCCATGGCCAAGTCCCGATCCGACCGATCAAAACCCTCACTACTCGGTCAGGTCTCTGGTGCTATGCTTTTCTTGTCTTTGTGCCTCGCTCCAACTGCTTCCAGTGTGCTGCTGCTGCTGGAGTGGACTGGATTTTTTAGCGTGGGTCGTGCATTTGTTTTTGGGCGTATGGGTGCGTGGTGATTAATTAACAAATACCGGTAGCAGCTGCCGCGATTTTTTTTATCGGCCCCATTCTTCTCTCTTTTCAGTCAATTTTTTACTCACGTCTATTTATTATATTAATAAACTACATTAAAAATATAAACCATAATCTAAAAGAACTTCTCTATAGATGGGTGTCTAGAGTAGACGCGTCGAATGTGGTATCTCATGCCTTTACTAAGAAGTAATAACACTAATCAACATATTATTATTCATTGAAACATTGTTTTAATAAATAATAAATCTATCATAGTGTTGTGGCAGAATAATAATTAGAGACAGCATACTATTACATAAACATAACTACGTAGGGCAAAGTCTTTTACAAAACCACCAAAACTCAAATATTACAGTAAGTACGAAAGCAGTTCTTGTCCAGAAATTAATTATACAAGTACTGAAAATATAAAACATTGCATTAATTTATATATACCCTGAAGGTTGATCACGATCCCCTAGTAATAACCTAGTTGTCCTAGGTCATATAAGATGTCCTCCTCATGCGGGTCGTACTCATAGTCATCTCCCTCCTACTCGGTATCGAACTCCTCTGAGTAGACATTCTTTAGACCAAGTGAGATCTTAGGCTGGCTATCCTCTAGACAAGAAAAAAATAGTAGGAATGTGTTTCTATACTTTTCTCAATAGTGATTTGCATAACGTTACTTACCTTTTCATATATTTTGAGATTAGTATTACTCTTGTTAGAGAGAAAAGCATACAAGCACTTCTTATAATAGCAAGAGCGAGTACAGAGTACTCAGCAAGTATTAATAGCAAAAATACACTTATACGTTCATAAACCATCATCACTTTGCATCTCTTCTCATCTCATTACATCTCAAAAGTAAATAATTTTAGGTTTAGAAAGAACTTCGGATTTTAATTTAGAAATTTATTGAACACTCGTATAAATAGATAAAAACCTCAATGGTTCCTGTAGCCTCTAGTCTAAGAGATGGGTATGAATTCATAATTTATATAATACTACACATGTAATATCATTGTACCCATAATCACCCTAATTTTTGCAACAAATGGATATTCCCATTTCTTTAGATGTGATGCCCAAATCAGAGCATATAACTTTTACCCCTATCTAAATATATTATACTTTCACTTGACTACTCATAATTATTGGCTTGAAACGGTTTCTCACCCTCACATGGCATCCTCCCAATTATGAGCTAGTCATTGATCTGGATGGACGCACCTTCACCCGACACTTCACATTGCTAAATATATGCATCGGACTTGTCCTTTATGGCCCAATGTCCAATTGAGACCTTGCCTGGTTTCTCCCTAGATAAATCTATATATCCAGTTGTAGAGTGCTTAATAACCTTGATAGAGTTATTAATTATGCCTGCCTTCAGATGAAACTATAGTTGATACGACCGATACAATCCATTATATGAGCGAAGTTTGTATGTTCTTATATTTTACCCCTATGTAGAGGGTCCCGGCCTTACCCTTTATCACCTTCCCAAGGCGCCCTCTACTCACCATTTACTTATACTGCAGGTCAACTACTCTCTCAACTGAGACTGCTATATCTCTTTCATTTCTTTCACTTATCATTGGTCTGGATTACATGTGGTTTTATTTTTATGTAAGGTGATAATAATTTAGTAGGTAAATACTTACTTTACTAAAGATAATATGATCACATGTTTAAATGTATGCTTGGCTGAGTATTGATCGAAAGTCTCATTTCAGGTTCTCTTTGGTGAAAATCTTCCTCTAGACCCAGTTCTTTCCCTATATTTAACACGTATGCTATGATTCAATTTACAGTTATAGAAAATTAACCATACCAATGTGTTTCCGTGCGATCCCTGAAGTCAATCTAACTGATTGCATATTTTTATAGTTAAATGCTATTTATACTACTGCGTAATTTAGTTTACTGATGACAAACAATTATTAATAAAGTTATGCAATTTTAGTACTACTTACATAATTAAATATGCAACTAATCATTTAATAGAGTGCTATGTACAACAATACATGAATCAATATGCTTTGCGCCCTCTCTCTCTCCTCAGTCGGTCGACTGGCCACTAGGCTTGGCCCAACTCCCTGTTGAACTCTCTATCTCTCTCTCACTCGGTTCTCCCTTTTCCCTAGCTCTCAACTCCCTATTTGGCTGACTCCTGTTGCGCCGCCTCAATCGTTGACAGCTAGTGCAGTCCGTGGGGAAGAAGGTGTTGAATCCTTGACATTCTTCTTCATTTAGCAATCCTCATCCTTCATCATCTGGTAGAAATATCTAAGGAGCATCGAGCTTGCTAGAATCCCTAAATATGCTTCTAGAGATAGACAAAAATGCTCAGATTAGCAATCAAATTGGGGGCGAGGTTTACCAACTCAATTATGTAGTACCCCAAGACTTCAAAGAGGTGGGTGAACCAGCAATCGAAACCCACACTCGATGTACACCCACAAGATAGGAATCTCGCCTTCATTCTCGCTAAAAAATTTCTCTCTGACCGCTAATCTCCATGGGACCAGAAACTATACTGAGGATCAAACCTATTAAATAACTTGACAACCTATTAGTCTCATATTCATATTGTGTCTTTAATTACCAAAACCACTTTTGGGGTCTAGATACTTTCACAAACAACTACCATATAGTTGTTTCCCACGATCATCTCCCACTAACAATAGCTGACGATTAGGCGTTCTCTCTCTGACAATAACAACCTTCCTGACCAGATGCGCTCGTTTCATATAGTGTCTTCCCTGGCGGATAATTGACATGTCTTCATTGGTATTTAAAGCTGGATGAGAGAATGCAAATGGGGGATCAAAGACATTTTTGGATGAAGCATTTAGACAATACAATTGATATCTCATTCAGTGTAATTAGGTCTAGTCTTGTGCCTTATTAAAGGCACCCTACAACTAGTTCATGGCAATAACTAGCATTCATGTTCTCTTCTAAGGATTTTAACCATCTTTCTCATTTTCGTAAGATTGGCGACTCGATCATCGACAGCCTCCTCTTTGCTGGCTCCACTCTTTCTCACACGCCCTCCCGGCTGCTCCCTACCTCTTCCTACCCAGTCGCTACCGCCCTGCCTAGCTTGGACATCGCCTACTGCTCGGCTCCTCCTCGGACTTCCCTCCAGCCAAATCCGGCCCTTGGCACATCGGATCCATTGCCGAAATGTTGGGATTCGAGCTCCCTCTGCTACTAATTTCCCCTTCCTCATTTATTTCTAGTTGATGGTTTTTGCTTGATTTACTTTGTGATTTGAATGATTTTTGGGCATGGACAAGGTGAAGAGGGCGATGGTTATGCAACCATGGCAGGGCTCAAGGCTTTCCACACACCAGGGAGTGTGGTGGTCGTCGAGTGCGCATGGTGGCAGGCAATGGCACGTCGTTGTCGTTGTGGTCTCACCTCTGGTATACTACTCCTTCTCTACTCTCTTCATTCTCCTCTAGGTTCTCTCTATGGATTGCTATTGCTACGATTAGGGTGTGATGCTTGTGAATGATGATGCATGTGGTGTGGTCTGATGATAGCGATAGCAAGATCAAAAATGGGATATGGGGCTACCTTGTCAGGTGATGGTTGGTTTAATTTGGGAAAGAACCGAAGCTCGATCTTTCAGGTTGCTTGCTTAATTTGGCTATACTGCGATTGGTTCACGCTTAGCTCGGTTGTCACGTCCTGAAGCTTGCTCCTTCTCCTCCTGGCACCTTCAGCTCCTTTGGCCTTGCTGGTGTGCTTCACCTCTCCTCCTTCCTTTCAGTTGGCTTCGTGGATTTGGGGGGTGGGGTGGAATGGATATGAGGGATTGAGGGAAATGCTCCTGTTTATCTAAGGAGAATGGCGGTTGCTGCTGCTAGTCATGGGTGTGAATGGCTTTTTCTCTCTCCTTGGTTGTGCCTTCGGCCTTATCTCCCCCCTTGTGCTTTCTCTATGCCTTCTTTGTGCAATGGGAATTTTCGTTGTGCAAGGAGTGGTTGGATTTAGTTATTTGGTTGGATGGTGGTGAAATGAAAATTTAGAATGGATTCAGGTTGATTTTTAACATCGGATGATGAAACTTTACAGCTATGAGAGATGTTAACTGGCCCCAAACAGTATGGTATCTCAATGAGTGCAATGCTCATATCAATAACTAAACTAGGGTTCTGACGGCAAGCTAGCTTTTATTTTCTTCTTTTGTTCGGTCTTTTTTGGTATATTAATATTTACTTTTCTTGTAATTAATTCTATGGTTGTTCTATAGTTTCCGGTGAATTGCAATTATGTATGAAATGATCTCAATTGTAATTTAATTACTGTATTCACTGTATGTATGGAATTGGCTGTAATAATTTTGAATTTCGATGTATGTTGTAAATTGTATGGCTTTACTTTACCATCTTTTAATCCATTGAATTGTTATACAATTTTGATAGCTGGAATGGCTGCGATGATGATGTTAATCATGCAATTAATTATGGCTGACAATATGAGATTTGCAACTATTGAAGGTATTTTTTGGAACCTTCTTTGGGCTCTCGCGGGTGTCGGTCGTGGTCTTACTGGGAATTTTTTTTCCCTAACGGACGTTCCATGGAGGGCTCGTTTCAAGCATAGGTGAGATTACAACCACCGATGCCCTTTGTCACAGTTGGATTATGATGATTTTGTTAATCTTAAGCCATAATCAAACGGTTACGAGAGATGTAAAACATGTACGGTATTCCCCAAAACTCTTAACCAAACCAAATGAAACTAGTGAGATTTCTGCGCTCCTAAAGGATAGGTGGAGCAATATGTTTACGGCAGCTTTGGCCAAACATGTGGAATCCTCGGAGTTCCAGGGCCATACCAAACTAAAATGTTTAGTTTTCTGATAGTGTTCGATCGAAGTTTGCATAGTTTTTGAAAATTTATTCAAATAAATATTGGGAGTACGATGGTGGAGCTGAATGTTAATTATCATGTCCACCGCCCTTTGACCAATTATCTTACGAGGTTGGATGTGCTAATAAACAACGAAGTACAACTAAATAATTTTGCAAGTCGCCACATGCCGTTAGGTGGACTACTACATGCTCACACTGTTGGTGAATTTAAAGGTTCATTAGGACCCACTCCGACCTTTCGGTTATTAACACATGCATCTTCTAGCCGCATACAGCGAACTGATCTATTCTAAGCTGTTTCCTTAAAGCATCGGCGGAGCTAAAAATTTTCTGAAGCCTAGACAAGATAAATTATAGCTAGCATTTATCCGAGACAATATTATCTTCAACTTCACCAATTATAAAGAAATTCAGAAATTTTGATGAGCGGGGTCGACCGAGATGTAGAACCCTTAATGATTGTAATCTTTTGGGTGATAAAGTTAAGCCCCTCTTACTCCGAAAAAGAGTCAAATTTCACAGATTTGCCAATTGACCATTATTCATTAACCAATATTGGTTAGTGGATTGCATCAAGTAGGTCGAAGGGATGGTTTGGATCTTCTTTTTTTTGGTTTTTTAGCTTTTTTAAAATAAGAAATAAATAGGATGGTTTTTTAAAGTAGATTGTTCAAATATGGAAAACCATGTATACTATCTGTGTAAGTGTCTTCGTCATTCATTACTATATCAAAAAAATATAAACAATAATCATCTATCATAGCATTAAAGAAAATTCGCATTTATTTAGTTTTTGAAAGTCACGGGGCTCTGCATCCATCTAATGATTCGTTAGTGCAGTCTTCAGATTATCATCGACTGCTTGCTAGCTGGGTCGACTTGACTGTGGCGTTGGAAGAGACGATGGTGAAAAGAGGACGCGTGTGGCCCCAGCGAGAATCCTTTTTTTCAACCTAGCTTGGCTCGCACGAAACCCCCGTTCCAGTCCGTATAGCGATTTTATCTCTCTCAAGTTAATTGTTTCCAAATTTAACCCATCTACTACTGCACATCGAGATGGTTCCGTTTTCCCTATTGTATTGTACTCTCTGTTTTTGCCGCTGGGTACTTCACTGATAGGTAAAAATTGAAATATGACTTAGCCGCAAAAACAATTTTAATCTTTAATTACATACAGAGGATATGACAGTATGACCTTATATATAATATCTGTACTTTTTTTTAGGATTGTTTCTGTACCCGTTTGTTCCTCTATGTAGCGTGTGCCCGTGACCTATGTGTCACAGAGAATGTAAAATAGGCCCCACATGCATGTGCGGCAAGGGACACCATCGCATTCAATGCGCACTTAGCCAATCTTCTTACTTTGTATAAAGTATCCGTCTTGTCATGACGAGATTCTACAAAAAAAAATGATATATATAATTAAACATAATTCAAATTATACAATGAATATTAAAAAACAGAGTCATCTTATCTTCAAGAATGAGGTTAGCGCGATCGGATCCGCCGTTGCCGAGATCATCACTTTAGATCTGCCCTTTCTAACACTACCGACTTCGTGGTTCTTCCCCACCTCCGGCGCTATACACCTCGTCTGAGCCGACGTACTCTGCCTCCCTGTTCGTCGTCCATACCGGTGTACTCCACGTCTCGGTCATCAACCTCGGCGGTATACACTTCCGTCGTTGACCTGGTGGCTAGGATCGGCTAAGGGGGAGGTTGCCCTAAATGTAAACCACAAGGTCGTCGTCAGATCAGGTCCTCACCTCCATCGCTATCAGATCAGGTCGTCCTTGCAACAAGAAAGTGGGGCAACAGCGGATCAAGAACATGAAGCCGTAGCTAGAGCTGGTCGACCACACCGATAGAAAAGGAGAAGTGGAAGGTGACGATGCCGATGGAGAGTTGGAGAGAGGTCACCACTGCCAGACTTGACTGTCCCTGCGTCGCTACCGCCAGACCCGAGGGAGAAGCCATAATTCAGTGGATCTGATGATCTCTGATCACCGGTCATTCTTGATCTCGACAGCGCCGGATATGACTATCCTCTATCCCACACATCACCGTTTTCCTCCTCGCGCCACCGTTTTCCTCCTCCCCGCTGCAGCGTCCTCACTCGTCGAGCCCAACCGTCGCGCCGTTCTGTTTGTCGTGGGCATCGGTCACTAGTGCCGCCACTCATCACGAATCTGCCTTGCAAAACTGGCAAGACACTAGTGCAGGGCATAAAAGAAGGAGAGGATTATAAGAGATTAATCGACGTGAGGAGAGGGGGGCAGTGCCGATTAGGACGCGAGAATAGCGAGTGGTTAGCGATGGGGCGTCAAGGGTGCGGCTGCATGGGAAAGGGAAGAAGAGCGGTTGGGGTGTAAGGTTGTGAGCAATTTAGGGTCAGAGCCAGTTGATGACACATGGCAACATTTCGGTGTATATTAGGAAATACGGGAGTGTGCTACGGCAGAAAGAAGGAAAGAAAGGTGGTGCATGGACAAATTACATTTTTATACTATGTTAATTATGATATATTGTGTGCGATCATTTATTAACCCTGAAGCTTAAACATTCGATTATATTTGACGAGCCAAATCTAATTCCACCTTTTAATTTCATTGGTCTTTTTATTACAGTGATATATAGTACTTGGTACTAGCTAGTGATGCTACGTTGATGGTAGTGGTAACATCTGGAGACGGTGACGTGCCTGTTCAGAAGACCTCCAATGCGGCAGTTGTACGGAACAGGATTTCTGGTGAAATCGCCATGCGGCAACTTTTTGGTCGACCACGACTCGACTAATCAAACACGCAACAGTGCGCACCAACCAATACCACGAGACCGGTGGTGAGGTCCTTCTCATTTGAGTTTTTTTAGTTTCTACTTTTTAGTTTTTATTATCTGTGATGGATTAATATATTTTTCTATTTTTAATTTTTTTTAAATTTAATTATATTAAATAAATCAACTTAACTATAATAAAAAAATAAATTAGCTATAATAAATAAATAAAGCAAAAACCAACGTAATTCCGAAGGCGCACCAAAAAACAGAGATTCGTGGCGATGAAAAGCCGAGATGGAGGAGATGGGGAAAAGCAGCGTAAGGCAAGCAATGCATACGCTGAATTTTTAGGTCCAGTGGGCCGCGAGGAGACAAATCCATGGGGACCTCTTCGCCTCCCCCCACCCCCCAAAAAGGGCAGTGGCCGTCGGTAGATAGATCGGCCGGTGGTCCATGAAACTCGATCCCTACGACCATATCTAATCCTCTTATCTCTACTCCATTTCTTCTCTGATGTAGATGGATTTGTTTAAGTGAAGTATATTCTATCCTTGATCCTATCCATCATTCTGTATATCCCTTTCTTCTCATCTCGGGAGAAGAACATGGCTGGTTCGTGATCTTGGAGATAAAGGTGTCACTAAACGACCCCACCAGTCGATCTTGTTAACAATGGTGGAGGATCTGGAGATGTCACCCTAGCACTAGCGTTCTCCTGGTACTCTCCTACCCTTTCCCCTGAGAATAGAATAAAGAACCTAATATGATTCTATGATCCCAGCACTATGCTACGGGGCAACGGAAATGTACGTTACAGATAAGCAAGGATGCTGTTTGATGTCTCTGCTTCAACATTATTAAGGAGATATACACAGCATGACCGGCTTCAGACCGGGTAAAGTTCTGGCTCAACCCGTTAACCGCCATGATTAATTACTACAGACGAACTGATCCATGCCTGAACTTGCGTTTGTCTACACAAAACTGGGGCGAGCAAATCTTCCTGCTAAGGAGCTGATCGGTTGGCTCTGAAGGTTGCCGGCGATGTGGGCAGGAGCTGCTGCCGTCCTATCTAGGGCAGGATGACAGGGCTGATGTCCCAAATGTCCTTGGCGTACTCGTGAATCGTCCGATCGCTGCTGAACTTGGGGGAACCAGCTGTGTTGAGGATAGACATCCTAGTCCATAACTGCGGTACAGAGATGAATAAATGAGCAGACACTTTGCATGTCCGTGTGCAGACAGTAGAAAAGTAACAGCGTTAGCTGAACTTGAAATAGCATAATGTGAATGCCAAACAGCGTGGAAATATCCGCAAAAACAAAATAACATGTGTACAAATGGAAGTGATGATGATCTGATCTGTCTCCAGAAATGTTGCCAAGTAAGAAGAATGAATCGATGAAGGAAAAAAACTTAACAGGGCGATGTATTTTATATTCTTCCAAAAAGGAAGTTGCAGAATCCTAAAGCACACCAGAGGAATTTTTTTGCGGGGCTACACCAGAGGAAATCAGCCCCTCAATTGTCTCTAATTGTTTTGTGAACTTTGGAAGTTATTTTTGGATTGCATAGAAACACTTCTCTGAAGGAATCGCCTGGCTAGGCTCATGAAAGCTCATCTAACAACAGATCTAGTAATATAACATAATTCGCAATAGTACTCTGACGGTTTATGTTGTTCTCCCAACATACCGATAGAGATTTTCAGTTTCAAATAAGAAATGTTTCTATGATTCAGTTAAGTCATTCTACAGTGAAGCACTACGGTGTGAGCCATCACAATACAAGAAGTTTGAATTTGTGCGCAGTTCACCAAGAAAGCAAATAGCGTCAGTTAGACAACTTACTTTCTGATCTCGGTATGCTTCATCAACCTTTTCCTGGCATTCAATGTAACTGGGGAAATCCTTGCCAACAAGAAAATAATCTGCACGTCCATAACCTTCATTTCCTTCCAAAGAACCCATCAATTCATCATAGTTGTAAGTCCCAAAGACACCACTGCGGACATATTTCTTAACTTCTTCAAATCTTGGGTCAGGCACAAACTACAAATGAAAAATAAAATGGTAAGAATATGATTTTGCTTGCTGCACATAGTTGGGAGAGATCTTTGCTTGCTTGATCGTAAGTATAGCTATATGAACAAGTGCAGTACCTTTCCCTCAGCTCTTTCTTTCCTCAAACTGGCAATTTCATTTGCCTGTGCACCAAAAAGGAAGAAGTTTTCCTCTCCAACCTCCTCTCTGATCTCCACATTCGCACCATCCAAAGTTCCAATAAGAATACACCCATTCATTGCAAACTTCATGTTGCTGGTTCCACTAGCTTCCATTCCAGCAGTACTGAATGGATAAAACGAATGTTAAGTAATGCACATCTTCCACAGAAATTAAAAATCGTGGTATCACTTCTGAATGGTGCTATCCCTACATAGGTATTATAATAAACGAAAAGGAACATAAAAAAATGCCACTCCAGCCAATCCAGGTAAGAGTCTTTCTGTGTATTTGCAGACTACAAAAAGTGGTTAGATTATCACCTGATATGCTGAGACAATTCACTGGCAGGAATGAGCGTCTCGGCAACACTAACATTATAATCTGGAACAAAAACAACCTGGACAGCAAACAAAAATCCTCAGAATTTTTAACCAGTTACTATATATTTACCTCATCCCAGTTGTTAGGAATATCACCATCAGTTGTCTCATTGTAATAAAAGGAAAATAAAATCTGTGGTTATTCAATTTCTCAATTTTTACAAGCATCAACATAAAGAACACTTGTTGCTTTTCAGCAGCAGCTAGGCCACTAGTCAAAGTCATATTGCCATTGACAGCAGATGGAAATGAAAGATGGCAAGTGACAGTAAAGGGACAAATTTACCTTCAATAAATCTCCAATGTCAGGATCATGATTTACAGTAACTGCAACATCTGTAATGAACTTCACGATCCTCTTTGCCTGTATATAAGTGGCAAATGCTTTCCCACCAAATATGCACACCCTTGGAACAAAACTCTCTATTCTTTCTTTTGCACTCATTTCTTTCATCTTCTTGTAGCGGTAGACAATTCCAAGGATATTTAGCAGCTGCCGTTTATATTCATGTATTCTTTTCACCTAAGGCATCCAGTTGACAAAGACTAAGTTAACCAATACACGATAGATGCTTTTCTGATAGAAAATATACCTGCACATCAAACATCGCTTCTGGACTGACAATATATCCTGTCTTCTCTCTTATTAGAGAAACAACCTTCATCTTGTTAGTCTTTTTAGCAGTGCGCCACTCTGATTGCAGATCTTCATTATCAGCAAACTGTTACAGGATGAATTAAAAGCAATATAAAAATAAAGCATAGGTAACAAGGGCCCATAAAAATAAGAGTTAAATGCAGACAATTGGAGAAAGGGACTACTGGAAGTACCTTCTTCAGTTCTGTAAGTTTATCAGTGTTCAGAACCCAGTCATCAGAACCTATCCACTTTGAAATAATTGTACTTAATTCAGGATTACAAAACCGGATCCAACGCCTGGGGGTCACTCCATTTGTTTTGTTCTGAAACTTAGTAGGCCACATCTGGCAAATAAAAACAATAAAATGGCATATGATGAATAGCGTATGTTCAGATGGTTATAGTCTTATAGAAATAGTTGGAAGATAAGATCCCAATACCCAAATCCTCATGTAAATACCTCATAAAAGCTATTGAACACATCTTGTTTCACAATTTCACTGTGAATTTCAGCCACACCATTAACAGAATGCCCACCAACAACACAGAGGTTTGCCATTCGAACAACTCTTGGTAACTCAGGATCAGATTCTGCAAATGGATCTAACTCATACTCAGGTTCCTCATTTTCTGCCTCCTCAATTTCTTCAGATTCAACCTTTTCCTCCACTGTCTTGGATACAACTTTTTCCTCCACTTCTTCCGACTCAGGTTTCTCATCAACCTCAACAATAGATTCCAAAGATTTGACAAGTAAATTCTCCTTCGATCTAGCAGGAGGTTCCCTTTTCTCCTTAGGTTTAATAAACAGTTTGGCAATAGAAGCTGGAAGGTCAATGTTATCTAAAATCCTCATTTCTTTCAGCTTATTTTTTAACAGTGAAATATCTTCTGTTCCATATTTTGAGATGATGCTGTTCATCAGCTGTTTCAAATCAAGGATAAAGACAAGGAAACGTAAGTGGACCTACACAGCATGAAATTAATTGCATAAGCTTTTCTGAGCATCTGATACCTCCTCATCAATTGTTTCTATGATCTGAACATGTCGAGGTAGAAGTTTCTGCATTATGTCCAGGCTCCACTTCTCCAGAGCTTCAGGAAGCACCGTGTGGTTAGTGTATGCCATGGTTCTGTAGATGATTAGGAAATTAGTACAAAATTGAATGGAAGACAAATGAGGATATGAAATAAGTTGATCTGGACTGGATAAACATAAAACTGCAGTCCCTGTTACATTCAAGATTAGCCAAATTGGTAATGTGAATACCTTTCTGTGATACTCCAAGCCTCGTTCCAGCTCAATCCCTTAACATCAATCAGTATTCTCATTAACTCAGGAATGCATAGTGTTGGATGAGTGTCATTCATCTGCACTGCAACTTTAGAGGGAAAGTCCTTCCAGTTGAGAGAATCACCAGCTTTCCGCTCAAAGCGAGCAATAATATCCTGTAGTGAGGCCGAGCATAACGTATACTGTTGCTTCAAGCGGAGAACTTTCCCCTCTGGTGATTCATCCCCTGGATACAATATGTGGCATATCTTGCATAACAAGAAAACCAGTAAATCAAACTTAAGATAGACATTATAACTTTTGTCCACAGTGCTCACAACTTTAGTATTGCTACAACTAGCAGAATTTCCCGCTTAATTGCGCAGCTAGATATTGCAACATTTTTATGTGTTATATAACTCTATTGCTTTTTTCAAATATATTTTTATTTGTTATATAATTGTAGCAGTTGTAATATCTATAGATGATTAATCTACACCACTATGATCTGTTTGGTATGGCTGTGACTTTTGGCTGAAATGTTTGAAGTTCAACTATTTGAGACAGAGATTATGAAGATAGAGATACTCGCTTACAATTTTGGATAGTATAGATGTTAGGTTTTTAACGTGTACTACAATTAATTTATAGATTCTATCTTGAAAAAATACTTCGTTTGAAAGTTAGGTACTATAGTAAAAGCCAAAAAGAACAAGTAGTGTAGATTTTTTTCTTTTTCTCTCAATTAATGAGAGAATTCCTAGGAATTTTTCTTTTTTTCTGATTTAATGATTTTTGTGGGATTTTCTAAACCTTTAAAGCAAAGGAGGTACCTTGAAGATCACTAGTTGTTTGTAGGTATATGGATTTTATAACATAACACAAAAAATTGTAATCTAAAATATAATTAGATACTACTGAAAATGAGAGGACAAGTCCACAATTTAGCCCAGGCACTCTTACTGGTCTATACATGCAATGCACAAAATATACCAGACAACTGGGCATGAAAGACACAAATGCTCGACATGCAACAATACAAATCATAGGAAATGGATTTCAAGAGCTCTGCTATCAAGAGACTAGTATAATGCAGCCATATCTCATCAGTCCTTTCGATTGACTGAGAGATACCAAGATGATACCAAGAACTAACACAAAAGACATCGTAAACAATTGTTAACACCAAATCAAGAGGTTATGGATGTAACTAGACATTTTTTTAGCCTTCGAAACAATAGTCTGTTAAGAGTTAATGCTTTTTTACTCAAAAGGGAAGTTTAGGCAAATTAAGACCTTTTCCGCATTTAGACTAGCTTCATAGGCCTTGGCATGATCTCCAGCATTAAAAGCGCCCAAATCAAAATCTTGTGATGGTACTGTTGTTGACCAAAGGCGAAGATTATTAGTAGTTTTAGTCTTGTAGCCAGGAATAGGGATATCATGTGCAACAGCCTTGATATTCTCTCCTCCAATCCAGTTCTTCCTCCCATCGGTGCCTTCAACCACTTTTCCGTAGAATTTCAAAGGATAGGAGACATCATTTCTTACAATCTCCCATGGATTTCCCATCTGGAAGATATAGTATATAGTCATAAATGGCATAAGAAGCTAGCAGGCCGGTCTATAAAATAGTTGGCCATTATAACCAATGTACCAACATAATCAACATTCTGGAGATCAAGTAGTAAAATATGAGGTGTATCAGACTATCAGTACCTCTAGCCAATTCTCAGCTACCTCCTCCTGACCATCTTTTGTTATGATTTGCTTAAAGAGGCCATATCTGTACCGAAGTCCATATCCCCATGCTGGATAATTTAGGGTTGCCAAAGAATCCAGAAAACAGGAAGCTAGACGGCCTAGACCACCATTGCCAAGGGCAGCATCTGGTTCCTATTTGATTGTAATTGCAAAAGTACATCAATAAGCTCACTTTGGCGTAATTTCAATGGAATAACTCGATCTGAAAGCTACATGAAGAACACAAGTCAGACGATGGAACATGTGGGAGCTTTTCCTTTTCAGATAGTTTCAAAACAAATAGAAGGTAATGAATTAATAATAAAATGTGAAATTTGGAATTTTAAATAATGAAACTGCATGACACAATTTTGATATGAACTAAGAACCAACTCTCTTAAAGAAATTCCTGCCTGGCTAGCAACATCCTCTAGGTCTTGTCCAAGTTGTTTTAGTGCTTCTGCGTATTGACCAGTTAGCTCTAGGTTGCCAATAGCATTTGTGAGAGCTCTTCCCTACAGTATACAAAAATAACCAAATAACATCACAATGCAGTTACTGAAAGATAAGAGATGAGGATAGAGGAAGCAGCTTGTGAGACCTGTAAAAACTCCATGGACAGGTAATAAGCTTGCTTTACATTCATTCTGTTGTAATAGTCATATGTTGCATTCCAATTCATTATCAGGGCATCAAGAACACTTTTAGCAGTTGCATGGTAAGCCTTTAGGGGTGAAAAGTTCTCTGGGGAGAACAAGGGTGTGAACTCCACATGGTGCTTGATGTTTGATGCAATGGCAGACGAATCAATGGAATTTAACACACTTGGAAGCTCTGCATTACAAACAAAACAATTCTAGGATCAGAAAACTAAACGAATGTGTGAACATAGTTACATTAATGTGAAAATTCTTGAAAAACACCCTGGATATATACCACTTCATCATCTGCCACGAGTATTTGTATAATAAAATTGTCAGGTAAAGTTGTGTCATATTTTATCCTTTGCCACGAAAATTAATGATTGCTACCAACTCTTACCAAAGCTTCTGCCTTAATTCAATGATCCAAAAAATCGTAGCGGTGTTTCAAGTTTCAACCACTTTCAGAAAAATTAAGCCTTAGTATATTGATCCTGTTTGATTGTCATTTAACATCAGCAGTGCTACTATGTTCTAACTAGCTTCGAAAAAGTGATATACTGTGTGACCTTGAAGGAAAGACAAACGATCTAATTCCCATCTGCAGACTTTGGGCATTTCTTAAGACTTCTTCTACAATTCCTAGTAATATTACGGCAACGTTCACTGCATCATCACACAAACAAACAAGAGACCCCAATACACCACCTAGAAATTTCTCAGAATTTGCTATTCGGAATACAGAACATTTGATCCACCAAAGCACTACAGGACCATCAAAATAGCACCCAGTCCAAGTGAATTCAGGATAGACATTTTTAAGTTCATTCGAGAATTTGGCAATCCTCTAATCTGCAGACGCAAAAAACTGACTCGCACACAAAATCACCACTAACCCATCAAAGCTCACCACCACCAGTCCACCACAATATCGAACACGGAGCACATCCGCGCACACGCGGGTACAAGGATCACGTATCCGCATCGCGTCAACAGCAATTCAAACCACATTACTGCCAATCAGCATCTGAGACGTCAGAATTAAAGGGAAGGCGCAGCCGCTTACCTTCCTCGGGTGAGACGGAGCCCTGCACGTCCCGATCGCTCACCACGCTCCGCACCGCGAGCCCCCGCCCCCGCCGCCGCCTCAGCGCTACCGCCCTGCCGGCACCAACGAGGAGGCCGCCGGCGGCGGCGGCGGCGGCGAGCGGGCAGGAGTCCGTGGCGAGCGGCAACGGCGGCGAGGTGGTCACCATTGGTGTGTGCTATGCAGTGAGTGTGATGCGGGCGACACGCCGTATCTGAGGGGGAGAGATGTGATGACTGATGAGCGCTGAGTTGCGATTTGCGAGGAAGAAATCCAATCGATCGAAGGGGTTAAAATATCTCGTAGTGTGACGGCCGTGGCGTGCCGTGGCAATAAATTATCCGTGCAATATGGTGGCCAGTACACGTGTTATGCCACTGGCTGGTGGGCCCGCGTCAGTACACGGTGGGAGGCGTGGTTCACGTGCCACTGTGTCAGCTTGTTTCCATACGTGTATTTGGTGTAATCGGAGCGGATACGGATGTATATCATTTATTTTGTATTCTATTATATATATTTTTTTAAATCGGAGTCAGACACGGATTTACCGGATACCCATTTTTCCATTCCTTATTCATTTTGTAAAGCTTCGGACGGTCGGTCGACGGAAATTATCCGTTTCTTTACACAAGATATTGGATAGTAGGATACGATCAGAATGAATACAGAGAGATTAATCATCAAGATATCGAAGTAAGAACACTCAATATTCTCTGAATGTTTAGATATAACAATCCGCTTATATGTTATTTTTGTTCCTAACTGAAGTCACAACAGAATTCCTTATATCACTTGACATACGGATATATACGGACAGATATTATTCATCCCGTATATTGTTTTATATTTTTTCTTCAGAGTTAGAGTCAGACACGGATAGTGTTGGATACTCATTTACCTTTTCCTATTCGCTTCACGAGTCTTCGGTGAATCAATCGTACGGAAATTATCCGCTCTATTTACACCCCTATTTCTACGGTTAGAAAATGGCTCCCTTTCTCGAGAGCGTTTTGTCATACTTTTCGACGGCTGAAAATGAGTCTTCGATTTTCTAGTGTTTTTGTCCTTTTGGAAGTCCCTTTTCTGGAGTATTTTAGCTTTTCCTATCTTATGGCCCTATTCTTCAGTATGTAACTTATGATTTTGACTATAACTTATTAGTTTAATAAATAATAATTATTGAAAAATGTTAAAACTAAAAATTGATTGAAAAATAGAAAAGAATATGACATTTTTCTTAGAAAATTCATTTCATGATGCAAGGCAAGGGAAGATTATGTTTGTTTTTGTTGCAGTTTGACTGCTCTGGTGAAATCCTTATGCGTAATGGCCACTCGTCTACTGCACAACCCAGCAGGCAAGGGGCCATGCTTTGTGTGTGTCTTGCCTGCGGGACCACCATTACAGGTGAGGTAACATTGTCGATTTGGGTTTCTTGATCATGGAATGTGTCTGCGTTTACTTTCTTTTTCCGATAAGTGTTCGGTTGTTTGCTGGGGAATAAACGGCTTTACTTGATTTCTTGTTGGTAAATGGTTTCTTGTTGGGTATATGGACGGTTACAGTTGATTTCTTGTTGGGAAACGATTGCTCTTATGAGAAGCAATTGTTTGCTGGAGAGTGGACAATATTTACGAGATTGCTTGTTACGAATGATTTTCTTATTAGAAACCTCTTTGTATTATGTTATGTTTTTAAAGAAGTATGAATCTTTAGAATTTTTCTAAATAACATATTTTCTAGTAATATTACATAAATAGTGCATTTAAAATACCAACAAAAGACTGGGTGATGCGGATACACACGTATCTTATATTTTTCAGTTAAATATATTATTCAACTGAAAAAAATTATTGAACCGCATAAAATATGGTCAGGTGAATTCATTCCAAACTAAACATAATATTGTTATTCATAAGAATGGAATACTACCTCATATTATCATATGGTGCATTCTCAAGGTTGTCAATAGCAAAACAATAGAGAGGCACAAGAAAGAGGATAATCACATTAGGTGCCAAAGACATAAAGAAACAAACCCCATGTGGATGGGGGGAAAGCCCATGCAGTGGAAGAGCAAAAAAGAAGAGGCCAAAGAATTAAACTACAAGATTTGGATAAGATTTGCAAACCTAATTCGTACCTCCTACAAATCCAACTAGATTCAAACTCGGATTCAACTCAGAACTCAATTCGGATTCGGTTCAAAATAGCCTGACAGACAGTTACTAAAAAGGTCATACTTTTCACAAACAGAGTCCGATTCGGGCGTTCTTGTGGTTGTTGAAAAGCTTATTTCAACACCTATGCAATGGATCTGATCTCACCTTTAAATTCATCATGAATCAAAAGCTATGACCAAAAGAATATGACGGTTATAAAATTTAGTTTCCTTTTTGTGAGAGTTCGAGTCTAAAACAATATAGGATTGAATTGTACTCAATTTGAGGACCATATGGACGTTCCAAGTGGCTATATAAGCCTTGTATGCATAGCCTTAGGGCTCAGACCACCTTTGAGAATTAATTTACTATTATTCGTGCTTAAGTTCCGTGAGGAATTAGAGAGTTTCTTCAATCAAGATCGTTCAGCCTTTCCACTGGGAATTGGGTGTACGATAGATCTTCGTTTGGTGGTTGACGAAATCGACACAAGTGTGTTTTGGCGGATTAAATAGTGTTCGTCTCTTACACTGGCATTGAAGAATTGTTATGATTCATCAAGACTCCCGTGAGTATCCATCCTATGTCAAGAAGATCGGATAACCCCGTATCACCGAGTCACCAGTACCAACAAAAGACCTGGTCACCAGTCAGCCAGTCACCACTAGTTCCAACATAGCATTTGTTTAACACCCAACAATCAGCTGATTATATTGACTCCACTAAGAATACAGAATATTAGCAAGTGGTAATTAAAATATTGCTTTAACTGACCAAACCACATAGCGACAAAGGATTGAAGTGGAAAAAGGGCAAAGGAAATATGCATCTTAATCATGAGCACCTTATAGCGGTGTCGATGATCATGGGCAGCACATTGAGCTAGAATGCACAGTGATGGCCGATCCCATCTACGATTGAGCCAGTGAATATTTACCTGACAAAAGCTTCTCTCAAGTTGGTACTCACCACAAGCCCTGCACACACAGAACCGAATTCAGGGGCTGCTCATTTGAGCTTTTTTTTAGCTTCAGTTTTTTTTACTATTCAGTAATTTCATATTTTTCTAATTTTTTTTACATTTTTTAAATTTAATTATGCCCAATAAGCCAACTCAGTTACAGTAAAAAAAATAAGCTAGTTATAGTGAAATTTCAGTCAGAAACCAGAAGCCATCGTTATTCCGAACGCCCCTCAGTTGCTCGTGTACCAAATCTGGCCAAAACCTGGGCCTAAGGTGGCTAGTACCTTCAGCAAGCGTGTTCACCGCCCTAAATCACCATCGCAGCACCAAACAAGCATGCATTTTTCAATACAGGACATCAGTGCACCACAATAAGGAAAAGAGCTTAAATGTGAGGGGTACCAAATACAAAGTGCATGCACCTTGAGTGGTTATAGACATGCACCACATCGGCCCCCCGCTGATGCCACCATCCGTTAATTTCATTGAGGAAATTAGCACCAGCAGCGTTAGAAGAAGAAAAAACTCAAATCCTCACCCAACGAATTCACCAAACAAAAAACAAAGAAAAATAGGCAAAATTCGTGGCCCAGATTGGCAAGGGATGCATGGACCTAGCATCTCGATGTCTCGATCCATGGCAGCGTCCCTAGATGGTATGCGCTTGTACGCAGGGTTGTGTGAGGAGAGTGAAGGTCGATAGAAGGGGGGTGGCGGCGACGTAGATTAGAGGAGGAAGGGGCCGAGAGTAAATCGGATGAGGGGGAGATAAACATGGGGAGGGGGGCGGTAGGTGGGGAGGGGAGGCAGTGGTGGGAGGACATGTTGGGGAGGCGTCGGTGGGGGATTGCGGTAGCACAAATTGGGAGGGGAGGGGGGAGGAGTCTAGTCGAGTGCGAGGTCGAGCACGTGGTGGGGAAGGTTGCGTGGACGGAGGCGAGCGGTGAGGCGGGTGAGGGCAACGCGAGCAAGAATCGGCGTGAGAAATCGACGACGAGGGGGTGAGGGACGGGCCCGAGGGCAGACACGAGGGTGTGGAGGAATCGGTGACGAGGGAAGCGAGGGGCGGGTACGAGGGCGTAGAGGAACCGACGAGCAGGGGGTTGAGGAATCGACGAGGAGGGAGGTAAGGGATGGGCCCGAGCAGAGGACACGAGGTCGAGTGGCCGGGGGGGGGGCGGGATAGTCGGCATGGGTGTGGACATGGGTGTGATCTAGAGGGTGCGGTGCTGACAGAATATGGACCGTTGGATTGACGACAGATCTTTACTATTATAAAAGAAGGAGTTGGTGGTTGCCGAAACCTCTATCCAATCTGGACCGTCGGATCTTCCCTCCCCCTCCCCTTCCCGGCCAACCCTAAAACCCCTCCAACCGCCGCCCCCCTCCTTCCCCTCCCGGCCTCCCCTCCTCCCCCTCCCCCCACCGCCCCCCTCCCCCTCCCCAACGACGACCCCGCCTCGCAGATCTCGCGCACCGCCGACCCATTGCTACCCCTCATGCGGGAGTGCGCCCGGATGGCGCGCGCGACCGCGAAGAAGACAGCCCCGGCCGCCCCGACCACGCGCGCGGGACCTCTTCCGGATCCGCACGGGCAAGGATCCCGCCGCCCGCCTCCTTGATCCCCTCGCTCTCCCCGCCGCCTCCCCCACCCCTTGCCGCCTCGCTCTCCCGTGTCGCAGCGCCTCCTCCTCCTTCCCACCCCGCTCCACCGCCTCCTCCTCTCTTCACCTGCACGCTGCGCCCGCCTCGCCTCCTTTTCCTCCCCACCCTCAATCCCCCATCGGACCGAGTCCGTCCGGCAAACTGCAAGTCTGCGCCATCCCTTTACGCCTCTGTCCAAGCCCAAGAGAGAAGATGCCTTATTTCCTCCGCCACCTTCGCCGGCGGTGGTCGCTGCAGCCGCCCTCTGCCGGAGATTACATCACTGTTTACTTTCGGTAGGGTCATATAAAATCCATCCATTGTCTTTCTTTTGGCAATAACAGAAAACAACCTTCTACAATATGATTGTAAAATACTGTTGTCATAGTAATTTTAAATCAAGACATCTTGGTGACATCAGCATATTGGAGGTAGTTACTGATTTTTTTTTTACCGCTGTATAGCTACGGTTCCCATTTGATTTGGCTATTTGTACACTGCTTTCTTTGATTCTCTGTCAGTATGAATATGTATGTTTTGTTTGATTCATGATGATGTAAGAAAAAGTTGATATTTGTTATTCAGTTTGAGATCATATTTGATAGATTAAATTTAATAGTTTTAGAAGGCTCGTGGAATGAACTACCAGAGATTTTTTGAGATTGACGCAAAGTCGAAGCGGCGAAGCGCTGCTTAGCTCCGAGCCTGAGAGACAGACTGATCCGACTCAGAAGCTGATGGCCGCGGCGGCGATGGACGTCGACGGCGGCGGCGGCGAGCGGCCGTCGGAGAAGGAGCTCTTCCGCGCCGCGGAGTCCGGCGACGCCGCCGCCTTCTCCTCCCTCGCCCCCGCCGACCTCGCCGCGGCCCTCAACCTCCGCAACGAGGACGGCCGCTCCCTCCTCCACGTCGCCGCCGCCTCCGGCCACATCCAGGCAAGGACCGTGTATTCTCTAGCCTCCACCAGTCTGTTCGGTCTATGGGTTTAGAGGGTTTTGACGCCCTTTTCGCTATGTGGTGGTGGTTGTTTAGGTGGTGATCGCGCTTGCGGAGGCGGGCGGTGACTCCCCGGCGAGCGTCGTGAACGGGAAGGACGAGGAGGGGTGGGCGCCGATCCACTCGGTGGCGAGCAGCGGCAACGCAGAGATCATGGCCATCCTGCTCGATCGAGGTACGGGATCTTACCGTTGCATTTGCGTGAACTGTGCTGTTTGTGCTGCAAGTCTCTACGATTAGTTGGGGAAATTGCTTTAGGATTAGTTGATATTTTTCTGATGACTTTGTTTGCACGAGTAATTTCTGCCAAGTGCAGTAATTAGTACGGTACAAATGCGAGCAGCATGTTTTTTTGTGACACTGGGGAGCATGGTATTGCTCCCTGGAAATATTTGTTCTTAGTAGAGTGATTTGGCTGATTTGTTGATATATTAGAGTCCAAGTAGGGCTACTATTGCTACATGAAGCAGGGTTTCATTAATTTGGCTGGATGTGCTAAACGTCCTGTTCAGCTGATAAAAGCCTAATTTTTATTTGAGTCGGGTCATGAATTCCCCAATAATGTTGATTTTGTTATGTATCATGATCCATGTAGTATTCCTATCTGCTGTACCTTCAACTGCAAGAATGATAGCAGCAGTGTTCAATGGCCACATAGTTGCTGTAAGCCTGTAACAATTTCGAATCAGTATTGGTGTTGGGGAATGATCTGAGCTCATTATTTATGTGGTGCTTGTTTTGTTCTCGGGTAAAAGTTGTCATGGATATCAGTGCAGGTTGCTGCTGTCCTCCTTTTGGATCTTCTTTAGAACTTCTGCAATCATATGTTGCACTAGTTTGTATATCCTGCAAGAAAAATTAGAGCTGACATGCCTGGCCAGAATAGGAATGGTGTAGCGAGTGATGTTGCATCTTTATTTCTAAATAATTTTGCTAGCAAATTCCTGTTCTTTCCAAAAAGTTTAAATCTCCCTTTAGCATTGCAAAGCACCTTAGCTTGGCTTTAAAAGCTTAAGTCTCCCTTTAGGTTTGCATAGCACCTTAGCTTGGCTTTCTTTAAGGCTCTGTTCCAAACAGCTTCCGTCTTTTGGCTTTTAGAAGCTGGCTTTTGAATGGGGTGGTTTCTCAAGATAGTTTATATACGCTGTTTGTAAGAGTCATTATAGGAGCCGCTTTGAACGGAGTAGCTTATCAACGTAAGTATTCCTTACTCTCTTAACCTCTCTCGCAATCAGCCAAAGGGTACAGCTAAAAGCCACAACACTTTTGAACAGAGCCTAAACTCCCAGTTATGTCTCCCTGTAGTAGATCTGGCTTTTGTTATAAGCATTATACCAATGCCTTGCTCTTATATTGTTAGAAATGAGTTTGTTTTCCACACTGTGTATGAATTTTGAGATTCCAATAGTCCCACCTTGTTCATTTTGGTAGTTCTTGCTAACTGGTATAATTATAACTTTTATAATACCAGGTGCTGATGTTGACCTCACTACTGATGGTGGCCGAACTGCTCTTCATTACGCTGCTAGTAAAGGGCGCCTTAACATAGCTGAAACACTAATAGCGCATGGTGCAAATGTCAACAAGAAAGATAAGGTCTGTAGACTTTTAACAATCTAGAAATATCATGCATGGACTCTCAGGTCTCAAATTTTCTGCATAACTGTGTCCGCATATAATCTAGGAACATAAAGTTGACCAACAGAAAGAGAAAAAAATAGATAGGTTTGCAACAAAAGTGTTTTTGAGGAGATATTTACTTTAGCAAAATGTTTCTGTCCTCTAGGTTCAGTTTGGGAATAAAAATTGACTATACTGTAGACATCCACCTATACCTACGAATATTTTGTGGATTTGTAAGTCTTCTCAATGATCAGGTACAGTAGTTTTCATGAAATATGTTTGTCATTGTTGCTGCATATGCCCACTAGTTTATGCATTTTCATTGCACTGAATTAATTTGGCAGACATGTAAACATTGAACTACTATCTTGTCAGTTTGGCTGCACACCCTTACATAGAGCTGCGGGTACTGGAAATGCTGAGCTGTGTGAGTTCCTGATTGAGGAAGGTGCAGATGTTGATGCGATTGACAGGACAGGACAAACACCTCTAATGCAAGCTGTTATATGTGAGAACAAAGGGGTAATTTATCTTGCTTCCTTGCAGCAAGTCACTGAGATGCATAGTTCATGTGATGCTCTTCAAGTAATGTTAAAATTTTCATGATTCTGTTTATTCTATGGGTGCATGGTAAAATACACCTTGAGTGCCAATTTATTTTTTACATTAAGAATTCATGATGATGATTCAAGTCACTGATATGCATAGTTCATGTGATGCTCTTCAAGTAATGTTAAAATTTTCATGCTTCTGTTTATTCTATGAGTGCATGGTAAAATACACCTTGAGTGCCAATTTATTTTTTACATTAAGAATTCATGATGATGATTCTAGCATTTGCCACACTGACTTGATGTTAAACTGAGTAGACAAATTAGTTCATTAGCGACCCACTGGCACCCAAAGATCAAGTAATACCCCTGATCTCTCCTGGAGCTTGATTTGTTACAAAAATTTGCATCAACTTGATTGATTGCCATAGGGTTTGCTGAAATAAATGGATGTGGATCATTACTGATTCTTGTATTACAATTGTTTTCTAGGTTGCTCTTCTGCTAATTAGACATGGTGCTGATGTTGATGTTGAGGACAAGGAAGGCTATACTGTCCTCGGTCGAGCATCTGATGGCTTTAGACCTGCGCTGATTGATGCAGCCAAGGCAATGCTTGAAGGCTGACAGTGTGGTACGGCTCAAAGGTAATGGGAAGTATCTGGAACAGAAAAACTGTCCTGAAGAACAAGCTTTCGTTGTGTATTCCTGGTATAAGTATGAACCCTTTCCATTTAAAATTAGATTGACCTGCTAGACTTATCGTTTGTTGTCAAGAATTATTGTAACTTTAAGCTGCTATGCTGTTAGATTTCTTTAACCTTGTTTTAATCATCAGTATAATTCTGACTCCTGTGCCTGCTTTGTTTTCCTTGCACAAATATGCGCCATGCTGGGATGGTCCTTGACTGCCAACATATTGCCTGCCCCTGTTTTACCTGGATAGCAATGGAGTAGTAGTTAGTAAAATGCATTCATTTGAAACTTGTCACCTGGTTGGCATTCTAGAACTATGTACAGGCCTTAATGTGGTCAGCTTAGAGAACCTATTAAACCTTCTGAGCCCTCGGCATAGTAATAATAAAGCAATCGGAAGTTGGAAGTTAGAACAAGGCTAACAAGGGGCTAGTGTATCAGTGCTGGCTGTTTTTCTGCTATGCTGTAGATCACACGAGCGTCTTTAGTGATCGGTAATGGGGCTAGTGTATGATGTAGGGTTTGAATCCAGGTGTGGTGTCACTGGTGTGTGGGACAGCTATCTGCACCCAAAGGCCAAAGTTTTACCAAACTGTTTCCAGAATTTTCCAGAGTATGTATACCCCTGCAGTTGTGCCAGCCATTGGATGATTGGTACTCCATTGACCTAAACTAAAAGACCTTGCTGTCGTTGACAATGATGACATACAATGCTCGTACGTGCTGGAGGAGCGCAAGAGGCCGCTCAGTTGGGATGAAATTACACTATAGTTGATGGTGCTTTATTTGATATAATTAATTTTTAAAAAATTTAAAAATAAAAAACAGATTAACCCATCACGTATAATGCAAATGAATACGAAAAAACCGATAAAAAAGCTCAAAAAATACCTAAAAGTCAAAAAAATTAAAAATTATTAAAAAATAAGTCAGACGCTTAAATCCATATGAACAGGGCGTAAATCGTGCAGCACTATCCATGGTGATTGTAGGGTGCCGTACGTGCTTTTTATTGATGCCACATGATTAGTACACTTACTAGTGTTGTAGGGGTGGCTCCCACATAAACCCAGCTAGCCTGTTGAGAAGGTTATAAGTCATGTAAATGACGTAGCTTATCCCTGAAGGGAGGTTCGGTGTAAGGTTACGATGACTCCTTACGAGAGAACCGTATATATCATGTCCAGCTCTTGGGAAAGAGCCCAGAGGTCATTTGTTCACCTAACTCTCCACTACCATATCTCTCTCTCTGTTTGGTCTGTAGCCACAACAGTTGGCGCCGTCCGTGGGTACGACGGAAGCAAGCCTCAAGATCGCAGGAAGGATGGCACCGAAGAAAGTTTCATCATCGGCAGCGAAGGAGGCTGTCGTGGCGAGGCCTCGCGTCAATACCAGGGCTTCGACATCGGTGGTCGGGGGTGCGAACGACGACGCTCATCACGCGGCTATTGGCCCCGCCACCACCGACGCCATCGACCCCGCCACCACCGACGCCATCGACCCCGCCACCACCGACGCCATCGACCCCGCCACCACCGATGCCATCGACCCCGCCGCCACCGATGCGACAGCCAACCCCAACGATACCGGCCGGGTGCTAGGGAGTGGTAGCCCCGACGCCCGCCGAGGCGCAACCACCATCCTTACACTCGGTGCGGGAGCACTAAGGGGCCCCGTCGGCGACATGGGCCCTACCGTTGGCGTCGGAGTCCACCATGCGAATGTGATGAGCAACCCAAGGCCCCAGGAGGTGGTTGCGTCTACCTCGACCATGCCCATTGCCCCATCCACGCCCGCAGTGGAGAACGCCCTGCTGGCAGCCCTCGGCACGCTCCAGCAGGAGCTGGCGGATCTCCGGGGGGCCGTGCGGAGAATGCAAGAGGCTCGGAGTCAGCCGCCCCCGTTGGTGGTCGCACCGGAGCCCATGCCCGAGCGCGCGGACAACCGGGACGCCCCCACATTCAGTCACGCTTCACTGCGACGCGTGGACCGGAAGTCCCCGCTATTGGCGGGCCTACAGCAGGCAGCGTGGCCGGAGGATTTTAAATTCCCCAGCTCCATTACGCCGTACAAGGGCGACACGGATCCCCGAGAGTTCGTACGCGTGTACGAGACCGCCATCGAGGTGGCGGGCGGAGACGATACCACCAAGGCGAAGAGGCTCCTGCTCGCGTTGCACGGAGTGGCGCTCCCATGGTTCTTCACCATAGAACCGAACTCCATATACGCATGGGTGCAAGTTCGCGACCGTCTCTACAACAACTTCTAAGGGAACTACGTCGAGCGTGTCGACGCGGATCAGCTCTTTGCAGTCAAGCAAAAACCATCGGAAAGGCTCCGCGAGTACTTCAAACGATTTGCAAAGGTCCGCTGTCAGGTCAAAGATGTTAATGAGACAACAATCATCAACGCAGCGGTACAGGGTCTCCGCCCGGGGCAGCTAGCCGAGTACAACGCGCGGAAGCCAATCAAGACAGTGGCGAAGCTCTTCGACAAGATGGAGAAGTACGCCCGAGCGGAAGAAGACGCGAGTCGGCGCTAGGACAACGAGGCCGATGCCAACCCAGCGGAAGGTGCCGCGAAAAGCGCCGACCCGTTGAACGCACGTTCCTCGCGGACCAAGCGTAGGCAGGAGTCGTCGAGGGACGCCTCCCAGCACAAGGACGCGACGGCTGACAAGCCTCAGCGCGGCCGTCAGACGTCCCGGCGACCTCTCTACGTCTTCGACGTTGAGGGTGGCTCGGAAGACAACGCCCCTGCCAACCGCGGGGCCAGGGCCCGACGAGGTCGGGGGCGAGGCCGAGGCAGGGTCGCGACGGTTGGGCCCGTGCGGAATATGGCGATCAACACCGCCACAGTGGTGCGAGGTGCACGGCCAAGGCAATCATGACACTCGCTCCTGCACCACTATCGCGGCGCTTCGGCAAAGCGTTGCCAGAGAGAGGGATCTCGAGGCGCGCCCGCCCATCGTGGCGCACGTTCAGCAGCCACCGGACGGTCCCCTAAGGATTCGGGATCAGGAGCCGCAGCCTCAAGAGGGTCTCCGGCGAACGCAAGCCCAGGTGCCACAGCCCCAGGAGAGCCCCCTGCGGATCCATGCCCTTGAGGGCGCTCCGCGTAGGGTCATCAATGTAATCTCCGGAGGCTCCTCCTTGGAGTTTGCCTCCGAGCGACAGCGCAAGGCCTACGTGCGAAGGCTACACCACGTGGCGGCGTACCCGGCTCATGCGCCTCCAGATTGGGTGCAGCATGCGATCACCTTCACGCCAGCCGACGTCGACGGCGTGGAGTTCCCCCATCAGGATCCCCTAGTTATCCAGGTCGCGGTTGCCGGGTGCGACGTCCGGCGTGTCCTGGTCGATGGGGGCAGCTCCGCGAACGTTTTGTTCGCACAGGCCTTCGACCAGATGGCGATCCCTCGAAGTCGCCTAGGCCCCTCAACAACTCCGTTGCAGGGCTTCGGAGGTCAGCCACTACTAGCGCTAGGCCAAATATGTCTGCAGATTTCCTTCGGCCAGGATGACAACGTGGCGAGCAGGGACGCCACCTTTGACGTCGTTGATATCCAGTACCCCTACAATGCCATTTTGGGGAGACCGACCCTCAATTTCTTTGGGGCGGTGCCACACCATAGCTTCCTATGTGTGAAGCTGCCGGGCCCGCGAGGTATCATCACCGTCCTGAGCGACCAGCACATGGCCCGGCACCTGGAGCATGGAACCCGAGGCCCGTCCCTGGGAGCTCAGTGAGGCCATCAGGATAGGCGCGCCCGTACACGCCTTACGGCAGCCCAGCGCCAGAGGCTCCGCATCTCACCGTCACGACAACGGGTCCCATGGTTAGTACCTGACCTCTTGTACTCGCTCACCCGCGCAAATGAGAATTTAATAAAGTTCGCCGTTTGCGAAGCTATTCATGCTCCCCACCACAAACGCGCGGAGGCTTGCCCCCGCACGCACTCCCCGGAGTATAAATAAGACGCGGATGTTTTCCCTGCGCACTCTACTGAGTATAAACAAGACGCGGAATTCTGCGCACGCGTCGGTGTTATTACCGCGCGTACTCCCCGGAGTATAAACACGTGGTTGATATTCCCACACGCACCGCACGGAGACTCACCTCCGCAAGCACAGCGCATGGAGACTCACCTCCGCACGCGCAGCGCATGGAGACTCACCTCCGCACGCGTAGCGCACGGAGACTCACCTCCGCAAGCGCAGCGCATGGAGACTCACCTCCGCACGCGTAGCGCACGGAGACTCACCTCCGCACAAGCACCGCACCAAGGTCCGCCTCCACACGCACTCTACGGAATGTAAATAAGACGTAGTGACGAGGTCCGCCTCCCCACGCACTCTACGGAGTATAAATAAGACGTAGCGACGAGGTCCGCCTCCGCACGTACTCTACGGAGTATAAATAAGACGTAGCGACGAGGTCCGCCTCCGCACGCACTCTTCGGAGTATAAATAAGACGCAGCGACGAGGTCCGCCTCCGCACGTACTCTACGGAGTGTAAATAAGACGTAGCGACGAGGTCCGCCTCCGCACGCACTCTACGGAGTATAAATAAGACGTAGCGACGAGGTCCGCCTCCGCACGCACTCTTCGGAGTATAAATAAGACGCAGCGACGAGGTCCGCCTCCGCACGCACTCTATGGAGTGTAAATAAGACGTAGCGACGAGGTCCGCCTCCGCACGCACTCTACGGAGTATAAATAAGACGTAGCGACGAGGTCCGCCTCCGCACGCACTCTACGGAGTATAAATAAGACGCAGCGGGGGGACGCCTCCGCGCGCACTCTACAGAGTATAAATAAGACGCAGATGTTTTTCCTGCGCACTCTACTGAGTATAAACAAGACGCGGACGTACCGCGCACGCGTTGGCGTACCCTCCGGAGCTTAAGTAAGCCGTGGTTGATAGTCCCACGCATTCTCTGGAGTACAAACAAAGACGCGGATGTTTTCTCTGCGCACTCTACTGAGTCTAAACAAGACGTGGGTGTCCCGCGCACGCACTGGTGTTATCACCGCGCGTACTCTCCGGAGTATAAATAAGACGTGGACGGTATTCCCACGCACTCACCGGAGTCCACATACAACGGCGCACGGACTCCAGAGGCTTCTCGCGCTCCCAGCAAACCGCGTGCGCCGCATGGACGGGCGGCCGTGAGTTCAGGGGCGAGGCGCACGGGTTCAATGGCATGCGCCTCTGCAAAAAAATCGAGAAACCAAACGCGCCCGGTGAAGGCGCCCACACGGGCGCGGTCTCCCGGCGCGGGGAGGTGCCACAGCGAACGCCCATTGACGTTCGAGCTCGGGGCGCAGCATCGCCCCAATAAGGCGGCACAAGACGGAGAGCGCCCAAGGCCCCCAGGGCGTGCCGCCCTGAGCTGGAGGAGTCGGAGCCAGCCCTTGGAGCACCACGGCTCCCTGTAGCACCACAAGCGCAAGACCCCTCCTCATCTCAAGCATCCAAACAGGCCCCTGCATGGGACAACGCGGCCGGATGCCGCCTCTCTAGCGTGACATAGAAGTCTACTCCCAAAGTTAGGAGCGGCCTTGATGAAGTACATCTTTGACCAGGCTACTCGAGGGGAGCAGCCTCAAAAAACTTACAACCACGGAGGTCTTCTAGCCTTAATTAAATATTAAATCCGTATATAAGGATTTTTTTCAATCCTTATCATGTCTCATGCTGCATGGTGCTTAGCGCCAATAGCAGTCCGGTGTTGCGGTCTATGATCAGGCAGATGTTGGGTCGATCTTGAACTACTGCTTGCTTCACGTTGGCTAGAAACCACAGTCAGCTATCGGTGTTCTCATTTTTCACAATTGCAAATACCACTAGGAGTAGCTGGCCATTCGCTTCAGCTGCCACCACCGTCAATATCGTGCCATTGTACTTGCATCCATCACGAGCACTAGATGATAGTACTTAAGCCATTCGACCGCCTGCTGAAATGCCCAAAACACTCGGTAAGGATGAAATAATTGAGCCTCTTCACAAAGTCACATGCTTTCTTGTATGTGCCATACATTCTATATATGACCATTATCCCCGCTCATCAAATCTTACCGTAGCTCACCGAACAACCAACCAAGCTTATAACATCAGCCATCAACAGCTTTAGCGAAACTGCGACATCCACAACTACGGGGTGACTGATTAGGCTGGCAACATATGATGAAGTCACATTCCTGTGTTGTGTAGCACTCTGCAAGCTCACAAGTATGTTCCTTCACCATCATTATCCGAAAGTGCGTTGCACCACCTTTGAATCTCCACACATGGAACTTCCCGAGATAAGAATCGTCCACACACTTCATCACATACGTGTTAGGGTTCGACCTATGCACCCGATACATGCGGTTAATGTTTACGGCATATCTGGCAATGGCTTGCTATGCAACACCCTTGTTGGGGAAGCGTTAACCTTCCACTAGATTGTTTTCGTCAAACGACCATTCAGGCCCATCTTCGTGCGGCAGAACAAGGGAGGCCAATGTAACAACATCCAATCTGGAGGAGACATACTCAACGTCCGTGCACCAACAACAGGTTCCACTTAACCACCACTATCCCCACTAACAGTAGGTTCCACAATGCCATCGCCCACCAACAGCAACACTTCTACACTACCACTCCCACCAGTCGCACCCTTGCTCGACGATTCTCCCTCTCTACAAATTGCACATACACCATCAGTCTCCCATATATCGCCACACCAGGGTTGTTTGCAATCTCCATGTACTGCCCTAATTGACGTACCAACCACCTTCTTTAGTTCCCAGAAACACTCCCCTGAAGCTCCGATCACTGTGGTAGTCACTGTCTTGATGAAAAGCTTATTACTGCCTGTCTCCCTATCAAATGCATTCCATACGCACCTTCTGAGCTCAGGTAAACCCATGTCCTTCAAACCCGAGGCCTAGATCATGGTCTGTTCAAAATTTTTAGGGCCGCCTCGTATGGCCTGACCCATACGACACATTCCCTATAGAACACAAACAAATATTTCATATCCGATATCACGTATGTAGCACCAATTCAGATGAAATCCACTTATTAAATTACAAAGACACGTAGAATACTACAAATAACAATGTACATTTCTTTCATAGGACCATAAATGAACAGTGTTCACTGGTCCTACCACGCGGGAGAGAACGGATTGAGCTCGTTTTAAAAATAAATGTGCTACAGGACCATAAATGAACAGTGTTCTCTACTCCTATCCAAAGGCCAGCATTTCCCGCACGGCTTGCCCGATTTCCATGCACAAAACCCGGCTGGTGCTACGGCGAGGTCGAGCGGCAGCCGGAAGCCAAGCCTGAAATAGAGGTTGCTTCAGTCGCAACGCAAACGGCAAGTGCACTGGTTCTTTTGTCACTGTTTGCCTGTTGCGCCCTCTATGTTCGAAATAAATTATTGAAATAAAATTTTAAAATAACTTTTCGAATCTAAAGTCACGTATAATGTCAACTACCGTACCGGCCACGGAAAAAAACAGGCCGAGCACCGCGCGAGAAGTCCACGAGACACGGGCCACGAGCATTAGGCCCACAGGTAAAAAGTAAAAGTAAAAAAAAAAGAATATTACGGGCATCTGCTCTGCGAGTCCCGAGGCAACCGTGCATGCCAGGCGCTGTGGCCACATGAGCAGTTGAGCACACCACATTGCTCAATCAACTAGTCTAAATTTTTTCACACTTGATAAATTAATCTTTGCTCAATCAATTGCTTCCGCAAGTCCACGCCACTAATCAATCCGACCCGAGCCAATACGCGGTAGTCCAAACACACTAAGAAATGGAACTCCAAATCGAACAAATTAAAGAACTCGATCAAGGACTAGTTAATTAGACGCCTAGACCGTCCTGAGGAGGGCGGCGAGCACGGCGCCGGCGGCGTAGATGAGGGCAGCGTGTGACCTGGCGAGCGCGGCGAAACCTGCGGCGGCGGACCTGTCGGAGGCGGACGGCGGCGGGGACGGCGGCGGCAGCTTCTGGGCCTTGATGGCAAGGCGCATTCCGCCGTAGCAGTAGCCGTAGCTGCAGATGAAGTAGTAGGTCTTGGTCTCGTTAAGCTCGAAGGCGTAGCTGCGGCCCTTGCTGTAGTTGGAGATGGCGTTGGTCGCGTCGCACTTGTTGAACCCGGTCTCGTCCACCCGCACCACGTCCGCCTGCCCCGCCGTGTAGTAGAACACTGCGAATCAAATTGAGGGGACAAATCAGGCAAAGAAAAATCCCACATTTCCGTGGTCGCATCGATTCAGATCTGGGCGTGCACGAGATGGCACGAGCTGGAGGAGGCTATGTTGATCGATTACCGAGCCAGTCGCCCTTGTAGAAGGGGCCGTGCTTCTCCTCCCAGACGGAGTAGTTGGTGTTGGGCGCCCAGTTGATGGAGATCTTGTTCGCCGCCGTCGTCGTCGCCGCCGCCAGCGCCACCAGCAGCGCGCAGACAGCCCTCCTCCGGCCCATCCTCCTTCCCTCGGCAGAAGCAACAATGGCTGGGCTTCTTGATCGAAATGAAACGAGCCGAGCGGGGAGGGAAGGGGAGTGGCGTGAGCGTGTGAGAGCTAGGCTGGGAATGGGACGCCGGCTGAGCTGATGGCCTGCGGCCTTAAAAGGAGTGGGGCAAAGCAACTGGAGGAGGTTACCGTACCGGGGCGGTGTGATCGCGGCCGTCCGTTCGTGGATCGTAGGGGTGAGAGGGCTGCGTCAGGTGGAGCCTACGGACGGCGCGGCGTCGCGGGACGGGCGTGGGATCTAGCGTGGAGCTCCTGCCTGTGGTGTGTTTCGTGTCTCTGGAGAGCATCCGCGTCGTTTTTCAACATGCCATATTGCCATGTCGCGAACGAGGATATCGATGCCCACCAGCCCACGCTTACGGGTTAGCTTACAGGTAGAGGTGAAAATAGTTTCCTATAAGATTCGAACCATTTTCAAATTCGAATATCGGTTTGGATTTTTATTAAATAGCATCATATTAGAAATAAATATCAATTTTTTCTGTTGGATATTCAGAGACCGGATATCCATAGCATGTATCCTCTATTTTAGTTCAACCCATTTACATGATACTTTAGTAACCTATTATAAATTAACATCTACATCAATATATAGAGTTAGGAAATGAACTTAACTTATATAAAGAATTCATAAATGTTCTTCACAAATGTTTGGATTAAATAAACTATTTATGTTTTCTGTTTATTTTGTGTTACAGTTTAAAGAGTTTTCATGTTCAGAGAAATATTTATAATCGTATTCGATTCAATTCATATTCATTTCATATTTGTATTTGATATTATTTATATTTGTATTTATATCTGAGATATCCGTATTTATATCTGTGTCCATAAAAAAAATAAAAACAAACATGATAAACTATTTTCTATTCGATCCATTTTTACCCCTCCTTACGGACGCTCTAGTGGTTTTCTTCTTAAACCAAACAACCTACGCTATCACCGCCGATATTCTTAAGAGGATTGAGCAAATTTCGTAGGGTGTTATTAAATGTAGAAATTTTGCATTTGTCTATGAACTGTGAGAATTTTTAGGAAAGTTTTGGAAGAATTTGTTCGGTTCATAAAGAAATCTTTTCAAAATTCCAACATGCCAAATGTCATTACCTTGTTACGTTTACTTATTTTTTTATTCTAGACCAAAGTCACTTGGCGGTTTGATTTGAACGCTGGAAAGCTTTACTTTGGTGTTACTAGTTTGGGTAGTGAACGATGGACCGTTTATATTGACTTCTATTTTAACTTTTAAGAAGATGAAGTCAGTGGCTGAGTTTTTTTTCTTGTTTATAGCTTATAGTTTTTCTTAAATAAATAAATAGGATAATTTCTCCACTATCATTTCGAAGCAGTTTATCAGGATAGTTTTTTTAAATCGGCTTATTGTCATTCGGTTCGTTCATATAAGCGATCACGCTAGGGCCAAAAATCATAAAACCGCAACCAAAAGAACCCACCTAACATAAATATCTGGCTTCTCGAAGTGGCCTTCCAACTTCTCTCGCTTTAGGGACAAGGCAGAGGATCACAGGCGCATCATGCACCGCACCCCTCTTGTTCTGTCTCACGCACGCATCTCCTCATCATTTTTTCCACCATTTATCCTCTCATTCTAAAAATTACATCTTTCAACTATTATTAATTATTTTTAGCCAAAAATTATGAGCCATGGCCAATAGGAAGCCCAAAAAGCTCGCTGTTAGGAACCCAATTGGATCATTGGAGGCTATGAGGTCCACACTCCACAGGCCATAGGCCAATCATATGAAAGGCCTGTTTATATTGGTTTTTGTTCATAACTTTTGGCTTTGCTAATAAATAGTAGTGACTAATATAAGTGGTTTATAGAAATTGGAATGTTTGTATTGTTTTATAACTTTTGTTTTTTTACTAGATGCATAATGTAAGAAAGAGAGTAAACGACAGTGCAATGCAAGCACTACAACATTTGGGCCCTGTTCCAAACGACTTCTGCTTCTGGCTTCTACAATGCGTCAACTTCTTAATTTCTTTTTCTTTTTTCCTTTATTTCTTTACATTATCGGTGATGATATATTTTTTTTATTTTAAAATTTAATTACTCAGAAAAAAATTAACAGTCGCTACAGTACCAAGAAAGCCAAGAAGCCATAAACCCACAGCTGTTTAGAACATCACCTCTTACCACCATGTGACTTACGGAATTGTAACATAATAAAAATATATAATGTGTTAGAACATGTAAAAGCGCAAAGTAGCTGATAAATAGTAACGCATGATAGAAACTGTGATGTTCGTATTTGCTTTGGTTTTTCTAAATAAAAGCTAGAAGTTAAAACCAATTCGAAAGCCCGAAGGCTCACCTTTTTTTAGTACATGTACTTTTTTTCATTTTGTCTTTTTCCAGATTGCATGAAAAGATCAAAGAAACGCTGTGCTTTGCCATCGGCTAGAAATCAATAACATTTTGGATCGAAATGTCAGCATCAATACACCGTGTCATTTTGGAATTTGGATAGGTCATAAGTTTGCCGTTGTTAAGCCGTTGCATTGGAAATTTTCTACTTCTTAAAAATGTGTGCATAACTTTGGACGAAGCTCATTACGATTTTGCATAAATCTGTCGTTCATTCATCAAATTAGGGAAAATACGAAATTATTTCACAAACAACTGGTTGTGTCTGACAAACCTTGAAGCAATTCCTCTCCTCCTCTTTTTTCTTCTCTCTCGCGATGAACCCTTCAGAGGCTTTGTTCTTTTGTCTTTTTTTTTTTTTGTAGATTTTGCCTTTGGTTTCTTTGGAAGCCGCAACAAACGGAACAGCTTTTCTAAACTATTTTTCGAAGCTATTTCTCTAAACGACTTCCCGAGTGTAAGACTTGTGTGTACTGTCCGCGTTGGTATCTTCGTTGTCCGTCACTTTCTCAAAAAATATAAATAAAAATTATTAACCATAGCTAAAAATCATCAACCGTAGTCTAAAAGAATAGAGCCAGAATCGTTTATTCAGTGTTCTTCTATTAGGGCGTTTATACGCTGTTCGTGGTTTTTCACTTGCCTTCTGTAAATAATTTCAAAGCCTAAATTTACCTTCCGTGTGACCGTGTCTGGCCCTCCATACCAATTGGGCCTTTTGAGCTATGAAGAACTGGGCTTTGTAATGGATCAGTCGGATTCTAATAGGATAAATAGCAAGCGTTCCCCCCTTCTGTTATTCTTTAAAAAAAATGGACTGGATTCGGCCCAATTCGCAGCAGATCCAGGGTCCACGACAAAACTCCACACAGAACTTTATAATCTTCCTAAACTTTCTACACCACCCTTCCTGTTCGAACAAGAAGTCGTCATTAATAGCTTCAGCGCAGCGCTGTAAATTAGTAAATACCCCCAAGAAAATCGTTCAAACAGGATACGAAGTCAGAGCTTTCAGCCTCTAGATTTCACTCCCGTCGGGACCCGACCATCAGCCGTTGTTATCTGTTCGTACGCGCAGCAGTGCTCGAACAGTCGAAACGATGAACCAGGACAGAGGAACGAACAAAATGACGATCAGTATCATGGGACAAACCAAAAGAGAGAGAGAGATAGAAGACACGACATGCACTGAAACAAGATGAGTTGCAAGAGCAAGGGCTAGCTAGTGACGTGAGGTGTCGTGATCATGGAATGTTTCGGTATGCTGAAGCTCGATCTGCCTATGCTCCTGACAAAGTGGCAAATATACAATGGTCCATGAAGGAAAAGGACTAGTTCGTGCTTATGGTGCAAGTTTCTTGCACGGAACTCTAGCCTCCGCCCTCCGGCCGGATTTCCCCACGCCCACTGTCAGTGCCAGATTAGGGTCCACACGTTTCGATTTTAACTTTTGACTTCTAATTTACTATTATTTAATTTCATGTTTTTCTATTTTTTTTACTTTTTCTCTGTTTCCTTTGCATTATCCGTAATAGAATAATATGTTCTCTATTTTTATTTTTTTTAAATTTAATTGCGCTAAAAAAACTACCAATAGCTATAGTACAAAATATGTTAGCTACAGTAAAAAGTCATACACTGTAAAAAATTAAGTTGAGCAGGTCCCTAGATGCAGGTTCTTTTAGGAACATTTCTTGGACTGGACCCATGTGTGGATATCTATGTGCTTCGTACAATTTGAAATTTCTAAAAATTTGAGGTTCTATATGACACTATCAACAGGAATTTCCTGTGTTTAAAGTTTTAAACAGACCCCCAGTCGATGTATTGTTGAAATATAAGTGAATTCCCATCTTTTCTCATCAGCTTAAGCTTTTGAGTGAATTGGCTGGTGCATGTAACTCAATATGGTATCAGAACAAAGAGGTCTTGAGTTCGAGACCTGGCTGGCGTAATTAAAAAAATAATTGCAGCCCACTTCTATTTACACGTCTTAGACCTGAGAAAGCCTACACGTAAGGGGGAGTGTTGAAGTAAGTGAATTGCCCACCTTTCCTCAAAAACTTAAGCTGATAAGGAACGGTGGACAATTCATTTATGCTTAAGCTGATAAGGAACGGTGGACAATTCATTTATACTTCAACATTTATTACACACATCCTCACCAAGTGTTCTAATCAGGCAGGTCATATGAAGTCTCCACATTTCTCAGATCGATCGTGTGATCCATATGATTGTATACTCGTCGCCTACTTACGTTTGATACTAAGTGTTAACTAAAGCTTGGGGTCACTCCCTTAGTTTCATATTACAAATCATTAGTTGCAAAGTTTTTGTAGTGTTATAAGAGTGGAGTGAATTATTCCCACTATTTGAGATAAATTTGCCACAAATATATTTCTCTTTCAGTTAACTGCAATTTTGAGCCTGTAATCTTAAGGGCTTATTTGGAACAAGATGATTTCACGTTCCAAAAATGGTCCTAAATATGACACGATTACGATGTCTCGTAGAAAGAACCAGTACAAACAAGGCAATTAGGAATCTTAATTCCACAAGAGCTATCTACTTGTCACAACCCAGGGGTCAAGGCAAGATAAGTGTGAAGAACATGTTAGTTTCAGTAGCTTGATCCTTCTTCCAATCGAGATAGAGGTGTGTTGGTGAACTATGCAGCTATGCTACTACGTGACTTGGGATAGGAAAGGAACTCAAGTAGTCGACAAAATGGCGATTCCTGGATAAGATGCTGAGGCTCTCTTCACACCCATCAGCCACATGAACCCTAGACTTGAAGCTTTTAACCAACCAACAGAAGCTAGCTTAGAGGCTAAAGGAGAAAGGAAGAAAGGCTGTTTCAGAGGCCAAAGCCAGAGTAAAGTGCTGGCTTCTTAATTTCAGTATTTTTTTTTGCTTTTCTTTTCTTTTTTGCCTTTACAAAGTCCGTAAAGATATAATAATTTTTACTTTATTTTTAAATTAAATAACTCAAAAAAGCTAATAGACACTATAGTGTAATTTTAGTTAAAAGCTAATAGCTGAAAAACAGAAACCGCTAAAAAACCGAGTGAACGGGGTCTAAAGCTACTACTCATTTCCGGGACTGCTTGTCATAGTGTCTGTGTGAGTGCCGCTACTGTTTCGTACTAGTATGTACAAAATGATTAGATTAGACACCGAATAAGGCATGAGCAGGGAAAATTGGGTACTCACCGACCTGGTTGGTTGCTATACTTTTCTTGCGACAAGCTTTTGGGTTTTGACCTTTTAGCTTTCAGATTTCCACTTCCATCTCCCGTAGGCAATAGCCAATAGACAGTCCTTTTACATCTGCACTGTCACCTAGCTTGTTGCAAGTAAAAGGAGCATAACTCATAGATGACGTTGTGATGACTTGGAGAAGAGTTGGATATATACGTACGTGGACACCAATTTGGCTCAGGTTTGACGTCTTGTGTGTTACCCTAGGCGCCATGCTGCTACACCGGTTGAACACTTGAGCTGCTTGTCAGGCAGAAGTTGGTGCCTTGATAGTTTTGGAATTTACAGCCGTTTTGCCTGAGATAAGTCGGTGAGCGAGCTAGGGGCCGGGCTGACGTGCGTTCGGGAGAAAGGTGTGTGGACGGTGTGGCTGAAGGTCGAACCAGCTCGCGCGAACATCCCAACCGGATCTCAGTTTCCATTCTGGAAGAACGGTGTGCCGTATCAGTTCAGCTTTCTTCAGATAGCAACACGAGCAAATGGTGTACCGTGTTGTATATACAAGTTGTGGTTGCATTCTAACCTTCATGTCGCAGGTGAGTTGGGGTGGTGTGGTGGGGATTAAAAGGATCTTCTTAACCTTATCATCCCAACGGCAACCCGAAGTCCTAACCTGTAATACTCCGAATGTTCGTTGCAAACAACAATGACTTTTAGTTTCAAACATAAAAAAGTGTTTAAAATATATTATTCTTTAACATGGTTTTTCTTTCTTTCTTTCTTGTGTTTTTCCTTTATATTATCCGTGGAAATATAATAGAGTTTTTTTTCTATTTTTTCTCTACTTTCTTTTACTTGTGAGAGACCTAGTAGGAAGGTACTGGTTGATTTGTGATGAACTATTATCATTTGTATGGAGTTGAATTTTAATTTTTTGTAAAATTTGCATATTTTTAGAATCTATTTCATACCATGAGGTCTGATAGGCCTGGAAAGTGATCACACTTGCCGGCCTAGCGGTCTGACCTGCTGATGCCAACAATCTGATCGGCCAGGTGTGGTTCCAACTGGAAATTTGGTAATTTGAGAAATTTGGTCTTGGTTTGGTTTTTTTTAACCTAGGTCAGTGTATATGTGCTGAATGAAAATATTTTGACTAATGTTAGTCAAGTTATGAAGAATTTATGTTCGAAAAAGATTTCTTAGTTTTTGGATATGCAAAAAACTTTGAAGCCAACCATAATCAATGACAATGATCGATGCTACATTCATGGAAGAGCTGAGGCCCATAACGATCAAGCATGTAGGGTGAGATGGCTGAACTTAAGCATTGTACAAGGACAGCGAAAAATATTGAAGGAAAAGTTCAAGCGACGGGTTACACCATATTACTTGATTGGTCCAAGTGAGGTGTGGTTCGGTAGAACCAAAATATGATAGACTTATCGGCGTATAATAAGCCAGTGGGATCAGGAAAGTGGTCGTACTGCTCTCAGGCCTGGTCGGATCGGAGGTCGATCAGACAACTATTGTCACTAGGCAGACCGCTAAGGGTACCTGGTCAAACCGCCCCTAGTGCAGTTTCAGTTTGTCAGTTTTTGGGTTGATTATTTTGGCTTTGGTTTTTAATATTAATCTTGATAGCTCTATAATTATTAGAGAGAAAGATTGATGAATACTTTAAGAGAAATTTTGAAAATATTATTTACCTCTCTATTATCATATCAATCTACAAATTAAATATCTCATAAAAAGAGCTAACAGCCGCTAATTTTAGTCGAAACACAAAAGCCATGCAGCCCTTTGAACGGGACCAAAAGACGAGACGTCGAGCGCTCACGTGAGGCGCGCCGAGGCGACGGGATGAGCTAACCGCCCGAGGTCTGATCGCGAATCTATTATGTCATGTGAGTCGCGTACTCGCGTGCGTAGAGAAGAAAAATGCAGAGAAGCGCCAAAAAAAAAAAGCGACAGATTCCATCCGTGCTCACTGTCACATGGCCGAATGGCTCTGTTAAGTTCGGACCAACTATGGCCAGGGCCGGCAGGACAGGGGAAGAAGAAGCAGGGGCGTTTTCAAGAATGGCAAAGCGTGGTAGGGGCAGCCCACCCAGGTTCGTTTCGTTGGGAGCCAAGACAGACGCAGCACGTGCTTGTACCTGCTTTCTGGCCAAAATGCCCTCGTCCAAGGCAAATAGGTGCATACATAACATTGGTGAGTTCTTTTTAGTTTTGACTGATGATTTATAGTTGTGTTTAGTAGTGTTTTGTTTTAATACAAATATTTATATGAACGAGCTAAATACCGATAAATTACTTCAAAATAGCTATCTCGATAAGTCGTCTTAAAAAAATAATAGAGAAATTATTTCATTTATTTGTTCAGAAAAAGTTATAAGCCATAAAATCTAAGTGCAGTAATCGGTCCCATGCGTTGGAATTTCAATGGTTGAAAACATTGTAACTGAACATGAGAAAATATATTTTTACACTGTATCTTTCAAGGATGACCTTGCGTAAAACCCTTTCAGCACAGCCCTCTCAAGTGTCAACCCGAGCACAAGGAAAGAGTACAGGACCCTGCTGATCTGTGCAGCACTAGTTGGGTTCCCATCTTGGTTTCTTTTTGTTGTTGTTGTGATTTATATCTTTTGGTTATTTATAAGAAAGAGTACGAAGAGATAGAGATTTGTGTGTGATTTTAGTTGATATAAATAAAAATTTTATAATATGTACTACAATCAATATATATATTCTATTTTAAAAAGATATACTATTTAAAATATAGTTATTATATAAAAGTATTTTACTGTAAAAAAATGGCTTTACAAGAAAAAAAGAAGAGGGCCGTTCAGTGCGGATCCCGTGGGCACAAGTGGGCAGCAGCATCTGGGCTTGGGCAAGAGTTCCAAAGAGTTTGTTGCACTCACAGGAAGGGTGTGTGCCACTCTGCCAGTAGATACAGATGTGTCCTTTGACACGCGCATACTCACATGACACTGCCGGTGGGCCCACAAGGGACCAGGAGGGCCAGAAAATAGGGGGGGTGTCCTTCCCGTGGTGATCAGCGCCCCGATCTTTCTGTCTTTTTTCGGCTTAACGGGAGTGTCTAGACTGCATGTACCATGCATAGATCCAAACTAAAGGTCTGTTTTTTTTTTGTTACGGCTGATGGTTTTTTGACTGTTTGCGATAGAGATTGTGAAAAGAGAGATACTCACTTGCGATTTTTGATGATACAGATATTAGATTTTTAACGTATACTACAATTAACTTGTAGATCCCATCTTAAAAAATACTCTGTTTAAAAGTTAGTTGCTGTAGTAAAAACCAAAAATAACTTTTAGAAACCGCAAAGAACATAGCCTAAATCTGACCATTGGAATTGCGTCAAGGAAACGCGAATTAAAGCTTTGTGAACAGTGAAAGAGCCTACTCTATTGCTAATGACGGTCGTCCTGTATGAATTATGATAGGCCATTTGGCCGTATAGCTAGCCCCACTGCTCAATTACTTAATTCTGAAGACTGCCATGCAGCTCAACCACCTGTATATCCAAATGTTGTCGACATCAGTTAGTCTCGCATATCGTGTGTACCAAACAAATCTCTTGAACTGCCGCGACAAAAATTTTTTTTTGAATTTTTCTCTCCGTGGTTTGTCGATTTGCGAGAAACCGTCCATCTAGTTCATAATTTCACGTATATTTTTCACTTGCATGTTCTATGTGTAGCGCCCTGGGTGTATATGCAAATTGTTGAATGTAGCGGATGCTTGCCCCTCCAAAAACACCATACCAGTAGAATCAAAGGTCTAAAGCTAAATAAGAAAAAAAATGTGGAGATGTAAAAGAAGGAACACAGTGGTTTCATCACAATGTCACTCAACAGCATTTTGTTCTTTGTATGATATTATTGTGAACTAATCAATGTGATATCCCTTGGGGTGGAAGCATGTGTTGGTTCCACTGCCGCAACAGGGGACCGGTGCCATCACTGCAACGGCAACGAGTCCATCCATCCGACCAACCAATCCAGGACAGGAGATCGCGTGCGCTGTTCATAGTTTATTGGCTTTTATTTCTGGCTGTTGTTTGGAGGAACTGAAAGTTTATATAAACACTTGATTTTTTAAAATAGTTTATTTACTCATCTTACTCTTATCTCATCTTGAGGATAAGGTAAAAACTTATAGTTGTACCATATATTCTACTCCTCTTGTTTCTATATCACATACGCATCTCTTTTAATTTTTCCCTGTTTCTTTTTCATTCTAAAAAATATTTGTTTCTATCGCTATTACTTATTTTTAATTAAAAGACATGTGCCACCGCTAATAGGACAGCCCCGCCTAGGAGTGTTCAAGCTGGTTTTCAACGGGTCAAAGAAAACCAGAAGTACACAGCAATTAGCCAGCTCGTCGTGACCACTCCTCTCGGCAGTCTGATCTCTGATGGGTTGGTTGGGTTAGTAAAAACCGAGTATGAACGACCCTAGCTGTTTCCAGGCGGGCGCATGGGAACGGAAACATTCCTGCACGAAGAATCCGAGGTCAAATCCCGATCCGACGCACTGACCGTTCGAATAGGAGTTGCATTGCATTGGTCGCATGCGCGCGTGCTGTCTGATTGATCGAGTGGACGGTCCAGATCGCACGGAGGATTTGGGCTATCAACGTTGATCGGAGCTGGTGGGATGGAGATCACAAGAAAAGTTGCGTGGAAGTATGGTGCCGTTTCAAATAGTGATACCTTCTGATTTTTTAGAAGTTAAAAATTATCTAGAACACGCTAATTTTTTAATATGATTTGTTATTTTTTTTCTTCTTTATTTTTTTATTATCCATGGAAATATAATAATATTTTTTGTATTTTTATTTTTTTCTTTTATTAAATATCTGATAAGAAATTAAAAGCTAAATGCTACAGACCATTTAAGGGTCTGCTTGATATAGCTGTAGCTTATGAATTTTAGCTGAAATTTTTAAATTTTAACTATTAGCTAGAGATTATGGTGAAAAAAATAATCGCTTGCGATTTTAGATGGTACAGATATTAGACCTTTAACATGTACTACAGATAATTTATAGGCTTCGTCTTAAAAATACTTTGTTTAAAAATTAAATACTATAATAAAAATTAAATTTTATTTTTAAAAGTTAAAAGGGACAGACCCGTCTAAATAAGGGGTATGAGTAGCACGCTGTGTGGTACCTACGAGATGGTCCCGCATAGAAGAACTAACTAGGCATTGGAATGCGGTGGCACATACTCACACTAGCCTAATTATCAGGGTGGTGGGCCCCACATCCAAGCATTTGGGCCATCTGCAACCATTGGATCAATCAAAAGATGAAAGAAGAGCCAATAATTGTTTTTTCCCCATTTTACCCTTTTTTTCTTCAAGTGTGCCAATGTACCTGTATACAATTTTTATTACTTCATCCTGCGACGATATAGATCTTGCAAAGCGTACCTGGCAAAAGAACACGTACAAATATCCATGACCTTGCCTACATCAAGCATCCGCTTATTTCGGCTTCAACTCGGTGCTTCTGATTTTTATTTTACTATTCTTTAATTTTATTTTTTTCTTGATTTTTTTGAGTTTTTTTTACTTTTTTTCTGTGTTCCTTTGTATTGTTCGTGATAAGATAATATGTTTTTTTCATTTTAATTTTTTAATTTAATTATATCAAAAAAGTTACCAGCAATTATAGTACAAAATAAATTGGGACAGTAAAAAAAATATAAACCATAAAAAATCAAATTGAGCAGGACCATTTTGCTGGTATCCAAGCACAAACTGAAAGTCAATAGCAACGGCGTGACATAAAACGTAGCAAGCATATTGATACTCATGGGCAAATGTTGGAGTCAAAGCTTCTAGGAGGCGATAAATTGTGGTTGCAATTAGGATTATACGCTCTTGCCATCTTATCATTTGGTGTGGGATTTGCATCTTTCATGCTAAGAACCTAAAAATTATTTTTGCTACTTCAAACAATGGCTGCACATCTATCTCGTTCCATTAAAGGAGGAAGTAGTTGTGTTTTAGGTACTCATTGATTTCGATGATGTCAAATACCATCTTGAAAGTGAACATCGAATCACCTGGGTGGGTTTTTAGATTGTGGCTGTTGGCTTCTAGTATAAGTACTTTATACGAACAAATCAGATATCGATAAATTCATAAGCTATTTTTAAAAGGCTTATTTTGATAAACCACTTCGAAAAGATAACAGAAAAGCTGTTCTATTTATTTGTTTGAAATAAACTATAAATCATAAGGTGAAAGAAGGGAGTCTAGTATAATGTCAAATTAAGGGTTTGTTTATATTGACTTCTATAAATCGCATCTGTTTCCGAAATCTAAAGTCAATGCGAACGCTCTAGCTTCTATAAACTGATTTTATCAACCACTACTATTCGTTAGCCATAACTTTTATGTTTTTATATATTATAACATACTTTGTATTTTTTAATCATAATTTCGTAAGTTGCATAGTAGTTCGAATAATGTAGTATCTTTTATTGTACCATATTTTTTATATAACGTACTACTATTCATTAGCCATTTCTACCAGTTACTACTATTTATTAGCCATAGTCAAAAATCATCAGCAAAAACCAATATAAACCGAGCTAATTTCAAACAATTTGCTCATGTGCAAAACTATAATTGATGTACTCCAACAAATCAACGTACGGCGGCAATAATATACAGTACAAGCTACAGTTTTTTTAAAAAAAAATAAGCAAGCTACCGCTGCATCCAAAGATTTAGGGTACGTTTAGATACAAAGTATTTTCGAGTTTTAAGGAATACTATGATTTCTAAAAAATATCATAGTATTTAAAACTTTGAGTTGCTGAAATTTTACTGTAGCTGACTTATTTTTTTACTGTAGCTGAGTTGGTTTATTGGGTATAATTAAATTTAAAAAAATATAAAAATAAAAACAATACGCTAATCTAGAGCGGACGATGCAAAGGAATACAGAAAAAATCAAAAAAAAATTACTATAACGCTACAGTGCCCACGATCGCTATCGCCGAATGCTAGCGACGATCGTGAAGCCGCATTGAGTGTGGCCTAATATTGATCATAGTATTTTTAGAGTTTTAGAAAATCCACCGAACTTTTTTTTTCTCGAAACCGAGCCACGCCTCCCAATTTCCTTACTCTCCACGCCCTCCTATATAATCACGGACACGACGTCCATGCCATATACCATACGCTACACAATGTACAAACTACCTAGCTTCGTTTAAGATACCGTATGACATTTACTACCCTCTATAAAATATGATACTTGATCGTCCATATAAGAATTATCGAGGACTTCTAAATGCATATACAGTTGTACAGACAATCGCTGTCTGTAATACTTTCCATATCATCTATAGACGATATTAAAAACAGTTTCTATAATGTATTATCTTTTTATATATCTATATAGACAGTCTATCTATAACATAATATATCTTGTTTCTTATGGTATAATTGACTGTTATACGAGAGATGGTCTAATTTTTTATACTTTCTCTCTCCTTCACATCATCTTATATCCTACGTATAAGACTTACAAATAGCTAGCGTCACACCACTGTATATCTCTAAATATAGCTATCGTTGTATTGTTACATGTGCTCGTTTTAATTTTCTTATTGTGGCTAATTAACGTAATTTATATTTTTAAAACAAGTACAGCACTAAACTGTAATTACCAAACACATCATGTTTTTTCAGACTGTAAAAGACTGTAGTATTCACATACTATAGTATTTCAAGACTGGTACCTCAAAAACTGTGGTTTTTAGATACTATGGTTTTCAAATACCGCAACATCCAAACTGGCCCTTGGCAACATTACAGAAGTGGTTAGTTTTCATACACAGCAAGTTAATGACAAATATCTGTCTATTAGACAACATATTAAGAATTTTTGCATAACTATGCTTGCACCTTCTAGGCTTCTACTACAGAAAGCGTTCAAATATGGCTAGAATGGGGGTACGTAGCGTTGGATATATAAATTCAGAGAATAAAGTATTACGAGGAGGAAAACGATGGCTGGTTTTGTAAGCTTTGGAAAGGAAGTTTGGTACTGTCCTTTGTAGCAGTAACCCATCGTTTTTAGGGTGCTTTTTCTTTCAACCGCGACTAAGGACTTTTGTCTTTAACACAAATATTTTATATGAATGGATCAAATACTAATAAACTGTTTCGAAAAATTTATTATGATAGACCGCTTTAAAACGATAACAGATAAACTGTTTTATTTATTTATTAAAAAAAACTATATACTGTAAACTATAAACCAGAAAGAATATACCTATATCAAGTTGTTTCTTTCTCCCCTATATTTATACCTATCGAAAGAAAACCAGAAACAGTCATTGTAACAGCTGTCTCACAGGAAATCAGATCCTTAAGGCCCCGCTCAACTTGGTTTTTTTAGCTTCAGTTTCTAACTTTACTTTTTTTTTCACTATTCAATAATTCATCTTTTTCTGATTTTTAGATATTTTGGGTTTTTTGTATTTTCTTTTTTTCCTCGTAGTTTTTTGCATTGTTCGTGATAGGCTAACATGTTTTTTAAATTTAATTATGCCTAAAAAGACAACTCAGCTACAGTAAAAAAACTAGTTACAGTAAAATTTCAGATAGAAGTTATCGCTATTCTAAACGCCTCCTTTCGAGTAAAACACTTCATAATTTATCACACCTCAAAATATAGTTCCACACCAAAATTATGAAAGAGACAGCAGCAGGTGCTACGGAAAAAATAAAGAAAATTCAATTCTTGGGGAGAGAGAAAGAGAGATGAGAAGGATCACGAGGGGAGAGAATAAAAAGACCAGATGTCAACAAATCTGCTGTCCTTGCACCTAGTTTAGAAGACAGTCGTTCCATTCCATTCCTCGGAGGAGAGAGAGAAGAAGAGGAGGCAAGCCCGCAGCTTCCTCAGTTTCAGGCATCCGAAAGCCACAAAAGGAGGGGAAAAAAGGAGGAAACTGGGCAGTCATTCAGGCAAGCAAAACAACAAGAAGCCACCACTTTCTCAGTTTCTCTTCCTCCTTGGCCCGTCAAATCCAGTTCGTACCCCTGACCCCCATCCCGGATACACCGCAATTCCTCAAATCCTCCAGTTCGATCGCTTCCTGCCGTAAAATCTGCTTGCTCCCCTCCCCAAAAAAATCCTGCATTGGCCAGCTTCTTGGATTCGCCATGGGCGTGGTGGTGCCCGCCAGGCTGTTCGTTCGGCGTATGCTACGGGTGGTCAGGCTCAATCCGCTGCAGCGCAGTGCCAAGAATCGTTGAGGTGAAAATTTTTAGTTATAGTTTTGCTTAGTGTTGTAGCTCGGTGGTTGTGAAAAAGGTGTTTTTTTTCTGTCTTTTCTTTGGTTTTTAAGGTCCTTATTTTTCTGTTTTGTTAGTTTGGGTTTGTGTTGGATTCAGTCCTGCGTGAAAATTCGGTTGGATTGACAGCGAGAAATCGATAATTGCATCTGGTATTCATATATTGTCGTTTTCCTCGTTTGCTGATGATGATACGTCTCCTGAAAGAACTCGTTGTTAGGATTTATCAAGTTGGTTGAACCATCGAGGGTTGACCTGTCTGCTCTCCTTTAGTTCTTTCCTGTCCCACGAGTTGACATCCAAACAGCTGTACGCGCATATTCTTTTTCATTGCGAGAATATCTCCTTAAAAATTTGTCCGTTGGTGCTATTTACTTTGATGCTGTGTATGTTTGTCTGATTGTGGATAGGGATAGTGAGTTTTGATCTTGCATTGTATCCATACTATGATACATTCAGCATCTTGTTTCTCAGATCTTTTGGTATTACTCACTGCAGTATGTAATGGGCAGGTTATTTCTCTTGAATTGCCAGTCAAATTGGGAAGTACTATTGGTTGATCACCCAGCTGAGACTATTGGTTGATCACCCAGCTGAGCAGGTCGAGCTGTTCATTTAGCTCAAAACAGTGAAGAGCCGCATTGTATATGTGTATTGACTCTCTAAACTCCCTTTGGTGACCAGTGATGTGAAGATCACAGAATCCTCACTGATTGGTTATGTTCTAGGGCAATGGGAATTGTAGCATGATCAATGCAGCCTTCTTGATTCGGTAATTAATCAATGGAACTCCAGACTTTGCAATAGCTCCCTTTTGTAAATCTCAGTTTGGTATTACTTACTTGGCTGCTATACTTTATTAGCATTGTTATACTTGCTCTCATACTCCTAAGTACAATATCTAGCTGTGCCTCTTAAAAATATTCTCGAAATTTGTTTGCACTGTGTTGTTTTTTGGGTGTTTCCCTTAGAACTGCCATTAAATGAGCAGTATGCACACGTTACTTGCGTTCAAGCTTTGTGCTTCTCAAATTTGATGTCAGAAATGCGGTTTGACATTATGCTTGTAATGTCCAAACCATGAAATAATATTGCAACATCTAGTTGTCTTAAAGTTTTGTCGTTTCCTGTATATACACTCAACTATCATTATTTACTTTATTGGAAAGTACTAGGCTACTAGTTCTCTTGCAAGCTGCGAACTTGTTCTTTCTGTTTCTTTGTTCAAGCAATGAATAATCTATGTTTGTTGTTTGCCATATTTGAGGCTGATATTGCAAAAGCTGTACCGTGTCTTGTTTTGCTTTGTATGATTCAGTGTTGTTTGACTGGTCTGTTGAACAGACTGTAACAAGAATGGGAACTAAAGTAGAATGGGAGAGCTACAAGCCTGGATATTATGCCACGGGGGATCTTAACGTGGATGCAAATGGTTGGAGGTCTCCATACTATGTGGAGAAGACATCAAATGGACAGCTGTACAATGGCTTCATGACAAAGCCGACTGCTGGTTATTCAGAATATGACAAAGAAATGCTCAAGCGCACGATGCTTGAACATGAAGCTATATTTAGACAACAGGTGAGTACCTTCAAATCAATTATGTAAGAGCACATCTTAATTCATCGTGCATTACAAAAACTAGAAGCTGCAGCAACACAGAAGAAAATTTTCAGTTTTTCCCTTTGTGTTTTTGTATCTGTCATGCTTGACAAGTCACTCACTATCCAGGTGTATGAACTGCACCGGGTTTACAAAATACAGAGAGACCTGATGAAACAGTATCAAGACAAAGATATATATGCACACCCAATACTGGCAGATGCATCACAGATAAATTCACCACCACAAGTTCCACCAAATGGTGCAAATATGATTTGGCAGATGCTGATGCCTCCAGTGTCCACAACATACAGAAAGGCTCCTGTTGTAGATCACAATGATACAAACCACTCCATGAAGTTCCTTAGAGAAGGTAGTGTCCAATCCTCTCCAAATGGATTCCCCTCAAGTGATGTTGCTCTAAACACCAAACAAGGCACTTATGACCTTCAGCTTCCAGCTGATCACTATATAGACACTGACAATCCATCAGAAAATAAGCCTATAGATTTCCTTGGTGCAGCATCAGATACAAAGCCTCTGAATGATGCTGACATCACATTAGTTAGTGTGGAAGGCTTGGGGAGGTTCAGTGATAATAGTTCAACCTCCGGTTTGCAGACTACAAATAATCTGGGAGGCCGACAAGTTGCTGACTTGAATGAGCCAATTACTGGCATGTATATGGGCAGAACAAATGGGTCAGCATCCAGAGGTCTTTCATATACCTTGGAGAACTCTTGTTACAAATCTGTATTGAGATCAAGCACAACTAACTTCAGTTTCAATAAAGAATACTCCAAAGACAAGCATACTGTTGAAAGAACAAGCTCAAATTTCTTTGACGCAGGTGCCAAAATAAAACAGGAGGAGAAACCATTGGCTGATAAAGGTAGTGATAAGCTTCACTTAAAACATGTTTATTTAGATTTTTTCAGCTACACTAGTTCTTTCTATGTTTGCACGGTGAAAATTGTTAATACACATATTTGCAATATTCGTTGACAACAAGCATATTTGGAAGGAAACATGGTGTACCATGTATCATGATCCTGTAGGGTGATTTGGACGTACAATGTTCCTTGTAAGTTGTAACTATGGTTAATACATATTAGAACATCCCAACAGCATGTGACATTTTTATTTGTTACATGTAGAACTACATTTCCCTTAACTATGCCTCTTCCAATTTCCCTTAACTATGCCTGTTCCATTATTTGGTTCTGAGCATTCTTTTGATTTCTCTTTTGTTTGTACTGTACTTAATTGTGGCACAATTAAGTATAGGGAGCAAAAAAAGGATCTTCACATGGTGTTTATTGACTTGGAGAAAGTCTAAGACAAAGTGCCAAGGAAAGTCATGTGTGTTATGAATATTGTGTGAATATGTGTATATTGAAGAGACCCAAGGGGCTATATATATAGCGAAGTACAAAAGGATATATACTATATAGAGATAAGGCATATACTAAATAGAATACAAATTCTATATCCTAATATGGACTCTATCTTCTTAACACCCCCCTCAAATGCAAAGCGTATGCAATAGCATTGCATTTGAAAAGAGTTATCACTAAAATAGTAAAAAATATATATCCAAAATCCGAGTCTTGATAATGTTGTCGTAGCGTGCAACTCTTGAAAAATACTGTCAAATCAAGCCGAATAGGAATAGATAGAAGTATGACGGCGCAGATCGAAGCCCAAGACGGCGGTGGCACAGTGCACAAGGTGCAGAAGAAGTGCGGCGGCGGCTAAAGAAGCGGCGGCATCATAACGACTTCTACAATTTGCACGCGGCTCAGAGAGGAGCGACGGCTGCTGCCATTGAATAGATAGAAGCATGACGACGCAGATCGAAGCCTAAGACGGCGGCGGTGCAGTGTACAAGGTGCAGAAGAAGCGCGGCGGCCTTAGAAACTCGGAGCGGCGGCTAAAGAAGCGGCGGCATCATAACGACTTCTACGATCTGCACGCGGCTTAGAGAGAAGAGCGGCGACTGTTGTCATGCAAAACAAAATTCCTATACTTTTTGACTGACAATAAATTTGTGGACTCGCATGGTTTAGACGAACTAAAAAGTAGAGATTATGGATTTGAGATGGACGCAAACGGAAGACTCAAAACTTTTTTTTGTTATGAAAAGAAGATCTGCCAGTACTTCTACTGGTCGCTCCACTACTCCCGTGAAAAGAAGAGACCCTCGAACCAGCCACCCCCATCGTTCGAGCTCGCTGCCTCGGTAGGGGACACAGGCGCCTGAGGTAGGCCTGGGATGCCGCTGCCACCGCCAGCGGCCATGGCGGTGGCCAGGTTTGGGTAGTCGGCGGGGAGCGGCGGGAGGTTCTGCGGCGTGGTGAGGACGCGGTTGAGCATGAGGCCGGCGCCCTCGATGAGCGCGAGTAGGGCACTGCCCATGAGGGCCGCGCGGCCGCCGGCGGCACAGCGCATGGAGAGGAACCCACCGGTGGCGGCGCTGACGATGATGGAGTTCCACGGGTCCTTCTGGCGCACAAAGACCATGGTGCAGTCGAAGGCGGAGAAGAGGACGCCCCAGACAGCGTGCGGGCACATGTGGCGGAGTGCTTGGAGACGGCGGATCTAGCGACGGGGAGGCCAGATTCGGTGGCGGAGAGCGCTGATCCGGTGGCGGGAAGGCCGGGGCTAGACCTGGAGAGGGAAGGTCGGTGGTGTGGATCTGCGGCTGGCTAACTACGTCGGGTTTGACTTGAGGATCGTGTGGATCTGAGGAGGTGGCCTTCGGGAGAAGAAGTGGCCGCTCCCGGGAATAGATTGAGATCGAGGTTAGGGTTTTAACCTAAGTTCTAATACCATGTTATGAATATTGTATGTATATTGAAGATACCCAAGGGACCATATATATAGAGGAGTACAAGAGGATATATGCCATATAGAGATAAGATATATACGGAATAGAATACAAACTCTATATCCTAATACGGAATCTATCTTCTTAACAATGTGGTGGGCGCCCAAAAGGAAAAAAGTCCTAACAAAATATATTACCTTAATTAAAGATATGTACGAAGATGTTGTGACTAATGTTAGAACATGTTATAGTGTTACTAATGACTTTCCTATTAAGATAGAACTAAACTAAGAGTCAACGTTGAGCCCATACATTTTTGCCCTAGTGATGGACGAGGTCACACGGGACATACAATGCGATATCCCTTGGTGTATGCTTTTCGCTAATGATATGGTGCTAGTTGATGAGAGTAGAATATGTGTTAATAGGAATCTAGAGCTATGGAGGAAGACCTTAGAATTAAAGGAATTTAGACTTAGTAGGACTAAAACTGAGTATATGAGGTGTGATTTCAGCGGTGCTAGGGCAGATGATGGAGTTGTTAGATTGGATGGACAAGTAGTGTTTAAGAAGGACACGTTTCGTTATTTGAGATCGATGCTATAGTGGGACGGTGAGATTGATGAAGACGTGGTCCACAGGATAAGAGCGGGGTGGGTGAAATGGTGCCAAGTGTCTGGTGTCCTGTTGTGACAAAAAGGTTTCTCAAAAGTTAAAAGGATAAGTTTTATAGGACAACAATCAGACCCGCTATACTATATGGAGCAGAATATTAGGCGACTAAAAGACAATATTATAGAAGATGAGTGTAGCGGAGATAAGGATGCTGCGGTGGATCTGTGGTCACATAAGGTGGGATCGCATCCGCAACGATGATATATGTGGTAGGGTGGGAGTAGCATCAATTGAAGAGAAGTTTGTCCAACATCGCTTGAGATGGTTTGTAAATCTCCAACGGAGGTCTCTTGAGGCACTGGTACGTAGTGAAATTTTAAGACATCCTGAAAATGTAAGAAGAGATAGAGGTCGACCAAGACTGATGTGGGAGAAAGCAGTTAAAAGAGATTTAGGGGATTAAAATGTATCTAAACAATTATCTTTGGATAGAAGCACATGGAAATTGGCGATCCATATACCGGAATCATAAGAAAATTTAGGGGCAGTGTTTTAGACTCTCGGCTCAGTTGGCAGGTTATACGACTTAGTGTTTTATCATTGTAGGTCTTTAAGACTCTCGTCTCTCTTAACGTTGAGAAGATTTCATTTCTAGTCTACCTCAACTTATTTGAGACAAAAGACTTTGTTGTTGTTGTTGTACTTAATTGTGGCACAAACATCTTCATGGGCTTGAACTTTTCTTTTGAATACCACGGTTTAGTGATTTGGCCTGTAAGATGTGACATACTATTATAATCTGGAGTACATTATGTCGCAGGCTGCTTTTCTAGTTACTATTGAGCACCAATCTGTAGTTTTGTGGTTTCCGAAATCATACTACCGAATGGCTGTTATGTTAGTCTTACAATATTTTGTCCATCAAACTAGTATTCCTACTCTCTGATACAGTAACTTGCTTGTGTTTGAGTACAGTTTTTTTTGTGTGCCTGTGCCATATTGTTTACTCTTGTGCTACATATGGATACTTGGTAATGTCATGCTTAGAGCCTAGGAAGTATCTCTGGATGTTCTTTTCAATTGCTAGCCAATTTGTTTACTGCTTTGTACTTACAGTTGACTTGATCCAGTGTGATAGTCATTCTGTCTCTTGCTTCAATTCTTCAGGGAAACAGGTCAGCAACATAATTTTTTTCACACCCAGATACAGCGATGCCGATCTGCAAAAATCCTTCAAAGCTGCTGATGGGAGATCTGCCAGCAATAGCCAGTTTATTTACCAAGGTCAGAATAGTTCAGTTGGATGGTTTGCAAGAAGTCCTCTGGAAGCCTCTGCCATCAATAATTTTGCTATACTTGACCGTCCACATCATTCATGTCTAGCTACTCCAGTCTCTATTCCTCACATAGACCATCCTTCCTTTGCCTCCCCGATAGGTTCTTGCCCAGTAGACCCAAGGAGCAGCGTTATGAATAATGCTGCTTTCCAATCAAACCCAAGTTTCAACGGATCTTCTACTATAAATTCACACACTAGTCTTAGTGCTATGACCCAAAGCATTGGAGCTTCGATTCATAAGCTGAAAATTTTCGATAATTTACATGGCCGCTATCCTGGCCTTCCACTTGATTCATTTCCTGCTTTACGATCACGACATCAGGTAGCAATTTCAAGTAACTTGGAGCAAAACAACAGCCTGATGTTCGAACATTCAGCACAACAGTCTCACGATGATCCTCATTTTGCAAATGGCAAGGGCACAAAGAACTTTAATTTGAATGAAGCACTGTCAGATGGTCAGGAAGATGATCTTGTGGAACAAGATGGGAGATGTGTTGGCAGTTTACAGGACAGTAAAGGCAAGGGATCAGTATTTGGGATCCCTTGGTTTAATAATAAATCTACATGTGCTGATCCAACAGGTTTGGGAAAGTCAGGGAAGGGGTTTGGCCATTCAAATGGGACTGCCATGGAGATGAAAAATAATAAAGACATGACGGGAACAGCTCCGATTTTTTGCAATTTGTCAGATTCAGCTTTGACATCTGTTGGCTGCGGAATTAAGAAGGATGTGGCTTCTGAAGATAGTACTGCTAGAACTCATTTGGCATGTAATAAGACTCAGGAGAGTTCTAGGTGTTTACCTCTTTCATGCCAGAAACTTGTGCCTGGAGATGGACAAGCTACTGAAGGTGTCATCAAGAAAAGTGGTGCCCCCATCAGGAATTTCATTGATCTGAATGATAATGCACCAAATGAAGATAATTCAGAGTCATCAGTAGTGTCACATGAATGTCATGTGGCCTCCTTACAGAACAACCATGCAAAGAGCACACCTGTGATTGATTTAAAAGTGCCAGCTTGTGAAGATGGTGCTGCCTGGACTTCTCATCAGGAATGCACACCTTATGGCAAACTTGATGCATCCAAGGAAGCTGATACATATTTTAAATCCGCTATAGCCGCAGCAGAGAACATTGTTGCGCTGTCGATAGATGTGCCAATAACTGCACATACACCTGATGATATGTTGCAGTGGTTTGCAGAGCTCGCTGTGTCAAGCGTTGATGACCATGCTGAGCAAGCGCAAGTCCAAGATTGCATCGATAATTTCAGTGATGATGGTTTGGATTCATTTGAATCCTTGACACTGAAGCTGGAAGAGACCAAGATTGATGAGTGCTGGAGCAGGCCACAGGCACCCGCAATGACAAACGATGAACAAACAGTTTCAACCGTGAACCTCCTGTCCAAGCCAAAAAGAGGCCAGCAAAGGAGGCGGCGGCAGAAGCGAGACTTTCAGAAAGATATCTTGCCCGGCCTTTCTACGCTTTCCCGACCTGAAATCATAGAGGACATTCAGTTATTTGAGGGGTTAGTACAGGCGTCTGGTGGATCGTGGGAGTCGAGTTTGAGTAGGCGAGGACGGTATGGTGGGCGGACAAGAGGTAGAAAACCCCGCAAAAACCTGTCAGTTACTGTCGAAGAAGAGGCCCAGGTCAGTCCACCAGCAAAACCTGACGCTGCGGACTTAGAAGCTGATGACAAGGGTATGATTGGGTGGGGACGAACAACAAGACGGTGTCGCAGACCGAGATGTCTGTCAGGTAATAACATTGCAGCTGTGTCTTGAAAGATCTGGTCAGCAAACATTGGATGCGATCAGGTATTCGGTTGTTCGGATTTGTCATAGAGATTTCTATGGATTGGTATAAGGTAGTCATTCAGTCATGAGTGTACATTACTTTGTTGGCCTATTTGGCCTCCTCGCTTTCATGCTTTTGGGTCGAAACATGGTTGTACATTTTTATAATAAATTCTTAAATTAGTTCATAAGATATTTCTGCGACAACAATGGGTAAGCTGTTCCAGGGTACAAGGTTTGGTATAATGCATTATGAGAAAATAGCAAGGTGAGTAACCTTACTGATCTCTGAAGAATAGTTCATCGCATTGGCGAGAAGGGGTAGTATATGAGGATTCTAGTTTGGATTATTTTTTAGTAGGTCACGCTTTTGATTAATTGACTAGGCATTCAGAAACCAAAATGATATCTGATTCTGCCGTTCTGCTGAATCTGACGATATGCCGTGGATGCTGCATGGCCATCATTTTTTCTGTGAGGTGCTGCTACATTTGCCTGCTGTCTTGGACCTGTTTTTTTAGTTGCGGCTTACGTCTTTTGGCTATGGCTTTTGGGCTGTTTGTGAAAGAGTATGAAGTAATAGAAACTTACGTGGAGTTTTAGCCGATATAAATGAAACCGTTACAGTATGTACTATAATAAATTTATAGACTTCATTTTGAAAAAATACTCTATTTAAAAATTAATTATCATAAAAAAGTCGAAAAGTAGTTTTTAAAAGTTGAAATATAGAAAAACCAAAAAATATCTTTTAGAAGCCTGAAAGAAGAGGCATTCTAAGGTTTATGGCCATTTAAAAAGCGTGGCTTGGCAAGTTCACAATGAAATGCAAAAACGTGGGTCAAGAGAAACTAGTTTGGTGCCCCTAAGAGTTAATACAAGGTTTGAGTCTCACTGACATACTAATACCCGTTTAGAACGCGTAGAATTTCCTTTTTCTACGGGAATTGAAGTGTTCATAAAAACTCTTGCATCCCTAACGGTGTCTAGGTGGGTTTACCTCGTGGTTTGATCTAGGGACCTCAAAACGCTGAGAGTTAACACAACTCAGTTGTCAAACTCAAATTTGATCATTAACAATTTGGTCTCCGAAAGAGTACTTAGAATTTGGCAGCAAACTGTACTCGGTGTCGGCCAAATTTTTTTTTTCTGACGGTCTAATTAGTAGAAGCTAACCTACGGGGGCCCAACATTAGTGGGGCGAGCCCAAGTGGTCTACTCAAGAGCGGCCCACGAGGCAGCGCCATAGCACCAAAATGCAGGCGGGAACAAAAAGAGCGGCGGAAAACTCGAAACCCTCAGCTCGCCTCTGGAGAATCGATGGCAAGGCGGAGCCTGGCGGACGGCGGCCCCGCCGCCGGCGCCGTCTCCAGGCTTCGATTCGCCCCTTCCTCCAACAACCTGATCGTCTCCTCCTGGGATTCGGTGAGATCTCCCCCCTCGTCATCTATGGCGGCTTTGCATTTTGAGCTCGTTGCTGCTTCTGATTTGGTCGAGCTCGTGGGTTGGGGGGGGGGATTTTTTTGGGGAAATTTGCGGCACTCGTGCCCGTCTCAGCTCATGTCGGCTTCCGATTTTGACGCGTCTACGCCGAGGTCAAATTGGGGGAGTTTGTCGTCGCGGGGGAGATGCCTGATAGGGTTTTTGCGTCGGATTCGTTCCGCAGGGGCTGCGGCTGTACGACGCGGACGCGTCCATGCTCCGGTTTGAGGCGAGGTCCGAGGCGGCGATTCTCGATTGCTGCTTCGAGGATGAGTCTGTGGCTCTCGCAGGCGGCTCTGATGGATCTGTAATAAGGTAACGTAAAAATGGTTGCAATCGGTGGTGGGGTTGTGTCTTGAATTCATATGCACACTGCTTCCCATTGGATGATCTTTGTATGCTGAATTCGGGACCAAGTGAAGAGTTGTCTCATTATGGCGGGGTGCATGATGGCACGAGTCATAATATGCTGCTTATGCTGGTAGTCAACTTCCATTGATGAATTCTATATGTATTGTTTGATATAAGTAATTCGTGTCTTCCTAAATACTAAGTTCCAGAGCATAAACTTGCCAAAATGGCAAAATCTATTGGCTGCATGTAGTTATTTCGACCATAGGTTGCTTACTGGGTTGTTTCCCTGCTAATGCTTGGCAGAGCAAATAAGGTACGCTGGAGTTTTATGTGTGGTTACATTTAGCCTTGTTGGATTCGATTTTTGCATTGATGGCGTTCGTTCATAATAACATCTTGAGGATAGGCTGTTGCCTTGGTTTTAACTCTATTAGCATTATTAAATATGCAACAAAATTGAAGTGGGAAAGTTTGTTGTGCTGCTGATTTACACTGACATGTAATGTTGACTCTCCTTGTTCTCTAATTTAATATGGGAACTTCGAAGCCTTAGTCTTTATGCTGTGGCGAATATTTGTCAGGTATGACTTGCATTCAGGGGCTCAAGATACAATGGGGCTGCATGACAATGTGGTTTCCTGCATTGAGTTCTCCCAGAAGACTGGTAAGGAACAGTACAAGGCCTTATGTTTGATCATTTGTTGTCTGATTTCCTGGATGTTTTCCCTGGAGCATCTTATAACTCTACCAAACAGTGCCTACGTGTCCTCATTTACTGACCATGAAATATTACTATCAACCTGACCTTTTAGTACCCAATTTGAACACCAGCATTGGGGAGGAAGGTTAGTTTAGATTGAGATTATAGTTTTGTAGTTGTAAACTACAGTATAACTGATCGACATCAAATATCTATTTATTGGGTTTTCATAATTAGAAACAACAGCCTTTGCTTCTTAAATCTTAATTATGTAATTCACATCAAAACATGCATTTACTATTAGTTTGTGTTCCGTGCTTTTCAGGTCAAGTTGTCACTGCTAGCCTTGACAAGAAGCTACTGTTCTGGGATACACACGCAAGAAGTGTAAGCCCTAACAGTAGTATAACCTTTAGTTCGGATGTGGCATCACTTTCAGTCTGCGACATGTATATATTAGCCGCAGTTGAGAGAGATGTTTACTACTATGACATGAGGAATCTAACAGAACCGGTTAAAGCAAAAGATTCTCCTGTGGAGTATCATATAAGATGCTTGCACGCTTCCCCAGAATGGAATGGTATGTTTTCTACTATCCGTTAGGAATAGCCTTACTGCTCCAGTGCTCCTTTTCTTCATAGTTCATACTACTCAAGGCTTGTAATTCTGCCTTTCTAGAACAATTTTCCTAGACAAGATGGCAACTTCCATACTAATAGCTGTCAATAAACATCCTGTAAAACTTTGTTGTTCCACAGTAAAACCTTGTCTAGAGCCCTCTTTGTTACTATTTCCAGAAAATATTGGTACAATTTTTTCTTAGAAATGAAAGTTCATCATGATAATTAGTTATATTTTTTCAAGGTGGGATTCTGTAAGGAATCATTATTTGGGTTTGATTCCTTTGGTTTACTTTAAAATAGTTCCAAAGTGATTGCCTGTTGAATATATACGCTTTTAGTGAACACTTGAGAACATGAGTAATTGCTCTGTGTTGATCTGAAATAGCTATTTTCGAATCACAGGTATACAGTTTTATGATTGATTGATTGAGTATTCTTTTTCCCAGGTTATGCTGCTGGATCTGTGGATGGCGCTGTTGCATTGAAGTATTTTGATTGTGGAACAGACGGTGATATGGGGTTAGTTCTGGTACCTTTTTTCTGCTTTTAGATTTCTTTTTGCTGTTATTTTCTCCATTGTTAACTATATATAATCGAAGTCAAATATTTTTTTAAAAAAAATGATGGACAGAGCGCTAAATTGTGATGAAAAAACCATTTGTCCATTTCTTATTTGAATGGAGATTATGTGTAAATTGTAATTGACATTTTAAACCTCTTTTCCCATATTTCTTCTCCTATTAGCTTTTGGAAGTATCTATTTGCATTCACTTAAAACTTATTTAAATTCAAACCAACAAGGGTAATAACTTTCTTTTGCACAAAATGCCTATCATGTTATGTGTAATCTCTACCAAAGTAGATGACTGACTTTGAACCAAAATTGGTGATACAGGAATGAAGTTAGACATTTTTAAAGTAGAGGGACCAAGCTGAGTCCTAGAACAAAGTGGAGGTACCCAAAGTACCAATTATCTTTTCTAATTCATTCAGATATTTGTGTTTTTGCAGATATGTTTTCCGATGTCATCCAAAATCCAGGGATGGCAGATCCAGTCTGGTTCCCATAAATAGCATCGCGATTCATCCGTTGTATGTTAATTTTATGCATGTTTGGATGTTCCTACTATGATGTTTCTCAAAGTGAAGCTAAATACATATCCTTCTGATTGGCAGCAAGAGAACTTTTGTTACTGGAGATAATGAAGGATATGCCATTGCGTGGGATGCTCAATCAAAAAAGAAGCTGTTTGCGGTAATATCTGGTTCTTCTTCTTCCTAAAAAAAGTTATATTGCCTGCAGACTGCTTGATCTAAAAGGAAATTGTTCGTGGCCATGTCAAATTCAGTGCAATAATCTTTCCCTTATGCCCTCCTGCTAAATCTTGTCATCCTTCCTTCACTAGTTGATTATTTCTGCCTTCCACAAATACAAGCATATATTTTCTGAGGAATGGTGGTGTTTTAGTTGTTTCGGTGTTCAGCAGATGTCTTCACCCTTCTTGGGTTGGTGTTGTTTTAGAGGTGTCTCCGCCCATCTTGGATGGGTGTTTGTATTCTCTTGTATCAATGAAACGAGGCAGAGCTTCTGCCCTTGTTTCAAAAAAAAAATAAATTCTGAGGAATCAGTTACAAAAGACCGTTTCCCCTGTAACACATAGGAGTATATGACAGATGTTGCTCAAATGTTTACTACCAATATGAGAGCAGTGTTGTGCAGACTGAAAGAGGTGGTGGTTTCTCCTATATTTTGAGCAAATATTTCTGTACTTAAAATTGCATGTATTACATGATTGATGCTGCCTTGAACAACTAAGCTAAAAGTTGACTTTTGTGCCCCTGTCTGTGATAGTTTTTCCACTGTCATTTAATTATCAAGAACTGCACTTTTCTTTTTCTTTTTCTTGTTCTTGGTTCCATAACCTAACAGTATCAGCATTTTACCTCTGCAGTTTCCTAACTATTCAGGCAGTGTGGCGTCAATAGCATATAACCATAGTGGTCAACTTTTGGCAGTAGCTTCAAACTACACTTATCAAGAAGCAGATAAAGTGTGAGTGGGTACTAAACCACAAAGTTTCTTATTGCTTTACATTAGTAAAGTTAGACTAATCTTGAATAATTGAATGTTGTGTAGTAATGGCAATAGTTCTCCATTGAAATACTGCAAGCAAAATAATTTGATATTCACATGCCTTCATTTATTCATATCTTTATTTGGCTGCTGAACTAGACAGAAATATCATCCAAGCACATCACTTGATTTTCTCAGGCTCACACTTGAAGTGTGGGCCTCACCAGTAGGGGAGCATTTGGTCTGTTCTGTTAATCAGTCCACTTGCACGTTTCTATTGGTCAGGGTGGAGAAGCACCAGATATTTGTCGAAACGGTACAGAACTTCAAAGGAAAGTCTACTTTAGAGTAGAAGCTCTCCACCAAAATTGGACCAGCCTACCTGCATGTTGTACAACTGATCGAGCTAGGTATTCTTTCCACCAAACATTATTGAGCTGCTCAGAACGTAGCAGCATTTTTTTAGAAAGCAACATGTTGTATTTTGTTGTATGTTTAAACATTGTCATGTTGGTTAGTACCTTTTTCCTGTCTTAGCTCGTGTACGCAATCGAGATTTAATATACTCAAACCATTGAACTGACTCATGGAAGGCCTGTTTGATATGGCTGTGGCTTCTGGTTTTTGGCTGAAATTTTTGAATTTTAGCTGTTCGCGACAAAGATTACGAGCAGAGAGATAATCGCTTGCGATTTTGGATTGTACAGACGTTGGGTTTTTAATGTGTACTACAATTAACTTGTAGACCCTGTCTTGAAAAAAATACTCTGTTTAAAAGTTAGATACTGTAGCAAAAACCAAAAACCGCTTTTAGAAGCTGAAAAGAATAGGTATGTAACATCGTGTCTTTATATTTTTATATTATTATATAGACATCAACTCTTTTCTGTAAGTATGTAGACTTGAACTTGGTTCTGCATAACGGTGGTAGCAAATTAGTGTTATTTTTTGCTGCTAGAAACTATAAAGATGGTGGGAATTAGGAACTACCTTGTGCGGATACTTCACAAAAGCCATGTATCAGTATCGGATACTGTACAAGATATAGATACGACCCTAATACCCTCTGATACGTATCTTGCACGTATTTTGAATTTATGATTATTCAAAAAAAGAAAATAATTTCTGATACTTCTTTGATACTCTATCGATACTTTTATCCTAATAACCTATCTCTTCGCACGCCTGATCCAGATCCATTCTCCCCCACGTCGCCTCCATGTATCTCACGAGTCAGCGACTCAGCAGGGGCCTCCACGCTGCCTTGGCCCGTTGCCTCGGCTCGCTGCATTGGGCTGTCGCCTCCAGTCGGCCCCCAAACTGCGTCCCTCCATTCCTGTCACCTCCACGCTGTCTTGGCGCGCCACCTACACGCTCGCCGCCTTCACGCCCATCACCTCAACGGCCGTCGTCACCCCCCATCGCCTCCACGTTCGTCATCTCCACATTTGTCGTCTCCCTTACGTCGCCTGGCTGCGCCCTCCCATTCCCTCCCCAGCCCTGCGCCGCCTCCGCTCCCCTTCTTCTCCCCATCGGCTGCTCCCCTTCCCTCCTCGTTGCATGCTCCTTTCCCTGCCAGCTCCCCTTCCCTCTTCGACCCCACGCCGCTACCACCAACACGCTAAGACGCTCCCCTTCCCTCCCCGCTAAGATGCCGCCGCACCCTTGAGCCGTAGAGTTGGCCCCCTTGGTGAGTCCTCTTCTGATCTTCTTCTCTTTTCAGTTTTCCCTATTGTGCAATATTGTTCTCCCTAGTAGAAGTGCTAAGTGCTCATTCGATGTTCAAACTTATCATATCTGAAGAATGTGGATTTCTCAACTTCACTTTCAATTACAGGCAGCTTTTTAAGGTAGCACATTAGTTTTCATTTTGAGGACCATTTGGTTTTCTACTTCTATTTTGAGATGTTCCTTTCCTTAAGATGTAAGTCACAGTTTAAACTCTTCAGGTTTATAGGCAGTGGATTATGTTCAGATGCTTTGGGGGTCATGAATTTGCGTGATTGCTTGCATTCGAAAGGAGAATATGATGTTGTTCTATTCAGATTGTCGGTTGATTGGAACTGTCGGTTGTATAGCCCATGGTAATTGTTTGTAACATTGTTGTCTTACGATTAAATGCATTAACAAAGATGCATTGTTCTAATCAGATTTCTCTTTTCCTAGTTTTAGTTTTGCACTGATATCACAGATGTCAGAATAAAGACCAGAATTGCACCTGGTTGCAGAATTTCCTCGAGAAGGAGAAGGAAGGTCTCTCTCTCTCTCTCTCTCTCTCTCTCTCTCTCTCTCTCTTGAATATATTTGACTAGTGGATGCATGAGGCTTGGTCTTGCTCTGACTCTGAAGATTAAGGCAATCGATATGATATTTTTGCCATCTATGCTATGATAGTCAACTGACAGTGGTTGGTGAAACTGTTTTTTGATCATGTATACAATCGACTATTTACTTTAACCTGAACATTTTGAAAAACTTATTTGAGCTCATTATTCTAATGTCTATTGAGAAGCAGCTATATAACAACTATGTAGATACGCTTCCGGTATCTAAACAAGCTTCTCTTCAATTTTCAGATGCGCACAGTAGGTTTTGTGAATGCTAACCATATGAACATGACATATAGAAAACAGAAATATACAAGTTGGTTGGGATACTCAAATGGCAAGTTAACGCAAGTATCATAGAGGACTAAAGGTTACAAAATTGCTAACTTCGATATTAAGGTATTCTCGGTTTCTCAATTCCTTATAAGAATTCATTAATTTCTTATTTATTTTATTTTTATTACATACATACATATATGTGTGTGTGTGTGGGGTATTTTTGGGAAAATGACGAATCACGATATCGTTGTATCATGTATTCGTATCTGTATCGGGGTATCCGGACAACATAGATTAGGAGATAGTGGTAGGAATATAATGTCGAGGAAGGAATCCTGCTTTTTGAGCATGTGGAATTGCTCCAGACGTATCGAAATGTGTGTGAGTAGATGTGCTTGCGTTTGGAATCTTTGTTGCATCCAGGTGCAGTGGGCATCCAGCTATGGAGCTGTCCACCTATCAGAGATGAAAACTCCAGACACTAATGGTCCTGGTCGCACACCAGTCTGAATGAAGGCTCTGGCAAACCCAAACATGCACCGTAGAAGTGTTTGGGTTGATCTGAGAGGCCCATTGCCCGTCTCTGTGGCGTTTGGTTCAAAAACCGTAACGCAAACGTAAATGTTATCAGAATACACCGGAATCGCAACGGGAATAAGCGAAAGCTACATTTGTTTGGTTTTATGTCCGTAATGGTGTGCAAATACATTACAATGGTTGGCTCCGGTTACACTGTATATTGCAATCTGCAATCACAAACTAGAAAAATGGTTTCGAATTGCTTTTGTTTGTACATCTTCACTCCGTAAATGAAATTGCATCAAAATCATAATCTGAAGAGTGGAACTGTAATCTAAAAGTGAAAAGATACAGACTGGATGGAAGATTCAAAATTTGCATCAAAATCAACAAATGAAAGTTGAAAAAAACAGATAAAAACTAAAAAAGAACGGACTGGATGGAAGATTCAAAACAAAATCGATTTAGAAATCAAATTGGAGGGTGGCCTTCTTTGTCAACTCATCGCATCTGGAGGGAGAAAGATGAGAGAATGCAGCGATGGGAGCACCGGCCGGTGACACCGCATACCTTCCTCCCGGTGGCCGCCCGTGCTGCTTTCGCACTTCATCTGCTGTTGTAGGTCAGTGCTGATCCCACGCCTCCACCATGGTTGTGCCCTAACCCTAGCGCTACCATCCCAATCTACGCCACTTGGCGTCATGCCGTCCCAACCACCGGCGCCGCCACTACTCTAGCCCCTAGCCATGCGGTGCCGTCACCATCCTGAGAGATTGTGAGGATTGGATCACGCCTTGCGTGTGAAGGGGATGTAGTGTGCTTCCACATATGTCTGTTCTTTTTTATCTTATGACTTATAATTTATAATTTTACTTAAATAAATAAATAAGATGATTTCTCTGCCGCTTATTTGGATAGTCTTTTAAAAGTGGTTTATCGACTTTTGGTTCATTTATAGGAGCACTCGTATTAGAACTAAAAATCTTAAACTGTAGCTCAGCGGCTTCTTCACGCTGCGAAACGTCGGCACACCAACTCCCCGTGGAATGGCCAAGTATGAAGACGTGCTGCCAGTCAATAGCGCAGTTTCAGAGAAGAAATGTTGGCGCAAGGGATTCAGAGAAGTCTGTCAGGCGTAACTATTGGGCGACTTCACTTATGAACGAGCTACAGCTGTGATGGAGAAGATACGCGCGCTAATTGCAAATCCAACGGCTGGAATTAAATTTAGTAATCACTGTGGCATCCTGTTCACGTCACGGTTATTGTCGTTACCGGTTTCTTTTGCTGTAAACACTGAACTTAGCAGCCATTAAACTCTTTTGTAATGATTTGGGCGGGAGTGTATAACCCGAGACCTTCTTGAATGAGAAGCAAGATTGAAAGCATATTCTATTTCTTAGTTCCAGTTGAGCAAGAGGATATTCATATTAACTGTGGTTGATGATTTTAGTGGAAAATAAATAATAATAACTAAAAGAAATAGTTTTTAGAAAAAGAATATGAGCGGTGAGAAAAATAAGAGCGAGATTTCTGACATATCCTCTAAGCAAGACAGGAGCGAGATGAATTCTTCTTCTATCAAAATATTCCCCGTCATTGGGACCAAAATTTCTTCGAGTTGCTTGGATCCTCACGTTCCGGCATGTGAGGCCAGATGCCACTAGATCCTCGATCCGACGGCGGCGCACGGACGCCATCCGAGTCCTGACATCAACACGTACAACACAGACATCTTGTCAGGCCGAACCGGGCCAGATTGAGGCACAGCCCACAGCCAGCACCCACCAACCCACCCACCGGCCACCGGCGCCGCATAAAAAAACTACCGAGCTGCGCCCGTGCGGAACCCTAGTGGGTCAGACGGATTGCTGCGTCGCTCCTCCCACCCTCTCGCGCATCCCCCCTCCGCCTTCCTCTGTGAGCGGCCGCTCTCTCTCGGTCTGATCCGACGAGCTCGCAGCCCTAGAGATTCTGATCTGGGCTTGCTGTTGGTGGTAGGGTTTTCGGTTGGGTCTGGGCGCTTGGGGATGTCGGACTCCGAAGAGCACCATTTCGAGTCGAAGGCCGATGCCGGCGCGTCCAAGACCTACCCACAGCAGGCCGGCACCATCCGCAAGAATGGCCACATCGTCATCAAGAACCGCCCATGCAAGGTCCGTCCGGATCCCTGTTCCCCTTCCCCTCTGTTTCGTTAAGATTTATTAGATTGGGATTGTATCTGTGAGTGGTGTGCTGTGCTGCTTACTTGTCTAGTCTGAAACGCAAAAGTTTGGTGCTTACGTGCTTGGCTTGTTGGTTGTCCTGTGTAGTTCGTAGGATGTGCTGTTGTAGTGTTTGCCCTATCTGTTATTCTGGTTGGTGGTATTGATAGCGATTAGTTTAGTATATGAATTGTTCCGGTTTAGTTTTTATGGAGTTATCTATGAAATCGATGCCTTTGAACTGTGGTAGTGCTGTATTGGTAACTCTGTTAATTTCAAGCAACAGCTAGTGAAAATTCGTAAGTGGTTTTTAAAACTTGATTTGTTCACATGCTTAGATTTTGTCTTGCAGTCTTCCTTTTATGACTCTGGATTGCGCTGTTGTTAGTTCATCTTGTGAGATCTCAGCTGTTGTTATGTTTTTTGTCATGTGCGAAAATTATGTTGGTCAGTGTTTTTGAGCGCTATTCTAATATGTTGGTTAGCAATTGAGCTGTTATTCTTATGTCTTTTGTCACGTGCGAAAATTATGTTTGTCAGTGATTTTGTGCGCTATTCTAATATGTTTATTTAGCAATTGCTATCCTTGTGTAGGATGTATATTCCCTTGTACTAATGGATTGGAACTAGGGGTGAAAACAGATCGGATATTTCCCTACCGACCGACCGCCAAATCCGAGTCGGATCGAATTCGGATAGTCATATCGGATAATTATCGGATTTGGATAGTTGTTTTCGGATACAGATTCGGAAAAGAACTATCCGACGGATATGGATACTATTTGGGATTTTATCGGATAATACCCGGATATATTTATCGGATATCCGGCCCATCAGCCAAATCATCATTTTCAGCCCATCAGCCCATTAGCAAATCTAAATAAATTCCAATAAATGCAAATAACTCTGAAAAATTCTAGAAAATTCACAAAAAATACTATAAATCTAGAAGAACTTAGAGAAATAACATAAACTATTTTAGCTTTTAGAAAATAGTTAAAATATGTTTTTTGTTGCTCTTAGCTTTCAAATAAAATATAAAAAAATCCAAATAAATTTCAACAAATCCAATAAAATGCAAATAACTATGGAAAATTCCAAAAAATTCACAAATTACTATAAATCTAGGAGTGCTCTAGGAAAATAATATAAATTATTTTTAGCTTTTAGAAAATAGTTAAAATAAGTTTTCTTGCTCTGTGCTTTCAAATAAAATCCAGAAAAATCTAATAAAATCCAAATAAGTTTTCTGAAAGTGTAAAAAATCTGATGGAGCCACCTTTGAAATATTTTCTACCAGAACTCTGCCAAAAAATTTTCTTTAGAAATACATGATGGGTGTCGTGCTTACTATGCCCTTTGTATTCCTGCGTAATATCCGACTAGATATTTGTTATCGTATTCGCAACCACTCTGTATTCGTTCCGTATATGTGACTGACACTACCCGAATTCGTATTCTTATCCGGTACTATTCGTATTCGACTCCGAATCCGAGAAAAAAAATATGGGATAGGATATGGAATGAGTAATATCCGATCAAATTCGATCCGTTTTCACCCCTAATTGGAACTATGGATGATTAACTCTTTATCTGTCTAAAAATGTTACCTTTTGTGTGTGCTGTGAGTCAAGTTGCCACAAGGTGTAGATATATCGTGAAGTTTACATGGCCTTCCATACTTCACTTGCTTTTTACCCTTGCTTCATGTATTTGATTTATGTGATTCATGTGTTAATTAGGAGTACCTAATTATGGTTGTAATGTTGTTCCTATCTTCTCTCTAACTTTGGTTGGTGATGGTTGTTTTCATTCTGGTAGTGTCTCTTTTTTTTCTTTTATTAACTGAGGCTGCTGCTTGATATCATGTTTGGCTTTCTTAGATGAATGTAACAGGTAGAATGTCATCCTTGTAAGTTCATGGCTTTGAACATCCGAAGGCTCAATGGTCACACATCTTATGATGATATTGAGTATCCTCTCCTTTTCATCTTTGTTGTAGGTTGTTGAGGTCTCCACTTCCAAGACTGGGAAGCACGGTCATGCAAAATGCCACTTCGTGGCCATTGACATTTTCAATGGAAAGAAGCTTGAGGATATTGTGCCCTCCTCCCACAACTGTGATGTAAGTATAAACCAAATTCTGTATTGTTTGTTTGGTTCTTGCCTTGTAGTTTATTTGAACAGTTTTTCCTGTGTTCTGTAGGTCCCCCATGTCAACCGTACTGACTACCAGCTGATTGACATTTCTGAAGATGGATTTGTATGTTCCTTTTGACTCTTCTAGCTGTCTGAAATTTGCTCTTGATGTTATCTTAAAACTCATTGTGTGCATTTTGCACATTCCACAGGTCAGCCTCCTGACTGAAAATGGAAACACTAAGGATGACCTGAGGCTCCCTACTGATGAGGCTCTGCTTGCTCAGGTTAGAGATTTAGAGGCCACTTGGTTGGACTGAAATTTGGTGGTTTATGGCTGAAATCACACTGTAGCTGGCTGAAATTACACTATAGCTGACGGTGGCTTATTTGGCATAATTAATTTTAAAAAATCTAAAAATAGAAAAAATATATTAGCCCATCACGTATAATGTAAACGAATACGGGAAAAAAAGAACCAGTAAAAAAGCTCAAAAATGCAGTGAAGTCAGAAAAAGACGAAACTTATAAATAGTGAAAAATAAACTAGAAGCTCAAGTCCAAATGAGCGGGAGCTACCATGAATTACTTTTCAGATTGCTAAATCTCTTTGCTAAATGCAGATCAAGGATGGATTCAATGAGGGGAAGGATCTGATTGTGACTGTGATGTCTGCCATGGGTGAGGAGCAGTTGTGCGCTCTGAAGGACGTCGGCCCCAAGAACTAAATCTACCTTGCTACTACTGCCTTGGTTATTTATCCGGTCGTTTATTTAGTTGGGAGGTGGTGTCGAGATGATATATAAGCTTTTGGTCTGAGCGTTAACTTCGGACATATGGACTGCTGTTTCATCTTGCGGTTTACATCGAATTATTTGGATGTACCTTTGCTATCTGTAAAATCTGTAATGCTCTTTTGAACCAAGTAGCTTTACCACAATCTCTTTCGCAGCCATTCACATATGGTGAATAGTGTGATATGTAAAAGCTTGCCGTAACCCATCATTTCGCAGCCATTCTTATTTTTTTCACCATCACATGTATTTATCTTTTTCTTACTTTTTCTATCACTCGCATTCTCTTTTTTTAAGTCATTTTTTAGTTATTACTATTTACTTTTACCCAAAAGTCATAAATCATCAACAAAAACTAATAGGGTCGTTCTTTTTAGATTATAACTTATGCTTCAGTAGCTACTTTTCAAACGAAGTATTTTTTTAAGATAAATCTACAAGTCGATTGTAATAAACATTGTTTAACTTTAATTATATCAGCTAAAATCGTACATAAGTGTCTCTCTTTAAATATTTTTCTCTTTTATAAACAACTAGATTTAAAATTTTTAGTTATAAATCATAACCCAAAAGAACGGTAATACCAAATTCCTTTGCACATGAAAATATAGGCGTATTCTCATAATAGAGGCGAATTCTCAAGGAGAAAAAAAATATATCGTCTTCGTCATCAGCCCACACCATACAGCAGCGTTTGGATCATTGGATGCACTGATAAGGTAGCAGCAGCTGAACACAAAAACACACGAGCACCCCTCCCGCTTCCAACTCCCACTCCACATCGCTCGCCATGGCGGAAACCCTCGTCGGCCTCCGGCTCGCCGCCTCCGCCGTCCCGCAGCCCCAAGCCCGCCGCCGCTCTTGCGCAGCCGCGCCAGCCCACCTCCTCGGGCCGTTCCGGGGCGGCCGACTATGCGCCCGGGCGGCGGTCCCGGGGCCGCCGGAGTTGGGCGAGGACGAGGCGATTAGCATGGACAACCTCCACTGCTGCTTCGACTTCAACGTCGGCAAGTGGAACGGCTTCTTCTATCTACGTACCCCCGCCCCGCCTCTACTCTCTGAGCCTCCCTATTCCTGGATTCCTAATGGCTAATTGTTGTTTGTGTTAAGCAATTCGACGCGCATGGGAGGGTGCTGCAGGGGATTAGCACGCGGCTTTCAGTCAGCACTTACGGGGAGGACGACCTCTATCAGCCTCCTGCAATCGTAATAATACTCCCAGTGATATTTACTCATGTCAAATCGTGTTTGTTTCAATTCTCATACTTTTCAATCATCATATTTACTCCTTTTTTCAATTTAGTGAAGTTTTAAGCTAGCTTATATGTATTTCTTGTTTGTGTCAGCTCTTTGATCAGCCATGAGTTACAATGCTTTGGCTGTTTGCATGTGCCCTGGGATCCTGAATGTACTCTCTTTTACATATTGTGTTTTTTAGGCTGTATATCAAGCAAGCTTCCTCTAATATATCAACTGTAGATGAGGAGGATTCTGAACCTGAGTGGGTGGAGTACAATCAAAGAGACGAACATGTTCACTGTAGATAAATATCAGCAGGTGCACTGAAGTTTGTAGTAGGTCTCTTTATCTTTACTGATCGTGGTAAAATTCTGTGGTTCTGAGCTTCTTTAATAACTAATAAGTGATATTGTTTAGTGTACAGATAGTGTTCTTTTCTGAAGAGAAGGCATTTGCTCTGAGGTACCAGACTGCTGGAATGCTGGAGACTGTCCTTCGAGCTGGTGTGTTTGGAGAAGATGATACTGGTGAAGAATCCCCCAAGTAAACAATATTAGCAGCAATCTTAGGTGTTTACTGCATTGTGACGCTCTTATCGTAAGGTGTATGTAGCATATCTATTTTGACTTCACCAGAAACTTGAAGATACCTTCTCGTGAACCATCTGTTGTATGTGAAAATCACCTTTACTCTCTTGAGGGAAATGGTCGAGTAAGGGCTTTTCACACAATGGACCCAAAGGGAGTGCTCGACACACTTCATGTTTTTCATGAAAAGCAGGGATCTGCAGTGCCACTTATCTACTCTTCAACTGATCCCGAGGTAAGTTCTTATAGCCAAATGTTGTAATCTTAGTATCGAATTATGTTATGGCAGGATCATGCTCAGTTAGCCCATTTTTTTAATGCTTTGTCACTAGATTGCCAGCAATGATAGGATAAATGCACTACTTGGAAGGTGTATGGAGCTACGCTCACTGAAGCTGATACAGTTGTTCTCCTTGAAATGGACAACAACGGTCAGCTGATTCAGGTATGCTTCAGAGTTTTGGTATGGTATATATACTTTTCACTTTGGACATACTCATTGGCTCATTACTATGAAAATGGTAATTCCAACTAATGTTTTAGCATAATGGACCTAAACAACTGTTCCTGAACTTGTGGGTGATGAATTTCAAAAGTTACATGGCGTGGGTGGATTGATGGGTTTGTCTTCACCCGTGCATGCATCAGCACGCTTGTGTTCATCTTTATCTTACATATAAATAGTTAACCAAATATGTTTTTTTACAAGCACTAGAAAATTTCTGATTAGGTAAAGCTTATGCTGTGTAATTGTCTTTTTTTCAGTATCAAAAGGTACTTACGGCAAAAATGTTCATTTTCAGTATCTCTACATTTTCTTCAAAAAATAAGTAAAAATATATGGTTCTTCTGTTCATAGGATAATATATCAACGAAAACTGGAACTAGCATGACAACAACAGTCCACTGGACAGGATCAGCATATAACAATTTGCTTCAATTTGATGGAGGATATGAAATGACCTTGCTACCTGGAGGGATGTACATGGGATATCCATCAGACATCAGCAAGTGCGTTGCCCAGTTAGATTCTTTTCATTTGGAATTTTGTTGGATGGAATCTCCAGGAAAGAGGCAGCAGCTTGTGCGGACTAATGACTCAGCTAGTCTGGCTGTTTCGTCAACCTACTTCGAGACCAATGTATGAGTCACAACTTTTACTTTGTACAAAATGTACTGCAGCAATTTTGTAAGTTTTCCAATAATCTCACTGACTAGTGTTGCAGTACATTGCTCAGTACACGATAAATGAGTATATATTGTCAAGCAGCTTCGTTCTATACAAAATGCAGAAATTTGTGAAGCAAGTGGTCCATTCTTCTTTGGCTAAAATTCTACTGTTATGTTGCAGTCATGCCATTCCAATTGGCCATTTTATTTTATTTTGTTGTAGGTGTAGATACTATCATTTAGATTTGTCTCCCTCTTTCAAATGCCCATATCCTTCTAGAATTTGTTTTGCTGAAAACTAAATTGTGATCTGTATCTAAACTGATGATGAAAATGATGGTAATAGCATGTTCTTCTATATTCGTCCCAAGACTTGGGAGTCAAAATTCTTGACTAATCACGGAGTTAAGTGCTCGAAGCAGGTGTAGAAACTAGAAGCTGATACATCGTGAAAGTTGGACCTGGTAAAAATGGAACTTTAATTCTGTCTCAACTAGAACTTTATAATGTTGCAAAAAAGTCACCGTAGCCGTGTGGCTGCGGTTACCATCAGAACGTTTCATCGTGTGATATGAACGGAAGAAACTTACCTACGAAGCAGTATACCTTCGCAAAACCCCGGAATTTTAGAAACCCAGCAACGTTTTGTTCTATATTAATGTCATCTTGCTTTTCTTTTCAATTCTAATGAACAGGGATAGACAGCTAGAAGTTGATTAATAACTAGATTTCATGGTCTAACGGATTAATTAAGTGTAAGTCTTGTTTGGCCACCAATTGCAGCAGCAGCCGCGTGAAAAAGAGTTTATTAGACATTGAGCTGGAGAAAGCTGCTGTTTGTCAAAGAAATGCATACATTATCTGACCACAATGGTTGTAAAAAAAAAATACTTTCCCAATAGTTTGAAAGAGGCCTGAAATACTATAGAAAAACCACTTGGGGTCAGGGTGATGGAAATAAATTACAAAAACATTTCATAGGTTGAAATAGATGATGGTTTTATATAATTATAAAGCGCGTACAAGAAGGCGAAATGTTTTTTTTTTTTGCTTTGATGGTTAAGTGGCTACACTTGCATACAGTTGCAATCAATGAGAACATTGGTCCACGTTGTGTGCAACGATCGATGCAGCCGGTAATGCTCCTCCACAATTAGCATCACAAATCTCAAATAATCAAATTCCGGCACAATCTCTCTCAGAATAACGCAGCTTAGCTGTAGACAGACAGCACGCGGGTCTACCAGATAAAAACTGAAAGCCACCCTATCTAACTGCTGATCCATTTGGCAAGTTTTGAGACGACGACCGACGTGTCGGCAACCATGGCATAAATAATCGACCGTTCACGGCGACTAACGAAATGCTGTCTCGTTGGTGAAGCAGGGCATAGGCTTCAGACTGACGATAGCCACTGCTGATGTGATCAGGTAAGCTCTGAAGCGGCTCACAGCTTGGAGGGAGTCCAACTGTCCAACGCGCGCGTTAGATTTTTTTTTTTGGGGGGGGGGGGGGGGTAAGCGCTCCTCTATTTCCTCCGGTCTGCAGCTGTCCCTGTCATTGCCATTGCCATTGCACAGTCCTCTTCCGCTTGTCCTGAGAAGCAAGGAAGGTCACGACAATGGCCGACCGGAGTGGCGACGCCGTGCGCCAGCAGCCGTTCGCGCCTGGTCAGGAGAGGGTGTTCGACGGCGGAGGCAGCAGCGGCCCAGCTCCGGCGTTTGGGAGTGATTTTGATCATGGTATCTACATGGCTCTTCTTGGCGCCAGCGTCAACCCCCAGCCACCGCCGCCGCCATGGGCTGTTGAGGAGGTCACGGCGGCGCCATCGATTAATCTGACACCTCGGTTCTCTATGGTAAAGTTGGTCTCTTCTCTAAGTTGGTATTATTCTCATTGCAAGTCAGTGAAATGGAGATGATTATTGTTACTAGAAGACCTTTATGTTGAATCCGAGTTAAGTTTATGTTGTGGCTGTTGCTAGGCGCTAGTCTTTGGTCAGAGATTTCTGAAGTCATTTGCAAAACATATATATTCAGACTTCGGAGCTATATCCTATTTTCATATATTGATTCTTAGACACTCTTTTATCTTGTTCTTTACCATTCTATTCTAGGTTCTAGCTGGCATGATTTGTGTGGGTTTCTTAACGATCAGCCGGTGGCCGTATGTCCAGGAATCATCAGTTTTTACAATTCGTGGCATACGAACCTTAATGCAAACAAAAGCTCGATTTCATGTTCCAATAACTGCGACAAATTACAAGATTTTATACCATTGTAGCAACTAATTACATCTTTGATGCTTTATCTTCTCTAGACTACAATTGTCATATGTACAGCTATATATGAAAATTCACAATTCAATCTTGTTTTAAAAAAATCACAAGTTAAAATGCACTGAAAAGACTGCATCTTTCCACCCCACGCAGGCAAACTCCCTCCTCGCACCCCTCGCGGCCAACCTCCATCCCTACCCGTCATACCACCACGCCGACCCACCACCGCAATGGCCTCCACGAGCGACGACGTCCTCCTCCGTGCCGCCACCCACCTTCGCCATCCTCCCCACGGCTCCGCCGCTTGAGCAGCACATGCAGCTGCTGCGCGCGGCACCGCTCGGCGGCTCACAGGCGGCGCCGGTGGCCATCGAGCAGCCGGCGAAGGACGGGTACAACTGGCGCAAGTACGGGCAGAAGCAGCTCAAGGACGCCCAGTCGCCGCGGAGCTACTACAAGTGCACGCGGGACGGCTGCCCCGTCAAGAAGATCGTCGAGCGCTCCTTCGGCGGGTGCATCAAGGAGATCACCTACAAGGGACGGCACAGCCACCCGCGCCCCCGGGAGCCCCGGGGCGGCCACGCCGGCGCGACGTGCGGTAGGGATGACGGTGCCGGCGCCGAGGAGGACGAGGACGAACCGAGTGACGAGGACACGTTGCATGAGGATGACGGCGAGGAGGGTCATGACAGGTGGGTTATCCACGGTCACTTTGATGTAGCATTTGCCTTGGGCGGTTGGGCCTTGGGGTGTATCACCCTATCAGGTAAGAAAGAAACTCGCATTTAAATAGGAGAATGTGAACTCCGATCCGAACCGTTCAGTCTAAGCTACGCTAGCAATTGCAACATCCTACGACAAGTTAGTGTTGCTATATACATGGTCGCGTGATACAGATCTGATGATCACGGTTCATTCCTACACCGGTTAAGAGGTCGAGATCGCGATCGAGTTCATGACATCATCCCATTTTTAAGGAAGAGTTCTCACCTGACACATCTGAACCAAGTTTCTGTCAGTGAAATGTGACAAGCTGCCAATTGTTTGGTCAGGGATGCTGGTGGGGAGGCCGGGCAGCGGGTGGTGAAGAAGCCCAAGATCATCATACAAACCCCGAGCGAGGTCGATCTCCTGAACGACGGCTACCGGTGGCGCAAGTACGGGCAGAAAGTGGTCAAGGGCAACCCAAGTCCGAGGTAACATTTTCCCATTGGATTGGCTGCCCTGGAACACCCGACGGACCTGAAACAATCTGAGTTCTGAAACCTTGCAAGCTCATTTTCTACAATGCCCTGCAGGTGCTACTACAAGTGCATCGCTGACAACTGCAACGTGCGCAAGCAGATCGAGCGGTCGTCCGCCGACCCCAAGTGCGTCCTCACGACGTACACCGGCCGGCACAGCCACGACCCGCCGGGCAGGGGCGCCGACGCTGCCGCGGCGGGCAGCTCTTCTGCTAACCTGATGATGCCTTCGACCATGAGCTCGGCCGGTGGCATGTTTCAGCAATGCGGTGGCACTCGGCGGCTGAAAGAAGAGGACCAAGATTAACAACACCTCTTTTATGGATTGTCTGTATGGTTTTCTGTGTGTGAATAATAGAGCTGGATTATTTATTCTTTTGGGCAGGTTTTGTCTGCCGGCTAATTGTTGGTTTAACTAGATGTCAATTGTTTTAGAGGAGCTGACATGTCGATTTTGGCTGCAGATGTTGGTGGCTGTTCTTGGCTTTGTTTTGTTTGGTCTGTACTCTGTACATTAGTTGTTTGTTCTGCTCAGTATTCTGTACATGTCCCTCATGTTCTGTACTCTGTACATTAGTTGTTCCGCCAATTCTTGGCTTGGCTTTGTTTTGGCTTGCCAACATCTTCAGTGTGAAGTAAACCATAATGCAAGTTACTTGAACAGCTGAAGATCAGAAAATGGGAGCTAAGGAGCTCACCTGCCTCGAATCATTAGTTAACCATCGATCAGTAACAAAAGATAGATACGTACATACAACTTCAGACTGCAGATTGCTCCAATTGTCATTTTCTTGGGCAAATAATGAGAATTTGCACGATCTATATGAAGTTTATTGCATAAATTTGCGTTAGCTCCTACTACTATCTCCCGGTCTATACAAATTCTTTTTCTCAAAGTTAGCACATTTCAGTGACATGACAAACTATTAATCATTGGATGTTATCAGCGTTGGTATGTGCCCGTTGTCAGAAAAATCAATCTTGTTCAGCTTTATGCAGCACAACACATGCTCAGGTAGCTCAGCCTTCTGTGCCTGCACCAAGATGTTTCAGACTTTCAGTCAAGGACAATTCTTCAAGCCAACAAGGAGCAAAAGAAAATACCTGAGTGGTTAGCCCAAGATCAAGGACACCATGTTGGATAGACTTGAGGACCCAAACCAGTGGTCCTTCCAGAATCTGAATTTGTCCCCCTTTCCAATTAGCCACCTATAACCTATATTAGCCACTTGACTAGACCACACGACACCTTTCCAAAATGGAGAGGCATTATCAGTAGGGCAGGTGAACATATTAGGACTTACAGGTTTGTATTTGAAGGTACCAGCCTGATTTTATTTTCATCAGGCTGGTACCTTTTGATCCAAGAAGCAAACAGACAGAGATTAAGATCTCTAAAATTAGGAATTCCCATGCCACCATATTCCTTTTTCATGCAAATACTTTTCCAACTAGCCAAGTGATAATGATGGTGATCAACACTATCATTCCATAGACCATTAGCCATATGGGAGTTCATAGCTTCTATGCCCCAAGTCAACACAAGCTAAGCATGAATCATGAATGAATCAACACAAGTCTACTTCTAGGTGATAACAGTTTACCCCTCTAACCAGCGGCTCTTTTCATGATTTTGTTCACTACAGGCTGAAGATATTTGTAGGATCGGTTACGGCAGTCAAAGATTAGGGGGGGGGGGGGGGGATGGATGACTTCAACAAATTTTTACCCCTAGGTATTCAATATCGTCTCACTCCAATAGCTATACAAAGCTAAAAATATCGAGATCTACCTCACCCACACAACAAAAACACACCCGAAAGAGTTACAACAAACTTAATTGACTCGGATGATCCGGGCTGAGTCCGATAATCCGGGTGAGGCATATTATCTGAATCAAGCGGATGATCTAGGTCACTGTGACACCTGGGCTGAATTTGGCCCAGCCCAGCTCACATGATGACCTATAAGAGAGAGAGAGAGAGAGAGATCCAGGTGGGGGGAGGAAGCAAAAGCCGATTTCTCAAAAGCCCTCTTGATGGATCCACCATTTCTCAAAATGAAAGATTTTTTCTTTGACTCACAGATCTCTCCTGTATTGATCAGGAGAGGAGTGTGGTCACTACCAGTTCTGGGAAGGGCTTGAACAAATGCCGAAGGAAAAGCCAAACCCCAATCAGTTGTAATAAAAATTTTATCAATAGCAGCAAGAATCAAAATTTCTTGGAGGAATAGCTAGAGTGAGGACATCCCACTTAGTCGACTTAGATTCAAGATCTTACCTAACTTAGAAGAAAAGTCAGAAAGAGAGACAGGGGGACGTCTCTCCCCCTGGCCCCTTTTTTTTAAACACTTGTTGGCAAAGTTCCATCATGCCATTAGAGTTAACCCACATATTAAAAAGCATCAACCCAACGTTGATTAATTATACCATTCCTTTTTTTCCCTGAGTAAATCTCACTAAATTAAAGTCACCCCCTGTAAAAGTAGGGCCTTGCCTCCATGACATTATCTCATTCAATTCAGTAACGAAGTCTTGTTTAAAATCCTCATAAGCTGGTCCATATACCACAATTACGCTCCCATCTTTTATATTTGTCAAAAGCAAGGAGACAACATAGGTAGATACCGGGGTATCTACAATCTCAGCTAAGTCTTGTCTAACCCCTACTAGGATACCACCAGCAGTGGTCCTAGCAGGTAAGAATTTCCATTGTTTCTATTACCAGCAATTAAGTGCAATAAATCATCATCAAAATGCTCTTTCTTAGTTTCAGAAAAGCCAACAAAATTAGGATTATTATTTTTGAAGAGCCAGGCGACAAGTCTGGTGCATGCGAGGTTGGAGGCTAGGGGCGTTCTTATTGGCCACGATTGATAAATTTTTGCTATGACTGATAGATTTTAACTGAAAATAAATATTAGTGACCGAAAGAAGTGACTTTAAGAATAATAATATAGGTAGTACGGAAAGTGAAAGAGATATGTATATGCAAAATAAAAGTAAGAGGAATGAAATACGTGATATACTTGTGATCCATTACTTTATCTTTAGGACAAGAGAAAAAAGAAATAAAAAAATCATTTCAAAAAACTGTGTGTTTATATTACAAAGCCAGCAAGAGCTGAGTAGGGAGTAGGGACCGAAATTTTTCTATTTTAGCCCTTTTTTTGAAAAATATTCACATTTAGACCCCTGACAGTTTTAATTCCGTTTTTGGACCCAAAGATCGGCGCCGTGGGACACGGCGCCGAGATAAAACGTCTCGGCACCGTGGTCCATGGCGCCGAGGTCGCATACCCGCTCCAGCGTGCCAGCCTGCGTGGCGCCGTGGTGGCACCACCTCGGCGCCGTGGGTTGTGGCGCCGACCTCGGCGCCGTGTGTCGTGGCGCCGAGCTCGGCGCCGTGGATCTTGGCGCCGAGATCCCTAGACCCTAAACAGAGCAAAAATCCCTCCCGGCCCCAGACCCCGCCGCCCCCTGCCCGACCGACCCGCCCACACTTCCCTCCCGGCCTCCCCCGCCGCCTCCCTCCCCCTCCCGGCCTCCCCGCCGCCCCGCCTCCCGACTCCCCTCCTCCCCCCCCCCCGCCCCCCCCGGCCTCCCCGCCGCCTCCTCCCCACTCGGCCTCCCCGCCCCCTCCGCCCACCCGGCCTCCTCCCCCCACCCGGCCTCCCCACCACTCCCCTCGCCCACCCTCCTCCCGCCCCGGCCTCCCCCCCCCCCCCCGCCGCCTCCTCCTCTCCCGCCTCTCCCGCCGCCTCCTCCCCCTCCACCTCCCCCCCCGACCCCCTCCCCTCCCACGTAGGTAATCATTGATTCTCGGTTTCTCAATTCCTTATAACTGTACGTAATCATTGATTCCTCTAGTTTGTTGTTTTATTCCTGCCGAGTATATTGTTGCTAATAATTGTTTATTCAGTACATACAAAGGTTCAAGATATCGAGCTGCTATTGTTTTCATTCTTGGATTCTGGATGTTGGACCTTGCAAACAATATAGTACACGCCTATTCACAACTTCACATATGATATTTTGAATTTTTGTCAAAGTTGGTGCCAAATTATTATTGGAAAGTTGAATTACCATTTATATTCTCTTTCGGTATCTTTCTGTTAATAATGAATGGATGGATTATCAAGAGAATTATGTTGTAAGTCTATGTACCAGTGTCTAGTTGAGTTTACAAGTCTATGTACTCTGTAAGTGGATGAGTTTACAAGAGAATTAATGATGAATGGATGGATTATTCATCTGTGGCTCTATGATATATGGTTTACAAGTGTTTTTGAGATCGCGGTGAATGCTAACTTCATATGAGAAGCTTGCATAGGGTCAGCCCAAGCTATGCAGATTAGGAGGGCAACTTGACATGATATGGATGTATGATTAGCTCATGTTGGATGTACCAAAACTAGCAACTAAAATAAATTACACTACTTTGCTTGATTTGCAACTTTTGAAAGCAACACAATAACTGCTATAATAGATCAAGATATAGTAACCATTCTTTACCTTTTGTCATACACTCATTGTCTGTATGATCAAGATATAGTGTATCATTCTTTACCTTCTATTATTCATAGTAACCATTCAACATGTTTTCTGTATGAAGTAGATGGACAACCTAGTCACCCTATATCATGGAGGCAGTGTGACAAGTGATGATTATGGAAATATTCGATTTGTTGAGATGCAAAGGGTGCCTCTGATATTCAGTGATAGGCCGTCGTTTAGTGAGTTGGTTGCTAGGGCCCGGGAGGAGCTACATTGTCATGCAAACGAGGAGAGCATCACAGTTGAGGGGTTACTTCACTTCAGTTCGAAAGACACAATTCTAAGGCGGTTGATCTTAATTGGTTGTGAGGATCAGTGGGACAAATATGTCAAATTGGTTATGAGGAATGAGTTCCAATGTTTGGACCTTGTTGTGCGGAAGGTGTCCATTGATCCCACCCCTCATGGTTATTCACCGGAACTAGGTGATCAGGCACCCTTTGACCCTCCGTTACCGGACCTTGCGGTGGATGTGGAAGAAGTGCCTGAAGTACCCGATGCTCTATCTGCCCCGAACGAGGTTCAGATTTCTCAACCAGCTCGAGTTGAATGTGTCGTGGCGGCCCCTATGGATCATCCCAGTAAGTGTCGAGCAACACTTTAGCCTTTTCCAGTCATTCAATTCTTTTGTCTCGATCCCATCGTTTCGTGCTTATGATGCAGAGACATTCCCGATAATGTGGGTGTTCCTCCCGTTGCTCCATCCGCAACGTTGAAGAAGTCTGTAGGACTCCAACAAAGGTGGATGTTCAAATTGTGGATGATCTAGAGCCTTACGAGATCGCAAGGGCCGTTGATTCGATGATGACCGCCCTTTTAGAGAGCCGACCAAAGTGATATCGAGTGATTAGGCGTTATTGCCCGGCCGATCCATCGGTTCATGAATTCAGCGATCTTCGGCATTCTCATGAGCCTTATGCAGAAGGAAAGGATGACGAGTTGCTAGATGCTCCTGAGGTCGGGTCAAGCATGACAATTGAGAAGGGCATGGTGTTTGAGGACATGTCTGCATTGAAAAGGTGGCTGCAGGAGTATTCAGTGATTCGTAAAAGGCCATTCAAGGTGAGGCATTCTTATGTGCAGCGGAGGTACACAGCAAAAAGTAGAAGGAAACATGTGAATGGAGGGTTTGTGCTAGCAAACAGAAGGACACGGAAAGTTCAAGATCACAAGAATCGTTGGCCCACACACTTGTGCCAAGCGAGCTCAAATGAAGCATCGGCAGTTGACCTCTACAATTATTGCCAAGTCATTGTGTCACATAGTAAAGGGAGAACCCAATATGAAGGTGAAGACATTTGCTGGGATTGTTAAGGAGAAATTTGGATACGAGATAAGATATGGGAAAGCATGGAGGGCAAAGCAACGTATTTGGAAGATGATATATGGGGATGGGAAGATGGGTACTTGCGCTTGCAAAGACTCTTCAATGCAATCAAAGCGTTAATCCAGCATGCATTATGAGTACGTCCCAAACCGAACGAATGGACTCAAGATGGGATGCGATATTCTTCCGTGCTTTCTGGTGCTTTGCTCAGTCCATCGAGGCCTTTCGGCATTGTCGTCCCGTCTTCTCCATTGACGGTACGTTTCTTCTTGGCAAGTACCAGGGCACACTTCTGATAGCCATTTCCTGTGACGTAGACAACGCGTTGGTTCCTTTGGCGTTTGCTTTGGTTGAGAGGGAGAACAAAGACAGCTGGGGATGGTTCATGCGGCTCATTCGGAGGCACGTGGTCTGCCCTAGTAGAGAGGTTGGTGTCATATCTGATAGACACCAGGGCATACTTGCTGCCGTACAGGAGCAGATACCGGGGTATCCAGCTTTGCACCACCGTTGGTGTACTCGGCATCTTGCCAAGAATCTACTCCGTAAGGATGGTACGAAGGATAACTTTCATCTGTTCGAGGAGGTCGCTCGAATGCTTGAGGTCAAGTTCTTCCAGGAGAAGTTGGAACAGCTTAATACTGCACAAACTCAGAAGGTAGACAGTGGTTGACGGGATTGATGAGAGATGTCGACAAATGGACAAGGGCTCATGATGATGGTGGCTGGAGGTACGAGTTTCAAACAAGCAACATGGCCGAATCCTTCAATAATTTGCTTAGGGGTATATATGGTATACCTGTCAATGCTATCGTATCCTTCACCTTTTACAAGCTTGTTGCCTGGTTCAATGAAAGACACGCACATGCAATGGCGCTACAGAGTAAACAAGTGAGATGGGCGCCAAAACCGAAGCGGCACCTTGAAAAGGCAAAGGCGAGGGCTGAGTCACATGAGGTACATTGTTTTGACAACGCCACGGGCACTTACGAGGTTGTAGAAAGGGGTGGTACAACGACCGATGGAGAGCTCCGGCCGACGAGGAGGCATAAGGTTGTCCTTATTGCTTTCTCATGCACATGTGGTAAACCGAGGCAGTACCACTTTCCATGTTCTCATTATGTGGCAGCAGCAAGGCATCGCAACTTTGACTACGAGAGCAAGATACCTCGGGAGTTCAGTGTTGACAACCTTGTGCTTACGTGGTCTCCCCGTTTCGAGCCTTACCGGGATGAGGGAGAGTGGTCACCATACACCGGGCCCAAATACATTGCGGATCCGGGTAGCCGTTGGAACAAACGTGGAACGAGAAAGAGGACGAGACACAAGATGGTTATGGATCAGCTTCTAGGAAGAACGAGGCGAGGAGAGCAACCCCTTTCTTCTCGACCCAGCGCAGAACCAATGTAGCAGATGTGGTAGACTTGGCCACAATTCACGCACATGCCATTGGCCACTTAGTCAGGTGCGAGTGCTTGTTGTAAGTTATATTTCATATTTCGTCTAGTTGTTTTCCCATATGCAATTTGCTGTGTTTCTTGTTTAATTTCTTATTATTTCCATAATTTATACATGTTAAAATTTTTGTTTACTTCTATGTTGGACTGACAAATTCTAATTTTTTTGTAGGATGGCGCAACTGCACCTGCTAGACCCGTACTACGAGGAGAACCACCGAGGACGGCTCACCGCGGAGGTTGACGCGCCTTCGACTCAGCCTCTACCACGCAGACGCCGCCGCGAGCCTAGCCGTTACACTCCAGGCAGCGACGCACTTGGTAAGGGTAAGGCTAGGAGGCAGTGACGGGTTTTGTAATGAGCTACTTGTTGTATATACGTGTATATAATGTATTCAGAATGATTTTTTGTAATTGAGATGTTGTAACGTCGCATGGTTTCGTGCAATCATTTATGCAATTGTTGTGTTCGTACTGTCATGCGCTTATGAAATTATTTTAACTACAATTAAGGCATCATTGTAATATGACAAGTACTGTCATTGCATTACATGCACATACATGAACTCTCCAGCAGTAGACGACACGATAACAACAAACACAAGGTACAACATAGCATAAAATATTAGCAACATAGGCAAGAACAACCATACACCTCGTTGCCTACATACCAAACGAGCCTCGTGGCACCCACATGGAGTATTGCTGAGGTGGACACCTCGGACGTGGCTGGCCATCGTTGTAGTGGTACGCACATATGCAGCTAGGGTTTGCGCAGCAACATCCGGGATCGTACGAGCTTTCTTTGTTCACAACCTCCTCGTTGCCCCTCTCGCGTTGCATCTGCTGGCGGAGGTCGTTGTTCTCCTCGTTGAGAGTCTCGATTCGCTCCTCCAACTCAAATATTCGCTCCCATAATGTATTCACGTACATGGCAACATACCGTTCGTGAGGCGGGTCGATCCAGCGTGAGAAGTCGCATTTCGCCATCTGCGAGAAAGAACGGTTAACAAGGAGGATCCATAAATAGTAATGAAAATTGTACTATTAGCAATTTCTACCCATGAGTGTGGGCATCGGAAGAAATATTGCCCGTCGTCGACTGGGCCATCCAAGACCTGCACAACCACGTTCTTATTGTGTCTGCATTTTCGCCATTCAGGTTGAGCACGCCGGCTTGGTATCAGGCGGTACTGTGAATCGAAGTTCTCCCTCCTTTCCAAGGGGAGTTCTTCCTTCGGGGACCCAAATCCGACTGGACCCTCGACTTCCGACATGGTATATTTCTGCACGATGGAGAAAGGGCTGGGGCTTCGTTCGATTTAAAGAGTTCTCTACGTAGGGGCCGGGGGACCAAGAAAATGACGCAGCTGACACGTGTTCACGACCTCCGGCTAGTAACGGGGGCCCCTATTGTGCACGCGCATGGAAAAGGCCCGAGGAGGTGTCATCATGTCATTACGCAGTGTCAGCACAAAACTCGGCAGCTTTGTGCAGCGAGGGGGACGAGTGGCCTGCTTTACGCAGAGACAAGACGAGACGGGGCCGCTTTTATTACAAGACTATAGTCTCTGAAAAGCCTACATAGAGCCATTTATTGCTTCGCTGGATGCCTTAATGACGCAGCTGACATGTGTTCACGACCTCCGGCTAGTAACGGGGGCCCCTACTGTGCATGCGTATGGAAAAGGCCCGAGGAGGTGTCATCATGTCATTACGCAGTGTCAGCACAAGACTCAGCAGTTTTGTGCAGCGAGGGGGACGAGTGGCCTGCTTTACGCAGAGACAAGACGAGATGGGGCCGCTTTTATTACGAGACTATAGTCTCTGAAAAGCCTACATAGAGCCATTTATTGCTTCGCTGGAATCCAGGAAAAGCGAAAAGATCCTCTCCATGGACTATGCCTACTGCACCAGATAACCTGCCTACATTAAGGCATCCTATGTCTTCCATACCACATCTCCTCCTCAAGACATCTCAATACTACTACACAACAATGTCTTCCTGGAGGTCTGACCCATTTGGAGTGCCGGAGTGGCATGAGCGCCCGAAGTGCCATTGCGGCTTTTGGGCGATGTTGTGCGTCCGACGGATCGAGTACAACGAGCCAAATACGCCGTAGGTTCTTCAAGTGTCCGCACTGATGACGACTTCGTGGTAACGACGACAACTAAATCATTTGTTTCTGGTTATCGTTTTTCAACTTTATCCATGACATCTACCACGCCACACGTAGGCTTGCACGTTCATCGAATGGGTAGATCGGGTGTCGCCGGCATGGCCAGTAACCAGCAAAGCGGTGGAAAACAAAGGACAATACTTTGTCAAGATGACTCAGGCTCACGAGGTGGAACGACAGATGCGGCTTGAGCAAGAGCGCCGCGTGAGGGTGGACCAATCCGTCTGAAGGGCAAGGAGGATGAGCTGCAAAGGAGGCGGGAGCAGTTAAGTCTACGTGAAGCAGCCATCAAGCGTCAGGAGGAAGAGCTTCAAGCTCGTGAGGCAGCTCTCAAGACCAAGAGTGACAGGAAGAAGGATGTAGCGAGCCATCTTCGTAGCGACAAAAGGGGAAACAACCACGCTACACCCAGTAGACAAAATGTAATAGACCCAGCAAGTTATTTTCCCTAAGGCATGCATGTTAGGACTAGTGGTGGAATTCTGAACATTAGCAGTACAGAGTTCCATGGCAAAACAAAGATGTTGAAAAGAATGGCCGCTAATGAAGTATCGATTCACACTGTAAACTTTTCTGTCAGCAAGGCCTTCGAATCTTGCCAGAAGGTAAAAGTCTGCACCAGGATGTCAATCAAATAAGTGTTTTTATAAGTTTTTATAACAAGTCTGCACCAGGAGGAATTGCCGCACTTTTTGTCCCAAGATACTGAGGAATCTTAGCGTATGAAACATTACTTAAGAAGTATGGGGCATTTGTGTATACCTTTAAGAAATATTTAGATACTGGCAACCTGTCCCAAATTAAGCGGTCATCATCTGGCTTGAGGTGATATTACGCTGAGCCAAATGTTGCTGCTACATTCCCAGCATAGAAGAGGAACCATCCAAAGGCCTCCCACCATCCCGAGGGGGATTTTTGCCCTTTTAGGTTTCGGGAGCTCGGCGCCAAGACTCACGGCGCCGAGTTCGGCGCCACGACCACCGACGCCGAGGTGGTGCCACCACGGCGCCACGCAGGCCGGCACGCTGGAGCGGGTCCGCGACCTCGGCGCCATGGACCACGGCGCCGAGACGTTTTATCTCGGCGTCGTGTCCCATGGCGCCGACCTTTGGGTCCAAAAATGGAATTAAAACTGTCAGAGATCTAAATGTGAATATTTTTCAAAAAAGGGCTAAAATAGAAAAATTTCAGGGACCAAAAAGCGGAGCCACGCCTTCTCGGGCCCAGCATGTCGGTTTTGACCCCACGATTTCCGAGGCCCGCGAAAGACAAACCCGCTAACTGCGTAGAAATACACGTGAGGTATTTTCTTTTTAGAAAGAAGGCCCATAGAGCAGTTGGAGCCCACCTGGGGTTCGGCCCGATAAGCAATGATAAGAAAGCGAAATCCCAGTATGAAAAAAGGGAAGCGACAAGTCCTACGCAAACCACGTCATTTTACCAGAAACAAGGTCTACAACCAGCCCAACTTTTAATTTCTTTCGCGTCAATTTACCCGCTTTTCAACGATAGATATGTTGACATCAATGCATGGTGTCGTCAAATGAAAAGAAAAACACAAGCATATATGCTGAGGAAATCAAAATAATGGTTTTGTATGTGCCACTGACAAGATGGTCCACGTCTCTCACAAAGCCTTCTTGGTCTGCATGGTGACTTAGGGTGTTCTTTTTGTCTTTTAGTTTCTTCCCTAAAAGGAAGTCGAAAAGCTAAGCATTAAAATGGAACTACTTTTTAAAACCGAATTTTCCAGTACCCGACTCTCGTCCATCTCGTCAGCTCTTCCCGACTCTTTCCAATCTTGTGCAGTTCTCTCAACACACAAAAGTATTTGTGTGAGGTTTGAACACACACAGAGCAGCAGCATCAGCAGCAGCGAGAAGTAAGGGTGTAATTAAAGTAGATACAGATAGATATCACTTATTTTATATCTTATTTTATATTTTTTTTCTTGGAATCAGAGTCGAACACAAATAATACTGGATACATATTTTTCATTCTGTATTTGTTCTATAAAGCTTCAGATGGTCAATCAGATAAAAATTATCCGCTTCTTTATACATGACATTAAACAGTAGGGTACGATCTGAGTGAATACAGAGAGATTAATCACTGAGATAAAGTAAGAGCATTCAATATTCTCTGTATGTTTAGATATGACAATCTATCTATATGTTATCTTATTTCTAAGTAAAGTTACAGTAGACTTCCTCATATCACTTGACATACGGATATATATAGATGTATATCATTCATCTCGTATCCTATTTTATATTTTTTTCTTGGAGTCTTATTTAGATACGGATAATATCAGATACCTATTTATCTCTTATATATTCGCTCTATAAACCTTTAATTAGTTCGAACAAAAAATTATTTGCTCCGCATGCACCTAGCGAGAAGCGCGAAAGTTCTTTGACCCCCGGTTGGTACTGCTAATCTTGTGTTCTCGTTTCTTGCATCCAAAATCTCCACCCACCCATCCATTCGTCTTGTTGTTTTCTCCTTGTTCATAAGCTCTTGTGTCTCTCCTGTAGTGCCAGCCAGTACCAGGCTACCAGCTAGAGATCATGGTGAAGGGAGAGGAGATAATCACAGAGGCAGGAGGAGGAAAAGGCTACATGGACATGCTTGGTCTTGGAGATGAGCCTGACTACTTCTTGTGCCTGTCTCCTTCCTCCAACCTCTCTTCTTCTGCTGTTTCTACTACCACCACCGGTGCCACTCCTACCACTGCTTCTCCTACCTGTGCCTCCTACCTGGATCCTCCTCCTTATCACCACATCCTAAGCTTCAGTGGCCAAGAGCAGTACCACGGTGACCTCTTTGGCTTCCAGTACTACGGCGGCGATCAGGCAATTCCGGTGGTTGTCCCACAGAAGTCCAGCCCAACCACCGAGTGCTCCTCCTCCATCTCCTCCATGTCGTCCTCGCCGACGGCCACGGCCATCTCAGCCATCTCCAGCTCTAAGCCACAGGCCTTCAAGGTGTGTCAGTTACAAACTGTCGCTGCAATTCTGTGATGGATTCTTGCATTGTTAATTGCTGGTTTTCGGTGAATGTTTGTGTTGGTTTCTTGCCCGCTCAATTAGTGGTTGTTTCTGCTACTCCAGTTTGTGTTGGTTTCTTGCATGGTTAATCAATGGTTGTTACTGCAAGTCTGTTGTGGTTTCTTGCATGGTTAACTATTGGATCGGTTGATTCTTGTTCAGAAGAAGGGGTCAAGAGGCGGTGATCAGAGAAAGACTGCATCTGCCACTGTTACAAACAAGAGGCCCAGGGTTAGTGCTTCATCCTTTAGCAGCAGTACTAATTCTTCTTCCGGTGCCACTAAAGTGTGCTAATCAACTGTGACCAATCTGGCACTTGATTACTGTGCTCAACTAGAGTCTGGTTCTTGTTTAATTAACTAGAGTTCTTCGACCGGTCAAAAAAACTTTCTTTGTGCTAGGTGAGGAGGGAGAGGCTCGGGGAGAGGATCATAGCGCTGCAGCAACTGGTTTCTCCGTTCGGAAAGGTAAGAAAGTGAAAAGGAAAAGCTTCCAGCTTTTGGCGATTTGTTCCTTAACCGCTAGCTTGATGCGCTTGCCTTTCCATCCTCTGGTGTAACAACTTAATTACCCGCAATAAACTGCAAAGCTGTAACTTTGATCTTCTTTCTCCCACTGTTAAACACCGAAAGCAAACAGCTCGATCGAAAGATTGGCAGTACTATCACATTAGGAAAAGAGAGTGGTCAAAGAACAATAGACTGATACACACGTTAAGAGTAACTGATGCGTATATACATAGCCGTACGTTCCTAATGTCTTCATGCTACATAACATATAGCCAGTCGATCATGGAACCTGTTGTCTCCTTTTGACCTTTGACTGCCTGGCTGATGTAAACTGCATGGACCCAACCCGCCCCGCCACGCCGCGCGACCGACACGGCTTGCTTCGCACGAGGCGCCGGCTACATACGCTTCTCGCACGACTGTGTTCAAAGGTGCGTTACATACTCGTGTGCCCGGTCTCCTTGGCCTTTCACGAGTTAAGGAAACGCGGTACATCGAGTGCTTTGTACGGTGTTCATGCCCTATACATGTGTGGTGTGGTGTACGTGCGTACACCGAGAGCCTAGCGGTACCGACGCTGTCCCGGCCTCACTGCCTCCGGTCGCTTTTCGTGTCAGGTCCTGAGCTCGCCGTACATGCAGCGCCTGCCACCCTCTGCGCGGGTCCCAGTAAGAGCAAACGCCAAGCTATGTGCGAATGCCTGTGGTTATGATTTTCTACCCTCGGTGGTCTGTACCATGACTGGTTGCAATGTGCAGGTGCGGGAGGGCGCGGACGGGGTGGTGGTGGAGCCGCAGTAGAGCGACCTGAGGGGTAGGGGCCTGTGCCTGGTGCCGATGTCGTGCACCGAGCACGTCGCCGGCAACAGCAACGGCAATGGCACCGACATGTGGTTGATGGCGGCGGGGATGGCCAGGGCCGACGGCTGCCGCGGAGGAGAACAAGGATGCTGCCGCGATTCCGCGTGGTGATCTTCCCGGGCAGCTGGCCTAGCTGACTGCAATGTACTCTTACCTTCTTATTTTGCCACTTCTGCATGGCTAGCTTAGACCTCAATTAAACTCTGTCGAGGCTAATCGGTTTTAGAGTATATCCAAGTAAAACTATGCCACGCAAGTATTTTAGGGTCTAAGATTATTTATCTCTAATGTATTGAATTGATTCCTACTAATAGCTGAGACTAACGTTACATTACAAAAATTATAAAATAATAATATCCTCTTAATCGTACTCTATTTTATGTAGTTGTTTAATGTTCGTATGAATTATTTAATGCTTTAAATTGACTTTTAAGGGGATGATCGTTTTAGCGATGGCTTTTGGCTGAAATTTCACTGTAGTTGGCTTTTTTTTACTGTAGCCGAGTTAGTGGATAGTGTAGTGAATAGTGAAAAAAAAGCTGAAACTAGAAGCTGAAGCTTTTAAAAGCCAAAACGATCACTGCCATGTTAGTTTGGTTTTATTCTTTTTTGTGAAAATGGACTCCTTCAATGTATTAAATTGATTTCATGCTTTTTTTTTCTTTTTTAAATTGTTAAAACATGACATTGAAGATGGTCAAAATACTTTTATCACTTTTTTTGGAGGGGCTGCCTTTTTTTGTTTCTTGTTTTTGCTTCAGTTTCTTCTCTAAATGGTTTTAATTGTGTGTGACGTCTGTCTCTTCGTCATCTTTCTCTGTTTTAAAAGTGTAGTGAAAAATTATTAGTGGTAGTCTTAAAGAATAGATCTTGTGCTTCTTTTCTTGCACAATATAGATTATGAAGCTATTACACTTTTGGCCTCCTCTGCGCATTTTTTTTGTTTTCCCAAGTTCCTTTTTCTTGAAATTACACTTTTAGCCCTAGATTGATCCGCGGTAGCAGTGATATGTGACACGTGTACCTACAGTGTTGTCTTACCGTAGCAACAATCTTGACTACGGCAAGTCATTCACGAGTGTGGTAGACACAAATCTATTGTGGTATGGCATCATAGCAAGACATGTCACATTGTGAGATCATAATAGGATATGTTAGCAAGAGCATTGTCACTGGCTTTACGAGCATGTCTGTGGGTCAGCTAATCTTGTCGTGGTGCAGGGGCTACTGTGCTTAGGCATCGTGGTAGGACTTGTTGTGGGGTAGCAATATGCTGAATCAGCTAGCGCGACAGGTGATATGTATCACTAAGTGCAATAGAGAATAGGGCTATAAATACATTTGTGTGTATGAGAAAGTTAGATTTGAAAAAAAAATAAAATGCTATATGGTTAAAAACAATAAAGAATTCTAGATACTCCGTATTTTCTGCTTTTTTTTATACTCCATGTTGATGTACTCTACGTCGGTCGCCGTGTACGGTTCAGAAACTACTGCCTGCTAGAACCAAATGGCTAGTAATATAGTGCGTATTTCAACACTGCCTAAGGATCAAAAGGAGGTGCCGAAATTAAAGAAGGTACAAGAGAAAATAACTTAGGTATCCGTTATAATTATTTTAGAAAGCTGAGAAAATATTTTATATAAATGGCAATGAATAAATACATATGATAGAGAGAACATAAATCGGGACATAGAAGGAAAAACCTTATAAAATTTAATTGTAAACCTTATATTTCTTAATAAAACTTTTCAAACTATAGACTTTATATTTTTTTTAATGGATGGAGTACTATATGGGGTGACATATAAAAGAACCTAAGAATTTTGTACGAAATACCTAAAAAACGGTTTATTTTCTACATAAATTTAGAAAATCCTAGTTCTGGGTTATTGCGGTGACTCGAACAAATCTTGCTCGCTTGCTGAGTTATTGTGGGAGCGCATGCAGCACCTCTTTCGACCATAGGCGGCACTACGGCCCGTTATACAGCTTTTATGCGGAGGGCACTCGACAGGACAAGAGTCGCCGGAGGTTCCAAAGGGCCAGGCAGGACCGCAGGACGCCAATCGTTCAAAGGGGCAAGGTAAAGCTGTACAATGCACAGAAAGGACGTCTCTTGGCCGAAGGACCCGTTTCAAATAGTTTTAATTTTTAATTTTTTTTAGTTTTTATCTTATTTAAACTAGAAGATACTTAAAATAAATCAGCTTCTAATTTTGACTTATTTTAGTTTTTTTTTGCTTTTTCATTTTTTTCTATAGTTCTTTTGCATTATCTATAACGATATAATGGTTTATTTTTTTTCTTTTTTTATTTTTTAAAAAATTAATAATTAATATAATATAATTTTAACTGAAAGCCAAAAACCTGTTTGAGCGCCACCGAATTCATCTCAGCTTTTTTACTAACATCGTACTAGCACTCTCACTTAGCAATGGCTACAAGAGTATGCATACTGTACATAGCAACCTGACCATGGCATGCCTCCGTCAGTTGGGCAGAGAGTAGCACTCAGCTTGATGTTGACGTATGATTTTTTTACTGTAATTGATTTATTTTTATTATAATTAAATTGATTTATTTAATATAATTAAATTTTAAAAAAAATAAAAAAATAGAAAAAAAATATGTTTCGAGACTGACTTGCTGATACTGCCCAGTATCGATCTGTGTATCGAGACATCGATCGATGTAATTCGAGTTCTGATTGGTTACTACACGTGGATTTGAGTAGCACATGGACTCGTCCTAATTAACTAAATTTGTTTCGAAGACGTGAGACCGTTAGTGTCCACCATCCAGTATGTTGTCTGCAGTCCTAGCTCGTGCGTCAGCATGTAAGCACCGCACGAGCAAAACCTCTCTGGCTGCCGCCGAGCCCGTGTTGATCGAAGCCATCGAACAGCGTTCCGACAACATGGTTAATTCACTGCTCTTGGCGTAGGGGCGTAACGTTTGTTCGTCGAAGATGTACGTTTGCTTACTTTGCCATCGGCATATCGGCCTCCAAACGCTGGCAGTGACGGTCGGTGATGGACTTTTTTTTTCTGTTTGTATTTTTGTATTTTTACTTTTTTTGAATTTTTATGTTTTATTTTTTTTCTCGTATTCCTTTGTATTATCTGTGATATATTAGCATGTTGTTTTTATTTTTGTATTTTTTAAAATTTAATTATGTTCAATAAGTTAACTCAGTTATAGTAAAAATTAGATCAGTTATAATAAAATTTTAGTTAAAAACCATCATTATCCCAAACGCTACCTAAGTCACGGAGAGCTTGCTGCTTGCAGACAGCGTGAAAATTCTGTGTCTGCTTTACAGATGGATTGATCGATGCTCACATGTTAGATGAGTGCTCCATGGCGCCAAAATAGGTAATGTCTTTGGAACACTTCGAATTTTAGCCCTTCGATTTATCGTCCAGCTAAACACAAAAAGTGTTCCATGGCAAAATCCCAGAAAGGTTAATCGACGAGTCATTTGTTCTCGCAAGCATACGAATCATGCGGTAGGCGTCAATCAAGGGCATGCCGACAGGCGTCAGGGAACAAGCACAGAGAGAAATCGATACGGTGATCCCCAGTTCTGCGGTACGAAGCAATATTCGCAACCAAGCAAATTTTCGTACTCCTTGTCGACACATGACACATCGGCTCGCGCGATGCCGTGGTCGTGTCCTCCGCACCGCGCGCCAGGGAGTGCTTCACGGATCACGGCGTTGCCTTCGCCAACCGCCCGCGTCTGCCGTCCCAGCAGCTCATCTCCGTCGGCTTCACCTCCCTCGTCGCCTCAGACTACGGCGCGCACCGGCGAGACCTCCGCCGGATCGCCACGGTGCAGCTCCTCTCCGCGCACCGCGTCGACCGCATGTCCGGCGTCATCTCCGCCCACGTCCACGCGATGGCGCCGCGTCTGTCCCGCGCGACCGCCTCCGCCTCCCCGGGCGGCGCCGCGCTGGTCGAGCTGATCGAAGCGGAGGCTATTCGAGCTCTCCCTCGGCATCCTGATGGTCACCATCGCGCAGACAAGAGCTACCGTTTCGGAAGGTACAGACGTGGACAACAGTGGCATGTCAGTGGAGGCCAGGGGGTTCAAGAATGTGATGGACGAGATCGTGCCGCTGGTCGGCACGGCGAACCTGTGGGACTACTTGCCGGTGCTGCGGTGGTTCGACGTAGGTGGCCTGCGGAAGAGGCTCGTGGCTGCGGTGAGGAGAAGGGACGCGTTCGTCCAGAGGCTGATCGACGCGGAGAGGCAGGGGCTGCAGGATGGCGGGAAGGAGAGTGACAAAGAAAGAGCATGGTTGCCGTGTTCCTCTCTTCGCAGAAGACGGAGCCGGAAACCTACACCGAAACCATGATCACGTCTCTGTGTACGGTGTGCTTTGGGTCGGGCCTGATTTTGTCCCGACCTTGAAGCAATAGGCGTGAGCCCGCTCGTCCTGAGATAATTAGGCTCGAAGCGTGAAATAATTCACTTTTTATTTTCCTAAAGCCTCTTTTCTACGTCCAGTGTAATTACATTATATATCGTATCTCATAATGTAGGGAGTATCTTGCGCCACAGAGGGTACGTACGTGTAGTATACAAGTATTTAAGACCATCTAGATAGTATGAATAATTTTTTAAAAGTGGTATGTATATTTTTTCGATATACTCCTTTTTATATGCGTATATAAAGGTATTTACAAAATACACTAAAAACTATTTACTTTCTTGTAATTTTTTCATATGATTCACATTAGAGTATCTTATAATTAGTATACAAGTATATCCAAGATAATAAAAGAGTATTTTAAGTTCATTTAGGTGGTATATTAGAATGGGTGTAATTACATCCGAGTGTAAAAGATATTCCATCTTATGGTTGTCTGTTTGTAACGTGATTGTAACTTTTTTAGACTTAAGTCACATTTTTTTATCCATTGGATCAATATTCAATTATATGGCACACTGAAAATTGATTCGGAGTTAAGAAAAAATAGACAACTTATCAATATAAAAATATATTATAGATCCTGTTGCTAGCCTATGCCCGGACTAGGCTGCCCATGATCACCTTTCGACGAACACCGAATGGGTCGCTTAAGGGGGTGATCGGAATAGCGATGGTTTTTGATTTTTGCTAAAAAAATATTGTAGCTGAGTTGGTTTATTGAGTATAATTAAATGTAAAAAATATATAAAAAAACCGAAAACAACAAACGAAAAAAGTATAAGTAAATTTTTAAAAAAACGAAAAAAATAAATTTTACTGTAGCAGGTATTGTAGCTACAGTACCTGCTACAGTAAAAAAATCACCCACCGCCGCGATCACAGAAGCCCAGTTGAGCACCCTCTAAGAGCAACTCCAGCAGTAGCCCTCAAAACAGGGCCCCTACTTTTCATTTGAGGGCTCCTCCTATTTTTGAGGGCCCTGTTTTCTGGGCTGCACTCCAGCAGGAGCCCTCAAAACAGAGCCCCTACTTCTCAATTCTCTCTATTTCCTCACACACTATATGCATATATATGAGACAAAAGCACAATACACAATAAAATATTTATGATTTCACAATGAGGGACAATATGTAAATTTATGAATTCAAATACGAATATTCAAATTTAAATTCAAATTTATTCCGAATTTAAATTTATGAATTCAAATACGAATATTCAAATTTAAATTCAAATTTATTCCAAATTTAAATTTATGAATTTAAATACGAATATTCAAATTTAAATTTAAATTTGTTCCAAATTTAAATTGAAAGCACAATAATGGACGTTTAAATTTATGAATTCAAATATGAATATTCAAATTTGTTCCGAATGAGGGACGTATTTATTCAAATACGAATAAATCTAAGTTTAGGGGCTCAAGTAGGGGGCCCCTAGGAATGAGGGTTTGGAGGTCTCATTTGAGAAGCCCCTATTTTTGAGGGCTCAAGTAGGGGCCCTACTGGAGTTCAAATTTTTACTCTGACTCTCAAATCTGAGTTTAGGGGCTCAAGTAGGGGCTCTGCTGTAGTTGCTCTAAGGTACTCGCAATGGAGTAATACAAGCAGTGTCTATAATATACCAAATAAACAAAAGAATGAAATGGAATATTAATTAAGGAAGACGTTATCAAGCTGCATGTCAAGTGTGACGTTATTGATTAAGGAAGACTTAAGCTGCATGTTAAGAAAAAAAATTGGAAGACGTTATCAAGCTTCTGACCTTGCCGGTCTCAGATGAAGGCTTAAAATTCCAATCGGGCCTAGACCACTGGACACACTTCTATTTGCACATATGAAGTGCGACTCCACAGACCGGAACGCGTAGACCGAGAGTTCTTTATGGGTACAGGGGCGCAAAGACGGCGGATGGCCGGAGCACGGGCTAGGCGCGACGGTACGGGCTGCGGTGGTCCGGCGTCTGGCAGATGCGCAAGTGCGATGACGGCACGGCAAGAACCGCCGAACTGGGGATAGAGCCGCGGGGATCGCTGGTGGTGTGATGCAACCGGGCGTTCCGTTCCCGTGGTTGCAGCCTGCGGGGGTGCTGTGTGTGTTTGTACTCGGGTCGTGGGCACGGTCCAAGTAGAGGCAAGAGTTGGATCGGGTTATTATGAGTCAGTCTAAGACTTGATCTACCCGGCACGGTTTAAGTATAGTACGGACACATCACATGACGAGTCGTGTTGGCACGGTAGAAACGGCGGACCGGGTCAGGCCTAGAAAGCCAGCCCGTTGGACGGCACAGCATAGCACGGCAAATCGTGTTGTGCTCAGGCCGGCACGACATAGGGAGCATGGGTGGGCACAAACAAAGTGCTTGACTGAATGGTGCTATCTTTGTTCTTGCATGCAACTATTGCTGATTTTATTGTTCTTCTACTATGTTGGTTTAAGGTTAAACAGATACAATAGCAGTTCTAAATTTTAAAATCTTTCTAAAATCAAGGAAAGGCATACTTGCCATTTTCACACTCTCTCCAGTAAACTCTTAGTATCTATAGAAATATATAACATATAATACGGTTCCATTCCGTATGTGTCTATATTTGGCAAGCACATATGTATACCACAAGACTAATATATTATACGCATATTGTTAATTTTTTCTTGAAATATTTATGTATCTATGTTTTTACGCAACTAATTCAATTTTAACTAGTTTTTAACAAGGCGGGTACGAGAGAAATGAAGATGACGGCCGCCGTCACCATTATCGTCGCCGTCTTCGTCATGTATAATTACTTTGAGCTAAGCTTGGACTGGCACGGCACGAACGCTGGCACGATGGGCTTTGGACCGTGCCTGGGCGTGGCCAAAGGCGAGACGGGCTGGCATGGTACAGAATGACAGAATGACTGAGCTGAGTCGGTACGGCACGGCACGATACGGTCCGAAGCACGATAGATTTGAACTGTGCCGACACGACACGACTCAATACCCATCTCTAATCCGCTTGCTAGCTAGCCTACGTACAAGCGCAGCTGCCTACCAAGTAACAAGTAGCGGCTATACAATTCTTTTTTAAAAACAAGTTATACAAGTTTTTTCATAAATAACAAGTGTACAAGTTGACGGCTAATACATTGATAGCACGCTCGCACTCACGGAGACGTAATGGACTTAGCTTGTTTGGCCTTTCCTTGTCATTGTGCTGCGCGCGGTCAATTTGCTCTGTTACAATTTTCCACTCTCCTGACTTACATTGCGCGGTAGTGTGGTGCAGATGAAATAAGCTAATCAGGACCAAGACTAAATCCTCGCGAGTTCCTTGTTTTCCAAAGAAATTCTGATGCTAGTCGCACAGATCTCGCGGTATCATACCAATCTTGATCGACTCCATGAATGAGACCACCACTTCCACAGACATCAGCGATTGCGTGCGCAAAATTGTATGCGCACATGTACCGTTCGGTATTATTGCCTGCCATGCAGGATGGCGCCACATACATGCATCCGACTTGCGACCTGAAACATCAGTTCCCCCAACCATGATGGATAAGGCCTCCATTGCCATCCTCCCCTTTGCCTTCCTCTTCTTGCTCCACTACCTCGTGGGCCGCCGCCGCGGCAAGAGCAATGGCAAGGACAAGGGCGTACAGCTGCCGCCGAGCCCTCCGGCCATCCCGTTCCTCGGCCACCTCCACCTCGTGGAGAAGCCGTTCCACGCCGCGCTGTCCCGCCTCGCCGCGCGCCACGGCCCGGTCTTCTTCCTGCGCCTCGGCTCGCGGAACACCGTGGTCGTGACCTCGCCGGCGTGCGCTAGGGAGTGCTTCACGGAGCACGACGTGTGCTTCGCCAACCGCCCGCGGTTGCCCACGCAGCAGCTCGTGCTCTTCAACGGCACCGCGCTCGCCACGTCCAGCTACGGCCCGTACTGGCGCAATCTCCGCCGCATCGCCGCCGTGCAGCTCCTTTCCGCGCACCGCGTCAGCCGCATGTCTGGCGTCATCTCCGCCGAGGTGCGCGCCATGGTGCGGCGGATGTACCGCGCCGCCGCCGCCGCCCCAAGCGGCGCCGCGCGCATCCAGCTGAAGCAGAGGCTGTTCGAGCTCTCACTCAGCGTCCTGATGGAGACCATCGCACAAACCAAGGCAACTCGTCCAGAAGCGGACACCGACACGGACATGTCAGTAGAGGCCCAGGAGTTCAAGAAGGTGGTTGACGAGATCGTCCCGCAGATCGGCACGGCCAACCTGTGGGACTACCTGCCGGTGCTGCGGTGGTTCGACGTGTTCGGCGTGAGGAACAAGGTCCTAGACGCGGTGAGAAGAAGGGACGCGTTCCTGCTGCGGCTGATCGACGCAGAGCGGCAGAGGCTGGATGACGGCAGCGAGAGCGAGAAGAAGAGCATGATTGCTGTGCTGCTCACATTGCAGAAGACAGAGCCAGAGGTCTACACCGATGCCATGATCACGGCTCTTAGTGGGGTGAGTTCTTCTGCGGTAGATTACGACGTATCACTTATGAGTTGGATGAATCCGACCTGCATGTCAGTGGAGTGTGATATCTATTGACTAACAGTCTTATGTGAAGTACATACACAGCACCACCGTTTTCGTCTTCTTCCCCAAATAGATTAAACTCGCGGACACTATTAAACCACAAACAACACGAGACACTAAAAGTCACAAGCAACACGATCTCACTAACAGTCGTTTTCTCTCTTTTTTACAGAATTTATTTGGGGCTGGAACAGAGACTACATCCACCACATCGGAATGGGCGCTGTCGCTTCTGCTGAACCATCCGGAGACACTCAGAAGGGCACAGGCAGAGATCGATGAGTGCGTCGGGAACTCCCGCTTGGTCAGTGCAGACGATCTCCCGCGCCTTGGCTACCTCCAATGCATCGTCAGCGAGACCCTTCGCCTGTACCCTGCCGTGCCGTTGCTGCTGCCGCACGAATCATCCGCGGAGTGCAAGGTCGGGGGGTACAGCATCCCGAGTGGAACGATGCTACTCGTCAACGCGTACGCCATTCACAGGGACCCGATGGTCTGGGAAGAGCCAACCAAGTTCAGGCCGGAGAGGTTCGAGGACGGCAAGGCTGAAGGATTGTTCATGATACCGTTTGGAATGGGAAGGCGGAAGTGTCCCGGAGAAACCCTGGCCCTGCGAACAGTAGGGCTGGTTTTGGGGACACTGATCCAGTGCTTTGATTGGGACAGAGTGGACGGTGTACAAGTTGACATGACTGAAGGCAGCGGACTTACCGTGCTGAAGGCCGTTCCCTTGGAGGCCATGTGCAAACCGCGTGCAGCTTTGTACGACGTTCTTCAGAGGCTCTGATGAACATCTTGGCATCGTTTTAAGTTCTCTTGGGAAAAGGGTCATCAGCACTGTGCACGGTTGATAGCGTGTGCTGTAGTAAATAAGCTTCTTGTAAGCATATTCATGCTGTCATCTGTAAATTACGCATAGAAGGTTTTTGTAAGAAAAACTAGCTATCTCGCTAGCTTGTGGTATCACTAGATTTTGATAGTGGGTGTTTTACCGAACGAACAATCTGTGATCTTAGCGGATTGTCTTGTAAGAACAACGACGCCGTTCTGGCAAGAGCACGCGCGGCGCCGCGAGCCTACGACTGCTGCTGCGCGCGCGGCGTGGGTGCGGGTCTGGTAGATGATACGCAAACGCGCAGGCGCGCGCACAACACAAGTGCGGCACGGCGGGTGTCCTCAAAACCAAGAGTTTCTTCTCTCACTCTCGGTGCGCGCCGGCCGCTGGTGCGGCTGCGCTGTGGTGGCCTGGTAGATGCGCGACCGCGCAGGACGGCACGGCGAGGTGCTCGGCTCTAGCGCACGTCGCGCGGGCGCGGTTGGGCCGTGACGCACGTCGGCGCGTGAGTACGTACGGTGCGTGCATGGCAGTGGGCCGCTCCACGTACGCGCTGGGGCGGCGTGGCGAGGCAGCGGAGCGGGCGTTCTTCTGCTACCGCTCGACGAGGGAAGGCGTGGCCGGTCTGGAAGTTTCACGCGCGTTTCGTTCGCGCGTACAGCGGCACGGCGCCGAGGAGCTGCAGGAGGATGCTTCGCGCGGTGGATAAGATTGGCGCGGCCCGTGCCGTTTCATTTTCATGCATACGGCGTTGGCCGTAGCTGAGCATTTCCCAGTTCCCAGAAATGGACTAAATTAAGCCAGCGTGAATGTCTTGTTCAAGCATGCATGATGAGACTAGAAGTGGGCTGTCAAGTTCACAAGCCCTGGCGACAATGGCCTACAATGATTTTTTTTTTTCACAAGAATTTTGATCGTGACAAAAGCAGCAGGAACATCTACAGCACATGGCAAACAGAACGAGGCCACGATCCAACGAACAGTCATGGATGTACACACGGGAAAGGTGTGTTAGCAAGTCAATTGGGCATTTTCAGCTTTTCGGTCTTCTGCATCACAACTGGCAGCTTCTGAGCGATAAGATTCGGGTCTGCATACGCCGCGGAGTCGGAAGGATGTCCTTTCTACAACGTTGAAAAAAGGAAAAAAAATTAATACATTCCAACATGCTTGCCATGAACTTATTCAAAGAAAAGTACTTGGTTGAGAGCGAGCATACCGCAGACAAGCTAGCGAATGTTGCTTCCCTCCAGCAGCATTCACGCAGTACCACGGGTTTTGCTTCCTCATTATTTCCAAAAGAACAATACACTCGAGTATCCCTCAATCTCATGAGTACACCATCAACCCTAAGCTATTAACATACATGGGCAATAAAAAGTAGTTAGGCTAAGCCTGTGATTTATATAGAAACGTCAAACGAGTCTTGAAACTGCTATAGATAATAATGTTTGCATTTGAAACATTTGTCATTGCAAGTTTTGTACCCAAAGCTAAGCTTGCTTGGAGGGCCTTCATAAATTTTAAGCCCTTCAAAAGGGTCCTTTTAAAAAATCAGAGGGGTCAACTTATGGCATGGTTTGATGAGAAGAGTAAACCCATTTGTAACTATTAACACTAAGCCTCTCTTGACATGCTTTCTTGAAAAACCTGGACAAGTAGAAATTCTGAACTACAAGCAATTAAACTGTTTAGGTCTTTCGTTCTTATGTACTACAGATCCTCTTCATACTAACTACTACTAAGGAGGCATCAGATGTAGAATGCAAGGCTGTAGATCATACCCAAAAACGCAAGAGCAGAAACCAACCAGTTGGCATCACCCTCTGCAGATATGCAATAAAAGATAATATCAAATGTGTTGACCTGAAAGTTAATGTTGCCATACAAAAAGTCCAGTTAAAAATAAGGATACTTAGAGAGCACTTACCACTCGCACTGTAAGGAATGAAATACCATTATCCGCTAACTCATCTTCATACAAGATAACCTAATTATGTCATGTCAGGGGTAAACCAGTGTATAGAGCAATCATGAACAATTTGTTCTGTTTTCATACCTCATCATAGAAAAGAATTGGTTCTTTTGCTGAAAGGGCAACAAGGTCGATCCGGTCATCAGTATCCTCCCACCACAAACTGCTACATCCATCTAAACTCGTTTGCATCTGGAAAAGAAATAACCACAAAAAACATGTTTGTCTGAAATGTGGTACTGAGTAGTAAGAAAAGTAAATGCACCAAGGAACCAAAAAAAAAAAAAAGAGAAAACAGGTGAAATTAATAGAGTAGACTAAGTTCCATACAGTGTCTGAGTTCGGAACCACAGCATCGCTGCCACAGTATGGTGTCGTGAATGTATAGTCATAATCAAGTATCACTTGATCAGAAGGCTTGCTGCAAAAACAAACCATTAGATGAAACTGCTCCTAGTTTTTTGCTTAATAAACCCACAACACATGAAATGTTTGGTTAAATGAATCAACAAGGGTTCCTCCTAAAGAAATCACAGGCATATTATCTAAAACCATTTTGGCAGAGACTACACATATAAAAAACTAAAGAATGTGTCATTGAACTTCTCACAGTAAAAAGTAAATAGAACCATTCATCACTATATTTGTACTTGTGGCCAAAACTTGGAACTGTAAGAAAAATTACAATGCTTTCATATAAAGGTGATGCCGAGAAAATATAATATTTTCACTAGAAACACTTCATAGCATGCATTAAGTAATAAAGTACAGTCATAGAAGAACCTTCTGAACTTCCATTTCGCTGCAGCAGGAACTTCAACAGGCGGCAGTGCCTCTTGTTTCCATGCCTTGAGAGCATCTAGCGCATTGAAATGCAATCTGATGCCAGTCTGAGCATGCTGAAGAGACAAGAAACTCTCTCCAAAAACCATCTCAGGTAAATGTGTTGTTTGAAGTTTATCTTCAAAGCTAAAGAGAACAAAGTAGATATTACACATCAGCCACACATCAGCCTTCTCTATCTAACTTCAAAGATGAAGAAGAACAAAGTAGATATTACATATCAGTTAAAGTTTCAATTAACTCATACACAATCCTTCCTATACTGAAGGATCAAGGATCTACTACTAGTGGACAGATCCAATGTTAGTTAAGCATGCAGAATGCCCTCTTTTATATAGTGAATCAAAATAAGTGACCGAATTTAGCAATAGAATGACTGGTATGGTAGCATTATTTATTAGCTATCGATTATTGCTTCCCCTAAAAAAACTATTGATTATTGCTGAAGAGATCGTGGAGGATCCACAATTCAGATTTCATGTTCCAATTTGCACTATGTGGTAGTCAGATGCCATGATAAACACTAGTGTAACAAACATAAGTAGCAATAACTTCCAGGAAAGACGATTTTTTCTAAACACAAAACAGTACAGATAAAGGAGAAATCGGAAATCTTGAAGCAAATTAATCAATTACCAGGTAAGTTGATATTAATGTAATGCTCTACCTCTTGTAACTCCGAAATCTCTATTTCCAAACCTCCACTCCGCGAATCAAATGAACAGAGATAAGAAGGGTTAGGATTTAAGGTGGGATGGCTCATACAGGTGGAGAGAGGCGGAGTTGACGATGGGGCCCTTGTGGGACTGGATGACCCAGTCCTTCACCCGCACGCCGCCGGGGATCGCCTCCGCGCCCGCCGCCTTCAGCTCCGCCGCCGTCGGGCCGTCCCACGCCGCCGCTGTAGCCATCCCCCGTCGCTTGCTTCGTCACGATGGTTCTGGTTGTTCGGTCGCTCCAAGTGGTGGAGCTTCGTGGGGAGGGCGGGAGGCCGCCGCCGCGATCTTTGCTCGAGTACTGCCGCCGGGATACGCCACCGAGTACTGCTTGGTCCGGTTCAATTGGAATGGCTCGCTGTGGTATGATCCGAGTTGGTTCTATCCAAACTGGTTCGATCCAAATAGGGCAGGGGCAAAAGCGGAAATTCACTTGAGGATAAATGGGGAAAAAAAGAGAGAAGGGTAGTAAATTGAACAAAATAGGAGAAGATGACATTTTGCAAAACAACCAGAAATGGAGTGGTATATTCCTAATTTCAAGAGCAACAAAAATCAGGAGTAGCATATTCCTAATTTAAGAGCAACCAAAGAAGATGACATTTTGCAAAAACAACCAGAAACTAGAGTGGTATATTTCTAATTTCAAGAGCAACAAGAAACAGGAGTGACATATTCCTAATTTAAGAGCAACCAAAACTGGAGAGGCATATTCTTAATTTCAAGAAACTAATTGACATTCTCCTAATTACCGTGTTTTCAAGTGACATACATCAAATTTTACCCACAAAGATGGAATACTACATCGTATACGGTGCTATAAATAATTGTAGCGTTACAAATAAGGCCTAACATTGCTAACTTGCGGTGGCAAATCTAAGACAATTCGATTTCTTTTTCAATTCATCATGAATCCAAAGGATACAAAAGATCTCCACATCACTTTATTTGCAGGAGCGGAGGGTAATGGACGCCAAAGTGAGCCTTGGCCCTCCCTTTCGTCTTGCCAACTGTATATAGATTAATAGGAAGCCGAGGAAGACGCACTACGTAACTAGCAACTAGCAAGTATGCCCTCATGGAGCTAGGCCTAGCCTGGGCGCCTGTCAGCTGCTGCCTGGGCCAACCGACCCAAATGGCAGTGGTGGAAGCCCAGCCCATGTCAAATCGGCAACCCACTGAAGGCTGAAGCCAGGCAAGTCTTCGATCCCCTCATCCCTATTCCCTAAATTGCCAAATCCCTAATCAGTTAATCCTGTGAAGTGTTCGGTCAGACGGCGACGCGACGGGCCGACGGCGTTGGCGAGTAGCGGCGGCTGACGGGCTTTGAGCGGCTTGGAACCTTGAAGGGGGCTGACAGGCTAAGTGCTGACCATCGGACTGTTGGTGGGGCCGTGGGGCGCCAAGCACGCAGGCGGCAGCGGGCAGCCGACCTGACCATCACCAGCCACCATGAGCCCGGCGGTTTGGTTAGCGTGGCCGCCTGGGCGCGTCGCCTATCTATCGATCTGTTCATCTGCAGCATCTGCCAACTGCCATCTGGTGACTCCGTGACTGGTGAGTGACTGAGTAGTGAAGGCCATACAACTTGTCCATCCTGATTGTTCATTTATCTTGGAGGCAAATGAAGGATACAGGACTAATCAAGCAATTGAAGTTCTTGATAGACTAAGTTATTTTGTTGTCACTGTCATTAGTATCGGTCTGAGTGGTGAGTATTATACTGCTGCGGTGCTACCTCATGCAGTCACGGTCTCATGGATAACTTGACTGCTTGATGGTTGACGCCATAGTTCAATCAGATAACATTTTATAGATTGAGTGCTTGATGCATTTGTTCAATTAGATGACATTTTAGAGGTTGATGCCATTGTTCAATTAGATAATCTCTCCTTGAAATGCTCCCATTTCTTCTTTTTCCATTCAGTTGTGCTATCACCCATTTGGAATCCATGTACTCTCTCCAGAGCTGTAACCCAAAATAAACACAGTACATGCAAATCCTCTAGTGAGCTTGAAAGAACCCCTATCTACTTGAGTTCCAAAAGAAAATATTCGTACCAATACCAGTTACATTTTAGTGTACTTCATACCGGTACAAGTTGCACAGATTTTGTTGAATAAAAAAGCTTCTTCTAAAGTAACAACCGCGTAGACTAACAAAGCTTGCCCTTAAGGAAAGGAAAGGAGATGCATAACAAACAAACACTAGAATGAACACTTGCCCAATGGTGGGGAACTGATTGACCAAATAATGAGATGTATCTACATCTAGCTATGAAAAAACATGCGAGGTGGGTGTAACATCCCATTTTAGGACTTGTTTGTAGTTCAAAATTTCAAATTCAACTTTGCAGTTCAAAACTCCCTGTCAAAACTCAGCCAAATTTTGGTTTTTCAAATTTCAAATTCCCTCTTTAGCTGGCCCAGTCAACCCCAGCCTTCCCTCAGGCCCCTCGGCTTGGCCTGCCCCGGTCCAGGCCGCCCGCGCCCGACGCACGCCTTGGCCTCACCGCGATGCCCCAGCAGCACCTCCCGCCGCCTCCGCAGCACACCCCTGTTCTTCAGCAGTGCCCACTGCTCTCGAACCCCCTGGCTTCCCGTCCCCCTCTGCGCCACGCCAGCGGACACATAAATTAGTTATAGTTAGCATTTTATTTCTGTGCCCTGGTCTGCTTGAGTTCTTAACATCATTTGTACTGTGTGAGCTAGAATACTTTTATAATCTGCTTACTGCTGTTTGAGGACTACTAAGACGCATATTTGATATGTGAATGTTTGCTTGTTGGGTGCACTGACGTACTGACCGAACAAATTGATCGAATCTATTGATTGCCAATGTGGCAAGTGTTAAGGATGGTTGTCAGCACGTATCAAGCAGCAAGTGGTGCTGGTGCTGCGGCCATGGAAGAACTCAAACTTTAGACTCAAGAGGTTAAACATTTTTTTCCTTACTATGCTGCTCTTTCCAGTTATGGTACTAATTCAGCTACATGATCAACGTTTAAAACTTTATTTAGGTCTTGGAAGGGAAGGCACCAACATGCAACATTATCAACCAACAGGTTGTAACTCTGTAATATCCTGAACACAATTCAATCTTTTTACGTAATCCGTTCATGCTGAATGTGTTTTTCCTTCTGCAATATGCTTTTAACATATTTTCACATAATGCACCACTCCTTGAAAACGGGTATAATGAGGAGGAGATGAAAATGGTGAAGGAAACCAGAAAAATGTGGGTAAGTGAGCCTGACCATTGTCCTAGAAAGTCTTTGCATTACTCTCCATCAAACTTCTCTCTTAAACTTGACACTTTAAGCAAACAGGAATGTCCTCCCAACTTTGTTCTGCCCCATTCCTAGAATGACAAGGATGTGAAAGTAACTGCAACCTGCATACGGGTTCCTGTGATGCGTGCGCATGCTGAAAGCGTGAATCTACAGTTTGAAAAGCCACTTGATGAGGTTAGCATAAAGATTTCCTTCTTGTTTGTGACAATCTTAGAACCCTGTGTGGTTGGGTAGGAATATGTTTATTGGGTCTACATTTTTCTCTTTGTCATTGTTTACACTAAGTGGATTATTCCGTACTAGTGGAATCTGCCTCTTTGTCATCAATGGGTAGGTTAGTCATTTTATTTCTCTGAGAATGGTTTATATTCCTCCATGCAAAGGACATTAGAACACACTTGACTAGCGGAGGCCTCTGTTGGTTACTTTTATGGTTTAGTACTTGTTCGAATTCTGAAATTGTTTGCATATGTACTCTGAAGGATACTGCAAGAGAAATCTTGAGGGCAGCTCCTGGTGTTACCATTATTGATGACCGTGCTTCCAATCACTTCCCTACAACTCTGGAGGTAATTGGGCATTTGGTTTTCTAATGATTAGCATCTTATAACCGGACATTTCATTGTTTTTATTCATGCCCATTTCATCCATAAGAATCATGTATCTTTTAAAGATCTGGAGCGGATACTATTATTTATGATCATTATGCACACTCGATTCATCTGCAGAGCTGCACTGTTGTAGTGTTCTTTAGAAAAAAGTGGAGCAGATGACTTTTGCATGTGAGAAGTAGTCCTCCATTTTTCAGGTATCCAATAAAGATGAAGTGGCAGTTGGTAGAATTCGTCAGGACTTGTCGCAAGATGATAACAGAGGGTATAATCCTTTTAAACAGTTACAATTATGATCATTAGCACATTTGTTTGTTTTGCATTGCTTGCATCGAAAAATGGACCTTTATACTGGAAACTAATCAGTTACACATTAGCAGGTTGGACATTTTGTCTGTGGAGATCAGATACGTAAAGGTGCTGCACTGAATGCTGTGCGGATTGCTGAAATACTTGTGAAGTGATTGCCTTTTTGTATTTTTCTTTCGTTGTTGCTCATTACCCCTAGTCGTTATTGGACTGATGTATCCTGTTAGTTTGAGCTCAATTTTGGTAGTCTCCTTTTGTAATCTATTGTTCTAGTGAAATAATTGTAAGACGGGTTTGAGTTATCTGTTGCACATAAGTGCAGTCAGAAGTTGAGGAAAAAATGGGGGGTCATTCTTGTGCAGATCTTTAGTTTATATCATGTTCAGATTTTGCTTTGGATTAGTGTTCCTTGTGTCCACTACCTTGTTCATTATTTGTCCGTAGACTATGGGGGCCAAAGGGGCCGACCAGATTTACACTTTGAGGTGCAAAACCAGGGCCTGATGTAACCCGATCTAGAAAGCCCTGAGAAGCACTCCAGGGCAGGAAGTATCTGGTGCAGTTTTTATTGAGAGCAATATGTGTAATAGGAACAACAAAAAAGTTGGGAGGAAAAAAATGTTGGCCACTGAACTTCTGTGGTTGCGTGATGTGCAATATTGCTGTATTGGAATTGATCCTGCGTGATTGATAGGGTTTGAAGTGGTAGTACATGTGCAACTACAATTCAGTGAATTTAGCTGGTTTGCTTTTTGTTTTATTCTTTGCAGCAGTAACTTGATATAGATGACATGAGAAAGATCATCTTTATTTTCTTCATTTCTAAGGGAAAAATTGAGGATTCCTCATAATTCCCCACAGCAAAAATAGTTGGAATGCATGTGCTTACCAGTTACCAGTAACTTGTTTGGAACCTGTGCTAGCCAGTCGACAGCAAGTCTCACGAGGTTAATAGAGCTCACCTCGAAAAGATTGATCTTGTCGTTGTTTTTTTTACAAACAACTTGCACCTACAAGCAGTATACTGTAAAATTATTTGCAACCATCTAGAAAGTTCGTTTCTTTTGGTTGCAAGTAGCAGTCTTTTAGTAAACAAGAGACCAAGTTGGGACCTAGAACGTACAGGTCATTTGGCCTTGGTACTTCGACCAAAAGCCCGAAGTGTGACAAAACATACCTGCCAAATTCAGATTAGATTCTCTCAACCATATCTGTAAAACTTTAGCACTACCTAATGCAATTGTTCAAGGTGATCAGTAACAGAAGAACTGAGAAATAGGGTTATATATGATCTTGCTGATATTTGACAGTAAAATTTCTAGGAACTGGACCCTGTCACTGGCAGCTGGACAATCGGGGACAACCAACAATGGATCCCAACATTTTTTTCCACTTCGAGCTTCCAGTGCTCAGCATGGCAACTTGGAATGCAACAAACTCAGCACTGCTTCAGCTCGACGATTAATTGTGCAGTTGAGCGGGGCTGGTGAGAGAAATAATTAGATCGCTGATGCGTCCCATTCAGTTCGTACTACTTTCAGGAGTAACTGAAAGACTGGAGTAGGCCCGGTGCAAATGCACCGACGCACGTCGCATGTCTCTATCATGCTCCCTGAAATTAGTCTCACACAAAATATATGTTTCATGCCTTCTTAGTTCTTACTACTTTACACAAAACTAAGAGAAATGCAAAATATTTGGGCAAGCAAGCAAGCAAACTTAACTAACGTATATCATCACTCCTAATAAGCACGCACGATCGATTAATCATCTCTGCCAAGCCAACAGTTTATTACCGCACACAACATTATTATCACAAGGCTAATATACATAGTAACATATCCGGTCATGTACATAGCAGCTAAAGCAAGCCCCAGAAACTTGAGATGCCTAGCAGGAGGACATAGAGACCGAGTCCACACACATAATATGCATGCATGCATGGTAGATCATGATACACATGCATATATAATCTATATGCCTGCAATACACATGATATACAAGCATGCATGTATGTATTCAGGTGTACGTTTCACGGGTGATAGAGATCATGGGCACTTGGGCCTCTTTCGCTTGCCTTCCCCGGTGGTCATGTCGCGGTAGCAGGGGCACTCGTCCTTGTTCCCGGCCGTCCCCGACGGCACGCAGTTGCAGCTCGCGCAGCATATCCCGCAGTACTTGAGGCAGTCGTCGTGCCGGCTCGCCTTGGAGCACCTCACCTTGCACTTGCCGTCGCAGAACTCTAGCATAGTAGCACACCGTAGCAAAAGCGAAGAACAAGCAAAGATTTAACCATGCATGTCGATGATAGGCAAGAAATCAGTACTGTATTATACACATGTAATACTGCGTTATCCGAAAAATTAATGCTTGTGAATCAGTAACCTGATCCAGCCATGGAGACCTGGAGGGAAGAGGAGGCCAAGAGGAGGAGCAAGAGGAGGAGAGCCGGAGTGGTGGCGGCGTGGAACTTCATTGTGCTTGAGATGCTGGTACTGACACTGTTGCTACTTGTGAGACTGGGTGTTGGAGACATGTCTTTGGGGTTTTGGGTTCTTTTATAGGACCAGAGCTTGCATTCAGAATTCAGCGGGTCCAGCTAGGAGAGGGTATTTGGGGCTATCTAGAAAGAAATTCTTTGCTTTGGGGTGCTAGCCAGCTTGTTCTCTTTTTTTTTTACTAAAGAAGAAGAAGAAGAGCTATTTTGTTCCTTGTGGCCTGTACTGTGTTAATAGCACACAGGGTAGTGAGAGACCAGGGCATGTTGATGAATTGATGAGCTGTGAGCTGTCATCCAAAAGGCAGACCTTTCTTTAAGTGAGGTCATTGTGCTTTGGTGCTCACACTGACCTGACCATAGCACTGGTAGAGTCACGCACCAACAAAAATTGTTTGCTATCAGATTTACTGTGCTTAGGCCTCGTTTGGTACCGGAATTTTCCTAAATTTCTTCGTTTCAAATAAGTCCTTACTAAACACATAAGGAAACTGGAAAAAAAACTATATAGTGCATGCTGCTAATCACTAAGTATAACAATGTAGGCCGAACTGAAGTTTTTTGTACTGAACTGAAGAAGACGGAGAAGCATATCATGCATGTACCTCCGGTGTCTCCAGTGGGGGACCGGTGGATCATCATGGCTCATGAATGCAAGTGTGGAGTACGACCGCCGGGAGCTATAGGCTCAGTTTTTTTACTTATATTTAAACTTTAATTTTTATAGTAATTTACTGGTAAACAGTACGCTTTGAAGATAAGGTACATAGGTAAATTATAATACAAGCTTTACCGAGTTCAGCTGTACTAACTAAAATTACATATAATTATCTCTCTCTATATACTATTTCTCATAAATAAATTAGAATTCAGAAACTACAGTTATAAACTATAATTCTCATCTCAAAAAAATTTCACCCATAGCTAGCGCAAGGCCACACACCTGACACCTCCCTCACCGACCGTCATTGGTATCATCATCAGGCGAACGGATACAATGTTAGGAGGTGTCAGTGCGGGCTCCCCGGCCTGCCGACGCGTATCTAATCAAGCCTCGAACATTTAGAGAAACAGTGAGCTTATGTCTATTTTCTTTTTAGTTTTTTTTAATTTTTATCTTCAGCTTCTCTGAAAATCAAAATAAACGGATAATTTCTTTAAATAGATTCTTAAAATCATTTATCTAAATAGTTTTCTGAGTCTAAAATTATATATACCATTCGCGTTGGCTGCTCCGCTGTCCACCGCTATCTTAAAAAATATAGATAAAAACTATTATCAGTTATAATTAAAAATCCATCGGTTGCACAGAGCGAGCAGGCGTGGCGTGCAAGAGTCGCAGCGGTCTCCGAAAACCAAAATAAACGGATAGTTTCTTTAAATATATCCTTGAAACTATTTATCTAAATAGTTTTCTGAGTCTAAAATTATATATTAATATACCATTCACGTTGGCTGCTCTGCTGTCCATCGCTATCTTAAAAAATATAGATAAAAACTATTATCAGTTACAGTTAAAAACCATCCGTTGCACAGAGCGAGCAGGCGTGGCGTGCAAGAGTCGCAGCGGAGAAGGAAGGAACCACGCCGGTGCAGGCAGAGCACTCAAAAGTTAAAAGAAACATGCCATCCTTCCAAGGCAAGTACGCAGCCTCGACTCATCTGCGGCACAAACTTTACTAAGCAGCTGTTGCAAAGAGTCTCAACAGAGTGAAAGCATCTTTTCTGTGGGGGATAGTTCGAATTCCATACGCCCGAAACCAGATATCTGAGAACAACCACCACCCCCTCGACCTGTGCTCAACGACTTCAGATCGCCTTTTTGGTCAGAGAGACGTTCTTCTTCTTCTTCTTTTTTCTCACTCCCCAAACGCGAATTGCAACTGCAGTGGATCATCAGGGTGTTGGTCTCTGCTGTTCGGCTCGTTTGGATCGCAGAGGCCGCACGTGCGAGCGACCGAATCTGTGGCCCGGCACGGGCGCTTGGGCCTTGGCGACGAGACGACGTCGCGGTGGGATCCGCATGCGGCGTGCGCCGGCGCACGCTGGCGGTTGACCAGCGAGGACGCGGTTCCTTCTCGTAGCCGTGGCCGTGGGGAGACAAACAAGACGCCGACTCGTATGCACGGCTGGTGCTGATCCACAGTTCCGCCCGCGCCAAGGTGCAGGCAGCTCATGCACATTTACATGCGCCGACGCGGAGTTCGAAGATCTGTTTGGTGCTCTTTTGGACCGCAGATTGTGCCTTTTAACTGCAGCTTATTAGTCTAATGGATGTTGATCGTTGGTAGAAACCAAAAAGATAAAAATCGGTGAAAAACAAGGGAAAAAAAATCAGGACTATTGGGATTTATGGTGCCTATGGTGGTGGTAGTACTAGTACGAGGGGGCTCGAATCGTGTGCCGGAATTATACCCTGCCTCGAATTGCCAATTCGTTTACTTTGTCCACCTTGTTGGCGTCAAGACTCAGGAATGGAGATCTGGAATACTAGTACGTGTGTTACGCCAGTCACTGCTATAAGTTCGTCCTTCGCTGTGGCCTGTGGCTGTTGACTTCTGGATGAGCCCAATAGGCTTAGCAGCCGAACGGTGAATATAGGTCCCGAATTAGCTTCGGACCACTCTAAACTGGCCCAACTTGTACTGAGCCGGATCTTCCCAGGCCTGATGAACAGGATTTGACAGGACCGCAGGAGCAGAGCAGATGAGCAGGGACTGCATTGGGTTGGGTTGGGTTGGGCTGGTCAATCAGGCCATAGGATCGGTGTAAACGACGCACACGCGGTACACGGCGCATCCACTAACACTGCAGCGCTGCTGCGTGCTGGAGTGATGCCTCCTGGATCCTAGTCGACCCGCCGTAATGTGGAGTGATGCCTCCTCTATCCGATGCCCACCGACCAGCCGTTGGCGTGGTGCATCACGTGCATGATGCATACACGTGCACTGTCCATAGCAGCATTGTGATACTGCTTGAACTTACACAAACATATTACTGGAAAGCAAAGGTACATAAGCATTGCAACGAATGTGACGTGGACTCGGCACGCTTAGATCCCGGAACACAACACTTAATACACAAGCTGCCTACAAGCATACGACACGAGCTTAAGGTTGTTAAGAAGATCCAGATTACTACTGCCTGAGGTACACTAACATTGTCTGCAGACTGCGTAGAGCTACAGAACCCTAGGAATTCGAGCTAACTCAAGGGCAACAAAACCAACCTACGCATCCTCACGATCCCTAGAAACCATCTACCATCTAGGCTAACTCAACTCCAGAAAAGGGGCCTGTCACTTCACAAAGTGAGGGTTGAGAAGCTTGGCGATCTCAAGGAATCCAACGCGCTCTCGTTCAGCAAACAGGACTTTCAGCTTCTCATCACAGACGATGACCTTCTTGTCCTCAGGATCCTGGAAACAAGAAAGAAAATGTTAATCCAGCAACACATGAACAAGTGCTAGCCGTAACTAAGGAAAGGGCATGCCAATACTGAGAAGTTGCAGTTGGAAAAAAGAGATGAGAAATGCACTCCTCTCAAAATGAGAAGTGCGGTTGGGAAATAGACTTCCTCAGTTATCCATGATCAGGAAAGGGACCCCACTACTATTTTTTCGATCCCCTTAATATAGCTTCATATTCGGTGCTGAAAATCTCAAAGCTCATCAAATGTATGAGGTGGAGTTGAATTCTAATCCTTGGTACTAGACTATATATTACCAAAGAGACTGGGCAAAGTCACCCTCATCAAATCAACCAAGCACTCTATTAATCAGAATACAGAATTTGGGAAAACAAATGATCTTTAAGTCGATACACAACGCAAGCAATGAAGCAATTCAGACGAATAATGTCTGGAAATTAACTCAGTATGGCGACCCGTGTAATTACCAAGGGGTAATAACACTAGTCAACGGATAATTACTCGTTTGTTCGGTAGAACACTACTTCAACGAATAATAAGTCCATCAAAGTAGTTACAGTAGAATAATAATTAGAGACTTTATTATTACAAGCCACGCAGGGCTTTAGGTCTGGGCATATAGAAGCTCAAAGTTATTACAATATTACTGTCAAGGTTCTAAAAACAGGTCTACTCAGCCGAGTAATCGCCCAAATACTCGTACCAGGTCCGCTCACCGGGTACGAGTAGCCCAAAACGAGTAGTTAACCGGTATAACCGGCCGATTATTCAGCATAATCGGCTACCAGGCTAGATACTCGCCGAGTGGTTGTGTACTGAAATTCTTAGATGACATGATTACCATTTTACACTATTTTTTGTTCGTCAGATTGTAGTAGCTGATGTTCTTGTGCCATCTTTTCCTTGCCAATGAGCTGCTTTGCTATAACACTAGTTGAGTAGATGTCATCTTTATTCCATGATTAGCCTAACTTAGTTACATATTATTACGGGCACTACAAGGAAATCTCAGATGTTGTACACAATATTGGGAACATAATTTTTGGTTGAGTTTTTATTTCTCCACTGGGTCTGCTCTGATTTTTTCCTTATGTTCAATGAGAAACATTTGAAGGAATGGATAATGGATCAATGGGAGAGGAACTACTATATAACTAGCAGTAGCAGCTAACGTTGGGAACTGTTTTTTTTTCAACCACCTATATACATCAAAAGTTGAAAACAATAGCATCAAATATGGCTTTGATTTTATATGAATACACATATATAAATCCGTTATTAAAAATATAAAACCGGTTACAAGGCCGAGTACTAGGCCGATTCCCGTGTAATCACTACAAGGTGCGGTGACCGAGTGAGTACCGATTACCGAGTTTTAGAACCTTGATTACTGTTCACCACCATTAATTATACAGGATACTAGAATAAAAGAAAAGCATGTATATCATAGTACCCGTCCGACCTGGTATGACAGACTACAGGTCGTCTAGTCCTCCCAGCTGCTATATAAGGCCTCCACATCGTCGTACTCTCAGTCAGCCTCAACCTCATACCCTGGACAATCCTGTTATCTCGATGAGCGATTGCCCTTGTGCAATATTAAAAATCGGGTTTTGACGTCAATATATTGTTTAAACCTGTTTTAGCTTTATATTTGTGGTTTTGGCTAATATAATTTTGCAAGTATTTTAACTTGGGCCGACTATGAAGATGTTGATTCATTAGATAAAATTTGATGTAATACATTTGTATAAGTTCATTCTTTAATTGTAATACCTTATTCTTTTGTAAATCCTGAGATTGAAATCTTGTACACTGGACTTGTAGTATTAAAATTGAACGCATGTGGACTTGTTCTTGTAATTAAGTTTGCTGTAATCGGAATTTTTATTTAATGATCCTTCATTTTTATTCTAGTGTTGAATGTTAAATTGTTAATTTTCTCATTTAAATGTTAATAATCTTATTAATGTATGAATCACTTCTTAACTGAGTGGTTTCGATTAATTTGTTTCAAGGGTTATCACACTCGGTTCAATGAACTTCAAACACACAAATGTCACATAAGAAAAACCTATCTCAGACTTGTCATCACCTCGGAGAGCATCAATGCTCCATCTCATGCGATCATCTTTCATACACCCTACTAACTGCTATGCAATGTGTAAGCAAAATGTCACAAACTCCATCAATTTTTTCTTACCATGAGCAGTTAGTAGGGTGTAGCACCATATATCAAACATCAATTTGCACTAGAGTCAAACAAGAGCAAGTAAAATCTACATGCATCACCAGAACTTAATTTTGCATATCAACAACATGATGGGACATGCAAGCTCCTTGTTTACTTCATGTAAGAGCCATTAAACATGCAACTGAGGTTCTCATTTCATAGGGGGCTGCTGCATCTGGGGTTCAGGGTAAATGCTGCAGTAGCTAGAGAAAAATGCTACATTACGTCAACAACAATTTTACATCAATTCCAAATGAAAATATCAGATTTGTTCATGTTCGTTGTTATAAAACGGCAAGCGATTCCATCTTAGTCGTGCTGGCATCACTTCATTTTTCACATCCAAATCAATTACACCGAACAAACTACACATAAAGACATCTAGGGTTTGGGGGTTTTGCGTGGATACCTGGAGGTTGTGCCGCTTGATGTAGGCCCAGAGGCGCTTGAGGGCCTCGGTGCGGGGGATCTCCGCGGCGCCCACCACCGCCTGCAGCGCCGGGGACACGGGCTGCGGCTTCGTGATGCCAGTGGCCGCCCTCTTCTTCGGGGCCGCGGCTCTAGCCGCGGCCGGAGACTTGGACGAGGCGGCCGCTGCGCGCACATCGGTGGCGGCGCGGCGCGGCGGGGCGAAGAAGGCGGCGGCGGGAGGGGCGGGGCGGAGGAGAACGAGCGGGGAGAAGGAGCGCGACGCGGTGATGAGCATGGAGGCGGCCGCCATCTGAGCTCGGTGAGTTCTCGCTTCGGTGTGGTCGGAGCTTGGGGTTTGGTTTGGTTTGGATGAGGGCTACATGTTTTTCATTGGCTGCGCATATAGGTTTAGGTGCGTTTAGCTGCTGCGGTGAACTTTGGCTAGTATTATTAAAAAAATAGCTTTTTTAAAAAATGATGTGATCCATGAAAAAAAAAGTGAAGAAGAGGTACGTATGTAAAACGAGAATAAAAGAAATGAGAAAACCATTTTAGAAAATCAGGTGTTTATATTAGTTTGAGAAGCTAGAAGTATAAGCCAATATAAACAGTCCCAAAGATAGGAGCGACTCGAATTACATGTTTTGAACAAGTTCTATAAAACCATTTGAAAATTTTCACATTCCAATGAGTTCTGCATATTTCTAAAAGTTTTTAGAGGATTCTAAGAAAGTTTCAAATCAAAATTTTAACGAGTTTTAGATTTTTGACCTGAAACTCGAGTTTGAACAAGTTACAGCCGAAGAGTTTCAATAAGTTTCAACAAAAAGTTTTAACATGTTTCACGTAGCGTTCGGAATAACGATGGTTTTTGTTAAAATTTTACTGTAGCTAACTTATTTTTTTACTATAGCTGACTTAGCTTTTTTGGTATAATTAAATTTTAAAAATATAAAAATAAAAGCGGGATACTAATCTAAAGCGGATAATACAAAGAAATACATGAAAAAAGATAAAACACAAAAAAACAAAAAAAATAGAAAATAACAAAATAGTGCACAGTGTTTCCATCGCGTGTACAATGAATCTATCACCGATCGCGGCTTTTGGAAGCCAACCTGAGCGCAACCTCAATGAGTTTCAACATGTTTTTCAAAGATTTCAGGTAAGACGCTTGGTAAGGCGCCTTCCGGTAAGCATGGATATGGAGCTTACTTTTTTGGCAAGGCACCTTCTGGTAGGCATGGATATGGGGCTTTCTTTCTTGGTAAGGCGCTTTTCGGTAGGCATGGATACAGGGCTTTCTTTCAGAGACCGTCTTGGACATTCGAACTAATGGTGGTGTGTGTCACTCTCTATCTACACCAATAGTTGGGTCTGTTATTTTTAGCTTCTCAAAAACGGTTTTTGCCTTTTATTGTAGTACCTAACTTTTACACATAGTATTTTTTTAAGATAGAGTCTATAAGTTAATTATGATACATGTTAAAAGCCCAACATCTGTATCATACAAAATTACAAGCGAGTATCTCTATCTTCGTAATCTCTGTCGCAAACAGCTAAAATTTAAAAATTTCAACCAAAAACCATCAGCCGCAGCCAAAAAGAACAGACCCGTTGTCTATCCCGGTAGGCAGGGGGAGGGAACCCAATATTAGCTTTCAGGTACTCCTCACTACAGTCACTACAGGAAAATAATGCATCAAATTTAGAGTATAATATTCTGAAGTCTGCACTAAATTTTTGTTCGTAATTAACTATATCACAACATTACAGTTTGATACCGCTAAATTAACTTGCCGCTCTAATGCACTAATGCACGGGTTAACTGCTGGTTAAGCAGAAAATCGACAAAAACGAAATAAAAGAAATGCTGCAATTACATGAGCCAAAAATCAAATGATCTTCTCCGACATCTAAATGCCACGCACCCACACTATTTATGTACATCCCGCGTTTCTCCGATGATGCCACTGCAGTTCCTGTTACTGATCTGCAACTCCACCATTTACCAACCAGAAAGAAGCTCTGTTTTTTGAGCTACGGCTTATCGTATTTAGTTACAGCTTATTAATCTAATAAATAGTGATTGCTGAAAGAAATTAAAGGCTGAGAAGTCGATAAGAATGACCAGTCTTAACTTGCGGCCATCCAGTGTACTAACCAGAGCCCCGATAAGCTTGCAGAGGCTCCACAGATTGGCCGGAGCTGGAGGAGTAGATGTCGACGGGGGCACTGGTGCAGTTGCTGCTCGAGTCGACGACCCTGGTGTGACGGCGCCCGCGCTGCCGGTCAAGATAGACCACGACGACGCTGATGTCATCATGGAAATGCCGCCTCACCCCCCTCTGTATCGTCTTCAGATCACGGAAACTGATCTCTCTCTTCCTTGCGGCTTCCTTCAAGGCAGCCCTTACTAATCTATTTGCTATTCCCTGCAAGAATTATTTCGCATAAGTTTGGTGTTATTTTATTGCCTAACAAATCATTCATGCGTGGACAAATTCCCCCATGATGGCAATATCAAATGTTGTTAATGGTATATCAAAACTCACCGTTCTTGGATTCTTGAAGACAATTTGCACAGCAGCATCATCGCTGAGATGCTCCCAAAGACCGTCTGAAGCAAATATCAGAAACAAGTCATTTGATTTCAGCTTGCAAACTTGAACCGATGGTTCAGCGCTAAGAGCTGGCCTCTTCAATGCAATAGGGGGACCAATTTGCCGAAACAAGGGGTCCATGCTATACTCCGGTTTCTTCAAGTAAACATCACCAATGGATCTCGACACCTGATAGTACAGCAATGAAATATTAGCTCATGTTACTTCTCTTTGCTCTGCTTCTAGGAAACTTCATAATAAGCATCATAAGTTTTGCTAAGATTACTGATGCATGAACCAAAAGACAAAATCATAAGCTAATGATCAAACAATTTCCATCATTAACTCTCAAAAGATTAAGAGTAGCTTATAACCAAAAGAGATAGCTCAAATGTATAGGTTGTAATCTCAGGAATCAACGATACTATGCAAAGTAACTATAAGAATGAATGCAGAAGAATCATTGCAAATTAAGAAATGAAAAGGCTAAAATTTGTCATTTCATTATTCACTCTAAAATAATGAAGGAAAAAAAATCTTAAGTATGGTCAGCCCGTTTCCTAAAAACGTGGGAATAGCTCAAATGCATAGGTTGTAATCCCAGGAATCAACGATACTATACAAAGTAACTATAAGAATGAATGCAAAAGAATCATTGCAAATTAAGAAATGAAAAGGCTAAAATTTGTCATTTCATTATTCACTCTAAAATAATGGAGGAAAAAATCTTAAGTATGGTCAGCCCGTTTCCTAAAAACGTGGGGAAAAGCTTTTCTGTTGTGTCAGTTTTCATTTCTGGCATAGTGACATCTTTAACCTCTTATGCATCATCAACTGCAAAACAATCTAGCTAAAACGAAGGTAGCAGAACAATCAACAAAAGGGAGCAATTTCCTTCACTTGCTACCTGGACATCCACTGAAGATCAAGGAAATAAGTTAATTTTCATGTTTTGGGATCTACATGCCTTTTCGCTATAAATCAGGGAACTATGGATCTCTGATACAATTTCATTACAAGTACTGCTATGTCATATCTGAATGTGCAAACAAACTACCCAAAATTCTAAAGCAAACACACCACCAAGCAACCAAAAGCTGCAAATTTTATCATCAAGCAGCGATCTTCACCCCCAATTTCTCACAGAGACGCATCAAATTAATCGAAAGAAAGGGTTTCCTCATCGCGTACTCACCTGAATTATCCCCTTCACCCTCCACGCACCCCTGGTGTGCACCACAATCTGCCCGTCGTCCGGGTGGAGCGCGGCGAGCTCCCGCCGCACCTCCTCGGACGCCGCGTTATGCTCGGCAGAGAGCCGCTCAGCGACGGCCACCCCGCCGCCGACCACGCGGCGGCCGAGCACGGCGCGGGAGTCGCCGAGGTTGGCCACGTACAGCGTGTCCCCGGAGATGGCCCCAAGCAGGCAGCAGGAGCCCACGGTCGCCATCCGCGGTTGCTTCGGCCACGCCTGCTCCACCTGCTGCAGGAACTCCTCCTCCGCCGCGCCGAACGCCCTCCGGATCACCTCCGTGCTCATGGCCCCCTGCTCCGTCGCGAAGCCTGTCTTTGCCGCCACCGCCAAGAACGCAAGGATCCCCCCCCAAAAAATCAGTATCGCACGCACGACTAAGAAAAGAAAGATACAAGGAGAAGAAGGCAAACAGTATACGTACGTTGGACATAGGGGAAGAGACGGGAACGGAGGAAGCGGGAGGCGTCGGGGCCGCCGTGGCCGTCGTAGACGCCGACGAGCGTGACAGCCGGGGAGGCGAGCACCTGCGCCTGGTCCTCCATGGACAGGTTCGCCTGCGCGGCCGCCATCGAGAACTCCCCCGCCGCGTGCGGCCGCAGCTCCGTCTGCCACAGCATGCTGTCCGCGGCGGCCGCCCCAGGCGGCCAGTGCCCGCAGCACCTCGCCACCGCCCTCAACATCTCCACCACCAGATCACCAAAAAAATCCAAACTTTCCTCCTCTCCCACACGCGCTTTGCTTCCTCGTCTGGTTCTTCTAGGAAAGCCTATCTCAGCTGTTTCGAATTGGAAATGGGAATTAGGATTTGTTTGGAGAGGGGTTAGGTTAAGTACAAGAGGCTTCGTGCGGTGAAAGCGCGTGGGGGTCTGGGGGATGAGAGGAAAGGGGCGGGGGTTCGGAGGAGTCGACAGTGGTTATCTTGTGAGGTGCGGCGCTCGCCCCGTTATCTTGTTTTTGATTTTAGCTTTTAATTTATCTATAAATCAAAATAACTAAAACGATTTAAAAAGATTTTTGAGTTAAAAATCATATAAGCCTTCGGGGGCGCTCGTTTTAGCGATGGCTTCTAACTAAAATTTCACTGTACCTGACTTTTTTATACTGTAGCTGATTTGGCTTAAAAATAGAAAAAATATGTTAACCTATTAGAGACAATACAAAGAAACACGTAAAAAAATTACAAAAAAGTCTAAAATATCTAAAAAAAATTCAAAAAAAAAGACGAAATACTGAATAGTGAAAAAAAACAGAAACTAAAAGCTGAAGCTGAAAAAAAGCTCCGTTCGTTACCATTTTAAAAAAATACAAACAAAAAATCATTACAAACAGCCAAAACCATCAACCCAGTCCAAAAAATTAAGGCCTTTATAGGATTGGGTGATTTGACTTGTTGTTCTTAAGTTTCCTTAATACTGGCGTCCAGCTTGTTTTTAGAAATTGCTGGTATCAGACAGATGGTCCGTGGACCAGGTATCTGTAATAGACAAGTGCCTCTGTCTGTACTCTTCTCATTTTTCTCTAAAAAATATTTAGAAATTATCAAATTTCTTGCTAGAAGTTAGACAACAGTTAGAAGTTTAGGTGGCGATGCGAGATCTTAGCGCGCGCGGTAACGCAGGGTTTAACACCACAGAGTGAGGTGTGCAGGGAGGAAGAAGATTGTCGCATACAATAGCTACAGGAAATAATGTCTACGACCGGTATATGCCAAGAAAAAAAAAGGTTTTTGTGGATAAAAAGGAGACACCTGAACTTTGACCTCCTGGACGGTGCGATGATAAGTGGATTTTGCGGTGCCTGATAGGCGGGCACTGCAGGCGAGCGCCGGCTGATACTATCTACGACTACGAGCGGAGCCCAGCGCGACAGCTGTTGCGCGCCGATGCTTCCAGAAAAAGCGAAGCGCAAATGCTCGCAGCGACGGCCGCGTCAGAGCTGACGTGACGGCCGGGGCGTGCCACGTGCCGTCCGGCGGTCCAGCTCCTCGGGGCGTTCACGTTCTCGCCGCAGGGAGGGAGAGCAGCACAGCTTGGCCTCGCCGAAAGGCGCGGTTCTCGCCTTCGCCGAACGCCGGAACACGTGAGAACAGCGCAAGTGTCTGCGACTTCGCGTCTACTGTCCCACGGGCACACGATCACACCATCAGACCTCTCTCTATGTTCGCTGGACCCGGGCGCACCGACACAGATGCTCTTGGGCTAGCTAACCCTTTCGGACCCACACGGGAAAACGGCGTCTATAGAAGGTCCTGGAACTCGGCTACGGCCGTCCGGTATCACGGGAAGGTGTTAACCTGCGACTGTGTTTCCGCGTCGATCTAAGCGACGTCAGTCGCGAGACGCGGCTCACGAGTCCGAGGAATGTAAAAGCAGGGCGCTACTGGCCGGGGCAAGCGGGTGGTTACTGCAGGAAAAATCGCGCCCAGAAAATTGAAAAAAAGAAGAAGAAGCTCCGCGACACGCAGCACGCTGTAACGCTTGCGGAAAGATGACTAGATGAGTGTTGCAGAACGACGACACGCACCGCTTGAACGAGATCGGCCACAGAACGACGGCACCACGCGCGACTTTTCCTACCTGGAAGGTTGCCTGATCCTGAGGCCTGCGCTGACCCACGTGCTGTAACTGCAGTGGTACAGTAGTTCCCAGATTTGCCGTAGAGCAACCGTGGCTACCTGATGCTAGCGAAAAGTACAGTATCACTAGTCAGCAGTAGGCATCGGAGGTTTGGAACCATCCACGAACATGACAAGAAAAATCGTTGCCAGGAAACTTGTATTATATTACTAGATGTGGAAGCACCATATGTTGCGTTAGCTACCATATGAATCAAAGTTAAAAGAGTCATCGCATCGCAGGGTGTTTCCATACGAAAAGTCAAAAGCAAAGTATTGTATGTATTTACAGAGAAAAAGATATTTTTTTTAAAAAAAATAAAGACCTATATGTAATTTTAAAAGAGCGAAGGGCCTTTTCGCTTAAAAATGACCTGGCATATGGGGAGACCGGAAATCCCCTAACCTTAATATAGGGAGTATTTGGTCTATGTACCATATTGATAATATTTAAGATTATGTAGATTATACACAAAATATCTATTTTGGCTCTCTCTTTAGCCCTGTATCCCTTATCCCTAGGAGGCCTTCCTCCGTTAACATTTCTTTGAAAAAACTCTATCTATTCTATTGTGGAAGGCAAACATGCCTATATTTCTTAGTTTCAATATAATATCTATTCTATTGTGGAAGGCAAACAGACCTATATTTCTTAGTTTCAATATGACTCTTTACAAACGTTTTTTTCATCTACTGTTATCTAAAAATAATCAAGTTATTAATGATCAAACGAAACCAAGAAATAACTCCTTATGTGCGAAATTATAGAATATCTCCTTTAAGATTAAACAATTCCATTGAATTGAGTATGACCGTATGTGTGATAGCATCTACTATACAAGAAATATCAATTATACCTATTCTTGCAATTGCTCAGGATACCCTCTTCTAGCCGCTAGGTCTATTTCTTAATTCAAGACCCCTCTTACTAACCAGAATAAAGAGTTAGTAGATCTGTTATATATAGAATATATCACATTAGATAGATATCATATTTCAAAGTGCTTTGATGGTGAAACGGTAGACACGTGAGACTAAAAATGCCGAGCTAAAGAACGCGGAGGTTCTTTCATTGACCAAAATCGACACGCATGCGGGAAATCACACGCTGAAGGGAAGTTTCAGCTCGGAAATGCTGTCCGAATATTCAGACGCATGCCTCAACAAATGTAGCAGGAAACAGCCAGCCAGTAAACGCCAACAGAATTACCCCACTAGTCCACAGAACGTTACGCTGATTCTGACTGGCTAAGAGGGAGATGGGAAGTGTCCATCCACCAAGTATTTTTGCTTCACGCATTTCCATATTTCCTCTTGAGAGGCAAATCTTTGACTGGGAGAGGGATGAACTGTGTGTGGAATAGCCAAGATTCGCCAACTCTACCGCGACAAAATGGCAATACACCACGTGGAAGAATGCATTGTCACCACAAAGGCCGTTGAAGTATGAGTAGATCCCTCCAGGCTTCAGTAGTTTAGGAAGATGTTGGCAGTATTCTCCATGCCTGTCGAAAAATATGCCTGCGCACGCCAAAAGATTTCGTGAGACAAGATTCAGCAATTATGATTCTATAGCTTTAGCATTTTGAGGTTTACTCTCACTAGCCAATGAAGTGATTTTTAAAATATCAGCTACTTTATAATTTACGTGTTAAACTGTTAATACTTATTACCTAAAAGGCTAAAATATCATTTGAATAGTCTGTCAGCTTACCAAACTATCCGGTAATTGTACTGGTGGACCACCACAGATCTGCTTTCTGCCCATAGAAGTGAAGTGTAACAAAGAAACATGGAATGAGCTGTTCGTAGAGTGCACGAGGAAGATAAAGCTATCTGGTGGGAATATTCAATTCTCAGTATAGATTCATAATTCTCAGTGACAATGGAATGCCGGGAAACTTTTGTTGGACAAATCAGAAAGAGGTTATCTCGTTGCAAATTGAATACCATTTTCGTCTGTCATAACAAACACCATTTCTCAGTTGCTTACAAATTCCTTTCTTGTTATTCCTGTGATTCTGCAGAAGTTGAAGGAAAGGAAGCTTGGTGTCTGCATAAGGTCAAGCAAATCAAACAGCACATGGTTTGACGTATTCAACACTAGAGTTTACAGAGATACTATTGAGTGCTCACAATTCAACGAGTTATCCACAAAGGGTAGTGAGCATGGTTTGAATTGTCTCACACTGGATTGACTGAACATGATATTTATTCTCACTTCTTATTTAACACAAATACCCAAAACATACTTGACAAGTATGATTTACAAAAACAATTTAGGTACTTCTGCTGATGAAAAAATAAGTACAAAAACGTGACACTTACAAGATCACGAATCACCTACTTTGAACAGGCATGCTATACTTTTCAACTAAAACCACGATATGCTTGCTAAATGCTTTTCGTTCTTACTAGCTTTGACGAGAAACTGAAGTGTCACCGAAAAGTATTCACCACAAAATTTGTTATTTAAATGGAATAAGTCCATCGTACACCCTGAACTCTGCAAAAAAGGTCTGCTTAACACCCTCAACTACAAGTCAAAACTATCCACTTCAGAATGACTAGTATAAATTCTCCTTTTAAACAAAATGTACTAAAGTAGCACATTTAAGATGTGCAATAGCAGGGTTTATAGAAGAGCTACCTGTTTACTCACTAGTTCCTTCAGGCCCTTTTGAAGGAAGGAAGATGTTCTTGACTTCGTTGAGAAAATGAAGATCCTGATATAGGAACCTTTGTTTGATTGACCATGTTTCTGCCAATGCTCGATCCTCTGTCATCTATTCTGATACACTTTCGTTAAAATTGGGCCGATGTTCCGAAATCCAAATGATCTGTTCTTTATTTTGTTAATTTGCATGTTCTATTAGTTAAGCTACTATTAAGTTTTTCATTACTGATATGCTTCAGGGTTCATGCATTTTAATGTGCCGCCTCAGCGCATGCGACCTCTGTTTCGCATTATAGGTGAATGTTCTCAGGGGATGACAGGAGGCCCAAGTAAGCCCTGGACATGGTATTAACTCACTCATTCACACTATCTATTGGCGGCATGTATATGAGCGTGCTGATCACAAGGTTTGCGCCCGAAGTGCTCAACTGCTGAGAGCCTGAGAGGATAGCTCATTGGCAAAATGTTGTATTGTGTGCTTGAGACCTGAGTCATCTAAAAGAGATGAACTAGGTGTGATCAGTGGATCCAAAGGAGCTGTTAGGTGCAAGCATCCTGAGAAAACCTGTGTCAAGTGTCAACATAGATTCCATGTTCTGAACTCATGAGCTTCATGCCAACCTGCTCAATCACAAATCGACTACTCAAATGTGACGGCTGGGAAGTCAGTGAGCAACTGATCGGTGCAAATTGCAATGGAGCAACTGAATATAACGATTAGTTGCTGCCTGCCGTGCACCACGAGGTCCATGACAACAATAGTGCTAAGTTTTTGAACTCCAAAATGAGACATTGAAGAAGAAAACGATGGAAATTATTGAGCTCAAGTTTCAGTATACGATTAGAAATCAGAAAGCAGGCAGTGATATCGAGGAAGAAGGCTCGGAACATGGTGTTCCTGAGCTGACGAGTAAGGTAAATGATAGAAAATTTCTATATACGTTTTCTTATCGAGTTGAGTATTCCCTCCAATAAAACTTGTGTTGAGGTCAGGCTGGTTAATTTGCTATATTTGTTTCTCTGAGCTACAGTCCGAATTGTTTTGGTTATGAATGTGAAACAAACAAAGCATATGTATGTAGGGGTGCTCGTTTCGCAGTCAAATTTTATCACACTCAAACTCTATTTTTGAAAATCTTTCTTTTGGTTTGTGAGCACATTTGTGTTCCACGGTTTCTTTCTGTCCACTACTTATCATAAACTTATTTCTCACCTATTTTTTTCACAGAAATGTGAGCAGTCACAAATGTACTGCGACAGAACCAAATGAAAGCAGAGAAAGTAGAGATAGTTTCGGATGGTTTCCACGACAATTCTCATTGATTTGTTACTGTGTATATATACACGTATACAGCTGTTAGGATCCTAATAATAAGTAACAGATTACTGCTAATTAAGGCTATACAAATCATGCCTAATCTGGTGGCGGTTGCTATGTATGCCGTGAATGTGCCGGACGGGCTACAGGGCCGGCGCCATGGGATGGATATTCTAACAGTCCCCGCAGTGTCAGCTGGGAGAGCAACGAACGGTGAGACTGGAGCGGAAGTCGGTGAAGACCGCCGTAGGGGGTCCCTTGTGAAGATGTCCGCACACTGGAGTGATGTTGGCACATGTAGAGCTTGAACATCTCCGAAGGCAACCCATTCACAAACGAAATGAAGATCAATTTTGATGTGCTTGGTGCGTTGGTGCTAAACTGGGTTGGTGGAGAGATACACGATGGAGATGTTGTCGCAATAGACCACCGTAGCCTTCTGAAGGGGACGCCGAAGCTCAAGGAGGAGCTGGCGCAGCCAACAGGCTTCAGCAATAGCATTAGTGATGCCGCAACACTGGAGCGCGAGACAGTGTGCTGCCTCTTGGATGACCAGGAGATCAGGTTGTTTCCAAGAAAGACACAGTACCCTGACGTGGAGTGGCATGTGTCAGGGCACCTAGCCTAATCAGCATCAGAGTAGACAATGAGATCATTTGTTGAAGATCGTGTTAGCTGAATGCCATGGTTTAAGGTGCCCTTGATGTACCTCAATATGCGCTTGATCAGAAGAATGTGCTGCTCATGTGGATCGTGCATGTGTAAGCACACTTGCTGGACAGCGTGTGTTATGTCCGGATGGGAGAATGTCAAATATTGAAGAGCTCCAACCAAGCTTCTGTAAAGCGTGGGATTGGCAACTGGTGCACCGGTGGCGGCGGACAACTTGGAGTGAGCTCAGAGAGACCCATCTCCTTAAACCCCAGAGTCTAGATTATGGTCCTTTCACAATTTTGAAAGTCTGCTCCATACGGCCCATCCTATAGACTCTCTGCCCTAGAACATGAACAAGTGTTTCATATCCAACAGTAAGTACCTACCACCAATGCAAATGAAATACACTTATTTTAGATGATACTACATACAATTAAACATAATACAAAATAATAATCCATATGTACATAACTGAGCGACCAATTATGCCTATGGCCATATGCTAAAAATTCAAGTACATAGATATTTTCTACATTATTGGCAATGACACTAGAGCAATACATACACACACACATATGCATACCAGATTTGCAAACGGCAACGATAAGTGTACAATAACAATGTGACCTTTTTATTGTTATTATAAAAAGTTACAAATAAAAACAGTGTACAAATAATACATCATTAACACTACAAATAAAGTACAAAAAGATACAAATAATAATAGTCTACAAATAACAACAGGGTACACATAATAGTAAAAAATATCAGCACTAATACATCACTAACATGGTTAATTACAAAATACCATTCGCACGTACTAAATACATACGCCATCTAAACATGGTTACAGAATGTATTCTATACAACCAAAACGTTGTTAAGCTAATGAAACATTAATGGTATATTAAGCGCATTTCTCGTAGGCGAATGAAACATACCTCTTAGTAAAGGTCTTCATCAAAACCACACCAATTTAAACCGAGAAATCCCCTAAATCGTAGCGAAACCACCTTAAAAAACTAATTCAAACTCTCTTATACTCTCTTTCTTTCCTCTTCCCCAGCTCTCTCTACTTGGCAAGAAAGAAACTCAACTGTGTGGCTTCGCATGAGATAGCGGAGAGGGATGCGAGCCATTTTATGCGCGCAAAGAGGTGTTGCCGACCGACAGGTGCACACGGGCGAGCAGGGTAGCGCCAAGCCTAGCCTGAAAGCCACAGGAACAACTGTCGAGCGCGTCATGACCGCCTGGTCGTCCACCCACCCCACCTGCCGAGGCAGGGCAACTCGGCAGGGCTGACGCCGAGCTATGGGAGCTTAACAGGTGCTGCCGAGCCACAGCTGCTCGACGACACCAAGTACTTTCGCTCGTGCTGCACTTGTGTGTGCTGTCATACCTTTTGAGCTCGGAGAGGAGACCAATTTTACAAAATCGAGCGTTCCGAGGTCTTTTTTGAAAGAAAAAAATTGCTATAGTGCTAGTTCGCCCCAGTTACCAGATCATCAACCGGAGACGCAGAAACTCTGTTCTACAGGAGGAGACATTTTTTTCACGTACGTTCGAGGAAATCCAGCATTCCAAATAGAGCTTGCCACTCCAGTTTCCTCAACAGTGAAAAAGAAAAATCCAATCTTTGCGACAAGGCAGCAGCCCAGTACAAGACTAGACCTACTCTTGTGTTAATTAAGACGGTTTAGGCCCCGATCAGATGGGCTTCTCCCATCGCTGGCGATAGCGATCTTTGCACTGTAGCTACAGTACCTGCTACAGTAAAATTATTTTTTTTCTTTTTTTTTAAAATTTACTTATACTTTTTTTTTCATTTTTTATTTTTGGTTTTTTTACATTTTTCTACATTTATTTATACTCAATAAATCAACTCTGCTACAGTGTTTTTTCAGTAAAAACTAAAAACCATCGCTATTCCGATCACCTCCTTAGAATGTGAGTACTTATCTGATGATAGGCTTTCTCAGATTCCGTATGACTCGGAGGTCGCCGCGATCGGACCGTTGTTGCAGTCCCATGCTTCACAAGCATGTCCACAGTTCCACCCTCGGTCACGGGAGAGGAGAGGAGTACACGAACGGCGGCTCTCGACAGCAACCATGTCGATCTCATGCCATTTTCCAGTTGCCATTTACGCTGACCGCGACGAATGGATGAGTGCCCAGTGGTCACGCGTTTGGAGTAGAAAAAGGAGGGGGGAGATATCTATGATCCATCCGTGACCTATTCATCCGCCTGTTGAGTGTGGGGCAGTGACCACGGCACGGACATGCGCCTGCATGCGAACAAGTCGCCATGAGCATGTCGGTGTGAAACAGAGGAAAGGCACGGGTCCAGCGTGCCACTGCCTGCCACGGATGCGATGCAACGAGCGAGAAGGGAGTCACATGGAGAGGTACTGTTGGGAGTACTACACGTTGCAGCGGGTGGTACCTGCTGATTGCTGGGACGGTACGTCCAGCGAATGAAAGGAAGGTATTTTCATCGATGAGGTGTGTATGGGAGCACTAGGTGTTCTTTTTTGTTTAGAAATACTCAGATTTTTTTTAGATATTTGATCTCTATCTAATATTTTAGATTCAGAGTACTTATATTTTTTAGAAGGGATATGAAAGAATCCATTAGATGAAGATCTAACGTTTCAGATTTTTTTTTAGAAAATATAAAAGATTCGTTAGATGAAGATCTAACGCTCAGAAAATAGTGTTCTTAAACCAGAAAAAAACACTGTTGTTGAGAGAGGTCGGTGTCATGGCTTCCTGCATGCAAATCATACAGTAGTGGAGCGTTACTGCACTGGTGCTAGTAGGACACGCAGCATGGCAAGATCACAATTTTGACTGAGTCAACTTGTTTTGCTTATGGTTCACTTTTGGTCATTCCAAGAGGGTAATGGCCGAATCAAGTGGCGAGTGGAGTACTAATCCCAGAATCCACTTACTGGAGTCCACCTAAGACTGACTGACCACTGTCGGCAGAATGCAGTACACTACTCTGATGTTCCGCAATTTCGAGACGAAGAGCAGAAGATTATCTTCTTTTCTAAAACAAGGGATAAGCAGAAACATAAACAAATGATTATATGCTACCCAATAATCAATTAAATCAGACTCATGGTACCTTGGATATCAAATGATGTACAAATTGCGGATATAAATCACCAGAGACAAATTGATGTAAAGTCGTACCATTTGCTGGTCCATTATATCCTTTAATTTGTCTCCTGTTTAGGAGTACTACCAACTCGGTTACTACACCATGCTGAGTTGCCACTTCGCCACGGCTCGAACGGCTGGACTGGCAAGCGGCAAATTGACAAGCCGGGGTTGAGAAAATGAAACGATAAAACCACCACACTACTTGATAGATACACACGATCTTATCCTCGACCATCTCTTGCGTCCGATCGAGAATGGCGCACGCCATTGCATGCTGTCCCGCGGCGTTTCACCTCAAGATCTGAGATGCTTTGCTACTCATTTGCTACAGCCGGTTAGGTCCACGTCACCACGATTGGGCTGGCGACCTCGTGGTGGTCGCTGGACCAGACGAGCCGGCCGAACCCGTTCGTGCCGGAGGGCATCCCGGCCGCCGTGAAGCTCACCGTGTAGCTCTGCTTCTCGCCGGCCTTTGTGAAGGTCAATGTCGACGGCTCGACTGACACCGTGACCGGCGTGCTGCTTGCGCTGGCGCTGGCCGTCACCTTGTACGTGCCGGGCTGCCCGACGTTGGTGACCGTGCGTGTGTGTTTCGCCGTGCCGCCGGCCGCGGGGAACGTGACCGAGAAGGACGGGTAGTTGAGCGCGGTCACCGCGTACGTGCGGTTGGCGCTGCACCCGTCCGTCGAATGCTTGGTGAGAGCGGCGATCTGCATCGGCATGTAGTTAATGGCACAAAGGAAGTCGACGTAGTCGGCGGCGGTGATGTCGTACACCAGACCCGGATCCACTGCCTTGCTGGGGTCGACGTGCCCGGCGCCGATGTCCAACGGCGTGGCCGGACGGCCGGTCGCCACGTCGAGAATGCCGTTGCCATTGGGGTACACCGCGTACGCGGTGGTCATCAGCGCCGAGCGGATGGCGGCCGGGCTCCAGTCCTGGTGCGCCGCGCGGAGCAACGCCGCCAGCCCGCTCACGTGCGGGCACGACATGGACGTGCCCGATATGATGTTGAAGCCGACCCGCCTGTTGTCGCCGGGGAGCCCAGAGGGGCCCACGGATCCCGACCACGCCGCGAGAATGTTCACCCCGGGGGCGATCAGGTCCGGCTTAAGGATGCCGGGCGTCACGGTGTTCGGTCCCCTTGACGAGAAGGCGGCCACTACGGGAGACGGCCGGATGCCAACCTGCGTGCCGGCGAACACTATGGTGGCGGTCGGGTTCGGTTCGGACGATGCGTAGGATCTCATGGCGTCGCCGGCCTTCTCTCCCACGCCGGAGCCCGGGAGAATGTGCGTGTCAGCGACGAGCTCCTCACCGTTCGAGGCGGTGTTCGCGAGAACCATGCCGGCCCCGCCGGCGTCTTTGACGACGAAGCCCTTCTGGACCCTGGCGTTGGTGCCACGGTCGCAGAGAACGATCTTGCCGGCGACCTTCTCCGGGATGAGGCTGCCGGACATGCAGAGCTCACCCATGCTGCTGTTCGACGCGTTCCCGGCGTAGATAAAAGGGACCGGCATTTTTGGCAAGGGCTTGCCGCTGTAGAGGGAGACGCCGGTGTAGTTCTTGCCGTTCCCGAGGACGACGTAGGCGGGGAAGTCGCGGTCGAGTGTCCCCGCGCCCACGGTGGTGATCCATGGCGCGCCGTTCGACAGCGTGGCGGCGCCCGGCCCGGCATTCCCCGCCGAGCAGGACACAAAGATACCCCTTTCCATGGCGCTGTAAGCGCCCACTGCGATGCTGTCGCGGTAGTAGTCCGCCGTGCCGCCGCCGAGGGAGAGGGAGAGCACGTCCACGCCGTCGACCACCGCGACCTCCATGGCCTTCAGGATGTCGGAGCTGAAGCACCCGCCGACCCAGCACACCTTGTACGTCGCCACGCGCGCACGCGGCGCCATGCCCTTCGCCGTCCCAGATGCGTACCCGAGCAGGTCCGCGCCCCGTACGGCGGCGCCCGCCGCCGTGCTCGAGGTGTGCGTTCCGTGCCCGTCGTTGTCCCTGGGCGACCGCGACTCTTTCGACACGTCCACGGGACCCTTTGCCGCCTCGTATCCCGTCAAGAAGTACCTCGCGCCGATCAGCTTCCTGTTACACGCGGAGGCGTTGAAGTCGTTGCCGTCCTCGCACTTCCCCTTCCAGCCCGCCGGCACGGGACCGAGTCCCGTGTCGTCGTAGCTCGGCCTCTCCGGCCACACGCCGGTGTCGAGCACCCCGACGATGACGTCGCTCGCGGTGTTCGACTGCGGGAACAGCGCGTCCGTCCCGTCCAGCCCCAAGAACTCCGGGGTCCGGGTGGTGTGCAGCTCGTACCGCACCTCCGGGTTGACGAGGAGCACGCCGGGCTGCGACTCCAGCGCCTCGGCCTCCGCGCGCGTCAGCCGCGCCGAGTAGCCGTGGACGAGGGTGTCGTAGGTGTAGAGCACGGTGGCGGCGTCGGACACCGACTGCAGCGATGCCGCGTACCACTCGCCATGCTCCGCGAAGTCGTTCGGCATGGCCAAATGCGACATGTGGACGATATACGTCCTCCGCTCGTCCCGGACGGCCGAGGCCGAGGCCGCGCCCGCGGCCGCCACAAGGGCAGCGGCTGCCACGGCAAAGATCACACATCTCCTGCCATGGCACCACATCGCGAGAAGCTGGATGGAAATGTTCCTTGGCAATGACAGTGAGAGTGAGATGGATCAGGGGCTCGGGGCCGTGTTTTATAGAATAAGAGAAGAGTGAATGATTGCAACAGGACAAGGAAACAGAAGGCGAGAGGGGTAGAGCGGCTGCACATGGCTTGGCGTGGTTCAAACAACTTTTATCTTCTGGTTTTTAATTTTTAAGAAGCAAAAAAGAGTTTGGAGCCCTTCTTAGGCCTCGTTTATTAGAGTTTCAACTGCTAACATCTTAATTTTATTTTTTTTCTAATTTTTAGCTTTTTTAGTCTTTTTGTTTTTTCCTTTATTTATTTTCATTACCCGTAATTATATAATATTTTTATTTTTTAAAAAATTTAATAACACTAAAAAAGCTAATAGCGTGACACAGTGTACAGTGTTAAAAAACTAGAAGTTTAAGCTTAAAAGCCTAAATAAGCACCATTTTAATATGAATTTTTCTCTTTTCTTCTTTTCTTCTTCTTTTGCATTGTATGCAAAGGTATAACAGTCTTTTATTTTTTTTCTTTATTTTCTCTTATTTGAATATCTCATAAAAAATAACAACCATTATATTGTTATTTTAAACGATAGCCATCACACAAAGCCAAATTTAACGAGCCCTTTATCTTTTTGTTTAGCATCACCACCACATGGCCGTTCCGGGGCAAAAGATGCTTGCTTTCGTACTGTGAAAGTGTTCGCTGGCCGGTGGTGGTCAAGAAACAGTTTGCACCCTGCGGATTGTTTAGTGCTTTAATTCTCCCATGCCAGGTTAATTTTTATGTGATTAAAGGTCTCTAGTAGCCCATCGCAGTGACGATCTTCTCCCAGCATTGCTCCAGCTATCACTGAAGAAAGTTTGTAAAGATTTTACATAATAATATTTTTTTTGAAGCTTTATGAAGATATGATGATTATTCTTATGGATGTGGCAAGATTATATGTTTCGTAATGATGTCGATGGTTCCCTTTTGGCTCCGTCGGTGTCTGCTCGATGATTGTAGGTGGTGGTGGTGTCTGCTGTGGCTGTGCATGCATGGCCAACTTGGATGATGGCAATGCCAGACACCCATGCCTGCATCTGAGCTAGAATACAACGTTCCCTCTTGTCGAACGCACGTTAGATTGTTGCCTAGTAGACTACGCGTCTACGACCATTGTAAGCACTTGTCCATATCGACCCCAACAAATCAACTCGTGACGGAAAGGTGTTATGCTTTGCTTAGCCGCGTTACGGTTTTATACGTTTCTGAAACGTGTGCGGCTGCCTCTCTTTCCGCCCGTCTGGACTGAGAGCTTAGGATGCGGTGTGGAAGGGAGAAAAGACGGCGGCTCGTCGGCCTGGGCCCTCGGGGGCCCTCAGAGCGGGCCGGGATGCAAATAGGCTGAAGTGCGGGTGAGACCAAAAGTCGCAGTAATAAGTACGATGCCAAAGCAGTAAGAACTGAGAGCTTGAGTTCGCCGACCGTTGTGGCTTATAAGGGCACCATTGGTGGGCCAATGGTCTTAGCTAAGTATTATCTATAAGTATTCCATATCATCTATAGAGTTCACACTAAAAGTTAGCATTCTAAAGGACTATCTATAAGGATAGCTATTTGATGCTTACATGCACACACAGTCATTTATAGATGTTGCTTCGTTTTGCGTTATAGACTAGAGACGAAACAGTAGCTAGCTGTTTGTGTTTTGCATACTCTCTTTCCTCCACATAGGATATATGCTGATGTGTACATGTAAATAGCTAGCTGACTCAGCACCATTGGAGATGTCCTAAGGGCAGTCCCAATGCTATAGTTTCTTACATTAATTAAGCTTGTCACGTAAGCATTTTGGTGACATGGCATAGTAATTAAAGAGGAGAGATAAGGAAACGGTTTCTTCATGAGGAAACTATTTCTTCACGAGGTCCAAAGCCGAGGAAACCAACAAAAGATGCGCTGCAGCGATTCTTGGTTTTAGTTCTATTAGATAGATCTTGAATTTAGATAAATTTAAGATTTTATTTCATCAATTTTGGAGTTAATATAAGTAAATTATGCCTATTTAAAGTTCTCTGTTTGAGTTTAATCCGAAAACGAGAGAGGAAAGAGATCTCTCACTGACAGGTGGGCCCTATTAAGTTCGGATCAATCTGAACATTTAAGAGAGTTCGGATCATCCAAACGGGTGGGATGGGAGAGTCGCCTGATCAGCGAGGGACCGCTCGATCGCCCGAGTGGTTTGGACCATTGAATGGTTACGATGCACGAGCCGTTTGATCAGCGATGGATCGTCTATTCAAATGAAAGGTTCGGACTGTCTAAATAGCTAAGACACGCGAGCCGTCTGATCAACAATGGACCGTCCGATTGAGCGAAAGGTTTGGACTATTCGAACAGCTAGGACATGCGAGCCGTCCGATTAGCGATGGACTGCTCGGTTTCGCCCGAGAAAGTTCAGACTGTCCGAATGGTTGAAACACATGCACCGTTCAATCAGCTGAAAAGTCGTTCGGAATGTCCAATTGTTTGAAGGAGAACGTCCGGACCGTCTAAACGGTCACCTTCTTCAACCCAGAGTTCCTGCTCCTCTTTGACCGGCAACGAAAGGGCTTGTCGTCGGCAATAGAGGCGGCAACCAGACATGAGCATTTCAAAAATGGATTGCTCATGTCTGAGCGCACGTCTAGGCTTAGTCTTGCCGACCAGTTTGATGCAGTGGCGGTTGGTGGCGACCAATAGCAGTGGCGGAACAGGGGAGATACGAGAGATTATCTAAAGTGTCCTAGCACAATTCACGAACAGGGGAGCATCTACATGATGACTTGACTTCACCTAAATGCTTTGACGAGCTCGGAGATGCTGGGAGTGATCTGGCGGCGTATGACGGCGACGAACAAAGGAGGCTCACGGTGCCACCGAGGTACAGGCGTCGATAAGTCCAGCCAAGGGTGGGGATGATGTCGTCTTGCTCCAAGGATGCTCCGGCTCAGCGCAATTGACTCGTGATGGCTCCAGTCGCCAGATTGCCGACTTATTGGATTTGGGGAGGATGGAGGCAGCGACGAACGATGGAGGCACGAAAGGGCAATTAGTTGTGCTGGGAGGAGTGGGGTGTGAGGAGAGTGTTGGTGGTCTACCATGGCTTTTATAGGCGGCACAATGGCCTGGCGACGTTAGGGAGCGGTTGGTCGGTCACGGTGGAGGACGTGGCGTTGGCATGGCTATAGAGCCAATGATGTAAGCTCGACCTTATTGATGATGACGCGCTGCAGGGCATGGCTGTCGCACGGTGGCGAGGCGCACGCCGAAGGGCATGGGCTGCAAGATGGCCAGCGCAGGGCATGGCAAAAGGATGGTGACGCGACGAGGCAGGGCTGTGGTCGACGGGAACGACGTGTGCCGAGTAGGAGCTTGACGGGGGCAGATGTGGTGTCAAGCTGCAGCGACGAAGGCGCATACTGTGGCTAACTCGAGCTGTTATATCACGACGGACTGAGCGGTGCCCGTTAGTCTTTGTCCGAGTGATGGGTCAAAAGAAGCGAGGTCAAATGTGATGCTTTCATGTGCTCACACGAGAGCAAGGATATGGTAACGCATGCCGTCAGCAACTGCATGAGCGAAGGGGGCATGGCCAGCAACGAGAATTTCTACATTGGCAGTGCACGGCAGAAAGAACAGAGGGGGAGCTGAGCTGGCTTGGCTAGGCCGAACAAGCTAAGTTCATGTTCCATCTGCTGTTGCTTTCTTGTCAAAGTTTTTCAGGTCAATTGAGCTAGCGGTTTGCAAGTTGCGAATCTATTTGCTAATATTAACAATCTGGCCAGTCGTGATAGTCTGTCCTTTTAGATTTTTTGTGACTTTTCATTTTAGTTTCTTTAAAAACCAAAATAAACATATATAATTTCTTCAAATAATTTTTTTAAATATAAAATTATATATATCATTTATATTGGCGTCTAACCAATCATGTGCACAATTTATACCGACCCCTCCATCGGTCGCCGTCTCCAGAAGCGCCGTCTTCAGAAGCAACAGGCAGAAACCATCCTGAAACAACGAGGGGGACTATTTTGTGCGAACACCTACCATGGCTGGAGCGCCGTACGAACACGGCGCCGGATGTACGTAGGTCGGGGGCCCACGACGACCTTTGAGATCATCAGAGTGGGCGGCGCTGTGCAGCCCGTGAGTGGTGGCGAGCGTGCTGCGCTGCATGCATGCAGACTTCGGGTCACGCGGCAGCGGTCAGAGCTCGCGCTTTGAGGGGGGCGACTGGTGATCCGCGGCAGAGATCGTGGTGGCTCAGTGGCCTGCTTTTTCTGCAGCTTTGCTCGTCCTTCAACTCTGCCTCTGTCTGCACGGTCGCACTGACTGCACCGCGGTTGTACGCGGTGGTGGGCAGAGGGCACACGTGCTCGCGCCAACCTAGAGCAGTGTGAAGTGTGAGCGTGCCCGTGCTGTGGTTTCCGTGTGGCCTTTGGTCCGTGGCAGCAACCGGACAAGGGCATGCAAATGCAAGGCAGCCTCGAGGCCCGTTCAATCCGGTCTTTTTTTAGCGGTTTTTTTATTATTTTTTAGCGGTTCTTTTTTTAGCTAAAAGTATAATATAGTGATTGTTAAATTTTTTATTATTCAATTAAAGAAAAATATATAAAAACTGTTATATCTCTACAGATAGATCAAAGAAAAAATGGTAAAATAAAAAAACCAAAATTAAGAAGTCGATATGTTCATTCTGACTTCTGAAAGCAAGAAGTTAGAAACCAAAGCTAGAATGAACAAGGCTTAACCTCATCTAGCCACGAGTCACTGAGACTCTATCCAAGTTTACACCCACCTAGTTTACTTTGCATTTTAAGCCTTCAGTTTTTCGAACGCCTCACATATCTAGCACTGTAACAGTTTTTTCTTTCCAAATTTGGCTCTCGGATGCATGTTTTTGTAAATTTGGCCCCCCTCCATGCCAAGTAGCACAAGCTCGGCAGGGGTGCTAGGTTTGTCGAGCACGAGCAGAGCGGTAGCTCACTGCCGCATCCGACTGTTGTGAAAATTTAGGTAGGCTATTGGATGGAATGTAATCTGATGAGAAGGAGGATGCTGACATAACCAATAGTGAAGATGAGGCTGGTGTAGACACTGGTGGGGGCAGTGCATCCGGTGGCATTGTGTACATGGATGTTGAGTATGTCTCCTCTAGATTGGATGCTGTTACATTGACCTCCCTTATTCTGCCATACGAAGATGGGTCCAAATAGTCATTTGACGAAGACGCTCTGGTGGAAGGGAAAGGCTTCCCCAACATGGGTGCTACTCAGCAAGCCATTGCTAGATATACTATGAACATAAGCCGCACGTATCGAGTGCAAAAGAGAAATCCTAAGTTTTTTTTGACTAACAATAAATTTGTGGACTTGCACGACTCAGACGGACTGAAGGATAGAGACTATGGATTTGGGATAGACGAAACTAAACGGATGAAGTGGAGACGACGACGGCCTGGACAGCAGCGGGGGCAAGATCGGAAGATTGAGAAGAAGACGACGCCGCACATGAAGGGCAGCGAAGTGGAGGACGCCGCACACAGAAGGCAGCAAAGTGGAGAACAACAGTGGCTTGAGCGGTGGCGGCGGCTCGGGCGGTGGCGGCAGATCGGGAAGAAGACGACGCTGCACACGGAGGGTAGCGAAGTGGAGGACGCCACACACAGAGGGCAGTGAAGTGGAGAGCACGACGGCCTGGATAGCGGCGGCCAGGGCAGCGTCGAAGACAATGAAAGAAGAACGCCATGGCGGTGGCGCTGCAGATACTGAATTGGACGACGAGGACGCTGCACATAGTTGTTTTTTTCTTTTCTCTCTCTCTTTACTCCGCACAATGCCATATATCTTCATGGAGAGGAGGACGTGGTCCTGGCGGAGCCGCTTCAATTGCGCCACTGCCATAAGGCCCTTCTTCCCCATCTTAGAGCGGAGGAGCAGGGCGACGAGCGCGACGTGGCTAGAATCGATGGTCTGCAGCAAGAACCCCGTGCCGGAGCAGTTGAAGTTAGCATCCATCACCAGCTCGCGTATTGCCTCGAGGACCTTCTTGAGGGGAATTATTGATCATATACCCTCTATTTAGATGGAAATTGAGGATTTACCCTCCTGGCACACGTGTCAGTGACCTACGATGACTCTACATGTCATTGAGTGGGGAGGGTAAATCCTCAATTTCCCAACTATAAGGAGGGTATATGATCTAAACCCCCTTCTTGAGGAGGTTCCCCCAGCACAAGCCGCAGCTCCAACACCTTGGAGGAGTCACCGCCGCAGTACTCGCCCATGGCGACGCGGAGCGCGCGCGGCGGCGGCGCGTCGGCCGAGAGGCAGCGGCGGCTGAAGGGGAGCCAGGTGGGAGACGACGCGGGTGGATGTGGCCGACGGTGACCCAATCCGGGCGAGAATCGCGGTGTGGCGACGAGGCGAGGCCAGCTCGCGAGTGACGGTGGTTGTCGGGCGTGGGCGCCGGCACGGGCGGGCGCGGGGAGACTAGATTCGGATGGATCTGACGGCGGAGAGCCCTAATCCGACGGCGAGGGAGATCCCACCGCCCAGATCCGGGGCTTGGCGACGGTCGGGCACGGTGGAGCAGCCGGATTCGAGAGGGGCAGGGGCGGCGGCGGCCTGGTCTAGCGCGGAGGGGCGCGATCAGGCGGGCGAGAACGGTGGCGGCTGGCGCGGCTACCCTGATCCCCCCGTACACTGGTTGCTACCGAGCTCCTCCCAGACCACTCGGCGGCACGCAGCACTCAACGAACTGCCCGATCCTTCGCTCCAAGTTGCGCAATTTGTGCCCCAGATCGCCAGGCACAAGGCACGCCTCTTCACCGAGCCGCACCACGGCCTTCGGCGACAGCTTCGTCCCGAACCAATCGGTCGAGGCGAGATCCTTCCCGTCGGTGCCAAGGAGGACATGGGTGCCGAGCGCTTCGTGCGGGTGGTCATTGTCATCGTGTGCCGAATGGGAGGGTGGATGTTTGCGCTTCTGCTTTCGTCGTGGTGGAACAGATGACGACACGACAGGGACGATGAGAGCGCACAAGCCGAGGAAGTCGTTATACATGTATCTCGACTCCAGCGGCGGCTAAAGAAGTTGCTGCCCCTGGGAGCGGAGATCGATCCTCCGAGGGTAGTGGCAGCGGAAATAGATTGAGATCAAGATTAGAGTTTTAACCTAAACTCTGATATCATATTATGAATATTGTGTATATGTATTGATATGAGGTCCAAAGGACCATATATATAGGAGAGGGTACAAGAAAATATGACATATAGAGATAAGACATATATGGAATAGAATACAAACTCTATATTCTAATACAACTCTATCTTCTTAACACATACAACTAAGGAACCCTAAACATTACAACAATATGGTTCATTGGTGAAAGAACTATAGTCTAAATTTATGTTAACTCCTCTGCCTGCCATTTTTGTTGTGGGCAAAGGAATAATTGGCTTCAAGTCCTAGGGAGAAGGGATGCTTCTTTGAACCTTGGCATGAACATTGCATTTATAGATATGTTACCAGAGAATATATGGGTTCTTTTGGGCTGTGACTTGTGGCTTAAAATTTTGAATTTTAGTTGTTCGCAAGAGAGTATGGAAAGAGAGAGAGATACTCGTGTGTGATTTTAGCCGACATAAATGAATTTAGTATAGTGTGTACTATAATCAACTTGTGAACCCCATCTTAAAAAGACATACTATTTGAAAGTTATTGTAACATAAGCCAAAAGCCTAAAAGAACTCAGCCTATACAATTGCTGGTGTGCCGCTACAAAGCTTGAGAATACATTTTTGTGTTATTTTTCAGTGGCACAAAATAATTTCCGAGTTTTACAGTTGCATATTGACGAGGATATTAGACCAGCTATGCCAAGATTGTCCACACATATCGATATATTTCAGTTGCATAAAAAATGTTAATCATGTCTTACAGTGGCATGTAGTAATTAAGCGTTTCGCATGTACGCCTGCAGTTAGCTGTTTTGCAGTGGCATTTAACTTTTGCGTAGATGTTGGTATCCAACACTGTGCGCATATAGTAGTATTGCACATGTGTACAGTGTACATATGTTTGCAAGAACGTTAATCCAAACTAACGTTGATTGTCCTACAGCAATGCTCTGGCATCTGAAAGGCTGTTGCACGGACGATGGGAGGGAGTGAGGGACAAAGATTAATTGGTTTGGCTTCCTCGAGTCGACTTTCATCTGCTTGGCATATTGATTTTACACTAGAGCAATAGAGAAGAGGAGGCAGCACCTGCTAAATTTGGCAAGATGATTCATGAAGCTGCCAAGCTGGCATTTCCATTCTAAGGCAGTATGCCTTTCAGAAAGTTCTCAGGTACTTTTCGAAAATTGGTTGTTAGCATTTTGCAGGAATGCCTAGGATTATGTTTTATCTGTTTTTCAGGGTATTCTTTATTAATAATTAATCCATATTTAGTACAGCAACAGCTCTGCTCGGGAAGTTGCACGTGATCGGTCAATTGAGTTGCACGTGCCTTATGTTTGATATATTGTTAACATTGAGTCGTTGAATTGTGCTTCACTTGATGAAAAACTGCATTTTTGATCCCGGTACACTCCAACGATCTCCACTTAATGTTCTCCTGGGAACTTCAGATCTTTGGTACAGCACAGTTTCAGAAGATGGTTGATCTGGAAATTTCTTGTTTAATCATTATCCGGAGAAATTTTAAGGACTTGGTCTAGTTTGAGTTTGCACGAATCCATCCTACTAAATAGACTACTGACGTGCAAATGCATCTCTACAAGTTTGTGATCAGGAGTTGCTTTTTACCATATGGATATGCATGCATTGTCTAATGACTATAGCTCCAACAATGATCCAGGCTGTCTTTTCAGGGCTAAATGAATATACGAACCTGTGACTGTGAGGCATCTAGTAGGAAGAAGGAATAGTGAAGCAATAGGGGAAGATGTTTATGAAGATCTTACGGTTGTAGCTGAAGCATACCCTTTGGAGCATTTGCTGTTTATGAAGATCCTACGGTTGTAGTTGAAGCATACCCTTCGAAGCATTTGCACGGCTGAAATCTTCTACAGGCTATAGCTGGCTATGGAATGCAGTTAATTAACTACCTAGGTTTATCAACTCACTTGTCACCTTGTAGAGTTCCAAAAAAACTTCATCTCTAGACTTTGGAAGTAGCTGTAGATTTACTTTTCCTTTCCTCCCAAATTGCTAGTCTACATATACTCAACAGCCTGGAAGCTGCAGCTAAGTTTTGGTCGTTCCTGTAGTTGGACTGGTGAATTCCTGGGTCTTGAGGCTTGACAAATGACAAACCGTTCAATAGAAGTTGTAGTACGTAATCTTGTATGACTTGAGGAAGGCTTCCAATCTTAGCTGGCTTGGTCCTACACGGCTATACTCTGAAAACGCACAATGAACGTGCCGACTTTTGACCTCCATCTCTTATGATAGTGTACGGTACCATTTCGTACTGCCGTAGTTTTTTTTTAAATCTTGAAAGCATTCCTGTTTTGCTGCTTTTGGATTAAACTAATCAGTTAGCAGTGTTCGTCTATGCCAAAATAGAAATTCTTTACTAGAACTAGTAAAGTTAATTTTCTCTAGAGGAGTAGAACATTTCTATAATTAAGCTAGCTTAAACACAGCGTGATTCAACACAGTACAGTGACGGCTAAGTGGCCGGTAGTTTGTCCCGTGGGTGATCTCATGCCCGCGTCTGAGGTCAGCACCGTAACGGCCCATCCATCCGGTCCGTTTCTCGAGAATCGGGGCCCACCCGTCAGAGCTCCGCCACCCGAAGAACAACGCACGCTCACTCCGCGACGCAAGAGGGAAGACCGCCTCCCTGAGCTCCCTCCCTCCCTCCCTCTCTCTCTCTCTCTCTTCGTCGTCCTCGTCTCCAGCTCCCCCACCCTTACGCGTCATCAGACGAAACCGCCTCTCGGGATCGCCAAAATCGCGGCGGCATGAAGGGCGGTGGGGCCATCAGGGGCGGCGCCGGCGGGGGACTGATGCGGACGCGGCTGCGGCTCCCCGTGGTGCTCATCTCCTGCTCCCTCTTCTTCCTCGCCGGCTTCTTCGGCTCCCTCCTCTTCACCCAGGTAACGTGAACGGCGAGCCCCGCCCGGTGGCGCTCGCGCGCTCCTCGTTTCTCGGATGGATTCTGATCTGGGTGGTTTTGGCGGTTCCTCCGGGCCGCGACCCGCAGGGGGAGGAGGAGCCGGACCTGCCGCTGCCGCGGGGGCGGCTGCTGAAGGCGGTGTGGCCGGGGATGGCGTACGGCGAGTCCGGCGAGCCCGCGCCTTCGTTCATCCCTTACCAGGTTATGTCTCGTTCGGATTCCGTCCTGCTTGGGTTGGCTGCATTGTCGTTTTTTTTCTTTTCTTTTAGTTTTGTCTTGAGGTGACTAGCATTGGGGACAAAAGGAGGAACGTCACCACCAAACAAGTAAGGAGTCAACAAGTAATAGGAGCCTAACTAGTCTCGTTGGGTGGTTTGCTGTGATGGACACTAGCGGAGGAAGTAATTTGTTGGTGTAAAGTTCCTGCCTATTTATAACTCTCTCTGCACAATGGATTTGGTGTGATAGCCTGATATGTAGCATTTGACTGTGGGAAATTCCATGGGCTTGGCTGTTTGGGTGTGATGGAATCATGGTACACATGTGGAATTTGGGAACGGTTGTGCACTTGTGTTAGCGTAACGACGGAAGCTAGTAAAGCCACAAATGCAAGAAGTGTGGATTGTGTGATAATTACGTGTCCACAACCAGTGCAGGGCTAGTTTGCATTTCTGCCGCTTGTTGTATTGGCCAACTGCGCGGGGAATCAGCTTATTCAAGGAAGGTTTTTACTGCTAAAGAATGCAATTTTTCTAGGTTTCTATTACGTGGCTGATATATATTTATACATTGCACAATTGCGCAGGCTTATTGTCTAGTTCGAGAAAAAGTTGTTACTAGTAAAGGATGAAACGGTTAGATTTGGTGTCCTGTAGCCCCTGTACTTAATAAATATGCATCCTAGATTACTTAATAAACGGTTAGATTTGCTGCCCGGTGTCCTAGTCCTTAAGAATGGAACTAGTTGTTTTTTTAATAAGTATGCGGTGAACTTTATTGATGTATGTAGTATGTCATACTTCTGTTACACCACAATCTCAGTTTCATTAATAAATGCTGCTTTTTTTTCCCTTCCCATTTTATTTTGGAAACTGGCTGGTGCTGCTTTAGTAATGTAAAGCTGATCTCTTGAGCAGATTTTGAGCTGGCAGCCTCGTGCAGTCTATTTTCCGCAATTCGCAACATCTAAGCAGTGTGAAAATATAGTACAAACTGCAAAGGAAAGGCTCATGCCATCAACATTGGCTTTAAGAAAAGGAGAAACCGAGGAGACCACCAAAGGAATAAGGACAAGGTAACTGCTTTCTTGCAGTCACAGAATAATCATAGTAAAGAAAAAGATAATGGCAATTGGACCAGTGATCACTAGGCAATTATTACTGTGTGAATTGCACAGACTAGTTTGGTTTGAATGTACATTTAGTGTAGTGCCTATTCCCCCCGTGTCATATCAGAACTTCAGCTATTTTTACTGTGGTGAGATGGAAGTTCCAAGGGATCAAAATTTTGCCTGTTTCTACCAGTTCTTTGCTTCTTTTAATGGGATCACGATACCTATGTCCTGAGAGTGCCAACTCTATATGGGAATTTCTTTTGTTGTTGATGGGAATTTATCACATAGTTGTTTAAATATAGTTCATAGTAGGGTATACATTGGCATTTATGTTACAATTTTACCGTGTTGATTTAGGTGTTTAATATCCATTTTAATGAGTTATTGTTGCGAATCATGCCCCCCCCCCCCGCGCGCGCGCCCTATCCACTAGACATGTCTGTTGCTGACCTTTGCATCTGGGCCTTTGATTAACATATTTCTGAATTTTCTAATTAATGTTTCATTTATATCTCTGTCCTGTTTTCCCATGTAAGAGTGCTGAGCATATATTTCATTTTTGGCCTGCCAATTCTATGAAAAATTATGTTTCTTGTAAGCAGCTTCAAATTATGCTTTTCCTTGCACATACAACTATGAATATAACTCCCTTATTGCCTTATCTGATACTGCAATGAACTAATGGTGATTTCCTACTGCCAAACAGCTCAGGCACATTCCTCAGTGCTAATGAAGATCCAACTGGAACCCTTGCAGAAGTTGAAAAGAAGATTGCAAAGGCTACCATGATGCCCAGAGGTCATGGGGAGGTATTATTCCATAAATATCGTGATTGCATACCACATTCTAGTGTTCTTATTCTTCCAATTATATTGACCAAAGAGATTATTCCCTCTAGGATTTCATTTACTGATGTTCATGCCATTTGTTTTCCATCCCTGTTGATTCATTGTTTCTGCTAAGTATGCCCATGCCGGCAGTTGCACTTCATATCTAACCAGATTCTTGCAGCTTAAGTTGTACTTTTGACATGATATTTGCATGAGTTCCTACATAAATAGCGGAATCGTTGTCGTGTGCATATGCAATGATAACTTTACAGATAAATTTACTGTCTGCATGGTAGGATTAGCAGGAAGCATGTATGGTGTTGTTGTGGTTTTAGATTGGTCCTTGTAATACCATAATTTACCTACACTTGGCTGTTTTCCTTGAAAAAAACGTTCTTCTTGATCTATGGATGCAGTGTTGATCATTCAGATTTCTTTAAAGAGGACATGAAAATGACCTTTTCTATTATAATATTTCATTGCTAACTTGCTATGTTTGTCGTATGTTGCAGCCCTTTAATGTCCTGCGCTATGAAATTGGACAGAAGTATGCTTCACACTATGATGCATTTGACCCGGCTCAGTATGGTCCACAAAAAAGTCAAAGGGTATGTTCCAGTTCCGTTTGCGTTCTGCCTAACTTGAACTTTCTTGGTTCTTGATGTTTAGCAGCTCTTTTATTTTTATGTGAAGAGACACACTGGAGTTTTGAAAAGAACAGCTGTCATAACATGTCTATTTTTTACCATAAAACCCTACATCTGAGATCGCAAGTTTTACCTAGCATGTTTATCTCCTGCATTCCTGTATTGTCTCTTTGATTTCCCACAGTTGCAGCGCACTCTACATCAGTTTTTCAGAAATATGTTGTTTTGCAGTCTGCTTAATTGAACACTGAACAAAAGCAATTTTAGTTAAATGATTCAATTATATAACTAAGGAACTATTGAAATGCAATTTCTCAGGTGGCATCTTTCTTGCTCTATCTCACGGATGTCGAAGAAGGGGGAGAAACTATGTTCCCATACGAGGTGAGCACTAAGGAAATTTGTTGTGTTTTGTCAGTAGATTACTAGATTCTCATGAATTCTTTGTTGAGTTGCAGAATGGGGAAAATATGAATATAGGCTATGACTATGAAACGTGCATTGGCTTAAAGGTTAAACCAAAGAAGGGTGATGGTCTCTTGTTTTACTCTCTTATGGTAAATGGCACCATTGATCCGGTATGTTCCTTCCACTCAAGTTGTTCGTGGCTTTCCCTTTCTCAAAATTTTACTCAAAAGTAGAAACTCATGTCGCTGCAAAATCAATGATTTTACATAAATCAAAGATAATGTACCTAGCGAAGTTATCTTTCATCCTTAGCGAATGTCAAATTCTGTGCAAGATGTATCTGGAGTTACACGTGTTCAATTCTAACTTTTGTTCTAGATGGCTTTGCAGCCAAATATCTTGTGGATTGTGGACTTTTAACTCTAGTATGAACGTGTTGTTGCAGACTTCACTTCATGGTAGCTGCCCAGTGATCAAAGGAGAGAAATGGGTCGCCACAAAATGGATTAGAGATAAGATAATAGGCAAACAATAACCATTTTTGTACACATTTCTGTATTCGGACATTACATTTTATTCAATTTTCATCGGCTTTCATGAACCAATGAAAAAAAGCAGTAATATTTTTGAGCCCTTGAGGAGAATTAATTGACACAGATTGCATATGCTAACTTCTAGGTGTGTATCTTCTTCTAGGCAGCAGCAGCCTGCAGTCGTGCATAGTCATAAACAAGGATCAAAATATTGGTGGTAACCGGTGGTTACCCGCTATATCGGCCCGGAACGGTAAAAATATTGGTTCAAAAAATTTAAATTTTAAGCTTAAATTGATGAATAGTAGTTTCAGATGGTAACCATTCGAAAACTGATTAAATTCAAATTTTAAATTTAAATTTGATAATTAAAACCATCCGGTAGAAAACCGGTTACTTGGTACCAACCAGGTCCGGTATTTTTTTTTCTGTAACCTGATTTTTAATCCTTGGTCATAAGTCTTTTTTCCCCCACAATTGCAGTAATACTTACAACAGCAACATTATTGATCATTCTCGTATAAGCTGCAAAGACTTCATGAGTGCTAGGGCGCTACTTCGTGATGACTCGTCATTCATCCGTGCCTCCGTGCGCGTGCAGTTCGCGCGTGTGCGTAGACACGTAAACAGACGGCAGCCGCGGAGGCGTGGCCGTGTGCCGTGCCCACTTTTGATGACCAGTGTTATTACTCGTCAATATATTATTATTTTTATTTGTCTGATAAAACACCGTTTTAATGAATAATAAGTCTATTAGAATGTTATAACAAAATAATGATTAGAGACAGAACATAGTATTACATAAACATAGCTATATAGCGCTAAGTCTGATACAAAGCCATAAGGGCTGTAATATTACAATACCAAAAATAATTCTAATTTGGCTCCTAATTATACAAGAACTAGAAAGTATAAGACAACGCGTTAATTTACATATACCTTGCAGGTCACGCCTGTATTGCTAGTAACCCTTTAGTCATCCCAGATCTCATATAAGGTATCCACCTTATAGGGCCTGTTCTTTGCGGCTTCTAAAAGCTGCTTTTGGCTTTTGCTACAGTAACTAACTTTTAAACGGAGTATTTTTTTAAGATGGGGTCTACAAGTTAATTGTAGTACACGTTAAAAACCTAATATCTGTACCATCAAAAATCGCAAGCGAGTATCTCTCTTTCCGCAATCTCTGTCGCAAACAACAAAAAAGCCATCAGCCGCAACCAAAAGCCATTAGCTGCAGCAAAAAAGAACAGGCCCATAGGTCATGCTCAAAACCATCTACCTCCTACTTGAGATAGAACTTCTTTTGGTAGACCTTATCCATGCCAAGTGAAATCCCAAGCTAGCTATACTCTAAATAAAGAAAAATTATAGCAATGGTGAGTATAGAGTACCCAGCAAGTGTTATTAGCAAAAATGTATTGTATGTTTGTAACCTAATATTTTCTAGAACATCCCTTCTCATTCTGATGACATATAGAAAATAAATATTTTGTTAGGTTGAAAAAGAGTTTTGAATTATTAATTTAAAATTTTGATAAAACACTTGTAAATAGATAAAAACTTCTATTGGTTCCCGTAGTCTCCAGTCTACGAGACAGATGTGAATTTATGATTTACATAGTATTGCATAAACTTATATCACTTTATCCGTGGTCACCCATATTTTTGTAGTAAATAGATATTCACATTTTCTTATATACGATGTCCAAATAAGAGCAAATAACTTTTACATCTACCTTAGTATATTATATCTCTACCCATGATATCTCTTTCTCATAACATTATATCTCTACCCGCAATATCTCTTTCTCATAACATTCTTCTAATTTAAACATGATTTTAATTTTTATGCAAGGTGATAATAATTTAATAGATAAATACTTGTTTTACTGAAAATACTCTGATCATATGCTCAATGGTATGCTTGCCTTAGTACGGATCGAAAAATCTGGGTTTCCGATTCACTCGGGTGAATTTCTCTTTTTCTGCAATAAGCACGTATGCTGCAGTTCAATTTACTGGTATAGAAAAATAAACTATATCAATGCGTTCTCATGTAATCCCCAAAATTAATGTAGCCGATTGCAGATTTTTACAACTTAAATGCTATTTAAATCGCTGCATACAAATTTTAAATTGCCACGAATTTTAAATCACAACGTACAAATTTTGGTCTACTGACGACACTTCATTTATTTTTCATACTCATGAATATTTATTAATAGGGTTCAATAATTTAATTATGACTAACAAAATTAATTGGACAACTATTTGGCTAAATGGCCTTTCGTAACTATTTCCTGGGTTCTCTGCATTAATCCACTTCTTCCCTTCTCTCTTCCCACTTCTTCTCCCTCTATTCATTTTCCTTTTTCCTTCTCTAGTTTCTTGCTCCTGTCGAATGACTTCTAGTGTTCTCTCTCTCCTGCTTCTCCTGTCGCTACTCTCTCTGGTCTCTCTCAGGAGGCAACTCCTCTGGCTTCCCTAGCGTCGCTTCTCTCTGGTGTCACCTCCACAAGCACCGCTACCTGTGCCACCCAATTCAGCCACTAATGTCGCACTCCTTTCACTACTCTCTTCCTTCTCTCTGTGATGGTTTTGCGGCTTGCTATGGTTGTATGATATGTGTAAATGGTGATGCACATGATCTGGTCCCATGAAAGCTATGGCAAAATTGAAAATAAGATATGGGCTACCTTGTCAGTTGATGGTTGGCTTAATTTGGGAAAGAACCGGAGCTTGATCTTCCCGGTTGCTTGCTTGGTTCGGTTGTGCAGTGATTGGCTTGAGGTTGGCTTAGTCGTCGCCTCCTCCTAGGGTTGTGGCCTCCTGGTCTTGCTTCTCTGGTTTGGTACCCTTGGTTCCCCTGGTCTTGTTGCCTTGCTCTCCTGCTCCTTCCTCTCGGTTGGATGGGTGGATTTTTGGGGCATTAAGTGGATCTGGGAGGGAGATTTGGGGAATGGTGTTGGTGTTGGTGTTGGAGAGGTGTTGACTGGCCCCAGAAAGTCTGGCATCTCAATGAACAAAATGCCTATTTTGATAAGTAAAGTAGGGTTATGACGGTAAGCTAGCTTTTAAATTTCTTCTTTTGTTCAGTCTTCTTGTTATTTATTTTATTGCAATTAAATAGGTGTGTTACTTCAATTTGGCAATATTGATGAAATTTTAATTGTGATGTAATTATTTGTATTATGGAGGCGAGGGTCTTGGTTAAGATCCAGAATAGTAAATTACTATAATTTAAAATATAATTGATGTAATTTAGATTGTTATATTGATGTAATATGAACTGCTAATATTTTTATTTGATTCGAGAAATAATTTTAATCATCGCTTGATGGATGTAATTCATTTGTTGAAAATGGACTATAATTAATTAACTATTTTAATGCGTTGTTACATATTTTATTTCAGTTGACGGATGCTTTTAATTGCTATGCAATTAATTATATTTCTTAATATGGTGTATTTAATGTTGAGACCCGAATATACAAATCCGGTCTCTCCTGTGTATTCTACAATAGTCTAGGATCACACTAGTGTATACAGTGAAAATATAGATGAAATATCGACCATGATCACGATTAACAATGAAAGACTCAAATGTTATTGATTATCATAGTTTCGATCTTATGGCCAAACTTACAGATTATAGCTTGAAAGGCTTAGCAAAATCTAGCGTCAAAAAATAAAGATAAACACATTGGTCAATCGATGCCAAGAGGCAATCGACTGGAGAGGAAAGTCATAATCTGTGAAGACATCGAAGTACTCCTCATCCATTACCTTTGGCTAAAATGGTTCTCCTTCAATAACTAAGCAGAAAAGGATATAGCTGTGAGTACATAGAGTACTTAACAAGTTGTTTTGTAACAAGATATAATATAATTATGTGAAGCTTATCAAACGAAGGTTGAATGGTTATTTTGCAGAAAGAAATAATTTAGAGTAAATACACTAAATAGATTGAAAGTAAACTTTGAAAACAAGTAATAAGTAAATAAGTCAAAGTAATTGAATAAACCACAAATGAACTGACCATTCACCTAATGAACCACTCGTGAACTAACCATTCACGTAATGAACCACCAGTAAAAGGCTAGAGACTGACGTGGGCCACCTGGATTTTTGGCATTTTTGGAATAAAGGAAAATTCAGGAAAATAGGAGTGGAGGATGACATGTGGACCCTCGGTCCATGGACCAAGTTCTTGGCAAGATCTACAAATCCATGGTGCACCCAATTTTAGGAACAGTGCTATGGTAGGTGAGACCCACAGGATAGAGGCACGGCTCATGATGGACCATGTCCATAGAGATCTAGATCTAGGGTTGGCTTTGTTGACACGCAAGCCACCATGTGGATTGCCACGTGGGCTTCGGTGCTGAGGTGGCAAGGTAGAAGATGCTAACGAGGATGACCTAGGGCTAACATGGCAATGCTGACGCAAGTGGCGAGGCAACCAAAGCGGCTTGGTGGGAAATCAAGATGTGCACACAGCTCGATGAACTTCGATGACGTGATGGTAATGAAGGCGATGGCGGCTAAATGTGGAGAGAGTGGAGCAGTGTAGCTCGTTAGCGGTGGAAACTCCGGTGGCAACGCTCAGTGAAGAAGTTCAACGGGAGTGACGGAGAAGGCTTATTGACGGTGCGGAACCCCAGTGACGAAGTTCAACGGCCTCGATAGAGCGATGCAAACTCCGATGAGCTTCGGTGAGACAAAGGCACGGGTTTCGGTGCTAGCACGAGGAAATTGAAGTGGCTCGGGGTGCGTTGTTCTTAGGACATGGACGAAGTATTTAAGGCGTGGCGAGGACGAGTTTGCGTTGAATATGACAGCATTACAGTGTTTTGGTCAGAGATAAAGGAGGTGATCGGCTTGGAGACGACGCGAGGCTGATGGTGGGGCCCCATGGATTAGTGACTATGGGCGAGCGACGCGTAGAGTTGGCGAGCAGGCTGGGCCAAGGTGCTAGAGCGAGCGGCCTAGGCCAGCTCGTGTGCAAGTTGGGCCAATCAGAGAAAATGGGCCAGGTAGACAGGAGAGAAAGGATGGGCCAAGCGAGGAAGGTGGACTAGGCCAAAAAGATAGAAGACGACTGGAAAGAAAGAGAAATTGGCCCCAAAGGATTTTCAGGATTTTCAAGTGTTGTGGTTACAGACCAAACAGAGAGGGTGTATGGTAGTGGGGAGTTAGGTGAGCAATGCTCCTTCGGGGTCTCACCATGGCTGTATCACGTATATATGCCCTCATAGGAGTGTTTTTACAATCGTATTATTACATCTAAATATTCTTCCCAAGGGCAATCATATCATTATACATGTTACTTTGGGCTTTACAATCCTCTAACAGGCCTGCTAGGGTTAGGTGGGGGCCTCCCCTAGAACATCAAGGATTTTGGAATTTCAGAAAAAGGATTAAATCAAATTAAGTTTTAGAAAATAGTAAATAAATCAAGAACAAATACAGAACAAATTCCTTGCAATACAAGGAACCTAACAACAATTGGTTTTAATTTAATTGATGTTTACTTTATTCACATTAAATCTTTTAAATTTCTAAAAATTCAGATTAAGCTTTACTTAGTTCAAGAAAAATCCAAATGGTTATTTCTATTTTAAAAGCTTCAAAAAGACACTAAAAATCAAGATGTTATATTTAAATTGTATGAACTCTCGGCGATGCAATTTGTGAATGCACTTTATTTATTTACCGCTCTTAGGTTTCAATTTAACTATATACACAGGAAAAGTTTAAATTAACTCATATTTTATTTGTTAGCTATTTAATTAATTTTTCTTAGCTTTATAACCCCTCGCATAAGATTAGATGAAAATGTGTGGCGTTACAGCATTGCCAGGCAGGCAGTTGGTACAGCAGCGGTTGAGGATGGAGGCGGCCGGTAGCTAAAGGCATGACCGCGATAGATCAAGGATCAAAGTATCAGTGGTAACCAACCGGTTGTTGCCCCATACTGGTAAAAAATATTGGTCCAAAAATTTTTAAATTTAGATTTGGAATTTGAACCGATGAATAGTAATTTTAGACAGTGACTGATCGGAATCGGGTGGTAATCGGATGAAAATTGACCAATTTTAAATTTTAAGTTTAATTAGGGGGTGATCAGAATAGCGATGGCTTTTGGCTTTTAGCTGAAAAAACATCAGTGGTGATCAAAAACATGTGAGTGAGTTAGTGGATAGTGTAATGAATAGTGAAAAAAAAGCTGAAGCTAGAAGCTGAAGCCGAAAAAAGCCGAGTTGAGCGCCCCCTAAATTTTATAATTGAAACCATATGGTAGAAAACATGTTACGGTGCTAATCACCTAGTAACTAGTATCGACTAGGGTCTGGTCACCACAATCCAGAGAAACAGGAATTTGCTGTGGTCTGGTCACCCCTCTGGATCACGCCACATGGACCGTGGCTAGGTTTGCAGCCACGACAAGTCCACAACCCGTTCGTGCCATCGTCCGAGCCCATTCGCACTGGTCGCATGCCTCACTCCCCTCTTACCGGCATAGTGCACGCCCCCAACTGGAGCCGCTAGAGGTGCCGCCGCCACGCATTCCAACTCGGCGCGGCCCAAGCCCTCCGTCTCCGCCCCTCACCGCCGCCGAAATCACGTTCCTCTCTTTCTCCCCTTTCTCCATCCACCACTGCCGTACCACTACACCGCTGGTCAAAGGGGACGCAATCTCTAGGTCAGAAGCATCAAATCCCCAGTTTGAAAGTTTTTTCAATCAACTCGAAAGTTTTCTAATCAGAAGTTTTCTAATCATTTGAAAGTATTCGAAACAAAAGTTTTTTGAATCAATTGAAAGGTTTTTCAACCGAGAAGAACTTTTTTAGATTGGAAGATGACGAGGGAGAGGGAAGATTTTTATATATATATTGGAAGATCAAGAGGGAGAGGGTGTCCACGGGCTGCCCTTCTCACGGACGCCCTTAAATTACCAGCACTCCAGAAACGGTTCCACCATCAAGTGCCAAAATGAGCCTTAGCTGATGGGACAAAACTTCAATTTCTTTGTTTGAAATAGAGTTAAGCCTCGATGAGAAGGTCAAGAAGCTATACCCCGTCCAAGAGTTTACGATTTTGTGGCTTTAAGCTTAAGTTAAAATTTATTTAGTATTCACCTTTAAATAATTATAATTTTGCACTCGTGATTTTGTTTGCATCTATGACTGTCTGTTGCACAAATAATTTGCTGACCCCGTTACAGAAATAATTATATGCATGTCATTGCATTCATCAAGCACAACAACCGGAGTAAATTACAGTGCCCCCAAGTTTACAAATGCAAAGTTACAAGCTCTTCCAGGGTTGTCCACACACTGCGACTCAAAATATTAGCTCAGACGTAGCACGAATAGTTGGATCAAGTTGCTAGTGTTACTTCGTTCATCATGCAATGATCAATAACGATAAGCAAATGGTCCATTTTAGAGGGTGCACACAAATATTATTGTGGTCTTGTCCTGCTGTTCTCCGCTGCTCTCACTTGAACAAAGTATGGATGTGCCTACAAGTATTCATGTCTGCAGCATTAGCTAACAAGATTAAGAGTAATTGGTAAAAAATGTTTATCATATTAAGACTTGGGTATGTGAAATTATTTCATTGAAGCTTGGGAAGAGAAATGAGGTTCAAGTGTTCACCATTGGTTATATCCAGGGTTCAAAAACCTGGTGGTAATCGGTCGGTAACCGGTTCTACCGGTAGAATAAAAACCGGTGATTTTTTATTTAATTCAAATTTAAATTTTTAAATATAAAAGTTAATTTCCCTAGTGATGTTTAGATTGTTTAATACTAATGGAATATATTAGGAAGATGCATGCACTTTATGTGCTTGGTTTCATACTTTTTGCCATAAATGTATTAGAAATTTTCAATTTTTAAATGTAAAAATTTCCCTAATGATGCTTATAGTGTTTAACACTAATGGAATGTATTAGGAAGATGTATACACCTTCCGTACTTGACTTCATACTTTTTATCATAAATGTATTAGAAATTTCAAATTTTTAAATGTAAAAGTTGGTTTCCCTAATTATGTTTACATTGTTTAACATTAATGAAATATATTAGAAAGATGCATACTTTCAACTTGACTTTATACTTTTTGCTATGAATGTATTAGGAATTTTCAATTTGAAATTTGAAAAACCAATTTTTAGCGGTTTTTTTCTGGTTTTTTGGTGGTAACCGGCCGGTTTTCCGGTTAGCGGTTTTAAATTCAAATTGACGCTTGAAATTTGGCCTTTTTTTCAGTTACCAGCCGGTAACTATTACCGGTCGTCCGGCAGTATTCCCCCCGGTTCCGGGTTTTGGAACCTTGATCACATCTCACATGCATGCAAGCTAATGTAGTGCAAAATTTTGAAAGCATACTAGCTATGCAAACGCATGACTTGCAAAATATTGTGTAAAAAGGATAGAGTCAAGAAAAATGATTTTTCAGAAAAATTGTTCTTTTACTACCAGTGCAATGATATAAAGTAGCGACAGATATATGAATGAACACAGAATACACCTAAATTGGGTATTGAAACTTGTGATGTGGAGATAAAAGTACTAAACATAGTGCAAGAGAGAATGTCATTCAGCTATTGAAAGCACTGAATGCTGTACAGATGAGAATATATATTCAGCAATAATGCAACCTCACTGAATGTGCAGCACTCTTAAGTCTGTAACAATTACATCAAACAAAATTATTATCTTCTTGGAATGTAACAAAGCCTATCTGTCTTACCATAGCTTCACGTGCAGTGAGCCTATCTTGGTGATCATAGCGTAGAAGCTTATCGAGATAATCTATGGCCTACAAATAGAAGTGAAATCATGCTGTCAAGCAAAGAACAACTTACACATATTAGAAATTTAAGTGCCATTAACAAACCTCAGGAGATACTAGATGTTGGTTATCAGCATTAATGAACTTTGACCAGGGTTTTCTACTGTGCCTGCATATGACATACATGGAAGGGTCATAATTCACAATCTTTCAAAAAAAAGGTATCAACATCTCAAAGCATGGCAACTTACCTTCCAACAAGAGCTTCAAGCTGAGGATCAAGCTCAATGTGGTACTTGTTTAAATAAGCATTCAGCCCATCTGTTCCAAGTACCTGAGAATAATGGAAAAGTGACAGGAATTAGATACTATGCTGGACAAAATCTCGAAGTCTAACCTCTTGCGGTTTTATTGCATATCAAAGTGAGCATTAAACAAATAAAACAGGGCAAGATGTACATGTAACAAAGTTTCTTAGGACAATATATCACGGTATGTTATGCCATCTTGTTGTTGCCTTAATGTCATCTCAACAGCATATTGGTGCTGTTCCAGAGAAAATATTTACAATTTTTGAGTTGAAAGTAGGCATATTAGATGTTCAAGACATGTTAGATGCTAGTAAAACACCTGGTAAGAGTTTAGGTGGATTAAAGGCTTCGAAAATCACATGGTACAGATAAACAGCCTAACTTATTTGAAAGAAACCACTGCTTGAATTACAAAGGACCGAAAGAGCATCGCATTCATTGCAAACTAAAAAACACAGGTTGCATAATGAAACAGTTTTTACCAAATAGTCCAAACCGCGAGTTGCATAGCTAAACATTCGTGCCAGAGTCCAAACCTTTTTTCCCAGAGACCGTGAGAGATGACAGAATCAAATTGAGGTTGAGGCTCACCTTTGCAATCTTCACAAGCTGGTCGTGGTTATCATGGCCATAGAAGAATGGCTCCTTGCGAAATATCTGCAGCCATAACACACAAGTAACCAATGAGTTCAGTAATTGACTTACTGCCAATACCTGAGTAAGTCCAAGATACAGATATTGACCAGCACTAGCAGTATTTTTATAGAGCATACATACCATGCCAGCAAACATGCATCCAAGGCTCCACATGTCCAAAGAATAATCATAATCTTGCAAGTCAACAAGAAGCTCAGGTCCTTTAAAATATCTGAATTAAAATGAAAATAATATGCTCAACTCAGATATTAAATATAGAACATGAAAGGAAATACAAGTGAAAAACAGAACATGTGAGGCATGGATTGACACACTGGTAAGCAATAAATTGCAGGGTATATGCCAGTGATAAAATGCTAACAAAAGTAATACGGGGTAGTGGTCACATGCATGTTTCTTTGCATTTTGCTCAGATTTCTACACAATTGTTATGATATGAGAACTTCATTGCTTAAATGTCAGAACTTGGAAACATCAATGTTGCAGAAAGAACTCCATTAGGCAGTTCAAAAGGTAACAGTGAATTCAAACAACGTAAAATTCTTTGTTCATATGTTGCTTCTAGGGCCAACACCCAACAAAATACAAAACAATACGTCCTGTTCTTAAGTTATTATCTTTCCTAAATCCACATGATTAAAAAGTCTTTTTTTGCCTTTTGCTCAGATTCTACATAATTGTTATGATAAGGACTTCATTGCTTAAATGTCAGCACTTGGAAACATCGATGTTGCAGAAAGAACTCCATTAGGCAGCTCAAACAGTAACAGTAAATTCAAATAACATAAAATTCTTTTTCATATGTTGCTTCTAGAGCCAACATCCCATAAAATACAAATCAAATATGTCCTGTTCTTAAGTGATTATCCTTCCAAAATTCACGTGATTAAAAGGGTGCAATCCAATTCAATTATAAAGAAAGCAAAATCATAACTAAAAAAGTGGTCCACTCCACACAAACCTTGAAGCAACACGAACATTATACTCCTTGCCTGGATGGTAGAACTCGGCCAGGCCCCAGTCTATCAAGCGAAGTTTTCGAAGCTCATGATCTATCATAACATTATGGGGCTTGACATCTCGATGCATAATGCCTTGTGAATGGCAGTAATCTAATGCCTAGGGTCATAAACAAAAAGGAAATATTATTGTAAATAGCAACTAGACTGGTTAAAAAAATTCTTGAGAACCACAAGATCAAGGGCAAAATGGTGCTATTACTTCTATTTAAGATCAGAGAAAGATTCACTTCGCATTAAAACTGTGACTAGAAGACATTAAAATATACATGCAAAAACCTAGCACAACATAAATTCATACTCGTACATGCAAAAACCTAGCACATATCTTACACATAAATTCATGCTCGTTGATGACTGAATTCTTGACACTAATGGTATTTTCCAAAATCCCAGATCATTAAACGCATATATAATGCAGAGCCAACTCTTTTATCATGTGTAAATTATTAACTTCAAGTTGCTACTATAATCACAGAACAAAAGCATAATTGATCCATAAACTGCTTGAGACTGTAAATATTATAGACCAAGTTTCCAAGCATATAACAAGGCAATAATTGAGCTGACTATACGTAAAATTTGTTTGAAGCAGTTAAGATTGATGATATTGATCTAGGGTATACTACCAGGTGTGTCTAGTTGGAGCATAAATAGACAAATAATTAGTTGGAATCATTTTTAGAAGAACAAAATATTCTACATATCTAAAGGAACAGTATTCTACACATCTAACGAAACAGTATTCTACAGATCTAAAGGAACAATATTCTACACATCTAAAGGAAAAGGTGTTTCATTGAATATTACAGTAAAATAAGTCAGAGTAACAATGAAAACCTTGAGTAGCTCATATATGTAGTAGCGGATATCATAATCTGTCAACGTGGGGTACAAAACTTTGAAATCTGTGTTGTTGACATATTCAAAGATCAAGCTGGGGGTCTTTGAATGTTGATCTCTGACAATATCAAGCAGTTTCACGATGTTTGGACCTCCACAGAGATTCTGAAGTATTTTGATCTCCCTTTTGATCTGTACAAACATATGGCAGGTAGGTTAAGAACTTCAACACCAAGAAGGCCATTTTCTTTCTATGTAAGTCCAAGGCATAACATGGTAACAATATCTTTTCAATGAACAAAAGCGTATATGGAGCATTGTTAGTTAATACTTTCAAACTAAATCTTTGGATGGGTATTCACAATGAGCTAATCTAAACTTGGAAATACATCCAAATTTGTGTCTAAACAGGGCTGGCGGCACTGAACTGGTCCATTTGGAATTTTGGATGCTCAGAACAGAGAAATTTTGAACGCGGGATGCAGAACATCCTAACGAGTCTTTTTGAAACATGGAAGATATGCTCACATACTGGCAGGTCTCTATCCTGAGATAACGAAGAAGATGCTAAGAGTGGTCAACACACTGCTGAGACTTGCTATGGAATGTGGATGCTGAGAGGAAGAATGTGACACTAGTCACACTACTGGCCTGACACGCTAACCAATTCTAGAAGCTTTCAAATAGCTCGTCTTCTACAGTGTTTACCTCGGTTCATTTTCTGTTTCTTATCCCTTGTATTTTTCCGAGCTGGATGCTCTAATCTATCATGCAAAACATCTGTAAGGGATGAATGATAGCTTTTTTATGTAGATGGAAGCTTTTTTGGTTCTATATAATAGCAACTGTGGTTCCTCCTAGATCGAAACCGTTCTCATTCAACATGCAAGTGAGTACCAGATATCTCAACAATTGTTCAGGGAAAAAGTTAGAAAGACTGGCCAATGGGATCCATTTAATACCTTCTTTTTCTTTACAGGCTTGAGTATCTTAATGATGCATTTCTCATTATTGTTAACATTGATGCCTTCAAAGACTTCACTATATTTACCTCTTCCAACTTTCCTGACAACTTCGTAGTCATCCTGCTCACTGGTTAAAGATGTATCACAATGTTTAGCAAGGTATTACTTTGATGGAAAACAGAAACATAAAAAGCTTAACAGACTACCAGGTCCCCAGTAACCTTTCGATAAAAGGAACTAAACTAACAAAAGATGGATATTGAGGACAATCCTTAGCATTGGTTTGTAAATTAAATCAGTACTGGTTGGAAAGTTCCAAAGAGAGGACATCTCCTCTCAAGAAAAATCTTTGATATCATCAAGCTGTAGAAAACAATATCATTTCTTCTTCCTACAGTTTCACATAAAGTTCAAGCAGAACAAGGAGGGTTAACCAAGTAGCTACAATTAATCATCATTTTATCAAGACATCTTGTTTAACATTCAATAAAGACATGGAACACCCATCCACAGGAAACATAACTGATAACAGTATCAAAAAGTTCTTCATTTACAGAAAACAATACATTTTCTGGTGTCTCAATAAATCAAGAACTGCATTCCTCCCAAGGCACAACTATCAACTTAGTATCATGATGTACATCAAATATGACGATTTGGGGGGAAAAAATAAGTACATGTTTGTCATGGTTGTATGTAAGCTATCGCAGCATGAACTTAAAGTATACTAGAAGGACCATAACGGCAATTGAAAAGAAGTGGACTGCTAAGGACAGCATTGTCCTTGTTGGGCAGCACCACAGCATACCTTTCGACATGTTAACATAATTTCGGTGAAAAAACTTGTACTTGTTCGCAGGGAGTATATTCCAGGTGAGCGAAGGAAAACACAATGATACTGCTATATTTGAGATTTCAGAGAATAATTCGATGAACTTTCAGTACAATACTTCATAATAAATGGGATGAAAAAATAATGCTAGACAAGGTCCAAAGCATTATACTACAAAGCTAAGCTTCATTCTTCAATCTTCATTATCTTACCATGCACATGAGAACATAAAAGACCCAGTCTCAAATTTAGAAGTGCTTTTTCCAATACTTAACATAAACATTCCTAATTTCATAAGCCTTATTTAGAAAATGCCAAAGCATTATTAAACACCAGCTTTACAAGAGTCATCCAAATGACCGGCATCAACATCTCTGGTGATGCACATACCTCATATTCTCAACTAGATGAAAGTTAACTTGCAAGGATATTAAGGTGGTAAGGCGAGGCGAGGCGACCCTCCCCCCTCACAACTTTTAAGCGGTAAGGCACGAGGCGAGGTAACGCCTTACACGCATCCTAAGGCGAAGAAAATGGAACTCTAGAAGTCTAAATCAAAGTCTAAATCAAGAGATTTCTAAAGAGAAGGACCTAATTGCAATTTTATAGAATTCTGAGGACTAAATTTTAAAAATGCCAAACCCTTTTTATCCCCACCCCGTGCTTGATCTCCTGCCTCCTCCCCCCGACACATTGCCCAGGACGCCGCCTCCTCCACCCCGGACCCTCCACCCTGGCTCGGCCGCCGCCCCAGCCTAGATCCGGCCTCCCCGCGCCGAATCGGGGCTCCTCGCCACCGGATCCGGTCCTGCGCCGCCTCCCTCCACCCGGACGACGCCGCTGCCGCCGCCTCCACCTGGACTACGCCGGAGCCGACCTCTCCGCACCGGATCGGAGCTTCCCACCACCGGATCCGTCTAGATCCGGTCGACCGCCGCCATCTCCCCTCAGCCGCCTCCCCACAGAGCTGCCCCGCCTTACCGCCTTGGGCACAGACGGCAAGGCGGGGGCGACGCCTTGAACCCCCGGGCCGCCTTACCGCTTAGGCGACGCTTAAACGTCACCTAAGCGACGCCTTAATAACTATGTTAACTTGAGAATTTATCCTAAAATTAAAGTAGATTAAACTCTATGGCCTACCACCTAGAATCAACCCACAGGCTGTTAAACTCAATAAACATTGGTTCCAGCTTTCAAACAAAAACCACTCGGATCAAAATCAATTGCAATTTTATATTTGTTTCTTCAACCACTCGGTTACACATGTATGTTCTAAAGTACAAACATGTAAACCTGCGCATCGCAAAACTCAAAACCAAGACCGTCCTGATGAAAATCCGGATCAAACAGCTGAACCTAACCTTGCAACCACAATGACTTCCCAGTTCCGTACACTAACGGAAATCCACAGGCATCCAGCAAACCACCCTAAACCCAACGATCCCACCTAATCCACCGCTTACAGAGGAAAGCAGATCATAAAACTTAAGCTCTACAATACAAGGCTACACCTGCTGATTAGAACGGGACGGGACGTGACGTAAGCGCCTTACCCCCATTGGACGGTGAGCGCCTCGTAGTCCCAATACTCCTTGGGGCGCAGCACGTTGACGTCGGCGTAAACCCTCGGCTTCGACATGTGGGGCCTGGATCTCGCAGCGGCCGGAGCGTGCGGGGGGCGGAGGGCAAGGAAGGAGGACGCGAGGGCGGCTACGATGACAGCTGTGGCGACGCTGGGCGATGGGAGCTTCCTCCGCGGCGCATCTGTCATGCGGCCATCGCCGGCGGCGAGGGCGGGCTAGGGTTTCGGGCGGAAGGGGAGGACAGGAGGGAGACGAGAGAGAGGTGAAGGCGAATCTCTTGGGCCTTCGTTTAATTTAGAGTGTGACGGGGACTCCGGAATCCGCTGGCTTTTGGTCACTGTGGATTGTTCGCCGACGTGGGCCCTCACCTTTTCCCTGGTGGGAAGACAGCTTTCGCAAAATTACGCCTTCTGGGTGATGATGATCTTTCGACTGACACCGTCTTCACATCAGGAAGGTGTGAACGTCACTGTGAAGGTAAGGTTCAGAACTTATCATGATAATGTCAGGCTTAATTGTTGCTAAACTGCTCTGGTAATCTGGTCCAGCAAAGAAGAAACCCCATTAACCGGTAAATATCAACTTTCCTGGAGTGTACATGTCCCTATATTTGACGGTAAATACAGGAGGCTTTGCTCTCTTCTTTCATGACGCGACACAAAGTCATAAACTAGTACTACTATCTATGTTTCTGCAACTAATCTGCTAGATGGAAAGACGTAAACTTCCAACACTGAAGGTGTTCCATCAGCTGCTGTCTGATAGCATCAATCTCAACACTTGCAGATCTGTGATCTCTTCTTTCATGGCACTTGGTGCACTCAACGAGTACCTGCACAACCATTGTTTCCATGCACAGGAGCGCAGTTATATTGTACGCTAACTTTGCAGAAGTGGATGTTACTGTACTGAGGATGGACAACCATTATCGGTGGTGAGTCGTGAAATAAGGAACAGCGTGGTTCCCCAGCTGCATGCTGTCATTTACTGTTTGCATCTTGCAAGTGATCTGGTGTCGGGTATTCTCCTCCAGCCTTATGTGTATGTGATAAAGATTTCAGGACACCGTTATCTAAAAAAAAAGATTTCAGGACACGAGCATGGATTCAGTTGACTGACTCCATTATATTCCTTCAGGCAATTAAGAGCGCCATTCTGTTATTTGATTTGCGAAAGTTTTCACCTTTCAGTAAATTTGATGTTCTTACAGAACTATTGCCTCATACAATAATGGACAAATCAGATACTTATAATTAAGACTAAAGCAGAAGCACTTCCACTGAGAGCTAATCATATACTTAGCTTCATCTGACGAAAAGGCCCCTACATTCTCCTCTTTTCTTTTGGAAAGTAGCCCCTACATCTATTATAATATTAAAGTAAAAGCAAAAAAAGTACCATGTTAGCTCTCAAAGGGTAAAAATAAAATTAAATTTTCATATGAATTCCAAAATAAAATTTCTAAATAATTAAAATTCAAAAAACATTAAATAAATTTAGCTACTTGATTTATATATGAACTTCAATAAAAAAACTAAATTTTTGAATAATTATAAAAGTTATAATGAGATAGCAAGAATGGTGTCAGAGGAGACCACAAAAGAGTATAATGTATCGATTTGTCCTACAATAAGATATTGACCCACAGAGAAGCGAAGAGCCAAAGAGGTAGCGGTGGAGATGAGGACAATGTCGGGCTACTCACCTTTGCCGTTTGACGAGGGGTTGTTTGCTAGAGCCATTGAAGAGAATGCCAAAGTCAAAAGGCTGTGATAATGAATGGTGAGCATTAGTGTCGTTGAAGAAGTCTGTGATAAAAAAAACTCAATGATAGAGAAGCTCTGGTAAAGAGGAGATAAAGCTTTGTATTGAAGATGAGCTATAGATGATATAGGGCCATAGCGTAACTAGGAGTGTGCTATCACTGGTGAGTGCCATGACATCACTGTCGATGGTGAGAAGATTCTTCATATCATTAGACAATGACTAAAGCAGACACGCTAGCATCGGTGAAAACAAGAGGTCAACACAATTAGTGAGGAAGTCATAAACATCATGTATGAGTATATACATATATGTATCCATACGAATAGAAGCACAACCGTATAGAAGCAGAGGAACAAATAGCCCAGAGTAGAGATGATACAGCTATAGGGAATAGGCTTAGGGCCACTAGAGAGTGTGTGATGGGCGCCCCCAACAGAGATTGGCAATGGTTGCACGAATATGGTGTTTGATGTTGCAACGATCAACAATTAACAATAATTAGAGAGAAGTAAAAGACAACTATATGATAAAGTATTGTATGAAAAGAGTAGCAGCTGAGAGGGATCGATTAAGAATTGGTCTTGCTGTTGGAGGTTAAAGTAAAAAAGCTATGGCAACAAGAAGAGATAGAAGACACGTGGTTTGGTGGGACAGTCGATGTGTCAGTCCGTAAGAGAAGATAAATTCAAGATATGTCGTCTATGGTACATCAATATATACGTAAGATATTCTAATACCATATAAACTAATAAGATAATTTATCGTATACATAATTAATATATTGTTCGAGATTAAATAGATGTGCAAGTGCATGCATATATTTTGAAAAAGTGTAACTAATAGAGGAAAAATAGAGATGTGCATGATGAAGAGTGGTTATATTTCTAATAACTCTAATAACTTATTATGCTCAATGATTTTCTTCTATCAAAACTCATACTTCAATTTAAGTTATATTTTTCTTCAATATTTTATTGTCATTCTCAATTTTTAAGATATCTTTAAAATCTAATTAACCTACAAGATAAATAAATATATCCTCGACCATCTAAGTTATATTATTTGATACTATAAATTTTAAAACAAAATCTAACTGCGCAGATGCGCCGACCACCCACTGGTTCTCCTCAACAAACAAGTTAATTATTTCTGGACTTGTCCATGGCTAAGCTAGAAGGAAAGAAACATTGTACAACTCAACAACAAGAGGTCAGCAGCCTGGGCCTGGCACTAGCTATGAGACGGACAGTGCGTGTGTTCGTCGACGCTCCTTTCATGCCATCCTAAGGCTGAGCCAGTGGAACAGCAACGGCGGCTGCTGCACCCCGCCGTCTGCCTCCACCTGCACCACTTCGAACCCCGCCGGCCTCCGCTTGTGGTACGGCGAGCCCACGCCCGCCTGCCACTCCCGGCCGCCGGTGAGCACGTCCGACTCCGTCGACGACGACGAGAAGCTCTCCCCGGGGGAATGCTCCCTATTGTGCCTCTTCTTGGCGGCGGCGCCGCCGCTGCCCACGGCGAGCGTGAGCTCCAGCTCCGTCTCGTCGTCGGTCTCCTCCGCGTCCTCCTCCGCGCTCTGCACGTACCCCACGGCCGGCGCGACGTCGAGGCTCAGCGCGGTGCGGGGCGCCGTTGCTGCGTGGCTGAAGCGGGTGGCGCCGTAACATTGCGCGTAGGAGCACACGTCGAGCGCGCTTCTGTTGTACTCGGTGGAGCCGTTCGGGGAGGTGGACAGGTTCCTCTGGCTCTTGAGCTCCCTCTTGAGGTCTCTCATCAGAAGCTTCTGAATTCTGTACAAGCGATGGAGCTCGTGAACCTGTAACATCATACGCTGATTAGTACATTATTCGTTTGTTCTTAAGATGAGAAAGTTTAAATGTTGGAGAGATCGAAGCTTTTGATCCTACCTGGCGTCTGAAAGTCTCTTCATGCTTCAGCATGGCCATCTTTAGGCCGTCTTTGTCGTAGTGCTTGAATACTTGTCCCATGGGCATTGTGGAGGTTTGTTGTTGACTTGTTTCTTCTCTGGACCTGCATGGAGTAAGTAGCAGATAAGCCCTTGCTGTAAGTCTCTTAAACTGTATATCTTTTCAAACTGAAATGAATTCGAACAAAAAAGTAATAACCTAAGCTGAATGCATGAATCTTTCATACAATGCAACTATAAGAACGAAAGTTTTGGAACTGGAATAGAAGTATGTAATAGTATATTCTGCAGAAAGAAAGAAAGTAAAGGGAAGAACAACAGTAAATGCAAGAATCTCTCTGCTGGCTTTCTGAAAAGAAAGAAAGATGAGTAATTGTACTGTAAAAGAAGTTTCATTCAAAAACATTGTGTATATCAGGTAAAAAAGACTGAAAAAAGATAAGCATCATAGCCAACTCCACTCCAAAGCTTGAAAATGATTGAACAGAGTATTGAAGATCGATGAGCAAGTCAGAAGAAAAGGAAAAGGAATGAGCTCATTTCTCACCTAAATGCTCTATCAGTAGATGTCAGAGAAGTGACTCAAAAACTGTATCCTACTGAGGTCTAACTACTACTTGGCTCTCTCTTCCCACACTTGATCATTGTATGGTTCCAAAGGCCACAGGCTTTCCATTTTATACACACACAGTCACACACACAACCAACCCACCATCTCCTTCCTTCCTCACTCCCTCCCTCTCTCAGAAGAAAAGTATGAGGAGACAAGACATGAATGATGTAAGATTCCTTTCACGGTGGTATTTTAATTAGGCTCGGTAGGCATGCAAAGGAATGGAGTATCTCTGTGGCCTTGTTCTTGCAGCGAGGAGCAAGAGGGAAAGAAAAGAAGAAAGAAAAGGGACAGGACTTCAGATTAAGAAATGGACCACCTAAAATTACATGTGAGTAGACAATTACTATTCATAAAATGGCGAGTAAAAGATTGTTCAGTGAGAAGAGAAGTGTGATGGGTGCAAGCTTTTTTGGAGCCAAATGGACGGTACAGAGAAGCTTTTGGATGACAGCAATACGTCACTGAACTTCTTTTGTCGATGTGCATACAGGCCGTCAACACCAACTTTAAATCATTTTCTACCGGACAGTCCTGCTCTACCATAACACCTGCTTCTGTTCCAAAGTTAGAGCTTGGTAGGTACAACAGGGAAAGCTCCAGTATACTTATACCATTATGAACAATCATAAAGACAAGTTGCTGTCCATGTTCTTGCTGCTCCAAGCTGTTCATAGGCAAAAAGGCAGATCATTGGAGATCAAGTACTAATCAGACATTTGGTGTTAGGACATGAAATGCATTGGCCGAGTGATAAAAAATCTCACTCACTGCACCCCACTAACTCGACTTCTGAATTCCTGATTGCTCTCGTAGTATAATGGACCGTATTTGACTGCTTTTAAGCTGATGATGATGGTGCAAAGAAACACACTCCTGTAACATTTGATGCTCCATGACTCGTAAGTGGGTGTACAATTTTTCACCATTCAGTGGTCATTATCATGAATGATTTGGGCCAAGGACTCTGGTCAGTGCTTCATGGGGGCCAAAGGCTGGGGCATGTGGTCCAGCCATTGTTCCTCTTCCTCACACCAGAGGTACATTCCTATCCTAATGGCGGTTGGAAGCTACTTGCATTAGTAGAAAAGAAAGTGTTGAGCGGGACAAATCGTGTGTGACTAACGACTTACAAAAAGTGCCTTTCCATTTGAACCATCATGTCACTGCATAGGGCATGTAGGGCAAGTTAGTCGAGCCCTAAGTGCGCTTCCAAGAAAAGAAGAGTTGAAAGGGAGTCATGGTCAGTGAAGCAGGTAAACAATGTCTGATGAATAGTTGTGAATTACTACTTTAATCCTACAGGGAAGCAAAGCTTTATCTAATTGGTTAATGCAATGGCCACTTAGATGATCAACACTTTCCTTCTTTCCATGGTCGTGAAGAATAAGAAAAAATTGGTTGTTTTTGCATAGCGATGCATACAGTTCTGGGACTCGAAGTAGCAGTGGAATGATAGTAGTAGAAGTAACGGGTATATTCTTTTTAGTTACGGTTGATAGTTTATATCTATAGATAATAATTTTTATTTTTAGAGTTAACGTTTGTACAAACAAACCTAATAAGTTATTTGAAAAACTGACTGAATAAACAACAAAAAAATCCATTTTATTTATTTATTTATAAAAATAATAAACTATAATCCATGAACTAAAAAGAATGCAACAATAGTCTTTTCAACGGCGTTGTGGAGCGTGGGTTGGAACCGAGGGCGAGCCAGCCGACAACGTTGCACGCGCTGCCGCGAGGGAGACGTGCACCCAGGTGGCGGGACCCTCAATCTCAATGGGCCTAGAAAATATCAATAGCCCACCCGGTTTCCTGGCCAGTGTAGATTCTCAGTGCCATCTCACTTGTGGCTACTTATGTGGCTTTACTGTCTTCCGTCCGTCTATCTCAATAAGATGTCCGTCACGATTTTCAAGTAGATAAATAGAATTAGAAAGATATTGAAACAAACCCGAAAATTAAAAAGAGATTTGAATTCCTTCGAGTCTTGATTTCATTTAATCCTTGGCCCAATCCTACATCTTTCTCAATCGTTTGTGTCATCTTTCCCCTGCCGATTCATCTCCCTCGTTCATTCGCACAAGGTACAGTCGAACGGCACTATTCACCATCCGACAACATTGGACAGCAATTCCAGCTGCACTTCCAGTCAAGCGCTGTTCCCGCCAATTCAATTCAATAGCATAGATATAGAGAGCAAAAAGTAGAAGCTGAGTATAGATATAGATAGGAAGAAGTACAAGCTGACCAGTGATCGTTCAACCACAAGTTGGGCAAACATGATCTAGTAACTGCTTCAATCGATTGAATCTTTTACAAGAGTGAAGGAGTGTTGGTATGAAAATGGTAAAACCAAACTAAATAACGGTAGATTCCACTCAAGACCGGCGGGAGTGTTCCAACCTAACCAGTGGATACCCTAGTCTGAGTTGGTAATCTACCGGGTAGAGGCTATATAAAAAGATGAGCAGTGAAACAATCTTGTTTTTTTAACTCAGTCATGGGGTTAAGAAATCTTATAGGTAAATCTGGACAACTCTACGGAGTCATCACAATGGTATTTCGAATACGTCGTGCTTCCGGTAAAAGAAGCTATATTTAATAGGTGATTCAATAGTGAAACATAAGTAGATTTGAAAATGATTTGGAAGTGTTGAAATCTGGTAATCAAGTTTTTGAAACCCTAAATTCCTTAAGAAGTATATGATTTGTATTTTATGCTCAAAAATATTTATAAATAAAATTACATCTACAAATTCTTTAATAAAACCACTATATCCACATCTCTTAAAAATCCTATCAAGTAGTTATATAGCATTTTTTCATATGACTTGTTGAGTACAGTTGGTTGTAATTCAGTCTTGCTATATTTCCACTACAACAGATATCAAAAGAAGAAAGATGTGACAAATTTTCGTGTTAGGGTTATAACCGCACTCAAGCATTCATGTGAAAATTTTCTTTGGATTTTTTGAATGTAAATTGAGTTTTGGGCTTGGATGCCCTTAAATTAAAGTTAACCGTTAGGTCTTATTTTAATCAAATTAACCCTTTTGAAATATTCATGAGCAGGCATAATTCTCCTTCTGTCCGCAATTGAACTTCTGTGTTGTTGCGGGATGTACGACGATCATGTTCCCAAAAACAGGGGCATTACATAAATCATAGCTATTATAGATGGGCCCTAGTGTTAAGAAAATATGATGTGATATAAATATGGTAATTAACCAAATACATTTATGAAAACAAACTCACCTAATTTGAAGGTGGGCAAAGTGCGACAAGGAGAACCACCGTGTACCGTCAAATGCTCAAACACGTGAGAATGATGCATGCTGTAGCATTCTCCACTACCACAGGCATAAGTAGCAGACACAGCTTTGACTGAAAAGCTGTGGAAAGAAATGGAAGGTTGGCAAGCTTAAGTGGGCGTTTGGAGTGACGTTGGCTTATAGTTTTTTTACTGTAGTTGATTTACTTTTTACTATATCTGAGTTATCTTATTTGACATAATTAAATTTAAAAATAAAAAATATATTAGCCCATCACGGACAATGTAAAGGAATACGAGAAAAAAATAAAAAGGCAAAAAAGTCTAAAAAATCTAAAAAAATAGAAAAGACGAAATTACTGAATAGTAGAAAAAAGCAGAATTCAGAAATAAAAATTAATTTTAAACTAAAATGAGCGGTTTAAAGAATGAATCAAAAGGAGCAAAACAGCAGAAAGTTTGTGGAAAGGGGAGAAAGCCACTGTCCTTGTCCTCCTTTTCCCGAAACAATCCCAAGTAACCACTTTGGCACGTAACAGCCGGGCACCAAAGCTTCTTGCTTTCCCGTACCGCTGCTGAACTCAGAGTGCATCATTGTGCTGCGCATGATCCACAGTACAAAGAGCTCGACTACTGCTCTCTCTTTTGGCTCAGCATTTGCCTGTTCTGTGACGACCTGATCAGTTGCTGCAATAGCTTCAGCTAAGCAATGCGCTAATTTCAGCTTTGAGCAATCTAATATTTGCTGGATTAAGCAGATGCAAAACAACGAGTGAATTAGGATGCTTTGGATAAATTCCAATTTCCAACGGTAGTCTCCGTTTTGATGCTGTGGTGAAATGGCAAGAATTAATGATGAGAGGGATGCATGCTTGGCAGCGATCCAGAACCTAAGCCTAGATACTTAAATTCAGTGCTGAACTTTCCCCAAAAGCACATTGATTCCAGTAACCTAATTCCTTGGTTCTGTTAAACAATCACCAAAGCCTGCCTTCCATGAGTTCCATCCTGCAGCTCCTGACCTCATCATGCCTTGTAAAACCCTAACATTCCACTTGTGCCTTGTGCCACGCCATCATGCTCATGCCGTTCGGGATCATCATGGAGATGGCCAGGAGCCAGGGAAAGAATAATAATTTCTTAATTACTGACAATTATTCTTTAGTGATAAGCCTGATGACATGATGCTACACAGGCAGGCTTCTTGTGTTTTCCCACTCTCTCCCTCAAAGTACTAGAATTGATGTTAAGAGCAAAGTCCATACACATGAATGCACAGCAAAATGAATGGTTACTTTCATGGTCTGTCCCTTATATTTTCTCTTTTGTCTCCACACTTTGCTGTTCCCTTTCTTTCCAGGAAAGCATAGCAAGAGCTCCTTTCTTGACCTCAGAATGTTCCTTAAAGCAGCCACATCCATCGGAGAGAAGATCAGAAGAAGAAAAATAAAATTTAAGAAGAAAGGGCGCATATAGTCATATTGCTGCTGCATATGTTCTTGTGGTGAGGGAAACAAAACAAATCAACCTTGAATTACAACAAAAAAAAAACAAATCCAAGCCGAAAGCGCATCAATTTCCGATTGGTGAGGCCTACCAACATACATGATCACAACAATACATATGCAGTGTTCAAAAGTGAGAGCGTTGAATATTTGGGACAATTACGTAATGTAATTCATTGATTCAAGTCACAAAGAATTACACATATACAGCCTAGTATGGCTAATGAGAACATATGACTAATTTGAACACAAAACTAATATAAACATAACACAAAATTAATATGAACTCAAGAGATTGAGCGCAAAACACGAGGAGGCGAGACATTCGGTAACCAAAGGGTTAGGCTAACACGTCCCCGCAGTCTGAGCGTCGGTAATGTGGATGTTCAGGCTGGATCTGAACTCTATGAAAATAGAGGTGGGCAACCCCTTGATAAAGATGTCTGCGAACTGTGATGACGTCGGTACATAAAGAACACATACATGACCGAGGGTGATGTGCTCTCGGTGGTGCGACAGCTCATGCTCGCGGACGACGGGCCGATGATGATGATCTGACGTGATGACGACGGTAGACGGGGTGCTCGGAATGCCGCGAAGGAAGGACCATGTCGACAAACGTGCCGCATCATGCCACGTCGTCATCGAAGGAGAGGAGGCGCTAGAGTGGTCAAAACCAAGGTGACGAAGTCCGGAGCTGAGGAACATCAATAGGTCGGTAGGGCAACGCAAACCGATCTATGATCGAAAAAAGTAAAGAAAATCTGATCTGAAAATGACCGAAGAAAATTCTAATTGGTAGTCGATCGGATGATCGACGACACGACTTAAACTACGGGTTATGCAACCCCTGAGAGAGATCATGGAGACGAAATCATCTCCCAGAAGCGGCGCAGCGGCTTAGGAGCTGTGTAGACGGCGGCTCAAGAGCAGCAGCACTCTGATATCATAAGAGCGTGGAATATTTAGGACAATCATGCAATGTAATTCATTGATTTAAGTCATAAAGAGTTATACATATATAGTCTAGCATGACTAATAGGAACATATGACTAATGTGAATATAAGACTAATATAAATATAACACAAGATTAATATAAACTCAAAAACTTAAGTATAAAATACGAAAAAACAAAATATTTGATAACTAAATGATCAAAATAACAAAAAGGGCATATGCTATAACCATAAAGCTAGCCAGCAAAAGCACCAGGCAACAAGCGTCTTGTAGCCCTCCCAAAGTGCAGCCGGACGCAGAGGATGGCTCGGTGTCGATAACGCATTCGCTTTGCTTTGATCAAGGAAAGAGCGAGCCCACAGGCAGCTGTTCACGCATGGGCCCTTGTGCTGCTCTCCTCTAAGGGTAGCAGCATAGCACACCAAAAGCATGGAGCCCCAAAGCCAATGCGATCTTGACATCACAAACGCATATGCACGGTTGGTCGCCTCTTTGCTTGGAGATATCATCCATGCACAGTTGCAAATGCAAAGTTCGAGACTTGCTCGGCTGAAAATGGGAATTCTGTGCATATATACATACATACATACCATTGTGTAGCACTTTTTTAAAATCTAGCCCCTAAATTTATATTCTTGGCCTCCTTCACGACCATAGCAGCAGCGATAGGCAACACATGTCACCTGCTGCACTACCCTATCGTGGCACGTCGGTCTAGTGTGGTAGGCGACAAGCGAGCGCGATACGCGGTGGGCCTCATCAGCTTACCGTGCTGCCCGACCACAGCATCACCTGCCACGGTGCCTGGACGTGGCAGGAGCTGCTGCGGCGCAGCTCCACGACAGGTTTGCTGCTCCCACCCGGTCTTTAATAGTTTACGCTCAGTCTTTAATAATATTCGGTGTGGCCAATTTTCAATAATCTTCGTTGGTACCCTGGGTTTCAATAGTCTTCGGTGGTACTCCGGTTTCCAATAATTTTTTTATGTTAGACTATGTTAAAACTTCTGTAAATAAATCAGTCATATGGTTTGGAAGGTACATAAAATTAGAATTACCGAAAGTACCCAGTTTTTTATTTTGTATTCAAATGGACTAATATTTTGCAAGCTTCGGCTTAAGCGAGAATAAAGTAGCGAAGATAAGATTTAAAGCCCAACATAACAATTGATAATGAATGTGTGAATTATATGGCACACAAGGTTTGGTTATGTGCATATGTTTGTCTCAATTCCTATGGAACAAATGGCAACATTTACAAACCATGGACCCGAACTACAAGTACAATAAAAATACGCCTTTTGAAAATGATAATACTTGAATAACAGTGCAAATAATATATATTATCCATAGTTCAATTAATTCGTACAGTTAAATAGTTTCAAAATAGAGATATCTCAATATTATATTGTTGCCTACATGATGATTTCATCAAATAATATCATGTGCATCATTATCTTAACTACGACGTTGTTAACACAGCTAATTAAAAATGTTATTCTTATGAACTAAACATATACATCAACTAAACATATTTATCTAACACATTGTGCACTATCAAGCAACCACTATGCTATTTGCACGCTAATGACAAATGACAAATTAAGTACACTACTTGCATGCAAACGAAACATACCTCTTTTTAAAGCTTTCCTCTATATCTACACTTTTCACAACTATCAAATCTTCTAAATTCCAGCAAAGCCACCTCAAAAATCGATTTGATTTTCTCTTTTCCCTTTCTTCTCTCCCAAACACAGCAGCAGCGAAAATGACAGGGGTGAGTGGAGGACAGTAGCGAGCGATGACTTTTATGCGTGTTGTCCCCTGGTGGCCCACCAAGTCCTACCACGGTGCGACACTGCAGTAGTGAGCTGCTATGCTCATGCACTGTGATAGGAACTGCCGAGTTTGGGCAGTGGGCAAGGCTATGGGGCCCACTGCCTGCCGCACTTGCTTGCCACCTATCACATTAGACCGATGTGCCACGATGGCCACTTCCTGTCATAGTAGGATAGCACGGTAAGTGACATGTGTCACTTGTTACTATTGACATGGTCCGTTGAGGGAGCCAAAAATACAAATTTGAGCAAGAGGAGGCTAGATTTGAAGAAAAGAAAAAGAGTGCTGCACGCCAGATATGTACAGAATTCTGAAAATGGTTTGAGTACAAGTACTACTATGTTTGTTCACAATATGTAGACAAATTCAACCATGGACTGATCTCTCATTTCAACTTTAGCAATGCAGAAATTCACTTCACAATGTTCTCGAATACCATTCTTCTGAAGACGAATTCAATTATGAATGTTAAAGTGAGCAAATTCTACTTGTTCGTATATGATTACGTGAACCGTGTCGCCATATGTCAAAGTCTGCATGTCACACGAAAGTGGAAATGGCATTTTGGCTGGTTTTTCAGGCGATTACAAATGGAAATGTGTACTTCGCTTTGCAAACATGTAGTTGGGCTTGAATAGATGGACCAGGCCAGCGACTAGGCTAGACTTTGGGATCATGTTTGATATAACTTGACCACCACGTTTTAGTATGGACTTCACGAATGTTTTAACATTTCAAATCTTGTGTTTCAGGGTTTCCGAAGCTGCCGACTTCTCTTACTCGGTTTCTCAAGGAACAAAGTAACTTCTTTAACTGCTTATTTGGGATGCCTAGTAGATGATGATACATCAGACATCTCAAGTTGCCCAGAAAATTTTGAAATCTTTTCACAGGTCGCCCTGAAATGTTTTGAAATCCTCTCAAAGAAGTCTACTAGTCTGCAAATTATTTGATTATTGTAATGCAAGTGATTGATTTCATGGAGTCAGATTATAATTTTTCAACGCCGTTCACGCGTGGCGTGTCATCGATGTCCAATAACCGGTGATGAATTCAAATCCCTACGTTTTATATCTAAAGGATAGTATGAAAGTCCAATGAGATGGCTTATAGTATGTTCATGAATTAGGATGTAGTCATCAAACTCGTGCCTATAAATTGAAACCGACGTAGCTTGAATGTTGAATTAGTAATCAAAATAGAACAAGGTCAAACCATACGTAGTACATTAGTTGGCGCGTCTCAATTGGTCAGATATTGGCGAGCATAACTGGTTCTCCAACAGGGTCTAAAAGTCTTTTTCATATAGATAAAATTAATGGTAAATGATTAGGTCAAATTAATGCCCAGGTGAGAGCATTCTTAATATTTCGAGTCAAATTAAAAATATCCATACGATCTCACAAAGAATCATATATCTAGTATCAATAAAAAGATGGTGCGTGTAACATGATTACACACAGAACAAGGCTTAGTTTAAATCATTTATCTAGTATCATATATTATCAAAAGTCATCCTTTGAATGTACCCTCTTCTTCTCTGAAATTTGCCGGGAAGCTTCTTGCTATGATGTCACAAATGGAGTAATGTAGATTGAACGAGCAATGCTGGTCATAACAATGTAACATGATGCATGCCAAGAAATATAGCAAATGCTGGTCATAACAATGTAATCATATATATATATATATATATATATATATATATATATATATATATATATATATATATATATATATATATATATATATATATTCATTGGTAATTATATTTTAATTATAGACAGAAGAGTTGTATACTAAAGATAATTATATTATAATACTTAGCCAAGAAATTGTACGGATAAATATGCTAATTAATTAAACGTCACAGACCAAGCACTATGTACATGTTGCTACAGAAAACCTACCGAAAACTAATCAATGGTACAAGTATAAAAGTAGTTTATTTTGGTTATATAGTGCAGGTTACCCGCCATAAATGAGGTCTCAGTAAAACACGTCATGTTCAGTTAGTTCTACTTGCCCTCTCAACAGCGACAAAACATCGCTGTTCTCAATCTATTCATTGGTATGTGATGAGGAAGCAACTGAACCAGAGACACACTCCATTCCTTAAACGCCAAGTAATTAATCAGCTGGTGCATGCACATTATTCCGTGCATGAGGTAAGCACCAACAGGGCATCAAGAAAAATCCCTGGAGTATTCCATTGCATGGATCAAGAATCAGTCCTGAGAGAGGACAAGAAAACATGCATTCACAATAACATAGCCCTCGATGGATCAAAATGTTTACTCTTCTCCCTTCCTTTCCACGGTGCGCCAAAATCTTATGTCACATTTGACACCCAATTACCCTTTCTTTGTGTGGGTTATTTTATATTATGTCTTATAATTTTTAACTTATGGTTTTTGAATTCTGGTTATTCACGAGAGACAGTACGAAAAGAAAAACAATCGCATACGATTTTGACCGGTATATGTACAGTGTCTACTATAATTAACTTAAAAACTCTGTCTTAAAAAGATATACCATTTAAAAACTAGTTACTTTAACAAAAAGTGTAAGACAAAACTAGAAGTAGAGCTCAACCCAGCCTTTAACTCCCCACGATATATATATCCACCATTTTTGCACCACCTAGCTATAGCTAGAACGAGAGCATGGACAAGAAGAAGATGGCTTGGTCATCGTGGACGGTGTTGCCCGTCCTCGTCCTCGCCCTCTTCGCGCAGCTCGGCGCGTCCGACCTCAAGCAGGGCTACTACGCGAGCACCTGCCCCAACGTGGAGAGCATCGTGCAGGGCGTGGTGAAGGACAAGATGCAGGCCACGATCCGGACGATCGGCTCCACCATCCGCCTCTTCTTCCACGATTGCTTCGTCGATGTACGCCGCAGCAACACTCATCAATCTTGCTTAGTTAATCTGTATTTGCGTGCACGGTAACGACGTAGACAAGCTGCACGCGCGTACGTATGTGACGATCGATGTATATGCGCCGCTGCATGCAGGGTTGCGACGGCTCGGTGCTGATCCAATCGACGCCGGACAACCAGGCCGAGAGGGACGCCGCCGACAACCTGTCCCTGGCGTTCGAAGGCTTCGAGACGGTGAGGAGCGCCAAGGCCGCCGTCGAGGCCCAGTGCCCCAACCAGGTGTCCTGCGCCGACATACTCGCCATCGCCGCACGGGACGCGATCGCTCTGGTACACGCGCGCGCGCACAGTACACGCCTGTACATTCTGATCTGGGGTCCGCTTCATGCCTGGCTAACCACAAACCAGTTCGTGTTGTGTAGAGTGGCGGGCCCTTCTACCAGGTGGAGCTGGGCAGGCTGGACGGCCTGAGGTCCAGCGCCAGCAACGTGGCAGGCAAGCTGCCGCAGCCGAACCAGACGATGAGCCAGCTGCTCGCAATATTCAGAGCGAACGGGCTCGACATGTCGCAGATGGTCGCACTTTCAGGTGAGGCGCACACGTCTCTTCGTACCTCTGAACTCCTGCACCGTACGCGCGCGCGGACGTGACAGCTCGACGGATGGACTAATGGGTGCGTGTGTGTGTGTGTGTGCAGCGGCTCACACCGTGGGGCTGGCGCACTGCAGCAAGTTCGCGTACCGGCTGTACGGCGACCGGCCGGGCGGGCAGGCGGACCCGACGCTGAACAAGAAGTACGCGGCGTTCCTGATGAGCAAGTGCCCCAACGGCGGGCCGGACTGGATGGTGCTCATGGACCAGGCCACGCCGGCGCTCTTCGACAACCAGTACTACAGGAACCTGCAGGACGGCGGCGGCCTGCTCGGCTCCGACGAGCTGCTCTACACCGACAACCGCACGCGCCCGATGGTCGACTCGTGGGCCGCCAGCACGGACGCCTTCAGCCAGGCCTTCGTCGACGCCATCGTCAAGCTCGGCCGCGTCGGGGTCAAGTCCGGCAAGCAGGGCAACATCCGCAAGCAGTGCGACGTCTTCAACTGATGAAAGGGATCTATACAAATCGGGATTGCTACGCTATCTGGTATACTTGCGTCAATGGTGCATGTGCACACAAAATGTGGTGTGTGTGTGTGTGTGTGTGTGTGTGTGTGTGTGTTAACACGTTCCTAAGGAGGAGCCTGGTTTAGAAATTCTTTGGGTTTTCCAGTTCTGTAACTGTCTGTTTGTACATCGATCTATCTTGTTTAATTCGTCGCGTTCAATGTGTGTGCTAGGCACATAAGCTGGATTCGATGAAGTAAATGAATAAAGCACTCTCAAAAGGTAATTGAACAATTATTTCTCTGTACTATGTCGTTTTTCTTGTGTGCCGCTAACGGAAGTACCTGTAACTGGTGAGCAATGGACAATCGTTCGTAGGGTATACGTTACGCAGTGCAATTGTGCAGTACTGTGGGTGTTGAGCTGGTTGTGACTGATCAATTCTTCTCTCAAGTCACAACATTCCTCCTACGGAATCGTGTGCGCTCATCATATTCTTGGTGCTGATGTTTTCCAAGGATTTGTTATGGGAGTCTGAATACGTCAAACGACGGATCAATTATTGGGCCAAAACTCAAAGTTGACATAAAACACGGTATTACGTCATGATATTTACAGCGTGAAAGGGGCGGAAAAAAAAATTAAATTATAAGTTCCTCTGCCAAGTCCACGAACACATTATTGTATTTTTTTCAAGGACGCACAAGAGAGCTACGTATATTCGTATCAAGCAAGAAGAAATTGCTGGCACAAATGAATGCGAGAACAGACAACAAAAGGGCGACGATCAGATTGCCGGCGAACAGGCTCGCCTGAAAATAGATCATGACACAAAAAAAACACAACGTACACTCTTGTTGGTAACTGAAAGAACCCTAACCCTAATACCCTAATTAGGTGAGTAATAGCAGTATTTATTATTTTCAGATCTAAATTCTGTAAGCATTCATCTCATTAACTCCATTGCAGTTTTGAGTATAAATTGAATTTACTTGATTGCATAGCATTTCATTAAACTTTATTACAATTTCAAATACAAACCGAAATTACATATTGCATTGCACTCCATCAAAATATTTTTTACAAATGAGTTTACAATTGAATTCATCAGCTGTAATTGCATCAAGTATACTAATTACATTATGTTACAAATTGTTTTACAAAAAGATTGTTTGTCTTCGTGGTTTGGGGGTGAGAGCCGAGCAGCGTCTTCTTCTTTACCTGCGATCAGAGTGTAGCAGTGTTAGCACCGAACCCTAATTCTGTAGTAGCAAGAAGGTTAGATTACTAGCAATCCAAGAGAGAATAAAGAGTTGGAGTGGAGAATTGCCGTCAGTCACCCTTGGGTGTTAGGGCGGTTGAGACTTTCTCCGAGGTTCCCAGACCGTCCCGGGCCGGTCGGCGCCTCTCGTCTCAGTGGGTTTCATCATTCGGCAATCAAAGTTTTCTTGCCCACCTCACTTACCTCAGCCCCAAAAAGCCCGCAAAGATATATATTCATTTCAGCCCATTATCTTTGCTTAGCCCACAAAAATCAATGTAAAAGCCCTCAAGCCACAAAGCCCACTTTATGCCTCATCATTTTCAGCCCACAATACATTCAGCCCATTCATTTTTAAGCCTCTCAAAGCCATCTTTGTTTGCATCAGACACCACCCCAGTGTGTACAACAATGCATGAAGCACTCTTCCTACCAAAGGATTGCCAAGACAGATCACAAGACTCGAAGGAGATAAGCACCGGACGAGCCAAGACTGAGCCACCAAGCGTACACACAACCACTGCACTGAGGAGACTAAACCGGATACCACCTTCCCCACCCATTGTATCCACTCCTTCCCGCAAACTCACAAGCCTTCCCGAGCACACACCACAAGGAAGCAAAGAAACCGAAGGTAAGAACCACCCCAACACCTCAAAGACACACCCAAAGATGGCCACCTCATCCGCACCCTCGGCGCTCGCCTTGGCGGAGGCCGAAGGCATTGAACCGAGCCGAGCCGACCGCACTGGAGAGAGGAGGTCACGGCAAGGAAGTGAAGGCGACCCCACCAAACAAACACAACCAACAGGGACCAGGAGCGAAGGGACCACATCGAGCCGGGGACAACGACAAGGAACCGCAACTAGCATCTTCTTCCCGACAAAGAACCACGTGCAAATGATCCTACCACCCTCTACGTCAATCTTCCTTTTCCAGTCCGACCACAAGTAGGCCACCCTTTGTCTCCTTTCTTATTTGAGTTCTTTTCCTCTTTGGGGGTTTCTCTCTTGGACCCAAACCAAAACCACAGCTGCTGCATCATCACAAAACCCCGCTGAACCGCCAAAACCCAAAGCTTCCAACCATGTGTAGTAGACTAGCAGGTAATAGTAGCAATAAGGTGCTGTAGTAGAGAGGGAGTAGAGTAAGAGAGATAGCACCGTGTAGCATCGAGTAGGAAGGGGGTTCAACTGCCGGGTGGTTGTAGCCACCACCAGCAGCAGCAGCAATCCAGCCATAAAAAGGCCGATCTCCTCGGATCCTTGTAGATCGGAGCCCATTCCGGCCAGCTCCTCCAAATCCAGGCCAGGCGAGGTGAGCCGCGAGAGAGAGAGAAGCGAGCCGCGCTGAGCCGGCAGGCGCGCGGCGCGCAGTGAAGAGAGGCGGCGGCGCAGTGGGGGGTAGGGGCGCCGGCGGTAGAGGCGCAGGCGAGGAGAGAGCAGGCGGCGTCGAGCGGGGCAGCATAGGGGTGAGGCGCGGCGCAAAGCGCGAGCGCGAGGCGAGAGAGAGCGGCGGTTGAGGGGAACGATGCAGTGGGCGCGGAGGTAGAGCAGAGGGGCGCAAGGCGGTGGCGATGGCGAGCGAGGGCGCGTGAGGGGAAGAGAGGCTCGGGTGAGGCAGAGAGGCAAGAGGAAGGGGGTGCTCTAGGGGCGGCGGCGTGGGGGTAGAAAGAAAAAGGGGGAGGTTAGGGTAGAAAGGGGAGGCCGTTCGGGCCACCGTGGGCCGCTCGGGTGGAGTGGGCCGCGAGTGGAAGCTAGGCAGTGGGTGAGGGGTTTTACCAATTTTATTTTTGTGGCTATTTGTTGCATAGTATCTTCATTTAAGAGAAAATACTCCTTTATTGCTGCTAAAGTAAGTTTAATTTTTGTAATAAATCATTCCATTGCAGCACTCTGTTAGGGTTTCTTTTATTTTGATCACTGTGTATGCACATGTGTATATTTAAGTGTGAGTTCACAATGTATATTTATGAATGCATGCATTTATGCATATGCATAAATAATTAGTTATGTATGTATGTATAGGTATAGCAGCAGGAGGTTAGTTTTTTTTTCAAAACTAATACTATAAATACCTACTTGGTTAAATTAGCCTCGTTATTTTCAGAGTCCGGTCAGGAAACCGTCCAAGGAGCATCTTCTACTTTTTGTCATTCCGATTCCCGCTACTACTCAGGCAAGCTCTTTTGATCATGCACTTAGTTATGTTAATTGTATTCGGTATTTTTCAGAAATGTTAATAATTATGTTTAGTTGCATAAAAGTTATTTCTTTCTTTATCAGTTATGAGAATGAGGTTTATTATGTGTTATTTGAGAAAGAAAAGAAAAGAGAAGAAAAAGAAAGAGATGAATGAATGAGATTTGTTCAGTAGTGGTACCGCTGTGTAGAACAGTAAACCACCAGCAGAGGTGTATATTCTTATAAGGTGTGTGTGTGTTATTATATGGTGGGTAAAGGGGTTGCAGGGAAAGGATGCAGAGAGGTTTGGGGACCCCTTTACATATGGATAGCATGTAAGGACTTAAACCATTTTCCCTCGGAGTTAGGAACTGTAACTCTCGTGCCAACCATTCCCCCGTCTTAGGCGGGCAGAATTCAGTAACCCGTTACGTTATTCAATCCACCACATTGGGTAAGTATTTATGTGTGAGTAAGACATGGATGAAGCTCAGGACCAGTAGCGCAAGTCTGGATATGAGTAAGTCCCGAGAAGGCGCTATATGCGTTAAGTGGAGTGTTGGGCCGGGAGCCGGTCCAACCAAACACTATTAGAACTCGGTGAAGCCCAAGTGAGCGACTTGGTACACCGACGGACAATAGATGGGCTGGTGGATAGATTAACGTAACCGGAGAAAGGTTCTGTGTTTTGAGCCTGAATCCGCACCTCGGCGATGCGGAAAACCTAGTTCGAGAGGTTGAACAGTTGTGGGTAAAGTGGTACAAAGCTGCGCGATGCTATTAAAATCATGAATTCATGCGATTCGTTGGAATGCGGACTACGTGATCACTAGGGATCGTGCCTTACCGGTGGGAATTAGATAATTTATTCTTTTATAAATTAAAATACAGCAGATATTTTCAAGTAACAGATCTACTTTCGAATAAAGGGTTAGAAATTGGACTTAAGGACATGAGAGCATATCGGTGCATTTCTTATTATTCTACTTGCTTGAGTCTGCGGTACTCACCCCTTGCTATTACTCTCCTTTGTTAGACCCTACTTCGCTCCATGAATCGTGCGGCGGGACGAGGGGAGGCAAGCCCATGAGAGCGTGCGGGAGATGAGGTTGACGACGGCGAGGAGCACGGTGAGGTGGACCCGTATACTTGGTGGGATGAGTAGAAGACTCGTGAGTGGGCGGAAGAGCCACGGGTATTAGCCATACTTTGTTAACCGCTTTTGTAAAACCGGACTTTAAGCCATGTGGCAATGTTTGTAATAAAGACGCGAGTATCTATATTATTGTTCTGCTGCGCTACTCTGTAAAGGCTTACTATTTGCGGAGCGGTGTTTCTTGATCGAGCAAATAGTAATCAGATGCCACACGTAATTATCCGAGGATAATGACGTGGGGCCTCACAGTGGTATCGAGCAATAAAATAGGGCCACCCTAATAATATAGATCTTTGTAGATATGTTTAAGTGGATTTCCACACTTGCTATATTGCACTAAGTTCTATCTTACTCTCATCCGGATGTCAATTTCCATTCTATTCGCTTCTAAATTATTATGTCAAAAACTCTTCATCTTAGATATTATAATTAAGCTAACATAGAGCCACTACTTTTGCAGGATGACTCGGTGCCTTATTCCAGCCGAGAGGATCCATGGGGAGCATGTTCTATTATTAGGGCGGATGTTGCACCATTTGGATGGTCCTTTTCCGAGTATCTTTATGAGTTTCCGTGACGGATCCACCGCACGTGTGGTGATTGTGGTGGCGGGATCCGTTGGCGCCGTGGTTATAGGGCAGAGAGTACGGCATACTGGCGCTCAGTGGATGATTATTTACCCCTTCAGGAGGCTGCCCGTAAGGCCATTCACCACCTGAGGCTCCATTTTAGTGATCAGCTGAGAGACTCGCCTTTCTCGGAGATACCTTCTATTTCCTGTAGTTTTGGAGCCCGTTTGGTCCTATTCTACCCAGACTTCCTTCAGTAGTTCCTTCCCCAGCTACCCTAGCTCTCCAGAGGGAGACCGCCGGTACTATGTTACTGGCGAATGCCCTCCACCAGACCGCTACCTATGGAGCCCTAGAGAGAGCAGAGGACGCCCGATTTTTGGAGGCGGCGCAGATCGACCTTGAGGTGATAGGATGCAGGAGTCCACCACCAGACACTCCACTAGCCCCCGCCCACTGCGGCCTGACACTCCCGAGGTGATCGACCTAGAGCACCAAGACCGCACCAAAGACCAAAGACTAGCTCGGCTCCACCCCACCTCACCCTACCTTGCCGGACGTTCCCAGGAGATGGGTTTATCCCTGTAGCTTCCCGAGCTTATACCCCTGACCTATATGCAGATTATTACACTAGCTTTCCTACCCCCTACCTTGACCCCTACTCCTACTTAGCTACACCTATACCCCAGAGTAGGAGGGCTCGTATCTCAGTGCACCCTGACCCTGTTAGGGACACCGCTACCATTGATGAGCTCTACAGAGCTTGTGGCGCGCCCCCGCAAAGATCGTTCACCCCTTGGGGAGAGGGCACCACCAGGGTTATGGGGCGAGAGAGTGATCCTGAGGAGGAGAGTGACCCTGAGGAGGAGCCGGGTAGCCCAGATCAGGGAGCCTAGGGGGTACTCACTTAATCTATTGAGCGACAGTATGATGGTATCCCTGTTGTGGAGTGTGTATGTTATTTCCCTCCTGTTATTTTCAGTACTTTCAGTTGTAACTGGAGATCTCTTATGTATGTCTTGTAATATTATTTGACTGGAATGTTCTTCTTTCAATTCAATATTGTCAAACATGGTAGGCTAGCCATGGCAACATAAGCTAGGTTGTTTGAAACCTAGGGGTGAGCATGTCATTTTAAGGCTGTAGTTGTGCCGGGGATAGCGGCATATAGTTAGACTTCTGGCAAACTGATTCTTTGTCCCTGGACAAAGTGAAGCCTTGCCCATAGCTTTCTTTCCCGTTCATCTCAGTTTTAAAAAAATGAGTCATCAGTCTTTAGAAAATGCTATAACTTCCATATGAAACCTAGAACAATCCGAGACTGGTGATGTAAAATTTCTTACCTTATTTTTGCTAAACTTGAGATTTCCCGAACGAGTGGTTCGTGGCGCACCGCGCGCCAGAGCGTACCGCACTCAGAACGTCTGGCGTACTCGAGAATGAGCCTCGGCGTGGTCCCAAACGCGCATTTTTGGCGATCTCGAGCGGGTTCTCGGCGTAGCTGGGTACGAGAATCCCAGTTAGTATAGGTTGTATTTTCTTTTCTTTTTCTCTGGTTTGTTCTTTCTTTTTGGCTTGTTGAACTCTTTCTGCCTCGTGCTTTATTTGCATAAGAAAAGAGAGTTAAAGCCTCAAATCACCCTTTCAGATACATCCTTCTCCCTAAATTAATGCTTTTAGTGGTTAAGCTGCACTAAATTCTATAATTCACTCTATACCTTTTCTCCTTAATATGAATCTGCACCCATCAAAAAATTAGGAGCCGTCAGTAACCCTTTTAGGAAGAGCGGTGGTGGGTAGAATGGTTAGCTGTTGCAACTAAAACCTATTGCCTTGCCTCTGTAGGATGGATGATCGTCCGCGGATTGAGCGAGAACTGGGTTTGAGATTGGGTCCGTTGCCCGAGCTTGGGCGAGAAGGAGCACCGCCAGAAAATCTTCCAAGACCTGCAGGCGAGCAACCACCTCCACCACCGTACTTGACGCTGGGCAAAGTCATCTTCGAGCTGCGGACCCTTTGGGAGTCATGGGAGAGGTCCTCAGATTCTTAGAAAGCTCCAGGAAAGAAGCCCAAGAGAGCCAAAACCGCTTTATGGAGGCCCTGTTGACTCGTGTGGCAGCACCTCACCCTCCTGCTGCCCCAGGAGTTAGCCTTGGAGATTTTCTCCAAACCAGACCTCCTACATTTGCCAAAGCCACTGATCCTCTGGATGCTAGCGATTGGCTAGTGGAGATAGAAAAGAAGCTGGATACGGTGGGATGTTCTAATGAAGAAAAGTTGCGATATGCTGCACATCAATTGACTGGACCCGCAGCCGCATGGTGGCTCACTTACACCCGTAACAGAGTTAGTGAACAGCCCATTACATGGAGGGAGTTCCAGCAGAGATTTACAGAGACCCATGTTCCCACTGGCAGACTAGAGCTAAAGAAAAGAGAGTTCCGGGCTCTAACTCAGGGAAGTAGGAAGATGATTGACTATCTTAGTCAATTTAATGACCTTTCTCGCTATGCTACCATGGATGTGGATACTGAGGAGAAAAAGATAGATCGATTCAAGGAGGGTATGAATCCTTATTTCAAAATGCTCCTGTCTATCCACAAAATCACTGAGTTTCAGGACCTAGTAAATAGAGCCATCATCTTAGAGAGTGAGCATTCCAACCTTAGTGAGGAAAGGAGGAAGAAAGCAAGGACTGATCAGCGTGCCCCCTCAGGAAATAAATTCCGTTCTTCCACACACTCATCTAATCCACCCAAGTATGGACCCCCAAAACCCCAACCTCACCAGATCACTTATCAGAGGCCAGTGGCTATTGCCATTAAATGTTCTAAATGTGGATTAGGCCACCTCACCAAGGACTGTTTGAGAGGAACAAATGCATGTTTTAACTGTGGGAGGCCAGGCCATCGCAAAATAGACTGCCCTTACCCTCAGAAGACGTCAGGACAAGTTCTACCTCCTGCCAATGTACCTCGCCTACCCGCTCCAGCACCTTACCAGAATGTTAGGCAAAATCCTGCTAAGGGCACTCAGAATATTTCAGCTGGCACCGGGAAAGGAGGAACTGCAAGACTCACCCATGTGACTGCCGAACAAGTGGGGGAAGCTACTGACGTGGTTTCGGGTATGCTTCTCATCCCACCATCTTTGGGCATGGTTTTATTTGATCCAGGGGCAACACATTCATTTATTTCCCGAAAATTTTTGGAGGGGAATAAATTACCCTATACACCTCTAAATAAAGCTATGGTAGTGAGTACGCCCGCAGGCGTAATAGAGGTATCATCCATGGTAAAGGGCCAAGCTATTATTATTCAAAACACCAAATTTATAGCTGACCTTTACGTCATAGACCTGAGCGGTCTAGAAATAATCCTAGGCATGGATTGGTTATCCGCTAATGGAGTGCACATAGATTGTGAAGCCAAAAGTGCATCTATTAGGAAGCCGACGGACAAGATCATGTATGTGGGGTTAAGTCTATGCAACGACAACCCATTTCTAGTCTAGCTAGCATGCAAAATAAGGAACTCCAGGACATACCTGTGGTAAAAGAATTCCCAGATGTTTTTCCAGAAGACTTACCAGGGATGCCTCCTGATAGAGACATAGAGCTAGCTATAGATTTAATTCCTGGCACAGCACCCATTTCCAAGAGACCATACCGGATAAATCCTAAGGAAGTAGGAGAATTAAAGAAACAGTTGGATGAACTGCAAGACAAAGGATTTATCAGAGAAAGTACTTCACCATGGGGGGCCCCCGTGCTATTTGTGGAAAAGAAAGATGGCAGCTTGAGGTTATGCACAGATTACAGGGAGCTAAACAGTGTCACAATCAAAAATAAATATCCGCTTCCTCGAATAGATGATCTATTTGATCAACTCAAAGGAGCAAGAGTGTTTTCAAAAATAGACCTCAGATCAGGGTATCATCAAATCAAAATCAAACCTTCCGACATTGAAAAGACAGCTTTTGTATCCCGTTACGGGCATCATGAGTATACGGTTATTCCTTTTGGCTTAACTAATGCTCCAGCTATCTTCATGAACCTCATGAACAAAATATTCATGAAATACCTGGATGAGTTTGTAGTTGTCTTCATTGACGATATCCTGATTTACTCAAAGAACACCAAGAGCATGTCCAGTCACCGACCATTGCCTTAGAAACTCTTCGAGAAAACCGCTTGTTTGCCAAGTTTAGCAAATGTGCATTTTGTTGGATCGGTAGCCTTCCTAGGCCACATCATCTCGAGCAGAGGAATTGAGGTTGACCCCGCCAAAATTGAAGTCAGAACCACTTGGGATCAACCTATCAATGTGAAAGGTATCCGTAGTTTTCTTGGATTTGTCTTGGCTACTACAGTAGGTTTATAAAGGACTTCTCACAGATTGCCAGCCCCCTCACTAAACTCTTGAGAAAAGAAATTCCTTTTGTATGGAGTGAGAATTGTGAAAGAAGTTTCCAAGCTCTAAAGCAAAGACTAACCACTGCCCCTGTTTTAGCGCTACCAGAAGATGGAGTAGATTATGTGGTCTACTGTGATGCCTCTAAACATGGATTGGGAGGTGTGTTAATGCAAAAAGAAAGAGTCATTGCTTATGCATCTAGACAATTGAGACCCCATGAAGTCAACTACCCTACTCATGATTTGGAATTAGGAGCAGTGGTTTTTGCTTTGAAAATATGGAGGAATTACTTATATGGATCCAAGTGTATCTTATTCAGTGACCATAAGAGCCTCAAATATATTTTTACCCAGAAAGAATTGAATATGAGGCAAAGGAGATGGCTTGAATTAATCAAGGACTATGATCTAACCATAAACTACCACCCTGGAAAAGCTAATGTAGTAGCAGACGCCCTCAGCAGAAAAGTTGAATGCCATCGGGCAATTCTGGAAGATCCTATTTCCAAGGTAACACAAGAATTAGCCAAAATGGGAATAGAAGTCAGAGCATCTACTACTCAAGCTACTATAGCAGCCATGACCTTCCATCCAACTCTATTAGATCAGATTAGAGAGAAGCAAATGTTGGATCCTTTTATTAGAGAAGAAACCCGAAGGATCAAGGAAAAACAGCCGTCGGAATTTCGTTTGGATGACCAGGAAACCCTTTGGCGTCAAAAGCGGATCTGTGTACCAAAAGATGATGATATCAAGGAAACTATCCTACGGGAAGCTCATGACACGCCCTACACCATCCACCCCGGAGGGACAAAAATGTATAAGGATCTTAGAGAAAACTTTTGGTGGGCTAATATGAAAAGAGAGATAGCATTGTATGTTGGACAATGTGACTCTTGTCGAAAAATTAAAGCGTAACATCAATGACCTGCGGACTACTAAAACCTTTGGAAATCCCGAATGGAAATGGGAAGATATTTGTATGGATTTTATTACGGGATTACCCGTGACCCTTAAAAAGAAAGATGCTATTTGGGTCATAGTTGATCGCCTAACAAAGTCAGCCCATTTCATTGCTATTAATCAAAAATATTCGGTGGACGGACTAGCGAGTTATATGTGGAACGAATCATCTCCCAACATGGGACACCTAAAACTATTACCTCGGATCGAGGATCGGTTTTACATCGAGATTCGCAAAGTTTGCACAAGGCCTTGGGTACTCAATTAAACTTTAGTATCGCTTATCACCCTCAAACAGATGGCGGACAGAAAAGGGTGAATCAAATCTTGGAAGACATGTTGAGAGCATGTGTGTTAAATTTTGAAGGCTTATGGGATAAATATTTACCACTTGCGAATTTGCATACAACAATAGTTACCAATCCAAAGATTCAAATGGCACCGTATGAGGCTTTATATGGGAGGAAGTGTCGATCTCCGGTATGTTGGTATGAAATCGGAGAAAGACCCTAATGGGACCGAACTAGTGAGAGAGAATGATGAGAAAATCCGGTAATCGAGAGAGGCTTAAAATAGCGCAAACCCGACAAAAAGCTATGCAGATCAACGTGGCGGGACATTCATTTTGATGTTGGGGATTATGTATACCTTAAGGTTTCGCCGTTGCGGGGAGTTCACCGATTCGGAGTGAAGGGAAAGCTAAGTCCTAGATATGTTGGGCCTTTTCGGATTTTACAACAAAAAGGAGCCTTAGCATATCAGTTGGAACTCCCTGCACAGCTATCCAGAATACATGATGTTTTTCACGTCTCCCAGCTTCGGAAATGTTTACGTGAACCTACACAACATTTGACAGATTTAAACATACCCCTTCAGGCGGATCTAACATATGAGGAGCATCCGGTGAAAATAATAGAAACAGAGGATCGACAGTTAAGGAACCGAGTTATTCGTTTTTGTAAGGTCCTGTGGAAAAATCATTCGGTGCGAGAAGCTACTTGGGAGAAAGAGGAAGAATTGCGCAAAGCCTATCCTAACCTGTTCAAGCGAAGGCCCGATTCCGCGGACGAAATCGCCTAAAGGGGGGAAGGCTGAAAGAACCCTAACCCTAATACCCTAATTAGGTGAGTAATAGCAGTATTTATTATTTTCAGATCTAAATTCTGTAAGCATTCATCTCATTAACTCCATTGCAGTTTTGAGTATAAATTGAATTTACTTGATTGCATAGCATTTCATTAAACTTTATTACAATTTCAAATACAAACCGAAATTACATATTGCATTGCACTCCATCAAAATATTTTTTACAAATGAGTTTACAATTGAATTCATCAGCTGTAATTGCATCAAGTATACTAATTACATTATGTTACAAATTGTTTTACAAAAAGATTGTTTGTCTTCGTGGTTTGGGGGTGAGAGCCGAGCAGCGTCTTCTTCTTTACCTGCGATCAGAGTGTAGCAGTGTTAGCACCGAACCCTAATTCTGTAGTAGCAAGAAGGTTAGATTACTAGCAATCCAAGAGAGAATAAAGAGTTGGAGTGGAGAATTGCCGTCAGTCACCCTTGGGCTGTTAGGGCCAGTTTGAGACTTTCTCCGAGGTTCCCAGACCGTCCCGGGCCGGTCGGCGCCTCTCGTCTCAGTGGGTTTCATCATTCGGCAATCAAAGTTTTCTTGCCCACCTCACTTACCTCAGCCCCAAAAAGCCCGCAAAGATATATATTCATTTCAGCCCATTATCTTTGCTTAGCCCACAAAAATCAGTAAAAGCCCTCAAGCCACAAAGCCCACTTTATGCCTCATCATTTTCAGCCCACAATACATTCAGCCCATTCATTTTTAAGCCTCTCAAAGCCACTGTTTCTGCACTGTACACCACCCCCAGCTGTAGCAACAGTGCATGAAGCACTCTTCCTACCAAAGGATTGCCAGCACAGGATCACAAGACTCAGAAGGAGATAAGCACCGGACGAGAGCCAAGACTGAGCCACCAAGCGTACACACAACCACGCACTGGAGGAGACTAAACCGGATACCACCTTCCCCACCATTGTATCCACTCCTTCCCGCAAACTCACAAGCCTTCCCAGAGCACACACCACAAGGAAGCAAAGAAACCGAAGGTAAGAACCACCCCAACACCTCGGACACACCCCAAAGATGGCCACCCTCATCCGCACCCTCGGCGCTCGCCGGCGGAGGCCGAAGGCATTGAACCGAGCCGAGCCGACCGCACTGGAGAGAGGAGGTCACGGCAAGGAAGTGAAGGCGACCCCACCAAAGACAAACACAACCAACAGGACCGGGGCGCGAAGGGGACCACATCGAGCCAGGGACAACGACAAGGAACCGCAACTAGCATCTTCTTCCCCGACAGCAACCACGTGCAGCCGATCCTACCACCCTCTACGTCAATCTTCCTTTTCGAGTCCGACCACAAGTAGGCCACCCTTTGTCTCCTTTCTTATTTGAGTTCTTTTCCTCTTTGGGGGTTTCTCTCTTGGACCCAAACCAAAACCACAGCTGCTGCATCATCACAAAACCCCGCTGAACCGCCAAAACCCAAAGCTTCCAACCATGTGTAGTAGACTAGCAGGTAATAGTAGCAATAAGGTGCTGTAGTAGAGAGGGAGTAGAGTAAGAGAGATAGCACCGTGTAGCATCGAGTAGGAAGGGGTTCAAGCTGCCGGTGGTTGTAGCCACCACCAGCAGCAGCAGCAAATCCAGCCATAAAAGGCCGATCTCCTCGGATCCTTGTAGATCGGAGCCCATTCCGCCAGCTCCTCCAAATCCGAGCCAGAGCGAGTGAGCCGGCGAGAGAGAAGCGAGCCGCGCTGAGCCGAGCCGAGCCGGCGGCGCGCAGATGAAGAGAGGCGCGCGCAGTGGGGTAGGGGCGCCGCGGTAGAGCGCAGCGAGAGAGAGCGGCGGCGTCGAGCGGGCAGCATAGAGGGGTGAGGCGGAAGCGCGCGCAGAGGCGAGGAGAGAGCGGCGGTTGAGGGGAACGATGAGTGGCGCGGAGGTAGAGCGAGGGGCGCAAGGCCGGTGGCGAGGCGCGAGGGGCCGCGTGAGGAAGAGAGGCTCGGGTGAGGCGAGAGGCAAGAGGAGGGGTGCTCTAGGGGCGCGGCGTGGGGTAGAAAGAAAAGGGGAGGTTAGGGTAGAAAAGGGGGCCGTTGTCGGCCACCGTGGGCCGCTCGGGTGGAGTGGGCGCGAGTGGAAGCTAGCGATGGTGAGGGGTTTTACCAATTTTATTTTTGTGGCTATTTGTTGCATAGTATCTTCATTTAAGAGCAAAATACTCCTTTATTGCTGCTAAAGTAAGTTTAATTTTTGTAATAAATCATTCCATTGCAGCAGCTCTGTTAGGGGTTTCTTTTATTTTGATCAGCCTGTGTATGCACATGTGTATATTTAAGTGTGAGTTCACAGCTGTATATTTATGAATGCATGCATTTATGCATATGCATAAATAATTAGTTATGTATGTATGTATAGGTATAGCAGCAGGAGGTTAGTTTTTTTTTCAAAACTAATACTATAAATACCTACTTGGTTAAATTAGCCTCGTTATTTTCAGAGTCCGGTCAGGAAACCGTCCAAGGAGCATCTTCTACTTTTTGTCATTCCGATTCCCGCTACTACTCAGGCAAGCTCTTTTGATCATGCACTTAGTTATGTTAATTGTATTCGGTATTTTTCAGAAATGTTAATAATTATGTTTAGTTGCATAAAAGTTATTTCTTTCTTTATCAGTTATGAGAATGAGGTTTATTATGTGTTATTTGAGAAAGAAAAGAAAAGAGAAGAAAAAGAAAGAGATGAATGAATGAGATTTGTTCAGTAGTGGTACCGCTGTGTAGAACAGTAAACCACCAGCAGAGGTGTATATTCTTATAAGGTGTGTGTGTGTTATTATATGGTGGGTAAAGGGGTTGCAGGGAAAGGATGCAGAGAGGTTTGGGGACCCCTTTACATATGGATAGCATGTAAGGACTTAAACCATTTTCCTCGGAGTTAGGAGCTCAGTAACTCTCGTGCAACCATTCCCTGTCTTAGGCGGGCGTAATTGATAACCCGTTCGTTATTCAATCCACCACATTGGGTAAGTATTTATGTGTGAGTAAGACATGGATGAAGCTCAGGACCAGTAGCGCAAGTCTGGATATGAGTAAGTCCCGAGAAGGCGCTATATGCGTTAAGTGGAGTGTTGGGCCGGGAGCCGGTCCAACCAAACACTATTAGAACTCGGTGAAGCCCAAGTGGCGACTTGGTACACCGACGGACAATAGATGGGCTGGTGGATGGATTAACGTAACCGGAGAAAGGTTCGTGTTTTGAGCACGAATCGCACCTACTGGCGATGGGAAAACCTAGTTCGAGGGTTGAAGCGATTGTGGGTAAAGTGGTACAAAGCTCGCGCGATGCTATTAAAATCATGAATTCATGCGATTCGTTGGAATGCGGACTACGGTGATCACTAGGGATCGTGCCTTCACGGGTGGGAATTAGATAATTTATTCTTTTATAAATTAAAATACAAAGAGATATTTTCAAGTAACGATCTACTTTCGAATAAAGGGTTAGAAATTGGACTTAAGGACATGAGAGCATATCGGTGCATTTCTTATTATTCTACTTGTCGAGTATCTGCGGTACTCACCCCTTGCTATTACTCTCCTTTGTTAGACCCTACTTCGCTCCATGAATCGTGCGGCGGGGCGAGGGGAGGCAAGCCCGCAGAGCGTGCGGGAGATGAGGTTGACGACGGCGAGGAGCCCGTGAGGTGGACCCGTATACTTGGTGGGATGAGTAGAAGACTCAGCGGAGTGGGCGGAAGAGCCCTGGGGTATTAGCCATACTTTTGTTAACTGCTTTTGTAAAACCAGACTTTAAGCCATGTGGCAACTGTTGTAATAAAGACGACAGTATCTATATTATTGTTCTGCTGCGCTACTCTGGTAAAGGCTTACTATTTGCCGGAGCAGTGTTTTACTGATCAGGCAAATAGTAATCCGTATGCCACACGTAATTATCCGAGGGATAATGACGTGGGGGCCTCACAGTAACTTCTTCCATGCTAGCCAGCTGTGTTTATTTCATAAGAAACCAAAGGATTTTCCAAGTCTACTAGTCCCTTCGTAGAGTTCGTTTCCAAGTCGAAAACTCACCTCGCTCCGAACACGGAGAGAGCCAGTCTATGGCAGTTGCACGCACCAACTGAGACGCTGACACGACCAGCAAGCGCTGCAACCACTAGACGATTTTTGTACCAAAAAAAAGAGGGCGGCGTTCTGAGTAAACGCATGCGCGTGTCGCTGAAAGGAGCTGTAACCTGCGGTGCCGTGGCGGGCATGGCGCTCCGGCCAGGCAAAAAGTTTGAAGCCGCCCAATTTGCCCATGCGACGCAGCCACCGGAGAATTGACGTCCCAACCGAACCACCGAGGTCGCCTCGCTTCAATTCGTTGCCTTATCTAACTTGCCATAGATGCATCGCGCAACGATCAGAATCCATGATGTCTGCCTGGCTCAGTTAAGCTACTTGAGTTTCCTATACGCTTCGACTGGTTGATGGTTTAAATATCCAAGCTCCGAATTGTTACTTGTTTATTTTGTCGGGAAGTGGCCCGGGCCATGTATTGAGAGAAGATTTCGTGACCTCTACGAAAGATTTAGGATGGAAATTGATTTTCAGAGGTTTTTTCTCATCCTTTATATATTTTTAGCATAGCAAGATAAATAAAAGTAAAAAAATCAACCGAGTCAAGTACAAATTAATCAACACAAGAGATATTCAAACAACTGATTGATGTTTTAACTATCCAAGCTTCGAATTGTTGCTTGTTTATTTTGTCAGGAAGTGGCCCGGGCCATGTATAGAGAAAAGATTTCGCGACCTCTACGAAAGATGAAGAAAGGGACTGCTTGGGTGCTGCCAGGATTGAGCCGTTAGGGAGCGGATTAGTATGCTTGCATCGCACACACAGTTCAAATGGCATGTCATTTTCCTATCCTTCGACCGTTAACCACACGGTTAGAACTAGGCTATGCAATACGAAGCAACAACGGAACTCTCAGGTGGCGCTTCGCTGCAAAACGCTGCAGAGCAAACCAATTATGGCCCCCTTTTTGTTTCCTTTTATCTTCTTCGAGAATCACGTCGAAACGAAACTGTCTTTTAAAGTAAAATTTTCAAATAGTTTTTAAGTTCAAAACTATATGCACTATTTGCACTGATATCCTTGCCGTCCACTGTTACGTTAAAAAATATAAATAAAAACTATTAGCCATAATAAAGAATATCATCCACAGCTTAACAGAACATCCTATGTCTCCTCCCAACCTGCTCAGGGACGCAGGACAAAGACAAACAGCTCATCTTGGCGGCACTCGCCTTTCCAGAGAGGCAGAAAACTCTATCTGCAACATCGAACGTCGCACCAGGCGGCTAACGGATGTGCACGGAACTGCAATGCTCTGTTTTCGGAGTTTTCGTGTGCGTACGTTGCGTGATGCACGTGCCTTCTTTGCATCTCTGTAGGACTGTGTATGTAGTAAAATCTCTGGAACCTCGTTTGCAGATTATTGAAGCTCATATCGAGGATCAGAGCCTGTAAAAAGCAGCACAAAAAGGTCCCGATTAAGCCCCAAATCACTCTGCATCATGCACCAGCGAGAATTGCTAACACGGATTAGAGCAATCTTAATAATTTATACGAGAGGTATGTTCGTATTAACTTCTACTTTTTACTCTTATTTAAAAAAATTAGAAGCTAATATAAACACTCGGTTTTTTTGAAGTGACTTCACTACTCATATCACTCTCTTCTCAATCCAAGTATAGAGTCACAGACGCATGACGCACCGCGCTTCTTTAGCTCCCGTTTTGTGCACGTATCTCTCACACACTTCCCCACCACTCGCTCTCTCCTTTTAAAATATATTTCTTTTAACCATTACTATTTATTTTTAGTCTAAAACATACAGCCGCTGCCAATTCGAACATGCTTTGTAGCTTGTTACTGGAGGAGAAAAAAATAGTTAAATGAGATTTTAGACACAACCACTCTAATTATTTGTATCTTAATTACTAAAGTTTATATTTAGATGAGAAAAATGACTAGTTTAGAGAGATGACCTCACTAATTTCTTGATTCGCTGAAAAGAATTGATAGTAGCAAGCTTTTTCTTTCTATTCTCACTTTTAGCTTACTAAAAAGCTGATATATATATATATATAGACTAAGTATGAAACAAGTTTGCTTGTCAGGAGTGTTGTATTCTTTCGGGACACGGTAGATGGTTTTTTGATATAGTTAATAGTTTTTATTTGTGTTTTTTATATAACAGTGAATAATAAAGGTGTTAATATAGAAGGCGTATATCATTTTAAATTTAAAAAATTCGTTTCAAGATATCGGTCTGTTTTAATATTTAGCTTTTTTTCAGACGCTACGAGCCAAAAAGCACGAGACAAAAGATAGGACGAGGTCCGTTATCTGTGCCTTTTGCGTCCTTGCTGAAACTCTTGATGGTTTTAAGCATCTGCATTCTGCAGTAACGCACCAAAGCACGCCATGTGGGGGTTGAAAGTGCAATCCTGCACACGTTCGCAATGCAAGCCGCGAGCCGTATCTGTCCGTCCATGGGCATGAGCCGTCCCTGTATAGACAAACGCATGTGTCGACGTGGGCCCCTAGGCTTCTTCTAGAACCCCCTGGCATCTCCATGCATCCACCGCCGCGCACAGATCTCGACGCGTGCGCCACCGTCGATCACGGAGCGCCGCCACCACCGCGCATAACTCACTCGAATACTCCATCGCTAGTCACTCCTCCCCCACTCCGAGGAAGCTTGGCTTCTACATCACTCGACCATAACTACACCACCAGCCACAGCTCAACAGCATCGTCATCGCTAGCTATCTCGTGCCCCCGCCGCGCGCTAGCGTCACAAGCCGCACGTCGACGCGCGCGACACCCAATAAATCGACGTCGGAAGGCGGAGAGAGAGCGGCGGCATGGGGGCGGAGATTAGGATCCTATTGGCGTTCTTGGCGCTCGCGGCCGCCGGCACGACGCGCTGCGTGGCGCAGCTCCAGCAGGACTACTACGCCGCTGTCTGCCCCGACGTGGAGCGCATCGTGCGCCAGGCGGTGACGAAGAAGTTCCAGGAGACGTCCATCACCGTCGGCGCCACGATCCGCCTCTTCTTCCACGACTGCCTCGTCGAGGTTCGTTCGTTCCCCTGCCTCTGCGATGCACATTTTGGGCCGTGCGCTTAATTGTTCGTTTGTGGCGTCTGACGACTGCGCGCAGGGATGTGACGCGTCGGTGATCTTGGTGTCGGCGGGGAACAACAAGGCGGAGAAGGACCACCCGAACAACCTCTCCCTGGCCGGCGACGGCTTCGACACGGTCATCAAGGCGAAGGCGGCCGTCGACGCAGTGCCGCAGTGCACCAACCAGGTGTCGTGCGCGGACATCCTGACCATGGCCACGCGCGATGTCATTGCCCTGGTACGTGCGCACACGCCACAGATGATACTTTCCATCGAGATCCACGGAAAGCTTTCGAGCTTTTGGGGATTCTCTGCAGCAAAGACTCTGAGAACTCTGCATCTTTATTGTCATGGTTTGTGTAGGCCGGTGGGCCGTCGTACGCCGTGGAGCTCGGCAGGCTGGATGGGCTGAGCTCGACTGCGACCAGCGTCGACGGGAAGCTGCCACCGCCGTCGTTCAACCTGGACCAGCTGACGACGTTGTTCGCCGCGAACAACCTTTCGCAGATTGACATGATTGCTTTATCTGGTAAAGCAATAATTAAAGCTATACTCCCAGTAACTGCTATCCAAATTTTATTCCACTTTAGCTGTTTTACTCCACATAGAGACTAGTTTTCCTTGTTCTTCTGTTTCATGTCTTACAAGTCAAGCAAAGGGTCCAAGCCCAACGCCCCAAACTGTGCAATTAAGTACAGCATTTTGTGTGGGCTCAAGAGATTTGTTTCGACGGTAAAAAATATCTCATCCCTAGATTAGAACAGACAAGTTCATTTATCACAGTAAACGAAAAGTGATGGGGTGTGTGCGTGGCAGTGCCACTGTAGCTGGTCAGTAGATCTAAAGGGAGTCAACTGTGGAGACTGGCTGGATAGCCTTGCTTCACGTGAAAGAAAGGTCAGCCTTGTATTATTGTATACTATATCCTTACATCTTAGCCATAATCAAGCCCTGACGGTTTGCAACTGAGGGAGCGTCCAGCTCCTTTATTTGGGCCCATCGATTGGCAAACTACGGGCCTGCCAAAACGAGCTGTCGTCGCAGGAAAAAGAAAACTTCAGATATCAGTGTCACGTAGTACTCCTATCTTTGTAGGAAAACTGCAAAGATCTGTGCGTGATTCACTCCATGGATCTTAGCGGGTGCTCATTTCGATTTCTAAAAGCTTCAGCTTTTTTTTCACTATTCACTACACTATTCACTAACTCAGCTACAGTAAAAAAACCAACTACAATGAAAAAAAATCAAAAATCATCGCTAAAACGATCACCGCTTTATCCTAAGCTAGCTCTGCTCAGAGAAACTCAAATGCTCTCCGTGCCTTAAAATTCGTACAAAATTCGCCTGAAACATAAAAGCTGAGTACTTTTGCAGCGGCGCACACGGTGGGGTTCGCCCACTGCAGCACGTTCGCGGACCGCATCCAGAACGAGTCGGTGGACCCGACCATGGACGCCGGGTACGCGTCGCAGCTGCAGGCGGCGTGCCCGGCGGGCGTCGACCCGAACATCGCGCTGCAGCTTGACCCGGTGACCCCGCACGGCTTCGACAACCAGTACTTCGTCAACCTGCAGAAAGGGATGGGCCTCTTCACCTCCGACCAGGTGCTCTACTCCGACGACCGGTCGCGCCCCACCGTCGACGCCTGGGCGTCCAACAGCTCCGACTTCGAGCAGGCCTTCGTCGCCGCCATGACCAACCTCGGCCGCGTCGGGGTCAAGACCGACCCGTCGCAGGGGAACATACGCCGCGACTGCGCCGTGCTCAACTGATTGATCGATCTCTGAAGCGTAAGCTGCGATGCATGGAGGATCTCAGTTGTTCATGGTTAGTTGGCCACTTGGCGGTGTTGAAACTATATATACTAGCTTTTAGAGCGCAAGTTTCAATCGATCAGAATCCAGGAGGTTAATGGAAAGAAGTTTGTTTTGAGCATTTGATAGTGGTGAATTACCTAGGCCAAAGGTATTCGTTTTGCTTGTTTCAAAAATTGTGTTCGTTTTGTGTTTAACATTGGAGCAAGATCCATTCCAACATTTTCTTCATTACTTCATATAAATGTTGGATGCACTGAGTCTTCTTTCCACAAAAAAAAGATATGGTGGGTGCATGCGTGTTGCAATAACTATTAGTCCAAAATACTAAGAAAATGAAGTGAGAACATAGGCATGATCCAGACAGGTGAGGATGACAGCAAAACAAATACAGTGTTCCTCATATAGTTGGGTACACCGCCATGCGTGTACAAGTTGCACACCCATCAGAAAATGACTTTCCTGTGGAGTTCTCCAATACAAGGATACTACATAAATCAAGCCATACTCGACTCCAATAAATGCACTAAAAATATTAGCTGGGACAAAACGCGGAAAGCAATGCATTTTCTAGAGCCCAAAGGGGGAGAAAAATTATCACCACACGTTCTATCAATGACTATGGAGCAGTAACATTCTGCTATTCAACAGAACACAAGCAGTGACATCCGTTTGTCAATAGCTGCAAGACATTATTCTATGGTGAATTGGTGATTTCGACATGACATCCACGTTACCATACACCAGGAATTAAGCTTGGATAACTTTTGCCCAATCCTGCTGGCTTGCTCTGAGCCTCCAAACAACTTGCCTCCCAACAATCCAAGCTAAATTGCTTTCCATGCTGCCCAAAGTGGTTTAATTAGCGGATAAGTGTCAAGAACCTGAGGAATCAGTGCCAAGAACTCTGTCTCAGAGACTAGTACTTCTGGTACCCCCGGTGAACGCATTACGGAGGTGATCGGAATAACGATGGTTTTTGGTTTTTAATTGAAAACATCAGTAGTTGGATCAAAAACATCAGAATGAGTTAGTGGATAGTGTAGTGAATAGTGAAAAAAATGTTTAAAACAAGAAAAAACAAAACGATTACCCCGTACACGGATGAACTCAGCTAGTGCGGTATGACTGTTCTCATACGCGGAGAAAGTAGCATCTTTCCGAAGCAAACGCAAGCAGAAAGATGGCGTGACACCGACACGGACATGGTGCGTCCAAGGCCTATCCCAACTGTAAGTTGATGTGAGTGACAGCCAGCGTCACGGACTCACGGTGCATGCACGCACGAAGCTTAGTCAGCAACAGCGCCATGTATGTTCACATCGGCGACCGCGACGCTTGAGAGCGACCCACTCAGCGCCAGCGTGCACACGACGCACCCGCGAAAGGGATCAAGACACGTTCAGTTTAGTTTTTGATTTCTATTTGTTACTATTTATTAATTTTATATTTTTTTCTTTTTTATTTTAAAGGTTTTTTTATTTTTTCTGTATTCCTTTATATTATTTATGATTGGCTAACATAATTTTTTATTTTTAAATTTTTTAAATTTAATTATACCAAATAAACTAACTCAGTTATAGAAAAAAATAAATCAACTATAATAAAAAAAGTTAGAAGTCAACACCATCTGAACACCCCTAAGAAAGTCTATGGTATCAAGAAAGCTTGTAATAGGACAATCAAGATGCAACCCAATCAAGAACAGTTTGGCTAGCATTTTCTAAGAGCTTTTTTGTATGCAGAAACTATTTATGGTTTAAGTTAAAAAAGGAACGGTGGATGATCTCTTGGGCTGAGGTAGAATAGATTTATAAGCGATGGTACTAAATGTAGTACATCCATATACTAGTGAAGCTTTCGTCGAAGGCAAGAATGTCATTGGCCCAGATCATCTGAATAACATGATCAAGGATCATGTCCTTCAAGTTTTGCCAAACAGTTGCATCTAGGAATTTTCCCATCCCCTCCTAGCTGAATCTAACAGGTTGTGCAAGTAGTATGACGAAGTTTAAGCCGCGGCACCCACAGCTTTTTACTGTATGATTAGTCATGATTAAGTACCAAGGAACAAAAGTTGATTAAAGTGGTTTCTAACCTCACTATCTCAGCTAGTCGACTTAGCTACTTATAGAAAAAACACCTTGCAATCCCTTTTCCAGTTTCTTCGGCCCTCTCGCGGAATATACCTCGTGCTTCATATATCATGCACAAGAGAAGTGTAAATGGTGCCTTTAAAATTTTTCCCTAAGTATTCATTGATATTCACTCTAATAATTATGAGAAACTATAAAAATCAGAGACCAATCACCACACAAAAATCCAAACAAAAAACTGATCAAAACCTCATTCATTTTGCCTGGCTATCTGATTGCTATAGCGATTTTTGGTCAAATCAGTGAACAGTAGCGGTCAGACCATTGTTGTAGTGTTTTGAACACGAGCAGTAATTTCAACAATCTTTCATAAACGAAACTCTATTAAACTTTTGATCCGCAAATCCAAATAACATGAAAATTACATCTTCTCTTGGATATCACAAACCTATTGCGACAAACGATCGAGAAAATCGTTGTCAAAGTTATGATATTTTTTAGTTTGAAGGAAGGTTGCATAAAAACCTAGCAAAAATAAAAAAACAATGAATATGACTTACTCATGGGTAGAGGATGGCCAAGATAGCATAAATGTTTATTCACATATCACAGCAAGTAAGGACACAAAAGAAATCAAACCAAAAATGCCTAATCACAAAATCACTTGGGGAGGTTAAAAACAAGCAAAAACCAAAAAACTTCATGAATTTGCTATTAAAGTACCAGATGGATGGCAATTTATTTTCATAAGCTTTTCTCCATCTCTTATACATTCTTAGCATAACAAGATCAAGAAGAGGGAAAAACTAATCAAATAAAGAGCAAATCAATCAACACAAGAGATATTTATAGAGATGAACAAATATTGATGTATTGCTACTTAAATAGAAAAGTTTTATAGCCATTTCACCGAACAAAGAACACACCGCAATACTCTTCTCTCAAACCTTAACCCTAACATATGAACACTTGGTCTCAAGAGATGAAAGTTTAATGGTTAACAAGTCTCCATCTTAACCCATTAAATAGATAGGATAGCTAGCCACATCTAACACTTAGTGGATACTATCAACTTAGCATAATGAGAGAAATCCGATAACCCTCACACACGAATTTTAATTCACACACTATATTTATGCACGCTTTTCAAAAACGTATAAATTTGAATCTGCTAAATTATAAGCTTTGATCCAACTTGATCATACTAGCTTCTCTATGACCTAAACCGTCTTTCAAAACTGTTTTCAGTATTTTAGTCAAACTACCAAAATATCCTTCCATTGACCCAATCTTTTTCTTTCATTGCAAACAATTATCATGTTTGCCATTGTAGATGCACATTGGCTTGCCACGCATTGGCAAGTCTCTCCTATTTTGACTCTACTGGATCACATCTCACTTGAACTAACTAAAGCACATGGTGCAACACACCATTCGAACCTCCCTTGAACATTTCCCATCTTTCTGGGCATTCCCGATAGTTATGGGCCTCGTCTCCTTTATGAGTATAGCCCAAATTCTCGTCATTAATTGTGATTGACTTCAATCGATCCTACACATTTAAAGACAAAGAAATCATTTTTTGACATAAGTTCTTTACAACTTGACCCACGTTAACAATAATATGTCTCATAAACATATAAGCCTAGACCATGGTCACCAAAAGTCATTCTGAGACTCAAAACCGTAAAAATTCAAGAAACCAGCCGAGCCGGACAGACAAACTTTGGCCCTGCTCATTTTGGCTTAAAGCCAGTTTTTGTTTTTTTCACTATTCAGTAATTTTGTCTTTTTTCTGATTTTTTAGATTTTTGGGCTTTTTTGACTTTTCTTTTTTTTTTCTCGTATTCCTTTGCATTGTCCGTGATAGGCTAACATATTTTTCTATGTTTAATTTTTTAAAATTTAATTATGCCAAATAAACCAACCCAACTACAATAAAAAAAAAGTCAACTACAATAAAAAAACCATAAGCCAACACCATTCCGCCCCCTTTATCCAGTCTGATCGGTTGCCCACACTGGTCAAATCATTGCCCATTACTGGTTCAATCCAGAAAAACCTAGCGGTTAAACGAGACTCAAGAGCATGCAAGACAAAACGTAAATGCATGGTCTGACGACAGAGTCAATTAATGCATGCATGCATGGCAACAATGCAACTCAAGAATATGCAGAGACATTTTTAAACCATTTACTATAGCTCTGACCTAAGTACATGCATGCATGGCTTTCTTTTGACTCACGAAAATGCAAAGCAACATGTACGGCTGACTTACAAACAGCTCTAGAAATTCAACAAATTTGTAATTCAAATTTCTAAACTTCCTAAATTATAATGGTTCATCACAGCATAATTCAAGATCCTCTCACATGGTCCTTCAATATGTGTCTGTATGTCATGTGGCATGAGGAAGCTGTTGGGATGCTAGGTAAGCTACACTAGCGCAAAATAAAATTTTCTACTACGTATATCAGGAAGCCATATGAGTAAGATATCATAGATCATTACCACTAGACACGTAGTGCAGCAAAAAAAGAATTGAAGTAGTCGGTTCAATGTAGTGCGCATGCAGTGTAGTGGAAGTAGTCGATCATCCACAAGCAGTAGTCAATCTTTATAAGCCAACCATCTCCTCCTTACGATCATCCCAGTTAGCGCTGTAGTCGTAGCAGCATCTCTACCGAAGTCCACACATTTAGAGATAGAATATCATGTATAGGTGTGCTAGCACCAGCACGCACAACAGGGGTTTGGAAAGATACCTCCCTCGGCCCCACGCTTATCTTAATATATGACCTCCAATCAGATGCTTATCCGATACTATTAGAGATTGTATCCAACTCGTAGAGTCTCTGACTAGATCCTTTTCCAATACGAGTAGAGATCATATCCTACTTGGAGAGTTTCTAACCGAATTCTTATCCAATATAAGTAGAGATCATATCTCACTCATAGTCTATTATCCGAACCATCATCATTTCAACCCGTTAACTGTGTGACCCTATATGTTTATGTATATTTGGTCATGACCTGAAAACCCCTTTTCGATCCATAAGTCGGTAGTAGTCTCTAATAGGATATAGTAACTTTCAAATATGCATAAAGATTATATCAGACAAATCTTTATAGTGTTTATGTATCGATCCCTTTGCCTCACGATACCAAAACAAACTTAAGGCGAGAAGAGTGTCATGCTATGATAAGTCGATTCTTCACTTGAACCTGTAGTGGATTGTTCAGTTTGTAATTGACTCAATTATATTCAGTATGGCTATGCATTTTCTTAATCTAACCACATCGAGAGGCTCAGAGATATCTTTCTTATTATATAAGAGGGGCAAATTACATCTTAATCGATCATATTTCTTTGCATGTTTCATAGTAAACCTGAAATCTATCTTTATGACTATCCAATTACAAAGTAGTGTTTAGTAACTCCTAAGTAAATCGTTACACATGTAAAAAACTATAATAATTTTAGGTCTAAGGATACTACGTATACTATATATAATACCAACTGATAACACTTAAAAATATAACAATTTCTGTAGTGTCTCATGGTAGGTCAATCTAACACCATGTTTTCTAATATGTGTTCACGTTATTGATTGGATATCCCTATATCTATTATCTGTGAAATATGATTATCATCAATACATGTGCTGATCTATAAATCATAATACTCTCACGTAATGGTATAAGATCAGGAATAATTTAAAATAACATCAAGACATGAATAAAAAGTTCTACAAACAAATCATATACTTATTGATCAATATAAAAGATATTTATTCAAGAGATAAAATAATATATTATTCAAAAATATCAAAACACATAGAAGTGATACAATTATTTTCATGATTGCCTCTAGAGAATATTACTAACAGAAGTATGTCATATGTGGAGTGTAAAAGAAGTAAATAATTTTTTATCCGATCGACCGACTAAAGACTTACGGAATGAAATATAAATAGAGAAATAAATATCCGGTACTATTATGTTTGGCTTCAACTTAAAAAATAAGAAATAAAATATAGAATAATTGATATCTATCTGTATGTTCTCTAATTGCACCTGAACCGTGCTGAGGTACGGCCGTACTAGTTAAAAGTGAAAGCAAGCATACACTGGAGTCTGACGAGTATGTGGTTGAATCATGAGTCGGCGATGGGCAGCTTTTTTGGATGGAAGTGCGTTCGATTACTAGCTGAGCACTTGAACATCAGTGGCTGTACGATGGATTGAACAACTATTAGTTGTCTAATTGGTGGTATATCCTTTTTTTTTTGAAGGAATTGGTTGCATGTCCTGGTGAAGATCGAGATCAATTATCCAATTAATTTGCCCTGGCCTACAAACAATGATTGATGAGCGCCTACTTTTGAACTATTTTCAATAGCAATATTTCTGAACCGTTTTCGAATGGAATTGGACAGTTGGTGGTAAAAACCGTCGATTAAATCAAATTTGTTTTCAGTTGAATCCCTAACAGTCTCCATCGATCACGGAATACTTCTGGCAAACAAATTACCGAGGATCTTCCTACATACTTCGTACAGCTTCTAATCGAATGGCTTTCTGAGATTAATATACACTGGCTAGTAGATGATCGCGCGCCATCGTGCCACAGGTAGCACTTAAATCAAAGGCAAGCATGAGATATGATGATGTAACACCGGTCCGAGATCATATACTGAGATACGGTACACCGCCCCTTTCACTTCACCGGTCTGGGGTCTGGACGGACGAAAAGGCAAAGTCGAAACCAAACTTGGACTTTTTTTTTCGCGGAGCGGTTACCAGCTCACGTCGCCCGAGCCGTCGGATCCCCGCACGCGGCAGCTCCCCAGCGCGGGTGCCAGTGACCCGAGGGAACCCCCGACCAGGGGCGTCCAAATCAGGTGACGAGGCCTCGCCGACGGACCAGGGGCGTCCAAACCCAAGTGTTTCTTGTGATCGCAGCACGCGCATCCCCCAGCCGACTCCCGTGCCGCTCGCTGCCTCCAGCTATAAAAGCTCGCGGCCACGACCAAAGCTGGCCACGACTCCGGCTGGGCCTTTTGCTTCTCTGCTGCGCCGAGGCAGCGGGCGGCAGGAGCTTGGCCAAGGAGAGAGAGAGAGGAGAGGCCAAGAAAGCACAGTTCCGGGGAGAGAGGGTAGGAGCGGCCAAAAATTAAACCGAGAGAGCAAGATGTGCATGGACCGAGCTGCCGTGCCGGTGAAGACGGTCTGGCTCGCCATCACCTCCCGCCTCGGCCTCCGGCGAACCACCGGTACGTTCACTGCTTGAGCTAGCTCCTCGGTCGTTGTCTTCTTTCTTGCCAACGGCCGGGGTCATATATCTCTCTCCGTCGTCGGCGGCGGCGGCGCTGTTGGAAAATTGATACTTTGGATTTGTTTCTGATGGATCGATTGACTTGCGCTGCAGGGCTGAGGAAGCTGAAGAAGGAGGTGAGGACGTGCGAGTACCGCGACGTGCACGTCATGTGGGAGATGCTGAGGAAGACGGACGCTCCCGTGCCCTTGGCGGAGAAGGAGGCCGCGGCGGCCGCGGCCGTCGCGGCGGCCGCCGGCGCCAGGAAGAGGAAGGCGGCGTGGAGCCGGTTCGTCTCCTACTGCTGCGCGTTCTGAGCGATGGACTGAGCCTGAAGAATGAACGGCGTAAAGAAGCATTTTCTACTGGTTCTCGATCGCTGGGGAAAGATCAAAGACCGCAAGCTTTCTGGTCTCGTGTCTCGATTTCAAGCTCGGTTTCGGCTCTCGGCGAGCTTCGAAGGAGCTCTTCTTGTTCTCGATTCGAGACTGTCCTGGCGAAGTTTTGAGAGACCGATTGTCCCGGCGAGGAGGGGCGAGAGAAATGGATGGTACATATGCAGAAGTTGGAATAAGAGTAGAGAGAAAGAGGATCGCGAGTTGATCGATCGAGATGTAAAAAAAAAAACTCAAAAACAACTTTTGATTTTTTTTTTTTTTGCTTGTGCCAGTGAAAATTCTCTTCAACAAGAGATTTCAGTCAGTGAAAAGATTTTCCGTCTTCTTCCTACTTTTGCTTACTTTATCCTCTTATTACCAAGGTCGTCGACGAGAGGATACATGTGTACCAGGAGATATATAGCTCGAGTACAACTGGAATGATCAGAATGAGCGTGCGAAGATGAGCGAAGCACGTACCTTTTTTTTAGGGCTGGGCTGTTGCGATTGCTAACCCTTGCAATTGACGTACTCGAGGAGTCAAGGCTCAACCAGTGCAGAACACACCGGTTTTTGTTACTTCTAAGCGACAACTTCAGCTTAACGTACGCTGGTTTGTGACAGATCCACGGAGCTAAGGATTGTACGTCTGGATCCAATGGAAAACGAGCTGCTATGCAGGTGAAAGAAAACTTGTGCAAAATTTTACAAAAGGTAACTCACAAGTGGCCGCAGACATCAAGCTAGTTCGAGCTAAAACTCAAGTGTAATAGAGTGGGACTGTGGGAGGTGAATAGCGCGATAAAATTTTTCTCTAAGTATTTATTAAACCTTCACTCAAATAACTACAAAGTTATAAAGATTAGAATGAAAAACCAACACAAATTTCAGCAAATCAAGAAATTAAAAACTGATAAATGAACAGTATTTTCAATAGTTACTAAGGTATAACCATTTGCTACAGAAAAAATGGTATTGCCGCTACAGTACCCTTAGTACTAACGCTGCTACAGTAATTTCATGATGAACAGTGATTTCATCGCGATTTCACGAGCGACAAATTCATGTAACTTTTGATCCGTAAACCTAAATGATATGAAAATTTGCAACGATCCTCTTTAGGATATTAGAAATCTATTCTGATAAACGATCGTGAAAATTATTACCAAAGTTAAGACCTTTCTAACATTAAAGATAAATTACATAAAAATCGATCAAAAATCAAAATCAATAATCAAGACTTGCTCCTGGTTAGAGGATAGCCAAGATGGCTTTGAATATGTTTTCACATGTCACAGTAAGTAAGAACACCGAAGAAATCATTCTAAAAACTCTCGGATCAAGAAATCACTTAGAAGATCAAAAACGTGCAAAAACCAAGATGAACTTGCTACCAAAGTGCCTAGATAAGTGGAGATTAATTTTTAAAAATTAATTTCATTTTGCACGTCATTGGCACAACAAGATCAAGAAAAGATAAGAGAAGAGAAAAAACTAAAAAAGCCAAGTGCAAATCAATTAAGATAAGACATAACTATGGAGATGATCAAAGATCGATTTTATTGCTACTTGAGAAGAAAAATTTTACAGTCACTCTATCTTGGAGGACAAAAAACCCTTCACTTAAACAGACCAACCCACATGGGGCAACCCTACTGTTCGAACTTGCTTTCAATATTTTCCTCCTTTTTCATGTCATACTTGAGGTCGCCATCTCACCTGGCATCCTTGGTCGTTTTAGGCATCGGCTCCGCCATTAGCATAGCCTCGATCCTCGCTGTTGACTGTGGTTGAATCTAAACGACCCTACGTATTTGAAGACAAAAAATTATTTTCAAACATAAATTGTTCACAACTTGACCAAAATTAGTTAAAACATGCTTCATGCTACAGTAATGCACTGACCTAGATCAACCCAACTCAATCCATGATACAATTTCCCAAAATCTCTGAGCTTCTTCCTCTGCTGGTACTACCGCACCTTGCACCTCACAATTTGACATTCTAGTAAAAAGCTACCACCAAGTGAAAATGTAACTACTGTCTAACGGTATGACCGGCACCATGCTGCGGTACTACCGCATAGTGGTATGACCGCACCAAACCGCAGTACTACCATTTCCTAGAAAAATTTAGAAAACAATGCAGACAAAATGCAACTTTGCAAAATTGAACAAACAGCCCACAAAGCTTGTAATAGTTCATTACAATATTATCTCGGACCATCTCACATGGTTCTTCAATCCTTCTTTGATGAGCGTAATCTCGATCCTTGCCGTTGACCGTAGTTGACTCTAAGCGACCTGCACATTCGAAGACAAAGAAATTATTTTCAGATATAAATTCTTCATAACTTAACCCACGTTAGTCAAAACATACTTCATACAACATTAATATACTAACCTAGGTTAACCTAACTTAATCTATAACTCAATTTTCTAAAATCCCAAATTTCTTTCTTGGCCAGTACTACCGCCCCACAGGCCGGTACTACCGCATCTTGCACCTCACAATTTGACTTTTCTGGAAAAAAGCTACCACCAAGTAAAATCAGAACTATCCCCTAATGGTATAACCGGCACCATACTACGACACTACTGCATAACGGTATAACTGCATCAAACTGCTGTACTACCATTTTCCAAAAAAAATTCAAAAAACAATCCAGATAAAATATAATATTTACAAAACCAAACAACCACTCTACAAAACTTATAATAGTTTATCACAATATTATCCGGAACCGTTTCACATGTTTCTTCAACCCATATGATTCACCTATCCATAAGTACAGCATATGGAAGTTCATGAAAGTTTTCACGTAAAAATAACAATGGAAAATCCATAAAATCGCTCCACTCTATAAACACACAGCAGGGGTAACTTATGGTCCTTGTATAATAATGAAATAAATAGACTATATTGATCACTCTGTAGCCCTTCGTCCGCGACTCGGGGATATACTGGAACTCTTTTCATTTCTCTCCTTCCCCGGTTTAAAAAAAAAGAGAGTAGAATATAGCACTATTTAAAGTAGATGCAGCAGCCAGCAATGCACTTCTATAGCGGTTTTACTGTACAGAAATGTCGGACCGTTCTCAATTTCCTGAAGGGGGAAAAAAGGAAAAGCTAATCCTCACAGCATTTCAGAAAATGGTTCTGGTGAATTATGTTGATTTTGGTATAAAAAGAGGGGCTCAAATCTCATGAAAGCATCGGCTTATGAAATGGCCGAATAATGCTTGTGCACACGTCATATTCACTAGAAAACGATGGACAGAAAAAAAATAAAAGGGGAATCTCATGCCGTATTGATTGGATGAAGACATCTCCATTTTCTTTCTGAATATCTCAGAATTGTGCACATGAACATTTTAAACTATGCAGCTGATGCGAAACTGGTATTCAATCATATAAAAATGTTCAGCTTTTGTCTTTTTTATCAGACCAAGAAGATCTGTCCGATTCCGGTTTCGTAGAAACCCAAAACATCACTAGTATTTCTCTAAGCCTAAAATAAAGTCTGGAACAGAAAACAGCACACACAGTATGACAGAACTGAAACCAATGTATTTCTTGTGCGAGTTTCAGGCACTTTTTTCAGCCACAAGTCATTATTAGATTTATCATACAGTCCCAACTTCCAATTCTGATGGGATTGTGATTTTGTGAGGACAAGCAGGAACGTGAGCTAACGATGTCATAGTATAAACCAGATTCACGGTATTGTAGTGATTGTATTGTTTTACTCAAATTGGAAATTAGATTACATCCTTTCATTTCCAGACGAAGAAAAGTTATGTTCAACAGCGACGGGAAGCAGTGCTAACCAGAATTCCTGCAAGGCTGCAATTTCAGAAATGTGACTCGAGAACCCTGTAAAAATGGCAGAACAAAGAGCTAGATGCAGAGCATATTGCAAAAATAGAATCCCTTGCAGTAATTCGATATTTTGACTGCTTGTTTGCCTCCGATAGAGTACTGGAGGGAGCAAAGTACAATACATATTTGAGCATGAAGCAGTTGATGCAAGTACAGGTAGTTAAAAAGAAAAAAGGGCATAATTGCATCTTACCGAATCCCATTCTCTTGAAGAAGTGTTTCAAGGCACGATGCACATTAAGAACCTGAAAAATACCATAAGAGCACAAGAACTAGAGAAAATGGTTTCTAACAACCATTAGAGTTCATACAACATCTACCATCTGTCACATGACTTCTGAGCCAATAGCAACTTGGGGTCAGCCAAACAACTTTGGTCACCAAACCTCGCATTTCCAGATAGCGATTCCAAACAACTTTCTTGTTTTGAGGGGGCAGCATATCAATATGACAACCTCAAATATACATTAGTTGCAGGCATGTAAATAATCAAATTGTAATGTATAAACTAAATTTCTCATACCACAAGGATATAACGAAAAATTCCACTAATGACATCATACTTTCATTAAACCTCAAGATGAGCAGATATAACTCCAGTTCTGCTTGATGTGAATCATGCAATACTGTTAGTTCAAGGATAACTAGTTCAACTACATGTCCAGCAAAAAGAGAGATTGACAAAAGATGAAAGCCAGGACATAAGCAGTACCATTCCTAAGAGGGAAAACATTATTGCGGTGCAGTCGATGCGAGTCAAATTACTCTACTGAGATATACATTGCTGAAAGAACTGATCAGTCTTTCAACCACTGCTGTGGTGAAAATTCACATTAAAGAATTGCTGCTACAAAATAGAATCACAGTTGGTAATGCAAAGCATCCTTAGTGCATTGTGTCAACAAAGAATGAATACCATCATAGCAGAATATGAATATCCAACAAATTTGTGTGTCTAGAATGTCTGGTGAAATTACCTTTGGCACAAGCCAGCAATACCATTTTATATTCTACTAGCACAAAGTATGTAAATTTCAAGTAACAGGGGCACTGGAATCAACAGAAAATTATAATACTGCAAGACCGATTTAGTTGAAACCGCAAGTATCATAAATTCCTGGCAACATAAACTGTAAGTTAGTTACATTCCCGTGTGTTAGACAGAAGTTACATTCGAGCCATAGGATAGATTTGTAAGTCCATGAGTAAATAAAGCTTATATATTTATTATTCAAAAGGGTACGAACTTGTAACCTAATTGCAAGCAGTAGTTGCCATAATCTGAATACAATGTACAGGAGCAATGGAGGTATAACTCTTATGATCACTGCAAAAAATGATTCCAATTCAATTTGCAATAAGGAAAAACGCACTATTACAACACCACAAAGAATCCCTAGAAGTATTATCAGAACATGTGTTTCATGCCAAGCATTGTAAGTGTATTTATTGACGAGTTGCTCAGTTTGAACCAGGACATCATCAACCAGCCATATCGATTCTCCCTTTTATACTGACAATCATCAATTTCCAAGAAAGAATTTATGCTACATTGTCCATCACAGCTCCCATTGGTCACATGTTGCACCTTGGAATTACTTGCTTGTGAGTAATGCAATCCTCAGATTTTGTAGCCCTGTTGGTCCACAGCCTCATTTACTTCAATGACAATAGTTTCCAATGAACTGCATCTTTTTTCGGAAAGTTCATCAATTAGAACAGGGCAATCTGGCTCATTCTCCAAATGGCATTGCCTGTATCTTTTCAATCTGTGTAGGCCAATTTGTCCCAAGCAAATGTGGATCAGATCGCACAACAACTGCAAAATCCTGCAACGTTGTACAACAACCATGATTGGGTTGTTGCAAGCCACTCATTCTAGCTGCAAAGTTCCCATTGCTCTTGCTAATTCTTCTACCACTGGACCTTACCCTCGACAGATCCATGCACGGTTTTATCAACCTCTGCAAAAACTCATCTAACCCATGATTCAAAGCATCAACACCCTGCACAGTCACTCCAATGCCATCATTGCTCAACCGCCGCTGCAAACCCTCGCACAAAGAACCTGTATCCAGCAGATGGCCGGAATCATAACATGACACCATAGGATCATCCAACCTCCGCATCTTCAGACCATCGCTGACCACAATGGAAACTCCCAATGGCGCTGTTATCGGGCTTTGACTCTGAACACATGGAGCAGAGCTCACCTGCTCCACCTCCTCCCCGTCCTCCACTGACAGCACCTTCCCGACCACCGCTCGCTCCCTCACCAACTCACCATCTCCCGAATCCACCACTGCCCCTGCATTCCCCGCCTTCGGCAGGGTGACACCCCCGCACTGCACGCTCGACGCCGTGGTCGTCCCCGACTGCCCCGTCGCCGCCTGCCGGCTCGGCGGAGGCAACCCCGCCAGCGCATTGCTTATGATCCCCCTGATAACGGAGTTGTGCAGCGCAATGTTCTCCCTCCCGATGGTGGCGTAGCACAGCCTGTCGAACTCCATCTTGGTCAGCTTCAGATTCAGCAGGCTGGTGAGGTGCAAGAAGTACTTGCTGGCCTTCTGCCGGCCGAGCCGCTTCACCAGCCGCTGCTTCAGCTCGGCGACGTCGACGCGCGCCAGCTTGCGGCAGGTCGCCATCTTCCTCCTCCCCCGGAATGCGGCCTCGCGCTCGCCGCGGTCGGAACCCTAAGAACGCAAGAGCGGGTGTTCGGATCTAATTAACGAGTTGGATACTGAACAACTTGGGGCGACGAAGCGTAGGGGGGAATTGTACTTACTTCGCGCGGCGTATTGGAGGGAAATTTGGGGAGGATTTAGGGTTCTGTGCGAACGGGGGGAGGGAGAGAGGAACGGAGGGAGGAGGGGAAGGACCGGCTGTACGATGAGACGTGCGGGTGCTGCCGGGAAGGAGTATCAGCGAGAGCGGGTGTATGGGGTCGGGTGTAGGGAGGCGAGGTGCTCGGTGTTCGGTTTGGGCCCGTTCAAAAGTGCTAGTTAGGATCAATTAGAGTAGATATAGATGGATATTATTTATTTTATATTTTATTTCAGAAATTTTTGGAATTAGAGTTGGAGTTGGGTATAGATAATACTGGATATCTATTTCTCCATTCTATTTTCGTTCTATAATACTTCGGACGGTTGGTCGGACGAAAATTATCTGCTTTTTTACATGGGACATTGGACAGTAGAGTATAATCAGAACGAACACGGAGAGACTAATTACTGAGATGTCGAAGGAAGAACACTTAATATTTTCCGTCTATTTAGATGTGACAATCCGTCTATATTATCTTGTTCTTAAGTAAAGTCACAACAGACTTCGTCATATCACTTGATATACGGCTATATACTGACATATATCACTTATCCCATATCCTATTCCATATTTTTCCTCAGAGATGCAGTCAGACATGAATAGTGCCGGATACCAATCTGCCCCTTCTGTATTCATTCCGCAAGCCTTTGGTCAGTCAGACGGAAATTATCTGCTCCGTTTGCACCCCTAATGCTAATGTCTTGTGGCTTTCGCATTTTTGCTGTGATTTTTTAGCTTTTAGCTAAAACGACATTGTAGCGTATGTTGGTTTTTTAAGTATTTAATTAAAATAGAAATACAAAGATAAAATAAAAAAATCACTATATCTCCATGAATAATGCAAAGAAAAAAGAGAGGAAATCGCATCAAGAATGAAATATATTCCAAATGGTTTTTAGGTATCGAAGCCAAAAGACAGAAGCTTTTGGTCAGGCTGAGGAAGGAAGCCACTGTGGTCAAAGGCGCATGCAGATTTGGGGCGGTCAAAGACGCATGCATATTTGGGGTGTGACTACTACTGTCAGTGGGTGGTCAGTATGAGGTGATTCAAGATCATTCAGTTTAGCCACTTTGGATGGATTCATTTAGATTGTGGCTTTGACTTTTATCTTATGGTGATACAGAGTCGCTCGATCTTCTCGATATAGGATCAAGGTATTTACGTGTAGCCTCTCGAATATGATATAGGGTCGTCCAATTATCTTGACGTAGGATCAAGATACTCACGTATAGCCTCTCATATCGTAGTGATTATCCATTGTCAATATAAGAATGAACACTCTTTAATTTACAAAAACACACATGCCAGACTTCACGACCACCAAGCAAAATCCTATTGTGCTCCCAATTCTCAGCGAAAAGGTTGAACGATCTTAATTAACAACTCTTGATTTTCCCCATTGACGACATCGGCCATAAGAAGAACAAAAGCAATTTATTTTGATTATTTAGCGAAGGTGGTCTATCCTTTACACAAACCATCTTAAGGTATTTATGGCATTCCGTATGGCAACAGCTAGGGCCATCTACTTCCGAGTCGTCCACAAGCCGAAGCAAATTCCACGGAAACCAACTGAACCAAACTCCAATCTGGTTAGACTCATAATGCTAATCAGGTTTACACGACCGAACCTTTTGATACTTCATGAACACTTGAAGAGATAGACGACATAGTAGTAGTAGTAGTAGTAGGGATGTCCCCATCATCATCCTCCTTTTGAAAAGGAGTCGTCCTCGACTCTGTATAATCTTGCCTAAAGAATGACGACAAATCAGTAATATTAAATGTAGTGCTGACCTCATAATCGTCTCCTGGATGCTCTATTTTGTATGCATTATCATTGCATCTTGGTAACTACTTTAAAAGATGATCACCACAGGGCACCAACTTTGATTTACACTTCTCCGAAAAACGTTCTTTGCGAAGGTGTATCCACACTAAATCACCTTGTTCAAACAACAATTTCTTTATAGACTTGCTACCTTTTGAAGCATAAGCACATACCTTCTTTTCAATTACTTATTTAGTCTTTTCATGAAGTTTTTTCACAAAATTAGCACGCTTTGACAAAGTGAAGCGGAATTATGACTCAAGAATTGCGTATATAATTTATATTGGACTTGTTTGCTACCTTGGGAAATCTTTCTGCTCGCTTACATGGTGACCTTAGGACAGGAAATGCATATACCTAAAAGCTAGTCGCTCGACTGACACGCTATCAAAGCACTTAGGAAGTGGCATTAAATCAAATAGTGTGATTGGTCTAAAGCCATACACCACCTCAAATGGACACAGTTGTGTTATAGAATGCATCGCCCTATTATATGCAAATTCAACATGCGGTAAACAAACTTTTCACTCTTTTAAATTCTTTTTTATCATTATCCACAACAACATTGAGAGTGTACGGTTCACCACCTCCGTTTGCCCATCGGTTTATAGGTGATAAGTTATCGAAAATAGCAATTTTGTCCCAAGCTTGGTATATAAAGTCTTTCAAAAATAGCTCATAAATTTGACGTCATGATCTGGCACAATAGTTCTTGGTATGCGACACAATCACACAATTTCTCTGAAAAATAATTCAGCTACATGTGACTCACCATCACTCTTATGATAAGGAATAAAACAGACCATCTTAGAGAATCTATTCATAACTACAAAAATAGAATCCATCCCCTTCTTAGTCCTAGGCAATCATAAAACAAAATCCATACTAATATCTTCTCAAGGTGTACTAGGAACTGGTAGTGGGTATATAAACCATGTAGATTAAGTTTTGATTTAGCTTTATAGCATGTTATACATCGTTGAACAAACCTTTCGACATCATGTCTCATCTTGGGCTAATATAAATGGTCGGCCAACATCATGTATGTTTTCTCTTTCGTAAATTGTTCCATCAATCCATCTACATGAGATTCCTGCCACAATAATAAATGTATGGACAAATCTAGAACATACAACTTGTTGACATGAAAGAGAAATCCATCATAAATATGGTACTTATCGCATCTTTTTCATCCTTACATTTAAAATATGGTTCTAAAAATTCAGTGTTGGAAGTATATAAATGTTTCAAACTTTCTAAACCAGGAACCTTTACTTCAACTGAGTTAAAAAGCACATTCTTTCTAGACAATGTATGAACTACCATATTCTCTTTGTCTTTCTTGTATTTAATAATGTATATAAAAATTTCAATGAATTCAACCTACTTAACATGTCTACGATTCAGTTTAGCTTGATCTTTTAAGTATTTCAAAACTTCATGATCGGAACAAATAATGAATTTCTTAGACCAAAGATAATATTGCCAAGTCTCTAAAACACGCATAAAAGCATATAATTTATTTTTTCATAAGCAGGATAATTCAATTATGCACCACTAAGTTCCTCACTAAAATATGTAACATATTTTCTTTTTTGTATGAAAACACCATCAATACATATTCCACCGTATATCGTCTCTCATGAATAGACTAGAATTCAAAAACCATAATCATAAGTCTAAAATAACTCACCCCAAGAAGTAATAAGTCGTAGCCAAAACCAAAAAGAAATCGGCCATTCTCTCTGCATTCTCTTCTTTTGGCATTTTTTTATCTGCCAGGTTTAACTTTTGGCATATGAATGCGATTCGAGAAGGAGCATAATTCCGAGTAATTTTTTTCGTGCCCAGCCTTTTTCCCCCCTGCGTTGTCCGTGTGCGAATATCTGACCCCTGCTCTTTTTCTTCGTCAAAAACTGAAGCAGAACATAACATCTGCCAGTCCCCGTTTGGAATATAAGAATCTTATAAGGTTTTAGAAATAACAATCAATTTTCTACGAAATTCTGATGTTCCAAACAGGTCCGAAGGCATGCGAATTACAACTGGTATTGAGATACTTCATCCAAAAATAAAACTATATGAAGGTACAAATGGATGCATGTGGTAGAAACAAATGAAGCGACATTGTAAAAGTCCGTAAGTTTCCTTGTTGCTGATTTTGAATGGACTTTTTGGGTGTGAAATGTGGTGCAGACTAGAGCCCCGATGCGATGTGATGGTATCGCATTCGCATGTTTCATGCTAGTCTGCAAGTACCAGAGCTAGAAACATATACCCAAGTTGGTCTGGGCCCACTTAAAGGAATTGTTGGTTTTGTCCATAACTCAACATGAGGCTTGATCCACAATAGGCCCAAGCAGACAAATAATGGGTCTATCCTTTTTTTTCCAGTTTTTGGTGCTTCTACATTAACTAGTTTTAAACAGATTTTATCTACATCCGCTAAAATCATACATGAGTTATTCTCTCTCACAACCTCTCTATCAGCTGTTACTATTTATCAGCTATAGCAAAAAACTACTAGCTACAGCAAAAAAAAAAAGAACAGGTTCTTCTTCCCCACTATCATCAGTGCGACACCGTGCCAGTGCGCCACATCCGTACGTGCTACGTGCCAGAGCAGTAGAGTACGAGTAGCACACCGAGTTGCCTCTCTTTGGATGATGCGGCCCCGGAAGGTTTCTTCCCTCTAACGACACTCGTGTCGACGGAACAGAAACAGCTGCGGACGTCGGCGCCTTTCGCTTTCCACTCTGGAAAGGCTAGCACCGGCATTTGGATTTGCATGGAAAACTGGGGCATCCTAATCGCGCTAGCATTTTGAAACCCTTACAGCCTATTGATCGATGCATTGCTTCGGCTGCAAACCGGACGGGAAAGCCAGAGCAATTATGGCAAGCACAAACAGAGAGTGATCTTCCAAAGTGATGCGAGCTTCCTTCTTAAGCAAGCTTAACGGGGAGAAGTGTGGCTTACTTCACGGTGCATGGCGCAGGACTCATCAATTTGACGTTTTGACAGCTTCATTTGACGCTTGGCAGGAGGAGATCGATCAACCACTAGATGGATCTAATGCATATGCTAGCTTGTCATTTTCAGTAGGGTTAGTAACTTCTAGGTAGGTTTGATGCGTTGCATGTCAACAATTCTTAGGCTTTTAACTTCGTAGGCTGTTGTCATATGTCACGTACACAGCTCGTTAGGTAGTCGTGCTGCGTGCGTTTGGTGTAGCTTATAACCATGCACACCGGCCGGGACAAGCAAAGAAAAAACTAGAGGGAAAAAATATGTGGTGAGTTGGAAGGGAATCAACAAATTTCATCAGACAAAAGGCAAGTTCCTTTAGACTATGGCTTATACATTTTAGATATAATTATTAGTCTAATAAAAAATAATTATTATTATTAAGAAAAGTAAAAAAAGATACTAGAAAGCAAAAGAAACAGGACATAACCGTAAGGAGACGGAGGGCAGTGCGTATCACGAGCGCAGGGTCCTCCTACACTCCTACCTAACGAAAAAGCGGTTTAACGGAAAAGCACTGGATAGTGTGCGTACGTCGCAGGGGAAAACGGCCGGTCAGAGTAACGTCGTACCTCACAGGGATCACAACTCGTGTAGAGGCCCACGCGCGTCCCAATTCACCTTTTGTACTCTTTTTAAATTTGTTACGCGACTGAACTGAGACTGCTTACTTAGCACTAGTACTACCCCGTAACAGAGATAGGCATCTGGAGGGCTAGCTAGCCCGGGTAATACAGAGGACCTGGCGCGTGTACAGTGTTTTATATACAGGATCTATTTTTTTTTGCTACGATTTATGTTCTTTTTGACTGCAACTTATGACTGAAATTTTTGAATTTTAACTGTTTGCGACAGAGATTACGGAAAGAGATACTCGCTTGCGATTTTGGATGATACAGATGTTGGGCTTTTAACGTGTACTATAATTAATGTGTAGACTTCATCTTAAAAAATATTCCGTTTGAAAGTTAGGTATTATAACAAAAGCCAAAAGCCGTTTTGAGAAGCTGAAAAGAACAGACCCATAGCCTCGCTCGCTTCAGCTTTTTTTTTCACTATTCAGTAATTCATTTTTTTTCTTATTTTTTAGATTTATTAGGCTTTTTTGTATTTTTCTTTTTTTTTCCCGTGTTCCTTTGCATTGTCCGTGATACTAACATATTTTTTCTATTTTTATTTTTTTAAATTTTAATTATGCTCAAAAAGTCAAATTAGCTACAGTGAAAAAAGCCAGCTGCAGTGAAATTTCAGCCAAAAGCCAGAAGCCATCGCTAAAACGAACGCCTCTGTTGTGGTTACAGACCAAACAGAGAGAAAGTGGTAGTGGAGAGTTAGGTGAGCAATGCTCTCTAGGGTCTCCCCATAGCTAGTATCGCGTATATATATCCTCACAGGGAGTGTCTTTACATCGTGCCTTTACACCCAAATATCCCTAAGGGCAATTATGTCATTACACGTATTCACTTTGGGCTTTACAGCCTCTTAACAGGCCTACCGGGGTTAGGTGGGAGCCTCCACTACAACAGCCCCCATATCTAACTTTTTGTTGATGTTTGTTAAAGGTCTTTTCTTTTGGTCTATATTGGCTTCGCTCGTTTCTATTTAAACTTTTGGTTTTTAGATTCTAGTTTATTTTTTTAAATTTTTTATTTTTTTCTCGTATTTCTTTGTATTGTTTATAATAGGTTAATATATTTTTTTCTATTTCTATTTTTAATTTAATTACATCAAAAAAGTTACTAGTAGCTATAATGAATAATAAATCACCTATAGTTAAAAAAAATTATAAGCCACAAAAAAATCTAGCTGAGCACCCATGTCTTATGTTACGACTTGTGGTTTTTTCCTCTAACTAAGCGTTCGTGCTGTTTCTTTCATTTCTTTTGCGTTAAGCAATGTTGTTTAGTAGTAATCACTTTCTCGCGGTTAATTATCTGAATTTAATCAGTTACAAAAGTTGATAACAAACCCACCACCAGTGAGTGGAATCTGTTGCCATCCAAGACAAACCACATAATTGGGATTTCTTTTAGAGCGTGCAAGGCAGCCGCATATACTCAACATATACTGTACCCACATGCACATACGTATGTATCTCCTATACATGTTAGAAATGTGTGGACACATGCTTTACTACTAAATACACACGTGTGTGTACTACTTTTAAATGGTGGACAACAGTGTTGAGTCTAGGACTTGAATGTTGGTGTACTGGTATAACGGTATAATAGTTTTTTTCATTTATTATTATTTTTTAAAAAGCTAATAATTGTTATAGTGCAATTTTAACCAAAAGTTAGTGCAATTTCAAACAAAAATTTAAACAAAAACTAGTTAAAGCATCACACTTAGGTAGTGTTTAATTTTGCGTTGGTTTATGGCCTTTTTTTACTGTAGTTGGTTAACTTATTTGGTATAATTAAATTTTAAAAAAAATAAAAATAGAAAAATATGTTAACTCATCATGAACAATACAAAGAAATATGGAAAAAAGAAAAGGTAAAAAATCCAAAAAATATTTTAAAAAATTAGAAAAAATAAACTATTGAACAGTAAAAAATATAAATTAAAAATAAAAACTAACTTTAAATCATTTTGAACAGTGCCTTATATCATTACCTGTTGTCTCCGAAAAAGCAGCCAATCAAGTACTATTTCCCTCGATTTTGACTTGACCCTTATCTAGAGTATTCTGGACCTTTGATGGCTCGATTGGGTGGTTAAAATTTAAAAACCCGTACAATTGTTCCGAATATTGGTCGCACGGGGTACTGACTGAGCTACTGATAGCTTGAGTACTCAAACTTGCCTAGGAATGGTGCCCAAACAAGCTCTATAATTATATGTTCTGTTTAGTACCGCCTATGTAAGATTAGTATACTAAGGTAGTGATCGTTTTAGCGATGACTTCTGGTTTTTGGCTGAAATTTCACTGTAATTGACTGAAATTTTACTGTAGCTGAGTTAGTGGATAGTGTAGTGAATAGTAAAAAAAAGCTGAAACTAGAAGCTGAAGCCGAAACGATCAGGGCCTAAGGTCAGCTTTTGGTTTTCAGTTTATTTATAATAGAAGTGACTTAAAATATATTAATTTCTAATTTTAATTTATTTTAGTTTTTAATCCTTTTATTTTTATTTCTTTGTATTGTCCGTGATAATATAGCTTCTTTTTTTTATTTTTCTCATAAATAGCTAATAACTGCTACAATGCAATTTTAATTAAAAATCATAATCATAAATTTAAACTAACAGCTAGTTAAATCACCACCTAAACTGAAAAAAAAGGACGAGAAAGGTAAATAACAAAAGATGCTAGCATAGAGAGCAGTGCAATTGTATGTGCATATAGACGAAGACAGGATCTGACCGAGATGACTCGCCGTTACATTCTTAAGCACAACAAAACAGACTAATCATGCATTAACAGAACACAATTAATTAAATGATTTATTAAAAGCCTCTTTGATTCACATGATTTTTACAAAAAAAAAGTAGAGTTTTGCATTCCGTAGGATTGGCTGTTGTTCACTCTTATTCACTGGAAATGCACCACTCAATTCTAGAGGAATACTATTTCTAGGCTATGATTTCACAGGAAAACTAGAATCCAATCCAACCTGAAAAATTTCATACGCTTAGAAGAGCGAAGCAAACCTAGCTACAACATGCGTAACCGGAGAGGCTGACACCACCTCACCCACGTCCCCATCGACTCTGGCCTCCTCTTGATGCGTTGTCCATGTCACTGCGGCTGTTTTCGACCTTGAACTTGTATCTAACCTCCTCTAAGAAGTTACGTCGCTGTAGCTCCCCATCCTCAACCTCCTCCGCGATGCCATGGGTGCCCTCGCCGCACAACCTCACTCGTGTTGCCTCAGGCCAAGTCGCCACAAAAAATGGGTTCCCCATATTCGGGACACATGCCATGCTCCCATCCAATTTACCGTTCCACCTCTAGAACGTCGTCGGCACCAACGCTCTTGTTAGTGCCGTTGACCATCTTCCTCGATCCTTCCGTGGCTGCCTAAGCTTTCTGTCGTCGCTCGAGCTTTTTGTCGCCACTACTGCTGCAATGTCTTAGAGATGGAAAGAATGATATGGGGTGAGAGATTGGAGGGGATAAAGACGATGGCGGACGCATCGGCTCAAGCATGAGTGGATGAGAATGATAGGGGTGGAGGGGACAAGGATGATGGTCTGTGGGCTTAGCTATAAGAGACTAATAAATTAATGATTTGTTGCATGCTTATGATTAAGCAAATGATATTAATACACATAATTAGCTAAAAGCAAATGAAATTACTATTCACTCTAAAATTCCTTTTTTCTTTTTTTTTGGGCGAATCAAACACTCAAAACCCCACAAGATTTTTGTGTTTTCTAAAAAAAATTATTTTGCACGTGTATTAGTATTTTATCCCTATGTTTTCTATTGTTACGTTTTTAGACTGTTGCGAATCAAATAAGCACTCACGTTTCCACTGTGGTACTACTATAGAGCAGGCATATTCAATTATTCTTATTCCTAGATTATTACACGGCGGGACTGTGCTGCATCCGCATACATATGCACGCATGCTGGACACCTGCGCCTGGCCGTAGCTCTTGTCACGTACAATCTATTCCATTCACCAGTAAATCCACTGTTAATGCACGCCTTCTCCTGTTGTTACTTAGCAGTTACGTGACAAGAAATATGGTACGCGCATGGAAACCTAGCCGCCACGAGCTTGGTCGCGGCCGCAGCGGCCACCGTGCCATCCTCCTCTCCCCACTTCTCCGGCATTCGCATTGGGTTAAGAAACTATGAATTTATTAATTTTTGAAAGTAATTTTAAATTTTATGATTTTTTGTGTTTTTTTATTAGAGATAGGTTCTTTCGGATTGTGGCTTATAGCTTAATTTTTAAATTCGGACTGTTCGTGAGGGGCAGTACGCAAAGAAAAATAGTCGCACACGATTTTGACCGTATAGCTGAACTCAATACACTTTTTAGTACAATCTTCCTGTTGACCTCGTCTTAAACAAATATACCGTTTAAAAACTAGTTAATGTAAGATAAGCCACAATTCATAAGTTGAAACGAAGGGAGCTTAGATCAAATTGTTTTAGTTTTTTCTCTAGCGTGTTCTTCGTCGGATTTCCTTTATCTATAATGGGTTCTATCGGACCGACTCATCCGGACGATGATGGCGACACCTACAGCTACGCTAAAGATCAACATCGGGTAGAGTTGGTAATAAATAAATCCTCTCTGATTTTCTACTGACGAACAACTGCTACCACACACAGGTCCTACATATTCATAAAGATCATTGTCAATCTACTCCCTACTTTTGTGATTGTTGACAATAATTGTAAGATCCGAAGTCTACAACATGGAAGATAAAAAAATTCAGGACTCAAGGGTTTGGTGGTAACAAATTGTTGATCTAGAGTCTTTAACGTATACAAGCTAGAGAACTTTTCTATGGCCGATTTGAAGACATCATACTTTGATGTTTGTTGGTATATGGATAATTTAACTGTACATCCAATTTTTTTCATCCCTATCCCTTTGCACGCAAACTCTCTTGAGCTACACCTTCTATCAAAATATACTCAGTGATTGTTCACAATAATTTTGTGAAATCAATTATTTTGTACTCATACCAATGCCTTGTAAGGCTACCATAAAACTAGTTTCAGCTGGAGCAACCCTCAGGCTGGATCTTTAAGTATTGTGCCGAGGCAAGATAGTATCTATCCAAATCTTAAAACTTCAATTTTCCTAGGTTGGTTTGTGGGATGAGGCGGCCAATCGCGTAGAGCATAAGGCACCACTCGTTTTGACGATGGTTTCTGGGTTCTGCTTTTATTTCATTATTCCTTAATTTTGGTTTTTTCTCTTTTTTTTGTTTTTAGGTTTTTTGCTTTTTCTTTTTTCCCTTATTCCTTTGTATTGTCTGTGATAGACTAACTCGTTTTTCTATTTTTATTTTTTTAAATTTAATTACATTAAATAAGGTATTTTAATAAAAATAAAAAATAAATTAGCTATAATTAAAAAAATTATAAACTATTATCATTCTGAGGACCCCTAAACAACTGGACCAGGAGCACATTTCCCTCTGTTTCGCACTTGTTTAAAGCCTCTCGATCGAAGCCCGTTTTTTCTCCCTCGCGTTGGGGAATGATAGTGTCGTCCCTACGTGCTATATATCAATTATCGTAGACAAACTCGAGCCAGCCACATGAGTGTTTTTGTTATGCGCGCGTTTTGTTAGGAGAGAAGTCACCCCACATGCTTTGCATCCACACACGTACTCTAGTAGTCGACTCAGATCAACCACTTGAAAAAGCGACGTGTGCGACATCTTGGCATGCTCAGGATTCCTCACCAGAGGGTTCGTAATATCTCTTCGTCATCGACTCAACCGTTTGTACTCCGTTCCCAAGTCTAACAACAGCAAAAATCACGTACAAATGAATGAAAGATCCCGTTCTATTCTACGCCATCACGTACAAAAAAAAAATCATGTAAAGCCATAGAGTCTCCTGTAAACTATGATTTTTAGTTTATAGCTATAACTTATTAGTTTAATAAATAATGATTACTAAAGAAATGGAACATCATTCCGTTTTTTTGCAGCTTATAACTTCCTTAAACAAACAAATAGGATGATTTTCTTGTCACCGTTTCGAAATAACTTATCGGAACAGACTTTTCGATGAAGTTTATCGACATTCAATTTATTTACATAAATACTAGTATTAAAGTAAAAATTTATTAATTATAGTTAAAAACCATTATTATATAGTTAAAAACCATACTACAGTAGAAGAGAAGGTAATAGAAGCTGGGAACAGAACAGATTGACTCCGGCGGCGTGGCTCGCCATCACTGCCCGTCGCCCCGCTGCCGCCGTTACGTCCGCCACACCACCACACCGCCACGCCACGCTTTATTCCGTCCCAGCCCCTCGCGCTTTTCCCTTTTTACCCTTCCCCCTGTTTCACTTCACTAGTTCCCTCTTCCTCCCACTACCCGAAGCGGCTCGGCTGCTGCTAGCCTGCTACTCCGCTTGCCCGCTCCTCTCTCCAATCTTGAAACCCCAAACCCCAGAGGCCAAAACCTCCCGAGATTTCGCGAGATCTGCCGCCATGGTGGCTGCCGGGGCAGCGGCGGCCGCGCCCCGGCTGAACCCGTCGCCGTCCCCGCACCGCCGCCGCGCCGCCTCCGCGCTCTCCCCGTCCAAATCCACCAACGCCAACAACGGCGCCAATTCCGACGCCAGGGGCGGCAGCAAGCCCAAGGCCAAGGCAGTCACCTCCCGCTACCTCCTCGCGCCTTCCTCCAAATCCACCTTCACCTCCACGTCCACCTCGACCTCCACCACCACCACCACCACCTCCTCGTCCTCCAACTCGACCTCGACCTCGGCCTCCACGCCCTCCCGCCGCTTCGCGTCGCCGCTCCCGAGGCGGTCCGTGTCCGTCGACCGGTCGCGCCCGGCGGGCAATGCCGCCGCCGGCGAGGCCGCGGGGCCCAATGGAGCTACCACCACCACCACAAGGAGCCTCTCCGTTGCCTTCCAGGGCCGGTCCTACTTCCTGGAGACCAGCAAGGCGAAGCCGGCCACCTCCCCTTCGCCGGCGCGGCGGCCGGTGGCGGCGGCGGCGTCCACCACGCCGGAGAGGAGGAGGCCCGGTGTGGGTACAGTGCCGGAAAGAGGGAAGGGGTTTGAAGGGAGCCTTAGCCACCAGAGGTGGCCAATGTCGGCGAGGGCAGCGCATGGCTTTGAGGGGAATCCGCTTACCAAGAGCTTGGACTGTTCTTTGGACAAGAGGGGCGCCGCTGTTCTGGCTGCTGTCAGGTCACTGCGGCAGTCGATGGTGTTCGAGGAGGGTGTGCGGCGGACCTCGTTTGATGGTGGGGACTACTTGATGTCGTCGGACACAGAGAGCGTGTCATCAGGGAGCAATTCTGGGTCCCAGGACGCTGGCATTGGCATTGCTCACAGACCACGCCCATCACCAAAGGGGATGAGTGTGCCTGCACGGTTCTTACAGGATGCTGCAGGCAGCAGATCGCATCGGTTTGCAGACCCAGGCACACCATTCCTGATGCATAACTCTGGGTTGGCATCGTCTCCCAGGACAACACCGGTCAAGAAATCGCTGTTGAATGGCTTTGTTTCTTCTCCTCTGAATAGGCCAATTAGGCAGTCTTCGCCAAGTAAGCTTGTGGGCAATTCATTGAGGAGAATGTCAAGTCCATCCCGGGTGAGGAGCTCCGTGGGTGCGAGTGCTTCACCTGGGTATCATCAGGGAAGAAGCTCATCTGGTTATGGATTGGATGGTGAAGTGAGAAGGAGGTGGCTTGGGGGTAGTAAGGTTGATGGGGAGCACATGTTGAGAATTTTATGCAATCGGCATTTGCAGTGGCGGTGTGCAAATGCTCAGGTTGATGCTGCACTTGCTGCACAGAAGTTGACTGCAGAGGTGAGTTTCTCTGTTCGTTGACAATAATGAATCATACGGTATACCAAGTGTCCAATCTGAGTATCTGACAAATCAATATGAAGTTCTAACATGCTATTGGCTTACTATTATGGTTTGTGAAGCAGCCTCTTCCTGTATAAGTAAAAATATGCATTTGAAAATTCATCTGTATATATGATAACATGCATGTGAAAGAGTACTGTGTATACATGACTGTAGATTTTAGAGTTTCCTGATTCATTTCAATCTAGTTTCACTAATAATTTGTGTAAGATGCAATTGATTAAATCCAAGGAGAGGGGTCTCCAGCCCGTGCTGGCAACGAACAGTGGCATGTTTGCTCATGCCTGTCTTTTGATTCTCGCAGAAGCAATTCCGTGTAATATTGACTGTAACTCCCTTATGTCTTTCATGCTATAGCTTATTATGTACTACATCTTCGTATGTATAGAAGTCCATGAAGACAAACCAGGCAATGTATGAGTAACTATCAGTCAGATGGCAGGCATCTCATCAACTCTTTTTTCAAGTGAAGAATAGCTGTAGTTGTAGCACCAAAAATATATGACAGTGGAAAGACAAAAGAAAGAACCAGGAAATCTTTGAAATGCCTGTTGTATGTTGGAGCCATAAATAAAACAACTATCAATATTATTAAACTGCTGAAGATGCGTCTTATTGCATGCTGAAAGTATGATGATTTTAGACTTGAAGCTTGAATTGTGCATCTGCACATGACATAATGAAAGTCCGTAGCTGTCAAGTTTTATTATCTTAGTGCTTAATTGAAGGTGCCAAGTAGCTATTATCAATGAAAACTACACCTAGACAAAAAAAGGTTCATTTCGATCAGATTATTTCTTCCTTCTTGCTTCTTTATCTGCTAACCTTTATTTCTTTCCCTTTTTACCAGAAATACTTATGTGACACATGGATTACTACCCTAGGCATGCGTAATTCTGTTGCTCTTAAAAGGTTTCAGCTACAGTTATTCCGAAACAATTGGAAACTCATGACAGTTCTAAAGGGACAGGTAAGAATCATTTATTTGATTTCTTCTGTGCACATAGGTTTACCGCTGCTTTCACAACTTCACATAGTCAATCTTTTGTTAGTTCATTTTAGTAGTCATGATTTCTGATAATTCATCCAATTTTCTTGAAGTATCCCACACATTTGGTTGCTAGACATTGTCAGCAAGAGAATCTTTTGCCAACAGGAAAAGAAATCTCCGAAAGAACTGTAGGACCAGCTAGCTGTAAGCAGGGCCATTTGAATACAGATTTCTTATGTTTGCACAACTGCTCCACACGGGGCCTTTTCATTCATATAATGGTAGGACCTGCTAATAGCAGACCATTTTGATACTTACTTCCTCTGTTCAATAGATTGCACATGGCCCTTTCCTATGCATAACTAAAAAGGTCAGCATGTAGCCTCTGTAGTGGTACATTAGACAAAAATGTACAGAATTACACTACTTAACAACCAGCAATATTAGCAGGTCATGACCTGGTAGAGGTACCAGCTAGTTAGTTAGATCAACACTGCCATCAGGTCATTTTGTATACTAGCACTTTTTTCCTCATATCAGTAATAGCTTTGAAGTACATTTCTCAACTTTGTCTTGTTTTTGGAAAATCTGATGAAATTTTATTGATACAGATAGCATATCTGGAGGAATGGTCTTTATTAGAGAGGGATAATGCAGATTCTTTATCTGGAATTGTGGAAGCTCTAACTGCCACCATTCTGTGCCTTCCTGTTACTGATGGAGCAAAGGTTGGAAATAGCATATCATCTTGCTTACTTCTTTACATGTTCCTCTTTCGTGGATTTAATCACAGATCGTTCTTTACTCCTTTGTAATTCGCAGGCTGATATCCAAGATGTGCAAAATGCTATTGGCTCTGCAGTTGATATCATGCAGACAATAGGAAGTTCAATATGTACTTTACTGGCTAAGGTGCTGTTTACTTTAAATTGATTTCTTATTCCTTTTTCCTTGTTACTAGTTGCTTGTCTACCATTACATTTCCTCACATTAATGATCGTGGTACCTACATAGCATAACTGGCACTCTACGGGCGCCTTATGATTTCCTGCCCTGATAGATTACAAATTGTACCGGGAAGCATAATAAGGTTTTACAAATTCCAAGTTCTCTGATCTGGAATGATTTGTTGGATTGACATATCAAATGTCAACTGTTCATGTCGATTAGGCTGATGCTAGGCAAATATTTCCCAGATAAGGTGGTTCTTGACGACCTTCTGAAGCATAGAAGATTTCTTATATAATTTTGTCCCTTCTCGAGGGTCTAGCTCCAGGATAAGTGCGTGTTTGTTCTGTCCCGCTTTCTAGCTGGGTTAAATTGGAGACATTACATAATGAAGTCATTTCACAGGTCCAAACATCTTATTAGTAAACTTTGCCACGACTATACAAAAATACACCCTCTTGTGAATTGTTTCATGTACTTTTAAGCATGCATGGAGGCTTTCATAAGAACTGGAAAGCATATAACAGCTTCTGAGAGGCATACATTTTATGAAAGATTTGTTCTGAGATGCTGCATATATTATTTCGTTTGCCTTAAATAATCTTTCATACTGCAGCTAGCTGGGACAAGTATTTTGGTGTCTGACCTCGCCAAAATTGCCACACAAGAACGAACTCTAATGGAGCAGTCCAGAGAATTGCTGTCCACACTTGCATCAATGCACGTAAGAAGCACATTCTGCTCAGTTTCAGTTCTAATCCAGGAGCAACTATTATGACGCTTCTAATTTGTACGTCTCAATTATAATAAAACAGGTCAAATACTGTAGCCTACAAGGGCAACGAGTGCAGACAGCTCACAGGAGGTTCACACATTCCTAGTTCAGACTACTCTTAACTCACTAACCGAAGTGTAGATGCAGTTGCGAAATCTGATTATCTGATGGCTTGCTGCGTGCGCATTGAGCATCTGACTTTTCTGAGGAAGCTATCTCGTTCTGTTGATACAATATAATCAAGATCCCATTGCTCTTGTCGCGGTTTTGGTTCGCTAGGTTCTGATCGCTGAGTTGAGCTATGCTAAGCCTATGCAGAACAGATGAAGTGCAACGTGTACATAGCTGTAGCTTTTTTTTTTCTTTTGTTGGTTCTAGATGAGCATTAGGTCTAACACCAAGTTACCAACTAGTTAGATTGGGTTCTTTTTTGTTCATCAGATGGCCTTCTGCGCGACATGGCAATGTAATATATCTTCTAGTGGCACTCCATTAATTTTCTTCTGTCTTGAAAGGAGACAGATTATTGTCAACTTACCTGGTTGTACTCTGGGTTGATGCCATTCGTTTCTTGTTCCCGTGGAATATTCAGCTGTGCCATATAACTGGGAGGCCAGCGAAGCGCAATCACGTTATGGCAAAATGGTGGCTGGAGAGTGGCGACCAAGACGAGTTAACTGAACAGAGCGGCAGGTGCATAGATGATGAACCTAACAGTTGGAGCGTATGGTACGAATCATATATCGCCAGCTCTGAACGCGGAAGATAACTGCGTTCCCCTTCTGAGAGAGAGAGAGCAACGTTTCAGAGCAACATAAATGGTGCACTTCACTGCGGTCACGGACACAGGGGGGATAGCCATTACAGCGCTTCCTGCCGCGCCTGCCGTTGGGCACGTACGAACGGTTACATCAGAAAGCTCCACCGCGCCCAGCCCTGGGACCATGACGACGCGAGGCCTGTGTGCGCCGGCCAACGACGGCGTCAATTGACGGAGAAGAGCACAGCACAACCGACGCAACGTAACGGGGGCATGGGCATGCTTTGGCGCTCGGCAGCCGTACTACCAGCTCGGCTGTTCTGCCAGGGATGGAAATCATTGTGCTTGATTAGTTGGTGCCTCATGATCTTGCTACAGCTTCTCCTTCATGAGATAAATCTGGAAGACATGGAAGGGTTGATGTGCTGACTCTTGATGATGGCATGTCGCAGCTAAGATCAATGAGGGGGGAAAAAAAAGAGAATCCGGTGCCTGTATGCGTGACGTGAAAATTAAACCAAGACAGTAGAAGCATATTTGAGCTGAGTTTTAAAAAATGCAGATGGTTTCCCTTTTTCTGGATCATAAATAAGAGAATGGTTTCTAAGAGGAAAATAAAATTATGCACAGGAACCGACTAAATAGTACATGTTTGAGATTTGTAACTTGTAAGACAACCCGGTATAGCTCAGCAGCGCTGGGAAAGTGCCATGTTATACCAGAGATTCGAATCCTGAAGGTGAAGAGGATAAGGGGATATTACAGACGGAACAAATATGTCTGTCTAAACTCAAATCTCAGTTCAGATATTCCTGCGCTTGGCAGTCTATAGTGCAGATAAATTACCTGTTAGCTGTGTACAAATGTACATCACATCAACAAGCACCCATCTGCTCACAATAAAAGAACAAGGCTACATCCTGGATGCATAATCTGTAAATGGGGTCAGGCATGAGATGCGACGAATCAAATGAGATGGAACTCGCATTATCAGGAAGAGCCACATGTTTTCGGTGCCTTTCATTGCGGAATCCAAAACTCCGGGCCTTGCATCCAACTCTTGAATTGAATCTGTCCTGAAGACAGTAAAAGCAGGGGTGGACCCGGAACAAAAAACAATGAGCAGAGGCACATACATATAAGCAAATAATAACCATACACTAACAAATACAGTTTAAAGTGTTCATATATAATCACTGATGGGCCAAATTGGGGCACAAGTGGTTAAACATTTGGTTACTCCACAGAAAACTAAAATATGAGTGGGGGCCTAGCCCCACTTGATCTTCTTTGGGTCCAATCCTGAGTAAAGGAGAATATCCAGCAAGTGTATTTACTTACGGGTACATATATTGCAGTGCTGATAAAGGCAGCTTGTACCAAAGAAGTCGTTACAGTGAAATGTGCTTCGATAATCAACATCAACTAGGAAGCTCTTAGAAGCTGCTTAAATGCCATTGTTGACGTCACGGGCTGAAATTAGTATTTACGCGTACTGTTCATACTCGTGAACAATACTGTGGTACTGTAGCATCCGTATATGATATGATTAGATAATTAGGATAGAGATAAGAAATATTAGTTTACTTATTAGATATGTTTACTACCTTATAAATATATTTTATTTATTAGAGATATGTTTTCTTAGAGATAGAGATTACTTTTTAGAGGTTAAGTCGAGTTATTCCTATAAAAGGAATAGCATGTATTTATTATCAATCAAGCAATGAAAATGAATTAATCTATCTCTTCCTCAAGTTCTATCATCCCAGTCTATACTCATCTCTTATCCCACCAAGCCGACACAGCCTGACCTTCCTCCCGACGTGTTTACCCCGATGAACTAAGTTTCATTATATTTGGTATCAGAGTAGTCGATCTCTTTTCACGATTTCTGCTACCATGGTTCCTGTTATTAAGTCGTTGCTTATGATAAAGGCTAATATCATCAAGATGGCCGACATCGATAAGAAGATGGCTGCCATCTTTCTCAACATGCATACCACCTTTGAGAAGATCATGAATCAAAAGAAGGCGCAACAAGAGATGGCAGCAGCGCTGTTCCCAGCAGCCACCACGGCGCCGACAGAACATGTCGTGCCAGCCGCGGTTCTGCCGACGCCTGCCGCACCCGTGCCATGCCCTGTTGCCGTGTCGCGGCAGTCGTATTGCTACTGAAGCTTTCCACGGCAACCATGTCACTACCGTGACCTATTATGGTACTATTGATGCCCGCTGTGACCGTGCCATGTCCTGTCATGGTGCTGCTGAAGGCCTTCAACCGTATGGTGGAAGCCTACTACAACGCTGCTGTGGTTGCCGTGGCGATCGCAGATGTCATCAATGTTGTTACACCTGTACATTGAGGCCACAGTATTCAAAGTCACCAGTAAATGTCATAGTATCTTGTCAACTTAATTTCTCTAAGGGCAACAGCCATGGCCGCCACCATAGCTCGAGGACGAGCTGTCACCGAAGGGGGGAGAAGTTGTTACAGGCTGAAATTACTGTTCATACATACTATTCATACGAGTGAACAATATCGTGGTACTGTAGCGTCCATATATGGCATTAGATAAATTAGGATAGAGATAAAAAAATGTTAGCTTACTTATTAGATAGATTTACTACATTATAGATATATTTCATTTATTAGAGATAGGTTTTCTAAAAGATAGAAATTATTTTTTAGATGTCAAGTTGAGTTATCTCTATAAAAGGGATAGTGCGTTTCTATTATCAATCAAGCAATGAAGCAATGAAGATGAATTAATTTAGTCTCTTCCTCAAGTTCTATCATCTCAATCTATACTTATCTTTCATCTCATCAAGCCGACGCAGCCTGGTCTTCCTCCCGATGGTGTTTACCCCAATAAACTAAGGTTTATCACAGTTGAATTCGGAACCAGCAATAAACCAGCCTGGTCATGACCTGGTAGAGGTACCAGCTAGTTAGATCAACACTGCCATCAGGTCGTTTTGTATACTAGCACTTTTTTTCTCCTCATATCAGTAATAGCTTTGAAGTACATTTCTCAACTTTGTCTTGTTTTTGGAAAATCTGATGAAATTTTATTGATACAGATAGCATATCTGGAGGAATGGTCTTTATTAGAGAGGGATAATGCAGATTCTTTATCTGGAATTGTGGAAGCTCTAACTGCCACCATTCTGTGCCTTCCTGTTACTGATGGAGCAAAGGTTGGAAATAGCATATCATCTTGCTTACTTCTTTACATGTTCCTCTTTCGTGGATTTAATCACAGATCGTTCTTTACTCCTTTGTAATTCGCAGGCTGATATCCAAGATGTGCAAAATGCTATTGGCTCTGCAGTTGATATCATGCAGACAATAGGAAGTTCAATATGTACTTTACTGGCTAAGGTGCTGTTTACTTTAAATTGATTTCTTATTCCTTTTTCCTTGTTACTAGTTACTTGTCTACCATTACATTTCCTCACATTAATGATCGTGGTACCTACATAGCATAACTGGCACTCTACGGGCTCCTTATGATTTCCTGCCCTGATAGATTACAAATTGTACCGGGAAGCATAATAAGGTTTTACAAATTCCAAGTTCTCTGATCTGGAATGATTTGTTGGATTGACATATCAAATGTCAACTGTTCATGTCGATTAGGCTGATGCTAGGCAAATATTTCCCAGATAAGGTGGTTCTTGACGACCTTCTGAAGCATAGAAGATTTCTTATATTAAGTCGTTACTTATGATAAAGGCTAACATCATCAAGATGGCCGACATCGATAAGAAGATGGCTGCCATCTTTCTCAACATGCATGCCACCTTTGAGAAGATCATGAATCAAAAGAAGGCGCAACAAGAGATGGCAGCAGCGCTGTTCCCAGCAGCCACGACGGCGCCGACAGAACATGTCATGCCAGCCGCGGTTCTGCCGACGCCTGCCGCACCCGTGCCATGCCCTGTTGCCGTGTCGCGGCAGCCGTATTGCTACTGAAGCTTGCTGCGGCAACCATGTCACTACCGCGACCTATTGTGGTACTATTGATGCCCGCTGTGATCGTGCCATGTCCTGTCACGGTGCTGCTGAAGGCCTTCAACCGTATGGTGGAAGCCTACTACAACGCTGCTGTGGTTGCCGTGGCGATCGCAGATGTCATCAATGTTGTTACACCTGTACATTGAGGCCACAGTATTCAAAGTCACCAGTAAATGTCATAGTATCTTGTCAACTTAATTTCTCTAAGGGCAACAGCCATGGCCGTCACCACAGCTCGAGGACGAGCTGTCACCGAAAGGGGGAGAAGTTATTACGGGCTGAAATTACTGTTCATACGAGTGAACAATATCGTGGTACTGTAGCGTCCATATATGGCATTAGATAAATTAGGATAGAGATAAAAAATGTTAGCTTACTTATTAGATAGATTTACTACATTATAGATATATTTCATTTATTAGAGATAGGTTTTCTAAAATAGAGAAATTATTTTTTAGATGTCAAGTTGAGTTATCTCTATAAAAGGGATAGTGCGTTTCTATTATCAATCAAGCAATGAAGATGAATTAATTTAGTTTCTTCCTCAAGTTCTATCATCTCAATCTATACTCATCTTTCATCTCATCAAGCCGACGCAGCCCGGCCTTCCTCCCGATGGTGTTTACCCCAATAAACTAAGGTTTATCACAGTTGAATTCGGAACCAGCAAACTGATTACAACATAGCATACACGAGAAATAATAGGCAGTTCAAAGGTAAACAATTAAGAGAAAGGAACAACTGAGTACCGATTACTGAATGCACCAATGTTACTTTGAATGTCAGCAATAATGTGACAAATCATGAACAATGGCCAGGGGAAAATATCACAAAAAGATGTGAAATGGAAAGCACACCAGAATGTGTGGACTGAGAGCTCAGGAGTCAGGACAACAGTTGACAAAAGGCATCATAAACTTGATATGGAGAAAGGACCAGAGGAGATTGTACATATTAATACTACAAAACTGTGAGAAAATATTTTGCATATTCAAATGCATTGTACACTAAAATATACATAAACAAAATCAGCCTCCAAAAAAAATACTTAAAATAAATAACAGAGTAGGATTAGGAGTCAGGGAGACGACAGCGTAAGTGCTTTCTTCCTTTTCCTTCTTGTGAATGCTATCAACTGGCCACTCCCACTTCTAACATACCGACGAAGTTGCTCCTCAGTTTTTGCATTTCCATCCATTTTAGTAACCTCTATGGATGGTGGGCCCTCAGCATTTTCATGCAAAGGGACTTTTAATTTCCTCCTTTTAGATATTTCATTCTGATCCGGACTGCAATGGTCCCCATCACCGGTGGATTCCTCCCTTGCTAGAGGATCGGTTGCTTCTCCGGTGAATGAATTGGCATGATTCTTTCCAATACTAGTGATCTGCAAATCTTCAGCAGGTATAGCAACAGATTTTTGCACAACTGCAGGGTCCAAAGTGCCATTCTCAATTTGGTCATCAACATTCTCTCGCAAGAAAAGATTTTGCACGGCATCAACTCTATCCTGGACAACATTGTCCTTAGATTGTGTTTGAACAGCATCTTGCCGCTCATTGCACCCTGGCACTGCAGCACCCTTTTCAGAGCCTGATGGAGGTTCAGCATCTCCTCGCATTGTACTTAACTTGTTCACCGATGCATTCAAAGTCTCTCCAAGTCCAGTGGCATTCAATGGTTCATGCATCGCCCCTTGACCTATACTATTGTTAGTTCTCATGTCCACAGTGTCCTTGGTTGTATCACCCTTCCCAGATGCACTAGTGATCTTTTGCTGTTGATCATTATGTGAAGATGATACACCCAAGATCTTGTAAAATCCTGGGCCCTCTGAAGGTTTGCTCACAGTTCCTTGACCTGCAGTGTTATCAGGATCCATATGAGTGATCTCGATGTAATTGTCCTTCATGAATACACCAATGTTTTCTTCAACTGTACCATTAATCACAGGTGCACCAGCATTCTCCTGCGATTCAGCAGTAATATTCTCTTTGATCTTATAGTTGTCCATAGGTTCAACAGCCTTCTGCACTTCCATGATCTCGATGGATGCATAGGAATTTAGCGGATGAACTTCTCCATTCTTCATCTCTGCATCTGAAGTCTCCAGTGTAGAATCCTCTGCAGATGTATTCATAATCTCAGTCATAGCATCCTCTACAGGTGTACTGATAATGTCCCGCAGATTGACTTCTGTCATGGACACATCAAGAGGATCTTGTTGCTGATGCACATCCTCAGTCCAGTTGTTGGTGCCGTCTCCTGTAGGAGGAGGCCCTAAATCAGGTGTTCCTCCTGCAGGTAGAATTCTCCTCATTTGATCCAATTGCAGTATGGTGTTTCCCTCTACGTAATCATCAGTAACTTGCTCCACTTTTGTAACAGTAGCTTGCACAGAATCCACGAAATTTGAAGAGGTTATGGCTGATTTAACACTCTCATTTCCCATTCCAGTTGGAAGAACAATTTGCATAACCTGTGTTGAAGTTGAGGGCAGAACCATGTGTTGCCACTTGTAGTTCAAGCAGCAAGGTTCATTAGTGCATGGTGTGAGAGCAAACTGCTTAGCCTTCTCTAGTTCAGCAGTAATGTACCCATCAATATCATTAAGTGATTCTTTGACCTTCTTCCCATCGATTTCACCTGATAACAATGTTCTAATTCGTCCCTGCACTGTACTTACCAAATCAACCTGTTCATGGTCAAATAAATTCATTAAAAACATATAATCCACACAAAAAGAGTACACATTTTATTCTAAAGTTCTTACCAGAACTCTCTCACTATTCCCAGATAACTGATAGGTTATGACCGGACACTCAACTGGAGTGGAGATCCATCGACGTGTAATTTGCCAATACCACTCTAAGTAACAATTCCTTGCATGAGTAGGATCTGAATTCCTGGTATTTTGCTGCTCAACAACTGAGGAGAGCCTGTTCGCCCATTGCTTAATGTACTTATCATGGTAAGTTGACCAATCCTCATCAGCTTTACCCTGCATTGTAACACGTTCAACTGCCTCAACTGGGTCTGGAATGTGCTGCATCATCCCGAATTGTAGTAAGACGCGATCAGGCACATGCATTTCCACTATTTGGAAGCAGATTAATGGAGTCCTTGATAGCCAGACTGCAGATCCAAATGTGCATAGCGCAGGCAGACCACCAATCAGATTTGGTGTGTATGGGTCCCATGTGATCTAGAGAACATCCAAAGATACAGTGATAGCATTGTGCTTCTTGTAATGTGCATGCAACAGAGATAAATATTTTTTTTCTGTAGTTATCAAAGTCATACCTGACAGTCTGATATAGTATCAAGTCCATGCCTGTAAAACTCATGGTCCATGGACCGGACATTTTCACGGTTCTTGAAGGGTACGTTCCATCTAGTTATGAATGGTATTCAATTCAGGGAGAATAAATTGAAAGAAAGGAAAGTGTTTACAAAACAGTCTGCGCTCAAAAGAACCTGCATCCAAGGGGCTGGTCATTGGTTACAGCCTTATTCTCCAATCTTTCAGGACGGCCTATCTGGATATGCTCCCATGCCCATACCTGCAATGTGTATGAATTTAACATTAGGAACTGTATTAAATGAAAGTGAAAGTTCTGCATGACTGGGGACATATACTACCTGAAGAAGAGTGAGAAAGGCACAGCAGTTAGCCTTGCCCTTCATGCTGGCCTTTCCAAGTTCTCTGTAGAGGTGAGCAAGAACAGCAGCCCCCCAGGCCATCTCTCCTGAGGCATCAAAATCACGGAGCAGTACCAAGTATCTTAAGTGTACCCGAGTCCCACTTGGGTCAGGAAATAAGCTGCACCCAATTTGGTAAAGTATGTAGGCTCGTGTAGCATGCTCTATATCTGACTGATTAGCCCCTTCTGGCAAGTTTTTAAATGTGTCATGCAACCATGCAATGTTGATAGAACCACCTTTGATCTGTGGAGGTTCTTGGCCTAGTAGCTCTAAGCACAATTGTTCCCAACGACAGTCTGTTGGGCCAGTGACAGGAGAACCATGTACACGAAGTCCAGTAAGAATTGCGACATCCTTCAAGAGCACTGACATCTCTCCAAACCGCAAGTGAAAGGTCTGTGTTTCACGCCGCCACCTTTCGACCAATGCATTTAATAACGCATGGTCCAACTGAACCCTCTTCAAGAACGACAGGTGGTAAAATCCAGCTCGCTGCAATATCGCAAGCATTCCTTCATGTCTCACCTCCCATTGGTTAAGTCTGGTGCCATGTTCAATAAATCTAATAGGTTTGTAGACCTGCAATTTTCAGGTGAAGTGAACAACAACCAAACAAGGTCAATAACCGATAACTGAGCATCTTCATGGGAAAACTTGAGGAAAAACTCGAACTGTTACCTTCCCAACAAATATAGCTTCTGATTTGTGAAGCTCCTGCTCCACAAGTACTGATTTATCAACTGGACCAGGGTCTAGGTTCTGTTCCATCTACAGTGAGTAAAGAATAGTTAGTGTTGCTGAGTTAGCACAAGTTTCTAATAAATAGTCCACTCCATAGTCTCGTATCGAGTCCACATTAGAGTCATTGTAATCGAAGCACTATAAATTAATGGTGTGGAGGTCCTAGGGGACAACACACAATTATTCCTCAAATTTCTACAGTTAGCTGTGGATATATGCCTAACCAATATAATTACAATGACCAACTTCACCAACAAAAGATGACTTACCACTTATCAATACATACCCGTAAGAGTAACGATGCATATAAACAGATACAGGTAGAAAACTAACAGGAAATACACAAACATGAGATTGAAGAATGCCAAAATTTGTGTGCTGAGCACACGGGTCACCGTTCATCTGAATCCCATGTTAAAGCTGCAAGCTCTTAACACAAAAATTGCAATGACTGAGCTCAAGTGCTAACAAAATAAGCGAAAGGCCTCCTGGCTTCCCCCACGGCACGCACACTTATCTACCACACAATCAATCATAGAAATGCCCCTAACTCACTTCAAAATCGAGTATACATACGTCATGGACAGTCACGTAGCCTACAACGCAAGGACACGTTCCAAAACACGAATATTAATTAGACAAGAAAAGATGCACTTTTTCCACTAGAGGGAGGGAGGGAGCTAGGGTTTGGTCAAACTGACCTGCGCTCGGGGCGTTGCACCGCCGAGCTTCCCGCCGGCGTCCATGGCAGCGCGCGCGCGGGCAGGTGCGACTTGAGTATTTCCTTGTGTTTTTCCCGTGTCTTTTGGGGCTGTAGATGGGAGTCGGGGAGCAGCCGAGGAGGGTCGAAGCCGGCGGCGTGTAGCGGATGGGATGCGAAGCCGGCGACTAATTGCTCGCGGGCTCCGGGTAAGGGAAGCGCCTCGCGTTGGACCGAACAGCTCGCTTGGGCCTCGCGGGCTGGTCCAACACGACGCCACGGCCCGACGCCCATCGGAGATTTTTTTACGTGAGCGAACCCATCCGCGGACGGGCCACGGCCGAGACGTGCTCACTCCCGCGCCGCGCTAATTCGTTGGCCTCCCGGCTCTCCTAGTCGTGCGCCGCAGCAACACCAATCCACCCCCCGCGCCGTGGTACATGTGGCCCGGTGCGCCCTGCGCAGCCGCCTCCTCCCCCTCGCCACTAGCGCCGCCGCCGCCACGCCTCCTCTCCACGGCGGCCGCGCGCCACGCCCAGCACCGCCGCTGTCGCCAGACACCCACCGTCTGCGCCGCCGCGCATCGGACGCGGCACGCCGGGGGGCACCGCCTCTATGGCGCGCGTCTACGCCGATGCCAACTCCCAGCGGCCCAAGGAGTACTGGGACTACGAATCGCTCGACATCCAATTGGGGTAGGGAGGGAGGGAGCTCATCCAGAACCTCTAGATGTGGGGCCAGGGTTTGTGCTGTAATGTGGCTGAACGCCTGTGCGTGCGTGCTGGGAGCAGGATGGGTACGGGGTGATGCTGAAGCTGGGGAAGGGGAAGTACAGCGAGGTGTTCGAGGGCTTCCGGTCTGGGAGCGTCGAGAAGAAGTGTGCATTAAGATCCTCAAGCCCGTGAAGAAGAAGAAGGTAGGGCTTTACGTTTGCAACGCTTGGTTACTATGCTTGTTGCGTTTCTAGTGATTGTTTAATTTGCTATGGTTGGAATCTTAGATCTTAAAGTGGCAAAATGCTGTGAATACTGTGTAGTAGTAGAATTTTGAGTTGGATGGTGCGAATTTAACTTACTAATCTTGGCTATTTGTGTTAGGTTTGATGATTGTCTAGTTTGCTAGAATGCTAGTTCCTTAATATAGATGCATCTGGGATGCAAAGGAGCGTTGGGCAATGTGGTTCGGGTTAGTACCTTAGTAGGTCGTGGGAATGTGGGATATTGTAGCTCCATGGCTGTTGTTTTACCTTGCTTGTTGAACATGTTCCCAAGAAAAAAGGTTCAGTTTTAAATCTTTAGCGATAGATCAAATTGGTCAGATTCTAGTGACTTATTCTTTTTAGGCCTACTACCTTACTACTTTAGCTGACATATGCCTCTTCTGAATTTTAGGACCAAGTACATTTCACTGAGACACACTTTACGCTGGTGTGCTCGTTTTATGTATCTGCTTAATTGCATAGAGCTGCTATCATTCCATATTTTACTGTAACTCGTGTCTTAGCAAACCTTATGATGATGCAGATAAAGAGGGAAATAAGGATACTTCAAAACTTATATGGTGGTCCGAATATTGTAAAGCTACTCGATGTTGTCTGAGATGATGGATCGAAGACGCTTAGTCTGATCTTTGAATATGTCAACAACACTGACTTCAAAGTGTTCCACCCCAGACTATCGGATTATGATATCAGATACTATATTTATGAATTATTAAAGGCAAGAATCTGTACCATGCCCTTCCCTTGTGATAATACTGATATGCGTTGTTTCTGCTATCTTGTTCATAGTACATTTGTTTTGTTCTTAATTTTCAAAAAAATGATTCTGTTGCAGAACCTGTGGATAGTAGTATCTTGACATGTTTGATTATAAGAAGGTTTTATTACCTTTTGCCATCAGAGTATAATTCCCTGCTTACATTTTTCTCAAGCATCATCATGGATCTTAGGAGTTCGAAGAGTTGCATGTGACTAATAACTAACTTGATACTCTTTGTGCTGATAATTTATTAATTTTGGACATATCATGGTACCAGATATAGTTCTTAGATACGATTCCTGTTTTCATGGGTAGACAAGAATTGAATTGCATCATGATGGCGCTTCTCATAGTCATAGGTGTACCTATTTGACCAAGTCCGGAAGATAGGATGATCGTTGCTTGCATGGCATCAGAACATCTGTTTGGACTCGTGCATCAGCTCATCTGTTTGGACAATCAGTTCTAAACTTCTGTCTGATTTAATCATGACAGTCTGTGTAGCATGACTAACGGAGCCATGACTTGTAAATTGTAATGAGTTTGGGTCAATGAAGTCAACGGCAAAGTTTGAACTGCATTAAATCAGGCAAATATGGACTTCTTCACATGACCTGCAATATCACTATACCTATTTTCTGAAAAGCTCATTCCGTAGTGTGTGCTTACAATTTTGGTGCGTGGTGACTCATAGTATTATGTTTGTAAAGAGAGCCTTACACTTGATATACCAATAGCCTGACAAGAGGGATTAGTGATTAAATGATCGGTAACTGCCAGACCAGCATATGTAGTATGGCTTTGACAGACTTCTGCCAAACAAATCTTTTGGTCAAAATTTGCAATATATAAACTTAACTGGCCAACGATATGGATACAACATACTGAACAAACATCTACATTTGTTGCAATTTTTTTTGTCATGCTACTTGGTGTTCCAGGCTTCCAGCTATAAGATGTTTAAAACTTCAAATAAAGCACTGAATGCTCTGTTTAAGAATGTGATGGATTCTAAAAACACTTACCAATTGACAATCAGACCTCGCCCCATCTCCACTGCCCCCACACTCCATTTAGAAGTCACTCAAAAGATTGCTAGATTTGACAAATATTCGCAATTACTACCTGATTCCACAGAGCAGCACAGCAGCCCTAAACAGAGTTTAAGTCTAGAAGAGGCAAAAACACATATACCCTTTGTACTTTCGAACCATGATATATATCTAGTGAGATTATGAATGTTTCTCGTGATGGTATGTTGGGGGAAAAATGAAATTAGTTGCTTGATTTATTTGGGCAAGCATCAAACCGGTAAAAAAATCTGATGTTATCACGTATGAAGGTTTATCTTTTCACATATTGTTTGTTCAGTGACCTATTTGTGTCAAACCAAACCCTGGCAAATAGATTCCTTTTTTCTTGATGATATCATGATTGGGGTGTCAATTTTGCTGTTCACAGGCTAACAATCCTTATGATTCCTTTTGAGCTTAGGCTACATTCAGTTTGATGGTCTTTAACTTTTCCAGGTATTTTGTGTAGACACTAGATTATTGTCATTCACGAGGTATCATGCACTGAGATGTCAAACCTCACAATGTCATGATTGATCTTGACAAACGCCAGCTTTGTCTTATTGATTGAGGTCTTGCGGAGTTCTATCATCCCAAGATGGAATATAATGTGAGAGTTGCTAGTTCCCCTGGCTTTGAAAGTTGATGTTCTCCAGTACTTTTTATCACCCATGGCTTAACGCATCCTGTGCTATTGACAGATGCTATAAGGGCCCTGAACTCCTTGTGGATTTGTTAGATTATGATTACTCGTTGGATTTGTGGAGCCTTGGTCTTGGTTGCATGTTTGCATCAATTGTAAGTGACAAAGCTAGGATGAGCCAATTACCTTTGTTAACAGACATTTATTGATATGCATTATGAATCTATGATACTTTTAACAGATATTCGAAGTGGACCCTTTCTTTAATGGTCAGGATAACTATGATCACTTAGTCAAAATTGTTTGAAGCGTTGAAATGAAGCTTGTCCATTTCCATGGGACCAAAGTCCAAAATAACATGTACATGTAAAATATGCAAAGAACACCCTAGGTTATTTATATATCTAACACCCTCTCAAATTCATGGTGGATCAACAACAGAGTTTGGAGAGGTAGAAGCTATGCTGAACTCTAGTCTATATATTAAAGAGCAATAATTTGGTCTTGCATCTGTGATTGCATGTATGAAGCACTATGTTGTCACGGCAACAAGGCGAGGCGAGGCGCTCCGGAGGTGTCAGGACACCTAGGCGCCTAGGCGATGATTAGACGATGGTAGGGAAAATAAGAAAATATGATAGTTTATACTTTATAGTTGACAGTTTGACACATGCATTACTGATACCTCACAAATATGCAATTTCTAAAGGAGAAGTTGTGCAAACTTTGTTGTATTTGCCAGAGGGCGAAATGGGAATTTCCTATTTGATAAGAGAGACAGGGTGGGGCCCACCTGTCGGTGGGCCGACCGTAAGACAAAAGGAGGAGCCCTGCACCGACTCGAGCCGAGCGGGCGGAGAGGCAAGGCGAAGGAAGCGGAGAGCGCGCCCGAGCGGGCGACGCAGCAGCGCGCCATCCGTGCGCGCGCAGCTAGCGATTAGCGAGCCCGTGGCCGGGTCTCCGTCTGGTATTCTCCTCCGCCCATTCTCCGTCGACCTCCTCCTTCCCGTGGGACGCGGTCTCCCTTCCCCGAGCGACCTGCTCTCGATCCGTCCTGTGCGAGCGTGGGTTAGCTCGTCGGAGGCGGAGGCGCAGAGTCAGGGCCAAGGCGGAGGCGGCGGGGAGCCGGGGACGAGCGAAGACACCGGATCTGGAGGCGGGGACGAGTGAAGATACCGGATCTGGAGGCGGCGCTGTGGAGTCGGGGCGCAGGCGCGGCCGTGGAGTCGGGCCGGAGGGCCGAGGCGGAGGCGGCGGGGAGCCGGGGACGAGCGATTCTCCTCTAGGCAAGCGGTTCTCTCTCACTCCCTTCCATATCCTACCCCTTTTAACAGCTTCTACTATAGGCGGGCGCCGCATCTCCACGCCTGGACACCTGGAAGCTCTAGTCGACCGCCTAACTTCGAAAAACTAGGCGCCAATCCCTGGCGTCCACCTTGAAGCGCCAGGAGCTTCATTAAGGGATCACGAGCAATACTGATCGTGCCAGTACTGTCAGAGAAAAGAGGAGTTGATGCAAAAGTGGAAACGTTGAAATCCTCAAGTAGCCAACGAAGCCAGGTGATCTTAGCTGTCAACGACGCCATGGCTCTAAACTCAGCCTCAGCGCTTGAACGGGAAACGACAGTCCGCTTCTTGATCTTCCAGGCTATCAAGGAAAAACCAAGAAAACATAATAAGCAGAAAGAGACTGGCGATCAGAATGATCGCTAGCCTAGGTCGCATCAGAGTATGCCTGAAGCCCTGAAGGTGCAAAGAACTGAAGCGAGGAAAAAAAGGCGACGAGTGATGGTCCTGCAAAGATATTGTAGAACATGAAAAATGTGACTGTAGTGGAGCTGAGTAGGAGCAGAGACGAACGGACTTAGGATGTGAACTGGGTGAGAGATGTCAGGGCAAGTGATGCCATAGACAAGGCTCTCGACAAGACGGTGGTAGTGAGTGGGATTCTCAAGAGGCTCGCCATCAGTAGGCCGAAGGTGAGCACCAAGCTCTATAGATGTATCCACCAGACGCTGATCAATGAGACAAGCACGAATAAGGATATCCTGAATGTAACGCTTCTGGGAGAGATAGTAGCCCTTGAGCGTAGAAATGAACTTAATCCCAAGTAACGAAGAGGACCCAAATCAGACATCAAGAATTGCTCACTGAGACGCTCCTTTACAAAGGCAATATATTGAGAGTCATCACTAGTAATGATTATGTCATCCACATAGAGAAGGAGCATCCGACCCCTAGGAGAGGTGTGGACAAAGAGGGTAGGGTCATGATCACTTGCGGAGAAGCTAGCAACAGTGGCAACAAAAGAGAAGCGATCAAACCAAGCACGAGAGGCTTGTTTGAGCCCATAGAGAGAGTGACGAAGGTGACAAACTGTACCCTTAGGGACAAAATACCCAGGGGCAGCTGAATGTAGACTTCATGCAGCTCATCATTGAGAAAGACATTCTTAACGTCCAACTGAGAGATGGACTACTGATGAATAGAGGCCACAGCAAGGAGAATGCAAACTATGGTCATGTGAGCAACAGGAGCAACAGTCTCATCATAGTCATGACCATGCTTCTTTTGAAAACTACGCGCCGCAAGACGAGCCTTGTAGAGCTCAAGGAAATCATCCGAGTGGGTCTTGATCTTGTACACCCACTTGCACGTGATGGAAACGACATGCGCAGGCACAAGATCCCAAATGCCATTACACACCAAAACTGCAATCTCCTCAAACATTAGGAGCTGCCACTCAGGGTGAGCAGCAGCCTCACAGTAGGTCATAGGCTTAGAAGAGGCAACGGCTGCAAAACTGAAGTGCTTAGGTGGCCTAACAGTGTGGCGATCACAAAGATCGTATCTGGGGGGGGAGGGCAGAGCAGGACTCAGCAAGGATGGAGAAGAGCTAGGAACAGGACCCAGCAAAGACGGAGGCTCAGATGGATAAGGAGTAGGCCGAGGACGATGAGAGTAGCGCAGAGGAAAAGATGGAATCTCAACAACAGACTGGGAAGTAAACTCCGACTGAGGTGAATGAGGTGCAGCTGAAAGAAAGGGAGGCGAAGGAGCAGGAGGATGAGGCGAAACAGGAGTGGAAGGCCGAGTATTAGGAAAGATAAAAAAGAGATCGACTCAATAAGAGAATCTGACCTGATTGTGAGGGAACAAGGGTAGTAAGGTCGGGACTCGTCGAAAGTGACATCCCGAGAAATCCTCATCTTGCGAGCAATAGGGTCGTAGCAACAATAACTTTTATGCTCAAGACTGTAGCCAAGGAAAACACACTCAACTGATTGAGCAATCAGCTTGGTGTGCTCACGAGGTGGAAGAAGGATGAAACAAACAGCTAAAACTACGAAGGTGACCGTATTCTGGGGCTCAACCATAGAGACGCTCGATAGCAGTGGAACCCTGAAGGGCGGTGGAAGGCTGCATGTTGATGAGAAAAGCAGCAGTGGAACAGCCTCAGCCTAGAAATGAGGGGCAATAAAGGAGGCAAGAATGAGAGCACGAGCGGTCTCAAGTAAGTGACGACGCTTACGCTCAGAGACACCGTTCTGAGCGTGAGTACCAGGGCAAAAGTATTGGGGAAGAGTACCTGCTCAGCGAGAAAGCGATGCAAAGCAGCTGAAAGATACTCACCAGCAGAGTCTGCATGAAACGCACGAATGGGCAAATCGAACTGAGTGCGAACCATGGTGGCGAACATATGGTAAATAGAGAGAATCACATAATATCGATGAACCCCGTTTCGAAATGAAGAGAGTCGGACCCCAAATATCAGAGTGTACAAGTTCAAAAGGACAAGTAGAAATAGTCACTAGAGGGATAGGGGAGCTGCAGCTGCTTGCCAAGCTTGCAACCCATAAAATGTAAAGAGTGTCCTAGAGACAGATCTAAAAACACCACGATCAACTAGTGATGATAGACGTGATCCGCAAAGATGACCGAGACGATGGTGCCACCGAGCGAAGGAGGTAGTAGAGGACGCAACAAGGGCACAGGTAGTGGCAGGGGCTGACTGACTAGTGGAGACAGGGGAAGGCAGATGGAGCCAATCGAGATCCCAAAGGCGTTGCGAATCACGGCACTGAGGGCTAGTACCAAGCAGAGTCCCCGTGCGGCAGTCTTGAACAGAACAAGAGTCAGCCTTAAGAATAACATGACAGTTATGATCAATGTTTTGACCAGCCGACATAAACTGCATAGTAAGCTAAGCAATATGAGAGATTGCAGGAACATGAAAAGTGAAGTGGAAAAGGTGCCTCGACCTACAACAGGAAGAGAGGTACTAGCAATTTGAACAGTGGAAGAGGAAACTGTGGGATGCAACGAGGTGAGGTGGATAGAATCTAATGTCATGTGAAAGGAAGCACCAGAGTCCAAGATCCACGGAGACAGAATACCTGACAAAGGAGGAGGCGGAGGCGTAGAAGACTAATGAGAAGCAAGAGCCAAATAAGCCAATACTAAGGAGTCTGAGGATGAGAAGGGCCAGCTCTTGAGTAGGAGGAACCACCAGTCCTTCGAGGGATGTCCACCCGGACGACGCTAGTCTCTCTTTCGCTTGTAGCAATCCTGATACCTATGGCCGTCACACCGGCAGTAGGTGCAGTGGAGACCCACAGTAGAAGCAGTAGCTGCTGGTGCACTAGGAGCTGAAGAAACAAGCGAAGTGGTAGGTATAGAAGCAGATAAGACAGCCTGCAGCTGAACCATGCCACGGTGACGAGCCTCAACACGTACAACTGTGAGAGCCTCCATTAAGCTCGGGCACAGGTGTCGAGTCAAGAGGTGAGCCTACATAGTCTCAAACTCTGGTCGGAGACGTATCAGGAACTCGTAGAGACGGTGAGTCTCCTGGTAAGCATGAAACTGCACAAAGTAGGGATAGGTCCGACAGACATCTGGCCCCAGAGAGTCAACCTAACATCACACCACAGACATCTGCTGGTAGAAGGCATCGACGGTGGCACCGAGCTGCTGAAGAGAATGTGTCTGGTGTACAACTGAGAGATACATAGCATCACTTGTCGGCTAATAGTGAGCTCGAAGGCACTCCCACATAAGCTGTGCCGTCGGCAGCTCCGTCACATCCATGGAGATGGCCACGATCGTGCTACCAACCGAGATGGCGGTAGCATGAGCCTCGGCCTCTTACCATCGCTCATAGGCGTGTAACTCAGACTGGTAGAGTTGCAAGGCCTCCTCTAATGCATCAGTGGCCTCCTCCTGAGCCGCCTGATGCACACCAGTAGGAAGATCGGGCGGCTTCAGCCGAGGCGGACAAGAGTGCTCACTAATAAGATGACCCCATAGACGCTGGTTGTTGTCTTGTTGAGATGAATTCTTAGGTGAACAGCCCACTCCTGGAAGTTCGTCTTGTCGAAATGAATTGAGGGGAGCGGGATGGCAAAGGAGCTACCGGTGGTAGCCATTTGGAAATGTCAAAAACTGGCCATGGCCGGAGCCAGCTCAAGCTCCTGCGCCTCCTTAGCACATCACAGCAAGAAGGCCGCCTCTACCCCCATGACCAAGCCCATGGAGACTGAGAACTAGAGCAATAGTAGCAGCCAGCGGTCGGGAGGTGTCAACATCCGACAGGTGTTGGCGGCCGAGGGCGTTGGTGGCCAAGGTGGGCCGGCCGAGGGTGGCGGTGGCTAAGGTGGGACCGGCCGAGGAGGGAGGCGGCGACAGCGTTGATCGAGTTGTCCAACGGCGGTGATGTCAGAAGGCAAGCCAAGGTAGCAGTGTGCCCGGATCCGGCGGTGGGGAGGGGAGGCCGGATTTGGCACGCGGGAGGGAGAAAAACATAGGAGGGGAGGTCACAGGCCGAACGACGGTGGCGGCCGGCGGCGGACCTGGACCCTAACCCTAACCTGGCTCTGATACCATGTTTGAAGCATTGAAATGAAGCTTGTCCACTTCCTCAGGACCAAAGTCCAAAATAACATGTACATGTAAAATATGCAAAGAACACCCTAGGCTATTCATATATCTAACAAAAATAACCGAGGTACGTTAGAAGCTTCTTAAAGTGGTGACTTACTGTCCAAGTATTTCTGACTGCCATTTACTCTAGTGTTGTAAAAGTTTAAATGAAATGATTTCATGCATTACGAGCCTTGTGAGTTGTAACTTGATTAAATATCTTTACATACCCATAACTTAGATTTAGCCTGTTAAAATTGCAAAATTTGCATGCTTTATTTGAAATGATCGTTTTTATGTGCAATGTCATATGAATTGTGTCATACCAATTTAACAAAATATCTCAGCTTTAGTATCTGTGGAGCGCTGTTAATGGCAAGTTCAAACTGTACCTGTGCATCTTTTAGCTTTGCAACTTACTCTTGTACCGTCATAGCCATGCCTAGTACAGAACATTGCTGGCTGCGTATAAATAGTACTACAATAGCTTATTATATATAAGATTTTTGTGGAGACCAATATACTATTTTGTATGCATTGCCTTGTACAGAAGAGTTCTAACTTGTAAACACTAACCTGTGGTATATTCTTAGTCCAGTTTTTAGGAGGCTATAGTACCATTGTTTATGCATGTCTGTATGCTACTTTCAGAATATAAAATTCCCTGTAGTTTTTGCAGCATCTCCTTGCGATGCCTTTTAGGTTCATTATGATTGGCTACCATACCTTGTCTGTGTGGTGTCGCAGATTCACAGTTATAATATTTACTAGTTTGAATTGTTAACCAGCCATTTTGATTGAATAATCCCCTCTTGCTCCACTGTTGTTGCATTTGTAAGAAATAGTTGTTCAAGAACATTTAAAATTTGGTAGTAATGACCTAACAGCTAGATAAATTATGATGTTGACTTCTCTTGTTCAAAAAATCAATGCTTTCTGCAGTGCATTTCTTAGAATAAAACAACTACGGATATAACTACATACTGCTTATTGCGAGTAATGTGTGCAATACATGCTGCCGTGTTTTAGGTTCTTGGAACGGAAGATTTCTACAACTACCTCAAAAAATACGGTCTTCAGCTTGATCCACAGCTTGAAAGACTTGTTGGAAGGTCATGCATTGCTTTGGATAATCTTGGAATAAATGTTTTCATAGCTTAGCATGATCTAACTGAATATTTTTGGCTGCAGACATAGTAGAAAGCCATGGTTAAAGTTTTGTCCACTCTGGGCACAGACACCTAGCAAGCCCTGAGGTGACTTACGTTGCCTTTCAATCACCCTTGTCCATGCTTCTCATTTGATGTTTTTTTAGATGTTTCTACCTATATAGCCTATCGATTTGGTAGACAGGCTGCTGCGCTATGATCACCAGGAAAGGACTGCAGCAAAGGAAGCAATGGTTTCACTCTCGAACATTCTAGAAGCAAGTTGCTGGATCAATACGGCATATATAATTTCCAAATTGCTTCACACTAAATGTATCTCTTTGCTGTGTGCAGGCTCATCTCTATTTCGATCCATTAGAAGCACTGAAAGCAGCAGGGCAAATGCTCAATAGTGATTCAGAGTTTCAGACTGTCGCACAAGGAACATATTTGACAATTTGCTGCATGTCGAATATGTAGAGAAAGAAAGTATTTGATTTTTTAAAAAAAGGGTGCGTGGTTAATCCAGAACAACGCCTTGACCGACATGTAATTGTCACATCATTTGAATGTGAATTAAATCTTATTTCTCTGCTGACTGTGTTTGATTGCTAAGGTTTTTGTTATCAATAGTAATTCATCTCATCAATGGGCTTGAATACTTCATCACCTAGAAATGATCGGGCATCATTTTCCCCAATTAATTGCTCAGATGGTATTTCACTATTAGAATCCTGTTTAAGTACTTGTATGTATGCCGGTAGGCCAGGTGTCAGTGTACGTCGTTTTTGGGTCGTGTCCTGTGATGCTGCTGGTTGTCGGTCAATGATCTTTGCGTATTGCTATGGTCTGGGACGATCCACGCCGTGTTCTGTTTGGCTGTGCAAGCACCAGATATCTCTGCGCTATGGTCAATTTTTAAGCTGTCATGAAACTATATGAACCTAATTTGGAAGATCTGGAAAGCAAGTAAATCACTTTGTGCATATCAGAAGATATTGCAGGGCATTCTGGTTGCGTCCCAGCCGTTGCTCAATACTACTCGTCACAACTAAAGGTAAAATCATCTGAATTCTGAACTGCTCTGCCCCCAGGTTCCGCGAACAGAATATTTTAGCTCTGTTCTTTTAGCCTGCAGCCGATGATTTTTATCTGTATTTGAGATAGTAACAGATAACAAAGACGTTGATGTAGATGGTGTACATGGTTTTGCTCTGTCTCCATATTCTATCAATATAATACTTTGGCTATGTTCTTTTAGATTAGTTTTTGGCTATATTTTTCAAGATGGAAGAAATACACACTATTTTGAGCTCGGAAAACGAGTAATGTTGTTCAGCGTGTACGACAAGGTAGGAACAGGACTAGGCGAGTTGTCAAAGATAAACCTTTGAACTGTTCTGCTGTCATGTTCTGTGAACAGAATATTTTGTCGCATACTGTTTTAACTTCACAGGTAGAGAAACCTGGCCTTATTATGCCACCGTGAAGAGTTCGGGCTCGAATCTGTGCCTTGCCAGTGTGCTTGTCGAAATGATCGGAGTAAAACCACCCGTTTTGTTGGGCCAGGGTGCGTGCGTGAAACTTGAAGTTGAGTTTGTCAGAGAGCAGTCCAACTCTTTTCAGGTGAAAAATCATGAGCCAGCAGGGTCAGGCTTTTTTTCAACCCAGCAGCTGAGCCCCACGTGATGTCTTCCCATTATCCTTTTGTTTTATCCTCACAAATATTTTCCATTTCTTTGCCTTTAACTGATTCTAAGGTGAATAAGACGGAAGAATCACATCACACTTAACAATGCAACCTGAATGGGCACTCTCCTCATCGAGACCAGCGCGAGTGGTGGATGGTACGTACTTCACCTGCACCCCACCGGTGCGAGGCGCGCCCACTAAAATCGGCCATCCCGACATGGGCCGGTGGCCTCCTGCACGGCGCGCGCTGTGCCGGCAACACGCGTGGCGATCCACGCGTCCCGTGCCTCGTGGTCCCTCCTTCGCCTACACGGAAATTAAGCAGCAGCAGACACGCACGCACTCACTTGAGATGAGGTGCAGGCTAGGAGGCTAGGAGAGGGATGCCGCGCGCTCGGCACTCCTCACATGTCCTCCCGGCCGGTGGTCGCATGATGGAGACAAAAGATGACCTTATGCTCCTTGGTTTCTTCATTTTATTTTTTAGCTTTTTTATTTTTTTATTATTTGTAATAGTATAACTTTTTATTTTTTTGAATTTAATTATATAGAAAAAGCTAACAGCAGCTATATGATATAAAGCCAGCTTGGTGCACCGGGAAATCCAAATGCTTGAGGTTTATTGATCTTCTGGAGCACTTCTGTCAAGACGTTTGTTGGAAACTGAAAAATGTGGTGACGGATCGAAAGCCAGAAGGATCGTAATCGAGCATTGAGAGTCCATGCTCAAGTTCTGACCAAATTCCCTCGCAAAGTGTTTGCTTAAGTTGGAATGGATCATTACTGCTGGTTGGTTCTAGGATAATAAGTTGGTTTTGTGGTACTATGTGGCCAAATGATAACTCATCCATCTAAAGATCAGCACAGACTGAACTGTACTATTCCAACAACAACAAACAAAGGGATGCAGGAATCATGCATGGCAAAGCATCGATCCTCAAATTAAGGGATTCTGAGTGTGAAACAAATATACGCTCGAGTGTTTGCAGCCACAACCCGACAACCACATTGTCTAGGACCATCCATCGAAAAACATGGCATAGGTAGTACACTGTACACATCGTTAGGGCTGGGGGGTGTCCTTCACAATAGATGCTACGATACACAACCGTCGCAAAAATAACCAATGGCCCGTGGAAATGTACAAGACCAATCTTCAGGCCTACATAAGAGTACAAGGCTACTCTTCTGTCAAGTCCATCCGAAAGGTAAGATGGATATTTTTTTTCCGTTGTTTTTATGTTTCCATGCAACTATTCTCTTTTAAAAAAATAATTTTGCATATATGAACTGTTCCCGTCGCTAGCGTTGATCTTCTAGATTTCTAGATTCTGCCTAGTATCGATGAAGGGTTTGATTTCCTTTTGCTATCATTATTTTTTTTAATATTCTGTTCACAGATTTAGCCCTACAAGTGCAACAGTGAACAGTGCTCGATAAAGCTTGCAATATAATTCTTACCAAAAAAAACTTATTTTTTACTAACGTATCACGAGTGATTATTTTTTTTCACTCATCCTTATACGTACACCCGACCAACCTGTCAGTAAGGTTTCATGAAAAGATCGCCTAGCATTAGCAACACCCCACCACACGACAATTCAGAAAAGCATATATAAACTTTATCTTCGTACACTTGCGATTCACATTTCAAGCCTCATTGTCGTATGCACTTGGAACTCTCATCAATCAAGAGATCAAACATAGTCCTATACAAAGTCATGCACATGCATGCAGAGAGTACGTAGTAGCTAGCTATGCTCCTTTTTCCTCACATTAAACTTTTGCTAGCTAGAGTTTCTTCAGAAAATATATAGGTCGATCGGATATGGGAAGACGATGCTTTCTTCCGTCGAGGTGTCCTGCGAAGTGGACAGTTGCTCGTAGGGCATAAGAAAAGCTCCAGATGTCGCTCGCTAGCCCTAGCTTTGTACCCTTCACCTCAAGTGCGTTCCTGTTCTTTTTGACAGCGGTAAAAAATGGGACATTTGTTAGAAACTGGCTCACCGCTGGCCACTTTTTGCCGTTTTACCGACGGAGTGGAATATATTAGATGGGTTCTTTTGATATATGGTTTTGATTTTTTGTTTATGGTTTTTGAATTTTGGTTGTTCGTGAGAAATAGTATGCAGAGGAAAACAATTTCATATGATTTTAGTCAGTGTAGCTGAACTCGGTACAATATCTACTATAATCTATCTATAAACTTTGCCTTAAAAAGATATATATTATTTAAAAATTAGTTAAAATGATAAAACAAAATCCAAGTGAATCCACCCATTACCATCACTCATACATGTACATATAGCACAATATATTTGGGAAAAATGGACGCATAATCCTTTTAGGGTGCAAGAGCCTGTTAGGATATATAAACTCCGACAAAAATCATGATCAACACGAGAACGCTTATAAGCGGAAAAAAGAAGGATCGATAGTGTCGGTTTGCGTATGCGTAATAGAAATTTCTCGCTGTGAGCACCGGTGGGTTCACCCAGCCCGACAAAAGGCCGCGTGCATGCATGTGCCGACAGAGACAAGTGTCGGTCCATCGAAATCCCGCGAGAGTACGTACATTCCACCGGCCAGCTGTGCGCGCCCGCCGCTCGCGCGCGTACGTAGTGTTACCAAACCGAGTCCCCCGGTATATCGGTTTCTTTCCTCGTCTCTCTCTCATCTCTTGTGTTAATTTTTCATATATATTTTCTATTACTAATCGTTGTAATTGTTCTCATGTGTAGTTATGTTGATTGCCTATTAGATCACTCAGTGACACTAGTTTTTTAACACGTATCAATATATCTGCTCTACAGATCACGGTATACCAATGAATTCAACCTTCTAGTAACGAGTTTTTAAGATGTTTGCATGAATCAATAATCTTGTGTCGTTCATCGTGCCAATTTGATTATTGGCCATGCAAACCTAGATTTGTTTGAAAGAAAGAAAAAAAGGCATCTGTATCTGATCTGGAAGCCAACCTAAATGTCGGCCATCACCGCTGCTCTCCACCCCCACCACGGCCACCACACACATCACCGTTGATTCTGTCATACCGCGATCGTGGTTGTTGCATGTTGCAGTACCCGACGCGCCCACACGTGCACACCGATGCCATCCTTCTGCCACGCGGCCGTTGTCGTCATAGTTGTTGTCGCCTCCATCGTCAGTGCGCCCAAATGATGCTGCTCCGCGCTAATGTCGCCATCCTCCACTGTTGCTGCCGCACCCGTACACACATGCATTGACCACCATGACAACCTCATGCACCGTATAACCATCATCCTCATCACTGTCGTTCTCCACGTGCGAACGCTACAACCACCGTTGCTATTGCCATCGTATGCGTACTAACTTCTGTTGTCATCGCCGTTGCGCCCGAATGTGCACGACGATGCTACCTGCCGCCAGCCATGCTATCGCTGGCACATAACACGCGTAATGTGCCACCGCTATCGACTTCGCTTGATCGAGTGGGCCGTGTGAGGAAAAATAGGCCGGATTCGATACGGCCCGATAACAAAAATCGGACCGGATTGAATCTGGCACAATAGCATATTTGCAAAATCACCCCTCCCCAAGTTTGTGAAACTATGGCAAATTTTGCGGAATACTTAATTTTTGCTAAAATCCCCTGGACTTTCAAGAAATTATGGCGAAATCCCCTGAAGTTGCATACACTTGTAGTTAATGCACTGGAGAGAGTAGAAGTGCCACAAGAAGAAGCTAATAATGTCATTCTTGCTCCTAATCCTAAGAATAAGGGGAGAGCATTGGCAACTTCAGTCCAAGGTTCTCAGAGACGTCCGCAAAAATGAAAGACTGATCGTGGAATACTTTGCCCTCTAAGATAGTTGAAGAACCTCATCAGGACGTTGTAAAGCCTCAGTAAGAGGTTGAGAAAACTCATGATTTAAACCATCCTGCAAATGAATGACCTAGCAAAACAACGTTTACACATATAGGCACTGGGACACTGGATAAACCGGACTTTACTGATTTGGGAAATCATGAAGAGCTAGGTAAAGAAACAATTGAAGAAATACTAATTATGTGGATTCAGGAGAATCATTTAATAAAAAGACTATTGTTATCGACATTTATTTTGTCTCAAAAATTGTTGATAGCATTGATCTAGATCAGAACCAAAGTCCATGGTAGAGTGCAAGAAGCGCTTAGTTTGGGTCAAATAGAAAGAAGCAATTGAAGCAGAATTGTGCTCGCTAAATAAGAGAGAATTGTTTGGATCTGTAGCTCGCACTCCTCCCAAGATATTCATAGTGGGATATAAATAGGTGTTCATCTAGAAGAGACACAAGAACAACCAGGTAGTGAGATATAAAGTGAGGCCAGTAGCACAAGGGTTCATATAGAGATCCAGTATCGATTATTATGAAACTTACTCTCCTGTTATGATTGGAATCACTTTTCGGTACTTGATATCAACGACGATGAATATGAATTTGGAAATATAGTTCATGGATGTGGTGACCGCATACTTATATGGGTCATTGAATACAGATATCTACATGAAAGTCCCAGAAGGAATTAAAATATCGAATCCTAATAAAGCAAATCGCAACATGTATAACATCAAACTACAAAGGTCGTTGTATGGGTTAAAACAGTTTGGTAGAATGTGGTATAACCGACTAAGTGATTTTCTTTTGCGGAAAGGTTACACAAAGAATGATGATTGTTCATGTGTGTTCATCAAGAAATCCTAGAATAGATTTTGTATTATTTATGAATATGTTGATGATCTGAATATCAATGGAACTAGAGAAGACATTGAGGAAGCTAGTCTTAAGACAGAGTTTGAAATGAAAGATTTAGGTAAGAATAAGTATTACTTTGTCTTGCAACTAGAACATTTCCTAGGAGGAATATTAGTGCACCAGTCTACTTATACCAGGAAGGTATTTGAGAAATTCAATATTGATAAATTATATCCGTTGAGAACCTCTATGGTAACTAGATCTCTGCAAGTAGAAAAAAAACCCATTCAGACAAGGGAGGAAAAGGAGGAATTGTAGGGCCATAAGGTCTATACTTAAGTGTCATAGGAGCATTGATTTATCTTGCAAATTGCACCAGACATGATATTGCATTTGTAGTTAACCTATTAGCAAGGTTTAGTGCAGCACTAATCAAAAGACATTGGGCTGACATTAAGACAATACTTCAATATCTCCAAAAAAAACTCAAGATCTTGTATTGTTTTACTAGAAGAACCAAGACTTAATTATGGTGGGATATATAGATGCAAGAAATATATTGGATCCCCGTAAAGAGGTATCGCAAACTGGGTTCATGTTTCTCTGTGGTGGTATGACCATTTCTCGGCGATCAGTAAAGTAAAGCATTGTAGCAACATTTACAGATCACTCAGATATAATTGCACTATACGAAGCCTCGCATGAATGTATTTGGCTCATACGGATGATTAGTTTCATATAACATCATGTGGCATGAACATCATTTAAACTCCCATTATTATTTATAAAGATAATACTGCTTATGTTGCACAAATACAAATGTGTTATGTAAAGAGTAATCTCACGAAACATATTGGTATTAATTTTTTTCATTGCTCATGAACTTCAAAAGAAGGATAAAATGAAGGTACTGCGCACTAAGTCTTGTGAAATCAAATTGATTTATCTACGAAATCCCTGCCAATATCTAGTTTTGAAATATATGTTCGTAGCATTGAAATGAGGCTACTTAGAGATGTGCAGAATTCAAGGAACCACTTCGCTGAATAATAGGCTATACATACATTTTGAGCTAGAAAATCAAATACTATGCAGAAAGAATAGTAATCTAGAAGATGATCAAATCAGATCGCATGGTTGCACTCTTGTTAATTATTATGATTGTTCTCGTTTTTAATTATGTTGCTTGGCTATTGAATCTCTTAGGCCCCGCTCATTTCAGCTTTTTTTTTCACTATTCAGTAATTCGTCTCTTTCTGATTTTTTTTAATTTTTTTGGGCTTTTTTACATTTTTTTCTTTTTTTTCCATGTTCCTTTGCATTATCCGTGATGGGCTAACATATTTTTTCTATTTTTACATTTTTAAAATTTAATTATGCCTAAAAAGCCAAATCAGTTACAGTAAAAAAAACCAACTACAGTAAAATTTCAACCAAAAGTCAGAAACCATCACTAAAACATCACCCCTTACTAATACTGGTTTTTCAACATGTAATACCAGTAGTACTTCCACTTTGCGACTGTCGAGGCACGCCCTGCGTCGTCGGCCACGCGGCCCATGCCCGCGCGCGCGCCCAAACTCCGAAACCCCCATCCTTTCTCGCGTGCCAGGTGCAAGAGGTAACATATGTGTACAGAAAAAAAAATTGATAGAGGGTCTTACGTGAGGCCCCTTTATCCACTGTTGGATCGCTATGATCTATCACGATTCAACAATAGATGGAGCTCCTCGCTGTGGCCCTCCTGTAGAATTCTTCCTACGTGTGCCGCCCGACCCGCGCGTACGATGTTGCGGTGCGCGACGACGGGACGTACGTACGTAGGTAGGTACCAGAGCGGCCGTGCGCGCGGCAGGGGTGGGATATATAGCTAGGCTAGCCCATGCACGCACACGCAACGAGGCAGGAGGGGCATGCGTGTCGGGGTCCATACGGTACCGCTATGCCGGCCGGTGCGGCGGGTGCGTGCCCGTCTCCATCGCTCGAGTCCAGGAGACTACGCATCACATCGCCTCGTCGAAGGGATTAGGACCTCTCTACTTGCAATGCGTGACAGTACGACGCGCGTCTGATGCTAGCTAGCTCCTGCTAATTAGTATATATGTTCGTTGTTCTGATCCCAACAGACCATCCAATCCACTAGATTAGAGCCCATCTCTGCCAAAAAGCGTATGCATGCACTCAGCTGTCAGATCTAGCTGGTGGCAAATAGTTTCCTTTCCGCAGCTCGCGAGTACATGGTGTACGTAGAATGTGTGGCGACGAGTTAGGAACCGCAACAATTTGGTCACATATTATTAGCATCTACTACCACTACAAAACTAACTATTAATTTGACTAACCCGAAGCGAATCTATCGATCGGCATGCACGCCTCACCGGCACAACGTGATAAAATTCGACCAGCGTTGTTCGGGAACAAATTAAACCGCTGTCCATCGAGATGTGAGGCCAATTGGCATGCATATCGATCCACCATGAACACGAGAACGCTGGCGCTGCGTCCGTGCCCCCCTGCAAAACCATCGGCCAAAATGCGCCATCCGCAATACTGTCCAAGGATCGACCGGCACAATGTGACAGTCCTGTCCGAGACAAATCGGATCGTATCACTTGCCAGGCTTATACAATGGAACGAATCATATATGTTATGCGCTGCTCTGCTCTAGCTAAAGCAGCCAGCAGAGATCAACAGCACCACCGCTTGGCCTAGGGTTTTGCAATCAAACGAGGCTAGTACTACTCCACTTAAGCTATATATATATATATATATATATATATATATATATATATATACACACACACACACACACACAAACACACTAGTACCAGTACGTACTCGTACTATCAACGAAACGTGTAACAAGCTCACACTGACCAGTGTGTGCTGGTTCCGACCGACCAAACCCAGAGTCCAGATATATGGGTGTCATTATTGCCCTGCAGTTAAGGGGTAGCATGTCTACAGAGACTTCAATTTATTCAGAGGTAGCATTAGAAATAATCTCTCTGATAATTTATCTTTAAAATTATCATCCAACTATATTTTATTATTTTTGTCATAAATTTTCTACTAATAGTTTCTTACTGTTTACGATGGTTTGTAATATCTAAATTGTCTCTTATATAAAAGAGTACATTTTCTCTTTTTATATTCTCTCTTCCAATTAAGATTTTAGATGATATAGCAGGAAAGAAATGACTAGCGTGGTCACTGCTAGAGATGTTCTAACACTAAAAGGGGCTAGTGGCGATCGATCGAACGGATTCGATGGTCTCGATGCATGATGAGAGCTGGACAAGTGCACCGTTGGCGATGGTCCATGACATTTGGGGCAGTACTTGATTTGCTGCGACCCAATCTACTATCTACTCCAATGTGCCGATCAACACCGCGCAATAAACCTAATCCATGCGCTCCTCGAGCCACATGTAACCTAGCTTTTGCCCACTTCTCCATGCCACTAGCACTGTGGTCCGTGGAGTCAAAGCTGGCATGCATCTTTCGATCGTGGCATTGCCAGACAAGTAATGTGGATTTGGACCGGGCTAATCCCCTGATCCACGATATTAGCAGGACACTAATCCCGGATTAGCGCGAGCCTGCTTCCCGGGCAGCCTAGTGGCGCCCCAAGCTTGTGTTTTTAATATTGGGATTCTTGGGAGGGAGAAGCGGTCATACGTGTAGGAATACGGGTAGTTTACACTAGCGTAAATTAAAATTTTTATTATATAAATTAGAAAGCCATATGAATAAAATATCATGAATCATTACCACTAGACGCACAGTACAGCGGAAGAAGAGTTAAAATAGTCTAATTCAACGTAGCGCGTAATAGTATAGTGGTAGTAGTCAATCGTTCAACGTCTTTGAAAAGCGATCCTCGGAGCCCGATCGTCCTTTGGCGGTAGCCAATCTCCATGAGTCAATTGTCTCTCCTCTGATCATCCCAATCAGTGCCGCAGTCGCAATAGCACTTCATCTGAAATCCACACGTCTAGGGATGGAATGTCGTACACCAGTATTCTAGTACCAACATGCACAATAGGACATCTAGAAGGATGTGGCTAGGGTTTCGATCGGTGGTGCGATCTCCCCCTATTCTCATAACCCAGTGCACCCCTTGATATAAAGCCTCCGATCTGGTTTTTATTTAATACGAGTAGAGATCGTATCCCATTTGGGGTCTATTATTCGGACCCTTATTATTCCAACCTGTTAAGCATGTGACCCTATATGTTCATGTATACTTAGTTGTAACTCAAAAATACCTTTCCAATCACTGGTCGGCAACAGACCCTAGCAGGACATATCAACCCCCAAATATACACAAAAATCAAACTGGATTAACCTTATGCAATATGATCTGCAACCAGATCTTTGTCACTTACGTCCAGTTCGTATCTGGTCAAACTAAACGACCTATTTGCGCATTATCCACTTGTCTTATAATACCTGATCGAAATCCAGGTAAGAAACATGTTATCCATGGATCGTTCAATCTTTTTTCGATCTAGTGTTAGATAACTTCATGTGATCGATTCTTTGACCACTCGTGGCATGACTATGTACTTCTTTTATCCGACCAGGGGCCCAGAGATATCTCTCCTATTATATAGAAAAGGCAAATCTCATATCTGATTAGTCATATTTCTCCGCATATTTCATAGCATACCCAAAAGCTATCTTTATAACTATCTAGTTACGGGGTAGCATTTAGCAACCCCTAAGTGTGCTATTACACATGTAGAAAACTATGCTGATCTCACGTACAAGAATTATATATCATCATTGCTTGCGACTAACTGATGATATATAAAATATAACAATCTCAACGATGTCTCAAGTTGATTCAATCTAACACCATATTCTCTAACATGTGTCCACATTTTTGATTTGATATCCCTATATCCGTGATCTGTGAAACATGGTTATCAATCAATACATAAGCTGATCTATATGTCATACTTATCCCACATAATGATATAAGATCAGTGATAATTTAGAATAACATCAAAATATAAATAAAGAGTTTCATGGATAAGTCACATCTTGGTTGATCAAAGGCTTTGATCAACCATGTCTTAAGCTCTTAAGCTTAGGGAAACATGTCTCCTTCAAACCCGGAGCCAAATTTTGTATGTCCGCCCCGTATAGCCCATTCCGTATGACACCCTTTTAGTAGAACACGAATAAATATTTCATATCCGACATCACATACCTAGTACCAATGCAGACAAAATCTAATTATTTTCGACGATGTTAAGTACAACTAAACATAATACAGAATAACCATGCACATATACATAGCTGAGTTACCAATTATGCATATGGTCATGCGCTTATGTGCATGTATATAGGTACACATATACACACATATATACTACAACTAACATTGCACAATTCTGAATCGTATTATCATTTTCTATAATTTTTTAATCGCACTAGAGCAATACATGTATATGTGCATATGTACATACATATTTTCTAAATTACAAATGCACCGGGAACACTAAAAATAACAGTGAGTATTTCTTTAACTATTTACAAAAATCATCATCATCGATACTAATACGTCATTAACATGGCTAATTACAAAAATATTATCCGCACGAACTAAATTCATACTCCAACTAAACATAGTTACCAAGCGCAATCCATACTACAAAACCACCATTACATTAATGAAATACTAATGATATATTAAGGACATTGCTCACATGTAAATGAAATATACGTCTTCTTGAAAGTTTTCACCGGATCTACACTCTTTTTAACTGCCAAATCTCCTAAATCGCAGCAAAACTACCTCAAAAAACTAATTCAAACTCTCTTGTACTATCTCTTTGTTTTTTTTCTCCCACAGTTCTCTATCGCTCCGCAGGGAAAAACCTGAATTACAGGGCTTCGAATGAGAGGAAAGAGAGTGACGTGAGCCATTTTATGCTCGCATGGATGCGTTAGCAACCGACAAGATCACACGAGTGCACATGGGTGTCGTAGGCCATGCCAAGCCTTTGCCGAGGAGCGCTAGCTCAATAGGAGGCCTGCCGAGTACCATCGTGTCACTGCCGAGTGCACAGTCGCATCACGGTCAGCCACGGGCCACTACCAAGCAAGGGTAGCTTGGCAGGCCGATGTGGCCCGCCGGCTACCGCGCGCATGCTTGCCCTACCACGCTCGGCAAGCCTCCTGCGCCAGTGCCCTCCTACCGAGCTACAGTAGCACGACAACAGACACATGTCATCTGCCACGACTACCGAACTCAGAGAAGATACTAGATTTGTAAAGTCAGACATTCAGGAGCCAATTTTTTTTTTAAAAAAAAAGTCATCACAGCACTATGGGCCTATTTGATATGACTGTGGCTTCTGGCTTTTGGTCGAATTTTTTGAATTTTAGCGGTTTGTGATAAAAATTACGGATAGACAGATAATCGCTCGTGATTTTAGATTGTACAGATGTTGGGCTTTTAATGCGTACTACAATTAACTTGTAGACATCGTCTTAAAAAAATACTCCGTTTAAAAGTTAGATACTGTAACAAAAATTAAAAATCACTTTTAGAAACTAAAAAGAACAGACCCTGTATATGCAACGGCTCCTCGTCAAAGCGCCTCATCCATAACCATTAGAAAGGGAAAGCACCTCCCTATACACAATGAAATGGGAAATGCCAACAAACCGTAGTGCCTATCCAGATATATACGTACCGTAGGATATGACGGTTAGAGAAGGTATTTAGTATTTACCCTAAGTTCAAGATAATGTCGATCGTTTTGTAAGCCGTTTCTACGTGGCCAACGGTGATAATCGAAATTTATTAATATATACGAGCAGCTAGTTGCTACAGGACTGGAAAAGTCCAATCGCATCGGAAGCTAGCAGCGATCCATGCGCCACGCACAGCATCCCAGGTCAGTCTCATGTAGGAGTTCCATCAGATGAACAGGGATAGGATGGAAATTTATGAGATTATACCGCTATCCAATATCAATCACTTTCATGTCCCGTTCAAGAAAGGAGCCTGTCTAAACCGAGCAATGCCCTCCATGTAGATACAAAGCCATTAGTTGTTAAATCCACATTAACGCTCGAAAAAATTCAAGGCTCTGCTCCATTCAATCGCGTAGCATCCCTGTAACCCCAACGATTTTGCTTTCATCACTATACTGTGGGTGGCTGCTAGCTGCTGATGCTAATGGCCACTTCGTATGGACGTCACAGTTCAGTTACTGCTGGAATAAGGGCGTGTCTTTTCAATTTCGACTAATAACTTTTAGTTTTGATGTAAGTATTTATATAAATAAATTAAATATTAATAAATTATTTTAAAATAACTATTCTAATAAGTTGTTTTACAAAAAACTACCCAATAAACTATTTTAAAAAATCAGCAAAGAAATTATCATATTTATTTAATGGAAGAAACCATAATCCATTAGCGTAATGATACGACGGAGTCCATTTTTAGTTTTTAAAAGTTATATGATGAAGTATCTGATGCAAGTGGTACAGTGATTAGAAGGTTAGTAATAATGAGTTTCTGTGAGTGCATCATGTCATGCATTGAATTATAACGGCGACGGGGCAGAGAGGAATGGCGGACGAGAATGACGGCGCCACCATGCCACTGCTTCTGTTTACTGCGCACCCTGCTACTCCGCTAGCTCTATCTCTAAACTCTGCTCGTATTGCACCACGCCATGTTTTTGAACTTTTCATAAATATAGCACGGTAGGTAATTGTTTTTTTAAATTTGGTCTTTAAATATCTATTTTTTAAAATCTAGACAATTCGTGAGCTTAGCAGAGGCCTGCCAGCGCGACAGTTTTTTAATCGGTGTAATTATGCAATATAATACTTAATTAGTACTAATCATACTTAAATTAATCACTAATTAAAACATACTGCTCAACAACTCATCTGCCGAGTTCTGATAGCTCGGCAAGATATGTCGAGCTGCTATAGTGTGTCAGACGATACTATCGTATCTGCCAAGCTTAGAGAGGAGCTAGATTTACAAAAATCGTTATTGTAGTTAAACTTAAAAAAAAATAGCTACAGTGTTATATATATAAATAGTTCTATGTTTTCGTGGTTCTTTTTAGTCCACGGTTCTGTTGTGTTTCCTTTTCTTGTTGAATCCACAGTACTTTTTTGCCCTTTTCATGTTGAATCCACAGTTCTTTTTCCCCTGTTGCTGAGAAGGATGTTTTCTTTTCACAGACACATGGACGCACTTGGTTACACCGGGACCCACAAATGTCGTTCTGCTGGGGCCACTTGGACAGTTGGACTAGCCATGCGGCCCATGTTCTCCCCATGTCGAGTGTTGTGGACTTGTGGTGCTATTTTGTTTGCTGAAGAACTTTGATAGAAAGAAAATTGAGCTTTTTATACTCAAAGTTTACGTGTAATATTCCAGTGTGTTTTTGCACTGCTTTATGTTCACAAAGCATCTTTCTAAAAAAAATTATGTTCGCAAAATCCTCAGCTGAAAGACAACTTTATTTGCGTAGTTTTGTAAATTTTTTTTGGGTCAGTGCCACATAGATGTGTTGGAGATAACTCAAGCAAGGATGAACAATATAGCCTGTAAAGTTTTAAGTTTGCACAACACACTTGCTCAAAAAGACATAATGTTGTATGTCAGTTAGTTAAACTTCCTTTGTTTGGGTAGCTTTTAAAATGACGATGATTTATGATTTTTTTACTATAGCTAATTGATGTTTACTGTAGCTGAATCGACTTATTTGATATAATTAAATTTAAAAAATAAAAATAGAAAAAACATGTTAGTCCATCACAAATAATACAAAAAAATACAGAAACAAAAAAAATACAAAAAAAACAAAAAATAAACAGTAAACCCAACGCCGAACGCCCAACTCCAAATGCGCAGCGAATGCGCTGTTGAGCGCGGCCTTGAACTCCTTGTTTGATTGTCGAAATATCCTCTCTGATTGTGTCTAAAAGACTCACTTTGAAATCAAGCGACAACGACAGCATTGAGAAAAGTAATGATTTTTCTATGTGTAAAGGCAAAATACATCCCAAGCACTTCATCTTTAACCGTAATAATTAAAATATCTACAACACAAAATGGTTACCAAGCAAAATTGAAATGCTCTTGCTGGAATGATGCAAGGTATGCGTTTTAAGCCTGAAACTGCCAAAAACTTTAAACTCTTTCAAACAGATGCTATTTAAAGTCGAATGTTACATAAATCCAGAACCGCATTAATTTGGATCGCTAGCTTCCCATTTTGAAAGAAAGAGTCCCAGAATACTACTTTTTGATCTATTAGCATCTGATAAGGAACTATTCAATGATGCGCACAAAACCACCACTTCATAACCATATTCTTTTTGGCTTTTTAGCTGGCTTGTGACTTCGACTTCTTTCAGTAATCGCTATTTATTAGATTAATAAACCGTAGTCATAAGCCGCAGTTAGGGATAACGCCCCTCCATATCTTATGAGATATAGTAAATATTATATGTGACGGTTTGACTCTGCTATATATTAACATCACAATTAAACTAGTTTGAGTATCTTTTTTTGCATTGAGAGGTTTTAAAACTAAACCTCCCTAAAAAAAGCTAAAATCCCTTCCAACCTTCATGTACATAAAAGAATCCCCGCAACAAAACCCAAAAAAGAACAAAAAAGAAGTGAAGTAATCCTTTTCAAGAGGAAATGACGTGCAATGTTAGATAAATCCAAAACTCTATTTTGGATTGCCCTCTTTTTTCAGAAAAATGCTTTTTAACAAAACAAATTGATCCACTAGTTTTTTTAATGTGGCAGCTTAACTCCGTTGCATATTACATATAAATAAACAACGTCAAAGATAGACATATTTACACCAAAAAAATGAAATCAATCAAATCAAATTAATATTTTAAATACTTGGTATATATAACGATAGATTTCCACGTAAACCCGCTAGAAGAAGAAAACCGCCACAAAACAAGGCCGATGGAGTAGCAGCAGGGATGGTATGGTCCAACCTTTGCCTTGTGGCCCCCACTCTGAGGTTCAGGGTAAAAAATCAGGTATAAATAGCAGGCGCGCAGCCCTCTCACAGCAGCTAGCTGCCAGGCAAAGCAGTGGCCAGCGATCGCTACGCCCACATCCATCCATCCATCCACCATGAGCAATAGCATCTCCTGTAGCACCCTGTAGTGTGTAGGGCACCCCGATGCTCTAGTCGTCTTCCTTGCCGCGCTCCGTTCCGAGCTCCACAGGCTTTATTGCCTACTCCTCCGAACTCGCCGCTTCCAAAGATTAAAGAAGCGGCTGGCTTGCTAGCTAGTAGCCTCCGAATCGGCCAGAGCACGCAGACGCAATCGCGCCCTAGATGAAGCACACATAGGGTAGCTAGTTATTGCACTGGGGATATCGTCCGCTAGTGCTTACTGCGCTGGCTCTCGGGTGGCGGCCGCGCGGTTGCTAGCTAGCTAGCCCGGCTATGCTGCTACAGTATCTCTGTGCGCGCGCGCGCGTGGGGAGTAATTGTGAAGGAGGCAGGCACGCAAAAGAACACCCTCGCCTCTCCCTCTCCCATCTCACGTGATTCATACTTGCGGCCTTCCTCCCCTCGCCTCTAGCTAATATCAACCACCAAACACCCGACTCCTCTCAGCGTCTTTGTTGTTGGTATTCGGCTATTTGCCCTCTCTCGATCGTGGCGTCTTTCTATCTGCCAAGGAAGTGAGAGATGGTGGTGATGGAGGCGGCGGCGGTGGTGGTGCGGGAGTACGACGGCGAGCGCGACCGCGGCGGCGTGGAGGAGGTGGAGCGGGAGTGTGAGGTGGGGTCCGGCTGCTGCGGCGGCGGCAAGATGTGCCTCTTCACGGACCTCCTCGGCGACCCGCTCTGCCGCATTCGCAACTCGCCGGCCTACCTCATGCTGGTACGTACGTACGTGGTGACTGGTTCGGTTGCTGCACCCAGCCAGGTGTGCTGGCTCGACCTAGCCTACCACCTGTCCACCCCCCCCCCCCCGGACTCCTCCCTGCTACCTCCCCCTCTCTCTCTCTCTCTCTTGTGCCGCCTTGCGTTTTCCGGTCGTTTCGTTTCGTTTTGGCGTGGGTCCCGACTCCCGGCTCGAAAACTAATTAATGGATTGCCCGAAACGCATGTTCAACCGCACGGATACGGAAAGGTCGCAGAGACAGCAACCGGCGGCGGCGGCGGCGGCTGCGCTGACGGCACGGAGATCATCGGCCTCGTCCGCGGATGCGTCAAGTCCGTCGTCTCCGGCTGCACCCAGGCCAAGGACCCCATCTACACCAAAGTCGCCTACATCCTCGGCCTCCGCGTCTCACCCAGCCACCGGTACGTACAAGTCCATCAGGAAACGTACTGCAACTAGATGGCATTTCCGGTTGACGCTGTTGCTTTCGGATGAGAAAAGAAAAAAGTTCGTAACTTTGAGGATAATATGCAGGAGGAAGGGTGTGGGGAAGAAGCTCGTGGAGAGGATGGAGGAGTGGTTCCGGCAGATGGGCGCGGAGTACTTGTACATGGCGACGGAGCAGGACAACGAGGCGTCGGTGCAGCTCTTCACCGGCCGCTGCGGCTACTCCAAGTTCCGCACGCCGTCCGTGCTCGTGCACCCGGTGTTCGGCCACACCCTCGAACCGTCGCGCAGCGCGGCCATCGTGCGCCTCGAGCCGCGCGACGCCGAGCTGCTCTACCGCTGGCACTTCGCCGCCGTCGAGTTCTTCCCCGCGGACATCGACGCCGTGCTGTCCAACGCCCTGTCTCTCGGGACGTTCCTGGCCGTGTCGGCGGGGACGCGGTGGGACGGGGTCGAGGCATTCCTGGCCGCACCGCCGGCGTCGTGGGCGGTGCTGAGCGTGTGGAACTGCATGGACGCCTTCCGCCTCGAGGTGCGCGGCGCGCCGCGCCTGATTCGCGCCGCGGCGGGCGCGACGCGGCTGGCGGACCGCGCGGCGCCGTGGCTCAAGATTCCCTCCATCCCCAACCTGTTCGCGCCGTTCGGGCTCTACTTCCTCTACGGCCTCGGCGGCTCCGGCCCAGGCGCCCCGCGGCTCGTCCGCGCGCTGTGCCGCCACGCTCACAACCTGGCCCGCCGCGGCGGCTGCGGCGTTGTGGCCACCGAGGTCGGCGCCTGCGAGCCGGTCCGCGCCGGGGTGCCGCACTGGGCGCGCTTCGGCTTCGAGGACCTCTGGTGCATCAAGCGGCTCGCGGACAGCTACACCCACGGGCCGCTTGGTGACTGGACCAAGGCGCCGCCCGGGCGCTCCATCTTCATCGACCCAAGAGAGTTTTAGCTTCCATTTTCCCTTAGGTCTTTAGGGTTTTCCCCCGTCTGTCCGATCTCTCATCCGACGGCCAGTTCCTTCCCAGAGCGGCGTTCCCTCCCGAACTTCTTGTGTTGCAAACATGTGGTACATTTCGGCGTATTTCCTATTTCATCTCGGCTACTTTTAGATGTGAATACAATCGCTCTTTACCTCTGCCTAGTTCGATGCTTGATGGAACCGAAATGGGAGCTGCTTAATTGTGAATCGTTATTGGATCAGATCAGAGTGGAAACCTACACATGAGAAAAGTGTTAGTATTAAAGTACAATTGAATTACCTATATTTTTATCAGTTTAAATTTTTAGATAAGCTTATTGATGTAGCCTTTGCAGCCAATGCAACTCACTACTAGAAAGTTCCCTTAGCTTCCTAGATTTCCTTCTTTTGTTGGGAACTCGGGTGGTCGGATATACGCTCTCTGCACTCCCTTCCTCACTCAGAAGTTCAGATGCGGCTGTGTGTGCCGGCTTCGGGATTCTTTGTGGATCGTTTCTGTTTCGGTGGGGGCTTTGATTCGGTGCCGAATCTGTGGCTGTCGCTGGGCGGTTTACGTGCAACCCTTTGGCTCTGCGCCGGTCCCATTCGAGATCGGTCGAGGATTCGAAGGTAGGGCGAGATCTGTCGAGATAATGATTTGGTCACATACAAGAGCAAATATAATTATATTTTAATTATAGTCGGTAGATTTATATATTAATGATAACTTTACCATAATATTTAGCTATGTAATTGCATGAATGAATCTGCTAGTTTAATTATAAAGTTGAACCATCTGCCTAAAGTGTTTGCCGTGTTGCGTTACAATGGTCTCTTTTTGAGACGGAATAGAGATATTTTTATTAATTATGTAGGGATTAGAGTACAACCCCGTCAAGCACAAGTTGCTCAATAAAGCCAAGTGCTTGTGCGAGCTAAATTGCATATTCCTCCGTCTTCTTGCATGATAAGCTAACTCGTGTGCTTTAAATTGTTTTTTTTTTTTGACGTAAGCACATCCGATGGGCAATGTTACAATGTTACTGAATTGTACCACTGCAAATTGAACATGTAAAACGGCCATATGTCACGGTAACGTCGACGGTCGGCGCACGCGCGCACGAGTGCTCCCGACATGAACAAGAAGTTTCAACTTCTCACGAGTTTTGACAATTTTCGGTCACGGCATAGCGAACTACTACCGCAAGACTCCCCCGGCCGGGTCGCGATGAAATTGACTTGACGAGTAGCAGACGTGCATGCGCAAGCCATTTACGACAGCAGCGTGAAAGAGAGATCGGATTTATCAGGAGCTCGCTGCTGTGCACCACACACAGGCGACGATCGCGTCGCCGTCGAGTGTGTGCGCTGATCCAATTTGTTCCAAGAGAGCTCCAACAAGAACAGGTGCTTAGCCAGCCAGCGGCTGGATCTCGGCCCAGTCCACTAAAAATCTTCGTAATCGATTTTTTTTTATTTAGCTATAGTATTGTACCGGATAATTTTGATCTGAGTCTCGGTCTACTGCTTCAATTGGTTCGAGGCCAGGTCCGCCGCTACACAACAAGGCGAGGAAAAGAAGGCTAATCCGGCGAATCCGCTATGGGCACTGTGAGCTCCTCTCGATGGATTGCTACTGGCTACCATCATTTCGCGACATGCGTCCTGCATGTTAAAGACTTTCGCGGCACTGTAGCCGTCCAGCGTGAACGGCAGTTACGATCTGCCGACACAGCCGCCTCTGAATGTCCTGTCCTGCGGCGTCGCCACCTGTTCCGTATCTGTAGACACGCAGTTACACCGGCGTCGCCGTGTCCTGCGGACGCAAGGACGCGTCCGGCGTTTTGACCTAATCATGCGGATTCACCGCAGCTCAATCAATGGTGTTTGCACTGACAAATGGCGAGCTCTGTTCGGAGACTTCAAAGTCAAGAAGACCTCGCCTTTTACATGGACGCACATCTGAAAAACGAGGCATATCGCGGCATCGCCTGCTGCAAGCAACGTGATGTACCTCGTGATGACTCACCTGCGAAGCTATTTCTGAAAGAATCTTGACCCACCCAGTTGCCAAAACAAAAGGGATTGATTTGATATTTTGTTGACTCCAAGATAATGGCCGTAGCATGCTTAACCTTTTCTGTCTCTTGGCACGCCAAAGCCGATTACTGGCGTGCGACTGTAACATCTAACATGCACCCATGCAGAATTGTCTACAGGCAGGCTCTGTAATTTTGACATCTTTAACTTTCCTACAGATATCAACACATCCATTTAGTCACGCATGGATCGCGAGATTTGACAGAATTTGTATGAAAATTGTGGTGTTTTCTGTAAGAGCTTTGTGAAATTTCTGAATTCCAAGCAGTCAGTCTGGTGTTTGCAGATACTTATCTTTATCTTTACTACTTTAAAAGAAGGAGTTGGTGGTTGATGAGTCCTTCCTCATTTTTCATTTTTTCTTAGCCATTCGATCTGATAGATTAAATCCGAACCGTCTCTCTCCCCTCCCATCCTATTCCTGGGCGCCGCCCCCTCCCCTCTCCCCACCCCGCGCGGCGCCTCCTCTCCTCCTCCCCACTCCACGCGCCGCCTCCTCCGCCTCCCCACCTCCGCGCGCCGCCGCCTCCTCTCCCCGCGCGCCGCCTCCTCCCCTCCCTCCGCCTCCCCACCTCCGCGCGCCGCCTCCTCCCCTCCCTCCGCCTTCCACCTCCGCGCGCCGCAGCCTCCCCACCTCCGCCCGCCGCCTCCTCTCCGCATCCCCACCTCCGCGCGCCGCCTCCTCCCTCCTCCGCCTCCCCCCACCTCCGCGCGCCGCCTCCTCCTCTCCCCGCGCGCCGCCTCCTCCCCCCTCCGCCTCCCGCCTCTGCGCGTATTTCTTCCTCGATGCCAAAACCGCCTCCCCGCCCCTCGATGCGAACCCACCTACCGGCGGCCATGGACACGTCAGCGATCGCCGCCTGCCTCGGCCTCTCCGGGAACCGCCCCGTCGTCCGCAAGGCTGCCGAGCTCCGACGCCTCTGCGACATCACCTTCGACTCCTCCGTCCTCGGCATTATGAGCAACTCGGACTATCCCTTTTCTTCTCTCTGTCTGGTGTGTATGTATCTCTGATGTTGGTGCGTGCGCAGGGGGAGGTGTGCAAGGCAATCATCTGCCTTGAGATCGCTGCATCCAAGTGAGTTCGGTTTGCTCGTGAAGTGTTCGATGAATTGCCCATGTGGGGAACCGCGTTTGACCCATCTTGTTTTATTTGTGCATTGCGCAGGTTTCAGGTGATATTTGATCGGGCAGAGGCATTGCGGTGAGTGGGATGTCGGATAAGGCGTCTGATGATCGTTCAATGCACCTGCGAGATGGTGCATTGATGACATCACAATTTCGAAGTGTGAATGATGTTGATAAGTTGATGCGAAGTGTGAAGGATGCTGATAAGTTGATGCGCTCTGTTATTGATCTTGGATGAGCTATAATCCATCGTAGAATCTTTTTAACTTGCATATACCTGTCATTGTAGGGTCAAGTTACCTTAATATCCTAAAATATTTTCCATATCAACAAGTGAATTATTTTACTTTAACTGAATTTTAGCCATGCCATGTTTTGTGTACATATTTATATGTATTGGAGGGTCTTCTATGAAGGATAGGATTACCTACGCATATGTGTACACATGTGATTCATAGCATGATTTGTCTTGCTTGTAACATGAATTTTTATGCTATTTAAAATTTAAGCTTTAACTATTTTTCCACGACGGATTCATAGCGAAAAATTTGAGTCCCATGAACAATCAACTCATAGATATAGGGAAAGTTTTATATTAAAAATGGATGTAGGGAAACTCATTAGTTTGTTTGAGACTTTAGAATTTGCGTTATCAATTATTTAAGATCCGTTGCAACGCACGGGCACTTGACTAGTTATTATAAAAGAAGGAGTTAGTGGTTGGTACGACCTCTCTCCTCTCTTCTCAGCCATCCGATTTGATTTAGACCATTCGTCTCTCTCCTCCTCTCTCTCTCAGGATACAACCACCCACCTCTTCCACTTTTTCCATCTCCTCGCGTATTCTGACTACTTTTCTCTCTCTATCGCTTGCTCTCTAATGTTTTGATGTGTGAAGTTGGCCACACAATAAGTTTTGTCTTATTATTTTTATGACTCCATTATAACATACGGGTCTCTAACTTGTAAACTAGTAAGGATAAAGATAAAGATAGAGATGCTCGAACAAGCATTGCAACTAGAGTGGGGGCCATTGGTCAGACTTATTATGCATGTATATCCTCTGCTAGACTGTTTCTACTACCTGCCAATCATCTATATCCTGTCTTACCAACCGATCCTTTTGGGTCCTGATTTGGACGAGGATGCCAGCACAACGTCGACCACATGACCTTTATGCAACAGTTCTGTGTTCAGTAGTGATTCACTAACTTACTATTTGTATCATAGGCCCCTGTGCCATCTTCTACTTCAACAACGTACGAGAAGATCTTATTAGGATCACATGCTTCCTCAAATCAACCGCATTATTCACTAGAAGCCATTTCCGGTACAGTAATGTTGTTTTATCTCACAATTACACTGCGTGAAAACAGTATGCCCGTCGATGTGGAAAGACGTCAAGGACTGAATCCAACGTCACAAATTCTACAAAAACACGTCAAAAGATCCAAGGAAAAAAATACTACAAAATCACTAGTTCTAGAAGATACCCACATCGCGTTAAAATGCCATGCCCATCAATGCGAAACTATCGAGTAGGATTGGATTTTGACGTTCAGGATGGGATTTTAACGTTACAAAATACACGAACAAAATCTTGTGAAAAAAAATCGCTAGTCCATGAACAAAATCGCTATTCTATCGTCGTGAAATTTGCCTTTGGACATCACAAATTCCAAGCTATAGAAGATAAAAAGCAAATTAGACTGAATCCACACGGACCACACACCGCTCATTAATGTGGAACTATCAAGTATATTTGGATTTTTTTTTACATAAAAAATCAAGAACAAAACCTTCTAAAAAGAAGATATACCTTTAAAAAATCACTAGCTAGGATAAAATTTTGGCGTTACAAAATATAGAACATAATCTTCTAAAGCCGCTACTGTTTTCCTCTAGCCCTCTGCAACCTTTTATTTTCCACGTTTCAGTACAGCCTTTTCAATACCGACGACATGAGCCATGTGAAATTGTGCATTTCGGGGGTTTTTTTGCCCCCCGCTTCCTATACTTCTGGTGCCACAAAGGCGGCCTACCTGTTTGACCTCAATCAGGAGCTGTCTGCCTGCGGAAGGGAGCATTTTTGTACGGTCTTTTTTTTTTGCTGTGATTTATTAGCCTAATAAATAGTAATTGCTATGAAAAGTTAAAAGTCGTTGAAAATCTAAAAAAAAACAGGAATTCACAGAAAAAAAACTTATTTCAGGCCGATAACTGGGCCCACAAATAGGTCAAGGACTACTACGTGTTCATGGCCCATCTTGTGTCCCCCACTTGCAACTTCGTGGACCTCACCAATCTTCCAGTTGAACCCAATTTGCCCATGTATGACAAAACAAGCTAATTGCTTCTTCCTTCCAAAGATCGCAATGATTTAGAGTAGTTGTCCATGCTGACTTGTTGATTGCCTTTGTGCTATTCTAGACTTTAAAGTACTCCAGTATGAGTACTCCTATCCAATGTGCCATGTACCACATTACTCCTAGAATAAAAGACTGGCCCCATTTTTCTGTAATAATAGAGTAGCCCGTTCTGAGTACGCTGTTTCGTTTTCAAACCTCATGTCACATTTGTTGGGCGTACTGATAAGACTCACCGACCCGAGCTAGATTAGTAGTGCTATGTCTATTTACCCTCTCAACAAACAAAAGTTAAGCAATGTCAGTCCAACACGGTAATGTCGGGAAAAATTGAAAAACAAAATAGATAAGTTTCTCACCAAAAACTTGATAAAACATTGAGTATAGAACTTTCTAAGTTTAAAACAAGATCAGAAATTCCAAACAAACAAATTTGCAACCTTACAACGCCACAACTTCTGAAAATAACACCTACAACATTTTACAATTTCACATGCAACAATTCGAAGAAATGTTTGCAATAAACTGAGAACCACAACCTCTATAGCTACAAAAAGAATGAATAAATGTGACAAATCAAACAACCACTGCAAACAAAAACAACTTGATACAACTTTTTGGGAGGACAAATTGCAAACAAAATATAACACTTTCTGCGACAATTTAGAAAGGATGTTGCAACAAAATTGAGAAAAATGCTTTGTACCAACCAACCAGTCCGCCGTGCAGGCAAGCAAACAGACGCAGCTGGCCTAGTAATGAAGAAACGGGGTGCACCTGGGGGTGAGCGAAGAGGACATGCGGGAGTTGGTATGGCTCCGACCACCGGCGAGCCGCGAGGAGGAGAAGGGGTGCGGTTTGCGGCAGAAAATGAGGATACCAAGTGGTTCAGTGGGTGAGGCCGTGAGACGTCCTACGCGAACTACGTGAGTGAGCGGACGTCAAAGCCAAAGCATTACCCTTTCCCCTACAAAAAAACAAAACTTAAACAATGGAAGTGTATCCGCGGCCCATGCAATTTCACAGGGTACGCAGCTCGCTGTGGGCCGACGTGAGAACGGCACGAGCGAGGTAGGCGTATCCCGTAGGCCGGCACGGGAGGAAATCGCAGCTGCCCGCAACGGACGAGGTGATCGCGCGCGGCCCAATGTGGAGCGAAGCGTCCGCGTCCGATTGACCCGCGCGGCCTCGGTGGCGCTGGGGCCCCGGTCCATGTGATTAGCGCGCGACGCAGAACTATGGTAGCGACGCGCCCACGCTAATAGCGTCACTAATAGTGCAATAGCGTCACGCCATGGTCGACATGTTTCGCTTGAAGTGACGCTATCGGCGCACCGGCACGGCCTGGGCGGAGCCTGGCAGGAGTTGGAGCTGCTGGACGCGGCCGAAGCGACAAATTACGCACCGGCCCAGGGTAGAATCGCTCGCTAAGCATCCAAATACGGCGCGATATAAGCTTGTACCCGTATCTGCACGGTCCATCGTAGCAGACCTACATATTTGTTGATTCTATGACAAGTAATCCTGCGCATATCTCTTTCTTATCTGCGCACATCTCTTTCCAGTTTGTTTTCCCTTTGATTTCGGCTAGATTAGTTAGCTCCTTCCTGTTTTGTGGAGTTGGCCGAGCGCCCTGCGTGGTGGCGAAGCTGGCGCGTCGGTGTCGTGCGTGATGGCCGGGATGTGTGGGATGGCACACGTTATCAACCGATCATGGCACAATCTTCACTTTCTATTTGTTTGCAATCCTGCAGTTTATAAATAGATGAAGAAAGGAAGAAAACGCTGTGCAGTCTTGCCGGCACCAAAACAGTTCCTCGTCAACCCTTGTGTTTGTGTTCGTGTTTGCGTTGAGTTTTTCAGGTGGAAGCTGACAATATTCAGCTAACATGGCGTCAGCCAGCACAATATTCAAGAGGCCAAAACTGGAGCCGAAACCGGTGCAGAGGAAAACCAATCTAGAACACGCCGATCTTCCACAGACGCGTGCACCGTCGCAGACCGGTGGCGGGTCTCGCACGAAACCTCGCGCCACAGGACGGGCCGCCATCGCCATGTGAAACATGCCGACCGTCCCATCGTCGACGCTTCAACGCCCTTACGCGAGCAAGCAAATTGCATATTATTAATCGGCGTGTAAGTGGGCGGAAACCTCATGGCTCGAGGCGCTAAATTTCCTTCCAACCATGCGGCCGGCCGGTGCCCAGTGGTGGCCGCGGCGCTCTTGCGTCGAAAGTGATCCACCGAGCAGGTCGGCAGAAACTCATCAACCCTGGCGGGCCGACGTCGCTGTCTCCCCTTTCCGCCCTACGGCCAGTTGGCGCCGTCGATCGACATTCCCGACGCAGCAAACCGGCCCATTTGCAGCCGGTGGTAGTACATGTCATTCCCCAACTAAAACAGATGGTGGAATCGGATTAATTAATCGAGATTCTCGTCACCGAATACGTGGAGGGCGGTCTCGCTAGGCGGCTCGGTCTGCGCTAGGTTGAGTACGCTTCTCTGCTTCCGTGTTGTGCCCTGAAGAACAGGGAGGTTCCCCGTTCCTTTTTCTTACTATTTAAGCGAGGGAATTGAAGTGGCAGAACATCCACTGATGAAGCCACTAAACCGAAGATTGAGGAAACAAAAGACTGCCAATTCAAGGTTTTCAATTCCGTATTCTCCAAATCCATTCATGCTTTTGTTACAGGGTACTAGTTTATGATCAATCTGTGTATAGGGTATGTATGAACTACAATATACTGATGGCTACAACAGAACAAGTGAAAAAAGACACAACTACTGCTCCAATGTAACAAAGAACGAAGAAGGCCTGTATCTATACGTATGGCTATGCATCACTCACTCTCTCTGTACAAGAGCAGGAACAAAATAAACAACAGCGGCACCAAACGAATGAACCAATAGTGTTGGACTCAATATGACCACTAGACCAAAAACTTTTGATGGATCAGAATCAGATCCATGCAGCTGTTCAGGCGGTGAGAAGGCGAGGCTTCTTGAAGGCGAGGGGGCTCTGCACCTCCTCCTCGTCCCCACACTTCTTGCTCTTGGCGCACGGCTGCCACACGAACTCCGGCACGGCCGGGAGGTTCAGGTCGAACGCCCGGGCGGCGGAGTTCCCGTTGCCGGAGCTTCCCAGCTCGGACTCGGCAGCCGCGGCCGCGGCCAGAACCTCAGTTGACGAGACGGCGCCACCCACGCCTCCGTCGTAGTGCTTCCTCTTGTGCCCGCCGAGCGCCTGCCCGGTCGGGAACTCCTTGTGGCAGATGGAGCACTTGTGGACTCTGTTCGTCGCGCCGTCGGAGGACGCGGCGGTGGATGACGTGGCCGGCTCACGGTCGTCGGCCGCGGGCGGCAGGAAGGCGACCACGGGGTTGGGGGGCACGAGGGGAGCTGCGGAGGGAGCCGGATGCTTGACCCGGTGGGTCGTCTTGTGGCCGCCGAGCGCCTGGTAGGAGCCGAACGACTTTCCGCAGACGGAGCACTTGAACTCGGCAGCCTGCGCCGGAGGAGGCGGCGGCGCCTGGACGCGGTGTTGGCCGCCGCGCGCGAGCATGAGGAGGCAAAGCGCGAGGTTCTCCTCCTCCGACCGCTGGCTGCGGCGCGAGCGCTTCCTCTTCGCCCACCCCTGCGGCAGCTGGCCGCCCTCCTCGCCGCTGGTGGCGCTGCTGCTCGTCGTCACGACGGCCGCCGCCTCCTCGTGATGGTGCTCCGTGAGCACGGCGGCGTGGAGCGTTTCCATGGACGCGGTCGACATGGCTAAGCAGGAGATGGACGCGCTCTTGCGTGCGACCTCTTCTCTGCGCTTGCGGTGGCTGTTGCGGTGTGGTTGCTTGGGTATCTCGCTCTTGGTGTGGCGCTGTGTGGTGTGAGGAGTGGAGGAGTGAGATGCGAGGGGGTTTTAAAGCGGTGGTGCGAGTGTGAGGACTGAGGCGGCGTGAGGAGTTGCGTCGTAGGTGAGGGGAGCGAGCGCGCGAGGTGGTTGCGTCGTGGGCGCTTGTGCGGTGCGGGAGGGTGCCAGGTGGGGGGAGTGGCCGCGGTGGGGACGGGGTGGCAGCGGATGGGAGCCGGTGGAGTGGCGGCCAAGGAGTGGGGGAGGCGACTAGGCGAGGTAGCAACGAAAAATCGTGGTCAACGTGGAGGGGAAGACACGGGGAGAGCGGGACGGGAAGCGCAAGTTGAGCGGACCTAGTGTGGCAGGATCGTGTGTGTATGTGACTATGTGGCGGGAGAGTGAGGACCGAGGAGGAGGCCGCGCCGTGGTGTGGACTGTGGGAAGCGGTCGTCGTCGGTTGCGGATGGCCGACCCGAACCGGTAATGACGTTCTAGGGTTTTTTTTTCGAGAATGTAAATAATGACACTTCGGTTTGCCACTGAGCGAGGCAACTTGGAGCGAGTTAAGCAGATACGTTTAGCTGTTTAACTTGATTGTAGAGGGTTGTAAGTACCCTTGAGTCAGAGAATTGAAACACTGAAATGAACTTTTTGATCTCACGATGAACCTTTTCCCACTCGATTATGTGAAGCTTATGGTTGTGCTCGGTTGGTTTTTTTATTGTAGATAGTTTATTTTACATTATAGCAGTTAGTAGTTTTTTTGGTATAATTAATTTTTTAAATTTTTTTTAGACATAGTGATCTAGAAGTTAGAAGTTAAAATTGAAAGTAGCAGAACCTGTTGCCATCATCGGGTGGAAGGGCATCAACGGGGATGTACCTATGGATGTTAGCAGCATTTTGCATCCTCATGATACTAATTCAACGGGAGTAATTGATTATTACACTGATCGGACAGTCAAGATCGCAAGTTTGCTTATCGTATTACAAAAGCTAGAATTTTTCAAATAATCTACTTTTTTATTTCGAATTACAGTAATATATCTCTATCTTTTATTTTACAGTAATAATCTTCTGTCGCTCCATCGTTGAGCAACTTGATCTAGTTGTTCAACGGATGTGCGTCAAGAGTCCAAGTTATCCACTGGTTAAGCGACTAGTGTTAGTCGCCCAACTATTAAGCGACCAGTCCTAGTTGCTCAACGGTGGAGCGACACATCGACAAGTCACGCACCGTTTAGACGATTTAAAATAATAATATTATTATTTTATTAATCCAATGAAAATAATTATATGGGAATAAATGAAAATTTTTGTAGGTCTTGCAAGCACGAGTCAATAGGACTACTGAGCGTCTCATCCTATCGAGCCGTCGACACCCCGCACTAAGGAAGGCTAAGCGGGCACCGACCAGGGGTGGGACATAGCGACAATGGAGGAGAGGAGAAAAGAGAATGAGGAGGAGAAGCAAAGGAGCTCGAGGGAGGGAAAGGAGAGGGGAGAATGTCTGTATAATCTATGATTGACACCGCGAGATGATGATGGTCATAAGAAAACTTCAGTAAGACTCTAAGGAGTCGTTCCCTTGGCCAGACATGAGGAATAGATGGTGCATTCGCCATCTGGGGGCCAACTTCTTCAAGCAGTTCCTACAGTAACCGTTGATGAAGTTGTTTAAGAGACTAGCTATGTAGAACCAGCAGCATAAATTCAATGTGATATGGAAGATGTTGGAGGAGCACGCGAGAAAGCACGTCATCATGAGGAACAAGCGTCCACCCATTCCTGGGGCGGTGCAACCCGAACGCCTTGCACCATTGCCGGAGCTTGACCCTCCCTGGGTTATGCAGAGGACCTCGAGGAACATCAAGTGCTTCTCCTATTGGATTGAATCCGAGCCATTGGACAAGTGGTCATTGTTGCACGACACAGACGGTGTAAGGTACGGCATAATAACAACTAACTTTACGAAGATGTACAATTGGGTTCTTAGAGGCCTCCATCCTTAGCCCCTCATCGTCATCATGGAAGGCGTTATGCAAGATACAATCAAATATTTTAGAGAAAAGCATGCAAATGTGGCACTTCAAACAGCTAACCCACATACACCGTACAGTTCGAAGATTACAGCATACATGCATGCTAAGACCAAGAAGGGTCAGTTGCACACAATCTTCGTGATAGGCAACACAGAGCATATTTTTGATATGCTCCTTCTGGACAGAGTCGAATTTAGAATTACTCGCTCTCTTGTTATCTATGAAGTATGCCTTGGAGATCAGGTGAATGAATCTAGATGCACATGCAACAAGCCATCCTCTCATGTCCTCGTCGCATGCAGGACTATCAATATGGACCTATCGAACTTCATGTTGGAGTACTTCATGAAGAAGATAGTGCTACAAGCGTGGTGCGGTGAGCTAAGAGACTTCAAGGTTGTCGGTAACTTCGTCACATTGGATATTGCACAGAGAACTTAGATTTTGGATCTTGACCTATTGAAGGGTGAGAAGGGTCGTTGGTAGAGTCGTCTCATTAAGAATGATATGAACATAGGGGAAGCTAGAGCGATGGGTAGACGTTGTGGCCGCTGTGGCAAGGAAGGCCACATTGCGAGAAGCTATCGACGAGTAGGAACACCGATGTAAAATGCAGCACCACTTCTTATTGTATGTGTAGTGGTACTAAGATTAGAAATGATATCATATTGTAACTTGTACTTCAGAAGGTACTTTACTTATTGTATATAGTGTGGAACTATTTGCATTGTAATTGCAAACTTTAACTTCATTTGCAGTGTCTACTGTCGTCGTTACCTATCTCTACAAAGCAGGATGTGACCTCGCTCTGCAAAGTAAGATGTGTCCTCACTTTGCAAAGCAGAACGTGATCACTATTCACACAGTAGGACGTGACTTCTCTCTGTAAAGCAAGATGTGACCACTCTTTGCAAAGCAGGATGTGACCTCTCTCTACAAAGCACGAAGAGACCACTCGACTGCCGCAAGCTTCCTCCTCGAAGCGTGCGGTGCATAGATGCGAAACACATCCGTGCATCATCATAATGGAGTCGCTATAGCTACATTCGCGCCTGCTATAAATACAATGCTACTCGGCCAGGAACTCTTCACTAACAATACTACCTAGATAACATGGACAAGGAGACAAATAGAAGTACAAGTCGAGGTATCACTCCACCATTGAGTTCTGTGACTAGCATTACTCGCTCAATCGGTGGGCGATTTAGACACATGGCGTGCAACCATTAGACGATTAGCCCAAGTCACTCAACGGTAGAGTGATAGAGAATTATTAATGTAAAATATAAAACATAGGTATATTACTATACTTCAGAATAAAAAATATATTATTTAAAAAATTCATAAAGCTAGCTAGTGTAAAATAAAAAAATATAGGTGTATTACTATAATTTAAAATAAAAATAGATTATTTAAAAAATTCATAAAAGCTAGCTATAATTTCTGCTTGGTGTCCCTCTTTTTAGTGTAGAATACAAATTACTATTCTGACGATAAAAGGGTCAAAGTTCCCTCTTTTTGGTGTAGAATACAAATTACTATTCTGACGATAAAAGGGTCAAAGTTCCCTCTTTTTAGTGTAGAATACAAATTACTATTCTGACGATAAAAGGGTCAAAGTTCTTTCGTATTTTTTCACTTAAATTTTCTAATAGTCGCTAGCTCGCAGTGCGCAGATGACGGTGGGTCAAAGGGGTAATAGTGCCATGGTGGTGCTAGGCTGCAAAACATTTTAGCACATGCGTAGAAAGGCCGAAATGGTCATCGCCTCGGGCTCTCGGCAGACGGTTCCGAGCGAGATCCGTGTCAAACCGACCCGATAGCAAGTCAGACTCAGACCAAGCAATCGGATATTCGGTTGGGGGCCGGAAGTGCGTGCATGGAAGGATTGCAACGGACCGGTCGCCTTGGGGTCATTGTTATGGTGAGTTTTTTTTTTATCTATGACTTATAGTATATAATTTTTTTTCAAATAAATAAATAAAATAATCTTTTGTTATTTTTTGAAACAGTTTATTGTGGTAGTTTTTTAAAATAGCTTATAGACAATATTAACGTTGAATTTATTCATACAAATACTTATACTAAGATTTAAAAACACCTGTCACACGAAAAAGAACCCATACATGGGGATGTTCAGAATAGAGATAGCTTCTGACTGAAATTTCACTATAGCCAGCTTAATTTTTACTGTAGCTGAGTTGACTTATTGGACATAATTAAATTTTAAAAAAATAATAAAAATAGAAAAAATATGTTAGTCCATCACAGACAATGCAAAAGAATACAGAAAAAAAGAAAAAAATACAAAAATATCTTAAAAATTCAGAAAAAATAAAATTACTGAATTGTAAAAAAAATAAAAAATAAAAAAAACTGAAATGAGCGGGGCATAAGCTTTCGTCGGCTGAAATTGGCCTCGTCAAGAAGAATCTTCTGCAGCAGCTGGTTAGGTAGGTCACGGTCGCATCGATGTTTAGCATCATCGATACTCAGCTTGACCCACCCAACTAGCTGGCTCCTTAGCTTACCTGCGGAAATGGACAACCAAAATGGAAGTAGTGATGAATATTTTATTTTTTCAGCAGAACAGGGAGGAAATTATCTGCGGTGTTTACAGTTCTATTTTCTTTCGACTGGTTTTCCTTCGAGAAAGAAACATGCCAGCAAGGTAGGGCCCCAACCCAGCGTACATGCCACGGTTAGCTAATATAAGATAATAGCTAGCGAGAGTAGCATACATGCGTGCGTTGACATATCAACATGGCGCCTTATCCTTATCACACCCCCTGGCGCAGTGCAAACTCTCGTCACGGGATACGTCACGTTGCGAACCCACCTAATACGGCGATCGCTTGCCTACACGAAACCCACATCTGGATAAGCACATTGCCCATACATAGACGATCCCAGACTGGCAGACGCAATGCCCACGTACGATGACGAAGCAGGAGTTGGGCAGGCAGTGCGGCTTGCACTGCCGCCCCTGACCGGGCTGCGGGCGGAGACGCCTTTCCCTCCGTTGATTCCGTCCGCCCATGGACTTCTCCACGGAGGCGGGCAGGATTCAGCGACGGTGGCAGCCGGTTCGGCTTCGCGGCTCGGCGTCCCCCCGCGCGAAGCCGGCAAGACACGTCCGCGCCCGAGCATCTGTGTGCCTGTTCCTTATCCCCCACGTGTTCCTTGTGCAGTTGCGCCCTTAAACCACCAAGAAAAATGAAGTTTTATTTAGATTTGTATGAATTTGGAGTTTTCGCCCCTAGCTTTTCCTATCGGAAAATACACTTTTCAAGCGTGGAGGCGCACTCAAATCCTCCTGCCAGTGCCCTACTCCCGTTGCCGCAAAACACGACGCCCATTCACACACGCACACCGTCTCGCTTGCTTGTCGCCGGCGTCCATACCAAAAGCCACACAGCTCCCACGCCCCCTCGCCAACTGTTCCTACCAAGCCTTGATGTCGTCCTACCTTGCACGCTCATGGTAGTAGAGGTGACGCCTCTCCCGCTGCTAACGTGATGCACAAGCTGTCGCCAATTTGGCTGCATCGCTGCTGTAGCATGACCACGCCATTCCCCTATTCTGGCCGAGCACAGCACTGCCGCTGTCAGCCTGCTCCAAATCGCCATCGCTCGCGCGTGTGCCCCAAATGGATTGCTCGCATTTAGTTGTTGCTCACAGCACTACTGCTTGCCGCCGCCGTCGAATTTGGTGGCACCGTCGCCTCCCCTGTCTCAGCCACTATAAGAGCAAATTAGCTCACTCTGGAGAGAGCTGGGCCATGTACTACATGGACCGCCAAGGTGGGCCGGCCAAACCAGCCTGAGCTAACTTCTGGCCTAGCCCATTTGTAAAAAATTGAATTACAAAATGTGCTAGTTACTTAGTTGCTACTAGTACTTGTTTGCTGACTATTCTGAGACATATTTGCAGGTGGATATCAGCACCGTGCTAGAGGAGGCAGTCCACTACGTCAAGTTCTTGTAGTTACAGATCAAGGTAAACACAAATCCAAATGTAACGCTTTCTTTTCTAGGCTTTTTGTGATTGTGATATGTGTCTTATAAGCTTGTCATGATCAGATGCTGGGTTCTGATGAGTTGTGGATGTACGCACCGATCCCTTACAATGGCATGAGCTTAGCAGGGGAAATTGTATCACCGAAATTCGCAGGTACGGTTATCGGCCATATCGGCTTGGACCGGTAAAATTTTATATCAGGCAAAAAAGTTTGGATTCATCAAAATTCATCTAAAAATAAAAAAAATCAAAATTTCAAATTTCAATTCAAATTTTTTGGCCAAAAAATTCCGATATTTTCAGTAACCAGCGGTTGCCGGTCGTATCGCTGACTTCCGATAAAATTTTTGATCCGATACAATTTTCCCTGGAGCTTAGGAGTTAGGAATCGACCTGAAGATCTCTCCCCAGTGATGGGCTTGAGCATTTGATTACCATCTCAAGGAGTCGAAAACTTGGGATGGATTAAGACTTACGATGTTGACGCAGTCATTGGCACTGACCAAATTGCAGACGATTTTTACCAAAGGGCTTGCCACTGTCTTGCAATGAGGTTATGGTTATTTGCAAGAAGTGATCTTTAGGTCACTTACCATCATTTTCCCACAGATACCTGTTCTTTTGTCTCTTCTTTACTTGATCATACTTTTTTGTTAACAAAGGTCCTACTAGTCTTCACAGCTTCTGCATTTCGCAGGCCGCAGAGCAGGTGTTGAGGAAGTCTGTTTTTAGTACATGAAAGAGCACACATTTTTTCTGCAAGTCAGATGGGGCACATAAGACATACGTATTTTTTTTTTGTACTGATACAATGTTAAGTGCACTATTTACTGTAAATCTGACACATTTTTTTATCTCAATTGATTGATGGCGAAATAATGTAGCGAGAGGAATGATACTACTACTAGATTACAAATACTGTAAGACCTGCAGTACATTATATCACGTTCTCTGAATCATAATGAAGCATTTGGTTAGTTGTTGTATGATTGATTTAAGAAACATAACTTTGCACCAGGATAGATTGTTGTTGTTTTTTTTATTAATGATGATTAGGGCATTCTCTTTTGGGCCACTGGCTATACAGCTTCCAAAATTGACGCTGAATCGCCACTCCTCGCCCACCACTCGCCGCATCTCTCTTCCAATCAACACTCATCGGGGTCGCATCATTCTCGTTTCAACTTTTAAGAGAGGAGGCATATGTCACTGTTCCTTCCAGCGGCTAGCCTGTAACTTCCTTGCGCTCAGCTAGATGCGTACTGCGCAGATAATGCTGCGGCCACGAAAAACTCAGTTTTACTGAGAAGTCTGAGAGGCATGCAGATAACTTGCTGACCAAAGTTCTACAGACCCTAGGAGTTGCCCATTTGTTAAGTCACGGCCATCGGATGATGATGATTAGCTCCAGGTTGAAATCCCGTCTAGGCAGAGTAACAAAATCACACGCATGGACCATGTGGCAACGATCAAATGGCCAATCTACCACCATTAAAAATAAATAAATAAAACATTTGAAGTTTTAAACTCACAAATCACCTGCTGTATAGTGTATACATGTCGATCTCCTTTTGCCAATCCACGCGTATTATTACTTGGCCCAAAAAAATCATCAACAATGATTACATCGAGGTATGATACACAACATCAACAACACAGGCTACAGCTACAACCCTAATGTCCTATATGCTGGCAATAATTAGGACCATTAGTTTTACCTACAGCTAATCCTAAATAATATGTTACACAGGAAACGCCGTCATTTCCCCAGAAAATAAACATTACAGGCTTCACAAAACTCCCTGATATCCCGTTGCGATCATACCGTGGTGATGTTCTTCACACATGGACGTTACTTTATGAGGCCCAGCAAATTGTCAACCATGATGACTGGAAGCACAGGGTCAGACGGTTGGTTAGGGATGGGTTGGCATCCAACAGCCTGACGGCGCACCTCACGACTGCGTTCTTTATGTGGTTTTTGGCTCAGATGTCGTGTGTGTTTGCCTGCCAAAATGACACGCTGTGCTTCAATGTGAAAACAAATTTATTGCTTCCTTTCCATTAGGCTTAGGCAATCGACTAGGCCGAGAGTATGCAATAAAATGCATGCCATTTGGTGTATGAGCTGCAGAGCCAGAACTGGACTTGAAACTCATTGGCGGAGGGGACAGGCTATGAGTTTCCAAGTTGGGTAGGGTTGTCAAACGATTAGCCAGTGACCCGGAAGATCTAGCGCTGCTTGGTTCACTGGCACGAAAAGTAAAAAAAAGAATGACAGGGTTCAGATGCGAACCTTTCATCAACAGATCAAACATGAACTTACAAACAAAGAAAGTACTCACCCAATTGTATTTGTATGTTTCCCTCTAATACATGAATCGCTCTTCCAGGACTTTTTCTCTCTTCCACAGTGTGCCGCATCCTGTCATTAACCGGCAAAAAAATACACATGGATGAAGCTAGAAACTCAGGATACAGTGTGTGCCTGTGTGCAGTAGTGCGTGCGTGTGTGTGGAGAAAGAGAAAGTGTGAGGGGCTTACTGGGGATTTAATTCCTGCAAAGGAATGTACAGAACCATGCTGGTTGTAGTGATTTGAATTTTGGATGAATGGATGTTCTAGCAACTTGCTTGCTGTTGGTCTCTCAGCCGGGTTTCTCTTGAAGCAGCCTCTCAGAAAATCCTTCCCTTCTGGGGATAAATTATCGGGAATTGATGGGTCTTTATGCAACACCTTAAACATTGCAGCAGGCTGTTGCACCACCAAAATAAACAGGTTTCATGCTTTAGAATCTGGAGACATGAAGTACCCAAATACTGAAATACATTACTTTCCATTCACAATTTTAATTAGACCAAGGTGCCAAATTAGACAATTTATCATCACTCGTTAGATAAACATAAGTAATGAAAGGCGAGCCACCCTAATTATATAAATCCAACTCATAAAACACATGTAAATTGCTAACATAAAGAAGGTTCCAACTAGTTACCCCTTCAAGACCACTCCAAGGAGGCTTGCCTGTGAACATCTCAATGATTGTGCAACCGAGGCTCCAGATATCAACAGCAAGATCATAGCCTACATCTTTGACAAGTGTTGCCTGAACAACCTGCAAAATAAAATGCGCAAGTGTGACTATGTCATATAGCAACCAGTTACAATCCTATTTGGAAATAAGCCAAAAACAAAGAATTTGTAAGTCTAAATCCCAACTTTGTTGAACCAAACTTTATTGGGTATGCCTAATAGTAACAAGGGTGGTTCTACAGTATGATTTTTCAACACCCATTCAAACTACATGATTTCATAACCACCAGCAAGATTGCAAACCAGAGCTATTAAATTCAGGGTACATAGTTACATGTACAGTTAAAAAAGGTCATCACTAAATCTAATCTAGGTAAAAATAAGGGAGATAAGCATCCGCTGAGCATATCGTCACATGATCTACATATATAAACACATGATTTTATAGAGAACAACCCTACCTTAGGCGGATTGCATGGTCTGGTCAATATTAGCGAAATAAACTCTTAGTGCCATAGATAATACACAGCATGAAAAGAAAATTCCATTAAATGCATGAATCCCCCTCACGCATTTGGAACTTATGTGTTTGATTATTTTTTTTCTTAGCACAAGTCCACAATAAGACTCCACAAAATAGATTGGACCATCTATTTCCATTCATTTATATTAGCATATATAATGAAGTGAGAACATCAAAAGCTCCCACTCCCAATCAACTCCATAACATTGTTACCAGCACAAATTAAGAAGAAACTTTGGAGGAGCCTGGTTGGCGTACTAAGGTTATTATTCTTCCTGACAACTTAAGGCCTCTTCCTGACAACTTAAGGCCTTTTTGGCCAACTTCCTGCTCCAGTTTCTACAATGGGAAAAACCAGAGGCATGCAACTCCAGCTCCAAATGTGAAGATAACGCCATAAACTTGGGAGCCACAAGAGCATTTGGGTGATAGCTACAGCTTCTCTGCTTGAAAATTGTGATTAACATTACACCAATGCAATTTAAATCTCAAATGATAAAAAAAATTGTGAAAATTATGGAACCAGTGGAGGCCCCAAGATGACATTTTTTGTACACAAAAGTGGTTCCAGCTCCAACTAGCTCCAAAGAAGCCAAAGAAGCCTGAGGGTGGATGTGATCCTGACCCCTTTTGGGCTCAACAGCTCCAGCTCCAACCCGGAAGCTTGGAGGAGCAGGAGCCTGGCCAAAAAAAAGGCTTCAACTGCTTTATAGAACAAACTGGGGGATAAAAAAAGGGCCATTCTCATATAAGGAGTAAGCTTCGAATAATATAGCTTCCTTGAGCCATCTGAAATCACAATGCGGCGAATTTAATGCATGGTATCAAAAGGAAGCCATGATGTATTTTACTTTGGCTGGCAGAAACATAATAGAATAACAAACACAACTATTTTCTGTACAAAAGTAATTTCTGATACCACTATGCTTGCTATTATGAATAATGTATACAAAAAGATTTAAGCATTTGCAACAAATAGAACAAATCAACCTTATTGCAATCAGAGGGAAAAGGAAATGATGGAATTAATATGAAGAATAACCAGGTCGCACCTCAGGAGCCATCCAGTATGGTGTTCCCTTCAATGAAAGATTAGGAGCTGCACTACTCAACTGAAAAGAAGAAAAAAACAGTGCAAAGAAAATAAATTAGAAAGGTAGCAAATAAGAGAAACCTAAAACTATATAAGTCCACTGAAAAAACTAAACTCTATGCTGATCAAAAGTTACCCTCTGAAAGTATGTATTAAAAATAGAAGGGAATATAAAAATTGTTGTAAATGATATTGGTGGCCCATCAAACTAGTTCTCTATGAAATAAAGCAGCAGACCAAAAACACGAGAAAATTGGTTTACTAAGCACACATAATGCTCTGGTTCTCATAATGGCAGCTACAATTAGAGAGACAAGCAATTGCCTGTGTTAGTGTCTAATCATTCTCAAAGTGAGCCAAAAATTGGATGGACATACTAATATCATCTCGAAGGTGGTAACGATAAGCTTAATTCCAACAAAACAAATTCAGGAGTAATGACTACTGAATAATTGTATGTAATAGTGCCAGAAGAAAATTATAGGCCAAGATGCCAAGTGGAACTCACATGCTTAGCCATTCCAAAGTCAGCCAATTTGACTACACCATTGACATCAACAAGCAAATTTGCTCCTTTGATATCCCTGCAAGAGTAAAATAATTTTATCTACATGCATGCGTATTTTCAGCATCATGCAGTGTGAAATCGGAACAAAATAACAAAAGGAACTTGATAAAAGAGAACTTTAGCAAAAGTAGAGTCCAAAAAAAGACTGGGTGTGGCATAGAGGAGAAACAAAGAATGGCACAGATACACAAACGAAGGACTATCATAAACTGCGCCCTAGTCTAGTATACTTGCTAACAGACAAGAGCGGGATTAGAACCAGCCCTTAGAAGAATGTAGATAGAGCTATACAAGAACCTTAATAAAACACAATGAAGTGAATAAAAATGATTAGGTTCAGAAAGTTAAGAAACAGTCGAAGTTAAGCGGTGAACAAGAAATGTTACCTATGCATAATTTTTTGGCTATGTAAGAAAGCAAGACCATTAAGAATATGGCGGGTGAAGTTGCGGATGACTGATTCTGTCATTGCTCCACAATGTTGATTAACATACTTATTAATCGAACCAGGATGAACATATTCCAAGTATATGTAGAATCGATCTTCAATCTGCAAGGTATCCAAATGACAATTAAATAGCATTGATAATTAGCACAGTAAATTCCCTCGAATGTGGCTAAGGAGAACTTACAGTTTCACTGCCGTAATACTGCACTATGTTGTCATGCTTAAATTGACTAAGAAATTTTATTTCCTGAAACAAAGGTGATAACCAGTCAACAAGAGCAATTGAAAGATTTACACAATCTTTAGATAGAAGAAGAGACTACTGGAGTACAGTTACAATAACATTATCCAATCAGGTTCCCAGAAAAATGATATGCTAGAGTATGCTCAGAAATTGATATAACTTGAGAAGTATATTGTATAGTAGGCCCATAGGCAACACAAAAAGAAGGTGCATCAAATACAAGCATAAGCCAAAATATGTTACTTAATACTCGACAAGAGAGGACAACATTTTTTTATTGGAAACAATCCCATAGAACAAGAATGTAATGATTCCCGTTACTGCACAATAAAACAGCATCTATATCCTTAAAAAGGTAATACTATAACATAAGTATGACCAAACCTGATCCAATTGCTTCAGAGACTCAGCTGATTTAGCATCATCGGGAATGATGTTGACCTCTTTCATGGCACAAAGAGCTCCAGTGTGCCTGTATGTTGATGTCAGGGAATAATGTTCAGAATTTAAGATGAAGCGATGATCATAATGATAACGTGCATTCCCATACCTATTGGTGGCTTCATATACACATCCAAATGTGCCGCTGCCAATGAGTTTTCCTTTTTGCCACTGACCAGCCATCGAGGACATCTCAACTTTTGGAACTGACTGGTGGCTAAAATTTGTTTGCTTTGGGCTTACAGAAGCAGGAGGGAGAGGTAATGGGTGAAAACTGACACTCCCATTGCCTTCAGGACGAGAAACATGGTTCTCTGGGAACGACATTGGATGCATTGGTGACGGAGGTGCACTTGGGTTTCTTGGTCTTAGAACAGGACTTCTCAATGGACTGGAGCGAGGAGATCGCTCCTGACCACCCGCAAATTTTTCAGGTGAGGCACAAGAAGGTGAAGATCCCAATAGATCAGAAGACCAGACTGAGTGTGCTGACCATACATTGGCAGCTTGGATGGAGATTGCAGTAGATGATAAGTCTACATTACTCAGTCTTCGAGGACTCTGTACAGGGCTTGAAAACCCACTGCTTGGAGCACTTTTAGCAGGAATATTCAATCTGAAGTTCAGAGTTTGAGCTGAGCTCTTATCCTGGAGTTTCTCTTTAAATGCCTTTCCACGTTGACCACAGGTAATCTTGTGTGTGCCATTTGACCACAAGTCACTGTGCTCAGGGATCTTTTGCACAGCTTGGGGCATCACTCTATAATCAGAGACATTACAACATCAGAATCACTAATTATGCAGAATTTCAGTGCATTTCCAGGGAACATGAAACAATTTCAGAAAAAAAAAATGGAATTAATCTAATCAGCGTGTCATGGAGAGTTCACAGATTGAAAGAAAAGCAGGGAAGAGGAAGCCCAAAAATATAGAGATGCAATATAGGAATTTTTTATTAGTTGCAGTAACAATGTAACAGTATTGCGTCTGAAATATGTCCAGTGTTCCAAAAGGCGGCCTGGGCGCCCGCCGAGGCGGTGCGTAGGCGGTGGGCGGCAGACAGCCACCGCGCCTTGGTCCCTCGGTAGGCTGCTGGGCAGCTAGGCGGGCTAGGTTTACCTCGCATCCTCGTGCTGCCTCCGCCTCCGCCTCCAGGGCGCCGTCGAGCCGCTACAGCCGCCGTTCACCCTCCACCTCGCCAGATTTGGCCACCCGCAACACAGCACAGGTGTGTTCTCCCCCTCTGCCTCCCCTCCACTTCGCCGAGCTTCTCCCTTCGCCACCTCCCCTACACAGCTACACCGATCTACTCCATCCCCGTCCTACTCTCCTCTGCTGGCGGCGGTGAAGGCGAGATCCCGAAGGGAGGCCGAGAGGGACTGGCCGTTGTGGCAAGTAAGGAGGGGAGGGGAGGGACTGACCGGTAGCCGAGTGTGATTTGTGGTCGTGGCCTAGCGTGGGAAGAGGAGGCGGTAGCAGCTGCGGGGAGGTGGCGCGTCGGATGGGATGATGGGTGGTGGTGGCGGTGGCTAGGAGAGGTTAGGGGGTGGGTGGTGGTGGCGGCGGCTGGAGTGAGGGAGGAGTTAGGGGTGGGGTGGGCTGTGGGTTTTATATGGGTTGGGTGGGATGATCTAAACCGTTGATTATTCATCCGATGGGTAGAAAAAGTGATTGATTTGAATGTGTAAAGATAAATAAAGATTCATGGAACCATTGCTGCATTGCTGTGTGCTGTGTCATATCATGATCATATGCAAGCTAATAAAGGCACAGTCTAAAGTAACAATTTTCATCTAAACATCAAATATATATACATGATTTCTTATGTTCGGCCTACTGTTCTCATTTTTAATTCGACCGCCTAGGCCCCGCCTAGGCTCCCTAGGTGCTAGGCCCCACCTCGCCGTCCGCCTAGCGCCTAGCACCTTCTTGAACATTGAATATGTCAACTTATTTTGTTTAACAATTCATTGTTGAATCTTCTTTACTTTAGCTTAGCAGCTTCATGGAAATATAGTTCAACCAAATCAAATTAAACTTCAGTACTGAAACAGCCTTGGTCACTCATCAATTAAATCCCAATCATAGCCAAGTTTTTTATCGTGTCAAGATCTAATAAATTGACAAGGAGCTTAAACAATCATCATTATGTGCAAATGTTATAGAATACTGTATGTACAAATCCATAATTATAGCATCACATCCCAAATCATCTCGATTCAACAGAAAGGCCATTGTCCGAAAGCACAATGACTTTGTGACATATCATCCTAATTGTGCTAAGATGTCATGATATCCGAGCTGTCAATAAGCTAATAACTTCACAGAAAGCCCAAAATTATCTTGGTAGAGTACAACTATGTATGTCTGAAAGCCCTAATCCCTCCTAACTCCATATTATTAAATTAAATATATTATGTAGGAAAGGATATCTCGCTGGCATCTAAATCCCTGGACGTTTCATTTTTCACCTAAACTGTTCTCATCTAAGGTTGTCACCGCGATACTACCTAATTCCGATCGCATTGTGATCTGTGTCATCTACCTCCAGTAGAATCGTAGGAACATACGATACTACGATACATATCACGATACTAACAACCTTGTTCTCATCCACCGCAAAATGTTCTGCCTTCTGCCTCCTAAGTGTTGGAAATCCCACTAGTATCACAGTATGAGTAAATAGTGTTATGAAATAGTGTTATGCCTTATTAAAAGTCCAGATTGTTGGCAATCCCAAACTCACTCCGAAATCCTAAATCAGTGCGAGTGACCTCCTTGCTAACACCCTAACCTCTTCATGATTTAAAACCAAACTAATTAACTTTGCACGGTTTACCCGAACTTGGACAGCGAAGACAGGATGCTCCTAAAACTAGTAACACAAAAAAAATCCATTACCTCAGCAACGTCGAAGCCCTCTCGCTTCCAGTCTCCGCAACCCCCGGCGACTCTACGGCCGACCCATTCCAGTCCCCGTCGACCACCCTCGGCGACGGCAGCGGCCTCCCAGACCAGCCGCACGGCGAGTCCCCCTCATCGGGCAGCGGCAGCGGGTGCGACAGCAGCACGGGCGACGACGACGACCGCGGCGGCGCCACCTCCATGTTGCTCGGCGACCTCGAGATCGGCGTCGAGCTCGCGGTCGCGAGCCCGAACCCCGCGGCCTCCCTCCTTGCGGGGTACGAGGAGGACGCGACGGCGGTCGAGGCGTCCAGCCCGAGCGCGGAGACCCCGACCTCGATGTCGTCGGCGTGGCGCAGCCGCCGCTGCCTGGTCAGCCGCGGCTGGGGGTCGCTCCCCCCGCCGAGGCCGCCATCGTCGTGGCGGGGGTTGGCGGCGCCGATGCGGGAGGTGGAGGCACGGGCGGGGGACGCGGGCGTGGAGGCGGAGGAAGCGTAGGGGGAGGGGGAGACGGAGCGCTTCCACCAACGCATCGGGAAGGGGAGGGACGGGGCTTATGGGGAGCACGAAACCCTAGTGATCATCATAGTGGTAATGGTGTCGTGTGGGATGGAGGAGGGGGGGCCCCGCCATTTGGGCGATTTATTCTCTCTCCCCCACGCTCCGCTTCTCGCGACTCGGGGGTTGGTTTGCTGTTTTTCTTTTCGGGGTTCGGCCTGCCGGGGGGCCACGCGGCTCGGGCAAGAAGTCCAGCGAGTCAAACGTCCATTGTCCCCGATAATTTCCACGCCACGTACACTGTACACAGCTTCCGTTTCGTTCCGTTCTTCTTTTCGGCTTTTTCCTTCCCTCCTTCCTTTCCTCCATCGTGTCACAGTTTCTTCTTACGGTTTACACTCGTTTCTACTTTTAGTTCATACTTGTGGTTTACACTCGTTTCTACTTTTAGTTCATACTTATGTCTAGCTTGTGGCCACTGATTCACAGATACACATGTTAATCGGTCTCTATATCGTATAAAAGGGATGTTTCATATTGTATTAGCTTGATTTTGAGAATTGTTTTTCTTGAAGTTGCGAGAGAGAGAGAGAGAGAGAGAGTTGTGAGGTTGACAACGAAGTCCATACTCCATACTCCATACAACTTCTTGCATAAATGGGTACAAGAGGTGATTCATACAAGAGTTTGGAATTGGAATACTACCTGATTTGGTTATGAGATATTGAAACAAGTGAGGACTTCCATTCTTTGAAAGGTTTAGCACGGATAACTAATTGCGGCTCTTCTAGTAAATTATGGTCCCATTTGGAGCGTAAGAATTTTATACAAATTAGTTTAATTCCCGCATGAATAAGGGGGGGAATACCGTATTACAAACATAACCTAAAAGCATATGGAAAAAATCCTTACAAAACATAGGGAGATCGGCCCCTAACATATGTGGGTATGAAAATACCTCCCCCATACACACATGGATTGGTACATGTACATGTTTAACAGTATAATAATCTATTGATCTGTCTCTAGCATTGTATTTTTTTTATATAATCTATCATATATATATATATATATATATATATATATATATATATATATATATATATATATAACCCATTTAGTACATGTACATGTCAAATGTCTCTCGCCAGGAACTTCGCCGGGGCAAGCGGGACGCGGATGGGGCGACAAGGTGGTGGGTGGTGCGAAGGGACGAGCGGAGTTGGCTCGCGGAGACCGCGGATGTCGCGAGGCCGAGCGAAGTTCACTCGTAGAGACTATGGACGTCACGGGCCGAACGAAGTTCACTCGCGAAGGCCGTAAACATCGCGGAGGCATCACGTGGCTGCACGGACTCGAAACCGAGCAGAGCTTGGCTCACAGAGACCGTGGATGTCGCGCGGCCGAGCGAAGTTCACTCATGGAGACCATGGACGTCACGGGGCCGAACGAAGTTCACTCGCGGAGGCCGAGGACGTCACGAGGGCATCACGCGGCTGCATGGACTCGGAACTAAGCAGAGCTGCGGTGCTGCAAGGTAGCATGGACGGAGGACCAAGCGAGGACGTCAAGGTCTTGGGACGATGCTGGCTTCGCCTCTCGCGATTGAAGCAGTTGCGATAGTATGCGCAAGGTACCTGCCCTCCCCCGATGGCCCCCAACACACCACAGGCAAGCCAAGGCAACAACACGCCCAGCACGCACATATACACACAGATATCACCAGAAGGAATGGAGGAGGGAGACGTAGTAGCTACGCCTTACCATGAGGAAGGAGAAAGAACATTAGGCTACCTTGAGTCTTACCTTTTGTTCGACACTACGAAAATACTTCCGGTGGTGGCAATCTCTAGCGACCTTCGTGTATAGCTTTTACGCGGTCCCCACGGACGGTGCCATCTGTTGTGGTACCAATATAACAGGGGGTACAAGGTACCCTTCTCCATGGAAGGAGGTAAGAGATAAAAATAGAGCTAACCACATGAGAGAGTTTTAGTGTAAATGAGTGGATCTCGCCCCCTCATACCCTCGTAGGGGTTTATATATATGAATGGGATAGAATAAAAATTTTCCATTCTACCCATTGATAATTACAAAAGGTGAAGGTACATTAGTACATTTATCTATACTATTAGACTTATTACATATTAGGTCTATTCCATGACCTAGTTATGAAGGACTGGACTACTGCCACAACACCGTCCTCTCGACATTGGTACCCAGCACCAATTAGACGCACTTGCTAATCTACAACGCCATCAAGAACTCTCTCCCCGTTGTTACACGTGCTGACCGGTAGATTCCACCCAAAGGCCTTGATATCTCTTACTTGTGTGGCTTGCAGTTGTGGCCCAATCTATTGTTCTACCATGCGACGGTGATGAGTCCTCCAACGTTCTGGCCGATATGGCATTTGCATTTGAAGATAATGTTTGTTCGGTCGTTCTCTACCTGTGGTCGTCGTTGCCGTCAAAATCATGGTGACCCAAAGCGGTACACTTCCCTCTAGAGATGCCCTGTCACTAGGGATGTAAGTGGATGCGAGTTGTCTATAAGCCCACTTAACCTGCCCCATAAAAAAATTAAGTGGCCACCACAAGCCCACTTCTGGACTTAAGTGGCCGCCGGTGGACATGCCCACAACCCACAATCGATTCTCCTATACTCGCAACCGAGTCTCCTTACCTGGATCAAAGGAGTGGTGGCGCTAGGGGTTTGTGCCCCCGAGCCGCGTCCGTCCCATGCCACGTTCGCCCGTTGGTGGCGATCTTCGACACGTCATCCACCTCATTTCCGCTGGTCTCCGCTACCCCCACCCTAGTCTTCCACACCTCTAGCCTGTCTCCACCGCCTTCGCCGTCACCGCTCCTCCGCCCGACGTCGCCTCCAACCTAGTCTTCTCCACCTCCAGCCTCAGAGGTTGCGACATGGCGGATGGAGAGGTTGCGGCGGACCTCGCAAAGCCGCAGCTTTCGGTAGACGGCAGGGAAGAGCCACAACAATCGACCAGCAGCGAGGAGCAACAGCATATGGTCGGCAGTAAGGTCTGCGAGGAGCCACCGCTATCCAAGAAGTGTGTCTCCTCTCCTTCTCTCTTGCGTAAAATAAGTACTTCATAAACTCCTGTGCAGGGGCGAAGCCAAGGGGGGCTTAGTGAGGCTCAAGCCTCACCTCTCCCCCCGGTAGAACACCCCTGACGAAGTTTAGGCCCAGTGGCGTCTAGTCGCTCCTCACCCAGTCACCCCCACCCCCAGCGTGTTTAGGCCCACTGGCTTTAGGCCGAACAAAACCCACTGGTTTTAGGTCCAACAAAACACAACAAACTCACAAATCACAAAACAAACACAACATAGAAATCTAGATCTTAGTAGAGTGGGAGACCTGTCGCGCGTCGAACAGTAGAGCAGGCCGAATCTGGCGCCTGGCGGTGACGCCAGCGAGGGAGTGGAGCGCCGGAGCAGAAAGGGGAGAGCGGGAGCTAGGAGCGGAGCGGAGGGGGGAGCAGAGGGGGGAGGCCGAGGAGGGGAGCGGAGATGCGGAGCATCGGAGGCCCGGAGCGAAAGGGAGAGGCGGGAGTGAAGGCCGGGGTGGTGGAGCGAAGGGGGGAGGCGGGGAGCGGAGGGCAGGAGGAGGGGCGGAGCGCCGGAGGCCCGGAGCGAAGTAGGGAAGTGGGGAGCCGAGAGGAGCGGAGGGAGGGGGGAGGCGCCGAGGCGGGGAGAAATAGGGGGAGGCGGGGTCACGGGGAGGCGGTGGTGTCGGCGGGGCGATCAGTGAACTAAGGGAAGGGGCAAAGGGCCGAGCCTGAGCGGCCGGTAGGCCGTGACCGCGAGTAATTTTTTTTGTAATAGCACAGTAAAATTTATTTTCTTGTAATCTGTCTTATCAATTTAGTATTTTATAGTTTAGAGTTTAGATTTTTAGATTCAATGTATATAGATAGCTTAATCTTTATAATTAATTCATTATAGATTTGTAATTCATTATAGATGTTTCATATGATCTACATTTTTATTGCCATTCATAATTTTCTATTATATCACTAATTTTGATGTGTTGCATATATAGGTGACTTATCGCTACTCCGCATTCATAGCAGAGTAATTATATATTTTTGGATATACGTTTTCTATTAGAGGTTCTATTATCGAGGTACCTATTTTGTATTTATCTGTTTTTCATCGTTTGTCTTTACCCAATTATGTAATTTCTGTGTATTTTTGAAATTCCATACGAGTAAAAGACTAAATTTGTATCAACTTAGTTTAAATCTATAAATAGTTCAGCCTCCCCTCAATTTCATTCTTGGTTTCGCCACTGCTCCTCCGGTGGGATTTCGTAAGCAACAAAGTACTTCGTAAACACTTGCTCATGAATTTTCCTTTGCGGAAAGGCACAAGTGACTAGACATCAGTGAATCACACTTACAAGAAAGAGCATACCGTAATGCACCAAAGTTATCTCTATAATTTATTAGTTGTCACAGATGGTATAGAGGTAAATAGGACTATTCGTAGTCTAGTATCCAGACAATAAACCGAACAGCTGGAAATTCCTTTACTTGTATTGTTGCACAATTATATAGTTGTTTATGGTTTCATGTTTAAGCCTTAGACCTTAGTAATGTTTTAGGCATCTGAAATCAATGGCCGCGAGAAGAGTGTTAGTTGTGCGAAAGATATCACCTGGGGCTAGCTAAATGTGCATACTACTCTTTTTAGTTTATTCATATAGAAGCTCTCTTGCATGGTAATGTGTTATTGTTGCTATTTTCTGCTTTTCGGTATATTTGCTTAGCAATGATTTATTCTTGCAATTCTAATTAGCAGGCAGCAGTGTTCAAGTTGAGAACCAATGAAATGGGACATTGTTGAAGTTCTGAAAGTGAACTGATACCAATAACAGCTTCATGGCATTCAGAATTTTTGACACCATAGTTTAGTAGTCAGTCTGATCTTTGCACGGTGGATCTGCACGCAACGCAAGTTTTTACAAGCGGCCGGAGGACTCGCCAATGCCAATTGCCTTTTTTTAGCATCAGAATATTACTCTTTATCAAACAAGCCAAATCGCCATGCCAAGTGCTGTTGGTACTGTAGCTACATACTGAGATAGTGATGTATGTTACTCGTTCTTTCCTTCGCCATATTGCAATCCTGTATTTACTGACTGAATCTTTCCCGAATAGTGCTGTTGGAGGCTCTTTTCGTTTGATCCAACGGTTCATATGGGCCATATATGTGGTATTGTTCTCTAGCCTCGATTTGTAGTGGGTGTTCACAATGCCTCGAACCACATCGCTGTAGGTGAACTCGCCGCCACCGGAGCAGCAGCCAATGCTGGCGAAGCCACCACCATAGGGGGCCTTACCAGTGAAGACCTCGCGACTAGAGAAGGGAGAGGTAATTCTCTGCGTCCTTTAGGAGTAGCTCAGGCGAAGTGGCGATCAGAGTGAAGAGGAGTTGGGGTCAAACCTAGGGTCAAGAGCTTGTGGCCTCGATTGGACCTCAGAATTTGCAGGACAGCCCTGTACCCTTTGGTGCTAGGACATGTGGTCCAATGGGCTGGACCAGACCCCTTGCATCCCTATTGCCCTGGTGGCCAACTTACAGATTGTACTACAAGAGCAGCACGGCACCATGGGCGGTGTTTGGGACTCTACCCCACTCTCTTCTTAATTTTGTTGTTCTTAGATTTTTTTGCCTTTTTTTTGTCCTTATTTATTTGTATTGTTTGTAATACCATAACTTTTTTATTTTTAAAAATCTTTAAATCTAATTATAAAGAAAAAAACTAACAACAGCTCAATGCATTTTTAATTGCTACAGTGCAAAAAAAAAATAAAAATCTAGTCTTATAAACCCTTAGCGCCACCATCCACCAGGTTCATCTGCATCAACAGCTACTTCATGCACCAATACTTCTATGAATTGATCGATGAGTCCACCAAACTCTCGATGTGATGGTAAAGTCCTCTGCCACGGCTTCGGAACTTAGAACGATTCAAGGAGGGGTTACCGCGGTGGGTGCTGATTAAGGGGACGCTCAATACAGCTTCTTGATCACTAGCGGTGGCAATTTTTCTGTAGCAGGTACTATAGCTACAGTACCTGCTACAGTAAAATTTATTTTTTTTATTTTTTTAAAAAATTTACTTATACTTTTTTCGTTTTTTTCGGTTTTTTATATTTTTTACATTTAATTATACTCAATAAACCAACTCAGCTATAGTGTTTTTTCAGCCAGCTACAGTGTTTTTTCAGCAAAAGCCAAAAGCCATCGCTATTCCGATCACCCTCTAAGCCCATTACGGGCAAGCAAGAAGATAGTGTCATTTATCTCTCGTTGTCCAAAATCCACAAATTTTACGTTTCAAACATGAAATAGCTTGTATCCATGTTCTTTAACAAAAATTTTGAACTAATAATTAGTCCAAAAAATACTACTAATTCTGCAACAAAATCTGCTCATCCTTAGTAAGGCAAGAGACACCATTGAAAAGCTACTAAACATGATAAAATTCTTGGACGAGTTTCATAGCCAAAAATTCTCAAGCAGAGAAGCCATTTCTCTCACTCTCATACAAATTCCCATCTCATGAAATTTCTATTAATTTTTTCTTAGTAAAATATAGGGCTCGCCTTTAAGATAGGATTCCATAATTGCAAATCTTTTTAGGACTGGAAAAGAAAGGAATAAGACTGAAGAGTGGATTTTACACCTGGCTAACTGACATGTTTACGTCTCATGTCGGCTAATGTATTTGGAACCCCTAGTAACGTCTGTCAAATCTTGTCATAACTACGGTGTCATTTACCTCTTACTTGGTGACAACTACTTGGATGAGGGCTTACTGCTAACCAAAGGGTGGTACATTCTCCCTTCCAAAGAACACTACCCCACCTGCATAATTGTTTGTGACCGCTCTCGTCCTTGGGACAATTACTTCGCTGAACAGCCCGATTTCCTGATTTCCTTAGCGTCGAATTATCCGCATACCAATAGCGGGCGCGAAGCCGGTGTCCTCCGTCGAAGCTCCCAAAAACCGACTGACTGAAAGTGCCTACCATCTGTCAGGCAACACTGCTGCTGTCCCTACTAGGTTATCAAAATCGTGATTCTGAATAAATCTAAAACACTATGATAGGATTATATCTTAGAATTTAATCATGGAATCTAAGATCCTATATGTTTCTACTAAAAATAGACATTTTTCCATGTTATCGTATATTCCAAGAGTAATATGAATATTTAATTGGTCATTTGATACCTAATTTGATTAATTATGTCTATATTATTTCCGACTAGAATTATGGTTTTGATTCCATGTCATTTAGAGATACAAATAGAATAGCAATTGCAAGTTTTTAATAACCTTGCCATTACATGGCCATTTTACACTTAAAAATGTAAAAGGAATAAGTAATCAAATTAATCATTATTATTCCAAACCTCCGGGTCTTAATCTTGAAACTATTAACCACTTAGTACTTACCATACAGCTTGAATTGAGGGCTAGGACATTACTAAATAAATGCCTATGTCTTTTCAGAAACTGAGGATATGTGTGATTCTATATGGTTTTACTATGATCCTACACAATTTTATGATTAGAATCACGATTTTATCATGATCCTATCGATTACGACTTAAGATAATATTTAAGTCATATTAGTGCGGTGGAATCATAGAATTATATGATTTTACAGCTAGGACATGATTTTAGCGACCTTGCTACCATTTAAGTCAGTTCTCTCCTCATTCTCTCTGATATATTTGTATAAACCTATGCTACTAGCTTACTTCTGTGTTCCACCTGATGATTTATTTGCCAGTGTGTTGGTGTCTTGAAATCACAAGGTAATCCTTTGAAGCTTCACGTCTGTGCCTAGCCTCATCACTAAAGGTCTGTTCTTTTCAGTTTCTCAAAATGGCTTTTGTCTTTTGCTACAGTACCTAACTTTCAAACAGAGTAATTTTTTAAGATGGAGTCTACAAGTTAATTATAGTACATGTTAAAAGCCCAACATCTGTACCATTCAAAATCGCAAACGAGTATCACTCTCTCCGTAATCTCTATCGCAAACAACTAAAATTCAAAACTTTCAGCTAAAAACTATAAACTGCAACTAAAAAGAACAGACCCTAAGCTTAAGCGTCTTGCAATCAGATGCAGTGTTGTAGTGTGGGCTAATCTTGTTGCCAATCTGGATTGCTATTCAACAAGCAGGTGGTTACTCGCGGTATTCTTTTCTACAACACATGGATTATCATAATAGCATTAACAAGGTAAAGACAAAAAAGAAAGCCTCACATGAAACTCGATTGAAATGATTCGACCATGAGTTGTTCGTAACCTGGATTGCAAAAGGCAGGGGAAAAAAAGAAGAAGGCAAACACCTCTCAAAACTTGTGTGATACGACGGTGTATTTGGGCCAGACGCCCCCAGGAAAACTACATTTCAGCCCAAGCAAACCAAACCAAGCGAAGTAGCGAACCCCTCCACCCCACCCGTGCGCCACGGCCACGCTCTCCCCCAGAGGCGAGACCCAAACCGACCGGGCGGCGATGGCGTCGGACTTGGAGCTGGTAGAGCGGCTGCGTGAGGTGCTGCGGTCATCGGACCTCACCACCACGACCACCGCCGCCCTGCGCCGCCGCCTCGAGGAGGACTTCGGTGTCGACCTGTCCCACAAGAAGCTCTTCATCCGCGAGCAGGTGGACATCTTCCTCTCCGAGGTCGCCGAGGCCGAGCCGGAGGAGGCGGTGGTCCCCAAGGAGGAGGAGCCGGGGCAGGAGCTGGAGGAGACAGAGGAGAGGGCGGAGGCGGGGGGAGTACAGGGTAGTGGCGGGGAGGAGGGCGAGGAGGAGGAGGAGGAGGAGGAGGAGGAGGATGGGGATAGTAGCAGCGGCCGGAAGAAGCGGCGGTGAGGGGCTTTTATTCTGTCTCTCTCGCTGCATTTGCTGCTTCCTCTAGGGTTCTTTGGATGCATTGTTCCGTCGATTTGCCAGGAAATGTAGCAACTCTGTCCATTTAGCGTGTGATTTTTTATGCGAACAGTAGTGAGGATTTGAGGGTTTCGCTCCGCGCTCCTCTTCCTTGGAGGGTTCTGGGGTTGCATCCCTTGCCGTGTTTAGGTTATTACTGTGAAGCTGCTATGTCGTGGGGAAAATGGCGTCTAGTTCATCCTGGTGGTGTGATTTTGGACCAATTAGTGAGGTACTGGTAAGGTTTTGCTTGCACTTGGCATTGCTTGTTTACACTTACACGGAGTTGGTTCGTTTGTGATGTTTCTAGCGTAATTTTCTCAAATATCTTTTGGTGATATCGTTCTGATTTTGCCACGTTTCCTGATTTCATTGGCGGTTCCTCCTCATCTTGCTGTGGTTACTGTTTACCATTTTTTTGGTGCTTGTTGCTGTTATAGTTTGGAAACGATGCTAGTTTTTGTACTTAAGGTGGCTTAGTTTTGTCCAATTGTTGTGAGCATGTAACATTCGGCAGATGCATTTGTTGTATTTTGGTGGTTTTGAGGTTGCATGATGTAGGTAGGATGGTCTAATGCTTATATTTGTGAAAGTTTGATGTATCCGTGAGTATTGTAGGGCAATTAGCTGCAACTTTTTGTGATGATAATGCAATGTTCTGCTGTAATTATCATTGCTCTCCTCACCTTTCATGGGGTTTTGATGTTTCATGCACTGGAGGTTATGATGCTTATTTGTGCTAAAATTTAGTGAATATTCTAGGCTTGTTAGTTGCTAATTGCTAGCATAATATCCCCAATCAGTTGAGGTGCTGCGGTGATTGTACTCCTCAGCATTGCACCATCTGAGAAAGTCAGGGACATCCCTATAAAAAATAGCTGCATCTTGGTGCACTTGGTAGTGTATTCTCCCCTAGAAGGTCTTGACAATGCAGGTTCTTTTATTTGCATTTGAATGGTTTAGCGATTTTGTGGTTGCATGTTCTTTTTGGGCTCTGATTAGGATATGAACCATATGCTACCGGTCTAACATCTAAACATGTGGAAAAGCAACATATTTGTGTACTCGATAGTGTAGCTCGTCCAGCAACCCAAATACCCAATTGTTAGTGATTCTGTTATCATGTGCATGTTCTATATTTGGTTCTCCATTGGTCAAATGCGGTGGTGGATAGTCCACTTACATTTTTGTAGGTAGAGGAAAATTCCTGGATGGATTTAGTGCTGTTGTACATTTGGGGGCGTTTTAAAGTACTTTTCTTTTCCTGATTGTTGGTTATATTTTGTCTTAGAGCAGTTAGGGTGTATTACTGCTCATGTTTTGGGTTAGTAAGTTGGGTGTTTCTACGTCCTATTTCAGTGCTTTGATAATAATTCAAGAAGTGGAAGATAGTTCCTTGGATTGTGTTGTTGCTCACTTGCTTGGATGTCTGGAAAGATGTTAAGAGTTATGCACCATTCACTTTGGTTCCTGTGAGAACATGGTTTTACTACGATGAATTAAAGGCTATACTCAGGTTCGGTAGTTCTATTATTCCAATTAGAATGAAATATCATGTACAACTCGAGACAATAATGGAATACTGTTGCAGCGGTGCTTATATATGTGGGAAGATGATAGCTGTAATCAGTTGATACTATTATTCCCTGGCAGATTTATTTAGGTCTAATACTGCTGGGTTTATTATAGTGGAAATGTTCTTGGGCCTTTTTTTTAAAAAGTGTTGCTGACAATTAGCACATATCATTATCCTTTCTGTTGTGTTTGTAGTTACTTTGAAACTGTAGTCCTGCATGACTCATGAGATTGAGCAGCAAATCACTTATCACCATTGCATACATATTTATGCAATATTTGCTGAGGCATGTTTGAGCTATCGAACAGGTTTAATGGCTCTGTTACACGTGTGCATAGCTTCTCTTATCGATAATGTTTGTTCTTTCTGTATGGTCACATCATACTCAATAGGCTTATTATTTTATCAATGTTGGTAGATCTGATAAAGCTAATAATGATGGCAAGAGAAGGGGTGGTGGCTTTACCAAATTATGCAGTCTTTCCTTGACACTTCAAGAGTTCGTTGGTGCCTCTGAGTTAGCCAGGACAGAGGTAACAGTTCCTAATTATGGTCATTTCTAAATCTTTTATCAGATGAATGATAGACTGCTTGATCACAAAAAGGATGTATCATGAAGTTTGTCTTGTGTTCCTTCATGTTGTGCTTATGTACTTTCAGGTTGTCAAGAAACTTTGGGCATATATCCGAGAAAATAATCTGCAAGACCAAAACAATAAGAGGAAAATATTATGTGATGAGAGATTGAAGAAGATCTTCAATGTCAATTCCATCGATATGTTCCAAATGAATAAAGCTTTGACCAAGCATATCTGGCCATTGAATTCTGAGGGTCTCTCTCTCTTTCTCACACACACACACATGCACGCGCATGCACACACACGTGCGCGCGTATAACATGCGCACACAATATGGTTGAACTTCTTGTAACTGTATAATGTTCAGTACATTTTCCTTCACGTGGTGCCATACTCTGGCACCTTGCCTGCTGCTACAAAAAAAGATATATGTGCTAACTCAAACTGAAAAGAACATAGCGTTTGCCATTTGGTGTTAAATTAACTCTCCACTAGGTTGATGCTGTTTTGATGTTCTTTTATACGTTGATCCAACAAAAATTGTTTTGATCAGTGCTGACTGCAGTAGAACATAAAATTGCAAGTAAGCTCTGTAGCAAGTTTGTTGCCCTCCGAGCATGGAGCCAATAGAGCTTCTTTCCATGGAATATTGAAAGAAAGTGAACAAAGAAAAATTCCAGTAAGAAAAAACAATCAGACTAGGAATGGAATATTACACTGAATATGAAGGTTCACATTTAAAAACAAGATATACGGAAGCTGAATTTTATTAATTGAAGTTGAGTTTTGGGCTTGACCTAGCTTATGCTTCCTTAATAAGCCACTCTGTTGGACTTGTTACCTGGAAGTCCAATAAGCACCTCAGATAAGTTAGAAAATATTTATCAAATATATGTTACGACCTTCAAAAACTCTTATTTCTTTAAGATGCCTTACATATCAGCTGGGAAAATGTCCTTTGGGCACTTGTGGCTTATGCCAATAGGTCAGTTGAATTTTTTATTTATGCCCACAATTTTTTTGCTTAGTCTTGTGCGAGAAGAATATGTTTACAATAGCTCTTAGAAATTGTAAGTAGTAGTAAGACAGAAGGCCAGGTATTTTTGCATCTATCTAAGTCCAATTCCTGTTGTCACTGATTTGTAAGAGCATTACAGCTGCTGGCATGCCTTTTCATCTCAGTGCAGAGTAACATATATATAAAAAAATCATAGACTCTGAGTTCCAGTGCGTAGAGCCCTCCGAATGGGTAGGTGCCCCAGAGAGAGAGAGAGAGAGAGAGGGAGGGAGGGAGGGAGGGAGGGAGGAACTGTTTTACATGTCCAGCAATAAACAATCATATTCACTGTAATGCTCACTGCGACCTTATTGTTTATCCTAGACATCTTTTGCACCTTACGTTGTGTTTGTTATGAATAATCTCCTTAACAGTGTTGAGCGTTTTGTGATGGAACAACACGAGGAGGGTTCTGTACAGCTTGTTTAGTGTGTGCATATGATCTATGCATCTTTGCTACTTTTGTATCCATGTGATTTTTTGTCACTTAGTTATGGCACACCAATTTCCTTAGGTACTAGCTTGGCTGAACATACTAAGTTCAAGAAAGATTCAATGACTTATCCTAGTTTTGTTATTTGGCTTATGTTGTCACTTAATGGTATTAAGGTATCACCTGGCGTATAAGAATGTACCCATCGATAGTCACATACTCATGCCCCCTAACTGTAGTTTATTTTTGCATGTATGACTTTCTGTTCATTGAAAGCTAGTTATGGTTACTTAAATGTTGGCCGATTTCTTAACCAGTTTGTGCTTATTACCTAGGTTAGGCCCTCTGCCATTTAACAAGTTTGATCTAGAGTCATTTAACAAGTTTGAACAAGAGTAAATGATGGAGCTGGTTCCATGCCTCATAATTAGACTCCTTGGCCGATTGTTATGGCTAACCTGTATCTAGTTAACCACTCTCCACTAAATCTATCTCCAAAGTACTTATTTATCTATGATTTATCAGGTCCTGTCTCTCCTGAGAGATCAACGCCCAAAGAGAAGCCTCAAAAGAGAGACAGAAATGAAGGTCATAACATATTTACTTATCGTCCTACAACCATGAGTTTCTGTTCTCATAAGGTTGTTGCTGAAATGTCCTTTTCAGTAAAGAAGCAAAAAGGTGGCTCTTCCGGGTCTGGGTCTGGTTTGCTTGTGCCCCTTCAACTTTCGGATGATTTAGTAAAATTCATTGGTACTGGTGAGAGTATGTTATCACGATCTGATGTTGTGAAGAGAATTTGGGACTATATAAAAGAGAATAACTTGCAGGTAAATATTCTTTCCTATGGATATTGCATTATTGTTTGTTGTAATATCAATTTGACATGCTTAGTGCCTTAGCTACTGAATACTGATTGATAGAATGGCACCTGTAGTTGTGCATACAGGAAATTTTGTTGCGTATCTTAAGGCTTGTTTCCACGTTTGAATGTGCATATGATCAGATCTACTGTGTTTGTATTGTTGCCCATGCGTTTTGCAGTTATTATTGTCTTGGGTTTTTTATTTGGAATAATTGCTATATAAAGGTCATCTAGCCTATAATTTTTGGACCCATCATGATCATATGATGGTCTGGAGCATATGAGCTGAAGAAATTTTGTTATATATTGAATGATATCGCCCCGCCAAGGCTAACAATTGTTTGGTACTACACAAGCATATAATGCCTTATTACCCTGATCTGGATCAACTATCATCTGGATCACTTAAAGAGTACCATATAGGGCCTGTTCTTTGCGGCTTCTAAAAGCCGCTTTTGGCTTTTGCTACAGTAACTAACTTTTAAACGGAGTATTTTTTTAAAATGAGGTCTACAAGTTAATTGTAGTACATGTTAAAAAACTAATATCTGTATCATCAAAAATCGCAAGCGAGTATCCCTCTTTCCGCAATCTCTGTCGTAAACAGCCAAAAAGCCATCAGCCACAGCCAAAAGCCATCAGCCGCAGCCAAAAAGAACATGCCCATAGATTCTACTGCATTCTTATTGTCATGGCAATGCTTACAAGCTACCTCAGCCGATGTCCAAGTTTGCCTGACAATCTGAGATATATACCATTCTATGGTTACTTCAATGCTATCCTATTCCAACAGTCTCAGTCCTGATAACACATCGGCTGAAATAGTGTACAAAATCGGTCACTCGGATAGCTGCGATGTATAGTTGGTCTAGACTACAGAAATGTTGCTCTTTTGGGATCCGCCATGTGCTTTTGCTCGTCTTTTCAACTAGCCATTGAATAGCCAATTCATTACTATTTCGCAGTTAGTAGTTGCTAGGATTAACCTGTTTCAAGAATATAGACTTTCAATCAATAGTTTTCTAGCCAAATCATTATTATGGTTATGTAGTTTCATACTATTTTCATCACCTCTTGCAATCAATTACCAAAGCCCTAGAATACATGTAGGACCGAGATGGCAATCAGCATTTGACCTCCCTAAATTGTATCCTAAAATCTTCACTCCACTAGCTACTAGAAGTTAGGAAGATCAGGTTAGTTCACCTAGAAAGAACTCACTAAAACACAGAAGTAAAACATAGTTCAACTCCTGCCAACTAGTTATACCGCATTTACCCACCGGTTGTACCGGCTGGCGGTCTAACCGCCACTGGGGCACCAGTCAGACCGGCCTTTGGTATGACCGCTCGCAAGGGTGCGGTCTGACCGTTCCCTACTCTAGAACAAGAACAACAGCTCGAGCCAAAATACAAAAATATGCAATCTCCAAAATACAAGTCTAAATGACTTGAAACTTTGCACACGCCTTACTAAGGATGTCAGGAACCTAATCCATCTAATGATGGTATGGATCTTAGCCAAAGTTCCAACCTTTCCTTGAAACAAGCTAGATTGCATCAAAACCGGACAAAACTCACAAACTTGGCATACGACTTGCTTGTGGGTTAATGATAGCCAAGATAGCTTTATATAGGTTCCCACATGTCACAGCAAATTAGAGCACTCAAAGATTTAAGGTCAAAACATCAGATCATGATTTCACAAGAAGTGCTTCAAATCAAACCAAATTAGGCAAACTTCTAAATTTTGTTACAAGTTTCTAGATAGATGACATATGATCCTCAAAAGACATCACCATCTCTTACACATCAATGGAACTACTAAGATCAAGAGAGAAGAGAAAACAAAAACTCCATCCAAAACAAATACAAAACCAATAAGATCAAGAACACACCATGGATGATGAAGATGATTGATATATTGTAACTTGTAGATGAATGTTTTGTAGCCTCTCTACCATGAAGGACAGCTATGTCTTCCAAGAGCACACACCAAAAAGCTCCTCTTCAAGGAAGCCTTTCACACGAATCTTAGAGAATGGATGAGTGGATTGGTTAGCCACACATGTCTCCAACCCCTCCCACTAAAGTAGATGGCCAACCAGCCCACACCTAACCATGGATTCTATCCATTAGCACAGTCAAAGAAACTCGTTAACTCTACATACACCGGGTTTTACACAACATATGACTTATGCACGTATTTCAGAGCGCATAAGCCTAAACCCACTAAAGAACATTCCTCCATCCACTTAGCCTCCTTAGCAATTCCTTGACATAAACCGCTCTTCAAACGCCCTTGAAGCACCACGTTTTTGGTCCCTTTGCCGCTTCTGGTATTTTGGCTTCCCCACAACGACGCGCCTGACGCCGACAACCCCTGGAACGGCTGACTCGAAGCGGCGAAGGTGTTCTTGAATGGCGTTTGGGTTCTTGGTGGGTACCGACGATGGAAGAGGATATGATCTACGTCGTCTCCTGCCTGTTTCGGTTGTCGATATTTGTCTGGGCTTTACTATTCCCCTAGGGATGGTTGCTGCCTATTCTCATGCTGCAGCTTGCTGCACTGGGCTGCTTTTGGCCTGTAAAGGAGATTATCACAACGGCCATTGCTTCTGCCTTTCTGGGAGTCTTATAAACAAGTTTGTGTGCCGGGTTGGTTTTGTTTTAAGCCTTCTGGTTGCGTCAATCTAAATTTGTAGTCTATATTTTTTTTTCAATTCGTCAAAGCTGTGTAAGTCCACAAATTTATTGTCAGTCATAGAAGTGTAGGAATTTTGTTTTGCATGACAGTAGCCGCCGCTCTTCTCTCTAAGTCGCGTACAGATCGTAGAAGTTGTTATGATGCCGCCGCTTCTTTACCCGCCGCCCCGAACTTCTAAGGCCGTCGTGCTTCTTCTGTACCTTGTGCACTGTGCTGCCGTTGTCTTGGGCTTCGATCTGCGCCGTTGTGCTTCTATCTATTTCTCTTCGGTTTGATTTGACAATTTTTTCAAGAGCTGCACGCTACGACGACATTATTACGACTCAGACTTCGGATTTTTACTATTTTAGTGATAACTCTTTTCAAATGCAATGTTATTGCATATGCTTTGCATTTGAAGGGGGATGTTAAGGTTATTAGAGATATAATATGATTGTTTTAGTTGTTTCTTTATATGTCTGGGTTTTTTTATCCATATATGGCATATTCAATATCTCCTTGTACTCTTTATATATATTGCCTATTGGGTCTCTTCAATAGACACACAATATTTATAATAGTATATATGTAGATAATCCTTATACAACGGAGAAAATACATAGGTATAATATACATCTAACAACTTGCACAGACAGACGAACTACATCATTCGATGAACCATTGCCCAAACCTTCCCTTCAAGTTCCCTTGTCTTCATCTATGCTCCGCTTGAGCTCAACCATCCTGCCTGGCTTCCTTGACTATACCTCAACTTACCTCTGAGCTTAGTCCTAATCCATGCCGTCGATCATGGCTGCCTTCGAGCACCTTGCACATCAAAAATCGAGAAACTGTTTTTAGGCATAAGGTTTTCACAACTTGATCCATGTCAGTCCAAACATGATTCATGCATCATAAATGCAATAACTACTTAGACTCCACAATTCAATCCATGACCAAATCCCACAAATATCCAAAACCTCTCAGATATTTTAGACACGGCTGGTCTGACCGCCATTGTCAGGCCGGTCGGACCGCACCGGTCAAACTAGTCAACCCCCGGTAACAGGGGAGCTAGTTAGACCACCACCCAAAGGCCAGTTTGACCGCTTGGCCAGGATCGGTCAAACTAGTCAACCCCTAGTAACAGGGGAGCTAGTCAGACCACCACACAGAGGCCAGTTTGACCGCTCGGCCAGCTCCGGTCAGACCGCCACACAGTGGTCGGTCAGACCACTCCCAAATTTTGTCGAGCACACAAGCAAGCCTTGGTTCAACCGCCAACCTAATCTGGTACTACTGCGCCCTGCCGGTCAGACCGTGGCCACCTTGCCGGTCTGACTGCCAACTTAGCGCCGGTCTGACTGCCAACCCTACTCTAGTCAGACCGCTCCTGGCAAAAAGTAAGAGGTAAAATGCAAACTTTCGCAAATACAAATTTTAACTTGATATGATTGTCAATTGTTTAACAAATATGAACCAATGATATTCTTAACATGGTTTTTCAATACACACTTCTGTTGGAGAACTATTTTGAAACAGTGAAGGCATTGATTGAGATGGACCAAGCTGGTCCTGAAATTTCCCATTCTCTTGCTCTCTCCCTCTCTTTGTAAGAAAACTCAGACATTTGTTCCATGTATTCGCATGCACCCGTTAATTCTTTGGCGTGTACAAATATTGAAATTGATCATCTGGAATAGAAAGGGAGAGCAGAACTATTTTTTACTATTGCCCTTTCCTATCTTGTACTTGATCCCTTTTAATTATAGCAAATTTGCTGCATCAAACTTAATTGCTTTCCTCCTTTTATTGTTGTGATGGAAAGGATCCTTCTGACCGAAGGAAAATAATATGTGATGAGAAGCTGAAGGATCTATTCCAAGTTGAATCATTCACTGGCTTTACAGTTTCGAAGCTGCTTGCTCCCCATTTTACCAAGGCAAAGTAGTGACCTGCACCATCCAGATCTGCCAAACCCAAAAGGATGGGTGATTTGTTTTGCAGAATGTGTAATCATGTAACAGTTTAGGAGCTATGTGAGAAATGTGGAATTTTAACTTGTGGGAATTATGTGTGGCACTTTCCTCCCGTTATCAATACTAGGTTCCTCAATGTCTAACGAAGTTTGCAACTGATGACTAACCATGTTGTTCTTCAAAAAAAAAAAAAGTAGGGACATAAAATTATGCGTTATGACCTTTTGTGCATTCTAGCTGATATACGGCCCTCCATGTTATACCGTGGGGTGAGGATAAGATTGCTCGTCTCCTCAAATGACTTTAGTGCTTATGGTGCAGAAAAGATTGCAGGGGCTGTGAATTGGTGTTTCCACTTTGCAGTGAATCTTCCACTTTTTTAGCTCGTGATATGGATCAAGTTTGCAGCAGAAATGCAGCCGCCTTTTCTGTATCTTCGCACTGTTCTTGTACTGTAGGTTGTTCCTCCATTCTTGTGGGGCGAAGGGCACAGGTGTGTGGGTCACCTTTACCTAAGCTGCAGCTACATCATTGTGGCATACTTGTTAGATTGCATAAGAACTGCTACAGCAAGGGCTTCGTTTTGGCTTTGTGGTTGGGCTTCATTGCTTCATCCACGCGAGTGTGATCAGAATCTAGGAATTCCCGATCAAGGGATGCACCGATGCACAAGCACAATATGTGAATCTGATCAGGTCCGAGTCGATTCTGATTTACCCGTTGGATTGTGGCATTCTGCATTGTCGTCTTCGGCCATTGTTGTCGTCAGGTGGTGGTTGCAGGGATCCATCCATGTGAAGTTGGGTTGTGAGGTTGTAAATTTATCTTCAGCCTTTGTCATTCTAGGCGTGTGCTAAGACGGCGTGCTTGTGCGGTGCTCGTGTGTGTACGTGTGCTATGCGTGCATGGTAGTGCTTGTGTCTTTCCTATAATCGCAAAAAGAAAAAAAATGTATCAATGGTTGCTACGGTTCCTTCCGGAGGGAAAAAAGGAGATTATTCGTGTTCATCGTATTGGTATACCATAAATCTGAAGATAGTGTAGTGTCCACATGTTAAATCGCAGCACTCCCAGCATGTTTGCCAGTGATCGAGCAGTGATAAGTTTCTTATGTGAAAATCATACCATATGCAAAGTTGGGGGAATTCCTGCTCCCCACTGTGCCCACGTGGCGTTCTATGTGAACCCCCCGAGTTTTCGTGATTACATATAGGACTTTGGTTCTTTCGAAAAGGCTCTTAATTTTTTGCGAAAAAGCCTCTGCATTCTTCTTTTACTGGATAACAACCCGCGGTTTTTTAAAATTACGCGTAGATTCTTGGTTTTTACGGAGAGGCCCCTGGTACATCATTTCTTCCCTAAAACCCCCTCCATTTCTCTGAAATTGTGTACGAGTCCTTCGGATTTTCATAGAGACCCTCCCTTTTCTCGATAGCGCTTCGCGGTTTTCGCAAAAATATGCTGGGTCCTTAGTTTTATGTAAAAAAGATCCTTTATTTTTTTTGAAATACGATCGAGCCCTCACTTTTTCAGATAATCGTTTTATATAGATTTTTGTCTTTTTTACTTCGCTCCACATAATAGCTAGCGTGGTGTGACGTCGTGACTATGTGGCTAGTTGATACTACTGTTTGAGAATGCGGGCAGCAGACAGCAGAGGCAGTAAAGCATCGCGACGTGTCAGTAGAGTCGCTGTTACGAGCGCACGGATTCTAGTTGGCGCCATATCGCTATGGACCGGGGGCAGATTCCAACCAACTGAGCCGAGGTTTGCAGAAGGTCTGGCGAAGAGATTGCCAAAGATTGCTACCGAGTGCTGTGTGGCCCGTGCACCTATCCCTGTCGCGCAGATGGCCTCCGATTTGCTCCATCGCTGGCTTTTCCCGGGAAAATTAAGTTAACCACGGCCTCAAATATTTTTTTTCCAGATTCTCAAAGTTTCTGCTCCGCTAATCATCTTGCCGCGGGATCGTTCTCTTTCTTTTTTTCCCCCAAAACGAAGACTGAGATAGAAACAGTGTGTATTACACTGTTGATCTTTTGGGGAAAAAGTATTCGAACTTGTTCAGTTATACTCAAATCTCAAGCACCATTTCGAATATTGTGTGCTTCTCAAATCGTGTAAAATGACCTTTTAATCCCGCGTTCCGAACGGACCAAACTGAATACGAAGCATATTCTGACAGTGAGAGAGGGGTGTGTCTCGATGGGCTCGATTCATGTAAGTGCCTTTTTCTTGGTGACTTTTAGCCAACTAGCGCAAAAGAGGAGAGAAAAAAAAATCTGGGACCAGACAGGAAGGAGAGATCAAAGCAAACATCTTTAGGCAGATAGATAAGGATAAAGCACAGCTCGATCGATGTGTTGGTGCGGTGTGCGCCTTGGAGATTTGATGGCGTTTGCCGGCTTGCTCAACTCATGCAAAAGTCAAACCCTTTTTTCATAAAAGAGGAAAAAGGCTTCAAACTGGCAACTGGCCAAGCAATACTTTTATGATCCCACATTTATCGGCCCTCATTGCATTGCGAGTTCTCATGCAGGAGCTATGTACTTGCTTGGTCTCTGTTCTCCATGTGAAGAAAATTTCAGGTCAAACATTTTGTTATGTTCAAGGGACATGCTAGTAGATCTCATGAAAAGAAGCACATAGAGTATTTCTACTAGAAAGAACTATGAAAGCACCTTCTACAAACTACCAGTAGTGATTGCAGAAGTAAACTTTTTATAACGGGAGCTATAGGATTTCAACTACTACGCTCTAATTCCTATTTGCATAAGAACAATGTGTATAGTATCTCTTACATCACCAACAATGTGTACAGGTACTTTGTCAATGGACCGGGTTTTGTATATGTTATCAAGTCCTGCTTTTCTTCCATCATTTGCTGGCTAATCTTGTGGATTTATTCTCAAGATTCTGGATGTTTGTGATAATATAATGCCGTTGCCAAGAGGAACCTTACGTTGAAACCAGCTACTCCATCCATTGACAATGCAGGTCAGAGGTTTTCTGCATTATCTAAGCAAATCACGCGAGCCCAAGCAAATACTACTACTAAAAAACGGTTAGAGAAATGCATTGATTTCTCTCTTGGATACCGGGGAATGTGTGTAGACAATAGGATCAAGCTGTCATAGAACACGTAGAGAGGATTAGGAAAGGGCCATGTTGGCATGTTGTTCTAGGAGATTCCTTTGCCTTCTCGAGGCGACGATGAGCCGTTCTACGTAAGCCCTCGTTTTAGGTAGGATTAAGAACGCAGCTTCTCCTTTGCAACCTCCATCCCATGGATTTCTTGGTTCTTGGATCCCTTCTGAATCGTGATGAAACATTCCCAGTCTCACTCGCATATGGGTAAAAATGTAGAAGTTTCAGAGTGACCTGGCGTGAATTCTGCTGCTTACCTGAGTCCATTCTTTGCATGGGTTGTGAAGCCTCCGCATAGTGAGCAAAGGAAGGGACCAAGCTAGCCTGCCAGGCAGCAATCACACAGAAGGCATCAAATGCTATTCATGCAATTGGGGAGAGAAGTAAAGAGCACTTAGCCAATCAAGGAATCCCATTCAGCACTAATAATGCGCTCTCTTTTGGACAAGAGTCCATAGGGTCCTTTCCCGTCCTATCACATGCCTTCCTTCTCTGGCCCTATTTTAGTTTTTTTTTTTTTGCTTTTTAGTTTTTGCTTTTCAGGAATTCAGAAATAGTTTTAAATATGTTAGTTTCTTAACATGATTTTTTTCCTTTTCTCTTTTTCTTTGTATTGTTCGTGAAGATATAACAGTTTTTCTCATTATTTTTATTTAATCAAATATCTTAGTCGAAAACTAACAAATGTTATAATATTATTTTAGCCAAAAACCAAAAGCTAAAAATCAGTGACCTCAGCCCGCATATCCAAAGTGCTCATTTTTTCTTTGCTTTAGAATCCAACGTTGTGAAGATGGGAAAAACATGTTTTCGATTCCCCTTGAAGATTCAAGTACTAAGTTCAAGAGCTACCTACGTTGTCTGGCAGCAAATCGTAACGTAACTATAGCATCCAGAGTATTTTTGGTCCACTTTTATTACTTTTGTGAGTCCATAATTATTGTTTACTAAAAAGTTAGCTGAGAGACAAGGAGGGATTCATTTTATATATTTTCCAATTTCTGAAATATCAGGATGAAAAGGATGGTATAAGCCCTTAGATAAGATCAGAGTAGTAGGATATAACAGGAGCATGCATGGTATCAAAAACAAAGTAGAAGAATCCTGTAGAGAGCGCGGAACTAATGATGGTGAAATAATCACGACGGGAGATAAAGATTTGACGAAGCCGACTACAAATTTATTAAGCACGACCTTAAAAGAGTACAAGGGATTGTCGCTCTCTTACAACCCTTTCGAACCTTTTAAATCCTCAGATCATTGCTATATATAAGAATCAAGTGCTAAAGAATAACTTAGCCTCTATCTTCTCATGCACCTTGTAGGACCATTGTCAGCAATCAAAGAGGTGAATGATCCCCGAAACTTTCCCCTAAGAAATTCAAAATTTTTGCCCGAGTGACTATGATAGTTACCAAGTTCAGATAACACCAACACGACAAAGCAAAACCAAGTTAGCAACAAGAGCCAACGAAATTGACAGCTTTCTACACAAGTCCAATCAGACCGCCATTGGGAGGCTGGTTTGACCATCGACCTGTAACCGGTCTGACCAGCCCTATGTTCTCAGACCTGAAAACATCTCAAGACAAAAGCTTAAATATTAAGAAATTGATCAAATCTCATCCAAACACTTTCAAGTTTTGAATGAGATTTGTTCAAAGCAATAAGAATATAAACCAATCAAGAATCGCAAGGCTCTTGAACTCGAGTTCATCAATTTGAAGAGATTGAATCTAGGCCACAAAAACACTAAAACCCTAATTCTCAAATTACTTATTACTCATGAGGATCTAAGACATGATGTTTTCCAAATCTATTTTCATATGTTCTAGCAACATAATCCAAGTAAGAGATTGGGCTTGAATGCCCATGAACCCAAAATCACAATTCTAGTTCAAGAACAAAAAAGCAAAGCAAGAATATGATTGAGACAAAACTTTGATCTATTTCAAAGGAGAATGAAGTTTACATGCTAATGGATGATTACAAGATCCAGCTAAAGAACCACCATTTCCTCTCTCAAGATATCTCTCACACAATCATGGAAGAACACAAGATAATAGAGTAAAACCTAACCATAGAATCCTTGAGACTACTACCTCTTTTTCTCTCCTCTAAATATTCAGCACACTCCTTAATGGAACCAACTCATTAATCTTACAGAAGAAAACTGACAATCCCATTAACACGGGTTTTACACTCATGCGGGCTTCTCAAAGCGCTTACAAAGATCAACCCACTAACACACTAGTGTTTGATCCACTCTACACAACCGACTCTATCCTAACACTAAACCACCTCCTTTGCGCCTCCCCGCGCCATGATTTGGGTGCAGACATCAAGTTCGGTTTTGGGCATTTTCATAAAACGCCCCAACGAAGCTTTTGGACACCTTTTCTTGACTTTATCTTCATATTCGCCTCAAAGTATCTTCACATGCTTTGACACATAACCTGTAGTGCTCAATGATTAGCCGTCATATCTTCATGCATTCGGACTCTTCTAAATAGTCTCTATGTGCATCGGCCTCGTCATTTGGTACACTATATGCACCAACTCACCTCTTCACGATCCTTGCCTTCTCTGTACTTTCGCTTGAGTCATAACTTTACGCAAACTTACACGTGGCATCAAGTACAAACTCATCTCCAAACAAGTTTACACAAGTGTTTGGTGTTTAATTTCCCAAAAGGTCCATAGTCGGTTTGACTACTCGCCCTATGGCGGTTAGACTGCCGACCCATGGCGTTTAGACCGACTGAGCCCTGACAACATAATTTGAATTTTGAAAATTTTGAAACTTTCACAAAATTCAAATCTAACTAAACCAAAGTGATAAATTGTTCATCACAAACATATTGTAGACCTAGTACATGGTCTCTCACATCTCTTTATTTGGATGAGTTGATTTATGGCTTGAGTTTTCTATGACCATGTCTCATAGCTTTATATGTAGTTCATAGTTCTTCTCCAAAGTGAAGAAAGAAAGAAAAAGATTTTTAATTCACCTATGATTCATATACGAATCCTAGCACCACGCTTCTTGCACTTCTTTATTTTTAGGATAAAATCACCTCTCAACACTTTCGACTGGCCACAGTTCAGACGTGACATATCTTCCATCTGGTTGAAGATATATCAAGTAGTAATCCACATCCTACGATTTGGATAAAGGGGCATGGTACGGCGGATTCTTGTATCTGTCCCCATCCTCTCTTGAGTCCTCAGCCTCAAGAGTGACATCAACCTTTTATCCTTAGCCAGCCAATAGTACTCTCTGCTTGCTTGCTAGCTTGTTGAGTACTACGGGAGTCCAGGAGGTCTAGGTAGCGCTCAGTTTAGCATTTGATTATGATTTTTTATTGTAGTTGGCTTATTTTTTATTATAGCGGATTTGACTTATTTGATATAATTAAATTTAAAAAAATTAAAGTAGAAAAATATGTTAGCCCATAACGAACAATGCAAAGGAATACGGGAAAAAAGAAAAGACAAAAAGCCTAAAAAAAAATTAAAAAATCCAGAAAAAAACGAAATTACTGAATAGTAAAAAAGGTAGAAGTCAGAAGTAGAAATTGACTTTAAACTGTTTTGAGCGGTGCCTTACCTGCACACGGGAAATGGGATCTGGTTGTTCGGTCATGTACCAGTCGTGCCGAACTTATCCACCAGATAAAGCGTCCTAGTTGGTGTACTGTCGATTCGCTCTCTCGCACAGTGAAAGTCAGTGCAAAAATAGGAGTTTGCTTCTTGCAAGAGGTCGTCCGGCCGTAGTAGGCGCTGAAGGGAAACTGTTGCGAAGATACCACGGACAGATCGACTGAAAAATTAAACCTTTTTCTCAAAGAGTACGATGGATTGGAAAATAAACCAACGAACGGCCACATAGTTTCCACTTTCCAGCATTAGATTCGTAATAGCCTGGCGACTTTTGTGTCCCGTGACGGCTAGGTAAACGGAGATCGTACCATATCGGATTCGCCGCATCAGCTACGTGGTAAAAAGAGGGGGATAAGATCCATTTTAGGAGTTGCCGCGGGAACAGTGCGCGTATGTGTCGAACCGTGACTCGGTAAGCGCCCGCGGAGACGCGCACGTACGTTGTCAGATATGCGGCGAACCGATTCCGTGCTGGCGAGGTGCGGCGTGATGAGTGTTGGCCGCGTCACCCCGCACATCGGAGCGTCCCGACAGCGTACGCGTGGCTGGGCCCCGCGCGAGCGGATGCAGCGGACGGACGGCCTCCGTTGTTTCTCCCGAAAGGAGTATCTAATCCTACCGACACCATCCAGATCCATCCACCATGGTCTATGGATTCTCTGCCAATGATTTAAATCGCGGTTCATAGGCTACAGAGGTTTTTGTTCTTGCAACGCTAAACTATAGTCGCAATTACAGCTATAACCCTTATAGTAATAATAGCGGTCCGCTGTAGCGGTTAGCGGAAATAGCGACCACTGTATTTTATTTTATAATTATTTTGGCTTGTAAATATTTATTTGGTATGTTAATTATATAGTTAGAGTTTTTGCTAACTAAATTTAGTTTTTGACACAAATAATTGAAAATAAAGTACTTCATATGTTAAGAACTAGTAAAAAAATTCAATATAACTTTTAACCAAAGAATTTCATTTGAAAAATATATAAAAGATAACTTTGATCTTAGGATCATTTGAGTTCAAATAATTGGTACTTGAATTCTAGCTTAAAATCTTAGATACTTTTACATTTTATATTCTATTTCAAGAAATGAGAATTTCTTTCTAGTGTTCAAAATATCAATTTATACATTAAATTCAACTTTTAAAAAAAATTTGAGGCTTCAAAATTATTTTTATTTATGCTAATAGATCAAGTAAAACGTTTTGGATTTTTGGAAAAAAATAATGTATTTAGATTTTAGGTAGAACATGTCATGAAAGTGTTGTAAATTTATAACTTTTAGTTGCACTTTGCTTGACATTCTTGTTATAATTTTTCCTATTCATATCGCATGGAAAGCAATAGAATTAGTATATTTTCAATAGTATCTTGATGTAGCATAGCCTCCACGATAGTTTTCGTTATTCGCTATAGCTTTTTCTCGGCGTCACCGTGATACCGTAATAATCGTGATTTAAATCATTGATTCTCGCCAATAACATATGGAAAAAGGATCATGCGTAGCTCCCTTTGGCCGGTTGCTCGTCGATCTTGCCGGAATCGTGGTGAGGCTCCATAATGGGGTTGATTACGCCGCCAGTTGTTTACATGTGTGGTAATAAGTAGTACTGTGTAAGGTGAACCCTCAACCCTCTATATATATATCATACGCGTACGGTTGATGCAACGTTGTTACATGTGAGGCGTTGTTGTATGTAACTATGCAAGATTAATAACGCATTGTTACTATATATATATCATGTCGTTCTAAGAGTTCTTTTACTAGTACTGCACTAGCTTGAAGAAATAACGCATGTAACTATGCAAGATTTGATAAACTGTGTTGGTCTTCTCAATCTGAAACGATTAATTCAGAGTGGCACTTCTAGTTCAACCAATAGCTCTGACACAAATGAACGGTTGATTTCATTTCACTCTTTCTTGTGAGGCTATATTTGTAATTTGAGAACTTATTCGGACCCGGCCGGCCGAGTGCATTTGCCGTGTTTCCTTTGTGCGCCGCGGGCAACATGCGTACGTGTCGACAAAAATTTCGATTCGGCCACGCCGGCCGAACATCCCCGTCCCGGTGCGGCCGCCATTGGCGAAACCGACGCGTACGCCGTACGCGGGCGAGCTCGATCGATCCGTCTCTCCTTCCAAAACCAATGGATCACGCGTCCGTATGCATATATGGTTACGTTCGTACGTTCGACGTTGGGATGTACGGTGGGAGATAGCCAATGGCTAGAACGGCGGCGCGCGCGACCGTTGGGTCCACTTGCTAGCTATGTAGGATGCCGCTCTCCACAAAAGTCAAAACCACTACTACACATTATCATCACAGACAATTCAAAAATATCATTACAGATGGTTTTTTGAACCATATGAATTTATAGGTCAGTGATAATCAAAGGTTATCATAGACGGTTTGTGAGCCATCTGTGATAAATACTTTACAGACGATTTGTAACTAAAACTGTTTGTGAATAACACTATTACAAACGGCTCTAACAAAAAATCATTTGTAATACTCACACATCACAGACGGTTCTAGCTACCAACCATCTGTGATGGACATGTATCACAGATGGGTTGGTATATAGAACCGTCTGTGGTATTTTCCCATCATAGATGATTGGTAAATAGAATCGTCTGTGATATGTGATATCACAGACGATTTTGTTTTAAGCTGTCTGTGATAGTGTTCTTCACAGACGATTTATACCACAAAACCATTTGTGATAGTTCATTCTATACCTAATTTTTTTTGTTTTTCAATTAACCTTAGGAAATGTTAAATATGCATTTTGAAAACAAGTAAATACAATAGCAAATACAGCAGATAACATCAGCAAATATAGCAGAGAACATTTTATTTTTATTATAATCCACTATTACAACATCACAAGATTACAATCCACTATTACACCGTGGGCTCAAGCGGCGGTGATAGATTTTCTAGGACAACATCGCTGTTGATGTGCCTAGACGTGTGACTTTTGTGGTGGCTTTGAGTGTCATCTCACCGTGAGTATTTTGACCATCCATTGTTTATCTTACAATTGTACACCGAGTTAGTGTTGCTCTATGATAACTCTAGTTTTAGGAGACTTTGTATGATAAATTGTGGGAATTTTGATTGCTCAATAAGGATTAGAAGGTATAATGAGATTATTGTGATAATTTAGATTATTTTTCTAGTTTTGAGTTGTTAGTAACTTGTTTACTTGCTGCCCTATTTCTTATTGTAGTGTTAATCAACCGTCTGTACAATCTGTTGTTGCAATTGAGTTGATTTACTTACTCTTGATGTGCACTTAAATACTATGGTAAGTTGTAGAATTCAAAGACTAACAGAATATTTGAAAATTGTCACTCTAATCTCTGTTCGTATTAGACCTTCAGTGTCTAGGTGGGCTTGTTCTAAGATAAGAACAATGACATCTGAGAGTACATTCTAAATTAACAATTTGAGCATTATGCTAGTTGATTATTTTTTATTATCTATCCTATTTAACATGATTTCATAGTCTTATGGATTGTGAGAGAATTACATTCCTGTAATTATTTTAGTATTGCTCTTGTCATCAAGTAATTGTAGTAAACATGTTTTATTGCTTAATTATAATTCTAAAATTAGGTTTAAATCTGTACTAAAACCATAATTTATTCAACAACTACCACTACTAAACATGACCGGTGTAACATGTATACTGTAAAGTCGTGTTTCAACAAAAAAAGTTCAAAAAGATAAAAACAACTCTTGTAAAGCCCCCTTTTTTTTTTGAAAAATATGTTCTAAAGCTATACCAGCAAGGAAATGTCCGGAATGGATTTGTATCGTCAACTCAGAATGACGTAGAGACACAAAAGCACATCATTCATTGTGCCGGACAAGTGGAAAATTTGATAGGACCATCGGACTTTAAGAGCATTCTACATGCGAAAACAAAATCTAGTGCATTGCGACAAGAGCTACAGCCCTCCAAATTTCTCTAAAACCAATCGCCGAACCGATGGATTGCACCTTTGAGACCAGGGAAGAAGAATCCGCACTGGCCTGTTCATTCTTGTTTTTGTTTCTAGCTTCTAGCTCTTAGAAATCAGAAGTCGGAATAAACATATTGACTTTTAATTTTTAATTTTTTAATTTTTCTTTGCATTGTCTGTGGAGATATTAACAATATTTTTATTTTTTTTATTTTCTTTCAAGTGAACTAGTGGCTGGCTCATGCATTTGCACGACTAGATCGATTTGTTTCAAAATTTGTAGTATTAAATGATATAGTTTAGATGATTGAGAATATATTAGTATCTTGTATGTTAACTAGATTTTAAAGACATCTTAAAAATTGAGAATGACAATAAAACATTAAAGAAAAAATACAACTTGAGGAATGTAATTAAATATGAGCTTTGATAGAAGAAATTCATTGAACATAATAAATTATTAGGGTTATTGGAAATGTAACCACTCTCCATCATGCATACCCCTATTCTTCTTCCATTAGTTACTTTTTTCAAAATATATGCATGCACATGCACATCTATTTAATCTCGAATAATATGTTAATTATGTGTGCGATAAAATATCTTATTAGTTTACATGGTATTATAGTACCTCACTTACGCATATACTGATGTACCATAGGTGACCTATCTTGAACTATCTTATCTCACACGTTGACTGCCCCACCGAACCATGTGTCTTCTATCTCTTCTTGTCGCCACAACTTTTTTACTTCAACCTCTAACAGTAAGCCCAATCATTGGTTGATCCCTCTCAGTTGTTACTCTTTCTATATAGTACTTTACCACATAGTTATCTTTTATTTCTTTTTAATTATTGTTGATTACTGACCATTGCAACATCAAACACCGTACTCGTGCAACCATCACTAATCCCTATTAGGGACATCCGTCACACTTTCTTCAGTGGCCCCAAGCCTATTCCCTACAATTGCGTCATCTCTACTCTGATCTTTTGCTACTATGCTTCTGTACGGTTGTCCTTCTATTCGTACGGATACATGCATGTATATACACATGCATGATGTTCATGACTTTCTCACTAACCTTGGTGATCTCTCTTCATCACTGATGCTAGCATGTCTACTTTAGTCATTATCTAACGATATGGAGAATTTTTCAACCATCGACGGTGATGTGATGGCGCTCACCAGTGAGAGCACATTCCTAGCTACCCTGTGGTCCCATATCATCCATAACTCGTCTTCAATGCAAAGATTCATTTTCTCTCTACTAGGGATTCCCCATCATCGAGTTTCTTTCGTCACAGAATTCTTCAACAACGCTGATGCTGACCACTCATTATCGCAATCCTTTTGACTATAGCCTTCCCCTTCAACAGCTCTAGCGAGTAGCTCGACATTGTCCTCATCAAATGGCAGAAGTGAGCAACACCATATTGTCCTCATCTCCATCACTACTATCTCGGCTCTTCGTTTCCCTATAGGTCAATATCTTCTTGTAGGGCAAATCGACACATTGTATTATTTCGTGGTCTCCTCTAACACATTTCTTGCTATTCTCATTATAACTTTTATCTTTACTATTTAAAAAGAAGGAGTTGGTGGTTGCCGTCACGTCCACCCTCCCTCACTTCTTAACCATTCGATCTTTCTCCTCTCTTCTCAGCCACACGATCTGATTAAACCCTAAAATCCAACATCACCCCTCCGCCCCCACGCCTACCCCTCGCTCTTCCCCCCGCCGCCCCCACGCCTCCCCCTCGCTCTCCCCCCGCCGCCTCGCTCTCCCTCCGCCGCCCCCCACCTCCTTCCCCTCCCCACCCCGCGCCGCCGCCTCGCTCTCCCTCCTCCTCCCCCCCCCCCGCCGCCGCCTCCTCCCCTCCCTCCCACCCCGCGACGCCGCCTCCTCCCGCACCTCCATGATTCACTAGCACGGGCATCTCTTGTGGAATATTAATTTTTATTGCTGATTCAGGAGTTTTATTTGCACTGTTGATGTGTGAGCACAAGATCTGTCCAACTCTCTGCCAGAACGTATAGTGCGGTACTAATTTTATATGACCTTTTGAGCCATACTGTATCAAATCCTGCTTATCTGCTTAGATGTAACACCGATACTATGGTTAGTTCTGTTAGTTCTGGATACACTTGAGGTGCCACTTGAACCTTCTAGAGGTTCATACAATGGCATACATCTTCTTTTTTGTCTGTCAGTTAATTATTTATTTTTCACCTGATCCATGCAAAGATGACATATCTCTAGGAAGTTCTATATAAGGCTTACCACTTGTGTTGCTATGGTGTCACATATCTTTTTAATTTCTTGTTCAGAGCAACCTTCTTCCATAACATAATTCTCCATATATGTAATGAATTCCGTTGCAACGCACGGGTACATGACTAGTATTTATTTAAAATTTTAGTTACTTTCCTTTGAAGTTCGTATATAAATCAAATGCTAATTTTATTTAATGTATTCCAAATTTTAATTATTTAGGGATTTTATTTTGGAATTCATATGGAAATTTGATTTCATTTTTATTTCAATTTTCAATTTTTTGTGAAATTCATATATAAATCCATTTGCTAATTTTTTTTTCAAAATTTTATTCCAAATTACAATTATTTTGAGATTTACTTGGGAACTCATATCAAAATTGAATCGTTAATTTTAGTATACTTTATTCAATATTTTAGTTATTTTTATTAGGGTTTGTATACAAATCAAATTGCTAATTTATTTAATGTATTTTGAGTTTTAGTTATTTTGGGATTTTATTTTGGAATTCATATGAAAAATCAGATTGAATTTTCTTCTATTTTATTCCCAATTTAAATTATTTTTGGATGAAATTTGCATGAAAATCTAATTGCTAATTTTTCTTTAATTTTTACTCTAAATTACAATTGAAATTCGTATGCAAATCTAATTGCTTATTTTTCTTTAATTTTTATTTCGAATTGCAGTTCTTTAGGATATCACTTTGGAATTCATATCAAAATCAATTTGCTATTTTTATTTTATTTTGTATTCTAAATTTTTGTTATTTTTATTAAAATTTGTATACAAATCTAACTACTATTTTTTGTTTATTTTTTATTCTAAATTATATATTTTTTGCAAATTTTACTTAGAATTTCATATAGAAATGAAATTACTTATTTTATTTTTATTTTGAATTTTAGTTATTTTTATTCTACTTGACATGGTCTCTTACTTTTAATCTAAACCGTTATAATCTAGCTGACCACAATTGACGGTGTAGATATTTCTCTTTTTTCTTCAGTTAACATGGTAATTTCTACCCATTGAGTGGTAACGTGGGGTCTTCTTTTGCTTCTGCTTTAATATTGTAATAGATAACTCTAAAAAAACTAACAGTTGTTATAGTATAATTTTAGTCAAATGCCAACATATTAACGGCAGAAGTCGCTATAAAACGAAATGAATGGATAAAACCCGAAAAGTAAAAGCCTTTTCCGCGAAAAAGCCAAGAAGGATATGGAGTGGAGTGTAATATCAGAAGACTTGGGGTTTTTGTCCGGCAGGTGAGAAGCGGTAACTCGAGATCGATTCCCTCGTTCGGAGTGCGAGTTTTACGTGAGGAATCGGCGACGCGACGCTCCCACCCACCACCCCACGCGCCGCGAGGTCTCTCTCTCTCTCTGCACCCGGAGAGGAACAAATCCTGCGGTCCAGCTCGCAGATTCCCCCCGCCTCTCCCCGTCTATATACGCCTGCGAACCTCCAGATCCCCCGCCCAACCTCCGTGTTCCTATCCTCCTCGAGTTTCTTGTTCTTCTTGGCTTCCGGCCGCTGCTTCCTTGCGAAGATTTGGGACCTGAGAGAGAGAGAGAGGTGGCGTGAGAGTGTTTCTTGGTGTCGGTGTTGTTTGTGTGCATGGGGCTGGACGTGGGGGAGATCGGGATGGGCCTGGACCTGAAGCTCTTCGCCGCCCGGTGCGCCGGCCTCATGGCGGCGGCGGCGAAGGAGGCGCCGGCGGTGGACACCTGCATCAGGAGCCTCGAGGAGGAGCGCCGCAAGATCGAGGTGTTCAGGCGCGAGCTGCCGCTCTGCGTGCGCCTGCTCGCCGACGGTGAGGACTCTTAATTATTTTTTTGTTTGATTTCCGTTTGATTTGTTTTTCTTTGTTGCGGGTTGATCGCGGTTCTCTGATACGGTTGGTGGCGTTGTGGTTTGGTTCAGTGATCGAGGTGATGAAGGAGGAGGCGGGGAAGAGGAGGAGAGGCGGAGATGCGGAGGCGAAGGCGGAGGACGGCGACAAGAGGAAATGGATGAGCACGGCGCAGCTCTGGGTGGACAGCCGCCGCGGCGAAGCCGATTCGGAGGTAAATTATCCGTGCTTCTCATCATCGTGCTATTTTGTTTTGATTTCTATCTATCCTGGTTTGATTTATATTTCTTTAAAGGTATACTGTGTCAATTTGTTAGCATCTATCTTTTTTTTTTTTCCTGAAACGGGTCTACGTTTACAATTTCAGGAGGAGCAAGAGAGTGAGACCACCTCGCCGGAGTCGAAGTTGCGAGGTGGCGCGCTCGTGCCGTTGAGGGCCGTCGGCTGCGGAGCGCCGGCGCTCCCGCAGCCGCCGTCTTACTTCAGGAGGGAGGACAAGGTTACCAGTACAGTGGGGCTACCTGGTCGGCCGCTGATGTCTCCGGCCGTCAAGAGGCCGCATTCTCCTGTTACCGCCGGTGATGACCACTGGCATGTTGTCACTGCAAGATTTGCCGCCGCCATGCCACCATCGGGCCCGGGGCTTAGCTTGCAGACTCAGACTCAGCAGCAGCAGCAGGAGGCGAGGAAGACGAGGCGGTTCTGGTCGCCGGACCTTCACCGGCAGTTTGTTGCCGCCTTGCGCCAACTCGGCGGCCCCCAAGGTAACATACACGACCGATCATTTCACGCTCCTTCAAACCATTAGCCGTTAGGTGGTAGTAGTAGAAACCTGCAAAGAAATTGGAGTCCTCACAGTGTTGTCCCATCATGATTGCAGTTGCTACTCCAAAGCAAATCAGGGAGGTGATGAAGGTGGACGGGCTCACGAACGATGAAGTGAAAAGCCATCTCCAGGTGAGCAGTTCTTCCCCTTTGTGCAAAATTTTGTTCAACAATTCTTACTTCATAATGCTATACATATCTAGTTTGAAAACTAACTTGGATCATGTCATTTGCACACGCAGAAGTACCGGCTGCACAACCGAAGGTCGCCTGGTGCAGCTCCGGCGAACCAGTCCATTGTATTGTTGGGTGATCTCTGGGTTCCTCAGGAGCAAAGCAGCTCTCAGTCCGGGTCCCCTCAGGGCCCTCTTCAGTTCTCCGGCTCAGGGGTGGCCGTCTCCGTAGCCACCATCGGCGACAGCTATGAGGAAGATGACAGGTCGGAAGGCTATAGCCGGAAATGATCGGAAGGTTTGCGACTGTGAAAGCTTGCCTGGTAAGAGGTAGAGAGAGCTTTTCGCGACTTGCGCATCCATGGCAACAACGGATTCAGAATCTCTTAGAAGCTGTAGTGTAGCCCATGTATACAGGGAGATTGAGCGAGCGTTGAGCGCTCAAAAGATGAACTGATCATGAGCTGGGTGGTTGTGATGTACATGAGAAGAGAGCTGATACCAGGTCCCATGAGGCTTGTGAACCAAACGTTTCGGGCAGACCTCCAATTTTCGCCCCGAGAATTACATACATATGAGACTCACTTATTGTTCATGTTCAAGTTATCGATCAAAGTGTGGGAGATGTTGCTGTGCTGAGGTTAATAATCATGTTGGTTTCTGCGCCACCGGAGTTTCATTAGGTTCAGACGTTCGGCGAATCTAGCTGTTGCAAGTAGGTTCTTGCATATGGTCGCCACTGAGTTGGTATTGCAATACCAGATTGCCAAACTGTCATCTGACCAGATGAAAATTACAACCCTTGTTCTGTTTTGATAGCAGCAATTGGTTCTGATCTCTAGTTAGTCTTCTGTTGCTGAAATTTCATCATTAACACCATTACAAAAAATCAAGTTTTCCTGAGCCAAAGTGGTTCAAGGTCCAAGAACATCATCGCTGATCTATGCACTCAACAGTTTTGTGAAGGAACTGTGTTCATCTCCCATGCAGTCTCGCTAATCTTTTCCGGGGAAAAAATATATCATTGCACATTCTCGGTCATGAGCTGTGTAACGCCCCCGTTTTCAGGAGCACCAGTAAACCCGCATCCGTATAGATATGCACAGCAGCGGGGTCCGTACAGCAGTGATAGCACAACAGCACACACTTACAGGCAAAAGAAGATCCAGATTATATTTACACATAATGCACGTCGGCTAGGTGTGACACAGCGGCGGATAGTCCAAATATAATTAAATCACAGAAGTCCCAAAACGCGCCTGACTGCGATTACGACCTAAAACCATAAGTCTTCGGCGGAAGCTTGATCATCGGAGTCCTGCTCCACAAACTGCACATTGACTTCCTGGATGCTGTCTGGTGTTGATTTGCAAGCAGTAAGTACATCGTACCCAGCAAGTTACAGGGGTAAACTCTAAATACTTACATGCATGGATTCAACAATGATGGGATAATAGGGTTTATTATTTCATGTGGATGCAGTTTTAGTTCATAAACAACTTCGAAGCGGCAAACAGTAACAATAATTAAGAGATTGGGGTCTAAAACATTGACTTCTTCACTTACACAAATTAAAACATTAGAAATACTACTTATGCCTCGCTGCTGGATTCACTCATCAAACACAGCTTCATTAACCGGAAGCACGGTGTATTCGAATACAATTTAATTTCACTCTGCAGAGTTGCTCAGCTTTACCCACAAGATTTCTCATAATCACAATGTCAAGCTATATACACACGCCAGCCAGTGTGCGACTGATACGAGAAATCAAAATCTTTCGCTGCTCAATTTATTAATTAGTTCCCACCCGATAGGTTAAGTCCTGCGACCAAACCGGGTATCCACGGGCCAATGCGGAACGCTACCGTCCGAGTCCGTGAGGGTCTATCGTTGTGTGTGTACGGCGAATACTCGCCCATACCACACCTGTACTCCTGTGGGAGTTCAAATAAAATGAGTAGTTACTAGACTTCGACCGACGAGTCGAACTTGTGGTTGAGCGGTTACTGTGCTCTAGACTCAGCATAAGGGTCCAGTCCTTTAAGTTTTTCTTCTGAGACTGCCAACTACAACCGGTTGTCGATACACGAGCCTGTATCGGTACCTGTTTGTTGCACCCTCCACCCTAGAGTAGGGTCGTGGACTTGTCCGCTACAGAGCTCCACAACTTCCACCCTACCCCAGATTATTTTTAAATCATTTTTTCCGACGAACTATCGGATCAAGCGATAGCTCGTTATTTTATGTGAGGCATTGCAATGTTTGTTTTATGTAGTAACTAAATAATACTAAGTTTGTCAAGGTGAATGTGGCCTTCAAAGTAAACAGGGCATTTACACAGTGGTGGGTAATAACTAAAAATTCACATGTCATTCCAACATTTATTTTAATCAAATACATTTAGCAATTAACCATAATGCAAATAATGTAATTAGATAATATGGAAGTCGTAGGTTCAATATGTTCAAAAACATGCAACTTGCTTTGCGGATCGACGACTTCAACAAGATCGTAGACAGTCGACGGTTGCTCCGGACCTTGTACTGTCGCCTCGGACTCGTCGGGAGCTAACGAAAAACACACCGAAAGAAAAGAATCAACCCGTGCTTATGTCTACATAAGCTAGGAAAATAAATTAAATTCTATTAAAAAGGAATAAAATACAAAACATGCAAATGGGTTAGGTTGGTATTTTTGGTAGAGGATTTTGGGGAATTAGACATTTGATTTGGACTCAGGACGACGAAACAAGCAAAATGGAGTATTTTTGGATATTTTCGGGTGTTGGAAAATGCAAAAGGGGGTTGTTGCCGGATTTGCTACAATAGCGGGCGTCGGCCCGGCCCAAGCCAGAGCGTGGGAGCGCACGCACGCACGCGCGGGGCGGTTTAAATGGGGAGGCAGGCCAAACGAGCACCAGCGCTCACGACCGTTCGATCTCGCGCGAGGGCTCGGATGCGAACGCGTCGACGAGGCACGATCGTCTTCTTCCTCGAGCCAGCGATGGAGGCGGGAAAACAGGGCGCCGCCCCAAATCACGATTCGGTTCCGACCGAGGTTCTCAGCGGCCAACACGGGTACCGATGGGTTCAACGAGGTGAGGGGGTTCCATTTCTGGGCTCAGGTCAACAGAAGAGGGCAAGGAGAGGCTCAGGACCGTTCCATTTCTGGCGACGGGTGAGGTGGCAAGTCGGGAAGGTTCTAGAAGCGCACAAGCCCGAAGGGCTGCGGGTTGAGCATCCATGGGGGATGGGTTTTACGGTTAAAGCACAAGCTCAACTCGAAACGGCTCCAGCTGAGCTGTCCACGGTGAGGTGGCGGCGGTGCGGGGAGGCTCACGGTGAGGGAGTAAATGACGAATGAACAAGCAAAATTGAACGGGGCTCCGAGTACAAGGGGTTGTGGTGATGCTCTAGCAGTGGGGAATCGAACTTTAATCGAGCGAGGAGGGAGATCGACTCGGGAGCTTACCGGGACCAGGGCACGGTGGAGCGGAGGCTTCGGCGAGAGGGAGCCCAATCAACTGCCCTGGGAGGTTCACTTTAGTGGCGCGAGGTGCTCTGTGGTGGCCGATTGGGTTAAAAGGGTCGGGAGAGGCGGTGGCAATAGGAACCCGAGCTCGGCTCCACCGGCGCGTGGAGAGAAGTGTAGGAGCTTCGCCCAGGGGTGGTGCACCGCAGGCCAGTTGGTGTACCTCTCCTGTAAGGTTTGGTGGTGGAGAGACGGCTCGAGTACGGCTTGGGGACGCGCGGACGGTCATCCTCGCTCGGATGCACGGCGGAGCTCCTCTCCGTCGCTTCTGGCGCAAGGAGCGAGGGCGGGAACGACCGGGCAGTTGGGGAAGAGGAACTGGCAGGTGGGACCGGTGGCAGAGGAGGTTGACGCAAGTGTGAACGCGCGGGAGGAAGCGGCGCCACAAATCGGCCGCAGGAAGTGCCGGCGCGTAGGACCAAGCGGGCGAAGGGGATCGCGCCAGCGCAGGGGAGGAGGGGAGGGCGCGCATGAATCTCGAGGAATGATCAAGGGCTGAGGAAAGGCTTGAGAATTTAAACAAACTCCAAGAAAGCAAATTCAAAATTTTGAATTTTGGGGTTGTTTCAAGCTGGATACCTGCTCGTATCCCCCATAAGTTGCACGTCGTTTTCTTACGCATGCCCTGCTTAGCATTGTTATCTTTGTTGCAAATCAACAATTATGAACTACTGCATCTCTGGCTGTCTACATTTATCCATACCTTAGTACTAGTTACATGTGTGTTGCGACGGATAAAAAAATCCTACTATTCCAACATGTCGAGCCACCGTGACCAGACCCGGCCAACACCATGCCTTCGGCTCCACCACGGCGCCTAGCACAGTTCCTCTGTAGCTCATGTCACTCCTTTTGTCGTCTTACTTGGCCTGCACCATGTTCTTGCTCTAGAACCACGTCAAATTATTAAGCCCACTGGATCAGCATTAATAAATAATGCTATTATCACCTCTTAGTATTAATGTTGATCATCTAAAAACAAAAAATTTGCTGAAGACATCATGTAAAAATAACAAATATATTGTGTTACATAAAGATTTACCACTTCAAAAGAATTTTAGTAAACCATGTCTATTCAAATAGCTGGACATATACGCGAGTATATGTACATGCACACAAAATTTTATGTAGATCATAACACTACACACAAACAAGCCAATAGCACAAAAAAAACTCACAACAATAGGACCAAATGCTATGTCATCAAACTCCCTCTTTTTAATTAGTATAGATGCATACATATATATGTGTTTTTAACATTTCAAATAAACTTTTATGCTTCTACAAATTTTTTGAACTACAGTTTCAGGAACAAGTAAGAGCATTACCGCCTTAACAGTTTTATGAGTATCCAGACAAGAAAAACAAAAGCATTGGAAATGTTTGCAAAATTAGTAAGTTATAATGGGTGCTCAGGAAACAAGATTCAACATCATCTCCATGTACAATGCAAGCCTGCAACCGTTTGTCGCTATACGTTAGGAAAGCCACCTTTAGATGTCTAGGAGAACGGGTAAGCTACGCTAGCTACAACATTTCATTTTCTACCACGCTCAACCAGAAAACATGTGCGTAAGGGAGTCATGGATAGTTATCACTATATGCGCTTCGCAGCGGAAGAAGAGTTGGAGCAGCCCGGTCCAACGTAGATGCGCGTCGATGAAGAAGAAGCGGTCGATCGTTTCACGAACTGAACGTCTCCTCCTCGCGTCCTAGCAATGGCCTTGCGCCTCGCCGATCAGCACAGGAGCAACCGCAGCGGCGCCTCCACGGAGTCCACACGTTCGGGATGGAATGCCGTGCGCTGGTGTGCTAGCACCGCGCGCCCGGCTAGGGTTTCGGGATACGGCCGAGGGGAGGTGGCGGCTAGGGTTTTGAGGATAGTCGTGTGTCCCCTGCAGCCCCACCTCCACATATTTATAGAGCATGCTAATGGGCTTCCACGTTGTAGGCCCATTAGAACCCTAATCCCATATGGATCAATATCCCTTTTAGCCTTAATTCCGAATTGTTTATGATTGCCTCTTGGGCACATCACTAACAAGATGTTCATACTATACATTGATTTCATAAATGGATTTGAATGGCCAAGAGACTCCGCAGTTTGTGAAAGGCATTGCGCTGCTTCTTGTGCACCTTTTTTTGTAGAACAAAAAATAAGTGCAGGCTTCCCTCTTGAATGTTGCATCAGTATATCTATAATCAATATTCGCTTTCTATTTTGAGTCCTGAAATTCTGGCCAAGTAAATTTAATGTATGCAATGCAACTGACAGATGGGGAGATGTTACTTACCGAAACTGAAACTTTGCAGCCTCTACAAGTTGAAACAAGCAAACAAAATTAAGTTGTCAGAATTGATTCGGTATGAAGACCAAAAACTTTTTTCTGAGCAAACGTTGGGCACAATGTGAAACAGCTCAGGAAGATGCAGAACACATCTAACTTAACACTCCTCCCTGATTTCCCCCTCTAATTTTGAAGAAAGAACATTAGTAAAGATGCGTACCCTCTCAAACAGGAAGTCATTTCTTACTGGAGCATAACCTAATTAACACAGCAAACAAGAACATATTAGGGGGAGTTCAACAAAGCAAAGGAGGAGGACAAATTGTTTGGACCAGCTCCACGAATTCCAGAATGAGGGAAATCATGAAGCATGCGGTTAGTGAAGCTAATGTAGCAAAAGAATCCTTGGAGATTGCCAAGGTGGAGAACTCTTAGCTTAAATAAGACATATCTGAGAAAAAGAGTACCTTACAGAGCATCATGCAAGAATGAGTCCCTGACGGCTAGTGAGGCTATGACTCAAGTAGTATTAAAGAATTAAAGGACATGATTGATGCTATGTTCAGTTTAGTATCGACTAAAACCCTAACAGAAGCATCACCTAGAAATGCAAAGGGAGGTGACATGAAAGAAAGGTCTGTGGTAGCAAATGATGTGTATTCTAATGTCGAAAGATCTCCTCGTTTGGAGGATATCAGGATTCCTGTATGGCAGAAAAGAAGACAATTCTTAAAAAAATAGTGGCATAATGAAGCAAAGAAACAATTGATAAAAACAATATGATTCAATGTGAGTATATATATGAACTACACAAATTTTATATAGTCAAATGATATATTTCAAAATAGAGATCCCAATGTATGTGGAAAAAGAAATATGGATCAATACTAATGAAATCACAAAACATAGAGTGAACTCTCCCTAAATATGTGCATACAAGAATATATAATAAAAGCATATACACATATTTATCTTAGACTTTTGGTGGAGTTTAATCTATATTTTGGATCCAAAGAATACACTAAGATATAAATGAATGTAAGTGTCGAATGCATACCTCTTTGATTTCACCTTTTCATCCAAATGAGACTAAACCATATCATAATCAGTCAAGCACATTAGTCTCACAAAAGTACTTATCATTATCACCAAAACCAATATAATGGAGCTTGAACTTACAGAGGTTCATATGTTTTTGTAATGAGATTATAGAATTGGTCAAGAACATGATTTTGTTAGCAACTTACTCTGTCAAGAGCTGGATGCTAGATTGGTTATGTATTTAGATGGGTTATGCTCAAATTTTTGAAATGGTAATATATCACTCTTTCCTTGGTTTTGGCATCATTAGTGAGTTGATTTATGTTAACCCTGTCAGTGTGTTGACGTGAAATGTGTTAGCACTGGTAAAAATATCATTATGCATCTTTAGTGAACATGTCTTGAAAAGTTTATTAAACCTATACATATTTTTGTTCCTCTTCTTCTCATCGTTATTATTATTATTATTATTATTATTATTATTATTATTATTATTATTACTATTATTAGGAATATTATATGAGTTGTTTTAATTATGTGTGCTGCTGCTAAAATATAGGAGCTATTACGCAAGCGATCATATCGCTCTTTAAGTGCCTATACTTCCATATTGGGCATCGTTGGCCTTTGTATGGACTTGTTCTCATTCATTTAGGAGTTGATTTTCCTAGTACCACTCTTAGGTCACGCTAATCTCGGGGTTAGACACTATTGAAATGAAATAAGTCCTCTCAATTCACAATAGAAAATAGGTGTACGTTACTAACAGCTCAATTTATCCTAGGTGAAAATTTGGTGGGTTTTCACAGAGTATGAACTAGCACGGAGATAGATTCTTTTATTTATCAAGAATTATGACTGCTAATGGGCTAAAGCCCAGTACAAGCCTAGCCCAGGCTTGAAAGTTGGTTCCTTTGATCCAATCTAGTCTAGGCTCAAAACAAAGAAGCCCAGGTCCAATCCAAGCCCAAATAAAGCCATGAGCCTTTATCTAGACAAGTCCATTCTTCGCATGCAGCATCCCTTATCTCTCTTCTTTTTCCCAAAAAACTCTCTCTTCTCTATCTCTCTCTCTCTTGTTGTGCCCCGGTGAAGGAGGCGACAGTTGGCCACTGGAGGCCGCTGGCCGATGAGCATGGGCGGTGGACCTTGATGAGACTACATTGCCACCAAATATTTTCAAACTTTGACCATGCCAGCACTGGATTTAGCTGCTCCCAGCCACAGTGGCACTATATCCGTCTTTCCCGAACTCCATCCGCACCAATTCCACCTTCCCTGCCTCCGCCAGCACTAGATCTGTCTTCCCCGACCTCATCACTGTCGTCGTCCCCATCCTCGGCGGTTGGACGAGATCCCATTGGCTCTAATTGTTTGAATGGGAGCACCATACTAGCATAGGGAGGAGAGGAGGAGGAAGTGCATGGGCATGCAATGTAGGTTGTTGGTGATGTCATAGGTGCAACGAAGCACGATAGTGAGGATGCGGAAGGTGGCGGCGTCGGGGAAGGCGAGGAGGAGGACAGATGGGGCGATGCAGAGGAATGGTGGGCAGGGGAGGATCCACATGCAGCTTCAAGGGTGCACATGACGCTGGGTCTATCATCGTTTGCACTATCAAAACACACATATGCATTTATGTGCACCCCATAGTTTAAGCTCAATAACTCCATACACATATGGTGATGAGAAAAACTAAACCCTATATTGTTCCAACAGTATAGGGTAGAGTCGTCTAAACAAATTCTACTCACCCTAAGCCAACCCTTCGGATAAGAGTCGTCCCCCTTCTTCTCCATCACATGCCCTCGATCTCTCTCCCGCATCCAGACGGGGAAGGCAGTCGGTGAGTCGATGAAGGTAGGCGGCCCTCCCCTTTCCCCTTCACCTTTGACATCACCCCTTCACCTCCTCCTTCAACTCCGACGCAACCCTCCCCCTCCTCCTTCACCTCCAACGCCTGTCCCTCCACCTCTTCCTTCAACTCCGATGTTGCCCTCCCCTCCTCCTTCACCTCCGGCTATGGATCTGGCATGGGGCGATGGTGTGGTGCTTCACCATTTTGGATCTGGTGATGGCGTAAGTGGCACGACTGTGGACAACCAGATCAGTGGTGTGACTCTGGACAGCTGAATTTAGATGCAGCATGGCACAAAGCTTGGGTCTAAGCTGGAGAGAAGAGAGAGAGAGATGGAGGCTCTATGTGGAGCTCAAGCACAAATGGATCCAATGATAGGTAGTGTCGGTTGGCTTCATGGCCAGGTAAGCTCACTAAAATTTCTTGAAACATTGGTTGAAACCTATTGAAACTCATTGAAACTTTTGGTCAAAACAAACTGAAATTTGCTGAAACTTGTTAAAACTCTTTGGCTAAAACTTGGGTTCTAAAATCTAAAACTCGGTGAAACATTGTCTTGGAATTTTCTGAAAATTTCTAGAAACACACGAAACTCACTGAGACATAAATCTTTTCAAACATTTTCTTAAAACCTACTGAAGCTGTATGAAACCTATTGCTATACCATTGCAACACATATCATTCTCTAGTCATTTCCTATGGTGATATATATGGTGACCCCCCAGTCAATTTCATTCTGGATCCGCCTCAGATGGTGGGAAGGAGCATAGGGCAGTAGGGAGGGAGTTAAGAGCACAGGTGCGTGCGAGGGCGCTTGAGAAGAGGATGGCAACAACAGTGAGGCAGCCGTGATGAGCGATAGTGCACAAGAGGCTATGATGGTCGTCTTCTGGTGCAGAAATCAGCGGCTCAGGCTCATCCACCAAACGACGAAGGCGACGGAGGATTTAGTACAAAAAGATAAGGTCCATGCCTGGCCCAAATCTAGCCTTGATCTGGTTCAAGTTGCTATAAATCCAAAGTGATCAAACCCATATGAAATTTTGGGCCAACCTAACCCAAAAGTCTGGGCACTGTCCATTAGCATTCATATGAAGAATGGATTGCATTAGTTACCATTTCATAAAAAGTTAATCGCTTATTTATTTCTCTCTCTATCTAAGTTTGTAAGGCGTTTTTTAATGATCTTGTCCATAAATATACGACACATTTCATATTCAGTGTGAGGTTTTCTCTATACCCCTAATAAATATCCCGCTTTACTTTATATTCTCAACATGCATGTATTAAATATAGTGTTTAGAGATAGCTTAGTCATTTTCAATATCTCCTTGGTCTATTTGTCAAGAGAAAATGCGCATATCCATTTCTTCACTCCAGGTGTAACCATTTTTTTTGGTATTTAATGCTATTAAAATCAGCATGACTATTTTAGGCAATCAACAATTCAACATAGGCTATGTTAGTATTAGCTTCTAAAAGCTATCTTCCTACAGTAAATGACTTTTCTATAGTACTAAATTTTTAAATGGATTATATTTTAAAGGCGAGATCTACTAGTCAATTGTGGTACACAATATAGTAACTTTATTTATATCGACCAAAATCACACGAAAGTATTTCTCTATATAAACTTCTTTATAAATTATTATTATTTATAAACCAAAGTAAGTCAAACCAATATAAACGGCACCATAAACACACAAACTTATTTATAGTTTGAAAACGGTACTACTACGGGGTGATCGTTTTAGCGATGGCTTCTGGCTTTTGGCTGAAATTTCACTGTAGCTGGCTTTTTTTACTGTAGCTGAGTTAGCTTTTTGGGTATAATTAAATTTAAAAAATATAAAAATAGAAAAAATATGTTAGCCCATCACGGACAATGCAAAGGAACACGGGAAAAAAAATGCAAAAAAGCTCAAAAAATCTAAAAAAATTCAGAAAAAGATAAATTACTGAATAGTGAAAAAAAGCTAAAGTTAGAAGCTGAAACTGAAAAAAAGTTGAAACAAGCGGACCTACTACTCCTCTATGTCCATTTATAACACAAATCCTAAAAGATGACGTCCAAAAATGAAGCCCCTTTAATAGCAAGCACCAAACAGTAATAATAAGGCGAGTGTGTGTTTTGCCCTTTCTCTTTCCTGGTCGGCCAGTGACACCAACTCGTCGAGGAGAGGAAGAGAGCGCGCGAGCTCGTCGCCGATTCGAGGAGAGAGGAGGGGGGAGAGAGGGAGAGGGGAGGGCGAGAGGGTGGGGGAAGGGAGCCACCACCTCGGGTGACCAAACCGTAATAGCTGCGGCCTCCATCGACCGCCGTCGCCGGTCATGGCAGCGGCGGCGCCGGATCGGGCGGCGCTGACGGTGGGCCCGGGCATGGACATGCCTATCATGCACGACGGCGACCGGTACGAGCTCGTGCGCGACATCGGCTCTGGCAACTTCGGGGTCGCCCGCCTCATGCGCGACCGCCGCACCATGGAGCTCGTTGCCGTCAAGTACATGGAGCGCGGAGAGAAGGTAAGCTGCTGATTCCCCCTCTCACTATGTGCCTCTCCCCTCTCTGCTTTATTCGACCCGGCGCTGTTTGACCAATCGATTCGACCTCATGTGCCGAAACGTTCCCGATTGAGGCTCTCGCTGGGTCGATCGGTGCGTGTGCCTAGGACCTGTTCGATTTGAACCGTTCGGGTTTAGTGGTAAATCCATGGGTGCTGTGCGGTGTGTTGGTTTCGTGAATTAGGAACCATATCTTAGTCCAATGATGAATTGCTTGTGATTATTGATGAAGGTTTTTTTAAAACAATATTGGACGTAAATATTGCTATTCATTTCATTCGATACGGTCAGTATGCTCAAACTATACTGCTCTAGTTCTGTTCATGTGTCGATTTTTGTTTAAATATGCCGTATTTAGGGCTAACCAAGCATCCACAACTGCACTGCACCAATCAAATTAAACTAGTACTGATATTAATTTATGGGTATTGATAAATATCACCCAGATGTTTTTTTTCCAAACTATCATCAAGATTTGTGGCTGTTGGATTAGAGATCCAACGCCGCGAATCCCCGCTAAAAATTTGGATGATCGTTTGGAAGAAAACATCCGGGTGATGCTTATACATAAATTTATTTGAAACATAGCAAATTTATCTCCACCTGCTTAAGGAAAATCATTTTTTATGATCTAACGGTCACTTGCAAAGGAAGTGGGCTCCAATTCACCACTAAATAGCATCGAATCAAATTATGCCGACAGGCAAACCAACAACTACCCAAATGAGACCTAAACTATTTGGTTCCACAAGGAGCTTATCTTAGGTATATGGCTAAACGGCTGTTATTTAGTCACAGTATGTCTACATTTACTTGAATTTTAGGTGCATTTAATAATACAAATCGCAAAACATGCTCACGGTTGTGATCCCAAAACAAATATTTTGTAGCATTTACCCCCAAAAAATCCTTGTTTTGTAATACCCTCTACATTTTCTGTTTGCCAAATATAATGGTAAATGATATACAAAGCTAGGAATCGGTCTGTGGCCGGTTGTTAAAGAGGTGGTGTCGTCCCCTCGCCCACCCGGGTTCAAATCCTATGATTCGCGGGGGGTGCCTACCTCCTTTAGTGAATGCCAGATCTCCTGGCCAATTTTTTTTTAAAAAAAGGTATACAAAGCTAAACTCAATCGTCACTGATGTATGTGCTTGGCATTGTCTGGTTGCTCCAGCAAATGATCCCTCAACCCATAAAGATTTGACCATTGATGTTGATCCAACTGCTTGCGGATGCCACACATGTTTTTGATCCAAGCGAGATTAATGTCAGAGTATTGGACTGATAAAGGGAACCTTTTTTCTGGTCCAAGTAATTAATTCATGCTTGAATCGATTAGTGACCCTGTACAACTCTTATCACTTTGAATTATTCCACTAGTACTCATAATTGCAATTTAGGCATATTGCATCCTGAAATCTTAGAACAGCACTTATTTAGGAACAATAAACCCTTCCTAAAATAATGCAGTTATTTAGGGGCAGAAGGGGGAATAGTTCATAAGGTTGGGTTTTGGTGGCTAGTTGTTAAGTTACTCTTTAGGTATAATCGCATAGATTGGAATATGGAATATGATTCTATATCTACTTTAAGTATAATCACATAGATTGGAATACGGAATATGGTTCTCCATCAATAATTGCTTGTGTCTTTCAGATGACAAAGCTAAAGGCTTTAGTTGCCCTTTCAAAGAGATCGTAGTGTTATCATTTTTTTTAGTCATGGAAAAATCACTAGACAAGCCTGTTAAGACCCCACCCAAAAAAGCTCTTAAGAGACCTTGAATTCAGAGTCTGATCCTGCCCAACGTTCAGAATCTGCTGCATGTATTGGTAGCTAGTTGAACAAGTTTGGTTCATTATATCTATGATTGGAGTTAACTTACTGGGCAATGCTTTTGTGGTGAGAAATAACTATTTATACCATTGCTTTACTTTGCTGTGGTCATTTCTTGGAAGTTTATAATCAAAACAAAGTTTCCTTTGGGGAGATGAGTCAGCAATAATCCGTAACAACAGTTGAACAGATGGGTTGGCTAATTTCCTAGTCCTCTTTTTGGCTTTCTGTCCATAACAGCTCAAATGTGAACACATACTATAGGCCCAATATTATTTGTGATCCGCTATCAAGTCAGGTCATTTGAGCTTGATTTAAATGGAAACTCCAGGTGGTCAGTGTGTTGGTGCACGTATGAACATGTTCCATCCATTGTATAAATATTTTGACATTGCCTTTTTTTTATATATAAATCCTTAATGGTTGTGAGTTGTGGCTACACTCAATAGTTCCACCTAGTTCTTGTTAATTATGTATTTTCTTCATTCTCTTGTACAGATAGATGAGAATGTCCAGCGTGAGATAATTAACCATAGATCATTGAAGCATCCTAACATTATTAGGTTTAAGGAGGTAAGTCAGGCTCTGCCGCTCTTCATGATGCTTGTTCTCTACTTTGCCATTTTTAAATATTTTTCAACCAAAATAACTTCCATGTCATGTATTTATAGGTTATTTTAACTCCTACTCATCTTGCTATCGTCATGGAATATGCCTCTGGTGGTGAGCTTTTTGAGAGATTATGTAAAAATGTACGATTCAGTGAAGATGAGGTCTGTATCTGCTCCCTGGTGCATCTTTTTTCTTAATACATATATTTCTAGTGTGAAATAATGATCGTGATAAACGCCTCTGTCTTTTTTTTAGGCTCGCTACTTCTTCCAGCAGCTTATATCTGGAGTCAGCTACTGCCATTCAATGGTATTAGTTATGCGGAGACTTTTCTTTCATCTGATTGTTAGTCTGTGCACATACCTTGCAGTGAGTTGAACTTACCCATTTTATCCTTATTTTCAAGCAAGTATGTCACCGTGACTTGAAGCTGGAGAACACACTGCTAGATGGGAGTCCTGCTCCTCGCTTGAAGATACGTGGTTTTGGCTATTCTAAGGTACTTAATAAGCCAATTTATTCTTGTTCTAGCTAATGTTTCTATAATACGTAGCATATGTCTGCTTTCAAAATGGTTCACAAGCCATTATAGGCCAATGTTCAGGCGGTTACATTGAAATTTCATGGTTTTGTGCCTTTGTGTTTACAATGCAGTAGAATCAATATTGCTCTATGAATCTATGGTGCTGTCAGGTTCATTCTAATGAACAATGACAAACATTCTTCTTTTTCTGCAGTCTTCAGTTCTCCATTCACAACCAAAATCAACTGTAGGAACACCTGCTTATATTGCACCTGAAGTTCTGTTGAATATAGAATATGATGGCAAGGTACATAACTTCTCAAGCTTTGTTAATTCATCTCAAGAAGTGTATCTTTGGGATGTGTACTATAGTTTGCCGTCTGTGCAATGTAGTTTGAGGAACATAAACTGGCAAAAGGTTTTGTTGTTTGGTGCCCTAGTCTGCATTACTCTGTACTTTTTATTTACAGTAAATTACAGGCTACCCCTCTACAGTTTGCCATTAGGTTGAGAAAATTTATCCCTTTAGTCAAGATACCTAGCTAAACATGTGCCAATCACTTGGCCCAAACTATTATATAGTGAGGTATATTATGGTGAAATCATTCGCCAGTTCCTAATGAAAATGTTCTAGCTATTCAAGTGACTGATTCTTCCTGTTGTGCTTGATATGCTGGTCCTTTTTTCTGGGACCATCACTCGATATGCTGTCCTCTCCCGATATGCTCTTTTTCATGTCTGAAAGTGTAGAAATGCTACATGCACAGTTTTTCTAAAATCAACACAAGGCTGGTTACCACTCAGTTGTCAGTACTGGTTATTGGTGGTAACCAGTTTGACCTAAACAACATGGGAAGGAACCTTAACAGCGGATGACCTGGCCAAGAACCATCCAGAAATTAGCTGCTTTTGACTGGTTTCTGACTTTCTGGTTTCTTTTGACTGGTTTCTGACTTTTTGGTGAAACTTGGTAGCATTGGTGAGTTTTACAGTTCTTCCCAAACATTTCCAAATAATAGCATGAAATAAGTTTACATTCAAAAATATGCAAACTCAGCCAGGATAGACGGGCATTATTCAGAGGTCAGAGCAACTTGGGGTTTTACAAATATAAACTTAGCCCCTAAATAGCCATCTCTTATTTTTTAAGAACTTGACCCAATCAGGATTTCCAGTCACTGATGTTAACTGGCTGGTTACCTCCCAAGATGAGGAACCCTTGTCCATACTGATGTATTATCTATATGACTTAAAACAGATTGCTGATGTATGGTCCTGTGGTGTGACACTCTATGTTATGGTAGTTGGTGCATATCCTTTTGAGGATCCAGAAGAGCCTAAGAACTTCCGAAAGACAATTCAGGTTATCTTAATCTCTTTTTTCCTTTCTCATGTTTTGGCTACTTCCAAGTTCCTCTTTTTTTCATCCTAGGCATTCCTCTCTTAAACTAAAAGCTAATATTAATGTCATCTCTTTGCAGCGTATCTTGAATGTTCAGTATTCAATTCCAGATAATGTGGAAATATCTCCAGAGTGCAGGCATCTAATTTCGAGGATATTTGTTGGGGATCCTGCTATGGTGAGTCCTAGTATGTTCTAGTTCTAGAAACTAGGCTTTGATATCATATTCTGTATCGTGTGATATATGTGTACCGTGCTTCTTAGTGTGTTCTTCAAGATTTGCTCTAACTTCAGCTGACAACTAAATCTATAACTGGTAGGGGATATCTGCCTGTCTGGAGGGGCTTGAGCCCATAAGGTAGGGACAGGCAGCTTAAGCTTTTCAGTACAGTAGTGAATTACGCTTCCTGGGTTCAGAAAAATTGTTCTTCAGATTCTGCTCCGGTATATGTGTTTATTACCATGCATTTGTCTCCAGCATACTAAGTTAGGGTGTTGATGTTTGTGATTTAGTGGTTCTACTTTTGTAGTTGTGTTGTGGTTGTCAGCGTTGTTTCCCTTGCTGACCAGTGATTAATATAACGGCTCATTAGCGTTATTTTGTATTTATTCTAGGCTAGCGATAGAATTGTTTGGCATGTTATAGCTCATTTGAAATGAACTGGATTTCTAGAGGTATGTGTGCAGTCATATCGACTCAAAACAAAAAGTAGTGCATTTCAGTAGGACAGCTTTGATATGGAAGTCTTGTCTGCCTGTAGTTTAGTTCTACATTGTCAACATCTATGTTCCTTCTTGTACTTCAGCATATTCATGTCGAATGTTGATGACATTGTTGGTGATCATAAATGCAGAGGTTTATTTGTTTTGAATTCCATCATATTCACACTGCTGGTGATGATAAATGCAGAGGATAACTATCCCTGAAATACGGAATCATAGTTGGTTCTTGAACAACCTTCCTGCCGATCTGATGGATGATGATAGTATGAGCAACAAATATGAGGAGCCTGATCAGCCAATGCAGACCATGGATCAGATCATGCAAATTTTAGCCGAGGCCACCATACCGCCCGCTTGTTCTCGTATAAACTACATCCTAACTGATGGACTCGACATGGACGACCTTGAATCCGACTCAGATCTTGATGTTGACAGCAGGGGCTAGATTGTGCATGCAATGTGAGGCATATCTCAGATAGCTATCTTATCGAGCAACCAAAGAATCAATCGAAGAAGAACCAAAGAATCAATCGAAGGGCACGGGGTGCCCTGATGTTGTTACCTTGTCAAACAAGTAGCAGCATTTTGTGAAAAAAAATCGCTCTGTATTTTGTTTAGTATCGTGCAAGTGAGACCCCAATCCTGTTCCGTGATGTAACGTTGTTGTTATCAACTGGGGTTACTCCCCTTGTAAACTAGCCTTCCTCTTCCTTTCTCATTGCCGAGGCTTGGCTAGCTTCTACATTTGTGCCACTTATGTACAAGGAGTTCTTACTCCTCTTGAGGTTGTGAATTTTGGACTAAGCTTGGGGTTTTAATTTTACTGTAAAGATGAACTCGGTAAAAATATGATAGGGGAGGTAAATCCCCACCGTTCGGCTAGTAATTTTGTTGTATTTATACACAAATATCGTAATTTCTACCACATCGTGTACAAATACCTGAAGTGTGTCAGGTTCTCGTGTCTTGCTGGTCAGGAACTAAGCAATGCACTTTAGGCATGTTCTCAATTGTTGTGACTTTTAGCAGAAATGATACTGTAACAATTACTACTTTTTTTAGGTATTCAATTAAAAGAAAATAAAAAATATCATTATATCTCTATGGATAATACAAACAAAAAAGAAAGAAAAAAGTTGAAAAAAAGACATGTTAAGAAATCAATGTGTTTCAAATATCTTTTAGTTTCTGAAAGTTAGAAACCATTGCTGTTTGGAATAGAGCCTTAGATAGCACTCCTTTTGCCTATGACGTGTGGATAGTAAAAACTTAGATAGCTTTTAACTTGGGAACTGTGTACACAATTTTTGTCTTCACATAGGTGATTTGTGTGATGATTTGTTGATCTAGACTGTCGTTTTAGTTTTTTAAGCCAGAGGTAAAATCCACCTCTGTAGCCCCATGTACACGTGTTTGGCATCGTGCGTGGCTAGTCTGGGTGTTCGGGGGCACCATGGACGCTTGATGCCAATCGAATCAACCCAAAGGGGGCCAGCGCAGGCGTAGCTATGTCACCCTAGGTCAGGGCCGGTCGATGGTGTTTTTTTGTGTTAGCGGCCATCAAGGTGTTTCTATCTCCACATAGGCATTAGCCCACATACATGCATCTTGCATCGTGTGTGGTTAGTTCGGGCGCCTAGGGGGCAGCGTGGACGCTCGATGCCAATCGAACCAGCCCGAAAGGATAAGCACAAGTGCAACTATGTCGTCTCAGGTCAGGGCCCGCCGACGGTGTTTTCTTGGGTTAACAGATGTTGGGGCGTTTCTGTCTCCACGTAGACATTGGGCCTTGCTGGTGTTAATGCAGGGGCGCACATGATTTTGGCCTTCACGGAGGTGATTCTGCCGATCCAGACTGCCAACTTATTTTTTTAAGCTAGGGTGAAATCCACTTCTGTGGCCCCCATACACATGTTTAGCACCATGCATGGCTAGTTTGGGCGCCTAGGGACACTGTGCACACTCGCACCAATCGAACCATCACAAAAGGGCCAGCGCAACTATGTCACCCTGGGTTGAAGCCCGCCAACGATGTTTTCTGGGCCAGCAACCGTTAGGGTGTTCCTATCTCCATGGGGCATCGAGCCGCGCTCGTGCTGATGTGGGGCCTAAGTACGCAATTTCGATGCCTAGGGGGCACTATGGACGCTCGACGTCAACCGAACTAGTATGAAGGGGCCAATGCAGCTATATTGCCTCGGTTTGGGGCCCGCCTAGTGAAAGTCAAAATCATGTGTGTGGGCCTCTCACCAACACCAACATGGCCCAATGCCAGCTTGGAGACAGAAATGCACGACTGTCATTGGCCCAAAAACCACCGTCGACGGCCCCCAACTCTAACATGGCTGCACTGGCCTCTTCGTGCTGGTTTGACTGGCACGAAGCATCCATGATACCCCATAGGCATCTGAACTAGGGGGACTCGATGCCAAATGAGCGTACATGGGCCACGGGGGTGGATTTCACCCCTGGCTTTAAAAACAAACCTACGGGTTGATCGGCAAAATCACCTCTGTGAAGCCAAAATCGCATATGCGCCCCCCGCACCGACACCAACGTGGCCTGATGCCCCTGTAGAGATAGAAAAACCCTGACGACCATTGGCCCAAAAAACACCATTAGCAGACCCTGACCTAGGGTGACATAGTTGCACTAGCCCCTTCGTGCTGGTTCGACAAACGTCGAGTGTCCACGGTACCCCCTAGGCGCATGAAATAGCAACGCACGATGCCAAACGCGTGTACATGAGGCTATGGAGGTGGATTTCACCCCTAGCTTAAAAAATAAGCCAGTGGCCTAGATCGGCCAAAGTACTATATGGATCACCTCCACGAAGGTCAAAATCAAGTGTGCAGTCTCCCTCACTAACACCGACATGGCATGATGCTTCCATGGAGACAAAAATGCCCTGACGAACGCTAGCCCAAAAAAAGGCCATCGGTGGATCTGGTCCAGGGTGACATAGCTATGTTGCCCCTGCGTACTAGTTCAACCAACGTCGAGCATTCGCGATACCCCCTAAGCATTCGAACTAGCCAAGCACGATACTAAACGAGAGTATAAAGGGCTAGGAAGGTTGACTTCATCCTTAACTTAAAAAATAAGCTGGCGTCCTGAATCGGTAGTATCACTGTACAAATCACCTCCGTAAAGACTGAAATCACATGCACCATCACCCACATTGACACCAGCATGACATGATGTCCTGTTATCATCATTCTGGAGCCAGTCTATACCTCAGTGGCAGGGGTGAATCCAGCAGGGGGCTTCGTCAGGCTTCAGCCTACCCTCCGTCGGAGGAAGCTCCCCTCCCCACCAGCCGATCGGCATGCCGGCCGCTAGCCTCAGCAACCCCTCAGGTGGAAGAACCGAGGAAGAACACATTACTACATATGGGCTTATTTCAATCGTTCGACCCACAAAGCAATAAGTAGTCCACAAGGCCCACAACCAATCATAGCAAGTAGCAATCCATTGTCCACATTTATAGTTTGACATCACACACGCCACATAACAAATCTAGAGGGGTAAACCAAATCGCACCTAGGGGCCTGAGGGATGAGGAAGGCTGAGGTTCGAAGGCATTGGTGGTCAGTGGCACGGCCAAGCGAGGAAGGCAAGGCGGGTGGAAGATGGCATGTCGCAGCGGTGGGGCACCGCTCGAGTCCTGGTAGCCGGTGGAAGGAGGTGGCGTAGATCTGCTAGGGGTAGTGCTGGCAGGATGCGGGAGCAGATATGCCTCCTAGGCCCAGGGTGGTGCCGGTGGGACGCGGGACGGGAGGCTGACCAAGGCAGATCTGCTGGTGGTGGCAGGGGCGCGACTGTGCGAGCCACCAGGGGCCAGGCGCGCTCTGGGGGAGGGGACTGGGGAGAACCAGAGAACGGGAGTCGGGAGAAGAAGTGGAGTGGCCGTCAGCCGAGTTGGAGGTATTTGCCAGCCGAGCTTGAGGGGCTGAGAAGGAATGAGGAGGGGAAGTAAGGGATGATGTCTAAGGAGTAAGGAGCCGTGAGGCCGAGTGGCTCATTGGCGTTTGGCCAAGAGGCCGAGAGGGGGAAATGTGTGGTGGCCTGGTGGGGGGTGTCTACGCCAACCGGCCAATGGGTGACACGGGTCAACCAGTCAAACCAACGGTGAAGGATCTCAAGGTATATAATTTGTAATTCTAGTAGTATTATTTATTAATTTAAGTAGTATTATCTCTTTACTGTTTAGTGTTCATTGAATTATTATTTAAATGTTTAGTATTGTTTGTTAATTGTTAGATATTATGTAGTGTTTGTTAGATTGTTAGTGATGAATCCTAAAATTTATTTGTAGATTTATAAATTGTAATAATGGAGAAACAAACTTTGTATAACTATTTCATAATCAATTCAAGTAATACTCCTCCAACCGATGCAAGCGTAACTCAACCAAAGAAGTCTTATGGTTTAGTCTTGAATGCTAATGGTATGTTATGTTTTTCTTGAATGTTCGTGATTATTTACAGTTAGTTATCGTATCATTAATTTTGCTATGTTTGATATGCAAATGACTGGAACCATATTTATATATTTGCATGATACGTTTTCTATTACTGAGAAATTTTTGTTGTATTTCTCTCTTTTCGGCTATGTTTCTTTTTTATTTATGAATGAATTTGAATTAAATAAGAGTAAAATATGTGTTCATAACAATCTAATTTAACGTCTTAGCCCACCCTTAATTTTATTTCTGAACGCGGTCTCGGTGCTTGATGCCTTGATTCCTTGGAACGTGTTTTCTTCTGGTTCTTTAGCGGCGAATGCCTGATGGACTCGGCGGCGCGCGGTCCTGTGGCGCTACCACTGACGTGCCGCCAAGCGCCGGTCAGCCGCTGCAAAGCTGAAGAGAAGGCTTTTACGCATTTGGAAGTTGTGATTGCCGGAAGGAAGTTTCTAAGGTCGTCCTTGTTACGTCTCATCTGTGAGACCAGAAACGAGAACTCCATGTACCCCCCACAAATCATTTGCATTGTCACTTACCTCTACATATTATTTTGGTTCATTAACCATTATTAAACCTCTTATGAGTGGATTTCTCATCAGTTATTCCCCTCGTCTCCCTTGACTTTCTTTTGTCTTTTTGCACAGTACCCTCTTGTATGATAATGAATCAAACTAAGCGCACAGTACCCTCTTGTATGATAATGAATCAAACTAAGTGTATGTCTAGAACGTAAGAATTCTACATAAATTTTACAGTAATTTCATAGGAATTAGTTTATTTCCCGTATTCCATAGGGATTTAAAAAAATAGAAAACCTTCCCGTATTCCATAGGGATTTTTTTTTAAAAAATAGATAACATTTCCGTATTCCATAGGGTTTTTTTTCAAAAAAGAGAGATATGTTTTTATTATAAAACACTATATGTTTTACTCGACGTTATATCTAGAAAAAGGATGACTATGGGACAAATAATTCTAAATTAAAATATTCTCACTTTTTCTTTGCTTTCACATTTACCACTTGGCTTCCCTTCCCACTTGTAGAATGTATAGTGAAGATTAGAGAACACATACATATCCTCACAAAAAGAAAACACATAAGCAAAAAAACACATAAAAAGAAACTCATATAGTATACTTCTCGTGTCAAAACAAAAGAAAAAGATAAATCATAAAATAACACTAGCAGCAAGCATGGGGCCTAGGCACCAAACCCTCTAATAACTCCCAGCCCAACTAGTAAAGCAGAACAAGAAGCCCATAGTATGGACTGGTCTCCCACCCACAACCCATCGCGCTCAGCTGGCGGGATCCGGCCCATCATAGCCGCGAAGCCCATTTCGTTTTGCCCGCCCGCCAGCCCGACTTGTCCCCACTTGCCATGGGCCTGCCACCGCTGACGGGTAAAGCGCGGCCGTGCTCGCGCGCGGAGCGGGCCGAACGCCCGCCGAGGTGGCTCGGTTACTGCGTGAGAAGCACTTTTATTTCTCTGCTAGATATCTATGTGCAAACCAAGCATCTCGTAGTAGGCTACGATATGATGCAGATTACTATATCAGGCAAAAAAAAAATGGACTTTTCGTGAGCAAGAAAGATTGCCAAACTGACGTCATAAAAAATGATTTTGCTATTGCATAATCAACTAAAATTTTTTATCTCTTAATCATCTAAAATTATATACTACTAATTCTCTCTCTTCAAAAAAAACTTCCTCTCTACAAAAAAAGAACTGTTAGATGATACATTGATACTTATCTAATAGATAAAAATAACTAAAAATAAAAGAAAAAATTAATTATCTGTGCAAATAGACAGTCCTGGTAAAAAACAGTCTTGCACCGAGTACGTGGTTTTGCACCGAATACATCCCACATGTTGCATGTTTACTTCCGCCGTCCGTACGTCTCTAACGTGGGAGTGATGATGGAACCGAACAAGGAAACAAGTCCCGCCAGCACCGAATCCCCAACGCGCATTGGCAGACCGTAATCATGCGCTTCGGGGGTACGGTTTCGATCGCCGTTCTTTACACATCGTGAATGATTCGTGTCGACCAGTATAATATAACGGCCGGATCCCAGCCTTGGCCACCGTGAGGGCATGTACGTTGATTACGTTATGGGCATAATGTTTTTTTCCCTCGTGCCGTCCAAGATAGACACTAGTACTATCCATCGTACTAGTTGTGGACATTCGGTCTATGTGATTCGATTTATGTAGTAAAAAATATTTTAATTTTTAAAAGTTAACAACCAAATTAAATAAATTAAAATAGAAAATTGAATCTAATTAACTGAATTATTTTGATTCGGTTAATTTGATTTTTCGGTTGACCGAAATATACACAACACTCTAATGTATAATAACATTCTTTAGTCTAGTGCTATCATACCGAATTTATTTTTGAGCGAACGATATCTCTAGAAGCTACTAATATTCTTCCTTTTTGAGATGTTGAAAATTACCTACAAAATTAAATAAAAATAGCATTTGTTTATTACAAATTCGCATAAGGAAAAAATAATATTTCGGTTTGCGTGACTTCAAAACCACACCGAAAATCGAATAGCATAAAAATATAAATTGCACTGAATATCATACACCGAATAAACCGGGATTTTGATTTTTTGGTTCAGTTTGGTATTTCCGTTTCGGTATAAAAAATACCCACTCCTAGGTAGCACTGTGGATGGCATCGATTTTGGTCTTTGATTCCTTCCACTGTGATGGCATCGATTTTGGTCTTTGATTCCTTCCTCTGTCTCTCTCTCGCACACGGTTTGCTACGTACAGAGGCCTAGTGAGTAGCGATCGATTAAACAAAAAGATTGCGCAAAGATCTGATGCATGGGAATGTTCTTGGAGGATGATAGGCAGCAGCAGGGTGTTGATGGCGTAATGATGCGGTTTCCGGTCGAATCTTTGTTTGCCTCTGCCAGCGCGCCCCGATCGATGGATTGGAAACACCAAGTTTGTTTTTATCAAGCCGGCTGCTGCTGCATGCTTTGCTCGATGATCTGATAAAGCTGTGACGTATCCGCAATAGAATCCCAAATTTGACGTGCTATTCCCGGACATATCCAACCACCGAGAATAGAATCCCAAATTTCATCAAGACGTAGGTATACGTGGTCGTTGAAACTTGTACTCCGCTACCGCAACACCACCTTATACTCGTGATCTTTTACAACAACTTCATGCGTTCCCTCTAGCTACGAACCGGAGCGGTAAATCGGAGACAGCAAGTGGTGATTTTTGCTGAGTGCTAGTAAGATTCCACAGAACACCCAAAGTTTCAAATATTGGGTCGATTTGCCAACAAACGGTGCAGTACTTGCACTAGTCGCCGTAATTTACAGGCGCGCGCCTTTGCAGTTTGCACCTTTTGAACAGCACAGCGCAGATGGCACGAATCCCCAGCTCGACCCACATGCTTAGGAGCAGGGCCCCAGCATCTTCCCAGCCCTAATCCGCAGTCCCGTCTCGTTCGCTGCCTTTCGCAGCGCGCGCCCTTCACCTCGGCGAGAAAAGGACACGGTCCTCACCCCGATCGAGACTCTTGACGCGCATCGACTTCTGTGCGTGCACACTGACGAAGAAGAAGAAGCAAGGAGAGGATAGGAGAGAGAGAAAAAGAAAAGCATCGAATGGACAAGAGTTTGCCTTCCTCATGGCACGTCCTGTCATTCAGCGAGGCGCTGACAGGCATGGACACGCATGTATACGTACGGTGCATATGTTTTTAAATTTAAAAAGCTGTTTAAAGAATCTGATTCAAAATGCCACCAATTTATTTTGAATTTCAAAGAAGACAGAAGCGAAATGCTAAAAAAAAAAAAACAGGGCCATTGGCCGGTGGGAGGCTCTGCGCTAGCTCAGCTCTGGTAGGTGCTGCCTGCCGCCTGCACACATCCACTCATCCATCCGTTCATTTTTCCCAAACTCCGAAAGTGCTCGCCGGACACAATGAGTGAGCACGACATGCGGTAGCAATCGACAGTCTGCTCAAATGCTCGACGCATCGCCACTCAATTCATTCAGCGTGCCCAGACTCTGATACAGGCCAGGATGCATGCATGCATGTCCTCCCCAGAAGCCACTCCTTTTCATCCACACTCATGAATCATTATCGATGCAACGTTAGTAGTACGCACTACTTTGGAAACTTTCCATGTCCTGATGATCAATTCCCACTGACAAGAAACTTTTTTATCCAATTCTTCTAACTTCGTATTTTCGTAACTAACTTGGTGGTAGAGTAACATTTCCGTATTGCCCCCGTAGCAAATATTTCACTGTCTTGGCAAACAATCAACTAAGCCCACACCTTCGTGTGGATAAGAGAAGATGTAGGATGAACAGTGGTGGCTACCTACTAGGTCAGTGTAGCATGTACCACATTACACGGAATAAGAGAGTGTGGAAAAGAATCTCTCCATCTCCATCGTCGGTCGCCATGTCCGGGAGAAGAGAAGCAGCAAGGCAAGCTAAAGCGCGCGAGCCCAGCCGGGCCGGCGGGCAAGAACTAGTAGCCCGGGTTTCTAGGAGTCAATCGGCACAAACGCAGCACTGTCCGGTAGCAGTGCTAGCCACTCCTGCTAGCTAGGTCGGTAGCTTCTCTTTACTGGCCGCATAGGGCTGTCACTTTAGCGCTTTTGTTTGCCTGCTCTCTTCGTGCCCCAAGGAAGAGGCTATTCTCACGCTCTCAGCTAGCGATCGACGACCCTGACCCGGCGCAACGATGGCCGGCCGGTTAGTAGTAGCACTGTGTGCTGCTGCATGCGCTCGGCTCGGCTGATCGATGCGCAGGAATCTTGGGCGCGCGATGTGTCGTGGGGCAGCTAGGCATCTGCGGCTGTGGTTAATTTTTTTCTTCTTCTTTGAAACGTCTGCGGCTGTTTTCGCCGGGCACGGCCGCCTGTCGGGCTGCCCTGTCCCTAGGCGGCACGGCAAAGGCACGCTCCGTTTTTCTTTACGTCGCAGAATAATTTGACTGGACAGGACGGCGTTAATCATTTGCGACCAAGTGCGCCCGGCTTTGGTTAGCGCTGCGCCTGTTAGTTCGCTAATGATCGATCGGTTTGGCGAGTTCCGACGAGTTGGAAGAACTTACGGCTGCGTGTCCGCAGGACAACCATCGATCTGTTTCATGTCACGGCCTCCGCCGATCAAATCTTAGCATGCTACAGTGGTGATCAGGACAGGACAGTAGATGAAGAGCGGGCATATATACTCGATCCACATGAGAACTTGCAAAGCAAATGCGAACGAATTGTGGGCATGCATCGTTTCTCTGCTTCCCGGTTTGTGGAAGGATATGGATTGGCCGGGATGATGATAGGCGTTACGAGCTGTGTACGTACTGCTGGCCTGCATGGGGGCCCCACGGCGTTGGGGGATGGGCCACCATGCCGACCGGGTACACGTCGTCCTGACCGAGACCGGGCGACCGGTTTGCATGCGCTTTGCAGGGAGGGACGACCGGACTCCTCCAATCTCCAATGTACAACATGGGCGGCGGCGGCAGCGCCGCTGCTGGGGCGAGGAAGCGCCGAAGCAGCATACTAGTACGCTTGCCAGCGTGTGCGCGAATTCTATGCGTTTTGCCACGTTCACAAAGCCTATTTGTCCTGTAGCTAGGCTTGCAGCAAAGTCACACGAGAACCCTTCAAAACTTTGGAGCTGTGGGACGAACCGAGTGTGGTGCGTAACTGGTGCTATATATGACGTGATTATCGGATCAAAATGCCGGCTAGCTAGAAACAATTAAAAACCTGCTGTAATCAGCAAGCCACTGGAGTTAATTTAGAACTTGTCCTCCGCGAGTCGCTCCTTCTTGGAGTAGTATAGGAGTGCATCCCAGAAAGAAAGTGATAACGCTGCTCAAAGCTTTTTGACATGTTATACCATGGAGCATCGTCCTTTCCCATTTCCTTTTCCTTTCTTCATCACATCCTGTACACAATACAATGTTAAGCTCGTAGTCATAGCAACATGCTCTTTTCTAAATCCGTGAACAGTTTAGAGTGTGACAAGGCTGATCATGACCTTGCCGAAAGCGCTTGTAATCATGCTGTGGTGATCAGGAACTGATGACTCAGAGTCTAAAACATCACGCCAACACACCCTCGCGCTCACAGGCGATCATCAACAGTTGCATGCATATACACTATGTGGCAAGCTAACTTGTTCAAACCAAACTGCAGAGGGTCAAAGACTCAAAGGTTGTCACCTCATGCATGAGCCACAGAATTCTGGACGTTCTCGACGAGGCCAAGGCAGTTCCAGCCGACCAAGCTAGCGAGTGATAAGCCCATTTTCAAGGGGCGTTCGGAATAGCGATGGTTTTTGATTTCTGATTGGAATTTTATTATAGTTGACTTATTTATTTTTACTGTAGCTGAGTTAGTTTATTGGACAATTAAATTTAAAAAATAAAAAAAATAGAAAAAACATGATAGCCCATCACAGACAATGTAAAAGAATACGGGAAAAAAAGAAAATACAAAAAAGCTCAAAATATCTAAAAAATAGAAAAAGACGAAATTACTGAATAGTGAAAAAAACTGAAGCTAAAAGCTGAAACTGAAAAAAAAAAGCTCTTTTGACCTGGGCGAAGCTTTCTAATGTCACAACACTGTCAAGTTAATCCCCTACATGTATGTAGTTCTTGACACAAATTAGTTAGTTTCAGCTAAGCTAGCTTCCAGAGCAACGACACATGGACTTGTACTCTTACGGTTCTAGGCAATCTCTTCCATTGACTGCACGATTGGAGAATGGAGAATACCTGATGATGATCAATCTCCATTGTTATTTGCTCATAAGAATGTTTCTTAACTTTCGGCCTTCTCACTTCCGGCTTAGAAAAATTCTGTGATGATTAGATGTCTTCTGAGTTGGGTGCCATGATCACACGCTGCTGGGCTGGCCCGCGAGATCACCCACCACGCAGCTTACTGATCATGACGTTACGTGCAGAATGTGATGAATGGGCTCCACTTACATATATACAAATATATGTACGTACGTATTGCATACAACGACGTCCCATGTAGGCGAGTATCGAGTATTGTCTTCTTGTAGTCACGGATACGTACTTAGATTTGTAGTTTTGTACAGTATACATGGAACAGCAAAAATGCTCAAACAAACATTACTTATCTTAATTTAAAAGTTGGTACCTTTTTCTAAGCTATATATGGACACAAATTCAAATTCCAACATGCTCCATAAAAAAGAAAGATGCTGTATCGTTCGTTGTTCGACTGCAAGAGTTAAGACTTCATACACCTTAAAGTTCATAGAGTTAATGGAAAATATGTTTTTTTGGTCCTTATCCTCTTACGCCCAGCTAGCATTGAGGGGGGACTGACCTTTTTACCTTACGAACCGGCAAATCAGTAAGGCCTCTATTTGATTAGGCACCTGGATTAGATTGAGCCGATAGACTGTTTAAGTTGTTAAGCTATGGTTTCCTATCTATCTATCTATCTATTTTGGGTCTGTTCTTTTCAGCTTCTCAAAACGGCTTTTGACTTTTACTACAGTACCTAACTTTCAAATGGAGTATTTTTTAAAGATGGAGTCTACAAGTTAATTATAATACATGTTACAAGCCCAACATCTGTACCATCCAAAATCGTAAGTGAGTATTTCTCTGTAATCTCTGTTGCAAACAGCTAAAATTCAAAAATTTCAACTAAAAACCATAAATCGCATCCAAAAAGAACATGCCCTCTATCTATTATGTTATTAAAGCAAAGAGAAAGAAGCCACTAGGTTCACCCTCAAAGGCTAAAGGTGGGTTCTTTTGAGCTTTAAATTTTTGAATCATGTTTGTTCGCGAGAGGTAGTACGTAGAAGAAAATAGTCACATGTGATTTTGGTTAATACAGCTAAACTCAGTACACTTTTTTACTACAATCTTCTTGTTAACCCCATCTTAAAAAAACGCACTGTTTAAAAATTAGTTACTATAGCATAAGCTATAAGCCACATATCACAAGTGGAAAAGAACCCACCCTAAAAATTCTTAATTAATAGGAGAAAAAAGAGAAATATCTATATTGTTGATTGTGGTGAATCCAAATTATAACTATTTAGATTAAAAGAAAAAGCCCACGTTATGTACAAAAAAAATGAAAATCAAAATAAAATAAAATAAAGTTAGCAATTTGTTTTCCATACAAATTCCTAAATAAAACCCCTAAATAAACATAACTCAAAATAATCAATTCAACAAAAAAAATAGCAATTGGATTTGTATATGAGTTCCAACAAAAAATAATTCAAATTTGGAATAAAAAAATAAAATAAAATAACCAATTTGATTTTCATACGAATTTTGAAATAAAATCCATAAATAATAATATGGACAATATGGGGCTATCAGGTAGCTAGGAGCATGCTATCGCTAGTGAGGGGCACCACATCATCAGTGATGGCAAGAAGATTCTTCATATCATTAGATAGCAACTTAGGCAAACATGTTGAAATTAGTGAAGATGGGAGGTTGTTGCGGTTAGTGAGAAAACCACAACGTTAAGTTGGCTAGCATCGAAAAAGAAGAGCAACCGACACGAGAGAAGAGGGCATCAAGTATGTATAATATCATGCATGTGGACATACATGTATGCATATGTACAAATAGAAGTGTGGGCATATAAAAAATAGAGGAGCAAATAGCTCGGAGTAGAGATATCGCAACCGTAGGGAATAGGCTCGAGGCCATCGGAGAGAGCATGACGGGTATCTCCAGCTTGGATCAGCTATGGTTGCACGTGTATAGTGTCGATAGCGCAGCGGTCAACATTATGTAACAAGTAGAGAGAAGTGAAAGATAACTATATGTTAGAGTATTGCGTTGTAATGGGTAACAGTTGAGAGGGATTGATCAATAATTGGGTTTGTTATTGGAGGTTAAAACAGAAAAGCTGTTGTGGCAAGAAGAGATAGTAAAAACATAGTTTGGTGGGACAACCGGTGTATAAGGGAAGAAAAGTTCAAGGTAAGTCGTTCATGATGCATCAGTGTATGTGTAAGCAATGTACTCTAATACCATGTAAACTAATAAAATAATTTGCGACACATATAATCAACATATTGTTTGAGATTAAATAGAGTAGCGTGTGTATACATACATTTTGGAAGAGAGTAACTAATGGAGAAAGAATAGCTATGTGTGTATATATATATATATGGTCTATATATGATGGAGAGTGGTAATGTTTCTAAGAACCCAACAACTCATTGTGCTCAATGATTTTCTTTCATCAAAGCTCATACTTCAATTATGTTCTATAAGTTGTATTTCCCTTCTTGTTTCTATTGTTATTTCTAATATTTTTGATGTCTTAAAAATCTAAATAGCTTACAAGATATGTAAATATATTATTAAGCATCTAAGTTATATAATTTTATACTACAAACTTTAAAACTAATTTAATTGTGCAAATGTGCCGGCCACCTACTAGTTGTCTCAGAACAATGAAGTAATAGACATTGATTATCCAATCAGATCAATCTTGTTCGTTGCATAATAAGTCCCCATGAATAGCATTGGTCCACATGTAAGCAATTGCTATCGAACTGAGCTATAGGCCCTTGTCAAAGATATCTTAACGTATAAATAATATTCGTTGTGTGTATTGTCACAAACAAATGGGCACGCATTTAAATTTAAAAGGAATGGAAACATTTTTCTCAAATTGAAAAGGTGGAACATCTGGAAAGTAGCAGGGACTAATCTAACTGATTTGTAAGAAAAATAAGGAATAATCAACCATTACGAGTACAAAAAAAGAAACAAACACAGGCAACTCGGTCGGTCAGAACTAGAGCTCGGCAGTGTAAAATTGATCAACCCCACCATCATCGTTCCAAGGAACTGCTACCAGACCCCCACTCTAGCTAGCTGCCTAAAAAACTATTTTAAGGGTCTATTTTTAAGTTGCAATTTATAACTTATAACTATAACTTAATAATTTAATAAATAGTAATCAGAAACTAAAATCAAGACGCTAAAAAATGAAAAATAACAGAGCCGTAGTTCCTGAACAGAGACAAAGACAGAGAGAGAGCAGCATCTAACCCTAGCTCCATCCCCTCACCTCCACACTCTATTAAACCACCACCACCCCCAGTCCACTACCCCACCCCATCCTCTTGTCTGATCCATACCACAAAGCTCTTGAAAGCCACCACACCACACCACCTTTGCTTGGCCTCTCCAAGAACTAGCCCTCCTCTGCTTCACGAAACCTTTTTGAGTTTGAGTTTTCACCATCATCACCATGATCCAAGAACTCCTTGTAGGGACAGCCATGGACCAGCTCAAGAACGCCAACGCTGCGAACCCTGGTTCTCTCCCTCTGGTGCTGCAGCCCATCGTCTCCAACTCGTCGCCCACGTCCTCGTCGTCGCGCTCGTGTACGCAGCCGCAGCAGCGGTCGTCGTCGGCGACATCGTCGCCGCAGGGTGCGGAGCAGGCGCCGCTGCGGTGCCCCCGGTGCAACTCGTCCAACACCAAGTTCTGCTACTACAACAACTACAACCTCACCCAGCCGCGCCACTTCTGCAAGACGTGCCGCCGGTACTGGACCAAGGGCGGCGCGCTCCGCAACGTCCCCATCGGCGGCGGATGCCGCAAGCCGCGCCCCGTGCCGGCCCCAATCGCCAAGCCGGCCGCCTCGTGCATGGCCGTGGTGGGCGCCGCGCCGCCTCTCGGCCTTGGCGTGGGCGCGGGCGCCGGCCCCGTCTCCTGGGCCTCCGCCCCGCAGGCTGCCACGGCGCAGCTCATGGCGCTGCTCAACAGCGCCAGGGCCGTGCAAGGCCACGGCGCCAGCAATGTGCACAGGCTTCTTGGCCTGGACACCATGGGGCACCTGCAGGTCCTGCCGGGCGCAGCCAATGCCTCCGGCACGGCGCCTTCGCTGTGGCCGCAGGCTGCTCCGCGGCCGAGCCCTCCGCCGCCGCACATGGACTCGCATCTCGGCATGGGGGCGCTTGGCCACCACGACGTGCTTTCCGGTCCCGGGCTCAAGCCGCCCTCGTCGTCGTCTCCGGCGGCGAGCTACTACAGCGACCAGCTGCACGCGGTGGTGAGCAGCATGGGGCGTCCTCAGGCGTACGACTCCCACGCGTCCCTCCCTTGCACCACCGCGGTGACCTCTCTCCCGGCGGCCGTGTCGAGCGTCTCAGCGGCGCCGAGCAGCAACACGGTCGGGCTGGAGCTGCCCCCCGTGTCCCTTGCCGCGCCGGAGATGCAGTTCTGGAGCAGTCCGACGGCGATGTCGGTGTCGTGGCCGGACTTGCCCACTCCCAACGGCGCCTTCCCATGAGGTCGACGACGATCGTTGTTACATGCATGACACTAGTAGTGTAGCTCAGTTTAGTTTAGCTCGTATGGTTTTGGTTAAGTGTGAGCACTCGGAGGAGGTTAATTAAGGGTGTTCTACTTACTGGCGTTTTTGTTAATCAGTGGGGATCGAGTAACCTTTTTTTACTGTTTACTTAGTTTTTTTTACTTAAGAGTTTGGTGATATAGCGTTAAGTCATGATCAATGCATATGTGGGGGTTGTACTTTAAGACGATGTCGGTTTCGTTTAAGTCGATCGATCGATGTGTGGTTGTAAGGTTATATTTCCTGCAATCTATTGTACTTATTTGGCTGGAAATTTCACTTTCCCCTCTGAAATGCAAAGTACAGGCTTGAGTGTCTGTCGTAAGTACTGCAAAAGGAGCAAGTCTTTTTTGTTTGCTTTCAGCTTTGGCCGTAGCTGATCGTTGATACAGTACGCATGCACCGTCTGATTTGGGTTTTTGGACCACTGATATGCTCCTTTGATCTTTCCTCCAAGAAATAAGCGGAAACTTTCAACAATCCTTGGCAGTTTGTTAAATCCTTGGCCAAAAGTCTCAGGTGCATTGTTGTGATCTTAGTATCTCACGGCACACATGAACAATCTTAAGTATAGAACAGGGTTGGACTAGGTCTGAAATGATCGAGCTTGTTTAGGTTAAACCCTATTTGTTAACATTGGAGTCTGAAGGATGAAGCAACATGCTTTTGTACTCCCATCCTAGTTCATGAAATGCTCAGGTCAGTCGACTCACATATATAGTAGTACCAGTGAATAGTGAGTTTGTAGTGATTAGTCTGTCAATTAGCATAGTACCTTCCTACTTGCGTGTAGGTTATTGCCGAGAATCCTGATTATCAGAAATAAGTGATCCACTAATTTTCACCTCCGTAGCATTCCTAACCTATAGATGATCACTTGTACACTCCACAAAACTACAACTAGCTTAAGTTAACACTAATTAACACAGTAGCTATCTCTCTTTTAATTACTTGCTTCCCAATCTCTCTCTTGTGATAGACTGCCAAACTAGTATTGATATGATGCCCAACACATAATATGGTAGCAACTTCAACGCATCATCTAGAGCTGGTCAGACACTATTTCAGTAGCATGGAGCTGCTTCTCACAAGACCTACCCATCACCTAGTGTCATACTGATAAAAACTAGCTCATCAATTAATGATCAATGTCTATCTACGATGGCTAATCCATAACAGCAAATAATATTTATTAGTAAAACATCTCAATCAAACTACAGCATGATTGGTCCAATGTAGACAGTGAATGATATGGGTCCATGCATACATTACATACATTGCTTGTTCAAACTTGTTTCTGAACCGTCCAGAAGCTCACCTCAGGCCTGTTCAAACCTGTCTCCTTGCCTCTCAACTTTCGGGCTGAAACGAGGCACGCACACAGCAGGGGCGGACCAATAAAGTTCATGGCTATTCAGCTAAACACTCAATTTTTTAGCGAAATATATTATATTTAGTAAATATATATGTGACATATATATTGATAATTATTCTAGATACTTTATATTTATACGCATAATAGATTCCAGATCACTTTCATACTTCTATATCCCCAATTCGTCTAAAAAAACTATAGCCAAGTTGAAGGTTCAAGAAGGCTTATTAGAGGGGGGTGAATTAACAATTTAAAATTATTTTGGCCAAAACTAAGTTTGATGCGGAATCTAAATTCAAGGTAGCGAGTAGGCGGTGGCGAGGACCCAGATCGGCTATAGCCAGATTGCTTACAGTCGGGGTCCAAGGAGGGAGAGTGCGGCGGCGATTGGGCCACCGGGACTGACAAGGTAGGCTGCATACCGTCCTTATTTCCAGATTCCAAATTCTATATTCCCAGTTTAACAAATTTTCTTATTTTTTCTTATTTTTCTAAATTATTTGATATGTTATTTCTATTATGAATATTTTATACTTTGATTTTGTTACTATAGAACTATGCTTTTATATTAAATAATTTTTATATTAACGCTGAACACCTATACTAAAAATACAAATATCCACCACCAGCACACAAAGCCATATGGAAACAACGCTACACTGGCGCAGTCAGGTGGGAGGCAGAGAGAGAGAGAGAGAGAGAGAGAGAGAGAGAGAGAGAGGGGAGCTAGACTGGCCGGTCGGGCGGGGAGGCCATGCATGCCACGCGAAAAAGGCAGATCAATGTGTTAAACTGTAGAGAGAGAAGGTGTGCAGAGAGAGAGAGAGAGAGAGCATGCACGCAGCCTTAGGAAGGTGCACAGTAGAGTGGCCTACAGCTGAAACAGCAGGTGGATTCGATTCTCTCCAGCACAGTGCCCAACCAATGGCCAGGCAGCTAGCTGCCGCTGCCGCTGCCACTGGCTACTGCAAAATGCAGCCTTATGTGTAGTGTGTGGTGCTTGGGGTTGGTGGAGAGAGAGAGAGAGAGAGAGGGAGCCTTCCTTTTGTTTTGTCGCTGCCTCCCACGCAGCATGCTTGCATGCATCCATCCGTCCATCGCCTGCGCAAGCAACAACAGTACAATGCTCTACCATGATATATAGAGAGAGAGAGAGAGAGTAGGGTTATCTAGCGTGCAGCAGCAGTACCAGCTAAGGTAGGAGGTGTGCTGGTAACTGGTATGGTGGTGTCCTCGGAACACGCATGTAAATATTCCATCTCGTCTCGATCACCTGCGCCGACAAGCATGCTCTCTCTCTCTCTCTAGAATAGAATAGAATAGAATAGAGCCGCTAGTCTTTATCCTGTCGCTCTGGGTGAATCAAGGGGTTGTTTGTTTCCTTCGATCCTCGCTAGATATCGATCGCCAGTTTGTTGTCGGTCGTGCGTGGCATGCGTCTTCGTTTTACTAGACAGCGAAGCTAGTTGGGTTCGTCTGTGCTGTTTCCTCATGGTAACCATTAGCAAAAGCGTTGTGTGAGTGACACTGTTCCGATTCCTAGACACGACGAAAGCGCCGGTGCCCTCCATGAGGCCCCGTAGTCTTCACAAAATTCCCAGTATATAGTAGACGCATGCGTGTGCGCGTGGTATACATCCTACCACCAATGCACCGTATTGATCTAATTGCTCCATGCATGTCGATATTGGTGAAATATTATGATACAATTTGCTCAAGTATTGGTAGTGTGGATGAGCTGTCAGTTAGTGCACGCTTGTTTCGTGGTATGTGTTATGCTCACACTATGTTGCACCCTTTTTTTAAAGTGACTGTGTTGCACCTAGAAATTCGGTTTTGTTGTTATGATAAAAGTTTGCGTGACCTGGACCCAACCGGTGGCGCCCAAAAGAATAGGTCCGTTGGGCCGGATTAAATGAGTCAAGCATCCTGGCCACCTCGCCCTGGAGTTGCCAGGCGCGGCTCCCGCGGCAAGTGGCACGTGCCGGGCACCTTCCGGAAAAGGCAAGTGGGCCGGTCCACGCGGCCCAGCAAAGCAGCTTGCGTGGGGTTTTGATACCCGCTCTTTTCTTTTTTTTTCAGCTTTAGATTCTAGTTTCAGTTTTTTTCTTCACTATTTAGTAATTCATTTTTTCTAAATTTTTTAGATTTTTATTTTTTCCCATGTTTCTTTGCATTATTCGTGGTGGGTTAACATTTTTTCTATTTTTATATTTTTAGATTTAATTATGCCCAAAAAACCAAATCAGCTACAGTAAAAAAAACTAGCTACAGTGAAATTTTAACCAAAAGCCAGAAACCATCGCTAAAACGAACGCCAAGCCATCTACAATGAGACATTTTGCCATATTTGTTACTTCACTGCTACACTACTAAGGAGCTAGATTTGTTTTTTTCCATAGCGGCCCCGCTCATTTTGGTTTAAAGTCAGTTTCTGTTTTTTTCCACTATTCAGTAATTTCATCTTTTTTTGATTTTTTTAATTTTTAGGTTTTTTTGCCTTTTTCTTTTTTTTCTCGTATTCCTTTGCATTGTCTGTGATGGGCTAATATGTTTTTTCTATTTTTAATTTTTTTAAATTTAATTATGCCAAATAAACTAACTTAGCTACAGCAAAAAAAAATAAACCAGCTATAGTAAAACAATCATAAGATAATGTCATTCCGAATGCCCCTAGAACACATTATTCTCTCTCCAAGATGGGCCATAGCTAAATAAAATATCACTTTTTCCCACTACTCTACACTATCTCTTATTTCACTTACAAATAGGGCCCACAACTTTTTTTTATTGAGCTAGCACCAATGTATGCTAGGAATCTTCGTCGTCACACCGCTCGTTGTAGTAGCTGGCACCAAAACTAGGAGGGAAAAAGGCTATCTAGCGCCGTACTTTGTACATGTCTTAGAGGGTGATCGGAATAACGATAACTTTTGATTTTTGCTGAAAAAACATTGTTGCTAGCTGAAAAAACACTGTAGCTGAGTGGTATGTTAGGCATAATTAAATTTTAAAAAATGTAAAAATAAAAACAGCTCGCTAGTCTAGTGCGGACAATGCAAAAGAATATGAGAAAAAAACGGAACGCAAAAAAAACCAGAAACAAAAAAAAATTTCACTACGTGACAAAAATGCTACAGTGTTCCGATCGCTGAACAGTATTTTCATCTCCAAACTGATCGCCCGCTTAAGCCCATCCACATCAATGGCGTGGAATTCATAACACCTTTTTATTTGCAATTCGAATTTCAAATGATTGTATCTTTTAAAATGCGAGGCCAATTCAACATCTATTTGAACAACCGTGTTCTTTACAAGTAGATTGTTAAAACAAAACCATGCTTGCATATATTTAGAATTAATAATATTATTACATAGAATATGTTCCAATAGATAAATAAATATTTTCCCCCCATGCGTTACTTACTAATGCTTTAGCATTTCATAGACGGTGTTCCACGCATTTGGTTGCTGGATAGATGTTCCGTCCGTATCTTTTGAATTGGGTATGGGGAATGCACCGAGTGATTTTCGAAGTAAAATATCATCATAGCCCTACGATCTGATTCTCCTGTCAATACGAAAGTGATCCTGTCTGGTCTCTTGTCAATCAGGAGCGGAGATGGGCCGTTACCGAGGTCCAGAAAAAATAACAGTGTAAATTTTTATTTAGCGTACCTTAAAAAAATTACACAGTAATTGGGCCTGAGGCTTATTGATCGGCCCGATACTATTCATCGCAAACAGCCAACCCAGTAGCAGCCATCACGCAGTCATGCCCCTGCGACCTACGGCCCAATCGCCATCACACCCCGGACACCCTATCCTAACCGGCAACCGCTCCCGTCTCGCCAGTGTCCAGCCGCCTCCAGCTGCATGCCCCCTACTGCCGCCCGTGAGCCCGTGACGCCGCCCCCCGCCTCGGCGCCTCCTTCCGCCTCGGCCCACGGCGGCGCGGCACCGTCCCCCGCCTCAACGCCTCCTCTCCGCCTCGGCCCACGGCGGCGCGGCACCGCCCCCCGCCTTGGCGCCTCCTCTTTGCGACTCTGCCTCGGGGCCTCCTCTCTGCCTCGGCCCGTGGCAGTGCGGCACGACCCCCCGCCTCGGCGCCTCCTCTCTGCCGATCTCCGTTGTGGCACCGCCCCCCGGCCCCCCACCTCCTCTTCACCGAGCCCGTCGGCCGCTGCGACGTCGCCTTGACTCGCCCCGTCAGCCGTCGCCTCCTCAGACCTCAGCAGATCTCTGCCTCGACGTCTCCTCTCCGCCTCGGTCAGTAGCGGCGCAGCACCCCCTCACCCCCGCCTCAGTGCCTCTTCTCTGTGACTCCGCCGGTGCCTCCTCTCCGCGGCTCCACTAGTCCGCCGCGACGCCAACCCCACTGCTCACCGCCGTCTGCCAGTGTTGGCTCTCCCGGTGAGCTTCTGTGAATTGTGCTGGCCCACTGGAGTATGTTTATCAGACTAGCAGTCTATTAACTTGCTATTTAAATTTTTGCGATACTAGAATTAGAAATACATGATAAAGAGGACCAAGACATTGACATCTTATTTTCCATCGCAATCCAATTCCAATCAAACTCCAGAAGCAATAGGAATCGGAGGTAGTAACACCCCACAAAATAATCCCCGTGTTGTGCTTAATTCGGATGGCATAGTTGCCGATCCTAGGCTTCAGAAACCAATCAAACTCCAGAAGCAATAGGAACGGGAGCTAGTGGTATGTTACATCCTTCTTTTTACTATATTTTATCTATTTTGTCGTATCATTCAACATGGAATTCAAATTTTATTTTGATTATGTATTTATATTGTACTTTTATTATACCTCAGTACTGATAGTATTTGATATTAGTTATAGACTTATATCCTCCTTAGTTTTAGGCCTAAGATTCCGATAAATCCTGGCTCCGCCATTACTTGTCAATGCCGAAAAACATTGTGTTTTTGCCTGACAACCTTAGCAGCTAGTGCACATTTGGTTTTCTTTGCTTCATCAAAGGGATGGACATGGGAACATTTGTACCGTCGTCGAGTCCCAGCCATCAGTACCAAGTTAGCAGGTGTCATTGTACAAGGTTACGACCCTAATCCTCATCAGTGATCGTCGTCGTCATTCAACTACCGAGTTGCCAGCACGCAAGCTACCCAACACCTACCGGCCACTTGGATCAAAGATACAAGCGAAATGGATATAGATAGATATTATTTATCTTATATTTTATTTCGTAATTTTTTTTGGAGTTGGAGTTAAGTATGAATAATGCTAGATACCTATTTTTTATTCCATATTTATTCTATAAGCTTTTAGAGGGTCGGTTAGACAAAAATTATTCTCTTCTTTTACACCTCTACACAGGCATTAGATATAATGTAGTAATCAGAATGATCACAAAGAGACTAATTGCTAATATGTCCAAGAAAGAGCACTTAGTATTCCTCGCCTGTTTAGATGTAATAATTCGCTTAGATGTTATTTATTACTAAGTGAAGTCATAACTGAATTTCTTATATCATCTGATAAAAGGAAATATACGGACGGATATTACTCATATCATATACTATTACATATTTTTCCCTTGAAGTCGGAGTCAAATATAGATAGTGCCAGATACCTATTTATCTATTTAGTATTCACTTCACAAGACTTCAATTGATCGATCGAATACAAATTATTCACTCCGTGTGCACTCCTAAGGGCCTATTTGAAGTCGCTTTTGGCTTTTGCTATTGTACCTAACTTTTAAATGATATATTTTTTTTGAAATGAGGTCTACAAGTTAATTGTAGTACACGTTAAAAGCCCAATATCTGTATCATTCAAAATCGCAAACGAGTATATCTTTCCGTAATCTCTATCGTAAATAATTAAAATTCAAAAATTATAGCAAAAAATTATAAATCATAGCTAAAAAGAACAGGCATTTTAACTTGGATGCTGCTTCTACGAGGAGCCGCTGCTAGAGCCATCAAATTTAACAGACACGGTAAACATCCCAAAGCTCTCGCTAATTCAATCCTCTAGGCCCACCAGTCAGTCTTGGCTTTACGCCTTTAACCACGACCACGAGCGCAATCCCACTACGGCCCCGCTTATTTCAGCTTTTTTTCAATTTCAGCTTCTAGTTTCAGCTTTTTTTCACTATTCAGTAATTCATCTTTTTCTGAATTTTTTGATTTTTAGGCTTTTTTATATTTTTCTTTTTTTCCGTGTTCATTTGCATTATCCGTGATGGGATAACATATTTTTTATTTTTTATTTTTTTAAATTTAATTATATCTAAAAAATTAAAACCAACTACAATAAAAAAATTATTATAATAAAATTTCCATTAAAAACCAGAAACACCGCTAAAACGAACTCCCTACATCTCCTCTCTTCCCTCCCGTGAAGAGATCCATCCCTTCGGGGAAGGAAGCCTCGAGGCCTCAACTCGACACCTACCTCCCTCCAAACCCCAACCTTTCTCGAAGGTTCCAGATCTTTCCGCCCCCATGGCCTCCTCGCCCCTGCCCCTCCACTCCCTCCTCCTCCTCCTCCTCACGCCACTCCCCTCCCGCTCCGCCTCGCTCTCCCTCCTCACCGCTTCCTCCAACGCCTCCTCCGTCTTCACCTTCGCAGACAGCGACCCGTACCCCGCCCCGGAGCCCAAATTCCTCGAGGAGGTCATCGACGCCGTCTCGGAAAAGTACGACTGGGACCCGTACGCCAAGGTCAGGGTCTGGCCGCTCGACGCCGACACCGCGCGGGTCGGCGCCGTGCAGCGCTACGAGTTCCGCGCCCGCGCGGGTTCGTCGGCGGCGCTGGTGCGTCTCGCAGACGAGGCCGTGGAGTGGAGGCACCCCGCTGCGCCGGCGGTGGAGGAGGTGGACGGGCCGGACGGGCTCGACGTCGTCGCCGGCGACGGCGCGGTGGGGTTCGGCCCGGGCGTGAGAGACGTGGACCTGGTTGGGCCGGTGGAGGTGAGGGTTGCCAGCGGCCTCGTCGAGCTGCAGTTGCCGTCGGTAAGTAAGGTTGACTTTGAGCTTCAGATTTTGCTTCTGATCGGTTGCTTACATGTTAGGGTTTGAATGATACTGGTGTGGAGTTGAATTTGTGTTACTTCTAAGCTTACGTGATTATTGCTGAATTGTTCTAGCAGCTGCCGTCTACTGAAGAAGCTTAACTCAATAATTCCTTTTAGTTTTGTTCGTGACTTTGAATTGCTTGCTGGGGTGTAGTATTTGGATGCCAATAAGTACGGATCTTAGGCTTAATTTATGCTGTGTGTGCAAATTGATGTCTTAGTATGCCAATTTGAACAATTTTGTCCCAAATTTTCTGGTAAGTATAAACTACAACATCAAAAACTTTAGTCTGGTTCCAGATGCTTTTCTGACCTGATTACGAGGCTATCTAAGCATAGAAGTGTGTAATATATTACGTGCATGTAAATTGTCATAAGTATCCATTCACGTAAGTAAAGCACAGATATGGAAATGCGTTATTAACAGTGACAAATCAATTCCATTTTATTAGATATTAAAACTTTGGACTCTTCTTTTCAATGGCTGCTATGTAGTTGACTTAAATGTAACTTCCTGATTGTTTGAGCTGGATTTTAGCATAATGACAAAAGGTAAGGTGGAATGACTAGCGAAAACAGAACACAAACACTTTGTTCTGGTTTGCCATATAATGTGGACACTGCCGGCTGTTATGGGTGGAAAGGAATGGGGGGCATGAATAGGTTAATTAGGCCTATGGAGATTTGCTTTTGTGATTAATTACTGGTTAGAATTGGTAGTTAGATTTTAGATATTTGATTTATAGTTGTGCCATCGACGTGGTTTTCAAATGCTTAGTCTAGTTGTGTTATAAACTCATTTTTCAGTTGTCATATGCTCTCATTTTTCAGTTGTCATATGCTGGAGAGAGACAAATTGCTTTTGGTTTTCTTGGTTTGCCGTATATGTGTTAGTTCTTTGTGTGTAACTGTCACCAATTAAAAATTAGCTAGAGTTACCACCCCACGTGCTGTGCTTGGCATTTCTGGTAAGCTGGCCATGACTATGGCATTTTCTTTCTTAAATATGTTACCATCTTTTCATTAATTAGTTCGACAGAAAACTTCATAGGCTAAACTCATATTTTCCGAAACTTTTTGTTGTCCTGTTTCATGCAATATATGTTTCAGCAACCCTTGACTGCTGCAAAATCTTATGTTGCACCTCATATGCAGTGGAATTCCACATATACAGGGCTGAAGAAGGTACTTGTTGCTGCTGGCATTGCTTTAAAGATTATTGGTGCACAGAAAGTTTCGTTTACCCATCCTCACAGTATAGGTCTTTTAGCAAATGGAAGCTTGCTGTCTAGTAACAGTGACCTAAGCCGAATATTGCCTCTCAGCCACTCAACTTGTGCTCCATTACTTCAAGTGAATGTTGTAGGATCAGTTGTAATAGTTGCGCATGAAACCGATGTGTCTGGAGGTCATGTGAAGCCTTTGATGAGGTTGCATGACACTGTGGAATTATTATCAGATAAGTCTCAAGCGAACATGTCAGATCGGTTGATCTCAGCATGTGTGTTCTGCTCAATTAGTCCAAGACTGACAAGGCTTGAAAAAACATTGAAGACTTGGTTTAGCAAGAAAAATCAGGAGAGTAGATCAATCAACTTCATCGAAGCTAAAGTGACATCAATACCTTTGGTAAAATTCCGTTTGGAGCTTGAGAGGGACATTACCGAAGAGGATGGCATCTGGGGAAAGGTTCCAGAGTGGAAAACAAAGCCTACGGTCCAGCGAGTCACGCTTGACGTTGTAGCTAGGATTCAAGAGGAGGGGAGGCTGAAGGCTGTATCAGTGAAGAAGGTTAGAAAACCTTTTCCAATAATGGACACTACTTCTTGGAGCAGCCTGACTTCAAATGTTTCTTTCACAAAGTTCATGTCGTTTGTTTTGCCACCTGAGCCGTTGTCACTCGATGTAGAGTGGTGATAGTTTTTGTTCTCGTTTACTTCTCATAGGGTCGATAGGAAATTGCACATATACATCGATTTCGTGTATAATTGGCTAGGCCGGAAGGTGTACCTAAAAATGGGATTTGAGTGTAATACTATGTTAAAATTTTATATTGCTCCTGATTAACTGTTTTGTTGTCTCTTTCCTTGTTCATATTATGATAGCAGTTCCCTTGTGCAATGGCAATCCTCACCTGCCATCATTTATTTACTACTACTTTGTTGCTCACTTTTAACATTATTTCATCTGGAGTCTGGACCACGTTGGGTTGCTTGATTTGAGCTTTCTACACGAGCAACTCAAATCGAACCAAGCATTCTATGTGTTAGCATCGACAGTGTTTTATGATACTTTGTAAAATTCTAATATGGTAAGATTCTGCGCATAGGCATCGCTCCATTATGTACCGTCTAACAATGCCCATTTCTGATCAATTATTAGATTGACGTATTCTTAAAATTAATACACACGAAGCAAAAAAAGCACGGAAAAACCTTGTAGATCTCTTAGCAAGGATGAAAACGAACCAGATACAAGCTCAAAATTCACAATTGAAGTATCCATACAAGCCCCAAATTGGCAACATACAAGCACAAATTTTGCTACCATGCAATTCACTGACAGGTAGAATACATGAATTCATTCAAACAGTAAGGTTGCACTCAGCACTGCATATTTCAAACGACGTTTCAAGTTCTTGATGCTGGCTTTGATCAAAGACATTCAATTGACAAGAGAACCACAAAGCTCCAGTAGTAATAGGATGAATAATATTTCATGCTTTCGATTTCTTTTACATCAATATTTGAACATAGTCTCTGCTCTTCTTGTGTCGAACAGAACTGAATTTTCATGCGATGCTAAGCCTACAGCCATACATGCTCATTCATTCATTTTTGTGAACACACTGGTGGGTTCCTTCTTTGGTTACAGAGTACAAGAATTGTTGCTTTAAAACAAGCATCTGCCGGTAGGGCAGGGAAAAACTAATAGTCAGCCAAGCTGCCTAACGGCATTACATGCGAGGCGACATTCAATAAAAAAACAATATGAGAAAAAAAATGTGGCTCAGCTCATCAGTTAAGCTCTGCAAAAAAATGAATTGGTTTGTGGTGTTACCACAAGAACTAAATCTCAGGAGATGCCTGCTGTGCAGTGAGCATCATCATGCTCATAGATCGTATTTGTGATTTTCGATGGTGGCCAGTATCGAAGCACAGATCTCCCAAGAATGTTCTTCACCGGGAGCGGTCCCCTGCAATGACACAGATAGCACATGAGCAACATGTCGTGGCACTTGGGATTAAGAGCTGAAGCAGGAACCCTCTATTAGAGGTTTAGCATACCAATTATGTGAATCAAAGCTGTTGTTTCTATTGTCCCCCAGCACAAACACATAGCCTTCAGGCACGGTCTGGCAAAAGCAACTACAACAGATCAATATGAATAATCCACTATAATTTCAGCAAATGAAAGTAATAGCTTTATATGTGATCAACCCATTGGCCCATATGAACCATTAGTTAGCCGTCTCAGTAAGGGTAGTGAGCAAGTTTAGGTTTAGGAATAGAATGATTCTTAGGAAGCGAAGCAACTTACTGGGTCAGAGTAACTTTCAGGTCACATTGACAAAAATCAGCCAATTTAACGTTTTAAGCAACTAACAATGTCAGGACATTAACATCCTAACATCGACTCTAACAGGTTAAACAGTTTAATCAGAGATACTTGATGTCATCTAACTTATGATGTTGTCTAACTGAAGGCAAAGAAGTACAAATTACAACGGGTGGTACTTTAGTATGAGGTAAGAAGAGATGTCATACCACTGGATCCATTTCATAGTTCAGTGGCTCCAGCACGAATTCCTCATCCTGGACTATTCCATTAACCAACAAATTACCATCACGCACCTATTAAAAACAGCGATTTTCAATGGTTATAACTCATGCAAATACCCAAAAAAAATTCACCAGAATAAAACAAAAAAGGAAAACAAATAGAAGCCACTACCATTGGTATAAAAGCTTACTTCAACAATGTCCCCGCCTTTGGCCACAACTCTCTTGATGAACACATCACCTGAGCTGTAGCCCAATGCCTGCAAAAAAATGTTCTAATCATAACACATTCTATTATGAACTAGAGAAGACAAAAACTAGAAAAAGAATATCATACCTGAAGGACTAGTGGTGCACGGAAGATCACAATGTCCAAAATTTCAGGCTCCCGGAATATGTATGAAACCTACAGTCACAACGACATCAGCAAACATACAACACAAAATATTGGTATCATAGAACACTGGGAATGAGCTATACCTTCTCAGCAAGAATTCGGTCACCAACATCAAATGTTGGGTACATTGACTTGGATGGGATGGACCTGGGCTCAGCTAGGGATGAGCTATAGAGCAGAGGTACAGTCACAGCAGCGAAGGCAGTCTTTGCATCATCCGAGCAGGAGCTCACCCACCTTGACAGCCAGCTGTTCTTCCTGCTCACCCCTGCACCACCACCAAGAGCTGCACTGCTCTTTCTCACCATCCCAGCGGCTCCGGAGGCGATTCCACTACTACCAACCAATGCCTTTACGGCCACCTTGGAAGGGGCGGCGACTGCAGGGGAGGGCACAGGTCCAGGACGAGGCGAAGGCGCCGGTGTGGGCGCTGTCTTCGCATCCGCTGGGCGTGCCGACCTGCGGGATGGCGAAGCGGTGATGATGTCGCTGCAGGGGAGCCACTTGGTCGCCTGCAAGAATGGGAGGAGCGCTGCGGGGTTGAACCCGGACGATATTGACGGCGACGCCGAGAGCGAGGATGCGCCCACGACGCCGGTGGCCGAACCCATCCCGGACACGAGCACCGACAGCAACCCCACGGCCAGCGACGCCGGAGGCTCATTCACCGGCGCCTTCGTTGAGCACGAACGCGAGAGCACCAACGAGTGGCTGCCTCCAGCGGCGTCGTTGGCGGGGAGAGCCTTGGTCCTGGGCTTCGGGAGAGCCTTGATCTTGGGCTTCGGGTGGTTGTGGTCCTCGTCGTCATGATGGTGGTCGGAGCGGCGGGAGGATGCGAAGAGGCAGAAGGGGCGGGAGAGCGCGTCCTGGAGGAAGCGGCACCCGGCGCCAGGCGGCGCGCCGGCGGCTGCGGCGGCGGAGCAGCGCAGTCCGAAGGACGAGGCCAGGTTCTGCGCCACGTAGCCGGAGTACGACACGGTGATGCGGATCGCCATCGCGGCGGCGCGTCGCAACCGCGCAAAGGTGGAGTCTTGGTGCCTGGATCTTACTGGAGGTGGCGGGACATTTCCGTGGCGATCGGGACGGCGGCGGAAGGGTGCACGGGGTATCGGAGATCTAGGGTTGCGCGGATCGGCAGGAAGCGGGTACTATAGGGTTGGTGGTGGCGCACGAAGGAGAGATCAAGTAGGGGAGGGGTGGCGGGGGTAGGTCTCCGGCGATACGGGCCTCGCCGGCGGCGGCAGCCGGCGAGGTCAATGGCGGAGGCGGCGAGTCGGGGGAGAAGAAGTGGGAGGGAGGTGGGGAAGGAGGAAGGGAAGCGGCTCGGATTTTGGAGATTTTTTTGACGATTTGACCCAACAAGGTCGGAGTGTGGTGGGTGGATAACTGGATATCGCAAAGTTTTGAAAAGGGAAAATTTATTCCGTTGCATTGAAAATTTATCTCTTTTAAAAAATACCATCGAAAGAACTGGGTTCCAAAAATTACCACCGAAAGTTTTACCTCGCTTCGGAATTTACCACTCTGTTAATTTTCGTTCATGGAACTCTAATTTTTCGTGGGATTTATTCATCATATACCCTCCCCTTAGATGGAAATTCAGGATTTACTCTCCTGGTCCACGTGTCAGTGACTTGTGATGACCCCACATGTCATTGAGTGCGGAGGGTAAATCCTGAAATTGCCAAATATGGGGAGGGTATATGATCAAGAGCCCCTTTTTCGTGAGATGACGAATGTATAATGTCGTTTTTGCCCCTCATGAGACCAGCCAGATAGAGAGTGCCGCGCGAGCGAAGCCTGCGCCCGGATCTACTTCCCGCCGAATCTTGCGAGTGAAGTCTGCGACCGAGCGAGCGAGCTGCGAGCCACCTCCGCCGGCCCTCCCCCCATCGCGTCGCCGCTCCCGGCCGCCTCCGCCGGCCCTCCCCCCGCCGCGTAGGCTCTCCCCACCGCCTCCGCCCCCGCAGCCTCCTCCCCTCCCAGCTGTCTCCAGTCGTAGACCCGCCGCCTCTTCCGGCCTCCTCCTCACCGCCTCCTCCGTCCTCCTCCCCGCCGTCTCCTCCCCCGGCCGCTTCCCCTCCCTGCCCCCTCTTGGCCTCCTCTGTCCCGCCCCTCATCTCTGCTCGGTATGTACATACTAGATACAATATTTTTTACTTATTAATGCATTGGAGCTGTTCTTTTTGTCACTTTGTTTTTTGAGAAAATTTGTCCATGAAGTTCAGAACCGTCTGGTATATACTCAACTAGCAGCAAGAAGTTCATAATCTTCACTTGATTGTTGTATGCAAGTAATTTTGGCTTCCTGGAAAGTAGCTTGTTCCATGCAAAATATTGAATGCAATTGTTTTTCTTGGTGAATGAAAATTTCTTGAATGCAAATTGGACATTGTACAATCAGCAGAGGGGACATATCAGCAGGAGAAGGTTTGGGTTTGGATATCAGCAGCCCAGAAGCCAACCGCGGCTTCTTTCTGGATTGCTGGATTGGCTTTTGGGTTTTTCTTGAATGCAGCAGAGGGGAGATATCAGCAGGAGAAGGTTTGGGTTTGGATTGTACCAGTGGCTTCAAACCCAATGCCTGACTTCTCTGTTTGGATTGCAAGAAGATATGCTTATGTTTGCAGTGCAAGCTTGAGTTGCTCTCAGTGCCAACTAAAAGGGGTAAGCAGCTACGCATGTTTGAAGTTAAGGGCATTTTGGTCTCAGTTAACACTGTTAACAAGGGAAATTAACAGAGTGGTAAATTCTGAAGCGAGGTGAAATTTTCGGTGGCAATTTCCGGAACCCAGTTCTTTCGGTGGTATTTTCCGAAAGAGATGAACTTTCAGTGCTACAGAACAAATTTTCCCTTTTGAAAAATATTTGAAAAGGGCACAAGAAGCGGTGCTTTTCGGATGATTTTTCGATCTTGATTTAGAGGCTGTTTAAGTTGGTTTAAAGTTAGTCTTTACTTTTATTTTTTGTTTTTTTACTATTCAATAATTTCGTTTTTTAGATTTTTTGAGCTTTTTTCATTTCATTTTTTTATATTCCTTTGCATTGTCTGTAATGGGCTAACATATTTTTTATTTTTATATTTTTTTAATTTAATTATACCAAATAAATTAACTCAGTTACAAAAAAAATAAATCAGCTACAATAAAAAAAATATAAACAAACGTTAAACCAAGCACTATCTTAAGTTATGCTATTCTATACAGATGTGTTGTCCTCCATATTTATTTTCCGTGTTCTTTAAAAAGTGGGGCTTAACTGAAAATTCATTGACATCGTAGCCACTCCCGTACTTTTTTAGGGTTTTGGTCACTTCAACTTCTATAGTGCTCTCGAAAAAGAAAAACTTGTATAGTTGTATGTGCACTTTCTATGTAAGCACAGCTATGATCATCATCTTCACACTCAGGCACGTACAGGATTCCAAGGGGGGATTCAAGAAATACAGTTAGATCCATCTTGCAGACGAACAAGTCAAGATTCCAATAGAATTAAACATGGGATGGACGTTGGTACATGGTTCCTTGGAACAATTCAGAGACGAAAGATGGGACAGTAACACGGGGCTGACGTATAGCTTTTCCATATAATCACGAGCCAGAAATCATCCGATGGCAAAATGTCGGCAGCTAAAATGCCATTATTTCTTTTGGCCACGTGACATATGAACTACCGTCACGTCAGTACTTACGTTGCTCGGAGGCAAGGATATTGATATTTGACTACTGAGCTAAGGAGGCATTAACAAAGCAAGAGGACAGCTTCCGCTTCCAAAAAAAAGAAGTAAGAGGGCAGTTAGACTGGGCAAACCACCAGAATTTGTTAATGAAATGACAACGTGTCGTAACCGAGTGAGGACCCTCCATGACAACATACTCTGCGGCTACTTTTGTGGCAGTTTTTAACAAAGCAACAGAAGCATGTAATTTAGCACTTCAGAAGTTCAGATAAGCCAATGCTCCTAAACAAGTACACTACTGCAGGTGTGCAGCAAAGACGATCCTGGAAACATGATTCTGTCTAAAATCTACTTATACCATCAAAGAAGCTGACTTTCAGCTATGGTAGGAAACAGGAATGTGTAAAAGCCCAAGTATTCAAATCGTGTGGAAGCGTCGAGACGCCTCATGCATTCCGAAGGTCATGCAGACAGCAAAGATAAAAACAGAGAAATTGGCCCTAGATGCATCTGTGAATACTAAATACTGTTCAGCCAAGTCTTTGCTGTCTACAACAGTTCACTATAATGAAAAGTCCTAATCCAAACCATTCTGTGAAAAGCCTCAGCAATCACCGTCTAGTCCTTCCATTTTTCTTGGACCAAAAAAACCCTTCGTTGTTCTAGGTTTTATGGCATTTATAATCAGACAAATGGAGGCAGTTCACAATCACATGGAATCTCATATCCCAACTCACAACCTAGATGAATTATGGTAAATCAATGCTTCAAGTCTAAGCTCCACAATTAAGATCAATTTTATGTCAAAGTCAAACATGAAATGGATTACGATACCCATTACATTACTAAGTAGCTTGGTCAAAAAAAAACCTTACAAAGCAACTTCAAAAGTTAATTACTTTCTAAGTTGTTGGATGACTGAAAAGGCTTCATCACTAAGGCGCGGCAATATGCATTGATTTACAGAAATCATGTCAGCGACTCAGCGTTTTCTTTAATGAGCTCAACTACTAAAGTAATCTTAGCTTTGACTCGAAAAGGGGGAAAACTGAGGTGATCATAGCCATTGAATTATCAGTAAATTTCAGAAATCGCTAGGTTTTTGGCTATAGGTAACAAAAAACACCTATTTTTAGAATTTCTATCACATAACACCAGATTTAGCACTTACCGTTTCATAAAACACCATGAGGACCAGATGCATTAGAGGACCAGAGTGAACATTCATTTCAGCAGTCCTAAAATTTACACAAGCATTGAACATTCATTTTGACATGTCACAACTAGATTGTTCAGAGAATTTTCGAAAACCAAAAAACAAAACATTTCCTAGAACTTTCACATATCAAAGAACCAAAACAAAGCTATCACGATTCCTCCCCGTTTACTCTAGTCCTGAACCTACATTTGCCCCAAGCCATTGCATGAAACTTCTTCCCCAACCTCCGCTTCCCGCTGGCTACGGCTTCCCCTGCCTCTGCCTCCCTCCCTTGGCCTACCTCTTTGTGATGCCAATTTGGAAGAAGTTTGTCTTGAATCTAGAATCACCTCGTTTTGCTGTGTTGACTCCTCTGAGAAGGACCCATTACTTTTCACACAAGAACGAAAATACAGTGAAGGAAAAAGGAAAATGCACTGAAGGTAAAAGGAAAATATATTGTTTACTTGTAATTGACCATGTGCTTCCTCTTTCTTATGTTGAGATATAGCCTAAGTCTCGTGGGGCAAGTTGTGTACTTGTGACCTGATCTTCGGCAATTGGAACAAGTTACAGTTGTCATCCTTGCTCTACCGGTGTGCTGTGGTGGCTCATCTCCCGCCTCTCTCCTATTCTTCTTAGGCCTTCATGGGTGTTTTGTGAACTTCGGAGGATCAATGTCCGATGTGTCTATCTTGATCCAATCATATTGCCCTGGCACAGAGTAGATGATGTGCTCATAGGCTCTCTCAAACGCTGATTTCTTGAAGTAATCACTCACAAAATCTTCTGGATGTTGTCTACACTTGTATATGGCTGAGACAACATGCTTGCAAGGGATGCTAGTCAGATCCCACTTTAGGCAACCGCAGGTTTTTTTGGACAAGGTTAACTGCATATGTCCTCTCCCCACAACTCACTTGCCATATATTTATGCCAGCATAGATAGGCCTACAATACCTTGATTTTTTTCTCTAACTCCAACTTTTCGGTGTAATGTGGAGTTATCTCTCACAATGCACCAGCAACACCTTCCCTCGTGTCATTAGTTTTACTCATTAGCTTTGTCCTAATCAGATCTAGCATGATCACAATTGGCTTATCCCTATATTCTATAATGTAGTTATTGAACACCTCACTAAGGTTGTTGACCACCAAGTCTGTTTTACACTAAGTATCAAATGTGTGCCTAGCCCAATGTTTCTTACGAATGTCATTAAGCCACTTCCATGCACCCTTATTTTCTACTTTGAGAGCTGCCATTGCAATGTTATAGTCTGACTCACCATATGCATACATTGCTTGGTCCATAAGAAGCTTTAGATCTCTACCCTTGAACCCGGCCGTGCAGAAATTTTGATATAAGTGTCTTTTGCAATATCTCTAGTGACAACTAGGGAACACAGTCTTTATAGGAGCAATAGTCCCTATCAATGCATATGGTAGTAACATGAGTACTATGGACTCAGTTCACAATTTTCGAGTAGAAATTTGAAAAACATACCTTTTGCCTATCCGACATGATAGTTAGCAATACATCCTCACCACAAAGTGCTTCCTTGAGCTGATACAAGAACCAGGTCCAGTTATTCACATCCTCTTTTCCAACAACACCAAAAGTCAATGGATACAAGTTGTTGTTGCCATCTCTTACAGTTGCAGCAAGAACTTGGGCTCCATTTGTGAGCTTCACGAAGCAACCATCCACACCTATAGCATATGACAAATCATGATTAGTTTAGGCAATGACTTCGAAGAGATTTCAAACAAGGAGAAAACTAAACCACTAATTACCAATAAAAGGCATGCAACCATTCTTGAAACCCTATATTTGTGCATGCATACACATGAAAAGTCCATTGAACCTTGGGTTGGTAGTAGGATTTGGATTTTGTACAGTTGTTACTATGCATCGGCTCCCCTGGTTGGTACTCAGGACAATTTGGAGGTAATATCTTATCCTCACATATTGTTGCTTGTGATTCCCATGCACTTTATCAGCAGGCTTTGTCCTCGCTCTATAGTCCCTCATAGCTGTGTCCATCAAAGCTGTCACCTTCCAATTAGGATCACTCCTTATGTTATCCTCGTAGACTGTGCTAAGCCAAGTGCTGTTAACTCTTGTGGTTTCCCTCGTAGTACCACACGTGTGACGCCCAACCATCTTTCTTATTTGCACCATGCTAATTACTATCACACACAATTACTTAAGTTGAAGGTGCTAATTCACCTTAGCTGGATTCATGCATTATGCCAAACATTTGCCCTGCCTGTTATAATTCTGAGCATCTTCTCAATTTTTGAAGTTTAAATTTTAGAAAGCAGCCTAATCAAGAAAGGAGGCTGAAGATAAAATTCTCCAAAGATTATGAGAGGTCTTGTTTTTGTATTGTACAACCTTATTGGCTTGCCTTCCATACATACGATGTGTCACACGACTCACACCAGCTATTTGAGACTAAACCTTCTCCGAGCCTCCTTGACCTCGAAAAAATCTCTCTTGCAGAGAATATTATAACAGTAGCATTTCAAACCTTTAAATGAAGTACTAATAACAACTCTACCAACGATATAATTATACTTAAGAACAGTTAATACCAGCTTCTAGTACACTAATCCGCGAAGACCGAAACACGACCAAAGTGATTAACAAACATGCAATGCAAATAAATATACAAGCGTTTAATGTGAAGGTGGTACTGATCTTTTTTGCGACAAATGGTACTACATTAATCAGCGAAAGCTAAAATATTACCAAAGTGACTACCAAATAAGCACTGCAAATAGCAATCAAGAATAAACCCAGAAGTAAAACAAAACAAACTTGGGTAATATGACTAGCCTAGAGTTCAAAACTCTTGTTGGACACTAACGGGTCGTAGAGGTGACTGCACCTATCCAACTGCTCACTCTCATACCTGTACTCCCTCATCTTGTCCCTAAAAAATCACACATGAACCAGGTGACAATAGTAGACCAATTAGCACATAACATTTCAAACAAGCACAATACAAACTTAATCTAAGGACACGACAGCGAAAGCAAGAAACCACGAGAACCAAAGTCGACAAAGAAACAGAATCCCTAAAAGAATCAAACCGTCTCCCAAGGACATCAAGAGCGCAATATGACCCAATAAAACCACACGATTCAGGTCTCAATAACATAATGCACCCCTCCTTTCGCCTTAAAGAAATCAAGAACGCAAAGCAACATAAAAAGGGAATAAATGCCCCTCTCCCCAATCCCCCTATAGAAGAGCAAGAATGCAGAGTGTTGAAGTTATATTAGACATAACATCAACCTGTAGTAACTGGTTCTGATTCAGCTTTTTCTTCATGTCGGACTTGTTTTCCTCGCTCTATATATGTACCCTAATATTCTATAAGAAGAGTAAGAGCTCTATTGTAAGCAGCTCCTCACTATAGTGATTTGTCTTCATACGTCCGTGGTTTTTTCCCACAAGAGTTTTTTATATGAAAATTTGTGTCTCTCGTTCTTATTTTTCTGTACATTATTTACAACAAGTGGTATTAGAGCCTTTGCGGATTGCTCTTCGCACTTAGGACTTTAACTGGGCTTCGGATTCAATGAGACCTCCTGTTCAGACTCGGCGACAGGAATCTCGCTGGGATGAAGTGATGAACCGACCTGACAGATCGCAAGCTAGTTAGATGATTTTTTTCTCCCCTGTTGAATCTCCTGAGCTCTGTCACTCACTGTTGGTTTTGGTCGCGTGTAGACCGAGGTGAAAAAGAGTGCACTACTGCTGAAGGGATTAGTTGCTTGGATTGAGGATGAAGCTGCTCTCTCTCTCTCTCGCTGCCATTGTGACTCGTATTTTTTTGCATGCTGATTCTAAAGTATGATCTTCCGCTGTTGGATTGAGCTACTGTTGGAGCGAGACACGATGTTTTCTCTATAGCAAGTAAAGATGTGAGCTATTTTATCACAATTTAATTTGGATGATGCACTTTTGGGGATCTACAAGATACCAGGAATATTGTCCATTATTGAGAAACAACATAAAAATCGTAAGATCTTATCTCAAATTAATCTTTATCTATTAAATAATATTCTATAGGAGGTTTTGAAAGACACGTCTGCCACCACGTTATGACTGAAGCTGGAGCAGATTTGCATGACTAAAGATTTGACTAGCAATATGCATCTGAAATAGAAGCTTTATCCACACAAGATAAAGGAGAGAGACTCATTGTTGAACCACCTTCAAGGAAATTCTTACTGACCTCGAGTTTATGGACATAAAATATGATGATGAAGATTTGTGTCTTATTCTGCAATGTTCGCCGCCTAGTTCATACTCTACTTTCAGAGATACTATTCTATATAGTTAAGATATTCTTACTCCTAGTGAAGTTTATGAAGCACTGTATGATAAAGAAAAGATAAAATTTATGGTTTCTAGTGAAAATTCAAATACACATGCAGAAGGTTTGTTTGTCTGTGGTAGACAACACAAGAAGGGTTCAAACAACGTTTCCAGAGGCAGAACCTCAAGCAGATACAACGACAGATCTAAATCTACAAACAGAAAATCATGCAAGAAGAATGGCCATGACATATCTGAGTGCTGAAAGTTGTAGAACAAGGAGAAGAGAAATAATAATTTCAATCAGAATTAATAAGAGAATGAAACTAGAGCCACCGTTGTTACTAAAGAAGGTCCTGTTGTAGATGTTTATGTTGCCATTACGGGTGATTCCAAAATTGGTGATGAGTAGATTCTTGATTTAGGCTATACTTTCTATATGAGCCTAAACTGCGAGTGGTTTGTTTCCTATGGAGCTACGCCATGTGGATTTGTGTTGATGAATGATAATTTACCATACAAGATTGCAGGTATTGGTTCTATCTAGATTAAGATATTTGATGGTACCATTAGAACTTTGTTGAATATTCATCATATTTTGAATTTGAAGAAAAATCTTATCTCATTGAGTACTCTTGATGCTAAAGGGTGTAAGTATTTAGGTGAAGATGGAGTTGTGAAGATCATCAAGGTTTTCTTATTGTGATAAAAGGTGATATAAAAGCTACCAACCTAAATCATCTACGAGGCAATACAATTTCAGGTAATAGGGGTGTAAATGGTACGGGTTAATCCTAACCAATCTGATACCGAATCCGCTCAGTACTAAATACAGGAAGGTATCCGGTTGGTATCGGATAGTTGTTACTGGATATGGTAGCGAAAATAGGAGAGCTAAAATCCAACCGAATAGTATCGATAAATGGTAAATCGAATACTATCTAATTGGATATCCAACAAGTAAGTTAGTTCTCCAATCGGTCTAGTCCATCAACTATCATTAACACCAACCGGCTTAGATTTTACCCAAGTCCTAACCTAACTCTAGATTTCAACCACTCTAGCCAGTTGCCATCAATCATCCCCTCTTATGTTGAACCTATGTATGAATTTATCAGTTTTCAAACTTATATATAAATTTATCGGTTTTCAAACTTGACGAGGATAGAGTAATCATCAAATTATTACATCATTATATACTTCAAATATATCCTTTATCAGTAAAGAAGAAATACCACTGAGTTGTCGTAAGATCTTCTACGACTATTTCATAGTCATAAGCTATTATATGACTACGTAGTTTCAGGTTCTTTTACGACCACATGATGATCGTAAGTTCTTCTATGTTCACTGTGCAATCCTAAGTTTTCCTACGACCATCCGTTGGTTGTATACCTACCCATGACCAATACAACCCTGACTAGCTTGTCTACAATGACCTACCACGATATGGGTCAGTCTAACATGATAGTTAGAACATGCGTTTATTCCCAATAACTACATAGGATCTTTCTCTGATAATAATCGTCGCATGGCGAACGGGCAACAACATCTCTTTGACAGTAACCTCCGTTAGACTGTTATCTCCCGAAGCGTCAGGGTGTCTTTTGGCATGAGACAACTGCCGTCATTTCATCGACTATATAAGTGTTGATGTCGAAGAGGGAGGGAGGAGATCCAGTAGATGCAGGAGATATTGCAAAGCTTTAGCACATTGCCCTGTTGTAAACATTCTCTCTAAGCAATAGTCACACAGGACATAGGGTTATTATTCTTCCAGGAGAAGGCTTGAATCTGTATAAAAAATCCTCGTGTCCTTTCTTTGTGTTCTCGTAGCCTACCCCTTGAATTAGTTTTCTCATAAATCCAAACAAATCATACATAAGATCGATATTAAAACATCAATAGTTGGCACTGTTCATAGGGATCGCTTCTTCCAGGAATCCAGTAATCTTTTTGTTGACAAGTTTTTTTTCTTTTGATGTCCTCATGGTAAGAGAATGAAACGAGGAGAACTTGTTCAACTTGGCTAAGTACACAGATCTTGACATAGGGGCCTGCTATGAGTATGAGCAGACAATACTCACTTCTGATGGTCCCTAGGGGTCCATCCAAAGACCTCACAGGCCACACCACAAGAAAGGCTGAGTGAGGATCTTCATCCCCCACAGCAGTACGCCAAAGGGAGGAGTCACTTCCCCCAAATGGCAAGGGTCAGTCCAACCACGAACCAAACTTGCAACGCGACTGTGGGATCGTCCTGAAGTGTTTCGGTCCCCCGGCTGCAGTCTGCCCGGCTCCAGCCAATTCTAGAATCTCGCATTCTGAAAAATCGGCATCACTTGGTGGTCATAACTCTCTGTTGGAACCTGCCCGAGTATGCTCCCTAACTGGCAGGGTTTACTCCAAGCCGCGATGCGCTGCCGCTGAGGGATTCTTCAGACGAGCGGACCTCCACCGGAAGTAAAGATTTTCGATGAGAAGTTTTGGCCCTCCTCGCGGATCCTAATCATCTTTCTAGAGGAGGCCCTCAGGATGCTCTCCACTAAGGACACTCTCCCTCCTCTCCAGAGGATGGAGAGGAGACCTCCAGTGATGAATGAGATAAGTTCTCTATGAGAGTGGGAGAAATTTTAGAAATAATCGCTCTCCTTTAAGACGTCCTCAACCAGCCGCAGTCGTCGAGGACCCAAGGATCGCTTGGAGGAGACGACTGGTTGCCCAAAGGTCTTTGCCTAGGTGCATTCAGTACCGGTCTGAAGAGGCTCGAGAACTTTAGCATATCAACAAATTGCTCAAGAACCCGACTTAAGAACTTGCTCGAGCGCTAGGCTACGACCACTTCGCTAAAGGGATCGCGCGAAAACTCTATAGCATGATAGATCGACTCAAGCGTCCTCATTGACATAACTCCTCGAGTTGGATAGGTACGATTGTATCCAGCCATTCATAGAACTTACCTTGTGGGAATCGATATGATGACAGGTCCCATCAGTCTCCTAATCACAACTTTAGCTGGAGGAGGGCTCCACAAATGACTTCAGATTGGTAGCCTCACGAAGGAGGTGATTGGTCATCGCTCCGGGCAAGAAATCTGCAGTAGCAGATGGAATACAAGGAGTATTCTCCTTGTGTAGGTGAAGCCTACTATAGGTCGACTCCATCGATTACTGGGCATTGTCGATTGCGATGTCCGGTGATACCAACTACGCTTTTTTGCAAAGGAGGTGTCATGAACTTGTTACTGGATGTCGGGCATTCACACCTGAACTCCAAGCAGTGTGTTGATCGGCATGGTTTCGCCCAGTGAATATGGAGAAGTTCGATGGTTCTCAAAATCCCATCAAGTTCTTTCAAATTTACACAACTGCAATGCGAGCAACAGAAGGCGAAAAGCACGTAATGGCAAACTATCTGCCAATAGTGCTCAAAGGGTCAGCTCGATCATGGTTGTTGAACCAACCACTCAAGTTGATCTACTCGTGGCAACATCTTTGCGAACTCTTGTTGGCCAATTTACAGGGCACGTACAAACAGAAAATGCCCGGCGTTGCAAGTACACTTGTGCGAGATTGAAACAATGGAGGAAATCCTTCTTCAGTTCATCAGCCAACAAGCGATTACTCTTTGACACTGAAACAGGTAGCAATCCAGAAACTCCATTCCCAAATATGTATATACAAATATACATTAGCAGATAGCATATGGCAGAAAAGCTTGAGGGTAAGGAAAACAAAGGAGCTATCTGAATCCTGAAGGGAAGAGCTGAACACCATAAAACACAAACCATTATACAATTCATTTAGCAAGCAGGCAACAGCAATCTAAGCTACACATAGCACACGGAGCTTCAGGCTGCTAATTTATCCTCCTCCGTCACGTACAAAATTTTCACATGGAACAGTTCAGTCGGTTTCATGATCTGGGCGAGGGGTATACCAATCAGGATATGTCCCCATTCTCCTCAGTAGCCTTGTATAAGGAGACTCCGGCATTAGAGCCTCCTCCTCTTCGTCGAGCTCTTCCTGCGTTTTTGGCAGCCCGTCGGGCACTGGGAAAGGTCTTGGCTTCACCGTTTGCCCCAAGGAGTTTGATGATGCAGAATTACGGGATTTCTCTGCCATCTTCTTTTGTAAATTTGAACGTTGATGGATGCTACTAATAAGGTACCTCGGATCTCCATCTGAATCCTTCACCATCCTTGAGATGTCCTCTTTGGGTAGCTCTTGCTGTGTTACAAATGGAGAAAAGTAATTAGTTGGACAACTCAAATCAGGGTGCAAAATTACTAAATCGAATGCAAAGATTATAAAGTACCTCAAGTTTATTGAGTTCAAAGTAAGCATCCCAACAGCTGCAGCATTCATCACCTTCAAGAGTCGTGCAATAATCTGTAGCCAGACAAGAAGAGTCCTTGTTAAGAAGTTGATTCAGTAACATATTATGTAGTGTCACAATGATATTACACACACAAACTTACTCAAACTGAGATCCTAACTTGATCACACGTCACAACTCATGCTAGTTGAATTTTTTTGTGACTTGCCATCAAATTCTTCATTTAAGATAAACGTCTAATTGAAATTTTATTTAGATTGCTGCATTAGCATTCTATAATTGTCTAATTTTGTGACGCTTGAAATTAGCACTTGCACATCATGACTTAAACTCTGCCTATCATGAAACAACTCTGCCTCATCTGATTACAGCACAACTTTGCTCACAGCAAACAGTATGTTACTTTACAGAGTATGCCAACGGCCTCACAAGATATTCGAATAATGAATTGAACCAAAGTGTGATGTGCCTCTACATCTTGCAGACCACTCTGAGCAATGTTTCTTGTGCTTGTTCATCACCACACCTTAATTAGTATCCCCTTATGTACCTTGCAACTAAACATAGCTACAATTTAGTTTTACCGCTGGTCCTAAGAATTTGCCCCAATTCACCAAACCAACCAGCTCCCATCCAAAGTACTGTGAGATGTCAAAATTGGAACAAGCTACTAAAGCCAAATCATAACTGGCCTAAACCTTGGCAGGAAGCCGCATCACAAGAATTAAAAAAAATCCGATATAGTAACGAGGAGGATACTAGAGCAGGATACCTGTGATATGGTCTTTGGTGCGCTGGACGAGAGGCTTCTCCTGCTTGAGGAACTCGTCGAGGATGCTGCGGCTCGAGCTGAAGGGCTCCCGCTTCGGGATCGAGTCGTAGTTCCGCACCGCGCGCACCACTGCCGCCGCGCGACGCCCAGCCGCGGCTGAGGTGGCGGAGTGCGCCGGCGTCGTCGCCGGCGCCAGCGGCCGGAGAGAGGTGGAATACAGCATTTTGCGGCTTGGTCCTTGTCTTGTCGGGTAATTCGGTGGCTTTCGCTGAGAGCTGTCGAGTGGATTGGTTCGAAGGCTTATAAGCAGCGGTAGCGGGAAGAGTAGAACGGATAAGGACCGGTTCTGAGATAGTTTATGCTATGAAAAAAATAGTTTTTTACCACCGAAAAGAGACGTGGGGTTAGTTAACGGTGCGTGTTATTTTAAACTGTGATTTTATAATTTTTAATTATTTATAAAAAAAGAATAAAAAGATAAAGGCTTATGAATAATTTTAGTTGATATAAATAAAATTACTATAATATATACTTAATTAACTTATAGATAATATTTTAAAAAATATTTTATATAAAACTAACTACTATAGAAAAAAAATTAGAAACAAAAAAAAGAGCCTTAGACACAATCGAAAAGATCGTACATACGCAACGTTAGCCCTTTTTGTGTTTTTCTTTAATTCTTTCGACAAAACTAGGCATGTGAAATCCCCTAAGTACCCCTTCCTCCCAATCGGTTGAACCGAAGCAAATACTCCAGATGCATCGCATCGCACAGGAAGGCTTGGTCGAACCCAAACCGCCTTCGTCGCTCTGTTCTCCCCAGCGCCCCATCCCCCGACCGTCTGCAGGATCGATCCCATCGCCCCACCGCCGCCCCACCACGGTCGTCGGCGAGCAGACCCAATCGACATTCTGAAGAAACCTGAACAACAACAACAAAGAATTCACAAAACAGCAGCGATTCACATCGCACAGATGTACCAGTTTTTCCAAACAAAATCTGGTTGCTCACACACTTGAAAATTGCAGATCTCTCCTGCACGTTCGTTCGACAGGACATTACAAACTTGTGCATTCGACGATTGCATTACAGCTCAACACTGGACAGTCTACTGCACCAACAAAAAAACAGGGCAGCTATCCTTCCTAATCTTTCACTACAACGACTACTTCTACTACAATCACAAACAGGGCAGCTACTTCCAATCACACATACTTCACCTCCTCCGGTTGGAGGCCTCCAGCTCGACAACTCCCAACTCAGTGAGGAACTCGCAAACAGGAAAAAAAAACAGAAATTACAACTGGACAGGATATGCACGAGAGGTCAATTTCTTCAACAGAAGTGTGCAACAACAAGTTTGATTTACCCCCAACCAAATCCGCATATCTGGGTTCCTCTCCTTGCCACACATCTGAGGTTCCTCCCCTTGCTGCACACCGCCCCACCAAAATGAACCGGTAAATGCACAAAGGGGAGCACGGGGAGGACGACACCGATGGTACCGGGTAGGGCCGTGAGGACGGCTGTGGTCGCCGAGGGGAGCCGACGGCAACACAGACGGGAGCGGTGGAGGCCGAGGAAGAAGGCGGCGGCAGTGTGATTATCCACGAGCCGGTGAGTGGAGGGTAAAATGGTCACATGTAACGGAGAAGATGCATAAGTTGACGGTAGCAGTATAAAATCGAACGGTGGGATCTTTAGGAGTTATTTAAGTGCACCTACATATTTCAGTGCTATATGGAGTAACTAAACTAAACTAATTTGTACTTTATTTAATTAGTTTCTTTTTGCTTTTTTGCAGTTTCAATCTTCTCGTATATAATTTTTTACTTACACCCACGCCATTTTGCCTCTGCAGAAATGAATATCAAATTCACTTGACAGGATAAGATCCAAACGAACTGCCCAAGAATTAAATTACGAATCAATTTATGCTTGTAAGTGGACTCAATCTTGAGTTATCATCTCACCACCAACTAGGACATTAGAGCAGAGCAACTTTTTGCAAACCTGTAATTTTGTGGGGGGAGTAGAATGTTACTAAATACCGATATTTTTCTGGTCGATATCATCGGTGGGCGCAGCGGTCAAAAGCAAGGTCTAGAACGATAAAATATCTGCAGATACTTGATAGACTTTTCCAGCGCACGCAAGAGCACCCGGTTTTGTAGATATCTGTCGCTTCCAGGAGTGCGCGTGACATCTGACTTGTCCAATTGGCAAGTGGATCTACGACTGCAATTCGGTTTTGTTACTCTCTATCTACAATGAGAAGGCTTCTGCGTCAGTGAGCAGAAACGGTGGGATCGGAGCCGTCGATTTCAATACAGGTAGCTGCTATGCATGCGGCGAACCGCGGGCTATTAGCGCGTTACCACGGCCAGATTGTGTCAGTGGCCAGTGCACGCTGCAGCTCGAGCGGCTAGCTGAGACACGAAGTTTCAGCTAGTCATGCGTGCAAAAAAATTGCGTAAATTTCTGTAGGAAAAGATTATCGCAGTATCTGTAATTAAGTGGCTAAGCTTCGCTGTGTTACATGGACCCTTAGTTGTTATCTGAAACGATCCGCACAATTACCAGGGGTAATTATGTTAGTCAACGGATTATTACTCGTTTTAGCCAATAAAACATCGCTCTAACGAGTAATAAGCCCATCAGAGTATTGCAGCGGAACAATAATTAGAAATAATACAATCCATACATTTGCATTGCCACGCAGGGCTAAAAGTCCATACAGCAAGATAAGTCTAGCTATTACAAGGCTATTACAAAAGTCTGACAGGTTTCTAGTTAAACAACAGAAGAGGGTACAAAATACAATATATGGTCAGCACAGATACTAAGACGTGGAGCCCAAACTGCTCCAACCAATCTAATCCTCCCAGTCATCGTATGAGGGGCGACCCCCATACGGTTCATCCTCCGAACCATAGCCCTCTCCAGGGGAGTAGGGCCCCACCTGCCTAGTCTCATCTCCTGCGGCTGCAGTGTAATAGCTATCCTCTAAACAAAGGAAATAATAGCAAGGGTGAGTACAGAGTACTCAGCAAGTTTATATAACAAATGCAACAAATGTCTCTATCTATTCTTTCTCTTTTGCTTTACTCTCAAGCTCAAAAACCAATCTTTATGCTCATAGAGAAAATAAGATTTTTGGTTGTAAAAGATTTCGATTTTTATTATTTTGAAAACTACTAAACATTTGTATGAACAACGAAGAACTTCCGTAAGTTCCCGTAATCTCCTTTCCCGGAGACAAGCATGAATTCATGGTTTGGTTAGCACTGCGCAGGCTTGTATCACTTTACCCATCACCATTCTGATCCTAATGACGTACGGATTGCCGCATTCCCTATGATGCGGTGCCCAGATCAGAAAACAGAATTTTCGTAACTATCAAGTATATTATATCTCCACCCGACTATTCTCAATTGGTAGCCTGACGGGAATCACCCTCGCTCAAACTCACTCAAAGGGACATAGCCGTTGGTCGGGCGGTTTGCTCAACCCTACCCGGACTCCATCTGCGTAATATATCGCCTTCGCGTACCCACTGCTGAATATCAGATCAGTCTCGGGTTATTGCGATTCACGTACCCCCTGCTGAATATCAGATCAGTCTCGGGTTCTTGTGATTTACGTACCCCCTGTTGAATATCAGATCAGTCTCGGGTACGAGGTTCGGATCCCCCCTTGCTGATCACAACCAGTCTTGGGTTCATTTCCTTTGATTAATATTTACCCATGTGGAGAATATAATAACCCTGATAGAACTACTAGCCCTGTCCGTCTTCAGACGAAATGTGGTTGATACGTATTAATACGGTCTCTTCATACAGATGAAGTGGGTTAACTCCTTAGATTATACCCTATGCAGAGGTCCCCATCCTACCCTTCTGATACCTACCAAGGCAACCTCTGCCCACCCCTTTATTAATTTACAAGGCCGACTGCTCCATTAGTCGCCTACCGTTCTTTCTCAATAATCTTGATTTAAACACTTTTTATTTGAATGCAGGGTGATATTAAATAATATCAAAATACTGAGATATCGAAAATACTCGAGGAATTGATCAATGGGATGCTTGCCTAAGTTCAACAAAAGATCCTGAGCCTCCGCACTACCCAGGTATTCTTCCCTCTGAGAGTTCGGATTGCCTCCTACAGGAATAAGGCGCCTCTCAAAACTCGGGTTTCGGAGGAATACTAAGTTAAGAAAAAAAAATAAGCGAATATCGATGCGAGGCTTCTATGCTCTGGGCTTGGTGGTTAGCGATTTTACGACAAGTTGAATCACTACAACTGAATTACTCAGTAACAACTCGATTAACTAGTGCTCGCTTAAGGCTTACGACTATTAACTACTTCTAACTTTCTCTCATCTACAATCCCTCCTTCTACCAATTCATTTATTTGAAAAATTTTATTTTTATTTAGCTATAAACATCTATATACATGTATATATATATATATATATATATGTATTTGTTCCAACCGGCCGGCCCAACTTCACATTTTCTTGCGCCGGCCCACCCCTCTTCTCCTTCTTTTTCTTTCTTCCCTCAATCCCCACTCCCCAGGCGCACCTCTTTCCCCCTCTGGCTCCTTGCGCCGCCTCCTTCTCCTCCTTCCTCTCTGTGCCACGCCGGCTCTCTCCCTCTCCCTCTCTCTCCCTGTGCGCCACCGCCTCTCTCTCTCCTTTTTCCCTGCGCGCCGCCGCCTGCCACCTCACCTCTACTCCTTGCGCCGCCACCGCCTCTCTCTCTCCCTTCTCCCTGCGCCGCGCCGCCTCCCCACTCCTTTCTCTGCGTCGCGCCGCCTCCCCCTACTCCTCTACCACCACACCGCCTCCTCCCTCTCCAGCCCTCTCTCTTTCCCCTCCTCTTCTCCAACCTAGCGCAGCCGTCGGTCTACCTCTGTGCCGCGCCGGCTAGCCGGTTGTCGGATCTGTGGCCTTCGGCCCCGATCCGGCCCTACTAGGCCCGATCTACCCTTCCCCTAAAGCTCTTGTGGATTCTTGGGGATGATATTTTACTGATGCATGTTTATTGATAATTGCTTTTAGCACAAATGCAAGGGATGGCATGGTGAGTACTGATGCGGCTAGGCTCGACAGTGACCGGCGCCACCCGCATGCCGGGGGGGTGCGAGGTGGTGCTCGGGGGCGCGGTCTAGCTACCAGTGGCTCACTGGCGCACACTCCTACTGTGGTAAGTCCTCCTTGCTACTTCTACTATCTATGTGCTTGCGAACTGGTGATGGTGGTGCTCTGTTGGGATGGGTCTGTGGTGTGCTGGTGCTACCAGAGGCTTGCATGCTTGATAAAAGTGGAAAGCATAAGCTATGGAAATGCTGGTATGCTAGGATTTGTGGGCTACCTCCTTTTTGGTTGGATGCTTGGATGATGTCGGCTGAGGTTGGTGGTGATGTGGTTGCTGAGGTTGCTCCCCGGTTTGCTTGAGTGCCGACAACTCCAGTAGTGGCCTTCCTTGTCGGCGGCTTGTGGTCCCTCTACTTGGCACCTTGCTGGCCTTCGGTTGGCCAGTGCCTGAGCTGCTTTGGTGAGGCTGGTGGGGCTGTTCTAGTAGTGGCCTCCGATTGGTTTGAGAATGGGGAGGAAGAAAGTGTTGGGTAAAAGTGTTGATTACTCTTTTTCTATTGGCTTGTGACTGAGCTTTGGTTGCTCTGGAATTGTTTGCCCATGGTTTTACTGCCCACGGTTTGCTGCTCTAGCCACTGTGCCACGCGAGCAAATTCTGGGAAAGCCGGATTGGCCGCCGTCTTTGCCGCTGGCTGTGCTGGGGCTTTGCTGGGGGGTCCAGGCTGGTTTGCTGGCTTGTGGACAAGTGCTGGCTTCGGTCCCTGTTGCTCCCTTCTATGCTAGATATTTTCACCTGGGAGGCCATGCTGGCTGATAACCGCTGGGGCAATTGCCTAGCTGGTTGGTTGATCTGAGGACAAGTGTTGGTTTTGGTTTACTTTGAACAGTGCTTGCAACTCTAAACAGGTTTGTTGTAAATCCGGATGATGAACCCTATGGTTGTGAGAGGTGCCGACTGGCCCCCGGACGGTCAGGTATCTCCGTGAACGGAATGCCCCGCCCGAGATAACCTCGAGGGCTCTGACGGCAATTATTCCTTTTTCTATTGGTTTCTGGACTTCTATTCTTTTGTTCGGTCTTTTTTGGTATTTAACCTACTGGTTGCTCTCAATTGAACAACGGTGTGGCTCGACGGCAGACTGATGTATGAAATGCAAAGATGTGCACTTACAGTGTATGGGTGTGCCAGTGTATTAGCGTATGTGTGCAATATTTCTAATATATGTGTGGATGTATGAGATGCAAACATGCGTGCTACGGTGTATCCTTGTGACAGTGCAAATAATTGTTGTACTGTGTTTTTAATGCACATGCAATTGTATGAGATGAATCTTTTATATAATACAATTCCTTCTAATGTAAATGCAAGGTTTTAATAAAGATTGGATTTATTCAGTGTTTATACTACTTGTGCTATTGTGTGCAATGGTTACAACAAATTTTTGAATTCTACCGAATCTTTAAACTAGCACTTAATCCCGTTAACCACTTAATTAATTAATCCGCATGATTAATACTAATCACGTTTAATAGATAATTAATAAATGAGGGGTATTTCATTATCCTTACGGAGAGTCGCGGTACGTACACACAAAGTTCTTCAGTGAAACGCCGTGTCGCATGCCTGTGACTCATCAGTCATGATCCGCCATCCTCCTCAGCAGCCGCGTGTGAGTGGACTCCGGCATGAGAGCTTCCGTCTCTTCCTCGAGCTCTTCTTGGGTCTTGGGCAGCTCGTCCGGCGCGGGGAAAGGTTTGGTCTTGGCTGCGTGATCCGGCGACGATCCCTCGGCCATCGTCTTCCGCATGCGCGCCCGGTGGCCGATGCTGCTGATCAGGCGGTCCATGTCCCCGCCTGCCTCCTTCACCATCGTCTCCAGCTCCGCTCTCGGCAGCTCCATCTGTAAATTAAAGCACAGAAAACACAAAGGTTACTAGTTTTCCCTAGATTGCCCAAAGCAAGCGTTATTGTGAAAAGTGGGGAGGTCTCTTGATCTTGCAAGCCAGTATAGAAGTTGAAGTGTGTGTATGCATGGAGTATGATTTTGACGCGCGTACGAACGTATGTACCTCGAGCTTACTGAATTCTTCGACAGCGTCCCAGCAGCTGCAGCATAATTCACCTTCGAGTGTCGTGCAGTAATCTGCACACTCATGACGATCGATTATACATGTTTTTCTCGAGAAAGCTGAACGACCCAAAAACGACAGCATATTTATGCACAAGATCGTTCGCCGTACCGGACATCTGGTCCTTGGTGTGCTCGATGAGATGCCTCTCCTTGAGGGACTCATCGGCGGCGCTGCGCCAGCTGAGGGTGTCCCGCTCCGGGCCCGGGTTTTGGTGGCTCCTGACCAGCACGGTGCTCCGCTCCGGGCGGCGCGCGGCGCGCACGGGTGAAGCGGTGGCGAAGAGCGGCGCCGCTCGCACCAGCGGCAGGGCAGCGGTGGACGGCAGCATCTGCATTTTTCTGAGTGCAGTGAGCTAGCTTCTTCTGAGTCGTTGGCCCGTCGGTTAAAATCCGTTGGCTTCATGGAGAACGCCCGGGAGAGGGGGTACGTTTTATAGGCAAAAACGAACTAACCCATTTCGTCCATCTGCGATGTTTCAAAGTTCAAACCCTGTCACGTCTACTCCATCGTTTCTGAGACATCGCGCTGCTGTGCAGCCTCTGATAGCGAAAAGGACAGAAAGATGCTTACGATGACGTTCTCAGATTCTCAATGATCATACTGTTCGTGCAGGTGCAATCCCTCGCCGCAAAACGCCGGAAAGGCAGAAGATACTTCCGCCGTTCGGCGATCTCACCAGCGTGCGACGTCTTTTCTGGGCTGCTTCTGGTCGCGGGGCGTCTCATCTGATCGGGCCCATCCATTTGCCAAGCGGGCGGACGAGGTGGCGACGTGCAGGTGCGCGTTGACCAGTCGCGTGTACGCCGGTGGGTGGGTCGAGACTTGGAGCCGTTGGTTTGGACGGAACCGGTGGGCGTTGCGGGCAGAATTGCTACGCCGTGGGCTGTCGGCTACTAGTATCAGCGGATCCGGGATTTCTATAACGAATGTTCAGAGTTATATTGGTAAAAACTAGAGGTCTATATTAATAAAAATCAAAATATAATTGTTCGCAGTAGAAATAACATCTCAAATAATTTAGAAAAATTACAAAATAATTAGTAAAAAATTGTTGAATTGAGAATGTGATATTTGGAACCTGAAAATAGAGATGCACTCGTGCTATTGTTGGCATGCGCAGCCTACTTTGCTGACTCCGTTGGTGTCACCACACGTTCCCTCTCGGGATCCCAACTATAGAAGATTTGGCTAAGGTACACTTTCTACCTTGAATTTAAATTCTGTATAAAACTCAATTTTTGTCAAAAAAAAATTAAACTGTCTATTCACTCACCCCTTTAGTCAGCGTTTTTAAACCTTTAGCTGTGTTGTAGTTTTCGAGATAAATTTGAGAGAGAACGTATGGAAGTGGGCTAAAATATATTAGAGGTATAAATATGAAGTATTTTGACCAATATATACTAAATATAGGGTATTTCGTAAAAAAAAAAAAGCTCAGCTGAACAACAATGAACGACTACATTGGGTCCGCCCTGACTAGTATACTGCTATTCGTTCATGCATGCATGCTGCTAGGAAACTAGAACATGAAGCTTTTTTCACAACTACTCTAATATGGTATATCGAACTAACCGTTGATGCGGACTAGGCAACCGCTTGCTAGTAGCATTTCATCGCTTCTTAATAATGTTCCTTCGGGATTTTTTTTTCCATTTGCAAAAGGAATTCTACGGCAACTGTCTCCTTAGTTATTTGAATTAGTTGCAGATCTGGTACGGGATATCATAAATTAATCAGTTATGCAAGGAGCACCATTATCCATTTCGGATTTATGTAAAATGAACTACTCCGAATGCCTTTGGCCTGCTCTTAACAGATGACGATGATTTCGCCTAAAAAGAAAGAGAAAAACAAATACATAAAAGCTTCTGGAGGTTCATTATATTCCTTGATTTTATTAACCGATGCAGTTACCAGGCCCCCAATAAGAGAACCGGTCCCATCAATGTAAGTAACAGGATAACACCATTTGGGCCGGAGCGTCGACCGGTGGGTGGAGGTGGAGTTAGGGGGTGATTGGAACAGCGGTGAAGTTAGGTGGAGTCAAACTGGCTTCCCATGGGAGTAGATAGTTGTAGAGAGAAATATTATATATAATTTTAACTGATAAATTAAATTTAATATAGTATTTGTTACAATCTACCTTTAGATCTTATATTAAAAAGATATACCGTTTAAAAGTTAGTTACTGTAGCAGGAAAAAATGCTAAGCCAAAGCTAAACCCAAAAAGAACCTAGCCATTAACTTCCCTCTCTCAATTCCGGCTTTTCACTGTGCACTTTTCAATTTAGCTGTAAAAAATGCTTAGACTCGATTGGCATATCTATTCTTAAGGACTATGACGATCTATTAATTCAGAGTTTAGTAAGATGGCAACACTAAGATGTAAGTCAATATAATTTGCATTTGTCCTTTCCTATGTCTTAGACTAACTGGAAGAGCTGTATATAGCTCCTATATGTAGCATTTTAACTACCTGTAGCCTGATCCTCACATGACAGTGTTTCCATGCAGGTTAATGCTATGTTTATAAAGCGATCGGAGCTCTGGATAATATTATGGATATACTCGAGGGATGTGTGTTTTTATTTGCAAGGAAAAACCTAGGGAGCTACGAAGCGATCGATGCTGCCTTCTGAAAGGATCCCGATTTTTGGAGCGGTCGTGTCGTAGGCCAAGATGTTTGTTGTAGCCATGCCTGAACTACATGGGAGAAGAATATTGTACTATAAAATGCTCTATATGTCTCCTGTTCTATGTAAAATAAATGTATTTGTATGTGTTTAGTAAACTACAGAAGCCTAATTAGATCTAGCTAGCCGAGATGAGCTTAGGTATCATAATCCTGAAGTATGTGATGTGTGTATGGTACTTTTTTTTTTGTGCGAGGATATGTATATGGATACATAATGTTTGTTGATCTTGTGTGATGACTGATGATCTCCTGAAGTATGTGCTGGTACTTTTTTTGTGCGAGGATGTGTATATGGATACGTAATGTTTGCTAATCATGTGTGATGGCTGGTGAGTGGTGATCTATATAGTTGTACATGTAAGGTAGAAGTATTTTGCTTTGCCTCTGCTAGTTCCAGATCAAAAGGGCACGACGATGCAGTGATTCCCTCAATCATACTACGATGGTATCATGGGGAGAACATATCCAGTGCTACCACCACTTAAGGTACCATGCTACTACCCACGAGAAGCAATGCAAATGATCATGAAAATTTTTTTTAAAAAATATTTTTTAAAAAAAATTGACAGCGGATATAAGAACCATTGCACGATGGTGTTGGCCTGATTACCATCTTCTCTTCCTTGTTTCCAAAGAATTGCTGACAATGGGCAACTCGGCCTTAGGAGTGAACAGCACTGCCTTGCATGGGGACTCTAGAGGAGGCCTTCAAACACTATTTAAAATCCACATTATCATTCTGGGTTGCCAACATGGCCTTATATGGTCCTGCTCAAGTTGGTTGCGCGATGTTCGCTAGCGTTCGGCGATTACTTCTGCGCGCACTGTAGCAGGTACTGTAGCTACAGTAACAAAAAAATTTCGTTTTTTCCGTTTTGTTTTTTCCCCGTATTTCTTTACATCGTCCGCTCTAGATTAGCATGCCGTTTTTATTTTTGTATTTTTTTAAAATTTAATTATACCTAATAAACCAACTCAGCTACAGTAAAAAATAAGCCAACTACAGTGTTTTTTTAGCAAAAACTAAAAACCATCGCTATTCCGAACGCCCCCATAAGCTCGTGAGGAGGAATAGGCCTTATAAGCTCGTGAGGAGGAATAAAACTCAGTACTCCGATGATAATTCGAACTGACCACATTTTCAAGACTTTGAACAGGGGTTTGACAAAAATCAACAAATAGATTCAGTTTCTTCAAAAGCTTCAGCAGACAGAGGCAACTAAAATAAAGAACCAGGATCTTCAGTACTCCTGCAAGCTAGAAGGGAGATTTTTTTGTTTTTAGTGATAGAAAATAAATGAGGTAGAAGCTGAACTAGAGGTGCTCTAACTTAATCTAACTTGCTGAGGCAAAAGATTCAGGGCCCAAGATACCCAGACATGGAGATCCACTTGCCCTTGTCCTCACCCAAATACCCAGCAATATTCTACTCCAACTTGGGGAGATATGCTACCCTCCACGAGCTGATCAAATTGTAGAGTCTTACTGTTGCCATGAACTGGCTGCCCAGCCCAACATTAGGTAAAACACTTCAATTACTTAGTAATCCTTGGACCTACATATGACTTGCTGTTTGGTGGTGTCAGTGATATATCTTAGAGATGATTATGGAGATAATTATATCACTTCTATATTTATAATTTTTTAATAATATGTTATTTTGTCTCTTAAATAAATATCTTCTGTATTGATTAACAAGTATATAACTTATTTATAAAACCCTTTAATCTTATTTTGATATTATTCTAAAGGAATAAATTTACTTTACACCCTTGCACTTAAGCTCTATGTCTAGAATTCGACCATCAAATGCAAAACTAGACATTTGTGGACCTCCCAAAATCAGACAAATGTCCCCCTGGGGTGATTCCACCCCGGTTTTGCACCTTGCAATCCTCGTCAGTGAAAGGTTAAGAGGGAGGGGTGCGACGGCCTTCGCCATTTGGCTATGTCCATGTTCCCCCCTCACTGCCGCCTACCCCACCGCATTCTGGTCCGTGGAGCTCCTCATAAATCCCCAGTGAGAGGTGGCGTTATAGCTCCTGGAGGGTGACGAGTAGGCACAAGCAGTGGCTTGGTGGTGTCCCACACCCTCGAAGGCCAGTTCATGGCTCGCATTGTGGTTTTAGGGTTTGGGGAAAGGTTCATGGCTCACATTGTGGTTTTAGGGTTTGGGGAAAGCTCGGTTTTTCTAGCATTTCCATTGGATCTTGTGAAGGAATTGGGTATTTTAGTTCATTAGTCGAACGCCATTTGATTTCTTTAAGCTTACAGAGTGGATTTCGTTTGGTTGGCTTGTAGTTGTTTAGGAGGCAAATCCCTCGAATCTAGTTAATTTAGTTACATTTTGCATCCTTTGAGTAATTAAATATTGCTTAGCATCGCCTTTTGTAGTACCCAATCTAAAAGTTTCATTGTTGGCATTTCTTTAGGGTACTGTCGCACGTGCATGTGAGAAATGGCACAATGTGACAATACCACAGTACAAGCCAAGCGTTCGGCAACCTACACACAACCAAGCATCAGTTCCACCACAAGGCACATCAGTTCAACCGACGGGAGCACCTGGAGGAAATGCGAGTGGTCAAGGCACTCAAAAATCCACTCCTGCGGTAGGACAGTCCATTAAAGCTGCATCATCTTCAACGACTATTGTTCTTCTGCGCAGGCAATTAATAGCCGTTCAAATGGTGGATCACCATTGCCAGGGGCTTTGCTTCAAATGTGATGACAAGTTCATTCTGAGCCATCATTGCAAGCACCTTTTTATCATGGAAATCATCCCTGACGATAATGACGGTGAGAGTCTACTGGAAGCCGACAATGCCGATGTCGAACTAGCGATCTCTCTACATGCTTTATCCAGGGTTCAGCTACGCATATCGCAGACCATGAAGGTGCCAGTTCTGGTGGGCTCAACACGGCTCATTGCACTACTAGACTCTGGTTCTACGCGTAATTTTATTGCTGAGGACGTCACGCTACAAGCTGGCATTACTTTGCAGCCTCAACAGGGCATCTGAATTACAGTGGCTAATGGAGATCATGTCTCCAGTGCCAGGATATGCACTGACCTTTATGTGCAAATCGATCAAGAAGAATTCAGTTTGGACTGTTATGCCATTCCGTTAGTAGGATTTGATATAGTTTTGGGCGTCCAGTGGCTTGGCTCTTTGGGTCCTATTTTATGGGACTTCCATCTACTCACGATGGCCTTCCATTGCAACAATCATGTTGTAGTATGGCAAGGGTTGCCTTCTTCTCAGAGATCATTTCATGTTTTGCAAGCGACGTCTACTGATCTCATGGCAGAATTATTGGATGAATTTGAGGCTTTGTTTGCTCAGCTGCATGGACTACCTCCAGTCAGAGGGTGTGACCATAAGATTCGGCTGGAGCCAGGAACACCTCCAATTGCAGTGCGGCCATACTGATATGCACATGTGTAGAAAGCTGAGTTAGAGAAGCAATGTGATGAGATGCTCTGGCAGGGAACCATCCAACCTAGCACATCTAGTTTTTCAACACCAGTGTTGTTAGTCAAAAAACAAGATGGGACGCGGCGGTTTTGTGTCGACTATCAAGCCTTGAACAGCAAGACGATCAAGGACAAGTTTCCTATTCTGGTTGTTGAAGAACTTCTAGATGAACTTAAGTATGCCAAATTTTCACTAAGTTGGACTTGCGATCAAGCTACCATTAGGTACGCACGCATCCCCACCGATGTGGAGAAAACTACTTTTCAGACTCATCAAGGATTATTTGAATTCCTAGTTATGCCATTCGGTTTAACAAATGCACTGGTGACAATTCATGCAATTATGAACAAGGGGTTGCATGCATTTCTTCGGCACTTCATTTTGGTTTTCTTTGATGATATCTTAATTTATAGCTCATCTTAATCAGAACATTTGTTACATGTGCAAATAGTTTTCCGGGTACTACAAGACCAACATTTTTCTCAAGAAGGCCAAGTGTATTTTTGGGGCTTCCTCTGTCACATATTTAGGTCATTTGATATCTAGTGTAGTGGTGGCTATGGATAGACAAAAGGTACAAGCAGTTGAAGAGTGGTCGTGTCCAAAATTAGTGCACATGCTTCAAGGATTTCTTGGTTTGGCGGGCTACTATCATCACTTTATTAAAGATTATGGCTCCATCACAGCACCGCTTACCAAGCTATTGAAGAAAGAAGGGTTTTCTTAGACATCAGAAGCATCTGCTGCTTTTGAGCATTTAAAGCATGCCTTGGCTTCAGCTCCAGTATTGCAATTGCCAGATTTTGAATAGGACTTCATGCTTGAGTGTGATGCTTCAGGGTCCAACGTTGGTGTCGTCCTACACCAAGGTGTTGGTCCGTAGCCAATTTTAGTCAGGCATTAGCACCTCATCATCAGCAGTTACCCGCGTATGAGCAAAAGTTGATCGGGTTGGTTCAGGCCATTTGCCGTTGGCGACCTTATTTGTGGGGCAATTTCTTTTTGGTGTAGACCGACCATTATAGTTTGAAGTATTTGTTGGATCAACGGTTGGCCACTATTCCTCAACACTGTTGGGTCAACAACCTACTGGGATTCAATTTCCGATTGGAATATAGTCCTGAGCAACAAAACGTTGTAGCCGATGCACTGTCCCGTAGAGATGTTGAAACGCCACTGCTCTGTGCTATTACTATGAACAACTTTGATGTCTTTGATGACCTCCGGAAGGATTTAGTTGCATCACCCAAACTCATACACATCCGTGAGCAGATATTGGCGGGTACTTATGCGCCAGATTGGGGCTTCTTGGATGGGTTAATCACGTTTCAAGGCTGAGTATATCTATCACCGTCCTTACCTTCACTACAAATGATATTAGCTGCTGCTCACACTATGGGTCATGAAGGTGTGCAAAAGACGTTACATCATCTTCGAGTGGATTTTTGATACCGCAGGCTCACAAGGTGGTGCAGCAATTCATTTAGGCTTGTCATGTTTGCTAACAAAATAAAAGCAATCACTTGCATCCGATTGGACTTTTGCAGCCTCTTAAAGTACCTCATCAAATTTGGTCCGATGTATCAATGGATTTCATTGAGGGATTCCTCGTAAAACTGTTATTTAGTCTGTGGTGGATCGTGTTTTTTCAAGTACGCACACTTTATTCCGTTAGCACATCTGTACATGGCCAACTTGGTTGCTAGAGCGTTTTTCAATGAGATTGTGCGCTTGCACAGGATGTCGACTTGTATTGTAAGTGATCGTGATCTGGTCTTTACAAGCCATTTTTGGGAGGAATTGTTTTGTCTGTCTGGAGTGCAGCAGCTTGGCTTTTCATCGACAATCCGATGGGCAAACCGAAGTAGTCAATAAAACTATTACTATGTGTCTTCGGTGTGTTTGACAGGCGATCATCCTCATTTTTGGTTGCAATGGTTGCCGTGGGCAGCATACAGTTTTAATACATCCTTTCAATCATCATTGAGGACTACGCCATTTAAAGCGGTTTATGGACGTGATCATCGGTGTCACGGGCATATCAACTGGGCGAGGCTAAAGTGGTGGCGGTCGAAGCATTGTTAAAGGATAGGGATGAACTGTTCCAGGATATTCATGATCACTTGGTCTTAGATCAACAACATTACAAGAAATTTTATGATGCTAAACAGCGGGATCTCCAATTTGATGTTGGCCAGTGGGTATGGCTATGGATTCATCTTCGTAAAGCATCTTCCTTAGCTTTACAATCTCACGGCAAGTTATCCCAGCGCTTTTATGGTCAATACCGCATCTCGGAGAAAATAGGGAGGGTGGCATATCGTCTGAAACTTCCTCCGGCTGCCAAGCTCCATAATGTCTTTCATGTAGGTTTGCTAAAACGATTCTTTGGACAACCAAGGTACGAGGCGAGTGGCAGATTCTTGTTCAATGGCAAGGGATGGCTGTCGCTGATGCATATTGGGAAAATGTAAATGAATTCAAGGTTCGGTATCTAACTTTCCAGCTTGAGGACAAGCTGTTCCTTGAAGGGCCAGGAGATGTCAGATGGGGTCTTACATATCAGCATCGTCCAGGCAAAGGGAGGAAGTTAGAGACTGTTTCGGTTGATTAGGATAAACAGAGGAATACAGCGTAACCAAGTCGGTTACTGTTGGTGGTAGGATTGGAATAGGAGATAGAGTTATAGAAGGACTTTTGAGTAGTTTCCTTTACGAGTTTTGGTTACTTCAGATATATGATACTAAGCATTATATATTAAGGATATTGTAATCAGATGAGGGAGAAGAAGATAATAAAAAACTCTTCCTACTTCGTTTTCCTCTTCCCGGTCCTCATGCTGCGCTCCCCTACTGTGCTTCCTTCCTCTGCAACATCACGAAGCCGACGGGCACAGTGCTCAGGGCGCTGCTTCTGCAAACGGATATAATCTCCGGTCACGCGACCGTGCCCGTGACACAAGCAGAGCGAGTTGTGGAACTTGATGGCATCTACCGCCGTATGGACATATGGGTTCCGTATGCCCAGCCCGGAACAGAACTACATACAGTCTATAGATGTGCTTACAGAAAAGTGGCAGGTTTTAATTATTCTATCAAAGGAGGAGAAAGCAGACAAATAGAAGGGCTTTTCCAAAAGACAGCATAGCCTGACATACTACTCCATTATTAAGTACAGAGTAGGCCAAAAGAATAAACTACCACAGGAAAGTTTATTATTAGGGGCGATAAATTTTTCTAATTGTCTTTGGACCATCCATTACTACTTATCGAATGGCTACAAATCATGCAGTTGCAGGTTTGCAGCTGGCCACTCCTGGCTGAATAAAGGGACGGAAAGCAGTAGTTAGGTAAACACACAGGCTTTGGCTGAGCTTTTGTGAGTTGTGACAAGGGGCTTTTGGTCGTGAGGAGAAAAAGGAAAATACAGGGACCCTAAGAAACAACATAATGACAATTGAAGGCAGTGGTAAGTTCCGTACTTTGACTGCTACAATGATATATTTTGGCTTTTGACCCTTACCCCCTTTCTTGCCACATAGGCAGAACCAATCAGGAGAGGAGGACGAAAAGGCAAATTTGACTCCAAAAAAGGAAGAAGAAGGTGAAGAGCAAAATGTTTCCTGCCGTCTTTTCGCATAACATCATCTGGTCGAATGAAACGGAGATTTCTTGAAAACTGGCAAAAGCTTCTTGCAAATAAGTCGCTGCCTTAATCTCTGAACAGACTGAACCTATACATAATTGAGTTGTGAGCTTGTGCTATCAAGAAGAACAAGTGATGAATCTTCTTTGGGGCTGTCATGCCAGGATTTTAAAGTAGTATAGTATCATGGATGCTCCACATGGAGAGAAAAATAGGCGGAAGATTGCCATCCATGGGCATTGACCTAACTTAGTTCGATTTGTCTTCTGCCTTTCTTTAATCTCAATCAATAAGCTTGCTGTTTTTTAAGGGTATGGTCATCCATTGGTGGCTTTGGCCATCCAATAATGTTCCCATATGGTGCATCATCCAGAGTCATCACACCATGATTGGCTATAATAAAGTCAGACCATGCATGTTTAATCTGTACTACTGTTCCTACAGTTTGACACACTATCTGACGAATTTGAGTATTGGCACAAAAAAACTACTACTAAAGGGGTTCCATCACAGTGGACAATTAGTATCTCATCATAACTACGAAAAACATTATAATCTTTCTTTTAGACAAACAATCTGACCTTGAACAGTTCCTATTGGATGCCTAAACTTTGCCGGCACTACGGTGGGACCGGCGTGTCTGTCTCATCTGGTTGACGAAGCGTCAGTGCTGCATCATGCTTGAGAAGATTGGAGACTTGAGAAGATGACCTCCTGCTGTTTCGAGTATAATACGGAGAGCAGCCATGGTCGCCAACGTTGACGTAGTGCATGTTAAAATGTTTCCCCGTTCTCGAAGAGATTCTCTTAGCATGTAGGGTATGAGTAGATCAAGGAGTTTGATGCGAGTTTCCTCATCGTTCATACACACCGCACGACATTTTTAGTTGGTAACAGGTAAAGTGCCCATCTAAGGCAGTTCTCTGACTCGGGTTTATGGGGTGCTCATTTGGACATCTACTTTCTAGCTTCTTACTTTTATTTTTTGATGATATAACTTTTTCGACTTTTTTGATTTTTTTATTCTTTTTTACTGTCTTTGATTATATAATTTTTTTAAAAAATTAAATTTAATTATGCTGAAAAAGCCACCAGCAGCTACAGTACATTTTCACTATCTACAATACAAAATAAACCATAAATCAGGATTTTTAAGCCCAAGTGAATATCACCTTAAGCTCTGTTTGGAAGAATTTAGCTTTTTTCAGAAAAGCTGACTTCTCGAAAAAGCAAATGAATTACGCTCAGGCTTTGGTGCCGGGTATTCAGATTGACCTTGGACCGGTTGAAATATACTACCCAAATTAAATCGACACAAATAAATTAATTGTGCTTACGCGATGCAACCCGATTTTGTCAACAGTCGAAGGGACAGACAGAGATGGTTCGGCGCCAGTCCGATACGTACGTACTCGATCGCATCCACACGATCGCTCAAGAGTCGACGCTTGCGATCGACGACGGATCTCTTCGACGGGAATCAACTGCTGCCTAGAGAAGTTTCTGAGGTTCGTTGACATACGTCATTGTTACTGCCCGTTTGAACGCATACTGTGGATTTTGCAAGACTAGTTGACCGGCGAGCTAGCCCGGACCGACCAGCTGTTGGGATAAGATCAGCCATCCGTTGGTTGATCGGACGGCTTCCCATCGCTTTGCTGGCTCATCTCCTCCGCCAAAACCTCCGTACAATAGTTTCTATCTGGACAACTATGGAAGCAATTGGATTTTGTTCGACCAATCCCCAGGTTGTCTCATGGAAAGGTAACTTTCCTTTGGTTTTACCGCGAAGCCGACACGCGCAGGTGTGCTTCTCAAGTTACCGGATGGCTAACTTGGGAACAAGAGAGGGGGACGGATCCGTGTCCTCACCAGTTGGGCCAGTTCGGGCTCTCCGCAACCGTCCGATCAAACTTCGGACGGCTCTGATTAATGTGAACAGGAAGCCAGAAAGATTCACGACAAAATCTAACCATTCTGATCTGAACCATTGATTTTCTATTAGAGAAGTCTCCGCGTTCGTGTTGTCTGTAACAACCGCAGAGTTCTAGATGTGTTGTACTATGGTTTTTTTTGGTTTTTTATAGGTTTTCGCTTCGATTTTTTCTATAAAAAAATTTCTAAAAATTGAAAAGTCGTTTCTTTAAATAGTTTCTTGAATCAAAAATTATATGTATTATTCAAATCAATATATCTACTATCTATCACTATCTTAAAAAAAATATAAATAAAAACTATCAGACACAGCAGCACAGGCGAATAGGATCTGCATTGGAGGACTTTTCTCGTGTATGATGTAGGCATAGAATCTACTCGTTGGAGACTCTCAGGGTCTGTTCTTTTCAGCTTCTTAAAACAGCTTTTGGCTTTTGTTACAGTACATAACTTTCAAATAGAGTATTTTTTTAAGATGGAGTCTACAAATTAATTATAATACACGTTAAAAGCCCAACATCTGTACCATCCAAAATCGCAAGCGAGTATCTCTCTTTTCGTAATCTCTATCGTAAACAGCTAAAATTTAAAAGATTTAGCTAAAAATTATAAATCACAGCAAAAAAAAAAGGCACTCAGACCAAAGAAAAGTAAGGAGTACATAAAGTCAGAGCACTTGGATCTTCTGCTGACTACTGACACTTTTTGCATCTAGATGCATGCGCAAGATCCAAGAGGAGAGATCACCGCTTTCATCTGAACTTCCGACAAGAAAATGACCAAACGCGCAAGCTTGTATGGTCGTTTTTTTCCTTTTCTCCTGGCGCTGTCCTGGAACCTGATAGCTCGTACATTGCGCGGATCAGCACGGCTCGTACATAGGGGTGGTGGGTAATGGTAATGAATAACTTATTTTATTTAATATTTATATATGAGAAAATACGAATATAATAAGTAAAATATATATTTAAAAATATTTAAATTCATATTCGATAATATTTATATCTGTATTTAAGAATGTTTGTATTTGTATTTATATTTAAGAATATTTATATTTGTATTTGAGACTATTTGATCCGTTTTCTATGTAGATGTATAGTATAGACGGTATAATTATATAATTATGTTATATAAATTTGTTCTACTGAGATTTGTTATAGAAGTTGACTTATCGCCCTAAGTTTCTTCGAGCGAAATCCGGTAAGTTCGTCTCAGCGCAATCCTGATGGTTTTACGGTTCGTTTGGAGGGGACGCATGTTGGTAGCTCAAATTCGAAAAAGAACCTTAAATTATCCCGACGTTCTGCTAGCTCGGGCCAAACTGGTCCTAGCGCAACTTAAATAGTAAAAGAACGTTGTCTTTGCATCAAGCAAAAGTGTAATTTGGATGCTTGTCCATAAAGCTGACTGAATGTCTCTTACAACTATATTAAAACAACCGAATTGTGTTTGTTTCGCTGTTGCCATTCCAGGAACAGGAACTAAACTAGAAGCTATGTGTGAGATACTTTTTAGCTACGATTTATATTTTATAGGTGTGATTTATAGTTTTTTGGACTTAGCGTAAGCGTTTATATCAAAAAACCAAACCCCGTTAAGTCGCTTCAAAAAAAGCCATCCAAATAAACCATTTTTAAAAACTTGAAAAAAAAATCCGGCCAAATATATACACACGCACATGGAGCAAATTGCAAGCCCCCCTTGCACAAATAGGAACTAAATTGTGTTTGTTTCGCTATTCACTTGCTTGCGTTGCTGTCATTTACGCTTGTTATAGGAAATTAATGAACTTGCTTATCATTTCACCAACTGTTAAGAGCATGACTCCATGCTGCTACTTGATTATTCCAACTCGTTGCAAGTTGAAGTAAACCTTATCCACAAGGTTACAATTGTTGGAGTTGATACTGAGAGATTACGAGCGAGACAACTTAGGCCGCGCTTGAAACAGTTGTGCGGTAGCGTTCGACGACAGCTTCCGGCGATGGATGGATTGTAGCAGGTTTGTCTCTATTCAATTTTTTTTTGTTTTTTAGTATTTTGTTTTTTGTTTTTTTCCATATTTCTTTGCATCGTCCGCTCTAGATTAGCATGCTGCTTTTATTTTTATATTTTTTTAAATTTAATTATATCCAACAAGCTAACTCAGCTACAGTAAAATTTCAGCAAAATTTAAAAGTCATCGCTATTCCGAACGCCCCCTTACTCCCTTATGACTAGCTCGTTGCAGCCATTCACTGTGCAGTGATTCTTGCGCTTGGTCATTGAGAGTTTTGTGCTTTGTTGTACTACGTGTAAAATCTTGTTTCTACGGAATCTTTATCAGTTCCAGTAAAATTTTTGTCATTATAACCTGAAAAAGATGGTAAAATTATTTTTTCAAACAATTAAGTTATCCAAAATTGTGGATTGCAGTTTACCGTAGTACCAGACTAAGTCTTTGTTCCAAATTGATTTGGCTTTTAGCTGAAATAGCACTGTAGCAGCTGTTAGTTTTTCTGTGAGATTTAATTAAAGAAAAATAAAGGAAAAAAGAAAAATGATAAACACCATTATATCTCCACATATAATATAAAAAATAAAAAGAAAGAAAAAGAAAAAGAAAAAGAAAAAAGCTACATCAAAAAACCACGCATTCCTAACTGCTTATGGTTTGTAAAAGTTGGAAGTCATTACTGTTTGGAATAGGACCTACTTATGTACACGAAAAATGCCGCTTGTTAATACATATGCTTTCATAAATCGTACATTATCGTAGAAGAGAAGAAATCTGAGTATCATTTGACTTGAAAATAAACATGTGGGGATTAGAGCTAGGAGTTTCCATTACCATCATAATCAGATCGAGCATTATTAATATCGATCTTACGTATGATTTCTTGGATTTGGGGAAAAGCTATAAAGGCTCTCGTACGATCATGCAGAGTAAAGACATATGAATTTTTATACAGGTTCGGATCTTCTCCTGAGAGAATAACAACCCTACGTCCTGTGTAGCTATTATTAAGAAAAAACTTACAAGTGTGAATAATTTGAAAAATTTAGCGCTGATTCAAGAACTCATTGTCTATTACCTCATCTTCACATTCTTCTCCAATATAATCTCTTATATCGACGATGAAGTAAAGACAGTTGTTTATTGCCAGAAGATGTCTTAACACTTTAGAAGTAAGCCGCTGGATAGTGGTTATTATATCCTCATCAGGCACCTTCAACACTCTCCCTTACGTGTAGACTCTCTTAGACTTAAGACGTGGAACAGAAATGGACTGTAATTATTTTTATTTAATTACATCAACCGGGTCTCGAACTCAAAACCTCTTGGCTCTGATACCATATTAAGTTTTATGCACCAGCCAATTCACCCAAAAAGCTTAAGCTGATGAAGAAAAGCGGTCAATTCACTTATACTTTAACAAGATACATTGGGAAACTTTTGCTGAGGTGGACTTTTTGAACCAAGGCCATAAGATGGAAAACCAGTAAATCTAGAGGACTGCCATGAAATATCTTTAGGAAGAAGTCAATGTTCACTTCCGTTTTTTCTCCAAACCAAACCACCAATTATTCAAACTATAACAGAATATTCAACAGCCCTCGAGATTAGACACCTACTAATTGGGGGAAAATGGCAAATCAAATGCAATGGACTCTTTTGTGAATGTAAAAACAACATGTGAAATAAAAGAACTGAAATACAGGATCACTGGTAGGAGAACTAGTAATTAATTTCACCTGCGGCAAAAAAATGTGTAGGATGATGTATACCCTCATTTATCTGTAAAGATTGCATCGATCCAATACAGTTTTTTTTTATAAAAAGTTTGAGAGGCAAATTTGGGACATGAAATTTGAGCTAGTTAATAAATGAAATGGAAATGAATTACAGAGATGCAAAATACAACAAAATATATGGAATCGCCATTGGCTCACTTGTATGGAGCCCCACTTTTAATTTCGTGCAGGCGAGTTGGTGTGTTCCAATTAACTCCCTTCTCCTCCCCTCCCCCCCCCCCCCTCCCTCCTCTCTCTCTCTCTCTCCCCCTCTCCCCCCGCTTGCTCTGCTCGATTTCTTGATCCAGATTCCACACAGGGGCACAGCCCCAATCCGATCGTTCGCCTCCACCGATCCCCCGAACCCTAGTGGGAATTCTGCTCCGCGTCGAATTCGATCACGGTTCGGTTTGATCCCGAGAATTCGCGCGGCGGAGGCGAATCGGATGGTGTAGGAGGAAAGGTCTCTTCTTTGCGGCCAGCCATGCATCTGTCGCTATGGAAGCCGCTGTCCCACTGCGCCGCGCTGCTCCTGGACAAGAAGCACAGACCACCGCGGCCGCCGCCGGCGGGGGCGGGGTCGGGCGGCGGGCGGCGGCTGCAGGAGAGCAAGCTGCGGGAGGCGCTGGAGGAGGCGTCCGAGGACGGGTGCCTCTCCAAGTCCCGCGACGCGGCGCTCCTCGACGGCGGTGACGGCGAGGAGGAGGGCTCCGTGGGGCGGTCGCGGTCGTTGGCGCGGCTGCACGCGCAGCGCGAGTTCCTGCGCGCGACGGCGGTGGCCGCGGAGCGCGCGTTCCAGTCGCCGGGCGCGCTTCCGGTCCTTGAGGAGGCGCTTGCGACGTTCCTCTCCATGTACCCCAAGTACTCGTCGTCGGCGGACGTGGACCGCCTCCGCGCCGACGAGTACCCGCACCTTGACAAGGTATGCCTCGACTACTGCGGCTTCGGCCTCTTCTCCTACCTCCAAAGCTGCAACCTTGCCGATTCCTCCGCGGCGTTCACGCTCTCGGAGATCACCACAAACCTCAGCAACCACGCGCTTTACGGCGGCGCCGAGAAGGGCACCACCGAGCACGACATCAAGAACCGCATCATGGACTACCTCAACATCCCGGAGTCAGAGTACTGTCTTGTCTTCACGGTCAGCCGCGGCTCGGCGTTCCGGCTGCTCGCCGAGTGCTACCCCTTCAGCACCAACAAGCGGCTGCTCACCATGTTCGACCACGAGTCCCAATCCGTGAATTGGATGGCGCAGACCGCGCGCGACAAGGGGGCCAAGGCCTACTCCGCCTGGTTCAAGTGGCCCACCCTCAAGATCTGCTCCACCGAGCTCCGGAAGCTGATATCCACCAAGAAGCGGCGGCGCAAAAAGGACTCCGCTACTGGGCTGTTCGTGTTTCCGGTGCAGTCGAGGGTGACCGGGGCGAAGTACTCGTATCAGTGGATGGCATTGGCGCAGCAGAATCACTGGCATGTCCTGCTGGATGCTGGGGCATTGGGGCCTAAGGACATGGACTCGCTGGGGCTGTCATTGTTCCGGCCAGACTTTATCATCACCTCGTTTTATAGGGTGTTTGGGGCTGACCCGACGGGGTTTGGCTGCTTGCTGATCAAGAAGTCAGTGATGTCGTCCTTGCAGAGCCCAAATGGCGGGACAGGCGCTGGAATGGTGAGGATTGTGCCAGTTTTACCGCAGTATCTGAGTGATTCAGTCGATGGGATTGATGGTGTCCTGGATGGCCTTGAGGATGATACAATCATTCCAATCGAGGAGGGGTCAGCGTCGAACAGTCACCATGCATCCCATTTGCCTGCATTCTCGGGCGCATATTCATCAGCTCAGGTGAGGGAGGTGATTGAGAGTGAAATGGACCAGGACAACTCGGATAGGGATGGTGCCAGCACGATATATGAGGAGAATGAGAGTGTTTCTGTTGGGGAGGTGATGAAGAGCCCAGTGTTCAGCGAGGATGAGTCATCAGAGAACTCTTTCTGGGTTGATTTGGGCCAGAGTCCGCTTGGTTCGGATCATTCAGAACAGTTGAGCAAGGGGAAGTTGGGATCTCCACTGCCGGCTTCCTGGTTTTCTGGTAGGAAGAATGCAAAGAAGGCATCACCGAAGGTGCCATCCAAACTGGCAAGGAGCCCTATTTATGACAACCATGTTGTATCCTTCGATGCAGCTGTGATGTCAGTATCGCAAGAGCTAGAGCATGTGAAGAAGGTTCCAGAGGAAGATCGTTCACACAATGGCATGAAGAATGTTATTCCTATCAAGGTGAGTGAGATTGAAGAAGATCAAGATGATAAAGAAAAGAAGAGGTTCGTAAAGTTCTCTTGTGCCAATGGTCCTGCAGAAAGCATCTCAGCCTCTGTTTTAGGGGGTTGTACCGCTGATGGGAATGGCTCCACTTCGGAGATTTGGTTAGAAAGCCAGGCGGAAGCCAAAGAGAGTGCCATCAGACGGGAAACCGAAGGAGACTTCCGTCTACTGGGAAGGAGAGAGGCACACAACGGCAGATTCAATGGTGGTAGGTTCTTTGGAGTGGAAGAAGCGGAGCGAGTGTCAAGTATGGGGCGCAAGGTATCATTCAGCATGGAGGATAGCAGGCTGTGTCGCAATTCAGATGCTGGGGAAACATCTGGATATGCAATGGCAGAAGATGATGATGATGCATACAGCGACTATGATGAGACTCAGGATGGCAGGCGAGAACCTGAAATTATGTGCAAGCATCTTGATCATGTGAACATGCTGGGTCTTAGCAAGACTACACTAAGGTTGCGTTACCTGATCAACTGGCTGGTGACCTCACTACTGCAGCTTCGGTTGCCTGATTCAGGAGATGGTGAAGGGGTACCCCTTGTTTATATCTATGGTCCGAAGATCAAATATGAACGAGGAGCAGCAGTTGCATTCAATATAAAGGACTGCAGCACCGGGACTTCTTTGATCAATCCTGAAACTGTACAGAAACTTGCAGAGAAAGAAGGCCTCTCTCTGGGCATTGGCTTTCTTAGTCATATTCGCATCATGGACAACCAGAAACAAGGGATGGTTGATGTGGGGCTCAGTTCTTCCCTGTGTCGGCCTACGTCAAACAGCCGCCGTGAGAAGAAAAGTAGGAAAAACGATATTATTGGTATTGAAGTGGTTACTGCTTCTCTTGGGTTCCTTACAAACTTTGAGGATGTTTACAGGTTGTGGACATTTGTTGCGAAATTTCTTGATTCATCATTTCTTGAGCAAGAGAGGCTATCGTCAATTCCTGAGGATGCAGAAAGATAGTATTTAGAGGGTTTCAGTTGTGTCTGTTGCGACTAATTCATAAATACAGAAGGAAGGTGGTGTCGACAGTGTAATTGTGAGGAGGACAGAAAAAGAGATGTCAAGGAGCTTTTGCTTGTAGCTTTTGTATCCAAAATGTCTCCACTTGGCATAAAGGGTCAATACTTGGTTGTGTGGCTGGTATATTTCTTGATTCTTCTTTTTTCCCCTTTTCTAGGTATGCAACTTTTTTGCTTGGAGATTTTGTTCAAAATTTATGTGTCGCCTAATTATTTGAGGAGCATCCTTGCCATGTACTTGTTTGTAAAGTGGCTCCATTGGCCATGAAGTACGCTTGCTTGTATGATTCTTGCAACATGAATAGCATGATGATAGGTGATTCAGCCTTCTTCAGCTCTGTTGTTGGACTTGAAATTGCCCTCTGTTCCAGTACGTTTTTATTGATGTGGCTTATGTGTCAATGAGGTGTGGTGGTGTCTCATATCCTAGTGTGGTGAATCCACCGATTTGAAATACAAGATTATCTGAACATGTCAGTTTCAGAGAGTAGTACGAGTGATCCTATGTAAGAGCCCCCAGGTACCGCAAATGGTATTCAGAATACTAGCTACAGTTAATGCCTTTTTTGTTTTCATTCCAACTGTTTCTCTGTTTCTAATTTTAGCTTTACTACTGGCACTGAGCTACCAAGTAGTCCTGTTCTGTTAAATTTGCACAATAAACTGGATCCTGCTTGCCAAAATGACCTTAGGCTCTATTCAAAAGTGTTGTGTCTTTTGACTTTTGGCTAATTATGAGAGATTAGAGGAGTAAGAGATATTTGTATTAATAAATCACTCCGTTTAAAGTGATTCTTACAAACGGTTTATAAAAAACAACTTGAGAAATAACCCCGTTCAAAAAATAGCTTTTAAAAGTCAAAAGCTAGAAGCTATTTGGAGTTGCAAGGTTGCTACTCTGGTAATCACAAGTACAGCTTATCGCAACAGGATTGTTAGCTGGTAGGTTTTGGTACACTTCGTTTTGCTGCATTAAATTGTTACGTGACTTAACTTACATGTTGCCTGTTGAATTAAGCTAGATTTTAGCCCAACTTAAGGCCTCGCTCACGAGAGTTTCTCGCGTCCGCGATTTCTACTTAAGAATGAAGGAGAAAAAAGAGAGATTGAAAAAAGTTATATCTCCATAAAAAAATATATAAAAAAAGAAAAAAGACAAACCATTTTAAAGAACGCCAAAATGTGGTGCGCCACACGCTCTTCTGCGAGCTGTACGCACCCCTCTCACGCGCGCACTGATTCCGCTCCACGACTTCACCTCACGCTGGTTTCTGTCAACCCATGCTGGTTGGTGCCAACACACGCACTGCCCCGAGCGGAAATCGAGCGCAGGTGACAACAAAAGCGAGCCGCTTTTGGCGCCTTTACCTTGGATCGATCAGAGGCACGGATGGTGGCTCGCGCGAGTGACACTGGGAGACACATGGCGGCGGCGGCGGCGGCATCGAGAGCTGGAGCTGCCAGATCCAGACGCTGTAGCTGTGCCGCTAGCTTCTGGAGCCCACGCACGCAGCGGGGAGATCTGCTGCTCCCTGTAACCAGATGGTAAAAAGGCAGCATGATGAACGGCAGCTAGGGAGCTGGGTTGTAGAGTGACACGTACTGCTACCGCACTACGAAGAAAACCGTACCAAGTCCATGTAGCCGGTGAGTGAGACTTCCCTGTTCTCGTTTCCTTATCTTTCTTCGTGTTCTTTCGATCTAGATCGCTCGTTGATCGTAATAAACGGTCTAGATCGAGAGAATACGGAGGGAGACACGGAAACAAAAACAGGAAAGCTATTTTCGTAACCAGTAGGGATAAAGAAGCATGCTTACTTTTCCAGTCAACCCTGTCGAATTTTACAGCTCCAGGTGGTTGGTGGTGGTGGAAGCTTCACTTGGAACGAATGCCAGATGTTTCACTACGTTAGATAAGAGGGGCTGGTGTTTTTTTTCCTCCTCATCCAATTAAAGGAGAGAAATTTTGCACTGTTTTCTCTCTCTATTGGTCAAATACAGTGCGTCAGTTCATATCTAACGGATTGCACATGGATGTCTGCAGTTGCACCGCCACTGGCTGTAAGTCTTTTGAAGTTAATTTACAAGCATAGTACCAATGTCCTCTTTCTACAAAGTCAAATAGTGACGCAAACCGCAATAAATAGCTTCATCCTCATCCAGCCATGTAAAGTCAAACAGACGACTAAAATGCCCAAGCACATACCCCCTAGATTGCAACACCTGGAAATACATGCTTATCCAGCAGACCAGCACCAAGATTAGTAGAGAACAAAAGAAAGAAAGAAAGAAAAATATCCAAGGTGGAAGACCGACAATTCCATCCGATGTAAATGATCTTCCCCTGGACATGTATGTCATCAATATAGTAGCAGAATGACGATGATTTATGATTTTTTTATTGTAACTGTCTAATTTTTTTTACTGTAGCTGAGTTAGTTTATTTGGTAATTAAATTTAAAAAATTTAAAAATAGAAAAAATATATTAGCCCATCATAGACAATGCAAAGAAATACGAGAAAAAAAGAAAACACAAAAACCAAAAATAAAAAAAACAGAAAAAAATAAATAGGGAAAAAAAAGTTTACCGCTGCCATGGAACACCAGCTTCTTTCGACGCTAAGCGGGCCTATGTTGTAGCAGTGACACCCACGATGAAATTCCCTTTTCCTCCTTTGTAGAAGTGCCCGAATTTATCCATTGAGAACTTTTGGCTACGCATGTACAGCTCATCATACACGGAGATCCAATTATCCCATGATACCATCCCCAGCAAGGCAACAATTCGTAGCATCATCAGGTCCACTTTGTCCATTCTTCAATCTGTTACCGGTGTGCATAAATAACATGCCAGAGGTAGAGACCCAGGGAGGGAGGAAGAACTGGATTTGGAGCTGTTGCGACATGCGACGACAGGGGCGGCGTACCGTGGGGGTGGCCTGGCGCACATGCGTGCTGTACAACAGTTGCACATGGTCCTATGCTTTGCTTGCTTGCCTGGGACCGATCGAGGTCGGTTAGTTGCTCGAGCGTGTCGTTCAGCTACGCAAGACGGCCACGGGAAGGGCAGCGTGCACGCATCCAGTTGTTCGGCTAACCCAGCGCCCTTCGAAATTTAGCTAGGACGAGGACATCCGCCATAATGGGCCTGCTCTTTGTAGCTTTCAAAAGCTAATTTTAACTTTTGTTACAGTTTTTAATTTTTAAATAGAGTTTTTTTCTAAACAGAGTATTCTTTTAAAACGAGATCTATAAGTTAATTATAGTACACGTTAAAAGTTTAGCATCTGTACTAACCAAAATCGCAAGCAAGTACCTCTCTCTGTAATCTCTGTCACGAATTGCTAAAAATTCAAAATTTTCAACTAAAAAATTATAAACCACAGCCATAAGCTAAGAAAAGAACAGACCCAATATAGTGTTCTGGGTTGTAATAGTTCGGGTCACGTTGCCCCAGCTGAGGCTAAACTATCTTAGGTACGTTTATAGAGTGCAGTGCGTGTGAGATCAGGATCTGCAAGACTACACGTTGTTTCGATTCATTCGCTTGCAGAGTCGGGACGTGCTCGATCAGAGCTAGCTCCCATTGCAAAGCGGCAATGGTCGAGCCGGGCAGGGTGGCAGAGGCACGTGCGTGACGGCGCGGTGGGTCGTGCAGGTGTGGCATGTATTGTATAGTTGCGGTGCTGCGTGCCGCCGTGGGTAGCGATGGGCTCAGGCTCGATTAGGCACAGGCGTGGTTGGTGCCGGCCTACGTGGCATGGTGGGGGGAGATGATGGGGCATATTTCAACCATTTTGGCAGGGTTTTGAGTAGATCTGGGAATTAGGCTGGGTTTTTCTGTGTCAGCCCGAGGTTTGGCCGGCATAGCACGGGCGAGCGGGCTAGGCCTGGAAAATAGCCCATCGGCACGAGAAAGGCACAGCGAGCCAAGTGCCAAGGAACCACGGCGGTGACACAGTGGCGGGAAGCGGTGCAGCTAGGCATGTGGTGTGAGAGTAATCAGAGAGTACCCATAGGTTGTGGCACTATCTGGGGAGGCCAGATCCGACAGCGGTGTGGCCAAGGACCATTGAATCCGACATGTGACAGCGACGTCAGTGTTGGGAAAGACACGCACTAGGCGGTTGAGGATGGTGCCGATGCTATCCTCGAAGGCCAGGTCTAGCTGGCACCATGGCCGAGGACAACCGGATCTGACGTCGGCCTGGGCGGGGAAGGTGACATGCATCGGGGGGAAAAGCTGGCTAGGTAGCCAAGATTGGCACTTGTTCCTCGCAGTCATGGTCCACACGCCACCTTTGCTAGCTCCTCGCCATCATCGTTTGGCATGCCGCATCTGGCCACAGCGCCATCATGCTCACCACTACTATGCCAGTGCGAATGAGGAGAGGAGAGAGTGAGAGACAGACAAAGAAGATCAAAGGAATAGAGGATACACTGTAGAGTGATAAGAGACTAAGAGAGAGAGAGCGAGGAGAGAATGAGGAGAGAGAGAGACAGGGTGACAGTGTGGTGACCTGGCTAAGGGGACACATCACATTAGGCATCAGCACTAAGAAGTCAGCACGATCACAACCTGCGCAACGACTGCCTGGGCCGCCTAGCAGCTAGCATGGCACGAAGGCACCAATGGCAAGACGGAGAAGAGACCAGAGAAGTAATAGGTGGGGAGGGAGAGAGGCAATAGTTAAGAACCAGTGACAAGATGGAGATGTGGAAGAAGCTAAAGCGATGGTGGAGGTTGAGAGACAATGAGCAGATACAATGTTCTCCTCCTCCATGTTTATAAACCCACCTCCTCTAGAATATCGTACAACGTATACATTGAGCAAAAAACGTTACAGACAGATGCTCTCACTACTGCAAAAAAAAATTCATCATAGACGGTTCAAAAACGTCATCACAGACGGTTTCGTGAGCCGTATGAGTTTATAGGACAGTAATGATATGATGTCATCACAGATGGCTTTCGAACTATTTGTGATGCAACTATCACAGACGGTTTCAACAACAAACCATCTGTAATATTCAACTAACACATACGGTTTGTAGTTAAAACTATCTGTGATACATTACATATCACATACGGTTTCTACAGAAAACCATCTGTGATAGTTAACTATCACAGACAGTTACTAGTAAATAATTGTCTGTGATATTCATTTCTATTCCTAAATTTATTTCTATTTGCCGGCTAGCCTTAGGAAATGCTATCCATGTCTTCTGAAACAAGCAGATCAACAAAGTATATATCCAATTCATATTCATTTATTTTAGAAATAAGAACATCCATTTCACAAATCAATTAACTGAAATGAAATAAATTATCCATCAACAAATACACATATGTACAATTAAGCACAATCTTATTCTAAACAAATTTATTCTACATTATGAAACTCCTCATCTAATTTTATGACTTTAGACATAAAAAAGAACGCACATTGTCATCGAATTTGTATAAGGTTGGATTGTTCCAACACAGTTGTAGCGATGGACGCAACATGTCGGTAGAAATATCAATGTTGTGCATACATATATAAATTGATAAGTATGAAATAATTATTGCAAAATTGATTAACCTAAGAATCATTGGTCTTCAAGAAATCGAGGAGTAGTTACATGTACTTCCGCTTCATACACAACCAAGGAGGAAGGTTGTAGATGCAGAGAGTCATGAGCCAAGTACTATGTCGGCTGCTCATGTTACCGAAAAGATTCATTTCATTTGTATTCAATTCAAACCTCATATTACTCGGTTCTGCACTGAAGTCTGCAAATCTCCTATCGATGTTTCTCCACTGAGCAGAATCAGTAAGGTGTCTTACCATTCTTTCTTTCTTACGCTCCTCCAAGTGCCAAAGCAGAAGTTTTGCCTCCTTTGAGTTTGCAAAAAATCACTTCAAATGGGTAATTACCGGAAGATACCATGCCACCTTAGCAGGAGATCCTTTCTTTAGCTCTATTCTCTCGTCGTCATCTGATTAATTCTTACGCTTATGTCGGGATACGTTGCACATCGGACATATATGCATGTTTGCCTACTCTTTACGGTAGAGGATATAGTCGTTCGGATATGTATGTATTCTGTCTACTTTCATTTTCAATGAACAAGAACCTTCTTGATTTTTTAGGTGGTTTTGGGCAACTTATTTTCCTTTGGAAGCATATCTGCTAAAAGACCTAGCAGCGTCGTGAAACTCTTCTCAGACCAACGTTGCTTGCCTTCAATTTCAGTAGTTCAAGCACGGCTAACAACCTCATGTTTTTGACTTACAACATATGAACAAAGCTTTCTTCGAGTCCTCCATCAAGCTCGAGAATTTAACATACTCTCTCTCATCACAGTTCCCTTTTACATCGTGAAACATCTGATCCAGATTGTTATCGTACAGCCTATCCAAATCGGAATCACAGTTCCCTTCTGCATCACAATCATTGATTTCATCGACGATGTCATTATTAATACCTTCCTGTGTAATCTGCTCTTCACCATAACTGGTCTAACATGCATACCTCTTTTTGAAACTCTTTTGAATCAAGTGTGCTTCAATCTGCGTTCGGTTCTTAAACATCTTTAGATTATCACGGCAATGCATGAACAGCACATATATTCCGGCCCCTTTTTTAACATGTCCTCCTCGGCAGCTCTTGTAAAAGTAGACACGTTATTAATGTACTCTTCACTCACACAGTTCTCAGCGTACATTCAGCTTTGGTCCTACGTTACGCATATAACAATATAATATTAAATATTGAATTAATTAATTAGTATACTAGATGTACATAATCTATAATAGCTATATGTAGCAAGAATACAAATTAACGGATTCCTTGAAACACTGTCTACGAATGATAGCTAGAGCACATCGCCTATGAATTTTGTGATAGAGAAATTCAATATTCCTTGTGCATATGCTATATGGATATTTCACATTCATTTTTTATTGTTCTACTAATATTTTTTTATTAAGTAATTTTTTAAAAACCCTAGGTATTGGAGTATTGGTAACATAAGGCCACATGTTTTTATTCTATATTCACAAAATCATATGCATTGAGGTCTTACTTAACACAAAAACTATTTTCCCTAGAACCAATTATAACAAACTATTTTGACCAATTTGCCCCCCACATAATGGGCACTGACATACATGGCCAAGTAGAAATAGACTATGATCTAAACCCTAGACCATGCTAGATGTAAATATTCTTCTTTCTACATCAAGCTAGCTAGATGTAAACCATCTTCAATTCTCATTTCACCAAAAGCTAGATCTAAATTATAATACAATTAGAAATAAATTACTAACCATAAGTAGTCAAGAACTTAATGGATCTACAATCACTCCTGCCAAATAGCTAGCCTTCTTTCACCAAATGACCTTAAAACACCGCCTCCAACTCAAAACAATAGTCTAAATTTGGAATTTAAGACAAATATTCAATGGGTCTACGCGCAATTAATATGGTGAAATTATCACAGATGATTTTCAATACAAATCATCTGTGATGACTTGATTATCACAGACGGTTTGTAGTACAAACCGTCTATGATACTTTATAGATGGTTCAAAGAAAAAATCGTCTGTGATATATGGTAATATCACAGACGGTTCATGATAAAAACCATCTGTGATACTTTACAGACGGTTTTTATTATGAACCGTATGTGATATTACATCTTCATAAATGGTTTTTAACGCTTCCAGCAACACAAATGGTTTCTAAACTAAAACCATTTATGATGGTATTTAATATTGATGGTTTTAGAAAACCGTTTGTGATGTGACGTCTAATATTAGACTTTTTATAGTAGTATATGGACACATTCATAATTATAATATTTGGCAAACACCTGTAGCAAACCTATGGTATAGTGATACTTATGAACGACAGCCATAACATAATTACATCACTATAGTACATGGTAGAATCAATTACACTTATGCGCTAAGGGAATTGTCAGTAAAATTATTTTAAAAAAAAGTTATTAATACTGAGCTAAGACATTGCCCTCTGTCCACTGATATGTCCTCCATTTTTAACGGTCTACTTGAGGCAGCAGCCAGCGTGTGCATTCCAGCCGGGTGGAGGCAACCGTCGAGGAGTCGGAGCAGTGAGCACCTCCTATAGCCAGCCACTCGGCTCTTGGTTCATAAGTCGTGATACATAAATGTGATGTATGTTTCGATTAAAATTTACTTTGGTTTGTATCCATGGCGGTTGGTGAATACCTTGAAACACGTTTTGGAGGCAAGACCTGCAATTGGTCTTTCAGTTGTTCGCTGTTTGTCTAATTCTTCTTTCGGAGGAATTAATTTTAGTTTCGCAAGTCGTTTTTTTTTATTTAAAAAAAAGGTATTGCAACATTCAGAAATCAGAATGCAACATTGTCCACATCTTCCAGAATCATATACTTCTAAATTTTAGTTTCTCGTTATCTGACGACATAACTGAATGTCATAAGCTTCATTCTAGATGATGCAAAGCAATGCAATTGAGCACAAGATGTAAGACGCACAGCAGGGAGGAAAAGATACGTTTTAGCTCAATGCCGAGAAGAGCATCTGTTACAGTACCGCTCATTAGAGCATGTGTTTCTGCACTATAGCTCACAAAGGATTCTAGGTAAAATGTTCTACAATTGAACCTCCAAGAAAAGTTATCGTAGTGGCAAGGCTCGAAGCAGCATCCTAATCCCGCCGAAGTACAACAAGAGGCATCTCAGGAGCATCAAATCTCCATAAATTTTGCAGTACTATGTTCGTTCACTACATCGGTCTCTGACAAGCCGAGAAGAGCTGCCAACTGATGAAAGCCATAACCAGTGAGGAGAAAAGCTCGAAGCCAACCACCTTTGGAGTCTGCCAACCTAATGATCTTCTCAAGTAACTGCAGTATTTTTTAGCATGTTTAGCGCAATGAACAAGAACTCAAGAAGACATGAAAACTAATTTGAAAAGCATTTGCCTTGATTATGAATAAAACGATTGAAACAAATGATTATGAATAAAGAATGATATTTCAACTGGAGTGTAAAACAAAAGTAATCCATCAAAATTTACTAGTACATGGCCACTCGAAAATTGCAACATAAGTATGACTACGCAATTCAAAAGGGTCTATCCTAGCTTAAACTTGGTAAACAAGAAAGAAATATTACATCCCAAATACTACGATTCTAGTGCCACTGTTTTGCGATGTTTCATACATATGCCATTGGGTATTTGATTGAAAAAAAATTGGGTGTACTCAAGTTTCAGTTGTTCACTAGGAGTAAAAGAAATTAAGAAAAGGTTCCAACACAGTCATCATAGACTTATAATAACGTTCCATGAACAGGAGTACCGCACTGACATTAGACTTAATTGTATGAGAATATAATGAACCCTTGGAGACAATAATAGTAGATCCAACACACAAGAAAATTTTAGATTGCTAAATTAAGAAAATGGGGAGGATTACCCAAAGAAATTCTGAAATAAAGAACGCGTCAGAAATGTTCTGAATTGGACATCTTGTCCTCTCATTGATCAGGTATTAAGCATAGTGATAGTGCGAGGTATTAAGCCAATGACCCTAAATTGACACAAATCATGCTAGAGGAACCTCAGAACATAGTTAACAGCAAATAGTAGAGACTCACCAACATCTACTTACTATTAATTCATCGTAAACAAGTACTTTGTGTCTCAGAACAAATATATAGGAAATAAGAACATAAACATATGATGGAGCATGATAGAAAGGGAATAACCTGGTGATAGATGGCATTGTTGCCAGAAGCAGTGCACATGCATAAATTATCGGAACCAAAGTCCTAGGTTTGTTCTTCCTCAGCCACATCAAGGATCCTAGCGCAGCAAGGGAGAGGGTCATCACCTGCAGCAGTAGAAAAGTCAGTCTTCTGGGATCAGGGATAACCAAAACACATATGAGTAGGTTCTTTTGTTGACTACTATGCCTAGCAAACATCAGGCATATTCTTTTGGGTTGCGGTTTATGGCTTTTAACCATTCGCGAGAGAGAGTACGGAGATTGAGACTCGCGTGCGATTTTGGCCGATATAAATGAAGTCGCTACAGTGTGTACTACAATCAACTTGTAGATCCCGTCATGAAAAAACACACTGTTTGAAAGATAGTCACTGTAGAAAAGCACTTTAATGTAGAAAAGCAATTTTTAGAAGCCGAAAAGAAGAGCCGAAAAGAAGAGAGTCATCATAATTCAGAGCACTAGGAAGTTGCTATCTTTGAAACAAGGAATCTGACATTATATTGAGTAGCATACAAGATTGGCATTTGCTTCAAGTCCTTGAAATATGTACTCCCACGTAAATTCAAGCCCTCTTGCCCCAATCCAGAGAGGCGCCAGCCGGTGCAGAACTGAGTCAGCAAAAGCCCAACCTGAAAACCCCGAAAATATCCAATACATCAATGATAGTCACAACTCACGATAGAGTTAATTGCAGCTGGAAAAAAGGTCAAAGGATAGCATTGTTTCCTCGTTTATACAGAGTAACAAACTAAAGGAGATGCAATCCAATTCACGAACAAATAGCACAAAGAACATTCAATTTCCCGAGAAACACTATCAGCAGACAATAAAAAGCCTGTAGCTGTTCTTTCAATTGCATCAATACCAAAGCCACGAGCATGAAAAACAAACTTCAGCGCAGCTAAAAAAATTGGCACAAACAAATATTGTACTAAGACAATCCATACAAAAGGAAAAGGTCAACCTGAGGGACTCATATTGTACATAAAAAGACTGTCCAGATATCAGTAATAGTATGCAAGAAACAAATATCAATTTGGATGGGAAGTAGGTCAGGTGAATATACAGAATGGAGATGCAAAATAAGATCACAGAAAACATGTCTCCAAGGATGCAGTATGATAATTTGACAAATCAAACTTCTGCTAAAAGCATTAGATCAGAAAAAGTGAATAAGGACAACTATGTACTCACCAAGACCAACAGCCTGGAACTTATGATTCTGGGAGATGTTTCTGTGAGTCAACTGTGTCAAACCAAAATAAAGGCCAGCAACATCTATAAACCCAATTAGGATTTTCATTAATTCCTGAAAATGGAAATAACTGGTAGATTAGATGAACACCAACAAACATGATAAATCCAAGCATGTTGTTAAGGAAAGTGCAGAAAATGTACCTGATAAGGATCAAAGCTATCATTCTCAGGTACTTTGAGCAATGTTGCTAAGCAAACAAGCTGCCAGTATAAAATAGCATTGATTAGCAGTCCCACAAGAAGTATGCCAAAGGATTAAAACAGAAAATAAGAAACATTATCCACTGCGTGATAACGATAAAAAGTAAGAACAAGAATATCAAACTGGCCAAGCTGAAAATATCAGGATGATAAAGCTTCAATTTGCACAATTTATAAAGAAAATTAATACAAAAGAAAATGTATAACACAGAAGATAACCAGTACAAACCATGCAGAATGAAAGACATTTGACAACCCTTGAATAACTCATTTGGGATTTTGACAAACAATTAATGAAAAAGCTATCTGCTAAGTGACCTGCAACCCTCAAAACAACAGTTTGTTCTCAAAACTGGTCCATATATGTTACAGAAAGAGATTCATGTTCCCACTAAAAAATGTAATTGAATAGTGATTCCAAAGAACATATTAAACTGTCTGTCAATAAAAGTAGCTGACAAGAGCACATGATCAAACTACAAGAAAAGTTTCTCAAATAAGGACAGAATACAGATCAATGAATAGTAGATCATTTGAGCCTAGCAATCATGGTACTTGCCAATTTTATCACTTCATTTTTACAAAAGGAAAATGGACAAGTGACTGACCTTTACAAGTGCTGTTCCAAGATAAACAGCAGCTGCTTTTACACAAGTACCAATGGTGTCATACTCTGACCTGCAAAAAATAATTGGATAAGAAAGTGTGGTCCAAGGAATCTCTTGATATAGAACAATATTTTCATCTATAATACAAAGAGTTTCAAATTCTTTCCAGTTTTGCTTGGCAGACACATCCTATATTCCTATCATTGTTATCAAGTCGTCGACTTGTCGTCTGGTCGGCTGGTAGTTTCCGACTGGAAGGCTCGATTTGACTTGCCTGAGATAGTCGAACGACTAGAAGAACATGTCATTCAGTTGTGCTGTCTAGTCATCGTCGATTCTCACTGGGTGCTTGACTTTCCTCGGACTTGATTTGGGCCTAGCAGCGATGGCAGTCAAAAAGCTCAGTCCCAATCAGACTGGAGACCGATTCAATCTTCATTCTTGAATGCAGGGCATCATGGAGCTCGAGGGAAATATGAACATGCCGTATGATCCATCTAAGGATCCTGCTCGAAAGGCCAAGTCCAAAGACCCGGCATGAAAGTATGGGTTTTGGCCGGACTTGACTAACAAGGATATCGTGTAGTGTACCCTTTGCAACAAGAGAATGCATGCTGGGTGCGAGCGCAATTGGAGCACATTAGAATTTGTAAGTATTAAGTAACTAGTAACTACTGACTAGCATAGGAGCATTAGCAATCAAATATTCAACTAGTAATTTATTTACTATGTTTGGTATTTGTATTTTGTAGATCCATAAAAAAAAGGAATCAGTTGGAGCACAAAAGGTTGAACGACTTGGTCTATATTCAATACAATTGAAAGATGGCAACAAGGTTCCAAAAGATGCGCGAGGAAGGATCTAAGGGAAAGAACTACAACCCATTGATCATAGAAGAGTTCCAATGGGACAATGAGTGGGTTAACTCGAATGCCGAACAAGCTCACCATGGGGAGGAGGATGATCTTGTTTGGGCTCATGTTGATGAAGCCACCAATGCATCACGCACACTTTCTGGTCACAAACTTACAAGGTGAGCTCAATCTCATGGTGGGGTGTTGGCATATTCTAGGCGTACGAGAGTGCCAACATACGAGATGGGAGCCTCACCACGCAAATGAAGAAAGTGATGAAGATGAGTTTGTGAACGACAATGATGAAGTGGACGATGATTTTGGGGAGTCTCTGCCACCTAGGCCTCAAGATGACTGTGTTGGACCGAGTGCTACTGCCAATGAGGGCAGAAGACTGGTGGGAGGGATATGTGGAAAAATGTTCCAAGACAACAACGACCATCATGAAAGAGATGTATGAGTATCTGAAAAAGAATAAAAGGAACAAACCCGTCGAGCTAGACAATGATGCTATAGGTGGGGAAGGAGGTGACGACACCAATGTCCAAGTACATTCGTCTAAGGGATTAGGGATCCACACCCATAGTTGAACCAAGTTTTGGTACAGCTATTAAAAAGAAAGCAGTTGGGCCGTTTCAAACTAGATGATCTTGATTTGGATGATATTTGATTCTGCGCTTGTGTGGAGTTGACATTTTGTTGTGTGATGAGACTTGAGAACTTAATTTGCTGCTGTACAATACAACTATTCAGTCTAGTAGTCTACTGACACATAGTACATATGTGATGCTGCCATCATGTAACTCCTGTTATTTTACTTGTGGTCTACTCTAGTACTTATGTTATTTTCTTGCCATCATATTATCAATATTTTGTTCATTACAGTTTGCTCATTATTCTGTTCTTCAACTTCCAGGGTGTTGCTTCAATGCTTCCCAATTTCAAAGAAAGACATTCAACAAGAAAGAAATGTTGGGATCAAAACAAGTCATCAGCTCATCATCATGATTATATTGTTATTTTCTTCATTTCATGCTTTACAATATGTATATGTGTTTAAATGTTGCTACAACTTAGTGTATATGACATGGCATTCAGCTTCATCATCATTATTGTTATGGTTGTTAGGGTTTTCATTGTTATCCAGCCCTTCTAGTGCATCCAGTTCAGTTGTGAAATCCAACAGATACAACTTCTTCATACCAAACAGACTCTCCTCTAGTGTCCTAGTAGCATCACTCACAGCAAGTTTGACTTTGATCACCTCATAGAAACTTCTGAATATTTCTGCCCAATCTACCTCAAGCAGGATTCCCAAACATTTAGAGCTTTGAGTTATAACTTTCCAAGTACACCACTTGGGGGGCAGCCGACAAGTCGCCCCTCCGGTGACTCAACTCGACTTTACGACTTAATAACCATGATTCCTATCTCAAGTTCTCAACGCTCTATTCCTTGATGATCTAACTTCAAGTCTGCAACCTTCCGACCCTAAATGAAAGGCCAAAATCCATGCAGTCATCCAAACAATCAACGCCACTTGAACATATACAACTGCTCTGCTTCCAACACTCCTCTTTATTTTCATACCATCTATTTATGTTCCCTCCACTTATTATCACTCAATACATTTTGTAACAACCGCAATATTACTCAAAGATATATTAATATGTGATTCACGTGTGCACTAACTAGTAGTATGTTAATGTACATGTTTGGCAGGTTAGGTAATAGGTACAAACTACTGAGTGCTCTGTTGCAGAGCAGATTTAATGAGAAGGTATCATGCGAATGCAAAGTGTGTGGGAGACTAGGAGAGAGCTCCAACATCAAAGAAACCAGAATGAAATGAAATTATTGCACCATGGCAGACTTCAGCTTAAAATAAGACTACACCAAGGGTCAGCATTGAGCCCATACATTTTTGCTCTAGTGATGGACGATGTCACACGAGACATACAAAGAGATATCCCTTGGTGTATACTTTTCGCTGATGATGTGGTACTAGTTGATGAGAGTAGAATATGTGTTAATAAGAATCTGAAGCTGTGGAGGAATACTTTAGAATTAAAGAGTTTTAGACTTAGTAGGATTAAAACTAAGTATATGAGATGTGATTTTAGCGGTACCAAGGCAAGTGATGGAGATGTTAGGTTGGATGGACAACTAATGCCTAGAAAGGACACGTTTCGTTATTTAGGATCAATGCTACAGTGGGACAGTGAGATTGATGAAGACGTGAGACACAAGATAAAAGCGGGGTGGGTAAAATGGCATCAAACATCTAGTGTCCTGTATGACAAAAAAGTATCTCAAAAGTTAAAGGATAAATTCTATAGAATAGCAATCAGACCTGCGATGCTATATGGAGCATAATGTTGGGCGATTAAAAGATAACATATACAGAAGATGAGTGTAGCGGAGATGAGGATACTGCGGTGGATCTGTGATCATACAAGGTGGGATCACATCCGCAATGATGATATACGTGATAGGATGGGGTAGCACCAACTGAAGAGAAATTGATCCAACATCGCTTGAGATGGTTTGGACTTCTCCAACGAAGACCTCCTAAGGTACTGGTACGTAGTGAAATTTTAAAACGTACTGAAAACGTAAGAAGAGGTAGAAGTCGACCAAAATTGACATGGGAGAAAGCAGTTAAAAAAACCTTGAAGGATTAGAATATATGTAAAAAATTAGTTTTAGATAGAAGCGCATAGAAGTTAGCGATCTATGTACCGGAACCATAAAAAAAGTCTAGAGCCAATGTTTTAGGTTCTCGACTTAGTTGGCAGATTGTACGGCTTAGAGTTTTAGCATTATAGGTCTTTAAAACTCTCGTCTCTTTGATTTTGAGGAGGTTTCATTCCTATTCTACCTTAACTTGTTTGGGATAAAAGGCTTTGTTGCTGTTGTTGTTATAGCAGAACACAACTGATCGATATCTTATTCGATGGTACTTATTTCTGACGAGCCACACACAATAGTATGTGAAACTTACGACTGGAGTACATGTCTTATTCGATGGTTCTTATTTCTAATGAGTCACACACTATAGTATGTGAAACATATTACAGGAGTACATGTAACCCACTATTTGATCAACAGCCACCACAGGGAAAGAGCTGGAAGTAAGCGCGCCGGGATGCGGCATATGTATGACAGTCACATTGCCATTTCTGTCATCTTCATCATCATCTGCTGCTGCCCGAGTCCACCATAGTATGCACCAAGAACCTGCTGCATGTTCTGCGACATCTGGCTGCTGGCACCACAGTGGCACTGTGGCATCATGCCCTGCAGCTGCATGCAACACTGCTGCCACAGGAAAGCCAGTGGCTGCCACATGATCATGGCAGTGAGCCACCCATGCCAAACACCTGCATCATGTACTGCCTACACGGATCCATCGTTCCCATTGCCAATTGCCATCATTGGTGGGAAGTACTGCAGATTGGTGGTTGCCATAGCAGAACTCGCAAAAAGAGCGAGGGGGGCAAAGAGGGCGAAGATCTTGGTGGTGTATGCTGTCATTGATGATAATGCAGGGTGTTTAACAAGATTGCTAGATGGTGTAGATGATATGGGTGAGTGTGTTGGGTTGATGATTGAATAGGGGCTTATTTATACATACTAGCAGCCGTGTAGGCCAAGCTAGATTTTGGCCTTTGCAAAACTAACTGTTAGAGGCCAGATAGGGTGGAGATCACATGGTATATGGTTTATTTGGACATTTTTCAAGTGATTTCTTGGAAGAATAGGATAGGTGGCAAGATGGTTTTAGTAGATATCTGCAAAAAGTTGTTTCTGCTGGTGCTTTTATTAATGTGTGGGGAAGGCATTATGGTGACATGTGAAGGTCATGCCAGATTGGTTTCGCACGTTGTAAACTAATTTTGTAGTGTTGTTATTTATTGAGGTGGATCAAGAAACTTTGTTTAACTGAATTTGTCCGGGACTTGTAGGATGTGTTACAAAAGTCATAACTCACACGTATGTTACTAATTAACTAGGTAAATTTGGAGCTTCGTAAATGCGCTTTAACAGAATACATACATATCGTAGTTGGAATGTATTTGGAGTTTTGTTCACTGGAAGAAATCGTATTCAAGCTTGTTTGGGATCGATGCAACTAAAGAACATTGCCATAAGGGAAAGAAGAAGAAAAACAAAAGGAGAAACTACTTTCTGGGTCGATACCAAAAAATTAAAGCAAAGTGTTGTTCGACACTCTTTGTTATCCTCAGTTCTCCCTTGTGTATAACTAGTCCTCTATCTTACGAAAAATAGAGGAAATAAACATGTTTGTTTCTTCAAATTAAGAAATAAACCATTTTCATCCAAGGCAGGCACCATCAACACGGAAGTATGAAGTCGTACCACTTTCAAGAAAGCAATTGAGATTATACTTAAGCACTGTAGCTCTGACCAATTCATCTTGGATCACTTCAGATTGAACTTACTATATCATGTTTTCCTGATCCCTCCAACTCATAAAAGGACTACACAAATCATCTGAACTTACTCGACACTCAGAGCTAGTCGCAGAACACAGTAATTACGACAAAGCTAATCAGATTTACTTCGAAGACAATAAGTTCGTCGACACACATAGAACCAGTCTCTCGCCGATCCAACTCAGCTGAGCAAAAATGGACTACAGTTACACTGACAAAACCGCATCCCACAAGCCAAATCACACATGTAACCGATAGTATCAGGCGTTCCTACTCCTTCGTAAACAGATCACGCAAACAAGCACGGCACAGACTGCTTACTAGAAACAGATCTAACACGGATGTCGTGGAGACAGAGGGATGGAGAGGAAGGGAGTTGACTCACAGGGGGGTGGCGGAGTAGTAGACGACGTGGGGGCCGAAGGTGAGGGCGGCGCAGTTCAGGAAGTGGAACACCGTCATCTCTTCCTCCTCCTCCTCCTCCTCCTCCTTGTCGTCTCCGGCGTCTGAGCAACGGCGACGGCGAGGTCGGATCGCCCGAGGCCGTACGTGCGCGACGATTTGGAGATGCGGGTGGGCAATCGGGCTCGAGTCGGACCCGAACGAGCCAAGGCTTCGGTCAATGTGGATAGGTTAGTGGGTTTTCACTTGTTGATGGGCTGATGGGCCTGGACGAAATGTTCTCTCTTCTTTTGGCAAGTACTTGTGTGATATCCCCCTTCTTTTTTCTGTTTATTGCCATTCATGGCCCCCAGATCCAGAAATCTTGAAGCAAGTCAGTAACCCCTTTGGTTTGTAAGAAGAAGCAAGCTTGTGAACCCGTACTCCTACCGTAGTGACGTGAGATGGCATGTAGATACTACAGGTCCACAGCTAAACACTGCAGAGCATATCACCTGGCAAGCCACGTCACTATTGAGTAATGAACCTTACATGACTGATGACGCGCTGCAAGGCACACTATGTAGGTTAGACGCTTCTGCACTGCTGATTCGTGCAAGATCAGATGCGTATCAGGAAGGTTTAGCTGTGCAACGTGACCGCAGCCTTCACGGCGCGTGTAAAACCGCGGTGAAAGCAAATGGGGCGGCACAATGCAACGTAATCCGACAAAAACACGGTCCATATATGCCTCTTTTCGAAACACCTGACGAATTGCTCCTGTCACGCAGTTGGCTGCTAATCCTTGGAGGTGACTGTTGTCGCGTAACGCAGCATGCTCATGCGTGCATGCGTGCATGCATGACGATCGATCCAACAGAGCTCCGTGGTCTTGTCATCCCGCTGTTTTCCTTGCTCCTCTTTAATCAGCCTGACACGGAAAGCTGCCAGGTACTAACACAGGGAGCAGGGAAGAAATAATCATGGATTTCCGGGTCGCGCTCCGCCCGTCGCCGTTGCAGCGCGCAACCTCGAGCCGGGGGGAGCCTGCAAATGGTAGGCAAACGAGCAATGATCGCGTGAAAAGCCTGCGTTCTCCACCGAAAAGGGGGGGCGGGGCCGCCGCGGCTTTGGACGCTTCCGCGGCGCGGGCCGCCGACCGAGTTGGCAAGGCGGGGAGCTGGGCTAGGCCGCGCGCGGCCGGGCCGGGTGGGCAGTCAATCATGCTCGCCGCGCGGTGCCGCTGCGCTGTGCCGTGCGCGCGCGCACATGCCGCGCTGCTCGGCGCGGCAGCTTTAGGCCACGTCGTGCTCAGTGCCCAGCACCGACCACTACGGCCAATGGCGCCTTTGGAAGAAAGAGAGGAAGAGCTCGAAAAGGTAGGGGAGACCACAATGTTCCGAGGTCCACACACGCCATCGACCGATCGTCGAGTACGTGCAGCGCACAGGCTCGGAGAAGAAGGCAACATAGGTAACGCAGGGCGCCGTGTTGAGTTGCTAATTCCCATGGAATATCGGAAGCGTGCGCGTGGGCGATCGATCGACGAGATTGCACAATGCACACGATCGATCGATAGATGTCAATGCATGCAGAAATGTTCTACGGACATGATAGCACATGAACCCCGTGCTTCCGGGATGAAGGGTCGCACATGGAACTGCAAACTGCACTCAAGGTGTTCATGACCCCAAACAGCATGCACGTAAGCACAGTAAACACTCAGAAAATAGCGATCTCCTATCAATATAGACCATTGATATATTAGTCATGAAAATTGTAAAGGGGGCTTAGAGATTTCGTGGGAATTTTTCTAATTAAACAGTGTCTTACAAAAAAAATATCATATGGAATCGCTGCGTCGCTATGGATTTGGTGCTTGTTCTCTCTCTGATTTTGGTCTTCCCACTAGGCCACTACAGACATGTTCTGGCTTTGGACTGCCAAGTGCCGGACACTAGCTATTCGAGAATTAGACGTGGCAGAGTCCCACGACTGGTGACTTGCATAAGAGATGTGCCATGTTAATCTCTCTTACAGTACTTGCCTTGAAAAAGAAGCTAATTTCGCTGCTAGGCACGCCGGCTCAGCTCATTGGCCCCGCAATTCCCTGTAGTGCTTTTCAGTAGCGACTTTTGGTCTAGGCTAAGACATAGGAATAATGCCATTTGCACCGGACATGTTGATCCCAGACCCCCAGTGGTAGATGGACATAGGGCCTATGCCACGTACACATCATGTCAGGTCAAATCTGAAGGAACATATAAAAATGTCGTGTTTAATGTTGATGTGGTCATTCTGCAGGGCGGTAGTACCATAGGTGTTGGTGCGATCATATCACAGGATATTAGTACCGTTGGACATGTGTGGTTATACCACAATATGGTAGCACCGAATTTTACACTACAATATGTTATTTTCAGAGAAGTCTAGTGCGAAGTGCAAATGTATTGTAATGCCAGTTTGGAGAGCGGTAGTATCGGCATGTTGCGTGCGGTACTACCGAATTTCTTAGAAAAATAGGGTTTTAAAAAATTGAGTTATGGATTGGGTTGGCATGACTAAGGTTAGTGGATATATGTTGTATGAAGTATGTTTTAGCTAACGTAGGTCAAATTATAAAGAACTTATATTCAGAAACGATTTCTTTGTTTTTGGATATGTAAGGTCGTCTGAAGTTAATCATGGCCAATGGCGAGGATCGAGACTATGCTCATTAAGAAGTTGTGGCCCAGAATGATTAAGGATGCTGGAGGAGATGGTGAGCTCAAGTATGATACGAGAAAGACGAAAAATGTTGAAAGTGAGTTTCAGCGACAAGATTGCACTATGTGGTTAGGACGGTCTAAGTGAGTCGTGATTCATGGAACTAAGATGGAAAAGACTTTGACGACGCGTGGCAAAATAGTGGTGTAACTATACGTGGCAAGCATAGGGATTGCTTGCATTGGAAGGAGATTACCGGGGTCAAGAAATGATATTTTTGGTAGTTTGTCCAAAATACCAAAATCTGCCTTGGAACAAAATAGCAGCGCATGAGTGGCGCTTGAAGAGTAATTTAGATCAAGAAGAAGTTGATTTGATTAAGATGGATTAAGGGTAAAAGACTTAGTGAATTCAGGCTTATGCACTTTGAAAAACATGCATAAGTGAATATATGTAAAAACCGGTGTGTGTGGAGTTATTAAATTTTTCTACTGTGCTAAGTGGATAGTATGCACTAAGAGCCCACCTATATATAGGGATTGGGATGGAAACTTGTGTTAACCATCCGACCCCTCTCTCTTATGCCTTCATATCTAGAATTAAGGTTTGAGAGCTAAATACGTTGTGTACTTTTTGTTCTCTAAATTAGAGTGGTTGTAAAACTTAGCTCCTTCTCAATTAAGCAATACATCAATCTTTGTACATATATATAGATCTATTATGTCTTGATTGATTTGTTCTTATTTTGGTTGATTTTGATTTCGTCTTTTTTTTTATCTTGTTATGCTAAGAATGTGAATAAGATAGAGATAACCTTTTGAAATAAATCTCCAATCATTTAGGCACTTCGATAGCAAGTTCATCAAGAAACCCTATTTTACTTAATTTTAGATATCCAAGGGTTTTTTATTTAATTTCTTCGGTGTTCTAATTTGTTGTGACATGTGAGCATACATATAGATCCATCTTAGTCATTATCCACCTATGAGCAAGTCGTATTCACCGATTTTAGTTTTTGATCGGTTTCAGTGCAATATTCCTTCAAACTATAAAAGTCTCAGTTTTGACAATGATTTTTATTATTTTTTATTGGAATAAGTTCATAATACCTTAGAGAATATCAGTACAAAATTTCATATCATTTGGATTTACGGATCAAAAGTTATATAGATTATAGTTTTTGAAATCTGCTGGAAATACTATTCATCCTGATTTTACTATAACAGTGGTAGTACCACGATTACTGTAGCGGTAGTACCGTGGTTACTGTAGCAATAGTAGTAACACGAGTACATTGCGGTAGTTTTATTTTTGCTGATTTTTTTTAGGTTTTCAGTGTTTCGAATCGCTAGTTTTTGTTGTGGAGTTCCATCATAACCTTCATAACTCTGTAGCTATTGAAATAGATGATCAGTGAATATTTAGAGAAACATCTTTAAGATACTATTCACCAGTGGCGAATGCACCATGGGTGCTAGTGGGTGCGCGAGCACCCCCTCGGCCCCTCCTCCCGTCATGGAAGTAGATCGGAAGTTCGGAACACTTCGGGTCCCAAGCACCCACGAAAGGCAGTGGCGAAGTTTGGGACTAGGTGTTGCCGTGTTGGCAGTGACTGCGTGTTGGTAGACTGGGTCGAGGCGCTGCGGCCCAAGCCAGCCCAAAATAGTAACAGCGTCAGCGGATAAGGTCCGATCGAGCCATTAAGGAACGGAGGAAGTCAGGAAGATAAGCAGTAGATCGGAAATTCGGAACAGTAGAGGGACAGGGACTCACCAGTTGGCGACTCGGTGGCGTCGGCGCGGAGGCCAGAGGCGGTCGGCGCGGAGGCGGAGGGGGAGGGGGAATCGGCAGCCGCGAAGGCCGAAGCCCGGAGGGGGAGGCGCCGAGGCAGAGGCGGTCGACGCGGAGGCGGAGGGGAAGCCGGCAGCCGCGGAGGCCGGAGCGGGAGCCGGGAGGCGCCAAGGCGGTCCACGCGGAGGCGGAGGGGGAGCTGCGGAGGCCCGAGGGGGAGGCGCCGACGCCGAGGCTGTCGGCGCGGAGGCGGAGCCGTGGAGGGGGAGGCCGAAGGGTGTCGAACTCAGCGCAGAGCCACGGAGGCATAGGGGAGCGGGGAGCCACGGATGTCAGGGGGGAGGCCGGAGGCCAGCGCCCGGAGTGGGCCGAGCGCCGAGCGGAGTCGCCCGGAGTAGCCACTCGCTATCTCGCTCGGATTTGCTCTTGCGGCACCAAGTGCCGACGAATCCAATGTGTGCTTACTCGGTCACTCCGTAGTCCGTCCGGTACTCTTACTATATTTTCAATTTGTTCTTTTACTATTTATATATATATTTGATATTCTAATGGTAAAAGATCAGTAAACGTAGTTTTGATATGATTATGTTGTGCTATAGTCTTAACAGTAGAGTTCCTCCTCTATTTTCATCCTAGATTCGTCACTGCTATTCACCCTCTTTTGTAATCGTCTTTGGTCCTGCGAAGTCCTCCCGTACATATGATACGATCTCGCAGAGAGATTAAAAAAACAAGAAAAAATGGCACTAGATCACAAACGGAAAGTTAATCAAAGAGACAGCGGCAATGCGCAACGCAACAACCATGGACGGTACGCGCTACACACGTCCGCAAGCAACCAATTAAAGACAGCCAGGCAGGGCTACCAACTCACGACAGCGATTAAACAAGACTAAAGCCAACGTGGCACCCCAGACCAGGACCAAAAGCGCGCACATACGTACGTACGTACAGGCGCGGGCATGGGAATTAGCGAGCGATCGAAAAAGTCGCGCATACTTTGCGAGGAACACGCCGCGTTAGGCGCTGACCGGAGCTGCGTTCCCGCGCTAAACAAACCGAACCAGAAATCCGTTTGCCCTTTGTTTAGCGCGGTGTGCTCGCCTCGAGAAGTTCTTCTCCCTTGTTCCCATCTCCCCAGCTGCTAACTCTACTCTTAACAGTGCGGCTGTGCGTGGCCGGAATCGCCGTACGCGCCACACCTTTTTCTCTAGCCTAGTGTGTGCCGCGCGAGTTTTTTTTTTTTGGGGGGGGGGGGGGGGTTCTCTCATGGATGCATGGTTTCTTTTCGAGGCTAATTGATCACCCTTTGCCCGTTTGGTCTTGGGTTAAGAGATAGGCTAGGGTTTTAAGCTGTAAATATTATTGGGTTAGAGATTATTAATTTAACTTAGTTATAGCGTTTTAACTCTTCTAATATTATTGGGTTAGAGATGATTGAGTTAATTCAAGCATAATTAACTCTCCTAAAGTTTATTTTTCTAATGTGAATCTAGTTAACTCACATAATTCACGTAATCTAGTCAAATAGTAATTTAAATAAATAAAATTTATTACTAGACTAAATATTTAGATTAAACTTATCTAGTTAGGTTAAAATTAAACCAAAAGCAACATTAAACTAATCGAGTAACGCGGAGGTGATGAGATTGGAACGTAGGAGTCGTACTTTTGCCCCCATTTATTTGTACTCCGAGGATATGATAAGCCCTAATCTATTATCCCCTTGCTCCCAGCCATGGGCTCACGTGACGGCCACACGTGCGTGCTGAGCTGCTGATTTGGCCTCGTATGGATTACTCGTACGCAGGTACACTTTTGAAGGTTTGCGTACAGCAGAATTACAGTCACCGCGGAACTCGGAATATACATAAAGCTGCACAAAGTGAAATAGGATAGCCCACTAGTTTACGGGGATATTCTTTTGAATTGCGATTGATGATTTTTATTTGCGCTTTTCAATATGACAATGGACAGCAAAAATACCGATGTAGATGGCACATACAATTTTGGGTTCGGAAAGCCTTTTGGTGAATCTGCTTCAAGATACTATCCTATTTCAATATTTAGCTTTTTTATTTTTAGAAAAGCCAAAAAGAACAGAGCCTAACTCATTAGAATCCTTGATCACGATGGCTTGGTAAATTAGGATATATAGTAGAGTCTAGTTTAATTTTCTAGATATAAAGGGGGTGCTTTTTTAGGCTATGGTTGATATCTTTTATCTGTGTTTTTCGATATGGCAGTGGATGATGAAGACGCTGGCGCCGATGGTGTATACGGTTTTAGGCTCAAAAAATTGTTTAAAGAATCCGTTTTAAAAGATCGTTTCGTTTTGACGTTTAACTTTTTAACTTCTGGAGAAGCTAAAAGCGAAAAATCAAAAAGAACAAAACTAAAACATATATAACTGCGATGATGAATAAGGATGGTCTTGCAATTGCTAGCTTGCCAAGTTAGTCAAGCTAGGCTAGCTGCTCCTGGCCACCTTGCCACTCGATCCTGTCCTGGTGGATCGACTCTCATGTCACTCTCTCTCGTACCAGTGCCCCATATCGTGTTGTCGCATTCTACCACATTCACTACGGCCTGCAGCGTTCCCGTCACAACCCCTCTTCCTTTCATGAATATGGAAAGATCCCAAGAGTTGGGGGCATTATACCGCTGCCTTTGAAAATATATATGCACCTCCAAAGAGGCTGTCAACCCCATTTCACACCTTACCGGTCGTGCACCTGCAGACCCCTGCCTTCAGATCAAAAGCTACCTATCTTTGCAGCACAATCCATTGCCCTGACTGGCCAGGATTGTTAACAAGTCCCTACCATGTTTCAATATTGGGCCACTGACCAGAAAACAAATTAAAACCATCTCTCAAGTCTCAAGTGCTAGACAACCTCTAAGTTATACCATTGTGCTAGAGACTAGTGGTAATTAAACATATTTGGCACTAGTGTCATAGTACCAGGATTTTTTAAGACCATTAATTTGTAGGACTGAAAGCTGAAAATTTGGTCAACAGTCAACATACACTACAAAACATGGAACCAGGGCAGGCTGTCGCGGGGCAACGACTACGTGACTGAAAGCATCAAGGGTGGCATGTACCATTCTTTCATTATGGTAGATTTTGAACAGACAAGATGGTCGATTTTCAGTTTATGTTGGGATGCACCAAATTACTCCCTCCCGTCCCTAATAAAGAGTGGCATTTTTCTCTTTTAAAGTCAACAAGATACCACTTTGACCACTAACATCTATTCTCTATTTTTTAAAAGCAATAAAAGTGCAATACTACGATAATATCATTTATAATAAAGTTACCTATACCACTTTCGTATATTCAAACTACATATTCTAAACGGTATCCTTGGTCAACGACCTTAATATATTTGATATAAGAGTTACCAGGTATAAAAAATAACTGAAGTAATCTATCCATCTGAAATTTTATTATCTTGGAGATGAACTAGCTTTGAACATTTAGATCAACCACATACTAGTAGTATACGTTTCTTTGTCAGCTTGCACAAGAAGACCAGGAACATCGACCGTAGTCCATTATGGACTTCAAAGTACTGGTACCTTCAGCTTATACACCCTGCCCTCAAAAAAAGTTTACATATGTCTTTAAGCAGCATTCCCAAGGGACCAAATCATAAACCACTCATGACCTAATCACCACATCTTTTTTTGCCCTCATCACTACCCCCCAGCCCCAGGCTCCAAGCGTCTCCTTTTTCCCTTCTCACTCCTTTTCACCGCTACCACTTTGCTCAAATCCACCACTCCATCCCACCTCTCCCTTTCTCTTTCTCGGTGACTGTTCCACTGTCCCGCCTTTTGCCATCTCTCCTCACCTCCTTTTCTCTTTCTCCTCTCTTCTTCTTTCCTCTTCTTCTTTGATCACCAGAACCACCGCTGCTATAACTCCTCCTCGTCGTCCTCCGTGGTTCTCTCTTAATTCATGGAGTATATGACCATTTGATCCCAACAAGTAGCTTGAGCTTATAGTCTTCCGTTTGATCATTGAGCTGTAACCCCCCATAGTTTTGATCTTGCAATGCTGCAACGGAATCTGCCAAATCTCTCACTCCAGATAAGCCCGCCGGCCGTCGCGTCGGCTGCATCCTCTGGCGCACCGACGGCGGCGAAGCCTCTGCCGACAGAACCAAACGCCGGGACATACGAAGAAGGAAGAGGCGAAGTAGGGTTATTTGCAAACCCTAGCTCCGGCGCCGAGCCCCCGGGCCTGAGCCTGGAGCTCGGGACGCCGGCGCGTGCGGACGCCGGCAGCCACAGCCACCTGCAGCCGCAGGGATGCGCGTTCAAGCGCTCGGTCAGGGCGTCCGTGCCGGGCTCGAAGAAAAGCGTCCGGGCGCCGCGGATGCGGTGGACCACCGCCCTCCACGCCCGCTTCGTACACGCCGTCGAGCTCCTCGGCGGCCACGAGAGTAAGCTAGCATATATCACTATGCGCCGTACTGCCATGGCTTTTTTTTTGTGATCTGCGTATGCATAGCCACATTTTCCTTCCCTTTTGCCTAAGTTGCTTAATACATATATGCTCAATTCTCACGACCTGTTGGCAATCTGCTTTTGTGGCGGCCGTGCCCGGTTGCCGGCAGGAGCGACGCCGAAGTCGGTGCTGGAGCTCATGAACTTCAAGGATCTGACTCTGGCGCATGTCAAGAGCCACCTTCAGGTACGTATAAAAAGAAAGAAAAATAAGGGGGATAGAGAGAAGCTACCGCCATGCAAGAAGGAAAAAAAAACATGGTGAATATTGCGCATGATGGCTTCTTTTTGTTCTTTCACCACTTTTATCGGTGTTCTTATTGGTAACTACAAATGTACTTTGTCTCTGGTGAATCCTGGTCAAGTACTAGGTGACAAACAAACGGCGTCTAGCTATAGCCAGGACAAGAAGCCAGATATATATTCTTTCACCCCCTTCGCACATATATGTAACGACACAATTAAGCTAGCTAGATCATCATGTAACACAAACACCTAATTAGTCGGTTAATTTCCTGGCCTTGATTTGCAGATGTATAGGACAGTGAAGGGCACAGACAGATCGTCGTCGCACATCACCGCAGGTATATCTATAGCTTTCCCAAAGACATTCTCCATTGTAAAGTACCAGCAGATTGACGCCCGTGTCGCGCGAAGCTCAGACGGCCGTCCTATTTCATGCCGTACAGTGAATGATCGATTGATCGATCATTGCGCGCGTTTGCAGGCGAGGCGCAGCTGCTGCAGCAGCAGAGGACGGCGACAGGGATGGAGGTGGCGTTGGAGGCAGGAGAAGGAGGCTGCGGTGGTGGTGGGGTGGTACCGATACCATGTGACGACATGGCTGGGATCTGCAGCTCGCCTGCCGCGGCCTCTGCGCCGCCTGTCGCGGCGACTACTTCCGCTGCTTATCTCCTCTGCGCGTCAACAGCAACTGCTCCACTGGCAGTAGTACCATCACCTCCTCCACCCATTCTCCCGAGGTCTGTCCGCGTCAACTTCATACCTTTAATCTGTCCATCCCTTTTATCCGTGGGCTTTACATGACATTTTTCTGCTGCTAAACTTGCTTGCCGATTGTATATATGTAGGGTGAAACTATATGAAATACTATTTACAAGTTGCCATGCATATACATACACATCTGGATTTTTAAATAGGATATGTTTGCTTACAAGTAAACTACTAGTAAACTTCAAGTTTATTTGGTTCTCTTTTATGCATATGTATGCACATAAAGACGAGGTTTCATCCGAGTTAACATTGATCTGCATGCTTTGCTTTGCACTTCAAGTGCAAAAATTTCAAAAGCAACGTGCACAAATATGCACCTTTCTTCACAAATTTGTTGGTTTCATTTCCATATATACGCGTTGAAAGGTTATTTGCGCTTGTTGCACGTGTTTGATCACAGTATAGCAGCTATGCATATAACTTTGTCTACTCTTGGGCCGACTAGAATTTTTTTCATCCTTTTACAATGTCCAATCTATATAGCTGCTGGCAAGAGGAAAAGGACATCAGGTGCATGAAATGTGCTTATATAATTGGGTATTTTCTGCACAAATCACAGCAACTGCCCCCTTTAAAAAAATCACGACAACATTTCTATTGCTATTTGTAGAAACAGATCGAAGGGGCACCCAGCAGATTAGCAACTGACCTGATAAAACATGAGTAGAATGCTTTGTTTTCTAGTAGTTTAGGCATCTGGAGCGTAAACCCGCCAATGCATAAATCTCAACTTAGTATCAGAACAAAATGGATTAATTGAGTTCAAAACATACTTATATACGGTGTTTGAATGATGATATATGCGACCCTGACTATATGTGGGCTGTCATTAATCTACTTTGTATATTGATTTGGTTGAACCTAAGACACGAGGGATATTTCGGTTGCACTTTTCTAATACTAACACAAACTGCTGGAGTATTAGCCTACCATTAAGTTGACCAACTAAGTCTAAATATAAATAATCATGGTTTACCGTACGTGCTCTAGCTGTAGCTAACAAAACCTACTTAGTATTATGCACTGCACACCGTAGAGCATTGTCTTACAAGAGCTAGCTGTGCAGATCTTAAAGCATATGAGATATATAACTAATACTAGGTGCAAACTAATTCCGCAATTGCCAGTTGATTGCCTTGAGGTAGCTTTCATTCTGGAAGAATATTGAAGCATTTACCTAATGGTTTTGGCACCAACAAAAACAGGCCAAGTGTAGGGGGAAAAAAATCAAAACCATTAACCAGCAACGCTCCATACCTTTCTAGAACAGCCATAAAACCCATCAAAATTCCTGGAATAAATTAGTAATTCTTTGAACAAAATAACTGCCCCTCTATCTCCCCCATTTTCCGTAAGGCTGTCTTGCTCTTCTTCAGTTCTTCCACTCCCCCTTTCTGATAAATTTCATAGTAGCGCAGGCTCCACTGAGCGACAACCAGTGTTTTCGCTGTAGCGCATATGTTCCCTGCCGACCTCTTGCCCGTGTCGTCACGTTCCCATGCAAGCTGCTTCTGCTTGTCCGCGTCCAAATGCATCACCCGCACTCATAACGCCAGCTCTGTGCTGACCTGCTCGCTAGCTCCTTCTCCTGTCTCTCTCTCTCTCTCGCTTCTGGTCATATGCGATCATGATTTATCGATCCATCGCATGCATGATGAAGCTGAATGGAACGGACTCCAGAGACAGAGACATGTTTCTCGAGGCACGAAGCTGTGGATCGATAGCATAACGGTTGACGACAGGAAATCGAAATGAAAAGCTAAATAAAAAGCTAAAAATTACGGGACACAGGAAACCAATCGATATATGCATGACAGATACATCCTTTGTTGCAATAGTGCTGGGGTTCTGAGTTCTGATCAATTGGTGTCATGCATGCAAAAATGGATCGGCTAAGTCAGTATTCCAGGTCGTCCGTGCCTCGGTGCTGCTCATCTGTGTGTAGTGTAGGGACAAATGAAGGCATGCATGTTCCCATATACAACGCAACGCCCCAAGGACGTGGCTGTACGCGATCACAGTTCACACATCAAACAGTGAGCAAGGCAACAGAGAAATACGGAAGAGCGTTAGCGCATGTCTGCAGTGATAAAGCATGCACGTGGAAGGGCTCTTACTTATACGTTGCAGGGATGGGTTAAACGTACACGCTACAACTCCATGTATAGTTTTCCCCTTAGGTCCATGTAGATGCTAATTAATAACCTCTGCATAAATATAGATATGGGAGATATTTATGCATGCTGTACATTATGATCTGTGTGAAACTACATATATACTCTATCCTGCGTCTCTGACCATGGATTAAATGATTGGAGTAACGGTTAATTACATTTATTTTAACAAGGTTATACCGCATGATCTGTAATAAGAACTCTCTTAATTTCTTGAGCACAGGACTGACCATGCACCAGTACTGGAAAAAGGTGTTGCGACTATTGACTCATTGCACCGGTGTCAGAAACATAATTATTCACCAGTGTTTCAAGATGCTCAGGTACACATCTATGTGTGAGATCACAGCCATAAATGAAAAGCCACATGTGACCTAGCACTTCTGTTGGACTTTGGGCTAGCAGGAGGCCATGAAACAGTACTACTAATAATCACAAATAATATGATCTGCTCGTATATGTACATAGAGAAATACAGTACGATATATAGCATTCCTCTATGAAAAGATGAAAAATCACAGATTGTAATTACATTCATGTTATCATGTACATAATCCTTCGGAAGAAAAATAATTCATGCATGTATATTGTCATGTGCATATTCCTTCAGAATAAAAAAAAAATTCATTCGTGTATATAATCGTCATTTGCATTGTATCATGAATAGGCGGCTCAAGAACAGGTAACCGGTCACCTGCTAGTGGGGGTACATGCGAGTGTTGAGGCGATGGCTACCAAGTGTTCGAGCCCTGCAAGCTCGTCTCCATCTCTAGCAAGTTCGGAGCTGCTTCCGGCCGACACGTATGCACCGAACCTGGAGATCTCCCTCGGGAGGCAGGGTTGGAACATGGAGCATCCAGAAGAACTGAGCCTAAAATACCTGTGAAAAAGGATTTTTTTTCTCCTTTTCTTTTGGGTTTCACTCAACTAACCATTGATCAATCGTTGTGACGACTGGATCAATATATTCAGGAAGTGCATGGGTTTGACGTTTGGCCTGAAATCAAGTGGGTTGCCCAACTAGCCTGTGAGTGGTTTGATATTTTGTGTTAAATGTTTCGGTTTATATGTTAGATGTTTCGATTTCTGACTCATATTTTAGGTATGGCATGATTTCACATACTTGTCTGGTATGGTTTTCACACTTAGCATGTTTTACACTTGTCTCCTGACCTGACTGGCATGGCCTATAATGTAACATTTGGTTTTTCATTCCATTCATAGCGTGATTGCCCCAAATATTCCACGTTCTCATGTTATCATTGCGGTGCCGCTCCTGAGCCATTGCCTCCACAGCTTCCGCCACGTCGCCCCTGGAATATGATCCTGTCTCTATGATCTCTCCCAGGAGCTACGCAATCTGTAGTTTCAGTCTTGCCGCCGATCATCCGATCAACTACCAATTAGAGTTTTCTCCGGTCATCTTCAAATTGAGTTTTCTTTACTTTTTTCGATCATAAGTCGGTTTACGTCACCCTGCCGACCAGTCAACATTCCTCAGCTTCGGACTTCACCGCCTTAGCTTTGCCCTCTCCGGCACCTCCTCTCCTCCGATGACGTCGTGGCGTGACGTGGCGCACTCGTCGACATGGACCTCCCTTCGTGGCCTTCCGAGCGCTTTGTCTACCGTTGTTATCACGCTAGATCATCATCGTCGGCCCATCTTTTGTGAACACGAGCCATCACACCACCGAGAGCCTACACTTGTGGTCATATCATCAACATGGCTCACTCCTCCACAGCTACGACCATAGTCACCCCGCTCTCGGCTACCTCGGTAACAAAAGGTTGCCTACTTCTGTTTTCACCGAGTTCCAGTCCAGTTTAAACGTCCACTGCACCGACGCTCTAACTACAGGGGGAGTGTTAGACGTCTCGGTTTACATGTTAAATGCCTTGGTTCCTGACCCATACTTAAGGTATGGCATAGTTTCACACATCTGTCTTACATGGTTTCATATTTGTTCCCTCACCTGCTTGATATAATCTATATATATAACCTTTGGTTCTTTATTCTATTCATAATATAACTGCTCTAAATATTCTACACTCTCATTTTGAAAACATATGAGGTAATTACATTCATGTGTGTGTGAAAGCCTGAAAGGCAAGGACCGGATTTGATGTATATACACAGGAAGAAGTTTTATCCTGCATCATATCGCGTTAATTAACTGATGTGGAAATAAAAGGAGATCTAGAAACCTTCCGGTTGGGTTGAGTCCGTCTCTCGTGACTGACGGGACTGAAGAGGCGAGAGCTCGCGGCGGGCGGCAGAGCCTGCCGTCTGGGACCGGCCGCCGGAGGAGTCCGCACGCCGTGGAGAAGCCGTTGAGAGAGAGAACAGCGAGGGAGCCCCGAAGCAGATAACCGTGGGACCAACACCGCCTGCGCGTGCCGGGGCGTCGGTTCGCGCGAGCTCACTCGCACCGGGGTTTCCACGAACAACGCCGTGATTCGTGCATGCGTCCAGTGCTTTTTCACGAGATTGGATGGCGCGGATTCCGCTTGGCCCGGCCAGGTTGATTTGGCCGGCCCATCGAGGCCCGGCATGAGGAACGTCTTTTCATCCCCGGCCTGATTCTATCAAAATCCCATATTTGTTACGATGGCCCGTACAAGCCTGCAAGGCTTATCCACTTGTCCTGCCTTATTGTGTGGTTGTGGTGGTGTAGCCCATCCGAAGCCCATCTCTTTACCTAGAATAGTCGAGGGTATGGTATATGCTCTGATGAAATTAATTTTTTTTATTTTTAAGAAGATTTTTTTTATCATTGAGAATGTTGTGCTATGATGGAATTATTTTTTATTTTAAGAAGATTTTTTTCATTGAGAAAGCTCGGGATCTCTTTGCCCTGTTCATGATCTGCAAGAAACCATGATTTGTATCACAGGCCCCCAAATCATTTTTAATCTCTCTTGAGAGTATACTTGTTGCATATGGGGAAGTTCTTTTTGTGTGTAATTGCTTTAAGATTTCAACATGCATTTTGGAAATTACTGCTCCATACTTCTTCCATGTGTTGTTCTTGAGGGGATCTGTTCTACAGGACATGTAATTGTTTTGCACTTTGATCCAAGAATCCCTTAGATCTGTAAAGAAATTGGTGTAGATCTGTAGAATTGGAAATTAGCTGTAGGATTTTCTTTTCGCTGTGTTCATGTGCTTATGGAGACGATGATTTGTATTAGAGGATGTTTCTAAGGATGAGCAAGAGCTTTCCCTGTGTTGCAAAAGAATTGATTTGTCATTTTGATCCAAAACACTTATCATCTATTTGTGTCTATGATTTTTTAGGGGAGGGTCCAAGTAACCTAATTCCTGGTCAAAATGAAAAGATGGTGCCTATCTGATGCTTTAGAATATGTTCCCAAAGAATAAGAGCATCTTATCTGAAATATTCCAAGGCTTGCTCTTATTGGGGCAAATAATGAAGAACTTATGCCAGAGGTTGTTTCTGAGGGTAGATCTCATCTACTTGTGATTAAACCTTGCATGTCAGTCTGATACCAAACACTATAGATTTGAGATTAAGAGTAAGACAACGTGTCTGATACGTGATCTGCAGATCTTTTGGAAAGGAAAATGTAGCACCCTGAAAATAGGAAGGATGACAGCACTTCAAAAAACCTTTATCTCTATCTCTCTCTCCAATCTCTACTGATTTATTTCTCTCTCTCTCCCCCTGTGTCTCTCACTTCTCTCTCTTAGGTGGCAGGCAGCGGACGCAGGCTGGGCGGCGCTCGACGCGCATGGCGCAGGTGGCTGTAAGGCGCGGTAGTGGCGGCGACCGTTGCAGGTGTGGCGCAAGCGACAATGACCAATGTAGGCGCGGCGGTGGTGGCGGCATAGCGCAGGCGACACCAGTGGTGGCATAGCGTAGGCGACGGCATGGCTGTGGTGATTCGGCGCAGCAGCCGGCCGAGGCGGCTTGGCCGTAGGGCACGGGTAGATGTGGTGGTGGCGACATAGGCGACGGTGGTGCCGGCAGCACGGTGCAGTGGCTGGCGTGGCGCGTGGTGCCTGGCATAGGCGGAGGCGGTCGTGGAGGTGCGATGGCGGCCGGAGGTGGCGTGGCATGGGCGATAGTCAGTGGCTGGTGTTCAGCGGTAGCCTATGGCCGGCGGTTGTGGCCGGCCGTTACACAGAGCCGTCATGGTTCGGCTGGACAAGGGTGTGGCCTAATCGCGTGTTCGAGCCGGGTTTTCAATGGGTCGTGCAACAAACGTTAATTGGCACGGCTGAATGATAATTCGCACGACTGAACGACGTTTTGCACAACATTTTGAGGAATCATGCAGCGGGTCGTGGTTCGCATGACCGAACAGCAAGTCGCATAGCCGAACGGTGATTCGCATGGTGAAGGTTTAGCAAACATGAATTCTTCTGACCAATGGCATTCTGTCCATTCTTTTCACAAGATTATCTCAACTTGGATATAATCCATCACTGTTCCATCTTGTAGGTTCGCACGTAGCCGTAGAGGGGACATTTGGGCAATTGCGCACCTTCGATTCCTCGTGCAGCGTGTTCATCAAGCGTATTTAAGGCAAGTACCTTGCAGCTGTAATTTTTTTCGTGTCACATACCACATGTTTCCAAATTACCTGTCACTTTTGCCATTGAGTACAATTATCATATCACTCATGCTTGCCTAACTATTATCATATCACTAAAGTTTACTCGGTTATTATCATATCACTCATGCTGTCTGGTTATTATGACATTATTAATGTTTACCTGGTTATTATCATACTACTAATACTTGCCTAGATTTAGACTTGTAATATTGTATTCATACTATGATTTTCTAGGTTATGTGGTTTCATATGCTTTTATGTTTATTAGAATACTCAGTTATTAAGGTTTAGAATTCTTGCTTAAATCATTAATGGGGGTGGCGGATGAACATGTTGCAGACTTAGGTTTAAAACACTAGCAATCTTTTAATATCAAAGCTTCTATGTTTTATCTTTCTGATATCATGATGTACTGTTGGTATAATTTTTTATGTGAGTCATGGTCGGTATATATTTATAATTGCTAATTTGACTAATAATCACTTATCACGTAATAAAACTTAGTTGATTGTCAACCCTTATGTGAGCTATGTTATAAAATCTCTTTAGACTAACTCCTAAGCCGTTATCGCTATATTACCATTTCACATCACCATCTATCAAGATCTAGTGTTTCTTCATTTCAAAACCTTTAACGAATCCTTTCACTTATTATAGCCTTATCTTTGCTATCCCTTAGTTTTCTCAAATTCTTTTTATCTAATCTACCTTTAATGTAATTGTTGTGGAAATGGCCTCCACCTTAGGCACATTCGGCCTGACTATTTAAACAGTGTTGAATGACTAAATGAGTCAGGTCCAGGAGACCCATCTGAGTATGTAAAAAGACAAAAATATCCTGAGGCGGAACATGATACCTAGGGGTAATATTGAAACCCAGAAATGACGGCAATATAAATAGTCTCCCCTGGGCAATCCCAAGGCAGAGACTACCTTCGATCCAACAATTCTCCCCAATTTTCTCTATTCACTGTTTGGTCTTGTAACCACAACAGTAATATTACCTTATCACCATATTGTCATTTCACATCGCCCCTATCGGGTATTAGGCCTTCCATTTCCAATCTTGGCAACTCCTTTTCACTTCCCATAGCCTTACCTTAGCCTTTCTTTTGTTTCCTTAAATTCATACCATATAACATATTAACAATATAATAGTATCTGGATTAGGGTTATCCACATATAGAGAAGATTTTCATCCACCTGGTAACGTATGAGGGGCCGTACTTAGGATATTATACCCCGTGTATGGTTATATAGCCGAGGATAGTGTTGTGCCTGACTACTCTTGTATAATTGGGTATGTGGGAAGAAATCACTGGTGTCATTGCCACAACTTGCTATATCATAATTGTCGTTGCCATAACTTGCTATATCATGATTGCCATTGTCGTAACTTACTATATCACAATTGCTATTGCTATAACTTGCTATATCGCGATTACCATTGCCATAACTTACTATATCACATATATCATTGTCTTAACTTGCTAAATAATAAATATTCTTATTCCCATAGTTCTTGTTACCTCTATCTCCGATCAGTATGAGAGGTTCTAATATCCTAATTTTATTTCAATTAATCTATATCAATTACTTGCTTGCATTACTTGCCCTTTATTCACCAAGGTATGATTATTGTTCGGTACTTGTTGAGATTTTCAAATCTCACGTTTGCTTTTTCCATTATTAGGATAAAGGCCAGTGGAGTGATAGCAACATGCATGGGTGGGAGCACTCGAGTTTTTAGCACCGTGACTCATCCTTTTAATTCTTTATTTGGTTGGAAGTGAACCAGTCTCACGTTTCAAACTTTTATTTCAGTTACCGCTGGTCTTCTAATGCAACATTCTTAAAGTTTTATTTTCCTTACAATTTCTATTTTGGCTTTTATTATTTGCTATTTATTTTGGTGATGACGTTTAATAGTAGTATCTCATATTGGTATGTGAGGTGCTACAGAAAACTACCCATCTTTTTGTCGAAACATGTTGGAGTGTTTTTATTTTCATTTTTTTGGGAAATGAAGATTTGCTCAGGGGCTATTTCTGAGGAAGGTTTCTCTTCCCTACTGCTGAAAGTATCTCAGGCCAGACTGATACCATAAATATAGAACACAAACTTAGCTTTCCATGGGCACTGAATCCATAACATACAAGCTATTTGCACAGTTTACTCTTGTCAAATCTGTTTTCAAGGTTTCTTGTCTATCTTTTGTTAAGAGAAACTGCACATAGGCCCTGCTTACTTATTTTGCCTTGACATCCTTTTTTTAATCTGTCAAAATTGGTTTACCTGCTTGGGAAATGATGAATAATTCATCTCAGATGCCCTATATGGATCTTTTTTTTCAGAATGGTGAAAAATTGCACGTCAGTCTGATCCCAGAAATGCGTTTAAGCTCAGTTTTTGTCAAGTTTGGTTTTAGAGAAGATGAAGCTGCAAGCGTTAATATATGTATATGTATAATCATCATTTGAGAAATATATGTATAAGATATTCCGTTGTAACGCACGGGTACTCAGTTAGTTATTGTAATTTTGCACTACACAGTATAATTCCTTCAAAAAAATTAAAATATTCTTGTGTTGTAAACCGAGCCTAACATTTGCACTAATTTAGTTTACATGAATTTCACGCCTTCTAGACAGCCTTCAGTCCAACAGAACAAGCGTCCTTACGCAAGAACGTAAGGTTGCACTGAAGAGTCAGATCTAGGAGCCTGTAGACTGTAGTGATGGAAACAGCAGAACAGCCATTGATATATTTGCCGTAGTCGTCGCCATCGAGAGCCCACGGTAACACCACGACTGCACCCACAGGCTGCTCGCTGGGCTTGAAACCGCCTACTCTACCACTGCCACCCGCCTATCAAGAAGAAGCGCGTGTTTCAGATAACTGCCGACTTTTCTCCTAGCCTCCTGTCAGGCCGCGGCCTGTGGGCGCTTTCTCTGCAAAATGCAAGGCCACAAGGACATTGAGATGGCACAGCTTCAATCCTGTGTGCCAAGCATGAAGTATCCCTAGATTCCTACCAACTCCATGAATTATTCTAGGTCCCAGCACGAGTCAGTATCTGTGCGAGCACCTCTATAAAAAGTGCCTCACTCGTGTTACGAACCCTCTCCAGATCTCTTTGTTCCGTCTTCGCATTCACCTTGTTACTGTCCCAGCTCGTCTTGATTGTTCTTTTCTTGCAAGTTGTGATCGACGATACATGTCGAGCCTGATAGATATTTGGACGGTGGAACGGGAGAGGATTCGGATCAGGAGCGTGCAGGCGTTCAGGCCGGTGACTTCGCTGGGCTCAAGCGCTCATGTAACTCGATCTGATGGTCATGGTAGTACCACTACGCCGTGTGATGAAACGGCTGACGGTGTCATGGCTTTGGCTGCCAAGAATCAGGTCGCGAGTGCTAGCTCGCCGGAGTTCGTCCAAGAAGATGCCTTCTTATCCATCCTAATTGATTGTTTCGGCCAGTAGATTTAGTTGAATACTTAAAAGGATATGTATACCTAATTATTCTAGCTAGATGTATACGAGTATCTTGTGTGATTTTTGCAATCTACTGAAACATCAAAGTCTGTGGCTTCTGAAAGTCTCTGATACAGAAAATCATGCCTTCAATCAAGTTCGTTTTCATGTACATGATCGCGACGATCTATCCAAGTGGAAGGGGAGCTGTACTTCATTACCACCACTCGGCTAAACCAGATATTTTCATGTAAGATGCTTTTCACATCTCTCTGCACAGAGATATTTTGCTTCAATTCCAAACTCTCAGAAAAGATATCTGCTTTCCTTTCCCGATATGACACCCGGAAGGAGATATTTACCAAGAGTAGCGTGTTCATGAACTTCACCAGTTCATAGTACGTAATTACTACTGCTAGACTCTACACTTAGTTCTGCTGGTCTTTGGCAAGGGCAATCCATTTCACTAATTGTGTCAGTAGATCTCTGTATGCGCCTTGACGACAGTTACAACTGATGGCTCAATACCTGTGCATGCATGGAGCCCATGTAGCCACAAAAGCGCACGAAATTGTTTAGAACGCGAAGGACTTGCTGCTCTTTTGGTTTTGCGCATACCAATACGGCGATACCATGGATGCCGTTCTTCAAAGCTGCCGCGGTTTAGGGCTTTAGGCGCACCGTTTTTTCCTGAACAGCCGCATAGCAGATTAGCAGACCTTACCTGCACCTCACAATTAGTCCAGCAACAACGTCCCGGAGCGCGCGCGTACACGTAACTACGTAGAATCAAATATGCTCTTAGCCCCGTTGGTGCCGCGAAACGATAAGACAGATGCATGTTTTGCTCATTTAGGCTTCAGGTTCTTCCAAAGTTAGAATAAATTAGATAATTTTTTTAAATAATTATCCAATTTATTTTTGACTTTTCAAGCTTAAAATAGATTTTTCGACATCTTCATCATTCACTACTATCTTTAAAAAAAATATAGACAAAAATCGTCGACCGTGATACAAAAAAAAAAAAGCCCGCAAAGACGGAGCGGAGGGCGATGGACTCCGGCAGTTGCATCCCAAAGCGCGCGGCATCTCCGGATCCGCACGCGGAATCGGAAGAAATATCCTCCGCCCGGCGCGGTTTGGTTACCGGTATATCCTTCTCGCGGGCGGATTCCTCATCAACCACCGCACGGCCTCCCCCTAAAACGGACAAAGCCGATAAGAGGTGGCCGCGCGGCCGCCACATGGCGCCGAAACCGCTTACCTTTCGTCGACCGTTCGGCTCCGCGCGCATAACGCGCACGTAGTTTCTTCCCCCTTTCCCACTCCCAGAGTCCGTGGATGGAGCAAGTGGTGCCTTCGGACGCGTATAAGTAGAGCCCATCGCCGCGAGGCTAACAAAGCAACCACTGAAGTGGAGAAGAGCTAGCTCAAGAACATTCTTTCGAGTGTGTAGAGCGAGGGGAGCTGAGACCTAAGAGCGTGTAGAGGAATAATGGCTGGGTTGGTCGGTGTTTGGCTTGGGGAGTTCGCCAAGTTTGGCCGGGAGGCGGCGCCGGCGGCCAACGCCGAAGTCGGCCGTCGCCACCAGAGCGATGGCATGCTCGAAGAGGAGAGCGGGAAGAAGGGTGGTGTCCAAGAGAGGAGGAGGAGAAACAGCGGCGTCCTCTCCGACTCCGAGGCCATGGTGTGCGTGCTGATGGACCGCTTCGCCCCTGCGTGACATGCCGGAGATCGAGCTGGTGTTAGTACGTACATACCGGGGTAGGAGCGCGGCACATGGAAAGTGTATAGTGTGTAGTAATACTGTGGCCAGTTGTATCAACTGTATCATGTCATATATGAATTATGATGTCCTTGAAATGAATTCTTTGGTCGATATTCCGGTCGGTTCTGACTTTGGAGTCCCTCTCTCCTTTTCTTTTCGAGCATTGGGAGATATCAGATACCTTTGCTACTGTGATTCTGCCCTTCTTCCGTCTTGGGAAAATCGGAAAATTTTGCTGTTCTTCCACCATTTCTTGGGAGCTGTTATTGATAGTTGCCTGTCATGTGATTACTCGAATCCAATTAACTCGGAATTACTCGGCACTTACAACAAGCCAAATCTATTTAGACTGTTGACGAAGAGCAATGGCAGTGTCCCACGAGCTGAGCCCGAGGTAAATTACTACATCAGTTGTTTTTTTAGAGGAATTTCTAGATTCTATTAACTCGTGGACACAGCTGAATCACTGGTCACCATATCAGATACAAAGTTTGGACTGCCATCGAACAAGAGATCGGCATCCACATTCCAACCAACACTCATACAATTGAGAGACTTAAGAAGTGCAACACCAGCAGATTCTTTAGTTCCATGAGCAAAGAACCCACCGAGAAGAAATCATACTCTGTACCTTCAATGACAAATTTTAGCAGAGGAGCGTCAGTTTGAACAGCAATCGTACCGATTCCTTTCTCCATTGCCATCTTGACGCCTCGCGTGCAACCTTCCAACTCAGCTTGGAGAGGATTAAGAAGGTGCGTCATACGCCCAGCTCCCGACGCGATCACCTCTCCTGTATGATCCCTGATGACGAAGCCCCATCCTCCCAGGGGCGGAGCCAGAAATTAGATATAGGGGGGCAATATGGATAACAAGTAGAGTAGAATCATGCCGGATTTACTGATCCAATAGTCACATATCAGAGTAATATGTTTCGCAAATTATAATGCAAAAAAAATTACATCTCTATTAACTTAAACTTAGCTCTACGACTACCAGTAAGATCATATGCCTTAATAATATCATTATTACTAATCTTTGTGGCCAATTCCTTTTCAATATAAATTACCAAACAATCTCGTAGAAATCCATCTCCCATTGTACTTCGAAGTCGCGTTTTCGCAAGTTTCATAGCTGAAAAATATCTCTCGGTAGTTGCAGCGACAGCCGGAGCACCGGCCGGACACTACAGCACAGACATTGTCAAGATCCTGGCCGGCGAGATGGAGCTGCCGCCCACGCCGGTGGAGTTCTCGCCGTCGGCCCGTCCGGCCGTTCCCATGATCATCGCAACGCGAATATGAAACGTCACTGCGTCAGTCAGTCCTCAACTAGACAACTACTAGGCCTAATAGTAATTGGGCTGCATAACTAAGTATATATGACTAATGACTGTGTACATCCTCTTGCTGCGATTTATGACTTTAGTTCTGATTTATTAGTTTAGTATATAGTAATTATTGAGAGAAACCAAGAATCATTGAAAAGGAAAAAAACAGCGCCGACTAGCCGGATTAAACTGAAATGGAACGAGCTACCCTACCCCATACACCTCCTCCAGAGTGCTGACCCCAACATGCATGCTGTACATTAGTACATACCCTCCGACACTTGTTCACCTGGATCGAACAAACAAAGAAAGTGCATGCGTACTCTACGTCCTGGTTAATGCATCCATGGAATGAACGAGACGTGATTAGCTCAGAGCAGCCCGTTGCTCTCGTACATGATGCTCCACGAGTCCAGCGTCGGGAAGAACGGCTGCTGCTGCTGGTGGTGAAGCGCCGCGTCGTTGGACGCCACAGCCGGCGGTAGCGCGTTCCCGAACGCACCGGCCAGTAGCACGGACGCGTTGAACGTCGTCGAGAGGATGCCATCGGCTAGCGGCTCGGCCTGGACACCGGTGATCTGCCGCACCATGAGGCGGAAGTTGGCGGGATCGGTGCTGATGTAGGTGGTGCGCGCGCGCTTGGACGCCCACGACCGCCGCTTCCGGGCACGCCCGCCCGCCGGGCCCAGCTTCTGATCATGAAGGTTGGGGGGTGCCAGGCCCCCTGGCCCCCCTCTCTCCGCCCCTGCATCCTCCGTCACCTGATTCCGAGTTGAAAGCTCCATCCTTGTTTCTTTCTTGCCACCATACCATAGCTACAAACACTTTCAGCTGTAATTTCTTTTCAATGCCCAGCACCACTTTCTAGGGGTGCAAACGGTATTGGTTAATCCCAATCAATCCGGTATCTAATCCAGTTAGTACCATATATGGGAAGGTAATTTAGCATCCGGTACCGAATCCGGTTCGTACCGGATAATTGTTGTCGGATATGGTAACGAAAATGATAGAGCTAAAATCCGACCGAGTAGCATCGGTAAATGGTAAATCGGATACTATCCGACAGAATATCCGAACAAGAAAATTAGTACCCTAACTGGGTTAGCCCATCAACTATCATTGACACCAACCAGCCTAGATTTTATCAAAATTGTAACCTAATTCTAGAATCCAGCTATTGCAATAGTCGCCACCAATGCTCCCTGCTTATGTTGAACTTGCGTATGAATTTATATATGAATTTATCGCTTATGTTGAACTTGTGTTGTATCGACTATTATACTTAAGTAATCTAGATGAATTTATTGCTAGTTGATGGCTTGAAGTGATGGTGGTAAGATTCAGTGTATATTCCTTTATGTACACACATACTATCCTCTATATTATCTGTTTCAGATCTGAATCCGTTATGTATCTGTCCCGATGACACCATATTCAAAACTCCGAATAATCCGAATTCGTATTTGTATCCAGCCTAATCGTATCCAACTTTGAATCTGGGAAAAAAGTATGGGTTAGGATATGGTATGAACAATATCTGTCCGATTCCGACTCAATTGCACCTTTACCGCTTTCATTACTTCCATCACCGATTGCATGTTACCGAGATGAAGCTTGCCTTCCTCCATGTTTAGAGCCTTCCAGAGTTCCTTTACTGCCTTACACTTCAAAAAGAAATGCCTGCCATCCTCATCTAATCTTCGGACACATCAGACATCTCGTATCAAGATCCATATTGTTGTGGGGTTGCCCAATCTCTTGGGCCATTAGGATTAGCCGGTGCCTAACAGTATAGTGTGCCCTGTCTAAAAGAATATATTGATATACCCTGACCCTTTGTAATTATTGAGAGGCAGGATATAAAATTCTCATCCAACCCCATTTGTGTATATAAGCTCCCAATGGAGTATGAGGCAAGGCAACTCAATTTTACTGACTAGTTCTCCCTCTCTCTCATTACTAGTTCTCTCTAGCTCTCCTGATTTTGTATCTCCAAAGGAGAAAGGGTATACTCTATCCACTGTTGTGGCCAATGTCACAATAGTTGGTGTTGACAGTAGGGAGCACGCAAGAAGCCATGCAAGGAAGGATTGTAAGATCGAGGAGACCGACTAGAGGGGGTGAATAGGCGGTTTTAAAATTTCCTTAGCTAAAACTAATTTTATAATACGGAGGCATAAATCAATTTGGTTTAGTACAAATAAAGCCTAAATCAATTAGGTTCACCTAAGTGCACCAGCAACCTAAGTCTATATCAAAGGTTTGCAATCCTATAGTGACAAGCAATCAATTTAATTATATGAATATAAATTACTTGAATGTAAATTAAGTACAAGAGAACAAAACACAATTGACACGGTTTCTTTGTACCGTGGTATTCATAGACTTATCATCCCCTAGCCCTGTTGAGGTAAGCCTAAATAAATTGGACCAGCTCCACGAATTAAGCCAAATACTTTCAATCCATTAGTGGTAGCTCTTCCCCTCTCCGGGTAGGTGAGCTTCAATCTTCACAACACGTTGGGTCTTCTCACAATCTTCTTTGAGAAGATCACCGCGTATGACGCCTCCAACACTATCTAGAAGTCAACAACCTCCAAGACTAATAAGTTAAACCCTTTGCTTGACTCTCACCACGTGTAACGAACGAATAAACTCAAGTGGATACGAAATCCACCGGAGAGTAACTTTATGCTTCTGACGTGTAGATTTACCATTTACTTTGATGTGATCATCCATACTTAGCACATCATTCTCATTTGACTCACAAAAGTTTTTTACTATGTTGAACAATGGCTCCCGCCCATTGTCCGTCATGTCTTGCAAGCACATTTTCACATCCACAATCAAATCCATAGCTTCAATAATATCTTGATCCCTTCTTTACAAAGAAAGTGATAATTCATGTGTAATGCTCAACAAGTCTATCAAGAAATGCATGATAAACACAAATTCAAATCTCTCCATCTTTTGTATCAAACCTGCTGCTCCACCATGACCTGAAGGATATGCTGCATCTTTACATATCATCTCTAACACCGCAAGCACTGACTCCCATATTTGGTATATACGAAGTAATATTTTAAGATATGAGCCCCATTTAGTATTTCCAGGTCTAACTAGGCTAGTTGCATTATTCAAGCATGTTCCTGTTGAAAGCACACCATTCTCCAATTTCTCCAATAAGACTTCCTAATGTTTTTTCATCAAAGCATACTTTCTTTTGCAAAATGCACCCATAGTGGTCACTATCCAGGCAACATAGTGAAGAAATCAGCAATAGCACCGCTACAACTTACGACAATGATAACCACTAATTGCAACTAGTGGGCGAAATAATGGATATAGAAAGCATACGGAATTCTCATCCTGTATTAATATCTACAAGCCATTAAATTCCCCTATCATATTTGAAGTTCCATCATAACTCTGTCCTTGTAGCCTAGAAATAGTTAGAACAACCTTAGCAAGCACACAAACCAAAGCTTCCTTCAGTACAACAAATGTACACAAAGTGACATGCTCAATACTAATAAACCTTTTCATGATCTTCCGTTCTTTATTTACAAACCTACATAGTATAAATTTTACAAAGTTAAAACAAAACCACAATGCACAAATCATAAATGAAACGACTAAAAAACATTATATACACAACTAACCTCACAATCATGGACATCTACTCCTTTATTGATGAATCACAGGAATCATCAAAAAGCACTGCGAAGTTCCTATCTCCAATCTTATTCTTAATCATCTGTGTGACCTCCTATGCACAATGTTTCACGAGTTCCTTCTGTATATCCAGACAAAGCATCAAACAATTCACACCACCCTCAAATTCAAAAGCCTCCTTCACATCCGTCTTTTTATCAATGTACCAGTCCACCAACTCTCTAAAATTTCCCTTATTCATGGAAGTAGAAGATTTATCGTATCCACAAAAAGCTTTACCTTGCTGAACGAGATATCTTGCACAATCTAAAGAAGTAGTCAAATGAATCTTGTATGCAATTTCGGACTCCTTGCTATAAGTATTTAATTTATGATCTACACTTGCTATCTGATTATGAAAATCTTCACAATCTAGCATTGCAATGTTGTGGACGCTAGTAGGTCCACCAACATGTTGATCGAAAGATTCCATAGCACTTCTCCAATTCACATACAAAACTTTTGTGAAGACATACCTCCCAAAGTGAGTGGGGGTGTGATGGCTTTTTAAAAAGAAAGGAATAAAAACAAAAGACGATATCCTTTTCCATACTATATTTCAGCCAATCGAACTTCTTATACCATGATTCTTGAAAGGATCTTGAAATTGAACCTTGTGTTTTCTTTGAAAAATCATGAGCAATTGGTTGAGTTGAACCCTTCAACAAATATGCTCTCCTAACTCGATCTCTAATGTCATTAGGATAATCTTCAATTGGTTTGCGACATGCTGGATCGACAATAATATCATCTGGATTAAATTCACGTCGAACCTTTTTTGCTTTAGTTCTGCTTTCTATGGTTGGAGGGTTATTGCTAGTTGCATTTGTTTGAGAAATATTTGTGCAAAATTCGCTTCTCCATTTTTGTAAATCTAAGAATAATTAAACAACAACCAATCAACCACTGATTAAACAAATTGGCTAATCAAATATTGGCTACTATCAATTAAACAACAATTTGCATCAGTGCAACAATAATAAATTGGGATTCACTCATTCACAAATCACGATCACAGGCTCACGGCCTCTGGGCGGCTGGGCCTCATGCCCTCACGTAGTCACGCTCGGGTCATGGCCTTAGTGCCTTACCACTTCACTAGTAGCGAATCCCCATGGCTACACAGCAAAATAAATTGGGGGTTCACAATTTCGCATTTCACCTCACCAGCTCACCTCGTCCTCTCCGATGCGCCCTACCGATGCACCAAACGGCTGATGCCGCCACGCGCCGCTCACCAAGCGCCAGCCCCATTCGGCCGCCACTGAGTGACCGACCACCTCCCCCTTCGCTCTGCGTCGGGCCGTCCTCTGCCTCCGGCCTTCCCCACTCCCCCTCCGCGTTGGGCCACCGATCGCCTCCCCCACTGCTCCATGTCAGGTCACCCTCCGCACCAGGCCACTGATCGCCTCCGGCCTCCCCCTCCGCGTCGGGCCATCGGCCGCCTCCGACCTCCCCCTCCGCGTCGAGTAGCCAACCGCCTCCACCTCCCCCTTTGCCGTGCCGGGCTACCAACTCGACGGTGATAGTGAGTCTCTCTGACTCGGGCGCTCGGCCTCTCCTCTCCATGACCTTATCTACTGTTTAGGCGTTCTGTTGTTCATCTTCCTCGTAACCTTATTTATTGTTCATCTGTTGTTTTGTTGTCCTTGGGATTTTGGGCCAGGATTCACCACTGATTTGGGCCGGCTGGGGCACTGGGCCTTAAGATGTTGACTGGGCCTCATGCTTTCTTCAATCTTCAACTCCGACTCTGACCCTTCTTCAACCTTCGAGCCGGCCGGGTCTTCTTCAACCTACAGTGGGAGGAGGGGGTGCTCGAGCACCCACAAGCACATACAGTGAATTCACCCCGCCTTTGTTAGCGATGAGCAAGAAGAATGAGAATGAGTACTCATGTTTCTTACTCTGTTTTGGGCTAGCTATAGTAAAAGCACATTTTTTTGTGGCTTTTGGCTTCGGCTACTTTGGAAGTCGAAACAAACAGGCCAGCTTCTCCAAACAGCTTTCCGAGTTCAAAACCGTGTACACCGTCCGTATTGGTGCTTTCATCGTTCGTTGCCGTTTCAAAAAATACAAACAAAAATAATCAACTATAAATAAAAACAATTAATTGCAACTAAAAAACAGAGTCCTACAACGGGCTGTTTTAGGATGATTCTTTTGGAAGGACAGCCGGTTTTGATTTCGGCCTAATTTATTCAGGCTACTAAGACACGAGCCCACAGCCCATCTGAGACCGAAAAGAACTCCACTATCGAAAGCCAGGGGCAGAAGGGGGCAGCACCCGCTCTGCTCTGCTGCTCCACTCCAGTAGCTCTTCCCACTTCTCTCGCAAGTCGAAACCTTCGGACCGACAGCGACGATCCAGCGATGGACTTCGCCCTCGTCGACGGCGAATCCTTCTCGCCTTCCTGCTCCACGCTCTTCATGGTTTGGACGCCAATCTCGGCTGAAATCTAGTTTTTGGTATCTCGTTCTGGTTCCTGAACCGCTGGTGATCCGCTTCCTCGGCCGCAGCCCGCGCTCTCGATCGGAAACGTGGGGCAGCTCGCCGTCGACCTGCTGGTATCGTCCACGAAGGCGAGACGGGTGGCCTACCTTGACGAGCCCTCCGTGCTTCCCTGCGCCGGCAACGACCCCTTCGGCCCCGACGCCGTCGGCGACCTCGCGCTCGCGCTCGAAGGTTGGCTTCTCGATCCTGTGCTCTCCTGTGATGCGGTCGCCGACTGTTTGATGAATTGCGTATTTGCGTTAGTGGTGCTGCTCGCCAGCATGTACTGTTGGTCCTTGTTATGTGCACACCAACTGTTTGATGAAATGTGTTGCAGCGCTGCGTGTACTCTTTCTGCTCGGCATACTAACTGTTTGATGAAATGATATACCTTGATAGGGTCTAAGAGAAAAAAAATAGAACAATACAAAAAGAACATTTTTTAGAATTTACATTACTTCTAAAGATACATACACACATATGAGTAGGTCTTGTAAATTGTAATATGGTTGCACTTAGTCAGTGTGTACAATGTCGACATGAGATGCTGACTCACCTTCTTTCTCATCTTTCTTTGCAGCTTATGAATCTCCATCTCATAGGCTGGCTTTCATTCAGCAGAGATCTCCTGTTATTACAGTATGTTGATCTTAGCTCTTTTGCCGCCTGCCCAGTGCCCACATCTTGTTATGTTTTAAGAATCTGTAGTGGTAGTTAGTTTTTTTTCAATTTGCTGGTGTTAAGTATTTGTTTTATGCTGATACATGTTTCTGTGTTACCTTTTAGTAGGGAGAAGGAATCTAGATGCAACACTGATGTAACTGTATAGGAGAGTTTCTTTTGCTTTGCGCTTCTTTCAGTTACGTGCATAAAAGAATTGTGTTTTGATGTCCTATCTTGTAGTGTGCAATTTAGGAACTTATAGCTGACTGTTTTGGGGGGGGGGGGTCTATGTTCTCTTGATTATACATGACTATGTTGAAGAAAACAACATAAACTAGCAACATTGTACATTTCCAATCAAAGTTAGATAGTGACCCCTTCGGGTGCAGACTAGAGATATGATAGTGGAAGTGTGGGACCACACCCATAGATGCAATAGCAGAAATATCCTTTTTTTATGTGAAATTATGAAATTAGATTCCTTTTGGAAACATCATGTTTTATATTTTCCACACTAATATTTATCCCTCGGATATTTGTTCCTTGTGAACTAAAAGGTACATGGAACGTTTGGTATGCTAAAATGAATCACATGATTTAGAACATGCTGAAATGAATCAAATGATTTAGAACAAAGTTTGGCATTGTTATGTTGATTCATTCTACCTATTCTGTAAAAAAAAATATGTTGGGGGAAAACTCCTAATTGAAGGGATGCTTGAGGCTTTTTTGTTTACTTTATTTGGAACTGTGGTGAAGTCTTGCCATCTCAGTATTTTATGACAACTTTGATTTGTCATTACCAATACAGGGGATGATGGTTTCATTTGCAAAAAATGTTGCTAATTTCATAAGTAGTATTGGGAAGGACCATGTTGTTATTCTTTCAAGTTTAGACTCTGGCAAGAGGAGTGTAATTGATGCATCCAGGTAACTGAAATGTTTAACTGCACAAATTCTATCTTTTAGGTTTGGGTGTTTTTTCAAGATTGGAGTCATTAATCAACATTCTTTCATCATGTAGCGATATGCAATTGTATTACCTTTCAAGTTGCAGTGAGGATGGTTCTGATCCGGAATATGAGAAGTTAGGGTGGAAGAAGCTTGAGGATTATGATCCATCTCAACGATGGTGGAAGTGTCTTGCTAGCCTAGTTGAGGGTGGTGATCTTTCAGAAGATATTGCTGGTGATCCTGATGAGATGACGGCAAGTGATTACTACGCGAGCTTGCCGTTTGCAGCTCTATTCTCTGCCTGCAAGGTATCTGATTTTAATTCACTTTAAATGATTTTACCATTTGAAGGTCCTGTTATACTACTTCTTTATTTTATGATAGGCTAAAGGTTTGAAAGTTACCTGTGTACTATGCTACTGCTCAGAAGGGGACAATATGCCAGAATCTTTCCAGTTGGCTGAGGCAGTATGCAAACTTCTAGGTCAAGGCCCTGAGCAATTCCATGGTACATTTGTACATCACCTCGAGCGCTTATCCCCTTATTACTCTTGAATGAACCCACTAAAAGTATTAAAATGTATTCCTGTTTATTCATTTGTTGTCAAAGTGCCTTACTTTCCTGCTGACAATTGCTCTGATTTACAATATTCTTTTAGGAATATCAGCATTCAATATTCTTTGATCATATTAAATGGTTGGGTTTGCTGTGTTAATGAATCTTTCTGTGAATTTTCAGGAAATGGGTCAAAGGGATGGATGATTCCCTTGTCTTGGAAATCAGTTTATGGACCACCACCTGATCTGTCTATCTTCTAGACTTGAGAACTGATCTAGTAAGTCATTGCTATGTTGAGAATGACAGTCTTGCATCTGATAATCTGCAGTCATGGTGTCACTCGCTACAATTTCAAATTATCTATATCTTTTGTACATTAGCTTTGTTTATCTACAATTTGTGGCTTGAGATGATCTTTCTTGTTATAAAAAATTCTATTCTGCCTTTTCTTTTGTGCCATTGTTATCAGTTATTAGGAATTATTGCTAGGTTTTCTTTTTGAAAAAAAACACTTTATCTAGATATTGAACTTAGTGATTTTTAGCCCAAGTTAATCCTGTTATTGAAGAGTTTGGTTAGTTCTGAACCTCTGGCCAGAGTGTTATTGTTTTCCTGAAAGCACTACGTTCCAAAACAATAGAATAGTATTGGCAGAAAATGGTTAAAGTTTTTACTGATTTACCGAGGTTTGCTGGAATAGAATGGTTCTTGGCGGATTGCTAGATACCATTGACCGTGGACACAAAATCTGATATACAGTAATGCAGTATTGAGCTGCGTAAAATCGGTAATGAGTCCTAACAAACATCAACTACCTAGCAATATCCAGTAGTACAGTATGTTAACAAGCCCTTGTTGCCATTATCAATACGGTAGCTGCGGTGGTCCAATAGCACATTATTCCATGTGGCCCATGATTTTAAACAAAGCTACAGTTGGATCTAGACAGCAAGCTGCCGGTCTATAGTGCAATGTGATATGACGATATATCTTTTATTCCTTCTGCGTCACTGAAGCCTACAGGAAAAAAAAATTTAGAATGGTGATGCCAGAACTCTAGGGTAGTGTTACAGCTAATCACTCACCAATTGAAATTTCTTGACATTTTCCATGGTTGGATATCTCAGTAGAGGTTTACTACTATGCTAGTTCAATTAACTAGAGATAGCTAATTGATTGGAAAGTTTGGTTTCCTCTCCTTAGCATCCACTAGAGCTAGTGTTGCTCCTGCATTTTTGTTTTCTTGCACTAAGGTGTGTCGACCCTGCTTTCAATCACTTCTTTTCTTTTTTGCAACTTTTGGTTTGTATATAAAGTTCTTTTTTCTCACGCTTTGATAGGTGAGGTTGCTATCATGGACATTGCTGTATTTAGAATTGAGGACGTTGAATTTAACACGAGGTGGTGTACCAGAAATCTCCAGGAAGGTGAGTAGCAAGTGTTTTTGGTGTAGAACTCGAGGCATCGTGGTACTTGAACCTGGAAAGACTGGAATATTTATGTAGCTGTGGCTGCACAAAGTCAGATCTTTGTCAATTCAACCCTGATACAGGTTTTGCACCTGCAGCTTGCCATGTACTAGTCTTATCTGATTGTGGAATTCCAATCTCCAATCTGTGGTGATTCTTATCGGCAGCAACTGCCGTTTTGCACTTTGATTAGATTGATTTTGATGTGGCTGAAGAATTTGTCTTGTGTTAGTGCGCGCTGCTGCTAAAAGGTTGGACTGTCGGCAAGGCAATTGCGCAGGTGTTGCCCGGTTGCTTGCCCATTTTAGTTGGCGTCTGCCGAGCTATGGTAAATAATGATTACGTCTTTGAAGCTCTATATGCATGTCTGTGACTAGGAGCTGAGTCTCCCATGTCTTGGTCTCTGGTCGTGCTGATCGTCAAGCTGCTGAGCCCAAGGAGGAAAGTTTGCGATCGCACGAGTTAACCAATAGGAATCTAATTAGGAAGTCTCCAAAGTTAAGCAGAATTTTTGGATAATAATAACACAATGTGCAGATAACAGGATCGTCAATAACCACTTGTATTGTACTCAAGATTGTCAGGAATCAGGATCGTTTTTTGTTTTACAGGATGAGGTTATAGCATCGTACATGAAGATTACAAGTTCTGGCAGTGGCGGATCTAGAATTAAAATTTAAGAGGGGCTAATAAGACTTATTCACTAATTTATCTGAATAATTTAGCTTCAAAGTTTAAACACCTATTTAGTAAGGGCCACAACGCCGATTATGGCTTGGACTATGAATATGAATTCCAAGAGGATGAGGCTCTTCACCTGCCGATGGCTACCCACGAAGCAACCGATAAAGGCCCTCGTCTTCATCCGCCATGGTGGGTAGCTGATTCAACGCGCTCTCTCTCTCTCTGTATATATTACGAATCAATCAACGCACGCTCTCTGCCATGGTGCGTGCATGGAGTTGTGCAGGGTACGCATGCGCGGCACGGGGGTTCGCCTGAGGCAGGCCGGGTAGCCCGTCTACGGCGTCGACTACGAGGGCCACGGCAAGTCGGAGGGGCTTCAGGGCTACGTCCCCTCCTTCGACGTCCTCGTCTACAACTGCGACCGCTTCTTCTTCACCGTCGTTGGTGCTCTTGTACGGGGGGTGGGGGGAGCGGCCGGCGTAGGGGGGCCAGCTCCACCTGACCCCCGGTGGATTTGTCATTGAGCTATGGATATTCTGTATGGTACTGTTGGATTTAAATTATTGAAAAAAATTATGATAAAAGTGATCCTATAGATCATATTCGTACCATACTTATGGGCACCATGACAACTTTGACTACTCTTTGTCTACAAAGTAGCGGCTATTGGGGTGGTCACTGGTCATGCACTCATACCGTGGATGGTTTAGAAGCAATTTGTAGTATGATAGTATCCGTCTCGAGGCCTATCTTTGAGAGGACAGGAACTCGCGGGCTTGATGTTAGATTTATGCCATATGAATCCTAGGCCTATTTTCCTTTCATTTCGATCAGATAACAAAGCGACCATTCAAGCACTGTGAAAACGAAACAATTCAGACGCTTGGGCACTGTCGGTCCGATCGCTTTCGGTTCGCCCATACAGTTTCCTCTCTAAGGCCCCGCTCAAATTAGTTTTTTTTCGACTTCAGCTTCTAGCTTTAGCTTTTTTTTTCACTATTTATTACACTATCTACTAACTCAACTACAGTAAAAAAAGCTAGCTACAGTGAAATTTCACCTAAAAGCCAAAAATCATCGCTAAAACGATCACCACTTAAACTATCGCTATTAATGCATAATACGACCCATAAGTGTTGTGACAGTTTGACACAACAAAAACAATTATCTAGAATGGCATGCAACATTTATACTTCGTACAGCCACTACTAGCAGTACTAACCTTGATTCTCAGTACAACAAAAGAAGGCTTAAGGCTGCGCTCAGGGAGGTTTTTCCTCAGCGTTAGTTTTTAGCTTTTGCGTTCAAAACACTATAGTAACACTGTAGCAATTTATCACGTAGTGTTTTTTTTGTTTTTTTTTAAATTTTTGAGTTTTGTTTTTTTCCTGTATTCCTTGCATTGTCTGCTCTAGATTAGCGTGTCATTTTTATTTTTACATTTTCTACATTTAATTATGCTCAATAAGCCAAATCAGCTACAGTAAAAAATCAGTCAGCTATAGTAAAATTTCAACAAAAACCAAAAACCATCATTATTTCGAACATCCACTAAAAAAATTACAACCATAAGTAGTCCACAGCATGTACCTAGAGATAATGAAATGGGGGTAGGTCTCCTGTTAAATTAATCCCAATAATTTGCACTCCCCATTCATCTAATTAATAATAGCACATGTACTTGCCATCACCATCCATCTCTCTGGAATCTTAGCACCTGTTTACTTTTAGAAACCAAAACTAATACAAATGGCTCAGTTTCTATAAACTACTTTTATTAGTCACTACTATTAATTAGCCACTACTATGTATTTTATTATGTCACTGTTTCGTAAGTTATATGGTGGTCTAGATGTTGTGGTGTCTTTCGTTACATCGTTTTTCTTATATAATATATTACTATCTATTAGCCACTACTATTTATCAATCGTTTTTATCAACCATTACTATTCATCAGTTATAACTAAAAATTATCAATAAAAATTAATACAAACATGCCTTTAATCCATTGTAGGAGGAGCCATCATAGATGGGCAGCTTGAACAGTACGGTACATGTCTCCCTCACCTCACTAGGAGTAGCACTTAAGGCTCCGCTCGTTTCGACTTTTTTTCAGCTTCGGTTTCTAGTTTCAGCTTTTTTTCACTATTCAGTAATTCATCTTTTTCTGATTTTTTTAGATTTTTTTGGCTTTTTTATATTTTCTTTTTTTTCGTATTCCTTTGCGGGTAACATGTTTTTTCTATTTTTTTAAATTTAATTATACCCAATAAACCAACTCAGTTACAGTAAAAAAAAAGTCAGCTATAGTAAAATTTCAATAAAAAAACTAGAAACCATCGCTATTCCGAACACCTCTGAATCCCCTGATCTTGCCAGGAAGCCACAAACATCTCAAGACACCAAAAAGGTCCCTGGGAAAAAGATTGTCTCATTTTTACTAAGAAAAGAAAATCTGTTAGACCTCCATACAAGTCGATCACACGGTGAAATACTACCGGCGGTCAGAAGGTGGCCTTCTTGAGCGAGGTGACGGTCACCGACGACCCGAGCACCGAGGTGCCGACCTCGACGTCGAACGAGTCGTACCGGAGGAAGAGCTCGGTGACGAGGAGGCGTGCGATGAGCACGACGAAGTCCTTGCCGGCGCACTGCTTGTCCTGCAGCGTGGGCGATGCCGTCTCGGGCCCGTTGGACCAGACGACGTGCCGCAGCAGCCGCGCGCCGTCCTCGCCGAGGAACCTGTCCGGCACGTACGCCTCGGGCCGCGCGAAGACGCGCGCGTCCTTGGTGGCCATGGGCTGGTACCCGAACAGCATCTCCCCCTCGCGCACCTCGTACCCGTAGTCGTGGCTCTCCACCACCATGTCCCGCTTGGCCCGCCCGTACTGCATCGCCACCGGCGGCTCGATGCGCAGCGCCTCGTACACGGCTGACTTCACCAGCGGCATCTCCGCGAGCGCCTTCATCGTCACCTCGCCGCCGTTCTCGCGCACCGCGTTGCGCACCACCGTCGCCAGCCGCCCGTGCACCCGGGCGCCAGCGCGGCCCAGCCACTTCACCAGCGACGGGAACAGTATGTTCATGCCGCCGAACGAGTTGAAGCACAGGGCAAAGAGGATGTTGTGCACCGCCTCCTCGCGCGCAATGCCGAGGCGCTCGCCCTCGTCGACCACCGCCTTGGCCGCGTCCCGGAAGAAGTCGGCGAGGCGGTCGTAGTCCTTCCTGACGAGCGCCGGCGGCAGCCGGAACGAGTGGAGGAGAGCGTCCTCGACGAAGGTGGGCAGGCCGAGGTTGAGCAGCGGGCTGATCTGGAACAGCAGCCACTTGTTGATCAGCTTGGGCCCGTCGGCCCGGAGCGCGGAGGCGGCCGGGTCGCGGCCGAGGAGCGCCTGGCAGAGGAAGCCGAACGCGGCGGCGTCGTTGTAGTGGCCAAAATCGGCCTTGCCGACCCGCGCGAGCTCGTTCTCCATGAGGCCGAACAGGTCGCCGTAGACGTCGCGGAACTTGGGGATCACGTGCTGGTGCCGGTGGGAGAGGAGGTAGAAGAGGAGGGTCTTGAGCGGCGCGTGGTTGGGCTCGGCAGGGTCGAGGTAGGACAGCACACGGTATCCACCGGTCAGTTCCGTGGAGGGCATGAAGGTGCCGGTGAAGAGGTCGGTCTTGTCGACGAGCGAGGTGTCGAAGAGCACGGGGAAGGAGGCGGCGTCGAGGAGCGCCACCACGCGGGGGTCCCGCGCCACGAAGGGCCCCGGAGGCATGTTGAGCCGCAACACCGTGGAGCGGTGCGCGCGGACGCGGGACGCGAAGAAGCCGTCGCGCCCGCCGGGCCCGTAGAAGTACTCGAGCCGGTCCCGGAGCGCGCCCACCAACGGCGGGCCGTAGTCCCCCGGCACCTTCCGTAGCGGCAGCCGCCGCTTCGGTGACACCACCTCGTGCCGGTCCATGGCGGACGCGGCCGCCCTCGTCGGCCGCCGGACGCACGACGGCGCCGAGAAGGAGAGGTAGGTCACCGTGGCCATTTCTTGATCTGCGCGCGCTACACAACTTCCACGGCGCTACTTGTGGTGTGCCGTGCAGGTGGCGTTAGTCAGTAGCGGGCACGCACGTGCAGGAAAATGGGTATTGCAGTCTTGCTGCACGAGTAGTACGTTCTGGTCATAAAAAGATGGTGGATTCAGGGGTGATCGTTTTAGCGATGATTTTTGGTTTTTAGCTGAAATTTTACTGTAGCTGACTTTTTTTACTGTAGCTGATTTAGCTTTTTGGACATAATTAAATTTAAAAAAAATGTAAAAATAGAAAAAATATGCTAGCCCATTACGGACAATGCAAAGGAACACGGGAAAAAAAGAAGAATGCAAAAAAGCTCAAAATATCTAAAAAAATTCAGAAAAAGACAAATTACTGAATAGTGAAAAAAAAACTGAAGCTAGAAGCTGAAGCTGGAAAAAAGCTGAAATGAGCGGGGTCTCAATCACCATGGTGCATCTACAATGCAAGGAGCTCCTAGATAAATGCTTTGAGAAAGAGATTAGTGACATATCATTAGCGTATATGCAATAATTTATCTCTTATGTTATCTTTTATCTATCCACCTCATCAACTAATATGACTGGAGATAGATACTACGGCAGATCGTCTCCTAGAAATGACCCTCACAATAAATATAACAACATTTTCTATTTTTTTCATCACTAGACCCATAAGTTGGTCTCAACATAGTGTATTGAACTCTCTATCTCCTCCCACATGTCTCCCTCGCCAGTCTTCCCAACCACCAACATGTCATCTCTCCACCCCCCCCCCCACGCTACCGGCCTTCACCTCCCGTCCCTCAAGCCTCAACCATGCGCCATGGCCACCGTCGAAAAGCCCTGTTCTCCACTGTTGCCGCCGCCTCTCCTCTCCCTTCTCCTCCTTCCTTATTTCGCAGTGTGTCATCTCCAGATTTGACAAATAAGACCATGTTTGAGGACCATGCCACGGCCGACCTCCTTTCCTCCCTCTGACGACCACACCATCGACGACTAGATCCCGCCTCTCTCTTCCCCACCCTTCCCCACCAGCACTCCCTTCCACTCCAACAAGGCGACGACAACGCCACCGTTAGCTAGATCTAAGTGGCCGACGTTCATATTCGACCAGATTTGGACATTTGCCACTCGGATCAAAGCTGTTGACGTTCATATTCGACCAGATTTGTATACCAGATGTTTTATAGAGAGTACTAAAGGAGATAGTATTAGTAGTATTACTAGATCTCAGGCTATAATCTATTTAACTCAGGGTCCATTTCCACCCCTACCGCGAGAGCTGTGCTAACTTGCAATTTCACGCTGCTCCTACAAGCGTCTGACTAGACCGCATGCGCGGTCGGCGTTCCACTAGGAACATCATGTTGTTTAATTCCTCGGCACGACTCATGAATAGTATAATACTAGTGCTAGGTAGTAGCTGTCATGCGATCCTTTTTCTACTTTCTACACGGAAAAATCTGAGCCTGTCATAGTTGGTATTACGTACCAACTCACGCATACATTTAAGCGATGTAACGCATTTCATAGTTTGACAAAGAACTTCATATAAAAGGGATTTGCTATTGTAAAGAAAGGTCGGACAACTTCGTTGCAAACATAGGGTGGGTTTGAATGGATTTGTGGCTTACGTCTTTTCACTTTTGATATAGTAATTAGCTTTTAAATATAGTATTTTTTATAATAGAATTTACTAATCAATTATAGTACACAATGTACTGACTTCAGTTATACCGGTCAAAATCGCATACGATTGTCCCTCTCTTTGTAATTTCTCTTGCAAACAGTCGAATTCAAAAGTTATAAGCATAAGCCACAACTAAAAAGAACCCATCTAGTAGTGAACCTACTGACGAGTCAAGAGGGGCTGGCGTCCACCCTATCTCTGGCTGAAGAGTAGATACCCCCTAGCTTCCTAGCTCCGGCTAGGACGCTACCGGCCACCGCCATGCAGCTATCGGTGTAGGAATCTTGCACAAGAAGAGCTACTTGAGTCTGTTTAGTCATGCGGAGATGGACGAGAAGGCGAAGATGGAGAGTAAGCTGTCCTCGGTGGTGGTGTTCGTGGAGGGAGGCCGGAGGCGTGCAGGACGCCTGTAGCATCTGCCTGACTGCCTCGAGCCCTTTTGCAATAGCACAGCGACCTCTCCACGGTCTTCATCCACTGTTCATCTCGTAGCTGCTCAGAACTGTTCAACTGCGATGCACTGTAGTTAAGTGTACATCATCGTCAACACATGCTTTAAAAGATACAAAACAGCTTCATTACAATATAAAGGCTTAACAACCATGTCTTACAGCGGGGCAGCGGCCCTTACAATACATGTTATTTTGAACCAAACGTCAACCTCTTCGAACGCATCACCGTCTTCCTCTTCTTCTTCGAAAACTTCGAATTCTTGCGACGCGCTTTCTGTTTATGTTATTTTGCAAGTATGAGTATAACTACCGTACTCAACAAGTCACATTGGTAATCGTTAAATAATTACATGCAAAGGAATTTCAATGAACATGGGATAGTGGTTCTATTATTTTATGTGGATACAGTTTTTGCTTTTGCAAATATTTAGAGTTTAAACCGAGAAAATCAAAAGCTTTTTATCCCACAAGATTTCTCAATCCTCATGACTGAATTAAGAAAATAAGGGTTTTCGTTTGCTCAGTTCTTTATATACTCTCTACCCGATAGATTAGGCACCAACACAACCCTAGGAATCCAACTGACCAACGTCAGAAAGAGAGACCCGACTTGTGAGGATCTACCGTTGGTACAATCATACCCCCTTTCATCTCTTTTTCTTTTCTCTTGTAGAGATTCAATTGAACTGAGTAGCTACTAATTCAGGTTTGATGTGTCAATACTTGTGGTTGAGCATTCATTATGTTCTTTACTCAGCATAAGGGTCTAGTCCTTATATTATTGCCGAGGCATCGCTAGTGTCCCTCTGACACCATCCTAGCACCAACTGTGCTATCTCCATTTCATGCCTCTCACTTCCAGGATAAGGTCAAGGGACCTGGCCATCTCGTGGCATCCCGTGATTACTTATTTATCCTCTGATCCTTTTTTATAAAACCTACCGACAAGCGGCGGATCACTTAGTAGTAGTATGAAACATGAATTCCTATACTACCTGGAAGTATTATTATTACTATTATATTTTATGTTACTAGGTTTTATCGAGGTGAATATGGCTATCTAATTAACATCGGGCTTTTATCGGGTGGTAGGTTATAACTAATAACATGTCATTCTAAACAATTTTGTACATAAAATAACAATGCAAAATAGCATAATGAAGTTATGGCATAATAAATAACGAAGAGAATATGGGTTCAACATGGTCAAAAACATATGACTTGCCTTGCTGTTCAGGGATTTCAATTAACTTGTATTCTGCGGGATCTTGAGTTGGAGCTGAAACCTCTTCCTCCTGTGTCGGTGGGTTGGCGGCGTCGGAAACTAGCGCAAAACAAATAGAATTAGGCCCGCTTTCGAAGGAACGAAATTGGACCAAAAGAACGAAAATAAAACTCGAACAAAAATTTAAAATATTGGGTTTTGGGCTTTTAGGGGCTTGGTATGGGGAAACAGGCCTCGAAAATGGGTTCACGGGCTTGAAACGGTCAAAATGGATATATACATAACAGGTCTGGTGAACAGTAGTGGGTTCTAGGGTTTACTGTTCACTACGGGTGCGCACTGTTCACGGCCGAACCCGTTACTGTGCTTCTTCCCCGTTTGAATTTGCGCGGCGGCGGGAGAGCAAAGCAGGGAAGTGGCGGCTGCTGGCGGTGACTCGGTGACTTGCAATGGGTTCCGAGGTTATGTATGGGTTGCTGAAGGTGTCGGGGTTCCATTTTTGGGGTCAGTGGTGGCGGGGATTCCGGCGATCGCCAGCGGTGGCGCCATGGTTGAGCTCGGGTTTTTAATGGTGCTAAGGCGATCCGAGAGGTATCGGGACAGTAGCATAAGCTTTTGAGCATCTGTGGGGTTAGAGGAACCTCGGTGTGGTGGTGATTTGGCCGAGGAAGGTCGAGGTTAAGCTGCCCACGGTGGCCGTCCATGGTCGTGCGGCGACGCTCATGGGCACGGCAGTAGGAGCTTTGGGAACTTAAGGGATTGCTTCGAGGGTGTTCCTAGGGGCTTAAGGAAGCCACCTGCGAATGCAATTGGGATTTAATTGACTAGAGCAATGGATTGAGATTTTGAGCTTACCTCAGGCTTCCTGGTGATTGCGAGTGACGGGGCGAGCTTGGGAGCAATTCGGGGAGTATGGGGGTCACTGTGGGTGTGTGCTCTGAAACAGAGGGGGTCCTGGGGTTTATATAGCGGCGGATGGCAAGATTTACCGTGTCCTAGAACAGGCGGCAGGAGGCAGACCGGTGGGCTTTGAGAGAGCTCAAGTGGGCGCGGTTTCGCTAGAAGGGGAGAGGCATTGGCGGCTCTGGAGACTGTTTTGTGGCAGTCAAAAGGGGGTGGAGACCGGCCTGGCCAGCTGTGAGGGGAACTGTCGGCAGTGAGGGGGAAAACGGGCAGCAGCAGCTGGATTTGGCTGAGTGGCACGACATGCGGACGATCGGCGCTCAAGGCTGGTCAGGAGTCCGTCAATTGAGGCGTACGGTCCCTGGCTAGGCTGTGGAGGCTTGGCAGCGGTGGGAAGGTCGGCAGAGGGGTGGGCGGGTGGAAATCAACGGCGGCGATCGGATTGGTCCGAGCGGCGGGAAGGAGTTAGGGAGCTGTCTGGGGCACCGCAGGCGTGGCGTACGGTCCCTTGACTGGGAGCAGTGGCATGGCAGGGGCTGGGAGGTGGGTGAGTATGGGCGGCAGGAGAAATAGGCGGCGGTGATCTGTTTTTCAGATGGTGAATAGTGCCCACGCGAAAACAGCGATTGAGGGCGGTTTGGTGGCAATTCCAGGCTGGATTGGGTTGGGTTGGGTACGGATTTGGGTTTGGATGGGCTAAGGATTTGGCAAAGATCCAAAAGAAATCAAGAATTTGAATTTTGACAAAAAAAATTGGTTTTGTTTCATCTTTGAATTCAGTAGTATGTTTTCGATCGATGCACTTATTGTTTCTGTTTGTTGGTGTTTCCTCTCGCAGGTGACAAGTTGCAATCATGAATACCATCTCCAGTGCATTCTTGAATGGTAATGTTTCTTGTTGGCCTAATCCAACGATCTTGTTGTGTCTTAGTTTTCTTTTCCTGTACTTCTTTATGTAGCTGGTGATGCAAGAAATTGCCAATTACAAAAGGCAATGTAAATTGTCGTAATTGATTCATGTATTATGGGGAAGTAGCAATACCCGGGAACATTTCAACTGAGGTTAGGCAGTCAATGACTGAGAAGGAAAATTTGATGTCAAGGATCAAGGAAAATTTGGTGAATGCTCACAATAGGATCAAACACTTTGCCGACAAATTGAGAACAGAAAGGCAATTTCAAGTGGGTGACATGGTGTATTTAAAAATGCAACCTTACCGGCAAAATGCTTTTGTATTAAGGGGTTCATTGAAATTGAGGTCTAAGTATTATGGACCTTTCCAGGTGATAGAAAGAATCGGGAGGATGGCTTATAAGCTTCTGTTTCTTGGATCTGCTGCCATACATCCAATCTTTCATGTTAACCAATTAAAGAAACACCGGGGAAGTCATGTTGTTCCATTGCCCAATCTACTACCAGAAGGTGAAGATGGCAAGATCAAAACTGCACCTCTGAAGGTATTGGAGAGGAGGATTATTCCTAGGAGGGGTTCTGTAGTCGCCCAATGGCTGATACACTGGCAGAATCTATCAGTTGAAGATGCCACCTGGGAGGATGTAACTTTTATTCAGCGGGTGTTTCCGCAATTCAGACCTTGAGGACAAGGTCAGTCTCCAGGGGAATGCAATTGTCAGGACCCAAGTTTCAGCAACACTGGGAAGAAGTCTGCGGCAGGTATTACGCTTGGCCGATTCTCATAAAAGCCAATGGAGGGTGATGCTGAACTGGAGAGAGAGTTAAGTGAAATCCATCGGGGGAAAACAACACTAGTATTTATTGTGTGAGATAAGCTATAGCTAATCATGTGTTTTCGCAAACTTTGCTCTTTTATTTTAGTCTTTTACGTCAGTAAGCTGTTGTAACAGTTGTAAAACCAACTAGGGGATATTTAAGCCGAATGGCATGGAAATGGAGGGTCCGTTCTTTTTAGCTTTTTAAAATGATTTTTAGCTTTTACTATAGTACCTAACTTTCAAACAGAGTATTTTTTTAAGATGGAGTCTATAAATTAATTATAGTACACGTTAAAAACCCAACATCTGTACCATCCAAAATCGTAAGCGAGTATCTCTCTGTAATCTCTGTCGCAAACAGCTAAAATTTAAAAATTTCAACCAAAAATCATAAACCGCAGCAAAAAAGAACATGCCCATACAAATTCTAGGAAGCTCTTTCGATAAACAAGTATCCTATTCTGTAAGTTGTACGAGTAATTAGCAGTAGTAAATAATGTACTAACATATACTACACGCTCGCGGTTGTTAAATACGTCTGCTTTTGCAGTATACAACTATGCATGCAGACATACACTGATTCTCGTATAATTAACAGATCAATGTTATAGCCGAATGCCTGAATCAGTTAATCCACTCGCACAATCATATACATGAATTATGAATGCTATTGCCTTTTTTATGGGATTTCTGCAGTCGGCCAGCTCTGCCCAACGCCCGCATGCTTGGTTCCAAGGCTGAACATGCATAGCCTAGAATCCTGCAGGAATCAGATAAAGAAAATCAATACAGGTCAGGGAAACACCTGATAATAATGAAACTTCAAATAACAGATGTATAAAACAAGCTGTTTCAACTCTTCATATAAACTTGGTTGAAAAGCTAGCCTCCACAAAAGGTTCGCTGTTTTTGTCAGCAAGACATTTCAGTGTATATAAGAAATTGACAGGTTACGGTAACCAACTTTGTTATCTTGGTAGAGAGTTATGGCTACAACAGCCCTAAAAGAAACTACTACTGAGAATATATTTATTTGACGAAATCTGCACGAAATAATGTACTAAAGGTACTTCCAATAATCAACTGCATATCCACTTCGCCTGTAAACAGACAATAGACATGCTAGTACTCAGTCTATACTTCTTCAAGAGAAAATAAGACTTACTTTTCAATGGGTCTTGACATTATAACTAGAACTGGTATCCATAAAGAGTTATTACTAGCCATGACTTCTGGGATCAGCAACTTGATGAACTTTTCTGGATTCTGCACTCGAAAATTGACCAACAACTCGTGCATGAGGTATTGTGGAATCACCAGAAGCAAGAGCGACCACATTGTCAAGAATATATTGTTTTGGAAGTCTCCCAACAACATTGCCTTCCTCATTTCCTTCCTTATCCAGAAAGGCAAAGTGAGGAATGCCTTCTACTCCAAATTCGTCAAGCTCTTGTTCCCACTTTGTATTGTCGACATTCAACATGACAAAATTGACATGGTCCCTGGAAATAATTCTCAAGGTAAGCAATGAGCAAGTGAAGAGAAAACTAAAAGCAGCATACGAAAAGATAAGTTCAGTCAGTAGTTGTATCTCAGGTTATTGATATAATGCCTTCCGATATGGAAACTGGAGGAAACCTTTTGTAAACACTAAACAGGACTTCGAGACTAACTGATTAACTGTCCATTAGTAATTCTTTACCATAAGAATTGCATTAATTAAGCTAGACTTTTAAGTATGCTTTGCATGCTGCAAGTGTATGAATGATGCAAGCACTTGCAATGGATTATCACAGAAGTCCAATTATGACGTTAAATTATATGGAAGGTGCATGTTAGGATTTGTAAGAAAGCATAGATCACGATCCATCACTTCATCAATGAAGGAAACAAATCATAGTTGTTATTTCCATGGGAAAAGGTTAAGGTACAGAGAAGTAAGAGAGTATACTTGTACTGCTGCTCAACTTTGTAGATATCTGGAGCTAACTCTCGACAAACTTCACACCAGTCCGCATAAAACTCAACAACAGTGGGCTTGCCATTTGAGAGAGCCTGCAGATGCACTTATGAAGTTAGATTTCATAGGCATGTACCTCAAAGAAAACATATGCAATGAAGATACTGTCAGTACAATTAGAAAAAAAAGGCTCCAGAGTAATTTGGTTGTTTGTCATGAAAATAATTCAGCATAGTGCACAAAATCCATGAATACTAGCTTACTGATGGCCAGCTCATACAGGAGCAAGCTTTCACATGCAGCAGCACTAAATCTATTGATTGCATATAAACAAATTCATTGTCTTGTTACATCTCTCTGAGAAAATCTAGCATCTAGCGACTCGTGGAAATCCATAATATATTATTTCAGGTACTGAAAGAAAACATTGCTCAGATAACAGACGAAACGATAAATTGTCGAATGTTAGAAACACCACAACAGGGACTAGATGTGTTCCGTGATGTAAATTAGCAGACAAAAAATGCCAATGCAGCTTGAAGAAACCAAAAGGATGCATGGATGCAATGACAGTTTATCAAGGAATATTTTTAGGTACTAAACCCATTCCCGTTGCAACAGTTAATATTCTACAACTGTAATGGATGATGCTTAAACACTACAATTGTAAATACCAATCCATTAACTTAGTAACAAATATCTGCAGTTTTGCATTAGTTCGTCTCAAGTACATAACATTGTAGTGCAACTTCTTACTTTTGTTGCTCTTAAGACTTAGAGATTCTGCATCGATTAGTTTTTCTTTTCAGTAATGATTTGAGAATAAAGTTCATGGGAAGGCAAAGGCAAAGAAGTGCTGACCTCTTCATAAGGTATCGCATTGGCTGCTAAATCTTTGAGAGAAGGCCCACCAAGGTCGAGTCTCTGAGATGCAAAGAGGCCCACCGCTGCAAGAGTGGAGACTAAAGCTATCCTTCTGTTGAGATCCTTATTTGGAACAGCTGGATATCCAGCATCCCGAGATGTAGTACTACTTGTCTGAGCCTTTTCTTCAGTGAAGTCAGCTTTGACAGCCTGCTCATCCTGTGGAAGCAAAGGACGCACTAATCAATTCATATTTCACTGAAATATAGTACTGATCTTGTAAATATCAAGCAATTATTTGCCACCTATGCCCAAAATCGGTTCAAGACTGTAAAAGCCCAATAACAATTTAGCGTTGCCTCCTCAATTAAAACAGTTTCTCCTAAAGCCATGGAATTTTCTTGGCATGCAACAATCAACAGCGAGACGGTTGAATATGTGACGATTTCTTGGTGGGACACGGGAACTCACCGTCTGTGGTTCCGCGGAGTCGGGCGGCGCAACGCAGGCGAGAGTCCTCGGCTGGCGACGGCCCCGCCGCGAATGGAGGCGGAGGGAAGAAGGCGGAGGCGAGCGGCAGCGGAAGCCGGCGAGGCCCGGCTGTAGGTCGGAGAGGTGGAGGCCGGAACACCTCGAGGTCACACTCGCCATTTTCTATTTGCAGTTTTCAGCTTCGGCTCGGGACAGCAGGGTAGAGACTGGAACTGACGAGGAGCTGATCAAAGCCCGGAGGAGACGACGACGATGTGGGTGGCGGATGCGGCGCCACGTTGCCCGTAATCGTGCGATGAAACGGGAGTACTGGAGTCTAGACCTGGATTTTTTTGGAGAGCAACACGGAGTAAAAAAGAAAAGTGAACCACGGTCCAATAAACAGAACGGTCCTTACAGCTCAACTAGTCCATCTCATAATTTCCATCCCGAAAATCACCACAAAAGCCCAAACTCCCCGTCTCTCCCACGCGGCCACGCGCCCGCGAACCGGCAAAAAAAATCCACGTTTTTCCACTGAAAACTCCCGTCCCCAACCCCAAATCGGTCGCGCCATGCCCACGCATCCTGCCACAGAAGAACCGTAGTCGGCGGCTGCCGCGCGGACGTTCGATACCTAGATGATCAGGTAACCCCTCCTCTCACCGCCCTCCACATCACACGTTTCCTCTCTTTCCCCGACCTCTTCTAGACTTTTAGGTTTTCTCAAACTCCAGATTAATTCTGTAAAGCCTTTTTGGTATATCCTTTTTCATCTTATTCGTGATGCTGCTCATAATACATAATGAGGCTAGAGGGTATAGACCTATTTATAGACTCCACTTTCAGATATTACAAAGTGATCCATCTATTTCCAGTATCCTATGAGACTCCTAAACCATGTCACTAAACACGATCAGACAGGCTGGTTTTATGAGTCTAAAATATATTTAGTTCCAAGCATACATGTGTGAGTCATGTGTTATGATCAGATTATTTATGAGATCAATTTTAATCTGATCATATAGGTCAACAGCCTACAGAACCGATCCTTCCAAACAAACCTAGCTATTCCGTCCTGTACTATGTCCAAGTTAAAAAAAATGCATGTATATTAAATTTCAGTAAATGTGATCCCGATAAATATGTCTACTAAATTCCAGCACAGCCATCCTCGGCACCCTGAGTATTAATTCATCGAGTTAAATTCTACATCAAATTATTCCCTATCCCTTCATCGATAATATAAATAATTTTACATTAAGTAAAACAGATAATAGCCACAATAAATGTTAAAAGCCACATAAAAAATCCCAACATCTCCCACTTAGCTGAAACATTTCAATTAATAAACTGAAGTCCATGACTTAATCATGCCTAGAAAATAATTCCTAACTATTTGAATTAGTTAATGGATCTTCCTTCAATGTATTTACTTTACTATGAATAAGTAACAGATTGTGATGTACTTTCTACAACCTTAATTGATGCAAGAAACTTCCTTAGTCATATATCTTCTTTTGCTATTTCAGATGCAGCAATGTATCCAGCTTCCATGGAGGAAAAAGCAATTGAATCCTGTTTCCTGCGGCACCAAGAAATAGCATCTCCTACCAAAGTAAATAGATAACCAGAATTTGATTGTTGGTCATCCAGATCCCCTTGCCAATAAGTACCAGTATAATCCAACAACTAAAGATTATAACCATTAAAACATAATGAATAATCCATTGTTCATTTCACATAACACAGTATATATATTTGATTTGTTTCGAGTGCTCTTCCTCAAGATTCTTTTTCATATCCAGTAAAAATTCTAGTAGCATGGCTAAGGTCAGGTCATGTGAATAACATAACATATATAAGACATTCTAAAGCTGAAGAATAAGAAATTTCATTCATTCTAGATTTTTCATCAGGAGTATTTGAACATAACTTCTCACTGAGTATAGTTCCCTTTTTCCTCATGAGTATTTTGACATAATTCCTTACTAAGTGCAGTTCCCTTCACAATAGGTGCATTAATAGGTTTACTGTTATTCATAGAAAATCGTTTTAAAATACTTCCAAGGTATACCTTTTGGGACAACCAAAAAAACCTTTCATTCCGATCTCTATGTATTTCCACTTCTAAAATGTAGGAAGCTTCTCCTATATCTTTCATATCAAATTTAGAAGCTAACCAAGCTTTCTTTTCCATCAATGTATTTTATATCATTGTAAGCATTGAGAATATCAACATATAAAAATAGTAAAATAAAATACTTACCCATAACTTCTGTATATATGCAATAATCACCTTTCATTATTGAAAAACCGTATGATGTCATAGCATTAACAAATAGAATATATTATTGATGTGAAGCTTGTTTAAGACCATAAATTGATCTATTCAACTTACAAATCTTATTTTTATTTACTTTTTCTCCAAAACCTTTCGGTTGTTTTATGTATATATTTCCTTCTACAGAAGACCATTAAAAAAGGCAATTTCAACAATTATTTGGTGGATTTTAAAATCATAATAAGCCATTAAAGCAATAATACTTTGAATTAAAGTAAATTTAGTAACAAGAGAAAAAGTTTCCACAAAGTCAATATCTTCTCTTTTGTGTGTAGCCTTTAGCAACAAGTTTGGCCTTATAATTTTCCACTAAACTCGCTGCATTCAATTTTCTTAAAAAAAATATTTACAACCTATTGACTTTCGGTTATTTGGTAGATCAACAAGTTCATAAACTTTATTCCTTTTCATCAAGTTTAATTTTTCTCGCATTGCTTTTACTCATAGTTTTTTTTATTGTTAGCAGTTAATTACTTTTTTGTAAGTCTTTGCTTCTTCCTCTAAATCTGAAATTTTAGAGTAAATGTCCCCTAGGAAGAAACAATAATTATCTATATATTGGAGTGTACTTAAATTCCTCCCACTTCTCCTAAGCATGTTAGTGTTGGGAGTTTGATTTATATTTCCTTCAGGAGTTGAATCTCTTTTAGTGTGAGAATTAATTTCAGATATATCTATCTGTGTTTCTGGTGGGGTTATCAATAATTCCATCCTTGCCTGCTTAGCACGACGAGGTGTGTTTTCATCTAAAAAGTATTGCATCCCTACTTTCCACCAGTTTATCTTTCCCTACTTTCCACTAGTTTATCTTTTTTGGATCATAAAATCTATACCCATTTGATTCTAAAGAATAAGCAACACAAATCTCTAGTTTGCTTTTAGGCTGCCATTTTGTACAGATTTGATTTGGCACTTTAATTTGTGCATTACACCACCAAATTGCTAAGTGGAGAAGTGATGGTTTTCTTCCAGTCCATAACTTGTAAGGAGTGACTGTTATAAACTTAGATGATAAATGATTTAATAAATAAATAGCAGTATGTAAAGTTTCCCCCCAAAAGACAAAGAAACATATGAATAAGCCACTAGAGACCTAACCATATCCATAAGTGTTTTATTCCTCCTTTCAGCAACACTATTTTGTTGCAGAGTGTAAGGTATGATATAATGATGAATAATTTCATGCTTTTTTTACAGAAATCATTTAATATTTTTAAAGTGTATTCTCCTCCACGAGTAGTTCTCAAAACTTTGATCTTTCTATTTAATTGATTTTTCACTTCAGTTGTAAATGTCTTGAACATAACAAAACTTTCCGACTTTTGTTTAAGAATATACACATATCCAAATCTAGAATAATTATCAATAAATATGATAAAATAAATATTTTGACCTCTAGTGGGAGTAGACATTCACTACAAATATCATAATAAATAATGGCAAAATGCTCATTAGATCTTTCCACCTTTGGAAAAGGCGTACGTGTAATCTTACCCATTATACATGCCTCATAAATACCAAAATCCTCTCACTTAAAGTGCAGAATTCAAAAAATAATAAGCCTCTTAGTTCTGTTTTTATATATATGACCAAGTCGTAAATGCCATAAATATGATTATGAGAATATGTTTCTATCATTATTATTCCTCTATATAGAGTTATTTTCACCAACTAAGCAATAAATATTGCAATCATTTGATAGTTTATCAAGAAAATAAAGACCATCATAATGAGTTCCAGTATGTACTAATTTCCCATTGAGCAATATTTTAACTCTTTATTTTACAAACAGTATGTCATAACCAATAGATTCTAACTGAGTAACAGAAATTAATTTTTTTCATACTATGTGAATATAAAATATCATGAAATAATAAGTTTTCTCTATTGGGGAGTTTTAGGACATAATTTTCAATTTCAAGCACATAGCTTTAGCATTAGTGCCCAAAAAGACATATTTTTTCCTTGAAATTGTTTGCATAGAAGTAAAAGCTCTATAATCTCTATTAATATGATATGTGGCACTAGAATCTACAACTCAACTATTTGAAAAAGTAGTAGTAAGTAAAGATTCACTGTATGCAAAAATACCAGACATACTGTTAGGCGAAGAATTGTCTTTATGCTCGGCTGGTTGATAATTTTGATTCCTTTGCTCATTTTGCTTCTTCTTTTTCCTATAGTTAGCCCTGGAATACCCATATTGACCATAGTTGTAACACTTAGGATACTTGTACTTTTCATTCCTCTGAATTGAGTTATAATTTCCACAATCATCCTGATCGTGTTTCTTGTTAAGCTTTTCTCTCAAATCACCAGTAGACTTCCTCTTTTGCCAATTCCTTATAGTATCACCCTTTACTTCTCTAAGGTGTAACTCAGAATTACGAGTATTTCTTTCGTTTCCCTGAGAGAGTTCTCTATCTTCTGAGTTATCGTTTTCCTCTCTAAGGTGTAATTTGGCATATTGAGTATCCTTTCAAAATAACCAAAAGATACATTAAATTGTTCTTATAAATTTGGCAAAGAGTTTAGAACAACTATAACCTGCACTTTTTCATAGAAATATAGATAGTCGACAGATATCTTAAATTGTTCTTATAAGTTTGGCAAAGAGTTTAAAACAACTATAACTTGCACTTCTTCATGAAAATATAGCTAGTATTCTTCATTGATTTTTCTACTAAAACACAGAGTTAATTGACATATTTATTAATTAAAGTGCTATCATATATCTTAATAATGGAAAAGCAAAAATCTTGACTGCGCGCGCCCTGAGTACGAAGTGACGCCGCGCGGGACGAGACTTCACCTGAGGACGTGGACTTCATCTTGACGTGCCGGGTCGAGGCGAGGCACCTCGCTTTGCATGCGCTCGGCATCTCCAAATTAACCGACACCTCTTCATTCAAATCTTTTCTTGTGAGAACAATTGGTTTCATAGCACTGCTACCTCCAACCACTCGTAGATTGCTTCTTTCCCCACCCTCACGTGAAGGAAAAAAAAAACCAAGCTGCCGTGAATTCCAATCACCAGCAGTCTGCATCAGAAGTTAAGATTGAAGTCCAGCACAGCATTAGATGACCCGTACGTGGCTGCTTTGAACAGCCTCCGTGACTTGCTCCGTCGTGCCGTGAAGATGGGACGCCACGTTCCGTTCGCCCGCGGACTTTGGCTTCCGAGATATGATGGTCGGAGGCTGTTGACCCGTGCGCCCCAGTAATGAATCAGTCTGGTTTAGGCCTTCTCTTCGCACCGTGCACAGGTCGAGAGCGGAGAGCGAGCACTTCCATGAGATCGAGACAGATACCGCGGCGCGTGCACGGAGTGAAGAAGACCGGCTCTTGATATCAATGTTATATTTCCTCATACTCTACATTAATTCTGTAGAAGTTTTTCGGTCTTTTTTTTATTTCTCTGTTTTATTTACTAGTTATGTGCCCGTGCGTTGCAACGGAAAAACTTTAGCAGTTAGATCGCGAGAGAGAGAGGGGGGGAGAGAGAAGGGGGGAGAGGAAAGGGGCGGTTAAGATTTTATTGTTCAGATCAAATGGCTAAGAAGAGATATAGGAGAGGACTCATCAACCACCAACTCCTTCTTTTAAAGTAGTAAAGATGATGCTGCTCATAGTACATAATAAGGCTAGATAGTAGGAACCTATTTATAGACTCTACTTCCAGGTGTTACAAAAATGATCTATCTGTTTCAAGCATCCCGTGAGACTTATAAACCATGTCACCAATCATAATCAGACAGGCTAGTTTTGTAAGTCTAAAATATATTTAATTCCAAACACACAGTGTGAGTCATGTGTTATGATCAGATTATTTATAAGATCAATTCCAATCTGATCATATGGGTCAATAGTCTACGGAGCCAATCCTACAAAACAAACACGACCATTCCATCATATGCTGTGTCCGGGTTAAAAAATGCACGTATATTAAATTTCAGTAGACTTGATCTCAATAAATATATGTCTACTAAATTTCAGTATAACCATCCTCGGCACCTCGAGTATTAATTCCTCGAGTTAAATACCACATCAAGTTATTTTCTATCTCTCTATCAATACTATGAATAATTCTATATTAAGTAAAATAGATAATATTCACAATAAATATTAAAAGTTACATAAAAAAAACTCAATACGGGCGGGTGGAGTCGGCATCTCTTCTGTTGGGTAGTTGGGTGCAAAACATGGTCAAATTGGGCCCCCGCCGGACGGATGGTTGACGCCACATGCACATGCAGCTGATGGATGATTCGATCACTCACAGGCGAGCGGCGTCGCGATAATACACACGACCATTCTGTCGCTTGCCGGTGGTCTTACCAACTGCCATGCTTGCGTGCCAAGCTGGGCTTTTGCCTTTGCTTGTCCCATTGTTCGTCCCCATCATCAGATCGTCCCGCCAATGCAGAAAGAAAGGGGAAGCAAATACAAATACTAGAGCAATAATAATGGGCAGTGGTTGGGCATATATTTATTTATCAGAGGAACTTAGGTCCTGTGATCGAGAGGGAGAGGCCCACATTTGCTAGATGCCTAGATCTTGGTATACATACATACGGCTTGGTTAGTCCTGATGATGCTTTCCAGCAAATGCAGCCAATTTTCTAGCACCATGTGAGCATACATCAATTTTCTAGTTGTGATCAGGACCGTAAATGAGTGTTCGAGCGAACCTAGCCTCTCAAGCTCGACTTTGGTATTTGCTCTAAGTCAAGTTCGAGCAAATCTGAGTTAGGGTTCGAGTTTGGATCTAAGTTCGACTCGATTCGAATAAGCTCAGTAATAATCAATAATTCAATATATATTAATTTTTAATAATAAAAAAACTCAAATTCAGTAAGAGTTAATATACATCAATATTTAATAAGTGATAATTGAAAAAATTATTGTAGCACATAACATAATAGAATGTATATCTTAATAAGAACAGATAACTTTTAAAAGCCGCTTTTAGCTTTTGCTACAGTAACTAACTTTTAAACGGAGTATTTTTTTAAGACGGGGTCTACAAGTTAATTGTAGTACACGTTAAAAAACTAATATCTGTATCATCAAAAATTGCAAGCGAGTATCTCTCTTTCCGTAATCTCACATAAAAGCACCAAAAGCCATCACCGCACCAAAAAGCCACCAAATGGCAATGGAAAGAACAGGCCATAGCAGCTCGCGAGGCGTAAGTTTTTTTTTACAGCCGTTGTGATTTGGGAACAAGGGAATGCAGATGGTTTTATTTAAGATCTGCTGCCTTGTCCTTTGCTCTGTACTGTTTCTACTGTAACTTTCTATTCCGGAATTTTTCACTCCCGCGTTTTGCCGCCATAAGATAAGACCAGCCCTTTTGGTGCTTAAAATACTTGTGCCCCTAGGCTGCTATTTGGCTATAGATGAACCCAACGAATTGGCCTCTGTCTGATCAAGAACATGATGCAAATTTGAATACTACGCCATGTTTAATACTAGTCATAAACTAAAATTGAGACATAACCTGAAGCTGTCCCCGCCAAAATTATGGTAGTGTTCAGAATGGCGATTGTTTATGGTTTTTTTACTGTAGCTGACTGATTTTTTACTATAACTGAGTTAACTTATTTGACATAATTAAATTTTAAAAAATTTAAAATAGAAAAATCATGTTAATCCATCACGGACAATACAAAGAAATACAAAAAAAAAGAAAACACAAGAAAACCAAAAAATAAAAAATAAAAAAAAACATGAACAAAAAAATACCGCATGGTGCAAGAAGCCATCGCTAGTCGTCATCATAAGCGGGGCCTATGTTACGCAAATGCCCAGAAGAACTAAAATTTCCCAAGCAAGGATAGGTAGGCAAGCTGCCGAATAACAATGAAATACCAGTTTCCTATCGTGATTCGTGAATGCAAAGGGCGCTCCGGTTGTCAAAGCATGCACGCTCATCGCATGAAGATTTGGAAAGGCAATGGATCAACAAAAGGCGCGGGAAAGGTTGCTTCGAGTAGGTCCGCATGAAATGACCCTTGCCGCTTCTTCCATAAAGGTTGCACAAAGCTGAGACACGCCACTAGTTGCTTTAACACCCCCCTACCCTGCCTCGCAAAGATTGCCAGCATGTATCTGCATTGATATCTTCCAAAACAACCATACTAATGTGTCACTGATTATTCATTTGTCAAGATGTAAAGCCCTGCGTTTTTACACTAACCCTAGTCCCTAATTGCATGTTGACCATCGTAATTAACCGTGTAATTAGCATCGTCATCACAGTCATCCCAATTATTGAAATTGTACAACAATTAAATTGAAAAAAATGGCTAAGTGAAGTAATACAAATTACAACATACATCAGGATCGAGCTAGTGGAGGTCGTCAGATGGAGATCAGGCGGCAGTGAGGCACGGAGAGGTTCGGACCAGTCCGAACGAGTAAGGAACGTTTGAACCGTCTGATCGACAAAGGAAAGTTCAAATCAGTTTGAAAGATACCAGGCATTTGCCCATTCGATTAGCAATAGACCATCCAATCAGTCAAGGCAACGTTCGAACCATCTGAACGGCACGGGATCTTCAGGACCGTTCAATCGGCAAAGGACCATCTGATCGGTTGAGAAGTTTTGGACCAGTTCGAACGGGCAAAGAAGGTTCGAATCGTTCGATCGGCAAGAGGGTCATTCGGACCGTTCGATCGGCAAGAGGGTCATTCGGACCATTCGAACGGTGATAGGCAGGAACAGCAGCGTGGCACTTGAAGCCCGAGGGCTCGCCAGCACTACGGCAAGCGGTGGCGGCCAAAGATGGGTCGACGACGAGGAGGGCAGTGGCAGCGCTTGGCTCTTCAGCGAAGTGGGTCTTACGGCGGTGTTCGAGCTCGACGAAAGAGTGGACTTGGTTCATCGGTGTGCGAGGAAGCTAGCGGAGGTGTCGGCGCTCCTCGGGGGTGGCCAAAGCAGCAGCAATTGCTCACAGTGGCTCGACCGGCGAGCGGAGGAGGAGAGCTACTTGGGGCATGGGGAATGGAGAAGGAGGTGGGGAGGTGGTGGTGTGAGGTAAGGAGGTGCTAGGGGACAAGTCAAGATTTCTTGCCGGATTTGGCAGCCGATGGAAGGAAAGAGAGAGGGAGAAGGAAGAAGGGGTAATGCGGGGAAGGAAGGGGCACGAGCATTAGGGGATCCATTTCCATATTGCGCACGGTTTCCAAAACCGTAGAGGGGGCAGAGAAGGAAGGTGATCGGTGAAAATTCAGACGCTGGCCGAAAAAGGAAAGGGAAGGAGAGAAGAAAGGAAAGGGGAGGGGAGGCATGGCTGTAGGGATGACAGGTAGGGCCCTCACATCAGTGGGAGATGGAGGGGGTTGGCGGGGGCCGTTAGATGGAGATCTGACGGTGGCAACGCGCGGAGGGAGAGAGGAAAAAGGAGGGCAGGCGGGATGGGCTTGGGCGGTGATGTGGAGACAAGCGGTCCGTCCACGCGTCGCACGGAGGTGAAGGCTGGAGTTTTAAAGTTTTATTTTTTGTTTATGATTTTTAGAAAACCTAGAATAGAGGGTAACGGCTCAGAACAATAGTAAATAAACTCCAAAAATTTCAGAAATATTCACAGCAATTCCTGGAACCATTTTGGACTTAGAAAAAATATTTTTAACTTATGTTGGTACTAAAGTTTATACTAAAAATACTTTTTAATTTTATTTTTAAATTCCAGAAAAAAGAATAAAATCCAGACAAAAGTCAAATGAATTTAAATAATTAATTCGAAGTAGGAGTTTTTTATATGAATTCAAAATATCCTTTATTTAATATCATATTATGTTTTTAATCAAATTACTTTTTTAAATAAAGCTTTTTTATAAAAAGCAGAAAATTAGGCTCTTAAACTTTTGAAATTTTAAGCAACAAAATAAATTATTTTATTCTAAATTAATTTTTTTACTAATTTATTTTTTACAAAAACAGCTGGGCTGTTACATAATTAGTTGTGATTATTAAACTGAAATAGTTGTCATCAATGATTAAATTTGGGCAGTATTATAAAATAGCCTTTACTTGTAAAATCTGTAATCGACTAGCTTAATTTCGGGGAATGCCTCGGTATAGTTTATTTTTATGTGTCAATAAATCGAACCATAGCTTATGCGCTAATTGCAAGAAAAGAATCGGTACCGGAGGGAGAAATTCACCCGTGTGAACCAGAAACCCAAATTTTCGATCCATACTCAAGCAAGCAAGCATTTGATCATTGAATTAGAGTATTTTTTCGTAAAAGTTATTTTATGCTAGAATAATATCACTCCTTGCATAAAATAAATTATATGCTTGATGATGATAATGATGATTATGTGCTTGAGATTAATAATGATGTTGAATATGAGAAGGGTAGTGTCGAGACCCGAATATGCAAACTCGGTCTCTCTGTGTAAACTGCACTAGTCCAGGATCACGCTAGTGCACACAGTCAAACATAGATGTCATCACAGTCATACACACGACAATAATAAGGGAAAACTAGAATATCGATAAAATATCAAAAGTACGACCTTATGGCCAAGCTTACAATAACTCTAGCCGGAAGGGCTTAACAAAATAGCAGCGGAAATCCAAAAGAAAGCGTAGCGACCAATCGACAAGCCACAGGCTATCGAGTGGAGAACGAAGCCTAATCCGTGAAGTCGTCGTAGTACTCTCCTTCCGCACCTCCTGCGATAGTACTCCTCTCCTCAATCGAGCAACATAGGCGTAAAGCCGTGAGTACATTGGTACTCAGCAAGTCGTTTGTAACAATAAATGCAATATAATATGCAAGGCTTACCAAAGGAAGGCTGAAAGGTTAATTTGCATAAAGGCATTTATTGATGAAATATATTAAATAACTTGAAAGCGAAAGTTAACTGAAAACAATAGCAATAGATAATCAAAGGAATAAACAAGAACCACTTGTGAACACCAATTCACAAGTTTAAACCAACAGTGAACTACCTGTTCACTCCCAACATAAACCACCAAGTTATAAATGAAACACTAACCCTCGTGTGAAATCCCCGAGCACTGTCCATGACTGAGGACGCGGCTATTCGAATAGTTTTCCACTCTGCAGAGGTTGCACAACTGTACCCACACGATGTGATAATCCTCACGTTAAAGAAAATCACAACAAGGCCTTTACAAAGTTCAGTTTACAACTTAATCCGCCCGCTAGGGTTTCGCATCACACCCCCCCTTGCGCCACATGGAAATCAGCAACCATGTTCATCTCAATGGCAAGATTACAGTTGAAACCTCCCAAATTAGTCAGCCAGGTCCGTCCCATACCAGACATGTGGTTTGCACGGTAAGGCTCAGATCAATGGCGCACAAAGTTAAGTCCTTAACATTACCCGGGCGAGACTACCACATCCCCCAAAGTACAACTGTACTTCCCCTTTCTTGCACGATCACTCGCCCGAGTGCAAAACCAATTTGTATAACCAAGCCAACGTCACACCAATGACGTGGTACAAATTTTAATACACGTGGCACCAACCACAGTTCCATATGTCATTAATTCAAATTAATAATTTAACATGCGTGATGAGACCAATCGTAAATATAAACTAGCTAAGCAATCTAATCGTACCAACCCATGTGATAAATAAACTAGCATCACTAATAAATCTCCCAACCTATGGTGACAAAGGCATCATGGTATTTCAAAGTGTCAAGGAGGTATAATTGCAATTGGGACAATAGCTACCTGTGCAAAGGTTTGAATAAAAATAGCAATGCAATGTAATTTAAAGCAAAATAATTAAATAATAGTTTGTAAAATTGGGTTCAACATGATCAAGGGACACGACTTGCCTTCGTTATGCTCAGCGGGGTACTCCTGGTCTTCTGGCACGAAACCTGCTCCTCCGGAATCCGAATCTAACGAGAGAGAAAACGACCGAAAACAAAGAAACACATAAAATGACAAGCAAATGAACTCCAAAATTCACAAAACTAGAACCAACAGCTAGAGCTCGATTTTAGATGAATTTAGAAAAAAGAACGGGGTCAATCGGAGCTAGGACGGAGGAGAACGGCCTCTCGGAAAATCAATTTCAGAGAAAATCCCAGAAATTGGAAAAAGGGCTGACGTGGCACAATCTGGGATTGCGACACGTGGCACAATCTGGTGTTGACACGTGGCAACCCGAGAGACTGACACGTGGCAAGCTGATGTGTCACCGCGGGCGGTTTTGGCTGACATGGCATGACACGTGGCTGCCACGTCGGCTTAGGGCTGACGTGGCTTTGCCACGTGGGCTAGGGCTGAGCTGGCGCGGCGGGTGCGGCGGCGCGTTCGGATCCGACGGCTGAGGTGCGGCCACGTGGACGCTTCTGGACGGTCGGATCAGATCTGGATCTCCGGCCGAGATCCGACGGTGCGGGTGGCGAGGCGCGGGCGATGGCCGACGCGTGGCGGCTCGGCAGCGTGGCGTCGCCGCGCGGCGCGAGGCGGCGTCGCGGCGCGGACTCGGCGCGGAACCGAGGAGCGGGCGCGGGTCCGGCGCGGCGCGGCGAGCGAGGCTTACCGCGCGCGCGTGGGGTTTGGCTGCGACGACCGCGCGAGACGGCGGGACGGAGATACGGCGGGCTCACCGGCGGCGAGAAGCGGGTCCGACGACAGCGGCGCTTCCGGCGGCGAGGGCGACCTCCGGCGATCGCGAGGCAGCGACGACGCGCGCGCTCGGACGGCGCGCGCGGTGGCGAGGGCGAGCGAAGGCGAGAGCGGCGGCGGGTTTTATAAGGGCACGCGAACCGAGGACGAACTCGGGATGAACACGCCGCAACCGAGGCGCTGAATCGGTTGCGCGCGGCGAGGCGACGCGCTATGCGGATGGTCGAGATCGGCGACGGCGATCGAACGGGCGAGCGCGCCGGCGGCTAGGGTTAGCGGGGGTGACGCGCGCGGGCGGAGGGCGGCGGATGCACGACGCGTGGCGGGAGGATCCGACGGTGGCGAAAGTCGCGGCGCAGCGGCCGGGCCGAGGGCGCGGAGAGGGGCGGCGGGGCGACGCGTGGCGGGCTGGGGCGGCGGCCGGCCCGCTAGGGTTTGGGGGGTTTTCTTTTTATTTTTCTTTTCCCAAAAATTCAACTAAAAGAAAACAAGCTCTAGAAAATAGCAAATAAATCCCAAAAATTCACCAAAAATACCAGAAAATTCCTTGAGACCTGAAGAATCCAAATAAAATATTTTCAACTTATGTTAATGTTTATTTTACTCAGATTAAATTATTTAAAAATTCTAAAATTCATTTGAAGCTCAATTTAATTCCAGAAAATTTCTTGTGACTTAAGGAACTTAATCAAAATGTTTTCAGATAATGTTGAAGTATAATTTAATCATATTAAATTCTTTTAAATTCCTGAAAATTCTTTTACGCTTGCTTTTAAATTCAAATAAATTCCAGAAATTTATTTTTAAATTCAAGGTTTGAAAAAATCCCCAAAAATCAGGATGTTACAGGTAGGTAGTTGAAGAAGCCATTGTAGTACCGATAAATAAGAGGTAGGTAGAGGGTACCTTTGGCAAGTGACAAAGGGCAAGGTTGGGACGATCGTTGTAGGGATAAAATGTAAGAATTTACAAACTTCACTTATATAATGAACCATATCTGTCGTATCAACCATTGTTCCGTCAGAAGGTGAGCAAAATTAATAACTCTATCAAAGTTATTATGCACTCCATAAATGAGTCAGTAGATTTATCTAGGGAGGAACCGAACAAAGTCTCAATTGGACTTTGGGCCATAAAGAATAAGCCTGATATATATATTTAGTGATGTAGGGTGTCGAGCAAGATCTTAATTGGACTTTAGGCTATAAAGGATGAATCCGACCAACAACTATATTGTATTGAGAGAGTGCCAGGTGAGGGTGAGAAACCACCTCGGGCCAACAATTATAAGTAACTCAAGTGAAGGTATAATATACTGAGATAGAGGTAAAGATTTTATGCTCTGATTTGAGCATCGCATCGTAACACCTCGACTCATGTGAAATTAAGCTCATGATGACGCATGTGTGTGTGTGCATATGAGGGTGTGGATTAGTTCCACATTGCTAGTTTAGCATGAGAAGTATCAACATATAAATATATAGGCATCATTGGTAATAATCTCCGGTTAACTGTTTTGCACGAAACGAGGACGAAAGTGTAAGCAGATTATTATGTGTGCGTGGCTTATCTATAATAGGGTTAGGCCTAAACCAGTTTGAACCCTAGGTCATTACAAATGGTATCAAAGCCGACCCTTGTGGTTACACGGGCGCATGCGGGTCAAGGGTGTGGGTATATGATGCATGGCGCGTGTGAGCCCAGAGTAGACACACAGCATAGATATGTACCAGCGCTGGACACACGGACGTGTGCCAAGAAGGGGAGGTCCTGGTTATTTGCTCTAGTGTGGATATGTTGGACCGACGAGGACGTCGGGTTCTTTGATGACGGTGTATGTAATACCTCGGCCCATGTGAAATAATCCCATGATGGCCTATGTGTGTGCATATGAGAGTGTGGATTAGTTCCACATTGCTAGTTTAGCATGAGAAATACTAACATATAAACACATAGACATCATTTGTAATAACCTCCGGTTAACCGTTTTACGCGAAGCAAGAACGAAAGCGCAAGCAGATTGTTACGTATGCGTGACTTATCCATAATGGGGTTAGGCCTAAGCTAGTTTGGACCCTAAAACATTACAGCATCTAAGAAAATACGAAGATCCACTAGCTACAAGAATCAGGGTGACTATGGGTGAAGTGGTACAAGACTACGTAGTGGTATATAAATCATGAATTCATGCGTGTCTCCTGGATTGAAGGTTATTGGAATCGCATAGGTTTTTATCTATTTATACGAGTGCTTAGTAGATTTGTAAATTAACAATCTGTAGCTTTTTCTCAACCTAAAAATATTTATTTTCTATATGTCATGAGAATGAAAATGGATATTTCGGGGAATGGTGGTTATGGGCATATAGTGTATTTTTGCTAATAATGTTTCCTGAATACTCCATACTCACTCTTACTATTATTGTTCTTTATTTAGAGGATAGTGAGCCTAAGATTTCACTTAGTGTTGATGAGGCCTACCCGAAGGAGTTCTATCACAAGTGAGAGAGAGATGATTTTAAGTATGACCCGTATAAGGTGGACACCTTATACGAGATTTGGGATGACTAAAGGGTTACTAGCATCACGAGCATGACCCACATGGTATATGTTAATTAATGTGTTGTCTTATACTTTCTAGTTCTTAAATAATTAGGAGTTAACTAGAACTGTTTAATTTCGGTATTGTAATATTTAAGCCCTGGTGGCTTTGTATCATACTTTAGCTCTGCGTAGTTATGTTTATGTAATATTATGCTCTGTCTCTAATTATTTTTTTACCGCAACACTCTGATAGGCTTATTATTTATTGGATCGGTGTTATACCGAATGGATAAATAATAATCCATGGACTATTATTATTACCTCTTGGTAATGACACGGATCGTCACACAAGACAGATTGAACACACCTCGGAGTTGATCTGGACCTGGTGCAAACATGAACAAAAGAAACAGAGCCAACGGCACATGGTGGGTTGTAAGTTGATGAGATGATGGCAAGCACCCACTCGTCAGTCTCGAACATCACCTGACTCAGACAGAAGCAACTTCAAACCTCCAAAGGTAGAAAAATGTTACTACTGAAATGGCTCTTGACCTTAGCCTTTTTTATTCGAGCTCCAGTGCTTTCAACACTCTCAAAAAAGTTGAAGCAAGCCATCACCTTAGGCTTTACCGAAAGGGTCTTGCCTGCTTTTGCACCTCGTTGGACTACTAGATTCCCAAGGTTTCTGCAACCTGCTCAATCATCAACCACAAGCTGTACAACAAATGTTTATAAAACCACAGACGAATCAGCCATGCCCATAACCCAGCCAGAACGAAGCCATGAACATATCTGCTGTAACTTGATGCCTTGTGTTGGTCTGAAACACAACCTGTCGTGGTATCAACCAAGCTAAGGTTGTCGTAGCGCCGTGGCATCGCCTTTGCCATTGTTCCTTCTGCGTGTCCTCCATGCCATGGCACTGCCAGGTCCATCTCCGGCACACGCAGGCACGCCCACGCACTACACTGACACACCACCACTGGCACGAGTGGCATCAGTAGTGACACAGGAGCCTCTTTCCCCAGGCGGCGAGGGAGCAGGCGGACTTGGGGCTCACCTTCCACAGTTGCTGCCCTGTGAATCTCTCTCACTCATTCATACGCACGGCCCCATAAAAGAGAAAGGCAGTAACGCACTGGCAGTACGCCACCACCTCCCGCCTTGATGACCGCATCACGCGCCTTCGCATTTATTATTGTCCGAGCAGGGGATGATCTCCCTCGCTGGCTCGGTGCAGGCGGATGCCGGCAGCTCAGTTCAAAGTTCAAACCTGCAGATTTTCAGAGCACTCCTTGGCCTTGAGCTGACAAAAAAGATGGCTGGATCGTATGGATGTTGGTTTCAAGGAGTGCGAAAGTTTTTTTGGGTAGTGGATAAAAGGAAAAGAACAGTCTTTACCGTGGCCTCCTGCGCCACGAGATTCCTTCATTGCTCCCGTTGTTCGTACTTAATTGACCCGAGCCGAGCTCAGTTGGGTTAAAATAACGGTGCTTTTGGGTTCGCGTTATCGAGACAGTGCCGGAATCATCATGTTTGAGATGTTGATAGGCTGGAAGCTCGTTTAGACTTCAGGACGGAGAAAACCCGGAGGAGCTATCTTTCCGGAGGAGCTATCTTTCTTCCTGCAGAATTTCTGAAAAATCATGTGTTTTTATTCCGAAGGAACTGTCTTGTTTCTTACGTGCGTTACAAATGGACGCTAAGTGGTTAATTTCGCTATGTATATACTATGAGTTATTGACGAAGGACCAATGGAGTAATTCCCTCATTCCGAATGGAGCTTGTTGTTTCTCCGTTAGCTCGATAGTGTATAACCGTCTTGAATGGGCCAGCTCGAACTCGAAGCATACCAAACACATGAATACTTCAGTGGTCTACGTGAATTTTACTCTTGTTGTGATCAATTTTGATGGCAACGCATAAATAATTACATGTGGATTTTTCTGTCATTACAGTAGATGACAATCTTACAGAGAGAGATTGTTAAGTACTAGTTAAAGAGAAAGCAAGTACGGACGGTTGAGTAAACAAAGGGCTAAATGGAGGATACGTGCTTTTCAGGCAAGCAGAATAGCATCCAGCCATTCAAAAACTAAAAAAATTTGCATCTCAGCTGATTTTACTGTAATCTTTTTCTATATATATAATATTTTTATATATGTAATATTTTACATATATATGAAAAATATTATATGTATAGATAGAAAAATATTACAAATATAGACGATAAATATTATATATATTTATATAAGAAAAATATTATATACAATAGCAAAACGGAAACTAAAAAAGCCATCTTGCCTTCGTCTTCTCCCACTTGGAATCTTTTAAGTTCCCACCTAAAAGAAGCATCTGAATAGTACAGCACTATTGCAAGCTCCCTCATCTCTCCCTCCTCTGATTCCCACAACGCAGGCCAGCAGCCACACACATCCATCCCTCTTCCCTCCGAGAAATGCCTTTTAGAAGAGAGTAAAAATTCTCTCCATTGCTGCTGCTCTCTGCTTCGTTCTTTGCAAAGGATCATCCGATGCAGGGGAGGAAGACGAAGAACGCAAGGGAGATGGCTCGGGAGCAGCAGCCCAGCTCCAAAGGCCAAGCATGGCAAGCAATTGCTCTTTTGTCTCTTTCACCGGTTTATGTGAGTGATTCGTTGTTCCGTGATCTCTGATCTGTGCATTTTGTGTTGGTCAGGTTCTGCACCACAGGATTGCCCAGCGACGTCGTGATCGAGGTGGGCGACATGACCTTCCATCTCCATAAGGTTGGTGAATCTTATCTCCACTCCATAAATTTCCAATTTTTTCCAATCTCTCTTTGACACCCAGACTATGGTGTTTGCACATTTTTCTTGTTGATCTCCATTTGCTGCTAATCTTGCGGATATCTCTATCATGGATTCGTGCGGTCCATTTCTTGATCTCGAGCTGCGTAAAGCGGGAAAATTTCTGCATTTCTTGATCTGGAAAGTTAGTTGCTAAAGGCGGCGTCTTCTTGTAGTTCCCGCTAATGTCGAGGAGCAAGAAGATTCACGACCTCATCACAAACAAGGAATCACGCGAGGTCAACCCGGCAGGAGGAGGGCAAGAAGAGGAGGAGGCAGGGGAGATCAGAGAGGAGGAAGTGGTGCTGGAGACGGACGAGGAGGCGGACGTGCACTGCATCCGCCTCCCGGACTTTCCCGGCGGCGCGGAGGCGTTCGAGCTGGCCGCCAAGTTCTGCTACGGCGTCAAGCTCGACCTCACGCCGGCCACCGCCGCGCCACTGCGCTGCGCGGCCGAGCGCCTCGGCATGTCCGACGACCACTCCGACGACAACCTCATCTCCCGCGCCGACCGGTTCATGTCCCACACCGTCCTGAGGAACCCCAGGGACGCCATCCGCGCCCTCAAGTCCTGCGAGGGCCTCCTCCCCCTCGCCGATGACCTCGGCCTCGTGTGGCGCTGCGTGGACGCCGTTGCCACCAAGGCCGCCGCGTCCGCGCCCACCGCCCTCTTCGGATGGCCCATCACCGACGCCGCCGAAGGCGGCGACCGTCCGCGCCGCAAGAACAATTCCGGCGCCGGGGCCACGTGGTTTGACGACCTCGCCGGCTTGTCCTTGGCCACATTCACCCGTGTCATTGCCGCCATAAAGGAGCGGGGCGTCGGGCCTGAGGTGCTTGAAGGGGCTCTCATTGCCTACGCCAAGCGGTCCATCCCCGGGCTGTCACGCTCCAGCCGGCATGTCGGCGGCGGTGGCGGTGCCTCCGCGGCCGCGGCCGCCGCTCCGCCGCCGTCGGATGGCGAGCAGAAGGCGCTTCTTGAGACCGTCATCGCCAATCTCCCCGAGGAGACCATCAAGAGCAATGCGCACACCGGCACGGCCGTGGGCACCACCACCGCACGCGTCCTCTTCGGCCTCTTGCGTACGGCAAACATTCTCCAGGCATCAGAGGCTTCCCGTGACATGCTGGAGCGGCGCATAGCCGCGAGGCTCCCCGACGCGGCCGTCGACGACCTGCTCATCCCGAGCTACTCGTACCTCGTGGAGACGCTCTACGACGTGGACTGCATCGAGCGCATCGTGCGGTACTTCCTCGAAGGCCGAGACAACACCGAGGAGGGCAGCGAGGCGGAGACACCAGGCAGAGAGACTAACAGACGAGCCATGCTGGCCGTGGGGAGGCTGATGGATGCCTACTTGGGGGAAATCGCGACAGATGCCAACCTGAAGCCGGACAAGTTCTGCGACCTCGCCTGGGCATTGCCGGACAGCGCCCGCGTCTACGACGATGGCCTTTACCGTGCTGTCGACATCTATCTCAAGGTAAGGGAACACACTGGGAATGCCTCATTGCTGTTTGTAGCACAATGCCGGTGCTTACGAGGAGCCGTTCTCTGTGCAGGCTCATCCAGGGCTGAGGGACGAGGAGAAGGAGAAGGTGAGCGGCGTGGTGGACGGGCGCAAGCTGACGCTAGAGGCGTGCACGCACGCGGCGCAGAACGAACGGCTGCCTCTGCGGACGGTCGTGCAGGTGCTCTTCTTCGAGCAGCTCCAGCTGCGCCGAGCCATCGCACGGACGATCGTGGCAAATGAAAGTGGAGCGGCAGGCCAAGGAGAGGAAGACGGCGACAGCGACGGCATTGGAACGTGGCGGGTGGCGACGACGGGAAACCAAATGCTAAGGCTGGACATGGACAGCATGCGCAAGCGGGTGCAGGAGCTCGAGCGCGAGTGCACGAGCATGAGGAAAGCCATCGAGAAGATGGACCGCCGAGGCGGGGCGCCGGGGGACAGAGGAGCAGCACCGGCGGGGGAGGGGAGGTGGGGTTCAATAGTGACGAAGAGGTTCGGGTGCAAGTTCCCGGCGCAGGTCTGCCAGTCGCAGCAGCGGACCGTGGTGGCGCGGCCTCGCCGGCCACGGATAGAGCAGAGCCCCTGAATTCTTCGCACTGCACACCATAGCTTCAGTCTTCCTTGTTTTGTTCTCTTGATTCTTTACTTCGATTTGTGAAAAATCGAGGGTTTTCCCTAGTCGGGATTGTGAGCTTTACCAGTGCACTATTGTTCGATGTCATCTTGCTGGCCAACGCATCTAGTCACACGTTGGCTAAACAAAGCGATTCATCGTTCTCTTGTCACACAAGTAGTTGTAACAATTTACAAGCTTGGTCAAGACCTTCAGCTATGGTAGTAGACGAATGCATGCCAATGGCAGTCGTGGTGGAGACGTCTCACCAGTAGTCCCCGCAGGAGCAGGCGCCGTCCCTGAAATGGTGGAACCGCTTGTCGTCCCTGACGACGATCTCGCAGCCGGCCACCTTGGCGATGAGCTTGACGGCGTTGTGGTAGTCCCCGCAGATGCGGAGGTTCTTCATGACCCGGGTGGCGTGCTCACCAGCCCGAACGCGATGGCCAGGCGCTCGCTGTGGTACATGAGCGCGCGGGCCTTGGCGTCCTCGCCGATGTCGTGCAGCACGTGGCGGGCGTCCGGCACGTACTCCGCCGCGCGTATCTCCTCGTGCAGCTCGCGCACCTTCTCGTACGCCTCCCGCCGCTTCGCCCGCGCCGCGTCCTCCTTCCCCGGAGGCGGCCTCGACGCTTCCTCGAGGACGCGCCGGGCGTCGCCGCGGGCGCCGAGCTTGTACTACAGCGTGGCGATCCTGTGCAAGACGGGTGCGGCGATCCCGGACCAGGACCAGGATAGCAGGCAGTGGGCTCGTCTGAGCGAGGCCAGCGAGCACGCGTCGGCGCAGCACCGGAGGACCGCGGCTTGCTCTTCCGGAGCGAGTTCGGCCGACGCGCCGGAGCCGCCTCGGTGGAGCATTTCATCGAGCAGGTTAACGGCGGCCTCCGGGTTGGGTCCTTGGCACAGCCTCCAGAGCTCGTCGCTGCCGAGGTGGTACCCAGTGGCTTCTGGCGGGATACTACTCGTGATGGCGGCGGCGTTGGCAGGCGCGGAGTGGAGCAGCGGGCGGTGGTGGCGAGCCGTCGTCGTGGCGGTCGGTGGGAGGAAGCCCCTTCCGGCGGTGGGAGAAGGGGAGCCGTGAGACGCGGCCGGTGCGGAAAGTCTTGGAGAGATCAGCATAATTGCCGCGCCGGCGATGTGAGGAGTGGAATGCGAGTTGGGGAAGCGCAATCATGCGAGCGACGGAGCGACAATGACGACGGAATCACGGAAGTTGTCTCGACTGTCCGTCCATTTTGGGCTGGCAAGCCCATACAGACAGGCCCGCGTCAGTATTTTACTAGGCCCAGGCCCCGTTTTATGCAGAAGACGTGCAAGTGGGCGAGAGTCAGCAGCAGACTGATTACCAGTGGAACTTGCGGTTTGCGCGGAGGAACAGAACAGGCTTCGAATATAACTTAGCATTGGAAGATTGAGTAAAAACGCAATGGCAAAATGTAGAACTGTAGTCTGAATATAATAGCCAGATCATGTACCGAGAGAATACCCATCCAAAGACGTAAGCCTGTCAAATAATGCAATCGTTTCAGTAGAGGAGAGCAAGGTGGTTTTCCGAAGAGACTGGTTTTAGCTTCCAATTCACTGTAGCAACAATTCTACAAACTATAGCACTTTTATCCTTATTTAATTTTTTTTGTATTTTTTTGTATTTTTGTGTTTTATTTTTTCCCGTATTCCTTTGCATTGTCCGCTCTAGATTAGCGTGCTGTTTTTATTTTTACATTTTTAAGATTTAATTATGCCTAATAAGTCAACTCAGCTACAGTAAAAAATCAATCAGTTATAGTAAAATTTCAACAAAAACTAAAAATCATCGCTATTCCGAACGCTACCTTGAGCTTCACATTCTGCCGACGGACACACGCTACACGAAGAGTGAGATATCTGCGTTCTGACCTCTCTCTCCTAGTACTAATACTAAGGGCTAAAGCCTAGTCTAATCCAATCTAAATCTAGCCTAAAAAACAATACAACCAAATTTCATGCAGCCCAAATACATTTTTAGGCCGATCTGGTCCTGGATCAGCCCAAGCCCATTAGTGGCCATAGCTGCACCCCCCCCCAGATAGCCCGATCAGCCCAAGAGTAGCTTTCGGCGATGTGTGTGTGAGATCCGTACCTACCTATCTTAGGGGTGCAAACGGATCGGATTCGGACGGATATTGCTTAAACCGTATCCTAACCCATATTTTTTCCCCAGATTCAAAGTCGGATACAGTAAGACCGGATACGAATACGAATTCGGAATATTCGGAGTTTCGAATACGGTACCGTCGGGACGGATATATAACGAATTCGGCTCGGAAACGGATAATATAGGCGGATAATACGGATGATTACAGTTTCAAAAGCTACATTTTTGCGCAAGGGAGAAGATACCACAGCTCATGGTATATCATACAAACTCCTTTTTGGGGAGATCCTACAAACTCCATACTAAACATTTTGCTATATTTTCTAGCATATCGTTGAATCAGGATTGGCAAAGCTGAAGCAAGTACCGTTCTAAAAGTACACTACATAAAACATGAATGAAAACAATTCGACAACATCCTTTGCTAGTGACGATTCAAGAGAATGTAAGGACAAAGCATACATCCTTTGCTATCATGAGGACAAAGCATACAGCCAAGTAACAACATCCTTTGCTAGTGACGATTCAAGAGAAACAGTGAGCAATGACCAATGCCATTATGCCAATACTTTTTAACATGAACAAATAGTGAGCAATGAGCCCCGAAGATGTGCATCTCATAGATGAATTGAGAATATCAAATACAAACGCAATAGCACTAATGTATACAAGGTATGTTCTAAAATTATATTGAAAGGACTACGATGACTCTCGAGGTTGTAAGAAGGGTAAAACCCGATCCATTTCAGTCGACACCATGTATTCATTTCATTCGACATCCAATTCTGATCGTGAGATTATTTTGAGGCAATAATACATCTTATACCGGGGGGAAAATACAGGTATATAACAGTGGGTGCATCAATGAGCACTCAAAGGTAGCCTGAATATTACAAAGGAGTTAAGGTAATATCCTAACAGACTTTGAAGAGGACGACTCGAGAATCATTCACTTTTCAATGAAATTGAGCTGTTGACACAATTTCTAGCTTACAATCTCCTCGAAAAATCAAAGAGAGACCATAAATTAGAAAGAGCCTGTAGGATTGATCTCAAAATATAGAATAGCATGTACAGCCGCAGTGACTAAATTTTAGGTATAAAGTACCAAATAGATAAAATCTTTTGTGTGTAGACTGTAGAGACCTACCAAATAGGGGCGAGGTTTGTGCGGCGGCCGGGGAAGACGGCGTTGAGGAGGAGGCCGGGCGGGAGGAGGGGGTCGGGCCGGCGTTGAGGATGAGGCCGAGCGGGAGGAGGGGGTTGGGCCGACGACTGTGAGGACGGGCGGCGGCTGGGAGGAGGGACGGGGTCGACGATCTTCCGCAAGGAGGAGGGGCGTGAGGAGGAGCGGCGGCAGAGCGGGGGGTGGCCGAGAGGAGGGACGAAGCCGACGGTATTCCACGAGGAGGAGGGGGACGGATCTGGATCTAAAGGTGAGGAGGGGCGTGGGGAGGAGCGGCGGCAAAACGGGGGGTCGGCGGCAGAGCGGGTGGCAGCGGCAGAGCGGGCGGCGGCGCGGGGGGCGACCGGGTGGGGTGAAGCTGTGAAGGGGCGGGGGTGCGCCCGGAAGGAGGAACCGAGGAGGCGAGGAAGTTGTGTTGGTGGTGACTGGGTCGCTGGGAAAGTGGGAATCGAGAGTTAGGTGGACCGTGGACGGGTGGCGCATGGGCCGGCTGGGCCGGCAGTGCGGTTCGGACTGCGGAGTGCGGGTCTGCGGGAGACAGGAGACTAATCGGATACGTATTCGGATTTTATTCGGATAGTATCCGAATAACCGAATACTGACGCTATTCGGTCGGATATCAACTAAACCGAATTCGCTACCGAATCCGAATACAAATATCCGAATTCGAATCCGAATCCGACCGAATATCATACCGGTTTACCGAATTCGCTACCAACCGGATTCGGTACCGGATCGGTCGGGAATAACCCAACCCGTTTGCACGGATCGGTCGGGAATAACCCAACCCGTTTGCACCCCTACCTATCTAGCATCACCCTTTTCTTCTAAAAAAGAAAAGGGTTGTCTATAGAGCATTATGTGCCCTGTCTTATGACGTACTTACCTTTTTCTTTTATGAAATAATCTTTAAAATATTTGATTTTGTATCCATGACATTTACCACTAAATTATATCATGTAACTCAAGAAATTCAAAATTACAACTAAAAAATAGAAGTTATCATTTGGATTTTTAATAAAATACTAAATGAAAATCACATAAATTACCATCCGTTAAATCGTAAGTTACCATTAATAGCTTAACAAACCACTAACATAAGTTGAAAAATTGCCATTACTTTACGAATTTAAGAAAAGTTTAGGAGTTACTATCATTCAGACTAAGTTATCATTACAATTTAAAAAATTACCACCTTAAGTTTAAAATTACCACCATTTTCTATAAAGTTTGAAATAATTTAAAACATACCATCAATTACACTAAAGTAACCATCAATTGCACCCTGAGTTATCATCTGTAATTTAAACAATTATCGATGCATGTTCAAAAACTTATCATTAATTTATAAAAAAAAGGTAAAAAAATACTCTGAATTGTATCCTAAATTACTATATGAATTTTTAATAAATTACCACTGAAATTAGAATAAATAGAGTGGGAGGGAGAAGGAGATTAAAGTGAAATCAGCGGCTTTGCTTCTCCCTAAAAGAAGTGATTTTTTTTGCTTTGAATAGTAGGCACGGTTCTTCACATCACTCCGCTTATTTTGGTTTAAAGCCAGCTTATACTTTTGGTTTTTGCTTTTTTTTTCACTATTAAGTAATTTCATCTTTTCGGATATTTTTAGATTTTTTGGGCTTTTTTGCGTTTTCTTTTTTTCTCGTGTTCTTTGTATTGTCCGTGATGGACTAACATATTTTTCTATTTTTAAATTTTTTTACATTTAATTATGCTAAATAATCCAACTCAGTTACAGTAAAAAATAAGCTAACTACAGTAAAAAAAAAGTCATAAATCGTCGCTACTCCGAACGTCCCAGAGTAGGCATGGCAAAAAAAGTCACTTTGAGTTGCTGTCTTTTGGGATTCATTGCCTTGGTCATCTCTGTTCATGTGTATTTATTAGTTTATCTCAATGTGTATTTATTAGTCTATCGCTACAAGGTGAGTCCATTGAAAATATGATCCACATCTCATGTAGATTGTTTAGGTCATAAGTCAGTACATTTTTCTCAGTTCACTGACACATGAGGTGGTATATTGCTTCATCGAGCACGCTCACTATCCACGTGGATAGATTGAATTACTATAAAGCGACACTTCTTAAGGCAAAACACATGTCTGAACGCGCGATAGATTTGGCAAGAAGGAAAAAAACGACTAGCATCAACCTTCCTCAAAATTGCTTGTCATTTCCCATACGCGTTAAGACTTAAGACATGCTGTTACGTTACCAAGTCGAGGTGCCTGACCCTGAGCAGCACGCGGCCCTTGGGAGGTGTACTGATTGCTTTATCGCGTAGACCTTCGCCCTTAGCCGGGCGCTGCAGGCGGCCCATGTCCGGGAACGGGAGACCTTGGAGGACCGGCTGCGTGTCGCCGAAGGGGCCCTTCGCGCGTCGGAGGAGGCGTATTCCGCTAAGGACGACCGCGTGCGGCTCCTGGAAGCGGAACGTGTGGGGGCCGTCTCATATGCCACGGAGCTTGTGGCATCGACTCGGCAGGCAGCAGTGGAGAAGCGGGACGGCCTGCTCCAACAGGTTGCCGTACTGAAGGAAGAGAACGACTACCTTGCTGCGTCTCTGAGGGAGCGGGACCAGGCGTTGGGTGCCGCCTCGGCGACGGCATGGGAGACCATGCTGGCTCTAGAGGGTACCCTCGAAAACCTTGTTGCCAAGGTGTCACCCCGCTCATTCGGACCCGAAGAGCTTTCGCGGACCCTTCGACGGATTGGGGAAGCGGCCGATCTTACTCCGGCCGCCGCGACGTCCTTTGGCAATCACTGCTCCTACGTGACTGCATGCCTGGCGTGTCCCCTTCTCCGACACCGGGGGTGCCGTCATGTCGACGAATTGGGTGACCCTCAGCTGGAGTTGCCTGCAGGGGCCAGCGTGATGTCCGGTGCCGTGCGCACTGTTCGGCCCGCCGTTCGATTTTTCCACAAACGGATCTGGGAGTACATCGGGGAGACCGCGGCGAAGGTAGAGCTGCGACGGAACATGTACGGCGAGAGGAACCTTGGCGAGTGGCTGGATAGAGTTGCCCGGCGCGACGATGACGAGGCCGACAACTCAAAGCAGGTGTGACCCCGAGGTTCTTGTGCGCCGGTGTTGTAACCTATGTACCCCATGCCGCGAATGAAGTGAAAATTGTTGTCCTTTTTTGACCAATCGCGCCGTTTTATTCCGGCGCAACGCCGATGGGGACCGGTCGCGATTTAACGCCGTGACCGGCTGGTGGCGGGCCGAGGACTCGCTGAACTTCTGGGCGAATCGACCCTCGACAGATGAGGCTCCGGCGCGGGAGGTCGTCCAGGCGAAGCCGGACGATTAGCGTTGGTGTGGTGGGCTTTGTAATCACTGTGTAGTAGCGTGATGATAAGTCAAAATGTTCGCCCCCACCGTCGTTTTTGGGTGCACCCGCTTTGTGCTCTTGTTGTAAAGTGTGTTGGCTAGTTGGTGTAGACGCTTGAAGTAGGCACGGAGCGGGCGCCCAAGCGAAATAGACGCGCGAGCGCTCCGTCCCGAATTCTTCGAAGTGGTGGCAGCGGAGCTGGCGCCTAGCCGAAGTAAACGCGCGAGCGCTCCGTCCCCTACCCTTCGAAGTGGTGGCAGCGGAGCTGGCGCTTAGTAGAAGTAGACGCGCGGCGCTCGCCCCTACCCTTGAGTGGTGGCGGCGGGTGGCGCCTGGTCGAGGTAGGGGACGAGCGCCGTCCCCTACCCGCCGAGGTGGTGGCGGCGGGCCGGCGCCTGGTCGAGTGAGCGTCTGGCGCCCGTCCCTACCCTTGAGTGGTGGCGCGAGCCGGCGCCTGGTCGGTGACGCGCGAGCGCCCGTCCCCTACCCTTCGAAGTGGTGGCAGCGGAGCTGGCGCCTAGTTGAAGTAGACGCGCGAGCGCTTCGTCCCCTACTGCTGGGCGGGATAAGGATGAAGTAAGTCTGAGGAATGACAGAACCCTAGCTGCATAGGCCCTGTCCCCGGCGGTCGATGGGGGACCTCACGGGCGCCACTGTTTCCCTGCAGTCCCAGACACTGACGGGACAGCTGAGGCGAGATGAAAGGGGCTCTGTATATGGTGCTGTATGGCTGCGAGGGAGGTGTCCCTTGCCCATCGTCCAATGCTTCGGGCCCCCCAGGATAGGGGGACGTGTGGAGTGTAGTCGGCGGAGCCCTATACCTAGAGTGGGGCAATACTATTGCACCATGTGCCTTTGGGGTAGGCGATGGGACTCTTGAGGTATAATATCCACGGTCTTGCTTCCGGAGCTCTTTAAAAGAGGCGAGCGGCCAAGTGAAGCGGCACTCGCCTTCCCAGACATCGCGCTCCTGCAACTACCCTTGGCGAACTCGCCGTCCTTAGTGCGCCTCGGCTTCTTCCAGCTTGCTGGCCGGCGCAACGCGGCTAATGTCGCCGGGACAACCGCGGGGTGAGACATCCCGCCCATACGAGGTGGGTGCGACGCCGCGATGTATGTTCCCGACCGCGGCTGGTGCGGGGTGGTGGGAAATTCACTTGTACTTCATCAAGGCAGCTCCTAACTTTGGTAGTAGACTTCTACGACGCGCCAGCGAGGCTGCACCCCGCCGTACTGTCCCGTCCAGGTGCCTGTCCTCTCCCCCACTCTCCTTCCCTAGCTGTGGGACGCTTGGGATGAGGGGAAGGGGGGCGCCTGCACGGGCGCTCCCATTCCTCTGGCTTGGCTGGTAACGGAGGTTTGATATCGAGCTCGTGCCGCCTTATTGGGGCGATGCTGCGTCACGGGCTCGAACGCCCGCGGTCCTGGGTGTCCCCCACTCCCCTTCTGCAGAGGTGCAGGCCATCAAGCTGCTGCGTCGCCCCACTTCCACGGCGTCGTCGTCCAGCTCGTTTGACGAGAATTTGGCGTCGAGCTGTGGTGTGGAGGGGGCGTAACGGCTCCGGGGGCAGGCTTCCAGGCGCGCGTTTGGTTTCTCGGGCCATTGGGCTCGTGCACCCCGTCCCTGCACTCGCGGCCGGCCGTTCATGCGGTGCGCGCGGTTTGCTGGAAGCGCGGGAAGCCTCTGGTGCCCGTGCGCCGTTGTATGTAGACTCCAGCGAGTGCGTAAGAATATCATCCACGTCTTATTTAAACTCTGGAGAGTACGCGCGGTGATAACACCAGCGCGTGCGCGGGATATGCGCGTCTTGTTTAGACTCAGTAGAGTGCTTAGGGAAAGCATCCGCGTCTTTGTTTGTACTCCAGAGAATGAGTGGGACTATCAACCACGGCTTAGTTAAGCTCCGGAGGGTACACCAACGCGCGCACGGGATATCCGCATCTTGTTTAGACTCAGTAGAGTGCGCAGGGAAAACATCCGCGTCTTTGTTTGTACTCCGAAGAATGCGTAGGACTATCAACCACGGCTTACTTAGGCTCCGGAGTGTACGCCAACGCGTGCGCGGAACATCCGCATCTTGTTTATACTCAGTAGAGTGCGTGCGGAGGTGGACTTCGACGCTACGTCTTATTTATACTGCGTAGAGTGCGTGCGGAGGCGGACCTCGACGCTACGTCTTATTTATACTACGTAGAGTGCGTGCGGAGGCGGACCTCGACGCTACGTCTTATTTATACTACGTAGAGTGCGTGCGGAGGCGGACCTCGACGCTACGTCTTATTTATACTACGTAGAGTGCGTGCAGAGGCGGATCACGACGCTACGTCTTATTTATACTCCGTAGAGTGCGTGCGGAGGGGGACCTCGACGTTATGTCTTATTTATACTCCGTAAAGTGTGTGCGGAGGCGGACCTTCGTGGAGTGCGTGTGCGGAGGCGGACCTCCGTGGAGTGCGTGTGCGGAGGCGGACCTCCGTGGAGTGCGTGGGAACATCGACCACGTCTTTATACTCCGGAGAGTACGCGTGGTAGTGACCGACGCGTGCGCGGGACTCCGCGTCTTGTTTATACTCAGTAGAGTGCGCAGGAAAAATGTCCGCGTCTTTTTTATACTCCGGGGAGTGCGTGCAGAGGCAGGCCTCCGCACGTTTTTGGTGGCGAGCAGGAATAGCTTCGCAAACGGTGAACTTTATTAAATTCCCGTTTGCGTAGGTGAGCGAGTACAAAAGGTCGGGGACTAACCACTAGACTCGTTGTCGTGACGGCGAGATGGGGAGCCTCTAGTGCTTGGGCTGCCGTAGTGCATGTACGAGCGCGTCTGACTTAGGGGCCTCGCTGGACTCCCGGGTACGGGCTTCGGGCAACATGCTCCATGTGCCGAGCCATATGTTGGTCGCCGAGGACGGTGATGATGCCTCGCGGGCCCGGAAGCTTCACACATAGGAACCCATGGTGTGGTACTGCCCCAAAGAAACTGAGGGTTGGTCTCCCCAAAATGGCGTTGTAGGGGTACTAGATATTGACGACATCAAAGGTCGCGTCCCCGCTCGCCACGTTGTCGTCCTAGCCGAATGAGACCTGCAAACATATTTGGCCCAGCGCTAGCAACGGCTGACCTCCGAAGCCCTGCAGCGGAACTTTTGAGGGGCCTAGGCGGCTTCGAGGGATCGCTATCTGGTCGAAGGCCTGTGCGAACAAAACATTCGCGGAACTTCCCCCATCGACCAAGATACGCCGGACGTCGCACCCGACAATCGCGACCTGGATGACCAGGGGGTCTTGATGGGGGACCTCCACGCCTTCGGCGTCGGCGGGCGTGAAGGTGATCGCATGTTGCGCCCAGTCTGGCGGTGCATGTGCCGGGTATGCCGCCATGTGGTGTAGCCTCCTCACGTAGGCCTTGCGTTGTCGCTCCGAGGCAAACTCTAGGGAGGAGCCTCCGGAGATTACGTTGATGACCGTACGCGGGGCGCCCTCAAGGGCATGGATCCACAGGGGGCTCTCCTGGGGCTGCTGCACCTGGGCTTGCAACCGCCGGAGACCCTCCTGAGGCTGCGGCTCTTGATCCCGAATCCTTAGAGGGTCGTCCAGGGGCTGCTGGACGTGTGCCACAACGGGTGGGCGCGCCTCGAGATCCCTGTCTCTGGCGACGCTTTGACGAAATGCTGCGATGGTGGTACATAAGTGGGTGTCATGATTGCCTTGACCGTGCACCACTGTGGGCGGTGTTGGTCGCCCCCGACCTCGCCGAACTCTGGCCCCGTGGTTGGCGGGGGCGTTGTCTTCCGAGCCGCCCTCGACGTCGAAGACGTAACGGGCTCGCGCGGGACGTCTGACGGCCGCGCTGAGGCTTGTCAGCCGGCGCGTCCTTGTGCTGGGAGGCATCCTTCGACGACTCCTGCCTACGCTTGCTCTGCGAGGAATTAGCTTTCAACGGGTCGGCGCTCTTCGCGACACCCTCCGCTGGATTGGCATCGGCCCTGTTGTCCTGGCGCTGCCTCGCGACTTCTTCCACCCGGGCGTACTCCTCCATCTTGTCGAAGAGCTTCGCCACTGTCTTGATTGGCTTCCGCGCGTTGTACTCGGCTAGCGGCCTCGGGCGGAGACCCTGTACCGCTGCGTTGATGATTGTTGTCTCATTGTCATCTTTGACCTAGCAGCGGACCTTCGCGAAGCGTTTGAAGTACCCGCGGAGCCTTTCCGATGGTTTTTGTTTGATTGCGAAGAGCTGATCCGCATCGACACGCTCGACGTAGTTCCCCTGGAAGTTGTTGTAGAGACGGTCGCGAACCTGCTCACATACGTATATGGAGTTCGGCTCTATGGTGAAGAACCATGAGAGCGCCACTCCTTGCAACGCGAGCGGGAGCCCCTTTGCCTTGGTGGTGTCGTCTACGCTTGTCGCCTCGATGGCGGTCTCGTACACGCGCACGAACTCTCGGGGATCCGTGTCGCCCTTGTACGACGTGACGAAGCTGGGGAATTTAAAATCCTTCGTCCACGCTGTCTACTGTAGGCCCGCCGATAGCGGGGACTCCGGGTCCACGCATCGCAGCGAAGCACGACTGGATGTGGGGGCGTCCCAGCTGTCCGCGCGCTCGGGCGTGGGCTCCGGTGCGACCACCGGCGGGGTCGGCTGACTCCGAGCCTCTTGCATTCTCCGCACGGCCCCCCGGAGATCCGCCAACTCCTGCTAGAGCGTGCCGAGGGCTGCCAGCAGGGCGTTCTCCACTGCGGGCATAGATGGGGGAATGGGCGCGTCCGGTCGCACGGTCGAGGTAGTTACAACCACCGCTTGTGTCCTTGGGATGCTCATCACGTCAACACGGTGGACTCCGGCGTCGACGGCGAGGCCCCTGTCGCCAGCAAGGCCGCTTGGTGCTCCCGCACCGGATGTAGGGACGGTGGTCGCGCCTCGGCGGGCGTCGGGGCCACCGCTCCTTAGCACTCGGCCGGCATCGTCGGGGTTGACTGTCGCACCAGTGGCGGGGTGGGGTGTGGCGCGCAGGGTGGGGTCGGCCGTCGCGTCGGTGGCGGTGGGGTCGATGGTGTCGGTGGCGGTGGGGTCGATGGTCGCGTCGGTAGCGGCGAGGTCTATGGTCGCGCGATGAGCGTCTTCATTTTCACCCCCGACCGCCGATGTCGAAGCCCTAGTGTTGACGCGGGGCCTCGCCACGACCCCCTCCTTCTTCTTCGCCGGCGATGATAAAGTTTTCTTCGGTGCCATCCTTCTTGAGATCTTGAGGCTTGCTCTCGTCCCCCACACGGACGGCGCCAACTGTTGTGGCTACAGACCAAACAGAGAGAGAGATGTATGGTAGTGGAGAGTTAAGTGAGCAATGTCCTCTTGGTCTTTCTCAAGGGCTCCGTATGACATATATATGTGTTCCCTCGTAAAGAGCGTCTTTACAATCGTAACCTTATGCCGAAACCTTCGACCGAGGGCAACTGCGTCCTTAGTACATAATTTATAGCCTTCTCAACAGGCTAGTCGGGTTTAGGTGAAGGCCACCCCTACAACAGTCAGATATTTAAAAAATGGTCGAAACTGTCAGATGTGTGTAGGACTGTAGGAGGATGATATGTCACCATGTGGATGTACGTACGCCACACCAAATGGGAAGTAAAATTGGCACTCTAGCCACTTTTTTAAATTTAATTTTATACATTTATTTTTATTAATCTAGTCTTTTCTTATATATCTACTGTATATAGTAGTAGTTCTGCTAAGCTGTAGTAGCTTGATAGAGCTGTGTATGATAGATCTGTAAGAAAGAGTTAGATTTTATAAAACAGATATTTAGGAGTTAAACTAAAAAAAGGGTTAAGAGTGATATTTATATGACTCCGCGAATGGCCGAGCTTGTATATCATCAGTGATGGCGATGCAGTCTTTCAGATATGGTCTTCCCGGTGGAGGAAACGACGTGTACAAAACGAACACGGCGATGCGACCGGGGCCAAACTTAGCTATACGTGCGAGTCTCGCGCGAGCTCCTGCCGACGTACGTGCCACCATGTGGCCGTGCCGGCAGAGTCACCGACTCACTGGACCCCACAAAGAACAAAACAGAAGTGGCAAAAATAACGAGGGATTCAGTCAGCTCTCGCATCAAGGGACACGATCATGGCAATAAAGGAAGGAAAGCAAGAAAGAAAGAGACTGAGAAATGGTTGTGGTCGACGGTGATAATTTAATTAGGATGAGAACGGTTAACGGCCTGCTCCCTCTGTCAAAAATATAAAACATTTTTTTTACAAATAGATAAAGAGACATTGAAAACAACGAGATTGTCTCTGATTATTATCATTGAAAACAACGAGATTGTCTCTGATTATTATCTCTTAATACTATATTTAATATATATATGCAAAGAATACAAAAAAGCTGCATATTTGTTAGAGACAAAGAGGAAGGCACATTTATATTACATTGAAATATGAAAATACATTCTATATTTATAAACAAAATCATTTAAAAATATATTCTACATTTTTAGATAGACGTGGTACTGTTTTTTAATCCCTAATGGTCCCGGTCATGCATTGATATGTACCCACGTTGACAACGATTCCGAGAGCAATCCATTCAAGTTGGTCTACAGTCACCATATGCTTGCAAAATGCGCTTTGTATATATCGGTTGTGTGGAGCACATGGTTGACACGTCGGTTAAACCGTTTAAAGTACTTTATTTTGCTCTAAATATATTTAATAAGCTTGTAGGCTCTATAAAATATAGCTAAGGATTCGAGCTGTTAGCTAAAATTATACTATAACGACTGTAAGTTTTTTTAAATTATTCAAATAAATAAATATGAGAAAAAATATCGTTATATTTTTTACAGACAATACAAATAAATAAAAAAATACAAATAAAAAATAAAAAAGATGATATGTTTATCCTGGGTTATGACTTCTAAGAGCTTGAAACCGAAGTCACTTAGAACGGCCTCTGGATCAGAAACAGACCTACCACCTTGTGAGTATAATGGCCCTGTTCTTTACGGTTTCTAAAAGCCGTTTTTGACTTTTGCTACAGTAACTAACTTTTAAACGGAGTATTTTTTTAAGATGAGGTCTACAAGTTAATTGTAGTACACGTTAAAAAATTAATATCTGTATCATCAAAAATCACAAGCGAGTATCTCTTTTTCCACAATCTCTGTCGCAAACAGCCAAAAAGCCATCAACCGCAGCCAAAAACCATCAACCGCAGCCGGAAAGAACAGGCCCAATAACAAGCAATTCTTATAGACGAAGAATCACACGCTACCCTGAACATGTGGTGTTACCTCTTAACACCAACAGAAAAAAAAAAAAGCAAATATATATCAGCCTGTAATCATGACATTGCAATTTCCAACAGCACTCCATGCATAAAGAGTTTTTGTCAAAGTAATCAAGAATTGAAGACAATTGCTCGAACCATCAACACGTACAAGTGTGAAAAAGATCGAATACAAATGGCTAATGGCTCTGTGATATTTATTTTTATATATTTCTCTGAATGTGGATACAGATACTAGGATAAACAAGATGAATAAAAATACAAAGAAAATACAAATCAAATCAAATATAGTCATAAATATTTCTCGAAATATAAAAATCTTTAAATTGTACGCATAAAATGAATAAAAAATATAATTAGTTTATTTAATCCAAACATTCATGAATTCTTTGTATAGACCAAAGTTCCTTCTCTAATTGTATGTATTGATATATATGTTAATATATAATAGACTACTAAAGTATTATATAATAGACTAGGCTGAAATAAAGGGACATATGCTGTGAATATCTGTGCCCTCTGAATATCCAAATAACATGAATCTGTATTCATATTCAAGTTTTTGATTCATACTCCAAACTAACAGAATCCATATTCAGAAATAGTCCGAATCAATGGAAAACAATGGAATCCGTTTTCACCCTTAGGGTATGTACAACCCACAGACAACTACTGTTTTTATCATGCTAACACAGTAAAATCATCTGATGTGGACTGTAATTAAGGAAGAGAGAGACACAAGCCGTCCTCTCGCGAAGAGACGGCCTGGGCTCGTGCTCCTAGGCAAAGAGACGGCGTTGCGAGCATTGTACGAGCCGTCTTTTTTACAAACTGTCTTTTTTATTGTCTTTTTTTATGAGATTGTAGACAACTAAATAGACAACTTATTATACAAACTATTTTTTTATTATCTATATATGATATATATATATACAAACAGCAGTCATCTAAACTGTTATACATACTCTTACTCGGTACAACCCATTTCCAGAACTACACACTTCCTAATTACTGGCCCTTGCATCAAAATCAGATTTGTTTTGCCTAACAGCCAGAGTCAAAACCCAGAAGCGTACAATAATGCATCCATGCAATGATGGCTGTCTGCAGCCCTCCACGTGTCCCGTACACGTTGCACTCGGAACCGTCCGGATCAAACATCAGTACAAAACACAAATCAAACACGGCGGATTTGCGAGAGAGAGCTTGATCTGGAGGGAGGGGTCGAGAGAGAGAGAGGATTTGCGAGGTGATCGGCCGCGATGGGGAAGAAGATGGCGTCGTACCTGGCGATGAAGATGGACCCGGCGGGCGGCGCGTCGGAGGCGGCGCAGGCGCTGATCGAGTCGGACCTGCGGGAGCTCGGGGTGGCGGCACGGAAGCTCGCCAACCACGCGTTCGTCCTCGGCGGTGGCCTCGGCTTCGGCACCTCCTTCCTCAAGTGGCTCGCCTTCTTCGCCGCCGTGTCAGTCCACCAACCTTTTTTTTCCTTTTCTTCAAGTTACCTTTTTGTTGGATGAGACCAAAAAATGCGTCGGTTCCCATAGGGGATCTCTGATCTCGACATTTTTTTGGGTCCAAAAGCTCTTGCCTTTGCGAATCAAGTCGCGGGATGGAGCATTGGAGTTCGTATCTTATAAGCGATCCTTTTTTTGGGGGGATTCAGACTAGTTTGGAGATAATACCATGGAATCCTATGATCAGTTGAAATGAATTGGAAAATTATGTTGGTTCTGGTGCTATCTTATATCCATGAGAGAGGCGACAGGCACATGAACGTAATTGATTAGTGATAAACCTGCATGATAAGTTTATAACTATAGATTGCCTGGAGATTTTCAGAAGTGCGTCAAATTAACTGAGGGTAACTGGGAAGAGTTGTGAACATATGCGACTGCTCATAACTTCACAAGTCAAGACCCTTTTGACGTGTGAACATGTTAACAGAACTACAGAAGGTTTAGACCCAATTGCTCCTCACCAAAATTTTATGCTGTGCTAAGCTGTTAGAACGATTCTACGGCCTAATTTGTCTGCATATATTATGCAGTGTAGGTATTTTCAGTCTTCACTGTCTAGATTGCAAGAAGCTGAGAACTTTATGTATTCATTTAAACTGAGATTACTATTTTTTTGGCATTTGTCAGTTGTCACAGTATTATGCATTAACTGAACCCTCCTTGTTCTCTTCCAATACTGCAGATACCTCTTGATATTGGACCGGACAAACTGGAAGACCAACATGCTGACGGCTCTCTTGGTCCCTTACATTTTCTTCACCCTGCCTGGTGTGCTGTTTTCTCTGATAAGGTCATTACGGGCGCAAATACCCTACTGCATCACCCATAGTCCCATACATGTTTTACTTTTTAATGCAATTTTTATGAACTGTGGAAATGTTGCAACACGGTGGACGGACAGACTATGAAGGATGTGGAGTAAACTGACAATAAAAAAACTGCATATATCATGGTGTCCTATTTGTTGGCAATTGACATCATAGGATAATGGCTAGAATGATTATTGCCTTCAAAGCAAAATTCTCGCAGAACCGAGGATAAAAATGAACAACCTCATAAGTTGTTAACATATTAGGTGCAATCCGCCTTTATGGTGTAATCGTGCAATCCAGCTTTGGTTTGGGAACTAAATTAGCATGAAGTTATGCAAGATACATGGCAAATATAGGTTTGTTGCTACCTAATTGTAAAACTCAAGCTGGCTCTTCATATTTGTTGCCTATTGGTTGGTGGATTACGGATAGCTATAAATACTTCCAGGATAGCGTGTTCTCTGTGCATCTATTACAACATTTCATACAGATGTATGAAACAAATTTGCTTATTCTTAAACCTCTAATTGCAGGGGGGAGGTTGGAAAATGGATTGCGATTATTGCAGTCATCCTGCGTCTCTTCTTTCCTCGCCACTTCCCAGGTATCATTTTGCTATCTATTTCTTTTGTTATTGTTGTTTATTGCATACTACCAAAATTCCTTGTGCCCCTAAAAGAGTCTATTCCAGCTGATTTGGTGCTATCAAAATGTGTTTTCTACTAAATAGGCTGACTGAAATAGTAAAACTTTACATGGACCTCACAACAATTTCTCATCATGTGCGTCAGATTGGTTAGAGTTGCCTGGTGCTGTGATACTCCTCATAGTGGTCTCCCCCAGCCTAATTGCGGACACCTTCAGGGGCGACCTCGTCGGCATCTTCATATGCCTCATCATTGGATGCTACCTGCTTCAAGAGCACATCAGGGCGTCAGGTGGACTCAGGAGCGCCTTCAAGAAGGGCAATGGTGTGTCGAACACCATCGGCATCTGTCTACTCTTCATCTACCCTGTCTGGGCCCTGGTGCTGAAGTTCCTATAGACACTACTAGTTCAGTCGGTGTGATCCTACGCTATCCATCTCCGTTCGCTGTTCGTGCAGATGTCTTCTACGGTGATTTGGTATCGTCTGGGGAGAGATTAATCATGCATGTTTGAACCTGTTAGTGGGCAGTGTCCCGTCGTATTCGTTTGTTGTAGTTTGATGCCAACACTTCTTTCCTTTGTGGGTACATAAGCCTGAACAAGCCCCATTCCTGTTGCTTGATGTAGTAAAATCGAAGAGCTGCTGGCCAAATTCTTATGGTTGTATCGTACGGTGGGTGCATCTGATACGAGCTTATGATCCAATGTTGTTTCTGAGCATTTTATGTGATCTGCAGAAATAAAGTTTGCCTTGAGCAGCACCGACAATGCACTTCGGATTCTTGGTAGAAAAAAGTGAAAACATTAATCGGGCCAATGAGCGGGGCGAGCTATTTGTAGATAAAGCTTCTTTGGGCCGTAGGCGGCGTGCGACTGTGGACGTTACTAGTCGTCACACCTGGCTTGCCCCTGGCCGTCGTTTCAAGCTTTTTGCCGCCCTTTTGCTCGTCGCGGTGCGACCACACAAGGTGGGCGGCGCATTCCTTGTCTCCCCGGCTGCTATCCTCTCGCTTTTTCCGGGCATTGTTCACTGCTAACAGTGAACAGTGATCATGCAAACCACTCAACCAGGCTGCATGCAACAGAGGACATGAGACTTGCAATCACTGTCCACGAAGTCCTCCCTCTTGTTGCAGGCTTGCAATCACTGAACATCTTATTACGCACACCTTTGTGTTACGTGTGCAGCTTAAACTGCACCACATCTTCCCAACTGTCGTGGTCAGTGTACAAGAGTGTAATTTAATCACTAGTCCGCGTAGAATTCTGTACGGGAATCTGATCCAATCCATGTAGAGACAGATTTGCGAGGTCAAAAAGCGGTAACCATGCCGAGCAAAAGGCTCTCAAGAGAGACGGAGGAGAAGAATCGGCTCCCCACGCCCGTGCCCCCGTATCCATCCACCCAAAGCCCCGGCCTTTTCATCTTGTTCCCTGCCTTTTTCTCGCCTCATTCCATATCTCCATTGCATCGTCACAAGAACCCGACCAAACGGAGCAGCACACATTCGGGGACTCCACAGGGAAGGAGGAGCTGTGAAGGTGCCGGGGGGGAGAGAGAGAGAGAGAGGCGGTGAGAAAGGGACGGGACGAAGGGGGCTGTTGCGCGCGCGCGTATGGGATGAGCCGGCGGTGTGAGGGCGTCGTGAGGGGATGGAGAACAGAGAGAGGGCTGGGGCCGGCGCCGTCGGCAGCGCCGGAAGCCTTGGGCTCCGCGTCGGGCAGGCCGTGTTCTCGTCGGCGTCCCTCCTGTTCATGTCCGTCGGCGTCGAGTTCTTTAGCTATACTGCCTTCTGGTACGTAGCGTCGCTTACTGCTCACGCCTCTGTTTGGATTTCTCCTAGTTTTATTATTCAGATATGGTACAGCCTTATGGTTCTTGAGGTACTAGCACGGTGGTCAGTGTCTCAGTGATCACCAGGCCCAGGGCCAGGGTTATCGATTTCGGCTCGTTAGATTGGTGTGTATGCATGTCGAATTGGGGACACTTCAGGGGATACGGTGACCATCGATCGGCAGGTTCAGGCTCCCTTAATTAGGCTAGAATTTTGTCTCTTTTGGAACATTAGAGCTACCGGAATAAGGTACCTTAGGCTAGAGACTTGCCTGATGGAGTTACTGTAAGATCATGTTAGTCCTTTTCCATTGACGTATCAGAGGTGATCACTACAAATTCAGATATGTAAAGCAAGCATGGATACAGGCTTTGATGATCTTTTCTTGAATTGATCATGTTTAAGGAGTTTAGGTCGACATGTTAGCTCCATATATGACGAATCTTCTGAATTGAATCACCCTACCAAAATTCTATCCGAAGCTCATACCAAGCATCAACCATGGTATAACTGAAAGTGTTCTATAAGACAAAACACCTAAGTGTTCTATATATAGTACATTTCTTTACTGAAGGTATGATGGAAGTAGACTACATCTGTTAATTTATCCTTACAAGTTGCTACAATCAGACTGGTCACAGCCAAATTCAGTTCACTGTTTGTTGCATGTTTATGCTAAATTCTCTGTAACACTTGACAGCTTCCTGGTTACAATCATGGGCTTGGTGATCCCTTGGAGCTTCACCCTCGCAATGATCGATATGTACTCCATATTTGTGGGGCGCTCTCTTCGCGTGCCTGTTGTCATGGTCATCGTCGTTGTGGGAGACTGGGTATGTTATGTACGTCTAGTTATGCCATTCTCTTTCATTCTCAGCTATTTATTTTACCCTCGCTTGTGCATATCAGTAAGAAGCATTTTGCCTGCAATGCTTTCAGGTCCTGTCAATACTCTCACTAGCCGCTGCCAGTTCAAGTGCCGCAGTCATTGATGTCCTCCTCCATGGATCACATTGTTCTCCGAGATTCTGTGGGAGATATCAGTCATCTGCGATGATGGCGTTCCTGTCCTGGTTCCTGACGGCCGCTTCATCCCTCTTCAACCTGTGGTTCATCGCCTCCGGGTGATCACTGATGAAAGCTGATTCTGGCTAGCCTGACGCCAGTATGACTCCAATCAGCCATGGATTTGGATACAGTGCTACTTCAGAAAACTGCCTCTGACCAATTAGCCATTCTGGGCTTGATGCCCAAGTGACACAGTGTTTGAAGTTACATTCCACAGAATCAGCAGTTTCTGAATTGGCTCATGCTCTTTATATAGCCATATTGCAGTTTTGCTCCATTTCTGGTCAGTATTGTAATTGTTATAACACCTGGAGATTTTGTGCATAGCTAAAAGGAAGGGGCTGTAAGATGAACAACACACACATATCTTTACTATTTAAAAAGAAGGAGTTGGTGGTTGCCGTCACGCTTAAAACTCATTTAACCCTATATAAAAGTATTTAACCCTAAAACCCCACAACCCGCTGTTCCGCCTCTCTCTCCATCGCTGCCGCCGCCGCGCCTTCCGCCTCATCCCTGCGCCGCGACTTCCGCCTCATCCCTGCGCCGCGCCTTCCGCCTCTCTCCATCGGCCCTCCCGCCGCCGCGCCGCCCTCGCCTCCTCGTGTCCTCCTCCCTGCGCCGCCTCCTCCCTAGCCCGCGCCGCCGCCGCCGCCTCCTCTACCCCGGACGCCTCCTCCCAACCCCTCCTCCTCCCTCGCCTCGCCCACCGAACCCGTGCGCCTTTCTCCATCGCGACTCCGCCTCGCGCCCTCGCCTCCTCCTCCCTCCGCCCTCGCCACCTCCGCCCCACGCCGCCGCATCCTCCCTAGCCCGCACCGCCGCCGCCTCCTCCTCTACCCCGGACGCTTCCTCCCTACTCCCCAACCCCGCCGCCTCCCCCTCTCGTCCTCCGCACCGCCGCCTCCTACTCACCCCACTCTCTCCCTCCTCCGCCGCCGCATCCTCCACCAGCGTGAATCGCCGCCGCCACCATCGACTCCCTCCTCCTCCCTCTATCTTCGTCGCTGCTGGTGCCCGCCCCCGGCCACGCCGTCCACGACCACGGCGAACCCAGGTACGTATCTCAAAATCTGCCACTTTGCAGCGGCACATATCTAAATTTCCCATTTTCTAATGCATGTTGGTAGATGTAACAATATTAGAGACAATTACGGAATATTCCAGAGCAGCACAGCATATGTATAAAGAGAGAATTCCCTCAAAATTGGACAAGTTGAACTTGCAATCTGGTGAGGGTTCTCATGTGATACACACTAACATACCCATATTTCATGCCTTGCATTTGAACAAAGTAATCTGAAAGATCCATGCAGAAAATGAGAATAAAGAGACAATACCAGTAGGAAGGCTCCCTGTGTCGTGGATTGTATAATGCATGTTGCGTTGACCCCTTAGTTGATGCATTGGTTTCATCCTCCTCATCACCAGCATCCAGTTTTACTTGTTTTATATTAACAGAACCACCATCAGTATCAGAATTGTAATTTTAATATGTCATTGTGTTTATCTGGAATTGTCAAGGCAATAGCCGGGTTCTCGGTGCTCTCTACAATGTCTTCAAAGTGCTCAATACCATCAACTAAGGGGTCAACGCCCCGACCTGGAACGGGAGCATGTCAGGGCCGCCCCGACCTGGCGTCTTCTCCCTCCTCACCTTTGACGAGCCCCCCTACCCCAAATCCCCCGAGGTAACCATATCCTTCCCTTCTTCCTTCAGATCTAAATGGGGATCCAGGCTGCTAGGGGTTCAGGGGAGAGGAAGGCAAACGCCCACACACCTTTGTGTTCCCTTGCTCCGGCATAGGCCTCGGGCTCCCCCACTAAACTCGCAGCCACCACCCACGATGGACTCCCACCTCCTCTTCCTCCACTCCAGGTCCCTACCTCTATCTCCCTCTCTCACCGCCGTCTGCATGGCGCGCCACCGCCTTGATCCTGCTGCTACCCCGGGTCACCACGTCTCTCCCTCTCACCGCACTTTGCATGGCCCGCCGTTGCAGTGCTCCTGCTGCCACCGAGCGGGCGCTTGTCACATGTTCGATAAAATGTCTAAGTCAATGGCGGGCTCGTGGCGAGCACAATACCAATTCACATGCCGAACTTTAACATATATTTGTTAAGTTGTGTTCTAACCTGTTTAATTGTGTATACATCTTCTACGGCCTTCACTTTAACATATATTTGTTGTGGCTAAAGGTACGTTGGGCTATCATCAACAAAGATAACATATAAATCAAGCTCAGCCTCTTTTGGTAGCAACTAGAGTTCAGGTGAACGTTATGGGAGTTTCAGTGGCACAAGGGAAGCTGATTCATTCAGTGCCAGTTACAGGGACAATGAACCTGGTAAAACCTCAGCAAGTAATAGTGGCAACCAGAAATCTGGCAGGACGATAAGAAAGGGTGCGAAGCACAATAGAAGGTATTTTAAGGTTGCTTAGCATTTTATTCATATCTAGAGTAACCGCTACTGGTTTTCAGAAAACTGTAGCCGATAACATTTTATTTATCTCATCCCATTTATCATATAATTCAAAACTTGGTAGCCGGTGGGATAGGGTGGTATAAATATAATACCTGATTGCTTTCTTGGGTGCATGATGGATCATTTAATTTCCAGTGGAAATACAATTATTGTCTTAAAAGTTTACTACTATTGCTATTGGAGGCCCTTGATGTACCTTGTAGTGGTAAATGCAGCAATATCAGTTCTGGACTTGCCAACCTGTAGCCTCAGGCTTACCTTTTATTGTTAACTTTTTGCTCCTTCACTGATGTTGTATTTGTCTGAATACCACGAATGGGGATTCTTTTCACCCACTCCTTGAAGCCCCATCTAATACAAAAGCAATGAGGAAGACTTGATGACTTTGATCATTGTGGATCTTCTTTAAATGGTAAAATCTTGTACTTGGTATCTATTTGGTGCTTATAGTACTACTTTGCCAGAATGTCTTTGTCTGTAGTATTAAATGCATGTTCAAATCTTGACACAAAAGTCTGTTCAAATACATCATTTTGGCAAATCTCACCCTTAATTCAATATCTTACAAACAAAGATGCATTCTAATATTGGCTTCGCCTTATAAATAGAAGGTCATCGAGTGATAATATAGTAGCTTCTTTTAGGATATCTGTAATGATCTCCTGCAACTTGCTAAAATCATGATGTTTTCTTTTTCTTTGAAGTTATGGTGCCTGAGCTTGTCCTTGTTATGCTTGTTAAGTCAATTGGCAAGGTTTAGCTTGGTAGCTTTTGCCGATTCTTAAAATGTGGGCAAGAACCGAGGATTTAGTATATGGTGAATCTTCTCATTGGCATTGCATTCAATATTTGAGAATTCATTTAATTTAATAATGCATGGGAATCTTTTCACTGTGATGTGGCAATTCTTAGCGCATGTGGAGACCCCCACATTGTGGATGCCCTAAAGATGAGCTTCAGAATGATTTGGCCGGAGCAATGCAACTTCAGCGGTGTGGCAAAGGGATTTTTGCTTGTAGCATGGTTATTAAGTCAACGGTATATTAGCGATATATCGTCGTGTGGCCCTCCGGCCGGCATGGAGTCGCGGAATATACCGTCCGCCAACAGGATTGTAATACTTGTTACTGATTGTATTAGTTTTCTATTTTGTTTTCTTTACTTGTTCAAAATGTATTGAAACTGGTTGCACTCCTTGAGCAAGAACTTAGTAGCTCCACAGGTATTTCCTTCGTGAATTTGGATCATTTAATACATTAGGATTCGAAATACTCATAAAACTCCCATTGTCCAAAACAGGACACCAACATGCTCTTTTCTTATAGGAGCCGTGGAACTGACTTGAGCTGCAATGCATGTCTTGTACAATGCGTGGCCTCTGTTAGGTCAGTGTTAATTGTTTATGTCATAAATTTGAAGTCGGTTCTTTCGGTATCCAGTACTTAATTTCTTAGCATTTCCTTCCTGCCACATATTCCTTTTTTTCTTCCTGTATCTTTTATTAATGCTGTTACTTGAAGGTAAGAACCTTCATTGCTCATAGGTTTCATGTGGGATGCACATAAATAGTGTTTATAAGCCTCATAACGCAGTAATGGGAAGCCCAACCTTTTTTTTCATGTAGTTGTGTACTCTTTACCTTTTCCTTATTTTTGTAATCTTTTCTTGGAAGGATGCTATGTTCGAAATATTAGTGTGTCTTTCAGGGTTAAGCCTTTTGTATTGATGCCTTTTGTTCACGCTATAGATTAGAACTCTATCAAGTCTGATATCTTACAAAATTCTCTTTGTGGATAGGAAGCCAAATTCAGAATTGGAGGATCATTGGAAGCCAAATTATCACCCAAATCGGTATTTTAATAGTGATCATCGTTGTTTCTTTATATTGATCCCCAAAGGAGAGATGGGCTTATGAAGGCAAGTTTGCTATGAATTCACAAATAAAAAATTCATTGGTGTATCACATTTTTAATGGGAAGCTCACTTGTCAATTTTTTTGATACAATGTTCGAGAAAACTGAAGTTCAATACTTGTTGATCTTGATTGTTAATCTATGTTTCATTTATTGATTCACAGGTAAGTTATTAATCAATTTCTTTTATTTGTATTACTTCTGAAGTTGTAGATTATGCTGTGTTTTTTCAGTTGTTAATCTTGTTTGTGTTTGTGTTGCTATAATAATGAAACCTACTCCTTATTTAGGACCAACATCCAACAAATAGTTGGAACTTACTGTTAAATCAATTGGTGTCTGCAGTTTGTCTTTGTTTGGTCATCCATGATAAATTCTTTATAGTTGAATGAGAGGCGATGCTTTATAGACCTTATAGTTTGTCTTTGATAGTATGCATCATTTTTATTTAGTTTTCCGTTGCAACGCACGGGCACCTTACTAGTATATACATATGAGAGAGAGAGAGAGAGAGAGAGAGGCGGTACGGTGGACGGTGGTTGATGTGAAAAATGCTCTTTTTGCTCTATAACTGATTAGGCAGAACTCCTGCCATTACGTTCAAAGAAAAAAAAATGCCGTGTTCGTCAAACCTATGGGCCGTGTTCACACGGGATGAACACGTTAGGTTTGGGGCTATATAGGGCGTTAACAGCCCATATGCTTCAATCAATTAGATGGCCAAATTCAATCAATTAGATGGCCAAATTTGGGCTGAGCCCGTGAATTTCGGTACATCATGGCGAAGCCGCGACCAGTAATATGCAGTTCTTCACCCTTCAATCAGACAGGATATAGATAATTTATAAAGTGAAATCTTGGTGTTTTGGCTTTTAGAATGCGGCTGTGGCTTATTAGTCTCATAAATAGTAATTATTGAAAAAATTAAAGCAAAAAACTAACTAAAAACCAAAAAAATCGATCCATAGACTAATTATACTCCTGCTCATCATCATTTTACAAAGTGTGATGCACAGGATATGTTACTTTAATTTAACGCAGAAATGATTCGAACCACCTACCGAATCATTATTTTAAGGCTCCGCTTGTTTCGGCTTTAGTTTCTAACTTTTGGCTTCTAATTAACTATTTTTAAATTTTATCTTTTTTTCTATCTTTTTGGGGCTTTTTCCTCCTTTTTTCCGTGTTCGTTTGTATTGTTCGCGATGGAGCTAATCTGTTTTTTTCTATTTTTAATTTTTTAAAATTTAATTACGCAAAAAAATCACCAGTTGTTACAATATAAAATAAGTTAGCTACAATGTAAAAAAAATCATGAATCAACTTATATAAACCGAACTAAGCATAACGGAAGACAAGACTTGAGATGACGGTCCAACATTGTTGTGTTATCGGAAGAAACTGCCCAACAATCTTGTTCAGTACTCTAAAAGGCTATAGCCATAATATTATGTTTTCAAAAATTATTTCAGTGCTCATATATATATATGTACTATATATAGTATAATTAACTGAGGTACGTGATGGCTGAACTCCATGATCGACTTTCCATATATAATTGAGACTTTTTATTTATGATTGATTCGGTATGCTAAATTAATGACTTACTTTTCATGATTGTACTGGTTTCCTTTCAAATAATATTTCTTCAAAATAAGTGTATATAGACATAGAGTCGTATTATTAGCTCATGCCGGTTCTGGAAAACCCAAAGCAGTGCAGTGAATGGCATGATGCGCATCATGCATTCATGCTACGACAGAATACAACACATGGTTTCCCGTCAACCCCGGCGGCGCTCCCCGGGGCGCCGCCGCATACCTTGTGGTGGCCAAATGGATGCATGTTGCAACACTTGCAGTGCACGCTGGCGTGCATTGCTGGTACTGGTAGCGGCACTCCTGCTTTAAACCCCATGGGCCCAGACTGTCTCGATCTTGGATAGTTCGACGCCCGATAGATTGATTTACATCGCAGCTTGCTTGCTCTATGACTTTAGTTTATAAAGCATAATAGCTTATGACGAGAGTTACTTGTGTGCAATTTTAGTCGATATAAATGAAGTAACTACATTACGTGCTAAAATCGACTAATAGACCTCTAACTTAAAAAGATACTTCGTTTGAAAGCTAGATACCGTAGAAAAACTATTTACTATAGAAAAATAGCTTTTAGAAGACAATACGAACAGGGCCTGTTTGCTAGATAACCACTATGTGCTTGCTACTTGCAGGATCGCAAGAACGTCTATGGCTTTGTTGTGATGAAACATTGTTATTTTGGAAGAGTAAAAATTTAAAATTTGTAAATTTTTTTGGACAATTGTAGAAATGGATGATTTAAAAAAATAGTTATGGAGTGATCTGGTGAGCTAGATCGGGGTTATAGATTGCATGAGACATATTATTGCTATTGTGGATTAAGTTATGAAGAATTTGAACCTGAAAATGATTTTTTTTATTTTTGAATGTGTAGAGTCGCTTGAAGTTAACCATAATCAACGACGAGGATCGGGGCTACGCTTATAGAGAAGCCAGCCAAGATCTAGAACGATTAACGATACTGTGTGAGATGACTAAGCTCAAGTATAACATAAGAAAGACAAAAAATATCGAAGGGAAGTTCAAATGGCAAGTTGTACCATTTAGCTTGATTGGTCCAAATAAGACGTGGTCTGGTAGAATCGGAATGAGAGAGATTTATCGACGTGTGGCAAGACAATGGTGCACATACATGTGACAAGTATAATGATTGTTTGCAATAGAAGGAGATGGCCGGTTAAGAAAGGATATTTTGGTAGTTTGACCGTAATATCAGAAACTATCTTGGAGCAAAATCGTGGTGCTTGGGAGAGCGATTTAGGTAAGGAGAAACTGAGAAGATCAAGTTAAATCAATGTTAAAAATTTAGCAGATTCGGGCTTATTCATTTTGAAAAGCATGTATAAAAATAGTGTGAGTTAAAATCCATATATATGAGGTTATTGGGTTTCTTCTATTATGCTAAGTAGATAATATCTATTAAGAGTTAGATGAGGTTGGTTAGCCCATCTATTTAACAGATTAGGATGGGGATTTGCTGTTAAACATCCAACCATCCTCTCTTGAGACCAAATATTCGTGAGTTCTAGCGTTAGGGTTTAAGAGAAGTTGAGCATTGTGGTATGTCATCTTGTTCTCTAGGTGGAGTAGCTATAAATTTTTTGTCCTCAAGTAGGAATACGTATGAATACATCAATATTTGTTCATCTACATGAAACCTTCTTATGTTGATTGATTTACTCTTGATTTGGTTAATTTTTCCTCCTTTCTCTCCCCTTCTTGATCTTGTTGTGTCAAGAATGTATAAGAGATAGAGATAATCTCTGTAAATTAATTTCTACCCTTCTAGACACTTATATGGCAAGTTCATGAAGAAATTCATTTTTTTTGCTCTTTTTGGCATCTCCAGGTGTTTTTTTAATCTAACTGTTTCTACCTCAATTTCTTTGATGTTCTAGTTTACTGTGATATGTGAAAATATATTTAAAGACATCTTAACCATCATTCACCCACAGGTAAGTTATGTTCATTTTTTTTGTTTTTGACCCGTTTTTTGTACAACCTTCTTTCAAATAGAAAAATATCATAATTTTAGCAAAAATTTTATTAATTATTGATTGAAATAAGTTTTTATCATCCTAGAGAAGGTGCATCCAAATTTCAAGTAATTTGGAGCTTGGTTTTGAGAGTTAGCTCAATTTTTGGTTTTAAGCCAGTTCTAGTATAGCAGAACTTAATGAACCAAAAGGTCACAATTCTCTTCTGTTCTTTCAATATTTTTGATTGAGATAAGTCTATAAGGTATTGACCTAGCGTTGGTTCAAGTTTTAAATCTTTTGAATCTACGGATAAAAATTTTATGTAATTTTGTTTTTAAAATAGTGCTAGATTTGTTCACAGGCTGAAATTACTATAGCATTATGATTTTCAAAATTGTGGATTTTTGATCTTCATAACTTCTCAAATCTATTGACGTAAAGAATTGACGAAAGCTTAGAAAAAAATCTAAAGGCACCATTCACCTTGCTTTATTGCCATACCGATCCTACACTACTAATTAGCATCCTAATGGTATTTGCTGTCATCCAGACCGTTTTTATATTGAGTACTCTTGATTAGCGCAAATGTTTTGATTAAGAGGTGTATAACGAAGCATTCGCGTCATCAAAGATAGTAATATTTACAAACTTTTGTATAGTTGGTGTGACTTAAATCATGACCGTTTCGGCACCGTTCGAATTATTGGATACGACAAGATCTTCTAGAGAGAGAAAAATAACTTTGGCCAAAAGTCGATTCGTTTGTAGAGGGATACCCAAATTAAGGTTGATCCATTTGGAGTTTTGGATGGATTTTGGGCGTTGCTGGTCCATGCATGCAATCATGAATTTCACGACATTCTAGTGTGCAACGCCAACACGTTTCTAATCAGGGATACAGCAGTACTGCACTACCCTTGCAAAATTAATGGACGCCGGCAAATACATACTGGCCGAGCTTTCATGAGAGCAACCAAATTTGGACACATCTGAAACGCAGGTCTCAAACATCATATGAAAACAGAGCACACGCAATCAATACGTACACCTATTGTGTCACTGTAGTGGTGCTCTCAAGTTTGGATCCTGGCAGTGCGTCAGCAATCTAGTTTACAGCACTAGGAGAAGCATGATCAATACCTAATGAACAACTAAATTACTAGTAGTATGTCTTATCTAAACTCCAGTCCTTGTTAGCTTTGATTCGGTGTTTGATTTTGGAGGACGTTCGAAATAGCGATGGTTTACGATTTTTTTTCACTATAGTTAGTTTATTTTTTATTATAACTGAGATAACTTATTTAGTGTAATTAAATTAAAAAAATAAAAAAAGAAAAATAGGTTAGCCTATCACGAACAATATAAAGGAATACGAAAAAAGATAAAAAAACCTTAAAAAATAAAAAAACGAAATTAAGAAATAAAATCAGCAGAAGTTATCGTCAAAATGTTCGGTTTTGTATACGTCAAGCTTAATTAACTGGACCGACAAAATGAGACAGTCGTAAGCTGACCCTTTTGCAGTTGTTAGCAGAGTAGCAAAATTGGAGGCCAAGTCATGTCTTCCTCGTGGCTTCTGACCCATCCTGCCTGCTCGCGTGCGTCCTCTCTACCTCACCATTGCAAGCTGGTCGGCATACGGGGGATCCAAATCGACCCCGGAAGCTTCCCCGACCGTACTTTCACCCATTAAAACCGGCGTACTTTTAACCCCTGCTGTGCACGGAAGCACACAGGCCAAAATAAAATAGCCCTGGACGCATGTGGCCACGTTGAGATCCGCGGCCGAGATTCCCCCTGCCGCCCGCGCGCCCGGCTCCGGTCGACGCACCGGCGGACAAGATCTACGCCATCCGCGGCCACTGCCCACTGCTCGGTCCGCTCCGCCGAAAGAACGTTCGAGGAAGCTGAGCCGAGAGCCCGTGCGGCTGCGGGCAACGGAAGGAAACGCGCGGCGCGACACAGGCCACGCGACTCGGCATCGGACTGGTCGGTTTCCCGGGGAGTTATTGGCCCGTGTGCATGTGTGTATATGTAATTACATTCGAATGTAAAAAAATATTATATATATATATATATATATATATAGATAAGCGCACTATGGTATCTATACTCTATGATTAAGATTTTTTATCTATAATATATTATATAAGAAGTCTTTTCTATATATACATACGTAGGAAGTCTTTTCCGTACTTGTACTCTCATTGATAATATACTACTTAAACAAATATGTTATACCTATTTTATCGCTTTTAATATATTTAAATATTAATTCTAAGATACTTCAATATACTTTGGTTGAAAAAACTTCATCCAAGTCCTTTATTTTTGCTATATATGATAATAGTGGTGAAGCTCGGCCGGAATAGGAGTGTGCTAACAATGGCGAAGCTTGGCCGGAACAGGGGAATGACAAGACAGAGCTGTAGTGGAGATTTGATCAAATTGGTGACGGCTCGAGCATCTAAGAAGTCAGGAGAGCTCTGTGGTAGTGATGACTTTGCTCGGGGTGGCCTAAGAAGGTCTGGTGACGGTGACCGTGGGCAGTGGAGCGATGGCACATGGCGGTGACGAGCTAGGATGGTGAGGTTAGGTGGAAAGTTAGGGGATAACTTCGTAGTGGTGAGGAGATGTTAACCATTTGTGGTAATATCATATACGATTTTAATTAAAAATCGTGTGACATGTACAATTATCACAGACGGTTCGTTTTAATAACCATATATAAACTATCACAGACGATTATTAACAAGAACCGTCTGCGATAATTGCGTATCATAGACGGTTTTAGCCATCACTAGTAACACAGACGCCCACGTTTGTAAAACCGTCTGTGATAATTATAACACAGATGGTTTCCTATAAACCATCTGTGATGAGACATCTAGTATAGTATATTTTGTGGTAGTATTCTTGTGCCGCCTCCCAACTGCACCCAGCCATCTCCTTCTACTTCCAGCCTCCATCGGCTGCCCCTAGCTCGTCTCGGCACTCCGGATCCGCCGTCTGTCGCTGGGAATCAAGCTCCCCTTTCTAGTACTACTCTTTCCCCTTCTCATTTATTTCTAGTTCATGGATTTTGCTTGATTTAATCTTGATTGAGTTATTTTTGGACATGGATAGGGTAGAGATGGTGATAGTTGTGGAACTGGGCGGGCTCAAGGCTTCCCACACGCCGAGGAGTGTGGTGGCCATGCTGAGCTTGCAAATGTCATGGTGGGCTTCTCACTGGTATACTTTACTCTCTCTAATCACCACTTATCCATTTTAGTGATGCAATCCACTGGCTCTACTGTGAGTGAAAGCTTGGCATGTGTGAATGGGAGTTTTGGGAATGCAGCTTGTCTCCTGCCATGGTGATATGTGTTTGGTTGGGAAATGCTAGAAATAGAAGACCTATGGGAGAACCTTGCTTGCCAGTCGATGGTTGGATGCTTTGGTGTGGATGAGGTTGGCGCCGAGGATTACGGTTCCTTCATGGCTCTCCCAGGGTTTGGCTGACCTTCTCTTGGCTACCCTTGGTCCAGTCTTGGTCTCGGCTAGTGCTGGTATCTCAGTGAGTTAAAAAAACATATACTATAAGAAAGGTTGGGTCTAACGACACATTGCTAACACTTAACTCTTGTTTTGTTGTCTCTTTGTAGGGTGTCAACATGTACTATATCTCTCGTACTTTGTTTTCAATGTATTTTGTTAAGGTTGTATCTCTGTAAGTACTAGGTTGTAATATGAGTTTTTTTCCTTTTGTAAAGCAATTATATGTATTTGTGTTGTTAGTGGATACTATATTTGTGTGCTAATCTGTATAACTGGAACTCTCATGAACTATATTAATCTTTTTTGTGATTTTAGCTGTGATTTGTTTTTACATGTTAATGCAGTTGACTTCTTAATTAGGGGTGTTTGATAACGTAATTGCTACTTAAATTTAATTAAAACCCAGGTCTTTTCAAAGTCCCACACGAAGATGTTGCCGAATAAGTCCAAAGTTCGGACGTGAACAATGCCATGCATGTATTCATGCCGCTAGGGATGCAATCGAAGCGGATACGAACAGATATCGCTCATCCTATATCTTATTTCATTTTTTTTAGAGTCGGAGTCGGACATGGATAATGTCGAATACCCATTTCTCTATTTTGTATTTGCTCTGCAAGCCTTCGTACGGTCGGTCGAACAGAAATTATTCACTTTTTTTGCACTCCTACACAGACATTAAACAGTAGGGATGAAATCAGAGTGAACATGGAGAGACTAATCACCAAGATATCAAAGGAAGAGCTTTCAGTATTCTCCGACTGTTTATATATGGCAATCCGTCTATCTATTATCTTGTTTCTAAGTGAAGTCACAACAGACTTACTCATATCACTTGACATACAGATATATACAGACGGATATCACCCATCTCGTATTCTATTATGTATTTTTCCTCAGAGTTGAAGTCAGATACAGATAGTACCGACACCTATTTACCTTTTTTATATTCGTTTCATAAACCTTCGATCGGTCGAACAGAAATTATCCACTCTCGTTTGCGCCCTACATGCCCTGCCATATACGCAATAGAGTGCGTGCGCCCTGCCTCTCTCCCCGTGCACCAACATGTGGGATGTGGCCAACGCCCAATTAAGAGGAGTTATTATTTATTATTTATTTTGACAATAACTTCTATAGTAATACCTTATATTAATATATAAAATGCTAGAACAATCCAAACAATGTAAGAGGAAGCTGCAAGAATCCTCAATACCGATGGCTTTTGGCTTTTAGCTGAAAAAACACTGTAGCTGGCTGAAAAAACACTGTAGCTGAGTTAGTGGATAGTGTAGTGAATAGTGAAAAAAAAGCTAAAGTTAGAAGCTGAAGCCGAAAAAAGCCGAAACGATCACCACCAATACCGATGGCAGTGCCAAAACAACATACTGTAAGGGCAGAGGGGAGGAGACCGGTCGGGGTGAGGGATGACGGCTGAATTGAAGATGTGATGTATGATGTATCACCCTTCCAGTAGAGGTCGTACAAATTTTAAAGCGTCTGAAAGCCTTCCAATTGAGGTTGCACATATTTTAAAGCGTCTGAAAGGTAGTCTTCATGCTTTAAATTTTTTACAATTGTCGGACGGTAGAACATAGCACATCTCCTGGGTTTTTAACCGGTGGGAGCAAGCTAGCCAGGAGCTGCAGCCGGTAGGACTTGAATTCGACAGTGGCAACCTGTCGTTTGGGTAGTGCTTGGAAGGTAGTTGTTAAAATATAATACGAATTCGTATATATACTTTAGTAAATACATATGTTGATCTCAATTTGGTCTTATAATCTTTTAAGATTCTTGTTCCTTAGTATATAAATTCTTCATGTTTATAATATTTTCTCATATAGTGAGTCTCGTCTACGTGCATCTGCATTTTTTCACAAAAATTTTTCTTATTACATTCATGTTCATGTATTTTTTTGTGGTGCGTTTTATAAAAGTTGTATACCTTCCTTTTAGTCCTGCCGAGTAGTACAACTGCGTGGGAGTTTTTTATTAGCTAGTTAGCCGAATTTAACAGCTCTACTGCTTAGTCATATTACAGCTACTGTTCGAGTCTCTTGACTCCGTTTGGCAAGGAAACCCCGCCCAGTGCAGGCCGATCGCTGGCGGCAACAAACCTCCAGCCTGTGCTGCCCCACCCTCGGCTACACGACAATTCACCCTCTGCCTGCCCGCTTCGTCTGCCTCCCCCTCCGCTATCTCTTCGTTCCCATCGCCGTCTCCGGCACAGACCAAACACAGCGCTACAAAAGCGCGGGACAAGAACCAAACAGAAGTAAGCGGCATAACCAGATCGCATCGCATCGTGAGATCGAGACCAAGAGACAGAAACCACAGACCACAGTACTACACAATGGGCATCTGCGTGTCGTGCGACGCGGCGGCCGAGGGGCCGGCAACGGCGAGGGTGGTGCTCCCCAGCGGCGAGCTCCGGGAGTTCTGGCCGCCGGCCACGGCTGCGCTGGCCCTGGAGGAGGCCGGTGAGGGGTGGTTCCTCTGCGACGCTGACGGGATGGGGTTCGAGGGGTCCGTCGCGGCGGTGGCCAGAGGTGAGGAGCTGCGGCCGGGGCAGATCTACTTCGTGCTCCCCGCCGAGATTCTGCGCCGCTGCCTCACCCGCGAGGAGGTGGCTGCGCTCGCCGTGAAGGCCAGCGACGCCCTCATCAAGGCCGCCGCCTCGTCAGCCGGCGCCCGGCGCCGGCGAGGCGCGGTGGCGCCGCTCGTGTTCGCGCTCCCCGAGGAGGATGCGGCGGAGGCGGTGATGGTCACGTCGAACCCGGCGGTGGTGCAGAAGCGTAGGGTGGCGTGCCGAGGCGGGAGGACGACGAAGTTCTCTCCCGACCTAATCGCCATCCCGGAGGGCGAGTAGAGAGCCCGCCATGAATGATCCCGAGACAATGAGAAGCATCGAGCATCATTGCACGGTCTCACTGGTCGTGGGTCCCATGCCAGGGGTGACGGGTCGGCCCGGCCGCCGAAGTTTGATCGGACGGTGGGGAGACGCGCCGAAATAGACTGAGATGAAGCGGGAAATGCTTCGAGATCGACGTGGTTTTTGAGTGCGTGGGCGTGGTGCCGTGGTGGGTGCGTACTGCGTAGCAAAGGTTAGCGTTTTTGGTGCTGTTACTTTAGGCGTCAAAAACATCAGAAAATGTAGATAGTTTTTTTTAGAGGTACAAGTCCAAGACACACTCTACTGGCACTTCATCTATACGTATACGCGTTCTCTACACATGCTAATTTTTTTTGCGGAGACACAAGGCCTCTCGAAGCGCGGATATATGCTTTCTCACTGAACGATCACACGTATGTACCCACGATGTGAATTTTTGCAGAGACGTAAGGTCTTTTGAAGCATAAACACGTGCTTTCTTCCTGAACACGCATGCATATATAGTGGTACATAAACGGTGAGCACGAGCGTACGCTCAGTTCTCAGAAAATGTAGATAGATGATTGTAAATATACAAGATATGAAATGCTACCTGCCGTGTAAAGCCCATAGAAAGCAAGCTACCTGCCGCATGAGCGCTCCTGATCGCTCCCGGGCTGGTTGGGTAGTTGGGTCCATAAGCCGATGCGTGGTTTGCCCACCGGCTCGCGAGGTAAGTAGCCCTATAGGCCTTAGTACCTCGCGGCCTCGACAAATTGGGCCTCATTTATCGTGTACTAAGGGCTCTCTTCAGCTGGGCCTAGTATTTGGGCTGGCCTAGTGTAGATTGAACCTTAGCTATTCCTTACGCGAGGTAACCTGCTCATCTCTTCCTCATTGTGTGTGCGTGTGTTATACGGCTCATAAGAGCCGCAAATTTCTTCCCCTATTTCCTGTTCATCTACAAAATCTTTTTACAGCGCACAAATACACACCGAGCCTGTCCTACACACACATGAACACTACGCAATCTTAGAAGCAAATGAAGAGTAAACTACTATCCCCACCAAAAACTATCATACATACATCAGCTCATCATCTACTGGACTAAGAGTAGTACAGTCGGTTCAGGTGAGGAAATGTGAGGTCCCTAGCTAGCAGATACCGAAAATTCAGGTCGCAAGGAACCCATTCTATGATCCTGCTTGATCTACCCTGCTGGCACTTCTGCATTGCCATCCTCAGGCTCTCCGGGAGGTACCGCTGCACCATGTCGATGAGGCCCTGCGACGAGAGCTTGACGTCTTTCGCATACGCCTCGACGAGCTTTGGCAGCAGTATCTTCTGCTCCTTCCAAATGCCGACCGTTGCCCGGATGAACTCTTCCTTGGCGGCCTCCAGCTGATGGTACAGCCCCTTTGCAGTGTACACTCTCACCTGCAAAAAAGGAGATGACCCTACATAAAGGGGCTTGATTTGGCACCACCAGTAATTATGCTTGCAGTACTTTGATGAAAGATTCCTAACATGATGAACTATTCCTAACAACATTTCCCAATCAACAAAACGTTTTTCGTTTCATAGACATGTTTTGTCAATGTGACAGGTTATGGTTTTTTTTTTCTGGACACGTGCGCCTTTTCATACCAAATTTGTGCATAAAGACTTTCCAAGAATCGCATTGAGTATGACTTGAAAAAAGGAAGCATTTGCTTAGTTTAAAAGAGATTAAGGTACAACGACAACAATTTGCGCAAGCATAGCAGCTTACTGCGGGATCAGAATGGCTTCCTGAGCAAAGCGCAAAGCGTAAAAGAGGCTCTGGTTGTGCAACGGCAAAGGCTTGCCACTCATGCCCTACTTTGCTCACTTTGCTTTTGATCCTTGGGTAAAGCAAAGTCCGTAGCCACTGCATTAAAAGGACCAACAGATAGAATTAACATGCTTGTGATATAATCAGTACAGTAGGAACGTCACACTTTTAACTGGTTTTGACCTAATCATATTTGCTATACCTGACCGGGACAATGTGTGTTGCATCGAAGAACCAAGCTCTGGATCACAGCTACATTGATGTTGCGTCCAGCAATTTTGCAGGCAGCCTGTGCTAAACATATGTCAGGTCAAGCAGAATTTTCGTATGAAGGAGGTCAACATACTGTGAGACCATTCCACTGATTCTGCAGAGAAAACGTTTTCACTTTACCTTAACAAGTAGTGATGACTTGTTCAGATTGTTCTGTGGGACGCCATACTTGAGATAAGCCTGTGGAAGTAGTACAAATAGACCCCATCAAAATAAAGTTAGGCACGATGCTAATAATTTGTAGTGAGCTGCGACGAGAGAAGCACTACATGCATCAGCAGGGCATTGTGTATGTTGACCCAGAATGCAATCTTTTCTTCATTTGTCATTCTCCTGAGATCAACGGTTTCCAACCGGTACAAAATCAACCTGAAATACAAATTTACAAGAGTGTATCACAACATTGAACTGATGAACAAAATATTTCCATCCACCAAACAGTACAGTGATGAATATAACTCACTTATAAGTTTGGAGCAGATCCTCAACTTCTTTTAGCCTCCAACTATCACGGCAAATCAGTGGAACCTCAACCATTGTATTGTATGGTCCGCTGAACTCCTTCAACCCCTCAACATGGAATGGGTTTATCAACCGGGAGTCCAGAGTTGTTTCTCGCTTGTAATTGGGACTCCACATGTCCCCCAGATACTGTGGAGAAACTGCACTAGTTGAGGAGAACGACGACGTCGGAGAAGATGAGGAGCCGTGGTGAACGAACGGAGGATCTGCAAGTTTGCAGTATACCCCTGCCATGCATCTCACCATCTCTTCTGAAAGGTTATTCGGAGTTTCAGGGATGTGGTCGGCTACATTAGTGCCTAGATACTCTGCTAAGCTTATCACTCCTGTTGCTGTAGTCTCTCCTTCCTGCTCAAAAAAATCATAACAAGGAACTTAATAATCTTATAGAGCTTCACAGAGTAGCTATTTCAACCATTGAATTCCTGTCATGTTTTTTATGATCTCATAAGCACACTAAAACATCTTATTTTTACTTTGTAAACAGGTTACTGACTTTGTGTAACAGCATGCAATGGACTAAGTTATCATGTCTAGGACTATCGTTACCTCCAGAAATGAGAAAGGTTGAGAGTGGCACGAGCGAAGAGCCCTTGCGACACTATCATCCACTGAGGGTGATATCCTAGATGAACAGATTCCGCGATACGATAATGTGGACTGGCAGCGGAGGACATCGGACTCGATCAGTCTATCAGAGCAAGCGGATGTGGAGCAATCTGTCAATGGATCATTCCACTTCTTATGGGACGGCGGCGGGTAGCTAGATCGGAGTATTGCGTCCCCTCTATTCTTGCAAGATGCCTTAACATTGGGTGTCTCCTGGAGCTGCCCAGACAGCGAGCTCACTGACGGCTTCGATGCTCCCCGGCGATGATCAGGAGGAGGACATGTGGGCACTAGCTGCTCAAACGCTTTCCGGTACAGGGTAAGGAGATACTGCTCCATGTTCTTGACTTCTAGCTCTAATGTGGCAATCTCCCTTATCAGTTCTTTAGTGGCCTGTAAAATCAAGGTAAACTGATTAGCATTGCAGAAAAGAGAGAATTAACAACAGTTCTTAGGCGAAGGAGTCACCGTTGGCATTGAATTCTCATTGGACACGTTGACTGGAGCAGTGTTAGGCCCCAGAGCTTTCTCCAGGGCGCCACGCACAACCTGCTGACCCTTGAGGTGATTTTCTAGTTGCAGAATCTGAATCAGGCCATCAGATAAGTCTACATTACAGGGAATTCGGTAGCAAAGGTAGCAAGCCTTATAAGAGACTGCACCATAGAGTATTTTCAACTAAGCTAAGGCGGACAAAGAGTTTGTTCAGGAACTATTCACTGAAAAAAATGTTGTCCATTTCACATTTGTAAACAAAATTGGTCTTAAATGTGGAAGTCCTAGAAAAAATTCCAAATGATTTAAGGTTGTCCACTGTCCAGCCAAAAATGAAAAAAAAATTGTGCCATTTAGCAAGCATGTAGATACAAAGGAAATGTTAATTCCTATCTGCATTAAACTATGAACTTCCCTACTGAAAAATTAAAATTCCTCAAACATAACTTGTCAAATACTCAATAAATTAATTGAAAAATAGCATTTTACAGTGATTTACCTCTTTTCTCAAGGAGCTTTGTGCTCCTCTCCCAGGTTGCACTTCCTTATTGATATCACTCTTTACCTTAGCTTTTACACCATTCTGGGAAACAAAATCAGAACACAGAATTACCCCAAAATTACAGAAACTATGCAGAAAGAATCTTGCATTTACTGCACAATACGATGTTGAAGCTGCACAGGAGAAAAAACTTACTGGCTTAGGCTGAATACATGTTTTGCCTGAAGTGTACAACGCATCTTTAGCACATATATCCTCAAAATCACTGCAATTCAGAAACCACTAAATCTTATTACCAGCATTCTTGACAACAGAACCAAAGAACTTTGCAGAAGCAAGTCAGTAGAGACCAACCTCTTAGAACGCTTGCGCCTTTCTGAAGAATTAAAAGACTTAATTGCCTTGGCAAAGGCTCTGTGTCCCTTCTTCTCCTGTGCCTCCACCTCCATTTCTCAGCACCCGTTATAAGCCAATCAAGAACTGAAAGCAAAATGCAAACCAAACCACTCTAAGCAACAAGACATCAAACAGTAGCATATTCTTAGACACACACAATGGAGGAAGAAGAAGAGAAGAAATAAGAACAAAACAGAACTTACAGAGATCAGTTGGTGCTCAGAGCTCAGAACTCAGAAGCACGAAGAGAAGGAACCTAACAAGCAAAGAGCTCCAAATGATCCAAGAATGCAGAATGGTGGCTTCTGAAGCCACACTAAGCTCCAACAAACCCTGCACTACGCAGAGCACCCAGTGCCATCTACCACCACTACCTTCACTCTTCAGGTCAAGAACTAAACAGTCATTTAGAGAGGGAAAGAAAGGCCTCTCTCTCTCTCTCTCTCTAACTGCTCCGCAGAAACCCCAGCAAGGTTATATACAGCAGAACCTCCCACCGATGACGCACTGGTGTGCCTTCAAAAAGGCCGTTGACTGTGACATCTCATGAAAATGCCCCACACAACCTTTCCCTTGGTTCCTTGCTGTGATTCTTTGTTTTTGCAGCTTGCAAAACTAGGGAAAGGGAACTTTTAAACCAGCTTGGTTATTTGTGTCTTAGGCTTTCTACCCCAACCTTGATATAGTAACAGAACAGTATTGGGCTCTGAGACAAGTACCAGCTTGGCTATCTGTGTCTTAGGCTTTCTACCCCAACCTTATATAGTAACAGAACAGTATTGGTCTCTCAGACACCACACAAGTAGCGGTAAGATTATGCCATGCTCTAAACGATTTCGGTTTCTGTTTTTCTGCTTTTAGAAGCTAATTGAAACATATCGATTTTTTAATTTTGGTTTTTTTGGCTTTTTGCTTCTTTTTTCTTTAATTCCTTTGCATTTTCCGTAATGGTCTAACGGTGTTTTTCTTTTTTTTCTTTTTTTAATTGAATGACTTAGAACAAACTAACAGCCACTACCGTGCAATTCTAGTCGCCACAGAGTAATTTCAGTCAAAAGACAGAAATCTGTTGGAGCGGCCCCTACGGCATTATTAGCTTAATGGAAGACTACTGCCTCTGCCTTCCAATAGAGCCAAACCTTCTTACCAAACTGACAAAACATTAGCAGTATAAATTAGCTCATTGTCTACCAAACTTGTGTGAGAGATATCAGAAGCAGAAACAGTAAGTAGCAGGTGATGACTGATGGCTGATGAGCACAGCAAACGACAAGAGATAAGCCAAGAAGCATATACTACATGGGGTGTTCTTTTTTACTATAGCTAGTGACTTTTGTCTGTATTTTTCAACACAACAGCAGACGGTAAAAATGCCGATACGGATGGTGCAACGATTTTGGACTCGGCAAACCATTTAGAGAATTCTCTTCAAAAGGCCATTCCATTTCAACGTTTGGCTTTTTGACTTCCAAAAGGCCAAAACCAAAAGCCAAAAAATCGTGTGCGCTTAAGCTTGGTAGCTGGTGCTGGTATTGGTGGACATTGTACTTTGGAGTTCTTAATGGAACAGGTAGGTTGCTAGATGTGCCTGACGGCTGACATAGCTCTTCAAATCTTTGTAGCACATAAATTTGGTTTCCCCTCCAATTGATTTTGTATGACAGTGAGAGGCCAAGCAAATGATGTGAGAGCAAGAGGTTTGCTATGTCAGTTGTAGAAACTCGCAATTACTGGTTTATTAAAATGTGCCCATTTTCTCCCCTAATCCTTGCAGTAAGTTTGACAGAAAATATAAGTAGAATTCCCTCCGTTCCCCTAGTGATAGCCTGAGTTTTTAAGGGCTTCCATACCATACACAAGGACTCATGCATGCAACCAATCATCCCTTACATTTTCGTCTCGTCCTACCGAATGGAAGTACGAAGCACATATACTTCTACTAAGGCAACACTAAAGAGAACAACAGGATCATATTTGCCATTTGGCTTAGAAAAACTACTCGTACTACTTGACAAAAGGATTCTGGACTACAGAAAATGGTAGACCCTACGCTAAGACAAACAGTGATGAAAGACAAGACTGCGTTTGTCCAAAGAATGTTTTAAGCCTAAAAGAATGGAAGAAAAGTGGGGGAGGGAGACCCTCAAAAGCGACGAAAGCGGGGGGATAAAGTGGCGCTTCCCCTTGTTCTCTCTCGTTTTAGCCCTAAACCACGCCTCTCGTCTCCATCGTCTTTACCTCTCAAATGAAGGCACCAGGGTCCAGGACCAGGGAGAGCTGAGCACCCGTCCTCTGCTCCGAGGATCCTCTCGCTTGTCACTCGAATATTCACCTTATATGTGGCCGCGTGTGGCTGCTTGCTGGTGCGGTTTTGGATTCGGAGGCGTGGGCAGGTGGCAGCCGTGCAGAGAAAAGCGGGCAGTGGAAAGGGCGAAGTCCGGGCCTTTTAGGCATGTATCATGCATTGCCCGGTGCTAATCGAACATTCACAATATTTTATTACACTTACGAGGTGATGTTCAATCTTGTGAACCTCTCACGTTATAGGTTGAACAATATTTTTAATTAGATTTCAAATTATTTTGTAGTGATTGAATAAATAAGCACTACTCTAAAAAATACAATTTATATCTGCAATTCCAATATTTTTTTAAGAATCCACTTCTTCTAATATTGGTGAATTACTACTGTAGTTTTTGAAAGTATATGTGAGCACTTATATTTTTTCACATAAAATTAAAAGTCTTTCATGGGATAAATTCAATATTTACTCCTCTTGCTACTGTCTCACGGTAAAACAGGGGGTCACGGGTGTATCACGCACCCCACTCATCTCTCTCCTATCACGCATATGTATCTCTCCCTCACTTTTTTCCACCGCGCGTCTCCTTTTAAAAACCACTAATCCCAATCGTTACTATTTATTTTCAGCTAAACGTTATAAACCACATCTAAATAAATAGTAATTACTGAAATTAGTGCCTTTTATAAGAAGGGACGCGAGCAATGAAAAAAATAAGGGCTATGCAGAATACCGTGTGGCTATGAAAAACTATGCACACTTAATTAGCATTGGGCATAGTTAGCGCTAATTAATTATAATTAGTGCTAATTAAATATGATTAGCATTAATTAAAACACTATATAAAATACGATTAATTTAGTGCTTTAATTAGCACTAAATAAAATATGATTAAATTTGGTCTTTAATTAGCACTAATTAAAGCTCTAATTAATTGCAATTAGTACTACTCACTCCTTTTTTTGCTTGACGTTTTTTACTTTTCGTGGTTTTCGAGATGCAACTTTGATTACTACTTTTTATAACTTTACACTAATATATACTAATAAAATTATAAAAATATTTTTTAATGATATAATTTTTGTATAGCTAATATAGATATCTTTAAATCTATTGATGATCAAACTTTATAAAGTTTGACAACACAGATTCGAGAAAGTCAAGTAAAAAACGAAGGGAGTAGTTAATTACAATTAGGTGACTGTTCGGCAGGTCATCTGCTGAGCTCCCCGGTAGGTGACTGGCGAGATCGATAGGTCCATAAAGGAGGATATATTTACAAAAACAAGTGTTCGAAGCAAATTTGAAAAAAAAGATTCAATGATATTTTTGCGAACAGTTCGGAGATAGATGGAGCGGACTATACTTACCACACTTTGCCTTTGCCCCCGCATGCATATGCTTCCCTGTATGGATCTGGAAAAAAATTCAGTGGGGGAGGGCCTCCCGTGAGGCTCCTCTCTATCCACTGTTTTATCTAAGCTGATCTAAACGAACAGATGGTAGGTGCAGTGGCGGAGAGAGGGGGGCCGGGGGGACTGGCACCCCCCAATCTTCTACTAATCCAGTAATCGTCGAGGAGCCATTGATGGCTAGCAGCTGCGTGTTCTTGCCCATGCCGTACTCACGTGTCCGCCCGATCCTCAGCGGCGGCCGGCTAGCTCCTCCTCCCTCCCGGGATGCCAATTGATTGGCAATGCTGCTCGATAGAAAGGCATGCATGAACACACATGAGCGACACATAAGCACACGACTAATTGTTGGCATGCACCAATGCCATGCATGCAGATTGAAGACCATGTATGCACACACACAATTCTAGCTAGGTAGCACGTATATATATCGGCATACATATACATACACTGTCATAGCTACCAGGCACGGCACAAGGATACATGCTCGTACGGTGCTGGCCTACCGGTTCGTTTATTAGCTACTATGTATTTTGGGATATTCTGCGTAGATATGCCAGGCCTGAGAGCCAGAGCAAACACATTTTGACAATGATCCTGACCAGTATTTTAATGGTTAACAACACATGTTAAACTAATGACCATGTGTATATATCACTACTCAAATGAACTACTAGAAGCAGCGGTGTATGTACGCATTACTACTAGAAGCTTACCACGACAAGTTTTTCTTTGAGAACTCTCTCTCTCCTGAGATGGAGCTAGCAAGAGGCTAGGGAGATGAGGAAGAAAGCACAGGTAGAGAGAGAGAAGGAATAAAGAGATGGATGGATTGATGTTTGTACAAGAGAGAAGTCGTAGGCGCGGCCACTTCTAAATAAGAGGACCAAACACCAAAGGCGCTCTAGCTAGCATGCTCTCCGGTGCGGAGCGAGAGCATAGCACGCGAGGGGCGAGAGAAGCGAGATAGCAAATATATGCACTCTAGTGAAAAAATATTATTCTGTTGATTTCTCAAATCAAGAAAGAGCTCAATTGGAGTGCCAATTGCCATATTTTCAACTTGATGTATGCAACCATCCAGACCTAAGTGCATTACCATGACTTGCTGATCTAACAAGTGGACAAGTTAAGACTGGTAAATAATCATCTTATCCTATGGTGGACAGGTTGTTAAGATTAGTCTTAACTCTTCCGGTTTCAACTGCAACCACCGAGAGATGTTTTTCAGTTATGAAACTTGCGAAGACGCGACTTCAAAGTACAATGGGAGATGGATTTCTACGAGATTGTTTGGTAATTTATATTGAAAAGGAATTGGCCGCAAAGATTAGTAATGATGATATTATTAAGGTCTATGATCTTGCTGGTAGTCGTAGAGCTAAGTTTAAGTTAATAGAGATGTAATTTTTTTTGCATTGTAATTTACGAAACATATTACTCTGATATGTGACTATTGGATCGGTAAATCCGGTATGGTTCATTGGTTCTACTTTACTTGTTATCCATGATACCTCCCATATTCAATTCTTATCTCTGCCCCTGGATGAGTGAAGATGCCCCGTAGAATTCCTTTCCCATGGATCTTCTTGAGATCCAAAAGGATGCATGCAGAGAGAGAGAGAGAGAAAGTATGTCTGTGTGATCCTTTCTATCAAATCTATTTAGTCACCCCAACACCAAGGTATGCTCTGCTGCCCCTTAGGCCTTCGAGCCCCGCTGTTCTTGCAAGGTCAAAAGACAGGCGAATCCAATGTCTTCATCCAAGGTCCACGATGGATGATCATTTACTTGCAAGATGTAAGATGTTATTAGAAAGAGAGAGTGAGCTGTGAAAAATGAGTGATATATATATATATATAGAGAGAGAAAGAAGTAAAATAAGTAGAGTGTATAATATGTTCATAACCGATTGATTTATTCTGAAAGTAAAAAAAATAAGAAAAATATTTAGAAAAGGCAGGTGTTTATATTAGTTTTTAACTTTTCAAAATAAAAGTCAGAAGTAGCATGGTTTAATAAGTTGCTCCTAACTTGCCAGGGTCAAAATTACTCGATCGACTGCAGGATTACTTTGCAGAATTTTTGAAGAGTTCGATAATACCCTAATGTGGCATTACTCCCTTAACTCGTAGTTCCCTGTTCAGTAAGCTATTACTAGCACACTTTTTCTTATGCCGACGTCCGTAGTCGAAAGTCAAGAGCTCAGAACTGCACCTACTGCAGTAAACAAGCCGCTGCTACCTTCTTTTGGGTTGCAGTTAAAGCGATTTGTTTATATTTTTCAAGATAACAGCGAATATATATATGTTGACATAAACAAAGTATATTGTTTTAAATTTAGAAAGCCGTTTGTAGAAATAGTTTTAAAAAACTGTAAAAGCTGTCTTATTTATTTTGGCTTAAAAATCCAAAGACAAAAGAAAAAAACAAAAAGGGCCGAAAACATGTCCAAATATTTTGTGTTTCGACAGCAGCAATGAGGGGAAAAAAACACATGTTAGAAGGAAGATTTGACGCAGACAGCCATAGCCTTGGAGAAACAGAATGCCCAAACCAAACCCATCACAATTACCAACACAAACACTGCTCGCTTTAAAGTGACCAAAGCACCAAAGTGCTCCAGCTAACCAGTGACCACACTACCTGCGAGAGAGACTTGCACGTTGCAGCCAAGAATGCAACATCTGTCACGCACGGGCCGGGAATCACGGCCCCTACCTTTTCGGCTTTTAAAATTAATTTGTTAATTTTTGTACGGTAACTAATTTTTAAATAAAATATTTTAAAAATAAATTTAAAAGTTAAATATAATATATATTGTAGTTATTTTATTTATATCGATCAAAATAATATATAAATTTTTATTACTCCGTGCTATCTTCCACTAACAGAAAAAAATCATAAGCGAAGCCAAAAAAAAAAAAAAGTCGCGTCTCCCGGTGGCGACTGGCGAGCGCGCGCGTAGGAGCGCAAGCGGCCGGTGTTACGTGCACGCAGGGAGAGAGAGGGACAAAGGAAACGCGAAGAGGGCAGAAATCGAAGGGGAGAGGCTACGGGAGAAAAGCCAATGGGAAGCGAAAGGCAAGGCAGAGATACTACTACTGCACGGCTGCAATAATGAACTTCGCAAAAGGAGGGGAAAAAGAGAGAAAACGGGCAGCGAGAGGGGGAAACGAAAACTCGGGGTTTTCAGCCATCTTTTTGACGAAGATGGTGCGTTTTGGGATACCGTTTTGCTATTGCATTTTGCTATAATATTTTCTCTTTCTCTCTCTCTCTCTATATATATATATATAAATAACATTTTCACATATATTTACAGTATTTTTTGTCCATATATACAGTATTTTCTCATGTATACAATATTTCTCGACGAATTATACTGCATACATACAAAAAAAATACTGAAAATATAGACGAAAAATGCTGTATACATGAAAAAAAATGTTACAGCAAAATAGACAGAAACGTAAATTTTTTTAAGCCGATTGTGTAATAGACAGTCCATTTAGGATAATTTTAGCGGGATTCTTCGTTCTTAGGACGTGTGTGGCGCAAGTAGGCTTGGACTTCGGATTCGGGTGCTTTGGATTCGTGGTGGCACTAGATATAGGGCATGTTCTTTGCGGCTTCTAAAAGTCGCTTTTGGCTTTTGCTACAGTAACTAACTTTTAAACGGAGTATTTTTTTAAAATAGGGTCTACAAGTTAATTGTAGTACACGTTAAAAAACTAATATCTGTATCATCAAAAATTGCAAACGAGTATCCCTCTTTCCGCAATCTCTGTCGTAAACAGCAAAAAAGTCATCAGCCACAGCCAAAAGCCATCAGCCGCAGCCGAAAAGAACAGGCCCATAGTTGACCGGCAACATCTTCTGTATCCTCAAAGGTAGGGTGTACTTACAGTATATTTTAACTAAAAATAGTTATAGAAAATTCTAAGAAAAATTCTACATATACTTTTAAATTTATTTTAACTATACATAAAATTGTAAGTTTAGATTCATTATATATTAGCGGTAACAAAAAAATCTAACAATTGTTAACCGTTAAATTTGTCAAAATTATCTCTTTTACGGTTCTTAAAATAAAATAAATTTAAACTTGAAATTTTATGTATAAATAGAGTAAACTATTAAATACATATAAAAATTATCTCAAAATTTTTTACAACTTTTTTAGTTAAGTGTATTAAATACATAGAAAATTGAATGTTATCTAGTTGACGTAGTACGGGGGAATCGCTTCCAACAAAAAGATAGACGATATGGGAGAACTTTCTAAAGTGGTACTGGATTCGACGTCTACGAGGGGCGACTTCTTCTGTTCCCTTATCAGCCAGCTGCATAGCTGATTAAGGCACGTTCTTATTAGTTTTTGCTACTGTCTTTTAATTTTAACTAATAAATAGTAACAGTAGATTCTATCTTAAAAAATATTTCGTTTAAAAGTTAAGACCTAGAACAACTATTAACTATAAAAAATAGCTTTTAAAAAATCAATAGGGCCAGTGATACGCAAAAAGTGAAGAAAACGTTTAGGAAAACGCCGTATCAGGTGCAAACGTGCCCCCCGGGGGACAGCGCGAACTCGCTCGCAACCGTAACAAGAGCATGACACAGCTACCTCAAATCGCGTCCCCATCTGCTTCCTGCTTAAAGAACGGCATTTTCCTTTCTTCTGCAGCTCGTAGCAAGTGCCACTGCTGATAGCTCTCGCTCCGCGAAAACATTCGGTAAAGCAAGCCCGGCTCTGCTCTCGGGAACACAAGACAAGCCTCTACATTTCAGACCTCAGAGGCATCCATTCATTTCATGGTCACCTCACCTTCAGGCTTCAGAAGGCACAGCGCGGGGGTTGTTTAATGCAGATTATAAATGCGTCGACTGAGCAAAGGGGCCTGCCTCGCTTTAACGGCAGAATCAGGCAGCGTAAATTGAAGGAACTGATGCACGGGCACGCAGTACCATCCAAATAATTGCCCTGAATGATATGTGGCGTTAGCCTATTTAGGGTATCTCCAATGATCCTAGCTAAATACTATATATAAGTATTCTACATCATCTATAAAGTACACACTAAAAGCTAACATTCTAAAGGACTATCTATAAGGATAGCTATTTGATGCTTACATACACACACAGTCATTTATAGAGGTTACCTCGTTTTGCGTTATAGACTAAAGACGAAATAGTAGCTAGCTGTTTGTGTTTTGCATACTCTCTTTCTCCACATAGGATATGCTGCTGATATGTACATGCAAATAGCTAGCTGACTCAGCACCATTGGAGATGCCCTTAGACCTGCTCATTTTATCTTAAAATCAGTTTTTACTTCTGACTTCTATTTTTTTTCACTATTCAGTAATTTTATCTTTTTCTGATTTTTTTTTTCTGATTTTTTAGGCTTTTTTCTTTTCTTTTTTTCTCGTATTCCTTTGCATTGTTTGTGATAGATTAACATATTTTTTTCTTTTTTCTCGTATTCCTTCGCCTTCGACAACATTGACATAACGTGCTTGTGGTTATAGCCATTTGGGCATGTTCTTTTTTTTTTTGCTTCGGCTTCTCCAGAAGCCAAAACAAATAGAATCGCTTCTCCAAACGATTTCTTTAAACGGCTTCCTGAACCTAAAATCATATGCGCTGTCAGTGTCTCCACCATCTCATAAAACGTAACCAAAAGCCATCAACCGCATCTGCTCCTTTCACTACGTCAGCATCATGTGCAGAAGGAATCGGGGAAGAAACCAAAAAGACTATACTGGTCAAGCCGATCAATATTCTGCGCTAGCAAAATTGCAGCCAAGTTGACGACGTCCAAAGGAGTATAGATTCAGAGGCTCATCTTCCCTCCCTAACAAGAGGCTTCACCTTGAGCCTATGCCCATTCTGTTAAGATCTTTGCGGGTGCACACCGGAAACAGGTGGGCACCGGGGAACCTTAGACGCCTCAGGACGTAGGGGAAGCTCAGCCGATCCCGGGATGTGAACCTAACCACTTCGTTGAACCAGAGGCAGATGAAGAGGTTGGTCAAAGGGGCATGATCCCACAGAATAACTGAGGCTTCTGCAAGAGATGTAAAAGGCAAAAAGAAAATGAATCACTTATTTATCAGTTCGGAGGACCAGTGGCAACTGGCAAGGACATGTATGATTTGAGGAGAAACATTATGTTTCTTTTGCGGTGCTCCTGGCTCTATCTCGCCCACATGTGGGGTAACTGGGTGTGTCCTGTATCACTGGTTGAGGTGCGGAAAGGAGGGCCCTTTTATGCTAAGCGCATGCAACTGGCCAACTTTATAGCTTATGCCTTTTGCACAACTACAGCTGGGCAGTAACACCAAGCATAGTAATCTACAATACTTGCCCTGGGTGTTCTTTCATTTATTTAAGTTTGTCTGGGCCCAGCATCCTAATTTCCTGGCCTACACTGTAAATATACCATGGTTCTTAGTTCTTAAGCTCACCCTACTGACTTTTCCTACGAAGACACACTGGATTTCGCCTAGCTGAATTCCGTTAGCAACTAGAACTTAAGATGCTGCCACAGTACAGTTGGATGAATGAATGGCAGAACATCTATGCTACAGAATAGCAAGAGCACTAACCGGGACATGATGCAGGACTTAACATAAGAGTCTGATGGTGATTAATACTGGATTAAGAACTGAGTGTGAGTAATGTTCAACAAAGAATATGACAGATGGTAACTTGACGTGAATATAGTGTTATAGAGCCATGTAGAAGTAATGTTGATATGGAAGCTACGGAAACCAAACTAAGTTGGGAACAGAAAATCGGTGCCAATCAAAATTAGGATACTGTACTATGCAAGACATGGTAAGATTGTAAGACGCAAACAATGGTAGGCACGCCAAGATTAGACGCTAACCTTTCTTTCCATTAAATGGTTTCTCATCTGGAATGCCATCTTGTCGGTACTGATCCAACTGTACTTTAACTTCTTCTGGAGTTGCTTTGTGTTTCTTAACAATTGCTTTACCCTCATCATACAAGCTACTCCTAGATCCATGTTCAGATAATGCTAAAGAAGAGTTTGAACGCCACACAAGGGCTTCGGGAACTTGGATCTCTCCGGAACTGAGATTTCAAATCCACCCAAATTATCTTGCCATAGGGAAAAGGTGATGGCTTATCAGCTGAAGAGAATAAATCACCAAAATGGAAGTCAGCTTATGAAAATGATTATCCTACACTGAGATCATATAGCAGAGAGCCAGAGACCATAGAAATTTAGCAGTTTTCTTGTTCATGGAACACCAAAATATGAAGATCTGAAACAGAATATTGAGACTTGTACTGCCATTTTTCTGCAACTAAGACAAACAAGGCACAGAGTTTTCAAATAATACCTTGGGAATTTTCCCATTCAACGGTTGATCTGAGAAAGGAAGATCACTCACAAGAATGATCTTCCAAAGGCCAGTCATGTGGTCTTCACCAAATTTGTTTCCTTCCTCTTGTTGAGTCGCACGAGTGACTTCATCCCAGAATGAAACATAGCAAACCTAGAAAAACACCAAGCATTTGTAAACAAACATGAAAGAAGCTCAAAACATGAACATCCAACACAAGAGAAATAATAAACCTATTGGATAGACATTTCCGCCATCCCTATAGGCCGGTGAAGGTCATCCCCTCCACCAAATGCACAAGTGGCCACAACAACTCTGCAAGACCTCATGTAATCTTTATCAACATCAGAAACTCTGAAAACTCCATTTTCATTGTAGAAGCCACAGTGCACAGTTGTAATTTCCTTCAGCTGCAACAGTCAGTAGCAGGCAAAATAAGAATGACAGGTACATAGTTTTTCCATAATTCAGCATTTTTACAATGTATATCATGTAGCATCTACTTTCTGGATAACTGCCATGTGGGAATCAGTAGAAATGTCACATCTGGTATTGTTATCCACAAACTAAACAAGAACATACATGCTGAAGTTTCATAGCAACTAGAACAGCTTACATAATTTTCAAGAACTTCATGAAATTTAGAGGCAGAAAAAACCTTGAAACTTTCTTCTCTTTCAGTAAGAGTCTGGTATCCTGTGATTGAATTAAATAGCGAGTTCTTCGTATGGGATGAAACATCATCTTCAAGATGGGGCAAACTGGATCTGTACACAACTTTCTTGACTGGCGGAATTTGTTCAAGGGTTTCAGGAAGTTCCAGATTTCGAAGCTTCTCAGGGCAAAGAATCTTCAGGCAGGCTGTCAAAGCAACAACACTGAATTCATGAGCAAAGCACATGTCATAATGATCACACTGATATTCTAGAAAAAGTGGAAATAAAGAAAAGCAAGAGAAAAGGAAAGTAGAGTATATCTACTATGACCAGAAGAAATCAAAAGGACCAGTAGAATACATGGGCTAGAAGTGATAAACAAATAAGAGGTTGTAGCTTCAGTTTGTTCTCTTTCACTAAGAAATAATATTTGGAATTTCTCGCAGCCTAAGTCAGTACATCAGGTCATCAGCATCAGCTAGACGATAGGCTGTACTCAAGCCGAAGGGTATATCAAGTCCTAGCAATCCCTGGAACAATCATGTACTACGTATAAGAATCTTGATCTAGGAGGAACTACAGATACTGGTGTGAAAAAAAATAACAGCAGTTCTACTAAGCAATAGTAGCATGCAAAACTCAGCTGAGTTGATGTTGCTTCAATAAAACCCTCCATCAACAACTCTTCCCCACAACGAAACAGCAAACACTGAAGCCTATTTAAGAGAATGAATTTTGCATTCCTCTACACACAAGCAATAGGCTGTTTGTGCTCCATCTCCATTTGACAAGGTTGATACTCCACTTTGAACGCCCTTACCATTCAGGCAAACCCATGTGACCAACTTGCCATTATTTACCAAACTGTTCACACATATGGCCCTGTAGCAACTAGCAACGTTTTTTTTAATGGCTCTGGTCACTCATTTTTACAAAAATGGCCCCCTTCCTGAGCTCAGAAGGCGTGTCAGACAACATATGTCACCGGCCACGCCCCCTAGCTCGTCAGGCCGAGTGGCGTGTGGCAGCAGGCTCAGGCACGGCAGGTCGGCTCCTGCCATTGCTTGCTTTCTCTAGAGTACCAAAGAATCATAATACTCTGTAGTAACCCTAACCATCCTCTAGACAGAGTGATTTGCATATTGAGTTCATGCCCAGTTCTCCCACATATTTCTTAGTAGGTTCCTCCTGTCAGAATATATCCCGAGGGAGGTAATATTAGTAAATAGAAAGTGCCATTTCAAGCGTGCAGCGATATCAGCATATATGATGTTAAGCTACTCCATCTCCATCATTTCATAAGGATCAGGAAAACCATCAGAGACGTCCCAGATGAACAGTTCTGGATATACAAGTATCGAAAGTTTGGTAGAGATGTACTCTACTAAATTTCTAAATTGCAGATTATATGCAGCCATCACCAGATTTGGCAGCCAAAAGTTGGTTGAAACGGTGAATATTTTAGGTTCTAACTGCTACATTCCCAATTTCAGTTCCAGGATTCGCGTGGTAAAATCTACCAAGTGCTTGGGGCTATCCCAATTCCACGGTCATCTTATCACAAGATACGTAGTACGCACAAAGCCACAAACTAATTAAGGTTGAGTTTCGAAGCTTAAAACTTTCCTGGAGTCCGTGAATTTGCCGGTCTCCCGATCGAAGCACGCGAACATGGCCTTCCACTCGGCGACGAGCCCCCGCACCTCCCACCCGCTCACGACCCGGGCAACCTCATCGTTGCTCACGTGGAAGTAGGGCGCGCCATGGTCGAACCGCAGCTCCGTACCGTCCTCCATCACCTCCCCGCGAGCACCCAAAACACCACCCAAAAAAGGTCCAATCAGAGCTGAAAAGCAACACCCGCGGCACACGCAGTAGTAAATCGGTCGAGTACCTCCGCTGCGCCATGCGGCGGCCGGCGCCGCGGCCGGAGTAGAAGAGCGTCACGGCCACCCCGCGCGCGGCGAGGAGCGACGCGCACATGGCGCCCGCGAGACCGTGACTACAATCGGAGAAACGAACGCGTCAGTTCGAACGGAACGATCGAATCAGGGGAAGTGTGGTCAGTTTGTGCTAAGGGGTTGGGTTGCTTACTTCCGCCTCCGATGACGGCGGCGGCGCTCATAGCTGGATGCTTCCCGGCGAGGCGGCGCGGTCGGGTCGGGGTCGGGGTCGGGGAGTGAAGTGTGGCACGGTGGTGTGCGGCCGTAGCGGGAGGTTTGCGCGGTGGCGGAGGTTGGCCGTTGCAGAGTGGAGGACGTGGCCTCCCCCCTCTCCCACTCCCCCGCCGCCTCCCCCCTCTCCCACTCGCCCGCCGCCTCCCCCGCTCCCCCGCCGCCTCCCTCCTCCTCCCCCTTCCTCCCCCTCGCGAGCTGCCGGTGCGGGTGGACCGGGCGGCCGTGGCGGTCCCCCCACCTCCACCGCTCCCCCGCCGCCTCCCCCTCCTGCGCTTCCTATAGGGAATTGGATTCAGTTGGGACCTTGGATGAAGCTTTCAGAACAAGTGCTGCTCACCTGAAAGAACCATCAGTGCACACGAGTAACGCGTGCTGACTGGTGAGATCTAACTTGCCGCAGTTTAGGCTGTTCTGATCAGAGGGGTTAAAGAAAGGGAGGAATAATACTTCATCTGTTACAGTACCGACGGCAAGTAACATTTCTAAACGTGTGCAATATGCTAATATTAATGTTAAGACGTTTACAATAACATAGCTTACGTTAGGAAGAACAGTGAGATGTAAACCCAGGATGTGGTGCCAACATAGCTTACGTTAGGAAGAACAGTGAGATGTAAACCTAGGATGTGGTGCCTCATTTTTTACTATACGTAACTTCATTTTAGTCATACATTAATTACCATCACTAATCCCACAGCGGTTACTGAAATCGAATTTACTGCACTATTACACCTTCCCTTCATAGTTGGTAGTATAAAAATCACCCTTGCCTCCAGTCTCAACACCACGAAGCGTACGTGCAGTCTCAACACAAGCACAACCCATATCAAAAAGACACACACACAAGCACAACCAAGTTTAGTTTCCACAGTTTAGCAATAATGGCTCGCCTCGCCATCCTCGCCACCCTCCTCCTCGTCGCCTCGGCGACCATCTCGTCCGCTCATGGCGGGCGCACTCTGCAGGCCGGCAGCTGCGTGCAACCCGTGATCATACCCTTGGCTGCGATGGCCCCCTCGTCAACCATGGCGGTGGATGTTGCTGCTCTCAGCGACTTAGACGTGCCGACGTTTGAAGAAGCGGCGGCCGGCGGCCCTGCCGCGGTGGTGTACCGTGGAGCCGACTGCACCCACAAAGTGCCGGTGTTCGGGCCGTAGATCGATCAATGCTATCGTACTCATATTAAGTTGATAGCAATTTATGTGGTTGTCATATGAACATCAATTTGCGAAATGTGTCGTTAGCCTTGCATGTAAACGGCCTTCAGATTACCTTTTTATGCCTGAATAATGAAATGCATTTTAGTAGCCCCATCTTAATCACTTTGTATCAGTGTTTTTGTCTTGCGAGGATCGATATCACTAGTGTTTTGTTTTTGACATCCGAGCACTCCATGATTTAATTTATCATATATGGATCTCTAACAATATATATATAACAGCTCTACAAAATCTTGAGATCCAACAGCTCTGACAAGAGTAAAAAAAGTCTATAAAATATTTTAAAGTAAAATGTATTGTGTTTTTTTGTTTTAGCTTTGTATCTGCTGATCTTTGTAAATGCGGATTAACAAAGTGGTGCGTGCCTTGATCTGTAGGATATGCATGTTTGTGTTCTTAATCTTAGGATGATTAATGCAGGGCTGGTGAGTTGACTGGAAGCTGTAGTAGCTAGGCTTGGCTGTGCTTGAAGATCACTCAGGCACTACTAGCTGGTGGAGTACATAAGGCTAGGAACCTTTAATTAAGAGCCAAGAAAATGTTTTGGCCGAATTTCTACGGCAACACAATGGACATGTCCTTTTGGAATTGTCTTTTTGGCTTTTTTAAATATCAAAATAAACATAACATTTTATTAAAATGGTTTCTCTAAATGACTTCCTAAACCTAAAATTGTATATATTGTCTATTTCAATATCTTCACCATCCACCGTGATCTCGAAAAGCACAAACAAAACAATAAGTACACACTTTAGTAGTTGCTCTCACATCACATCTAGAGATTAAGGCCCTGTTTCAATAGGCGTTTAAACTTCTGGCTTCTAAAAACTAGAAGATAAAATGAACGTGTTGGTTTCTTAATTTTGGGTTTTTGTTTTCTTTCTTTCTTTGCACTGTATATAGAGATATAACGGTATTTTTTTCTATTTTTAATTGAATAACCAAAAAATAACAACCAATAAAATGTAATTTTAATAAAAAAACCAACAGTCTTAAACCGGAAACCGCCAGTCGAAACCGGTTGGAACCGGCCTAAAACTTGTTCGTTGCTCTCCACCTGCTTGGACCGAATGAGGTTTAGTCGTATCAATAAAAAAATATTTACACGCGCCCTAGGTAAGCAAATTACCATGGTGGTTATCAAACGTTTTTTTTTATGTTGGGCTATACCTTGCATTGCCAAAGCAACGTATAAGGCTATGTACGATAGTTTGTCTCTTAAGATTATTTTTAAAGTTTTTTATTTAAAAACATCATTAAAGATAATCTCTTTAATAGTAAATTATTTTTTTTAACTGTTTTATACTATTTTTATCAGAACTTTATATCTCACACCCTCTCACTATTTGCATTGGTTTGCATGCTAAATCATTTCTTCCATAAGATATAGCATATTATCTTTTCTCACCTGTTCTCTTCTTTGTATAAAGTTTTGTTTATTTTATATAACTAAGAAATAGTTGAAATATACTATTGAAGATGCCCTAACCAGTTCGTTATAAATGTGTTGCCTTCGAACTTGCGACCAATATAGGAGTAATGTCTCCATGGTTTTCATTTTTTTAGCAGACGCTACTACTACTTCACTCGGAGTTAGGAGTATAACTCCCGTTACTAGTTCCAAGTTATTGGTAAATCTAAGCAGGCAGAATCCCTGCTCGTTTCAGTTTTTTCAGTTCCAGCTTTTTTTTTACTATTTCCATTGCGCGGTTGCCTCCTGCCGAGCTGCCATGGCGCGGTAGCACTGTTTCGCACTATAGCGACATTGTTTAGCCACTGTTACTCATTAATTAGCACTAAGCGTAATTAATTAGTACTACTACTAATTAATTAGTGCTAATTAAAGCACTAAATTAATAGTATTTTATTTAGTGCTAACCGCATTTAATTAGCGCTAACCATATGTGCTAATTAAGCGTGTACAATATTTTATTACACTCGCAATTTATTAGTACATTAAATGTGGTTAGCACTAAATAAAATGCTATTAATTTAGTGCTTTAATTAGCACTAATTAATTGCGATTAATACTAATTAATAGCAAGTGTAATAAAATATTAGGCATGCTTAATTAGCACTACATGATTAGTGCTAATTAAATACAGTTAGCACTAAATAAAACAATATTAATTTAGTGCTTTAATTAGCAACAATTAATTGTGATTAGTACTAATTAATTGTGCTTAGCACTCATTAATGAGTAACAGTGGCTAAATAGTGTTGCTACAGTGCGAACCGGTGCGCTACTGGTGATACTCATCGCTCGGCAGAGGCAACCATGCAAGATGGCGGCTCGGCGAGAGCAGCTCGCCACGCCGGCCACCCATCACTGCACGCCCCGGCTGCTGAGCTAGAGGGGAGCGATAGGTGACACGTGTGACCTATCGCGCCTTCTAAGCTCAAGAAGAGGGCAATTTTTGCAAAAAAGAGTGGCCAGGGGCCATTTTTGGAAGAAAAAAACATTGCTACAAGGCCATATTCAGCTTGGCTTCTTATTTCCCAGACCCCCCCCCCCCCACACACACCCAAATCCACTAATTACCAGCACTGCAAATAGACACGTTGGTACAAAAAAACTAAGAGAAACAAATCAGATTACATCATGCAAAAGCAGAAATAAAGGGAATAGCTCAACTATAGTCTTATAAAGCTACAATAAAACTAAGCAGGTCAGCACATTATGCCCTATGCAGCAGGCTACAATTTGTTAGTCTAATGAATATTGATTGGAAGGTGTCTCTATACTTTTCTCAATAGTGATTTACATAATTTTTAAAATATGATAAATAGTGGATAGATGTTATTTACCTCTTCATTTACTTTGAGATTAATGCTACTCTTGTTAGAGGAGAGGGAAGCATAGAAGCACTGCTCATTATGATTGCTGAAAGAAGCCTAAACTAAAAGCCGGCTGAAAAGCTGAAAAGAACAGACGTATACTACATTATCACCTCCATCTGGTAATAATAAAGCTCTGTCGCTACAATACAAACTGAGCAACACATTATAATATAACCACACCCACAGATCACCGAATCAAAGTACCAAATAAAATTACCAAACTAAGATGCAGTTAGTTTTAGTTTTATCCACGCCTATTTAGGGTTTAAGGATCGAGCGTGAGCTTACCCTTCCTGGCGCCATCGGCGGCGTGGGTGGCGTGGTCGACGCGGCTGAGGTTTCCAGCGGCCTGCGGAGGTGGCAGGGAGGAGGAACAGGATGGGGAGAGGAGGTAGGACTCGTAGAGGAGGAGGGAGACGGCGAGGAGGAGCGGAGCTGCCAGCCGCGCGGCGCGGCGGAGTAGGTGGAGGCGGGATGGCGATGGCGCTTGCGGCGCAGGTGCACCTTCCCGGAGGCTTCGTCGTCGTCGGAGACGGAGATGGAGATGCCGTGGATCAGCGACGACGACGACATGGACAGAGCTGGGGACGACAGGGGGGGTTGGCTTTCGGTGGTTCGTTTTGGCTCTAGCTAGGCGGTTAGGCCGCGCGACGGCCCAAGTCGGAAATCGGAATGGTTTGATTGGGCTCGGTCGGGTTTTGTACGGACCGGTCATTTTGAACTTTTTTTTGGCACTTCGCACTTGGGCATCCGGTACCGTTTCTGTGTGGTTTCCATGTAACGCCAACAGAATTACCTCACGTAAAATTGAAGGCAGTCAAAGGAAAAATTTTTGTAAGGTTGAAATTCGTTCTCACGGTACTTAGATTGTCGTTTGAACTACGAGTAGATCATAATCCACGCCTAATTTGTTAAGTATTTCCATCACATTTCCCCCCTAATTTGAACCTTTTGCATGTAAGTTCTGAAAATCACAATTCGAAAACAAGAAGTACTTGGGGTCATACACTGGTGTGGCAGTGGCACACGAAACAACACAAGATGAGACAACAGTTGCGTCAGGCTAGCAAAAGTTATGTAAAGAACTCTTCTGCCCTGTAACAATCTGCATGGTCGCATCTGGATGCAGACTTACGAACAACCCATTTTACTAAGGGCTCTGAAACTGAAGACCTCGATAGAACCAGCTTTAACTAGCTCATCATCCTCTGGAACTCATGGAAGTCGAGGCCGCCGTCGCCGTCGACGTCGTACGTCCGTATCATGGCCTCGCAATCGGCGACGGACCGCTCGTCGCCAAGCTGAGCAAGCACCCTCTGCAGGCCCCTGGCCGTGATCCTCCCGGCGGACTCCACGGCGTTGAACACCTCGAACGCCCTCCTCAGGTCCTCTTCTTGGCTGCCCTCCCCCCTCTCCATCAGCGCCACGAACCCGGCGAAGTCCAGCACGTAACCGCCGCTGCCGCCTCCAGACGACGACGGCATCGGCAGGTCGTCGCCCATGGACGCGAAGAACGCGCGCAGCTCGGCGCCGGAGACCTTCCCGTCGTTGTCCCTGTCGAAGTGCTGGAAGATCCTGTGCAGCTCGCACTGCCTGCTGCTGGTGCTGGACGACCTCCTGCCGAAGGACGACGACGACGACCGGACGACGGCGGCACCGGGGTTCGCCACGTCGGACTGCCCGCAGAGGCGCGGCAGGCCGAGCCTGAAGCTCCGCTTGCGCGACAGGCGATTCGCTGGCTTCGGAGCGCTCGCATTCGCCATTCTTGCCGTCACAACACTGGAAGAACTGAAGGAATATCGTGCAATGCAGTAGCTATGGAAGAACAAGCGTGGTGTGTGCCTCCTTTTATAGGTGCTCAGCTCTTGTGATCGATGTGGAGTAGAAGCTGCTAACTTTGTGTGTGTTTGACTTGACCGGTCATGATCAGAAGTTAGTTAGGCTTGCATAGCAACTACCTTGCCTTCCTCAGATACTGTCAGTTTGGCATTATCTAACTCCCATCAGACAATGTGATCACATGCTCATGATCCGCGCGCCGCCGCCCACCGAACAACGATATCTCGGAGTTCGTGATTTGGTTTATGGTTTAAGATTCCACTGGTTTTACCGGATTTGAATTTTTCAGTGTACAGAGCCCCTTGACCTGACGAGTGAGATTCAGTATTCCACTGAAAAATTCAGTGTTTGCAGGTCTTCAGAAGCTGACAGGCAAAGTAAACTGAATGCAGTGAAGTAGTGACTTCTGCAGAATGAAGACTGAATAAGACTTTTGGGTTGGTAATGCGACATGTCCTTACATTTTGAGAGAGAGAGAGAGAGAGAGAGAGAGAGAGAGAGGAAATCTGAAACTTGGAAAGTATCATTCAGTCCTAAATGATTGTTCGTGATCTTGTTTTCTTCAAATGTCAAGTTCATATTTTCTTTCAGCGGATATTGAGATTTCTAGAGAGATCTTACCACGTTTTGGGGAGCAGTGGAATCTGAAATTTTGATACCACTCAAGAACGAGCAAAATTTCAATTGCGGAGCTTCCATGTGCCTCTCATGGAGGCTATCAACTACTAGAAATTAGGCATTGAGCATGTCACATGTTTCTGTGGCATCACCACATGGCAGTAGATGCGGCTGGTTATTTAGTTATAGCTAAATAACCCACCTGAAACTCATCATTGGGTTCGGGCATCGAAATGACCAGTAGAATCTTACTTGTTAGTATATATTCATCCTTAATTTGACCAGTATGAAAAATGTTATGACCAACTTGGTCGACATGGACCTACAATAGAGAAGGTGTTAATACCCCAAGGTCACCCCACCGACCACAACAGTAATGATAGGAATGAAAGGGCGTCACAATCTTCTACAATCGAGGGATTTAACCACACCCATATCTCAACAAAAATCAAACATCTATTGTAATTTTTCAATGAGTTTATAACTTTGTTTGGCTTTCTTGAAACATGCAGCCAAAAAATTCAGTTACAAAACCACGGGTACATCTTCAGGGTATAATTTATCACTTTGTTCTGTAGTAATACAGCGACATTATCGGTTTATTATCGGTGCAAGAACACTATAAGCCCTTACCAGTTTAGATTGTGTAGTGACCTCATAAGCAAATTATCGCTTCCACGTGGTATACAAAGTCCAATTGCAGCATGACCTATCTTCCACAGGAAAAAGAGTATGATTTTCTGTTCTTGAGGGGACTAGTTCGCGAATTCAACTTCAATTCACAGGAATCGAATATCTGCATCTTCAACAGCCTCAACCAAAAAAATGAACCCCTTATGTAGCACTTAATTTAATATCTACCGTACTCACTGACACCGACCATCTCTAGTACTTTATCAAGCAACCGGTTCATCTCTTCAGAAAATTCAAGATTGGCTCGATTAGTCTTCCCTCCGGCAACTACTGTACTTCCGTCTTGCAATGCCCATATCTACGCAGAAATCAAATCATAGTTTTTTAGCAATTAGTGCAATACTTCTGTCTAAAACAACACTGAAAAAGAAGTAATGCAACCTGAGAGGGTGAAAGATAGCTAATGCAGGTTGTTAACATGAGTGCACCAAATCCAGCGTACACAATTGGAACTCCTGGATCAGTCTGATGGAAACCTGTAATCTTCAAAAGGGAAGAAATGAATCTATAATCCTGACCTTAAGATCGAGACCTGTACTGCCAATAGCATCTTCAATGATGATTTCGTTACCATTGATTTCAATTGGGAGTTTTGAGGTTGGCCGACGAACCCCTACAAACTTACCCTCTTGATCATACAACAGTACAACACAATAGATAGAAGGTCTCGAGCATGCATCGATCTATAGGTCATCAATAAAAGAAGTTAATAACTCATAGCTAATGGCTCAAGTTCAGTGTTTAATTCAGAACAGGGAAAAGGTTGAACATACATGCCCTTGACATTAGAAGATTCTGAATCTTCAAGTGGCAATAATGTTCCAAAAAGCTTCTTATCACCATTCAGTTTCATAGGGGCCATGGCCAAATTGAAAGGGCCTTCACCATTTTTCTTAACTTGCAGCACCGAAAATCCCTAGTCCATTTGGTATATTGTGGTCCCTCCATATCTTAACTTTGATCGTCTTCCTCGTTACTTCTTTACCATCAAGGTCAAAAAGTGAAAGATCGCTATAGAATTGCGAAACCTGGCAAATCCAATATATTTGCTTACCTATCAATCTAATCTCACATAAGTACACAAGCATACAAGATACTAAGCAAAGTGACCACCTCTCCACTGTCATACTAGTCCATGTAGAACCGGTCGACATGGGACTTCAGTACTGAAAACATCTGGTGCAACAGAGAGAACGCCTCTGGGTTTTATCACATCTCCAATAATGAAATTCAGCCCTTGGGTAACATCCACCGAACCAAGGGGGCATTTGGTTCGGTGGATGAGCTCATATCTGGATCGGATTGTCCGGAATATGCCTCGTCTCCGTGTTTGGTTGAAGGGATGGAACCAATCCATCTTGGATGAGATGATTCCAACTAGATGGTTCGGTGGAGAATATTCCACCCAGATGCTACATCAGCTTGTTCGGTTAAATCGGATGAACCACACCGTCCCGGATTGGATCATCCCATCCACCTTCGTACCATGAACCAAACACCTCTCCCTGTCGCACTAAGCGTGGCACCGGCCATGATGAAAAAGCATAGCTAAGTGCACACTGATAGGCATATACCGACCAGCCCGCCCTTTGAAAGCATACCAAGACGGCCCCTTAGTGAATACCTGCAACAAATTAAACACACCTAATGTACTTGTCAATAAGATAAGAACAACACTTGGACAAAATCAACTTAATCAACTACATTGAAGGTCCACAAAAAGTGCATTGAGGTTTTCAAAATCAATATAGGACTGGATGGCAACAAAGAATGGTGAATAGTGCCAACTCAAAATTTTTTCAAGTATTCAAGATTCTATTTTCACAAAACTACAAAGTTACAGAAAATAGAACTTTCATCCAAAACTCAAACAAGTAGCTCAAAAACATAAAACCTTGAAGCAACCACTTTCTGACGGTCTGACCGGCATAGAATTGGCAGTCTGACCGGTCCCAGACAATCTAACCACTCCTTCAATGGCAGTCTGACCGCTACTACAGTAAAAACAAAGCAATAAATAGTGTTTTAAGCCAGACTTCAAAAACTAAAATCGAGAAAACTTTTGATCTGTAGATCCAAATGTTATAAAATTTTGCAGGGATCTTCTTTAAGGGATTGTGAACCTATTTTAACAAACAATCATGAAAAACATGGTCAAAATTGAAATATTTTTTAGTTTGAAGGAGAGGTGCATTAAAATCAAGCTAAAATCCCAAACGGTGAATACAACTTGCTCATAGGTAAATGATGGCTAAAATCCCACTAAACACATATGCGTGTGTGATGTGAGGTACTCGGGACTGATCCAGAGATTGAACCCAAACAAACAGCTCACACGATGATGAAGCTTGCCAACTGATGAGGCACCTGAGGCCGATCTAGTGATCGAACCCTAATGGACAGATTACAGAATGGTTAACCTTGAAAACTAAGCAAAGCTCAGTCTTGACGATGCCTCGCAAAGTGTGAGGCAAAGGCAACGATAGGGAATTATCTTGCGTCTGGGACTTGTAGATTTTCCAGGCTGGGCCGTGTCCTCAGGCCGAATTGGACCGTCCGCCGTGCACCGTTGCACCAACCGTTGTTTCAACTACAACCACCGCACAACCGAGGCTTGGCAGGCGGCGTCGTGCTGGCGGTTTGGCCCTCGCATCGGTGGCGGGGTGGTCGGCTCGAAACGGAGCCGTGCAGTGCAACCTCGTGCAGTCTAAGTAGGTCAGAGAAGGCCATGAAACTAGTGGAGCATGTAACAACTAGAGCTCGAGTGGTCTCCTGATTGGAGGGAGAGAGGAGGCTTTGCAAGATTACACAGCCATCATCATCAAATTGCACATCGCACCAAGCGGCCGAGGATGTTGAAGATTGCTTGCCCACTCCCTTGATGTCGTGCGATGCTGATGTCGATGCCACGCGGGATTCGTGCCACCTTGTATGCTGTACGACGGCCACCCCTGGAAAATAATCAAAAGAACAGAAAATATTATGGGTTTTATGTAAGAAAACCTTGTGAAAAAAAATACAGAAGTATGAGATGAAATTCACCATATAAGAAGAATTAAAAGCATGAGGAACTTTTAGCACATCTAAACGGTACATCTGCTGATGTGTGTGTGTGTAGTATATGGGACAAAAGTCCCGAACGAAAAAGGAAATTAAATCGGAGTCGGTTGTATCACTCAGCATCGTGTTCGATACGGACACAATGATGAATTTAAATCATGCTTTAGCAGGATCAAATGGGAAAGAGGCCATGCTCAGGCCGTAGGCGCCCCAAGAGGTGAAGGGCGAGTTGTAGCCAGCAAGGAACCCTTCATCTTGCCAGGCACCAAAGAGAAACTGCGCATATTACGCTCGAGAGACCTGAGTTGCTGGGCGGCCAAGCTGGAGAGGCACGGCTCGAGGCGAAGACTGAGGGTCCCCTCCGTGAGGGCCTTGGCCACTGAGATGTTGGGTCGCGTCGAGTGAGAGAAGAGTGGCGGAACACGAGCGGGCGCCGCCCAACCATTGATCCAGCCTGGAGGAGGTAACGCAGATGGAGCCTAAATTTAATTGTGTTCTGGATTTTAGAAACCTTCTTTCCCTTGCAGAAAGTTCCAGCATGCTCGAGGAAGTCAGAAAGCTCCTGCTGCCAGTGACATTTTGGCTACTCCCTACAGGAGTACATGGGAGTACTCGAACAGATAAACCTGCCTGTCTCGGTCACCGCGGATCTACGCATGCATTGAAGAAAAAAAATGCTCCGTCAAAGCTTGAACACAACATAGAAGTCCTATTCAAAAATGCTATAGTTTTTTTTGATTGATTATAAAACTATATAGAAGAGGACTAAGATTTGTGCCACCCACATGCCACAACACCCTAAAGTCAATGAAAATGGTTTCTATAAATCGTTTATAGTAATCATTGTAAGAACCGTTTTGAACGAAATGCATTTTCGACAAGCATATCCCCTACTCCCTCAGTCACTCTCGTACTTAGCCAAAAGACGTATTCTACTTTTGAACTGGGACCAAATAAAGTCAGTCTGAACTTTCCCATCTGTTCTTCCGTTTTCCCATCCCCTCCTCTAATTCTCACCTTAATTCTACTCAATTTGTCTAAATTTATCCATCCATTACTACTAATAAATTTGTATGGTTCAATCCCCAGGCCATCGACAGGCCCTTGGAAAGCAGCCAGTGTCGACGTCGGTTTCAAGCCTCGACAGCAGGGCAGTGAGTCAGCCGGTGACATGCTGGTCACGCAGGGCAGAAAAAGCATCCAATGCGCATGCGGCCTGCCATTTGCCGGCTCGAACTGGATTAGACCGAAGACTTGCACTTCCACGCCGGTTTCCCCGCCTCGGCGGGTCTTCTCGAAGCGGAACGGCGGCGTGGCATGGTAGAATCGTGTGGTGGCGCGGCTCTTCGGCCCGCCATTGTAGTTGTTCCCGTCCTGTCGGATCAAGTGGCTTTAGCTGCAGCAGCTCGCGGTCATCGACCGGCACGACCCGAGACGAGAGCCCGCGCACGGCAACCGGCAAACCGAGTGTGACGTCGCACCAGATGCTCATTGAAATACTTCTAGTATGAATAAATTGGGTATCGGTAAATCGTTTTAAAAAATCTATATCTATAAATCGCTTCAAAAAAATAACGAAAAATTATCCTATTTATTTATTCAGAAAAAATTTATTTATTTATTGAAGATAAGTCACAAAGTTATAACCTTAAAAAGAGGGCTGACATTGTGCACATGCTTCGGAGTTGTCGTGCCTCAGTGTTCTTTAGTTTAATTCCGGTTGCATCTTGAATATGCTCATGATGTGATCTTCTTTCGTGTGACATAGATGAAAGTTGCTGCCTGCTAAACTCACAATAAGAATCACACTTTTTTCTAGCAGAGTTTCTCCTACCCAAACCGCATCTTTCAGGATTCGTTTTTTTAATTCAAGTTGGCGCACCACTCCGCTGCATCACGCATGATTGGATAAAAATATTGCAAAACAGTATCGACCTCGGTCCATTACCATCATATATCCCTGCATTTTGCAAGCGCTGATGGCGACCAAACGCCGAACGGGTCACAAAAAACCTGCGGGAACTAAATCATCAAGCCACTCTTTTTTTCAACTTTTAAAAACCTTATTTCTACTTTTTTTACAGTAACTAGTTTTCAAACGAAATATCTTTTTAAGATTGAATCTATAAGTTAATTGTAGTACACACTGTAACGACTTCATTTATATCGATCAAAATCGTACATAAATTTTTGTTACTTCGTACTCTCCCTCACGAACAGCCTAAAAACCATGAATCATAACTATAAACCGAAGCAAAAAGAATATGCCCACATGCACCGCCGCCTACTTGGTAATTTATGTTTGCATAGCAAACTTTCCAATTACATGTAGTCATGTACCAACAGTACCATCTGCTATCTTTCCAATTACATCTACCCAGACCAAGCCTCCAACTAGGAGGTAAGAGCGTGTCAAATTCTACGAGGAAAAGCAGAGACACACCACCCTGAACCACCCGACGCCACATCGTACTCCGGTTTTGACTCACTCGAGTCACTTCATCTAGAAGGGCCAGAAAACACCAACGCGAAACACCACCAGCCGGCAGTGCCGAATGGAGGACACCGCGGTGGGGGTGGGCGCGCCCAGCACAGCAGCACACAGCTTTCTTTATGAAAACACGTGGTTTCCCACTTCTCACGCTGGCGCCGACGTCTCCTCCGTCGCCTACCCGCGCGCGGGCCCCGACTCCCACCGATATAAGAAGGCTACCAGAAACGCTAAAACCTCTAACCCAATCCATCTTATTTCCCGAAAATCTCCGCACCAAATCCTCCAGTGTTGTCCGCCATTACATCATAGTCGAGCGGCTGCGATCTCTTGCAGGTAATCTGGCGAGCGTTTCTTTCGAGGAGACTGGTTCGGTGTCATGAGCCGGGGGAGCAAACTGAGGTGGCTGTGGAGGGCGCCGGCGCGGGCGCTGGGCCGCGCGCGGGACTTGTACGTGCGGTGCGTGACGGGGTGCGCGCGCTACGTCCCGGCCGACGCGGCGTTCGGCTACCCGGTGTTCGTGCCCGCGTCGCTGGCGAGGAGCCAGAGCTACGGCTCTGACTGGAGCGGCGGCACGGGAGCGGAGGACGACCTCCGCGAGCTCATACGCGCGGCGTCGCAGAGGCGCGGAGAGCAGCTGCAGCTTCAGGCCCAGGCCGTGGCCAGGAGCCAGAGCATGGTGGGGCTGTCCATGGCGCGGATCGACGAGGACACGCCGTGCGAGTTCGGCGCGGGCGCGCTGTACCCGAGGAGCCAGAGCTGCGTCGGCGGCGCCGAGGGGAGGAGGTCTCACTGCCACAGGAAGGTGGCGGCCTTGGGCTGAGCTGCCGCCGGCTGCTGCTCGTGTGTCAGCGGTGTGTGATCGTGTCATTGTCTTGGTGGTCTGGTCCCTTCAAAATTTGGGATTTTGCGCTTGTAAACACGATTTAGGAATTCATTAGTGCTGTCTTAATTTGTTCCGTGTAAATTGGACGGAGTTTAAGGCAACACAGTGCCGTTTTGCGTTGGTGTTGGTGAGGCGTCTCCCTCTTGAGAGCTGCAAAAACTGTGGGCTCCTTGAGGGTGTCTTATTCTAGCTTACATTGAAATATCAGAACGGTTAAAGTACAGATATTTGCAAATGGGGTACGGCCGATTCGCCTACTATGCCGTCGCTGGCTTGCGTGTCTTCGCCGCATCGCCGCTCCACCACCTCTCCTTTGCGTATTGTAAGGTGTCTCACCCACAGCTGGTCCATGGTTCATCGAAGGGTTAAAAGTGTTAGTATGCGCCACGACGCCGTTGTTAACTTTTATAGTGGGTGCGAGTCGAATATGTAACATGTGCAAACCAAATAGCATTTTAAGCTTTCTTTTTTTTTCAGGATTGCTAAAAATATGTTGAATTTCGACTTCCGGGGTAATTTTTTCGCTTTTTTTTGGAACATTGGCGTTTCAACCTAACCATTGGCAATGATTTGGTGCCTCGGTGGTAGAGGTTGCTATGAATATTATGTGTATATTTATGAGATCTAAAAAGTAATATATACACACACAAACACACACACACACACAAGAAGGATATACAGGGAATATACCATTTACAGATAAGAAAATCAAGACATATAAGGAAACAAATAATAATCATATTCTATTCTTAACACCCTCTTTAAACTTATGGTGGATCATATACACTGAGTTTGGAAAAGAAAATACAAATCTTATGCCCTTGTCTGTGGCTTCGTGAACAAGTCAGCAAGTTGTAACTCTGAAAGTACAAACTGTAGAGTAAGTACTCCCTTCTGCACCTGTGAGCGAGTGTATAAAGCACCTACACCAATGTGGTTGGTGAGCTTATGTTTTACTGGATCTCGAGCAATACTGATAGCATCTGTACTATCAGACATAAAGGTCGTAGGTATAAAGGTCGTAGGTCCCCTCACAGGTACTCCAAAATCTACAAGTAGCCACTTCAACCAAGTAATCTCTGCTGCCAAAGTTCTCAACTTAGCCTCTGCACTCGAACGAAAAATTGCAGTCAACTTTGTTTGTTTTCCAGGCAATCAAAGAGAAACAAAAAAAATACAGCAAGCAGAAAGATAATGATGATTAGAAAGGTCACTAGCCCAAGTCGCATCAAAATACGCTTGAAGTTGTAGTACGGTAAAGTTAGAAAAAAACAAACGACGAGAGATGATTCCACGTAAGTAGCGAAGACAACGAAGAAGATGACTATAGTGAATATAATAGGATGAGCTATAAATTGACTCAAGATATAAATAGCATGAGCAATACTAGGACGAGTACTCATAAGATATACTAGACTCTCAACAAGATGGCAATAACGAGTAGGATCCTCAAGAAATCACTATCAGTAGCACAAAGCTGAAAGGGAAACTCCATAGAAGTCTCAGCAATGCGGATATTAGTCAGATTAGACCAATCAAGAAAATCCTGGACATACTTCTGCTAGGAGAGGTAGTAACCCTCAAGCGTGAAAGTGACCTAAATCCCAAGGAATTACGTAAGAAAACCAAGATTAGTCATCAGAAACTGCTCACTGAAATGCTTCTTCATATATGTGATGAATGAGAAATCATCACCAGTGATGAGCATATTATCTACATAGAGAAGAAGTAGAGTCTTACCTCGAGGTGAGATGTGGACAAATAGAGCAGGATCACTGGCACTGATAGTGGTAATCACTAAGGTAAAACACGCAAATCATACACGAGGGACCTATTTGAAACTATAAAGAGCATGACAAAGACAATAGATATGTTCATCTAGAATAGAATACCGTGCTGAACGACATGACGACTAAGGCAACGAAGTCTAACAGGCGACGCTGGATGGCGTGCTGGTTAGAACCATGTTTTTTTCTTTTTCTTTTAAATTGTATGTAAAATTATATTATATTAACTTTAGTAAAAACTTGATAAGACAGGACGCGCTCGGTATCCATCCGTACTTGGTGGTGCCATGCGGTTGGGCGTAGCAGAGTGCGTGACGTTTTCGGCCCCAAACTCACTTATAGTACATGCCATGGTCCTGTTTCCAGCCCAGCCCATTCTAACTACAAATTGCAGAGAACTGGGCTTCAAATGCTCCGTGATGATGCGTGGATTGCGTGCGGAGCACAAACCCGAAGAACAGTCAGCCGCGAGCCCCACAGGCCCCATCACCATGATCTGCGACTCCGCGTGACCGCGTCCCCACAAAAAAAAGAGAGAGCAAAAAACTACTCCCTGCAGGCCTGCCGCTGCGCTCACCGCGACACTGTCCCACGTGGCCTCCCCATCCGAACCCTAACTCCGGTGACCACCACCGCAACCACCATGGATCGCCTCATCGTCTTCTCCCGCTGCCGTCGCCGCTGGATCCTCATCGGCGCGGCCGGCGTGGCGGCGGCGGTCGGGGCGTACAGGATCTACCACCACCCCGCTGTCGCCGTCCGGCGCCGCCGCCTCGCCCACCTCGCCGCGGCCGTCGCGGCCTTCGCCGACGCCGCGGCCCTGGTGTCCTCCGAACTCGCCGATTTCGTCCGCTCCGACTCGGATGAGCTCCCCCGCAGCGTCACGCAGCTCACCAAGCTCGCGGCCTCCCCCGAGGTCTCCGCTACCGTCTCCGCGCTGTCCGAGGCTATCACCGCCGGGATACTCCGCGGCGTTGGCTCCACCTCCGGGCCCGGTTCCGGCGAGAACGTGGCCCTCTCCGATCGCCTCGTCGAAAAGCTCTTCTCTGACTCTGGGGAGCGCCTCGCGTCCGCCGTCGCCGGGAGCTTCGCCCGCCATCTCGTAATCGCATTCTACTCCGCCCCGTCGCCTCCAGGGGAGACCTTCTCGCGGACAAAGTGGGTCAACGTGGTTGCCACGGGAAATGGCCGGAAGGCCATTAGCAACTGGGTTGAGGTCTTCGTGGGCACGGCCGTAGGGGTGTTCATTGACAAGACCATACACATCAATACCTACGACCAACTCTTCGAGGGCCTCACCAATCCAAGCCACGACGCCAAGGTCAAAGAATTGCTTGTTTCAGTATGCAACGGGGCTGTGGAGACTTTGGTGAAGACCACTCACCACGTCATGTCCAATGCCAATGATAAATTGGACGGCAATTCCTATGGCAATGGCAATAGTGGAGGTCGGGAAGGGTGGGTGGAGACTGTGTCGAGCACGTTGGCAGTTCCGAGCAACAGGAAGTTTGTGCTTGATGTTACTGGGAGGGTGACATTTGAGACGGTGAGGTCGTTTCTTGAGATTGTATTGTGGAAGCTGCACGATGGCGCAAGGAAGAGCGGGGACACTCTGGTTGATAGCGGACTGCGTGCCATGAAGTATATGAGTGATAAATCTATGGTTGTCACCACAATCTGCATAACACTGTGCTTGCATGTGTTGAATGGAACTCAGCTCTTGGTAACGGCTTGAGCATGCGTTCAACAGAGTGGGGATTGTTTAGTTTGCATTGTTTGGCACATTGTTTATGTACAATTGTAGGTGAAATTATACTGAAAATGTAAATTCAAATAGAAAAATGAGCTGAAAGGAGGTAACTTCTTTGCAAGGTTTTATTGTGTCGTTTGTTTGAGATTGTTATTCACAGATGTGGTGGGAGAATGGTTGATTTGTTTTGCCCTTGGGTATTTGCGGGATTAATTGATATGGAGATATGTTGTACGTTTTAAGGAATTTGTATCATTGTAACATTGCTGATATCATCAATATCATCAGGCTTTTTTTAATCAATGTAACATTGCTGATATCATCTATATCATTAGTTTTTCTGTATGCTCCACCAAATTGTGCTGTTTTGTATCTCTTGTTGTCTATGATATCTCCATCAAATAGTTTGTTTTTGTATCTCATTGTCTATGGTGTCGAATAGAGCTCAACTTCCTTATTTCAGCATTGGATTTGTGAAATGTCTTGGGTTTGGTTAGATGATTTGAGTAAGCTTCACACTAGTATTATGGAAGGCTGTTGGGGTGGCAACTTGTTATCCTATCCATCTTGTGCACCATAAGGTTTTCAAGAATTCATGCCTAAAGCACTATACATCATATATTTGATGGAATTTTACGATCAGTACTCTGTAGTGACATGGATGCATTGTTCTCCAAAAGTGAATAAAAAAAGATTTGAGTAATGTAGCGGAGTTTAATTCCTCCATCTTAGTTTCACTTGATACAATTGTTGAAATGGTTTTTGACATCCTGGTGTTATATTCAGCTGCTAGTTATAACAGTATAGGTCTTGTCTTTACTTTCTCTTCTAAACCGTTCCTTCTTGGACATGTCCTGATCTCAAGGTCTGGAAAAGGGGAAAAACTTTGCATTATCCAATGAGGTTGGGCTGAGGCTCCTATACTGATATACATTTACTCCATGTTTGTGTTCTGGCAAAGTCATCAACCGGTACATGATCTTTCTTTTTTTTTTGTTATTTCTGAAAAAAAAAACTGGCCATTTTACTTTACATTTCTAATTGGATGACTGCCATATTGAGGATCATGAACTCAAGAATGTTGTTTGAACTACGATTATGTTCTGTATGAAGTACGAACTTTACAGAGCAAAATGAAGCTAAAGCCAGAGCAGATAACCATATCAATTCGCTACAGAAAAGTGCATATTGACCTAGGACGTTGCTTATAACACTTAGTTTCAGAGTTTTTTCGTTCTATACAAACTGTGATTCACTTGGACTGTCTGTTAGATGCCCAGCAATTCTACTACTACAATGGTGTATGGTTACTGCTTGCTAGTATGTTCTTTATCGTTTTAGGTTTTTAGCCCCAAATGTTGATGTGCATTATGTAGAAATGCTCTCATGATTTCCATCAATGTTGTTCCTGATATTTGCGTGCTTCCAGCGTTTGTTTCATAATTTCACTTCTGTTCTGGTACTGTGTTGTGCAATGATTTGGTAGCGCTGATCTTAGCGTTCGAAAGTTCTGTCTGGAGGTTCTACAAACAATTGAAGCATTGTACACCTTTCGATTCCTAGAGTTTTCGGTTGGAATGGTGGTGCTGAAAACCGCTGTTCTTATATTTTCAGTTACTCGTTGCATTCAGCTAGTATTAGTGTTGTGTTAGGTTCCGTTCATTTTCAGGTCTTAGGCTTGTATTTTTGTTATGGTTCCTGCTGCATAGCGTTCAACTAAGTTGTACGTAACACGTCTTAGGGGGCGTTCGGAATAGCGATGGTTTTTGATTTTTGCTGAAAAAACACTGTAACTGGTTGAAAAAACATTGTAGCTGAGTTAACTTATTGAGCATAATTAAATTTTAAAAAATATAAAAATAAAAATAGCACGCTAATCTAAAACGGACGATGTAAAGGAATATGGGAAAAAAAATCAAAACACAAAAAAACAAAAAAAATTTACTAGAGGACGAAAGTGCTACAGTAAAAAAACGCTGCTACAGTGAAAATATATCTAGTCACCACGACGAGAAGCTATTCTGCTCAGGACCTAATTAATAGGGAGGGAAAGTAGTGGGGCATTTGGTTCTAGTACAGCCTAGCTCTAAACTAACGTTTTGCGTAACTGGACTCAGTCACTCCACCATAGCTAAATGCATGGAGAGGGCACAAAATGATGTTTTGTCGAACAGTTTCGTTTTTTTTTTTGAGGGAAGGCAGAGCTTTATTCCTTCAATATGTAAACACCATTGAGCCAGATGGCTGTTCTTTTAAACTGTGGTTTATAGTTTTTGGTTTTAATATAAGTACTTATACGAGCTAACTGAATGCTGATAAGTCGTTTCTAAAAGGTTATCACGATAAGCCGTTTCGAAATAACGACAGAGAAATTGTATTGTTTATTTGTTCGAGAGAAATTATAAGTTGAAAAGATCATGCCATAAGCGCCTCCTCAGATTCAGAGCACATGCAAATTTTGCCTTCAAGTGAGCTTCTCCATTTGTCGAACATTGGAGAGGGCCCAAAATGATGTTTTGTCGAACAGTTTCGTAGCACTCTGTAGAGCGCAGAACTGCAGATCGACCAGGGGCTAGGCTTGCCGAGGCTCAGTTAGTCCACTCTTGGTCAGGCTATGGCCCAAGCAGCATTGGACTGGTCCTGATGTGCTGCAGGGTTAGAAGCTGCTGAGGCAAACCAGCTCGAGGCGTCCTCGAGGTCGGCCAGTTGTTTTGCTGACCCGCACTCTTCAGCTCGCGACTTTGGGCCTTCGGCGGCAGGTTGGCTTCCCCTGGACCCCGTCGCGTTCGCGCAAGCGCCTCCCGCGGCCGCCGGGTCATCTCACATCGCGGCCACGGCACGTACAGCAGCTCGGCGGCCGCGCGCTCGCGCTCGCTCGTACATAGCAACCGCTGTTGTCGGTCGTCGTCAGCAGCGGGCGGCCGACTCCACCGAGCTTCTATCCCGAGTTGCGCGCGAATCTCCTCGTATCGTGCCCGCATTGAAGCAGCGCGAGTCCGCTGCCAGCAAGCTAGGCCACACCGTCCACCGCAGCGCGCTTGATTTTCTTTTGGCTTTACTGCTGGGAGTCCATCCAACATCTGTAGACGGTGGGTTGACGTCCAAAGGCAGCCATAGAGCTTTTAGGGTGTTTTTTTTTTCAGTTTATGGTTTATAGTTTCTCTTGAATAAAAGAACGGGATGGTTTCTTTGTCGTCTTTTTAAAATGATTTATCGAGACAGTATTTTTGAAGTGGTTTATCGGCATTCAGTTCGTTCACATAAGCACTTGTGCTAGAGTCAAAAACTATAAACTACAGCTTTAAGTCATAAGCCGTAAACAAAAAGAACCCACCCAATAATTCATGGTAATCAAAACAAAGTTGTGACGACTAAACTAGAGCTCCACGTACTATGGACAACTATAGAATATTACTCCAAAGAAAGAAGAATAGATGTGTGGTAATTAGGGGGGGTGGGGTTAGGCCAAAAGCAAAACTTTCATTAATCAAAGAGGAGTACAATCATGCTATAAACATGACCAGCCATTGCAATGGAACCATCTGTGATATATGGATATCACAGACAGTTCCATTATAGTTCTATAATGGAACTGTCTCTGATATTATTATCATAGACAATTCTATTATAAAACCGTCTGCGATAATACCTCCATAAATAGGCCATGCTAAGTTTTACCCCCTCACTTTGTAGTCATGCACTCTGTCTCTGCTGCCCCTGCTCGGTTTTGGTAGATCTAGTATGCTCACACACGACGCCGCCTCTCCCTCCCGACACCACCTTTCCTTCTTGACGCCGTCTCTCCCTCCTGACGCCGCCTCTCCTTCCTGACGTCGCCTCTCCCTCCGATGCTGCCTCTCCCTTCGGACGCCACCTCTCCTCTCAACGCTACTTCTACCTCCGACACTCTCCTCTCAACGCTACTTCTCCCTCCGACACTGCCTCTCCCTCCCGATGCTTCTCTTTCCTAAAGTATGAATCCAAAATCTTGTCTAATATGGTGGCTTTGCACGTGAGGAGGGATATATGTGATTTGTCGATGATTGGAAATTGCAAAGAGATATATGTGGGTTCGGATATTAGCTCGATGATGATACTGGTCTAATACTAAAATTGGATATTCAAGCTTGAGCTCTACATTGTTACTATCACTATCATTAGTCAATCATGTGGTCTATCACTTTCGGAATAATTGGCTAATTTATTTTGTGATATTTAATACTTCATGATATATACTTCACTTGTTAGTTAATTCGGTTTACTATCAAACTTGTTGAATCTATGATTATATTATTGGGAGTGTATTAAGTTGAAATATTGTCCTGCAATCACTAGTTTTGCATTCCTGCTGGCCGAAAGTTTAATCGATGAATTTAAGCTTAGTAGACGACTAATTTATTATTTAAGAGCTCAAGGTTTGAATCTCATTTGTTATATTCAATTAGTGAAGAGTATAGACTATAGTAGCGTGACTGCCAAGATTAATTCTTGTATAATCCTACATCTGAGAGCACTAAACTAAAATTTGAGCTTTATGCTAATTTTAGTTGAATTCCTATTCTTGATAATGCTCTTTATGTTCATTTCAACAGTCATCATACTTCCTACTTTATGTTTATGCTTTTAATGATATGGTAGAATTACAGTTTATATGTAATTTTTGTTATTTACATACTATGGAAATGTGATTTGATCCTATTTAATTATGCTGAAATTAAATATAAATATATGCTTATACTTATATTGGTCGAGTACAAGGCCAATTACCGTATACTCGCTACAAGATGAACATTACAACACTAAACCAAAAGGACCTTGTAGCAATAATATATGCTACATAGACTTTCAAATGGCATAAAGCAAATTATACGCTCATAGTTCATTGTAATTAGTTTTTTCTTGTAAGAGAGATGATGTTCATACAATCATTGTCGTTGCCATCGATGTTGTTGAATAAGTCTAACGCTCCAAAAATTAGGGTAACTGAGCGTGACAGAGGAGTATTAAAAATGCCAGATGGCTGAATGACAATCACGATGGTCTCTCAGGATGGGGTCCCTCTACAACTGAAGAAAATAGTAGTAGCATCATGCTAGGTTTCCGGATGGTGACGACGAGAATCAGTGGGTTTCCTCGACCCACTCTTCGTTTCTCAGTAATCCATCAACGCTAATGCATCTTTCGTCCAAGATTACATAACGAGAGGATTGCTTGCTCACATTGACAATGAGTACATTATGGTACCCTTCAACCAAGGGTAAGTGTTTCACTAGTTGTTATATAAGTTTCATTTGTACTTTGTACACAATATGAACTTAGGATTAATTACTATAGCGACATACATGACTAGGTCTCACTGGATTCTGATTGTGATTATACTAAAATGGAGCAAGTTAATATATCTTGATTTCTTACTTAAAAGTAACTACGACTTCACCCGTGTGCAACAACAATTGACAGATAAACTCATTTCCTCCATACATAACTCTATTATAGTCTTTCACTCATATGCAATGGCCAAAGCTAATTTTTTTTTATAATCACATAAGTCGTTCAACACTTATGTTGCACAGGGAGGGAGACACAAGGAATCCAGCACCACACTGCGACACAGGACGCGATTTTCGGTACCCGCTACAACACAATAATCTTATATCACACTTCATTATAATACCTCTAGAACTGACAATACCTATGTATGTAATTTTATTTTTGCAGTGCCACCAGCAGATACAAGCAATGTATGTAGATTCTATGTTTATCGCCATATGGAGGAAATCATGAACGCTAAGACAAATGATCCAGAGGTTTGTCAACCTGCCAATAATTATTTCGTGATTATCAATTTATATATATGTGCTAATAACTTAACACTACTAGCGACATCATGTAGAATTCAATGAAAGTGCAATTAGTCTTGACAAACTCGCCGAAATTCGAGAAAAGCTCTCCCAATTCTTGCTGGCGGATGTCATAAATAATACTGGAGAGTTCAACCCCGATAATGATAATTAAATATTGAAATATTGGATACATTGTAATCACTCAATTGTATTTAATCAAACAACTCATTCAATTGTTTAATTTATTTGTAAGATCTGTGTAACGATTGTCATCTACTATATATATATGATCTGCTTGCATTATTTACTTTATTTGTGAGATCTGTGTGATGATTGTCTCATGCTATATATTTGTGATATTTTCTATTTACTTCAAAGGGCATAGCTAACATTTTCTGATGCTAGCCGAAAAGCAGAAAATAATGAAAATTTTCAAATAGCTATCACAGACAGTTTGGAACACCACCAAACCATCTATGATATCCATATACCACAGATGGCTTTAAAAAACAACCGTCTGTGATATATATATATATATATATATATATATATATATATATATATGTGTGTGTGTGTGTGTGTGTGTGTATAAAATAAACCGTTTGTGATATTTTTGCTATCATATATGTTTTTTTTTAAAATCGTCTGTGATATGTCCGCTATCATAAATAGTTAATATAAAAAATCTTCTGTGATACCGACATATCACAGACAGTTATATTGAAAAAATCGTTTGTGTTTTAACCTATTACAGACAATTTGGGAGTCGTTTGTGATAAACACTTATTATCACTGATACGTAAATTTGTATAGTTCAAAAACTGTCTGTGATGATGATTTTGAACTATCTACGATGATTCTTTCTATAGTAATGTTTGGCCCATGCATAGGCAGCCAGGTTCGCACTCCGGCCAAAATAAACTAAATGAAAAAAAACTCCTGATAAGCTCTTGGATTTCAGAGAAGATCGGCGATGTCTGAACTCGATTCCCATAGCTTGACCAGGGGCTGCGAATCCGTCTCGACACCAACACTATGTTCCTGCCAGAGATCAGGGCAGGCGGATCGATCCCATCTCGACAACAGCTGATACTTTGCATCCAGTGAGCCCGTGATCTAGCTACGTCTGCAGCTTATACTTACTTTTCATAGCAAAAGGTGTGGCTATCGCTGAAGTGAGCCCCACATCGATCTTATGTGTGGCTCATGTTACCTGGCTCGCCAGAGAAGACGTACACCTTTCCGTTTGTCCAAGACAGACAGGACGCGGCGATATTTCCGTTTTAAAATAAAATTACCGTACGGTCCGCATCCGCACAGTGCATATTACTTGGGAAATGCTCTGCATGCCCCCTCGCAAAACGAAGAACGGTGAGTGAGATCGACTGATCAAACCGACGAAGAACAGTGTAGGACCGTTTTGTCAGCTGATTTGCACGTACGCGCGGTGAACTGACCGGACACTTTACGGCGCCAAAGATGTAATTTTGACTTTAGTAATGCACACAAGACTCGATGTACATATATAATTATGCAATGTACACGTCAACACGAGACCCTAGCTTTTAGTAGTAGCATGCAGCGTGGAGCGCTAGTGTTCCCGGTTCACCAAGTCCACAACGTGCGTCAGAAGCGCAGCTCACACTCGTCGTCGCCCGTTCCGAAACTTCACCTGTGATATGATTTCGTGTCATTGGTTCGTCCTAGGTCATCAGCGACGCCAACTCCACGGCCGCCGGTGCACAGGCGGGTCCTCCCACTCCGTAGCCTCTGGCCGGCTGCGGGTGCGGGAGCTGCGCGAGCCGCTGCAGCGCGAGGAGCCGGCGGGCCTCGCGGAGACGGCGGGCGAGCGCGGCGGACTCGGCACGGAGCCACGAGTTCTGGCCAAGCGCGGCGAGCTCGTGCCGCGCCACAGCGTGCAGCCGGGTCGCGAGCTCCCGGTTCTCAGCGCGGAGGCGCCCGGCCTCCGCACGGAGCTCCTCCAGCCGCTGCTGCTTCCGCGCCCGCGACCGCTGGGCCGACAGCCGGTTCGATATCTTCCGCCGCTGCCGCCGCCGCTCGTCCTCCTCGGCGCCCTCCCCCTCCGCCGCATCGTCCGACGAGGACGACGCCATCAGCTGCTCCAGGGTAGGGCACGTGTCAGCCCCCCACGGCGTGAACCCGAACCCGGACGTCATAAAGTCCAGGTCAAGGTCAAGCGCCTCCTGCAGGGACAGCATTTCCCTTCCCTACCAATAAACAAAAGGACGTAACCGTAATTCCAGAAAACCAGAGGGCTGGGGAGAGGAATCGGGGAAAAGGGAAGAATGATGAGGAAACGGACGCTATTTATAGGCCCGCGCGGACACGGACACTCCTCGAGCCGAGCCCCAACCTCGGGCGGTGGGCCCCACGCTTATGTGGGTTTTCCTTTTTCCACCTTCCTCCCGGTGGCTTTACGCTCTAAGTCTGACCGATTTATTTTATACTATAGTATTTTATATACTATAGTTGTTATTAGTTTTTTAGTATAATTAAATCTTAGGAAATAAAAAATTTTATATCATTACGAACAATATAAAGAAATAAAACGAAAAACCAAAAAATAGAAATAAAATAAAATAAAAAAGTTAGAAACTACAAGCTGAAACTCTGATAAGGAGTTGTGGCATTAAAAGATTCTACGGCACGTACAGTCACCGCACACCATGGACGGCGCAGGATGAGCCTAGTAGCGTGGGTGGACGGCGGATGCGGCTGGTCGCGTAGAGGGGTATGTGCGGGCGGCCGCGTGGAGGCCGACGGGCGCTCTTCTTTTTGGTGCCCGATTGGTGCGACGCGAGGGGGACCGCACGAGCGGTTTAGCTTAATCGCGAAGTAATGGCCGCGAGACGACGGCGCTGGTGCAAGTTTGCAACCGCACAGCGCACACGTGTGGGCTCCCATTCGGCGCCGCACCGGGAAGGTGTTTCTTGAAGCGCGGGCCCCTACGTGGCTGCTGCGATCTCGTTCGCGGCTGGGCGACGCGCCACCTCGGCACGCGCGACAGTGGGGAGGCAGCGTACGTGTAAGCAGTGTAGTACCAAATAGCAGAGTAGCGCCGCATATGCGGCCGTTATTGCTGTAGTGGGTAGGGTGAAAACTGGTAGATGATGGTTTTGTTATATTTCTTTTTATATTTTTAAATATACATATGAATATAGATATTTTAGATATAAATAGATATATAAATAATATCAAATATAAATACGAAGCAAATACTAATTGAATCGAATACGGTCACAAATACTTTTTGGAACATGAAAACCCTTTACATTATGCGTATAAAATGAAAAAAAATATAACCACTTTATTGATCTAAACAATTGTGATGAACATTTATAAATTCTTCGTATAGGTTATGATTTCTTCTATAACTTCATGTGTGTGTATGTGTGTGTTAATGTATGATGGGCTACTAAATTATCTTGTAAATGGGTTAGGCTGAAATAGAGTATGTAAGTTGCGGATATTCGACCCCTGAATATCCGGATAATCTGGATCCGTATTCGTATTCGATGGATAGTGAACTACCGAATTTGTATTCGTATTCGATGGATAGTGAGCTACTAAATTTGTATTTGTATCCGACAAAAAATCCATATTTATTTTCAATTTGATACTATCTGACAAATATCTGAAACGACATAATTCGTATTTCAAAATTGTCTGGATCGGTTAGAAACTATCCGATCTATTTTCATCCCTTGTAGTGGGATTGCTACCGCTATGGTGTACTGGCTCGAAACAACGGATCAAAATATGGTGGATGCTACAGCGGAAATAGCGAATATTACTGTGTTGGTAGCGGCCGCTATTATTGTGGTAGCGATGTTATAGCGCTTTTAGCAATATTTCATATCATGTATATAAAATTGTTGCAATATATATAGTCTTTATGCTCATAATTTAGTATATGGTATCTATTTCATATTAGTTTAACACAAGATATAATTAAAATATACAGCAAAAGCTTAAAATTAACACTAAAATTTAGAGTCGCTATTGAAATATAGTGTCCGCTGTCTGATAACCACTATACCAGAGCTAATCCCGTTGTTATCCGCTATTTAGAACCTCCTCGCATGCAGGAGGCGAGCTTGTCTCGTTCGCCAGGTGTGCGCGCGTGATATGATAGTGCTAATTTTAATGAATTTACTTACATTGCGTCAATTGGTCACATGGCAAATACTACAACCATGCAAGCAAATGTAAAGCCTCCACTGCACTCGTTACGCGTATGTGCGTGCTTTTTTTAAGGTGTATGTGCGCGTGTTTTTTTAAGATGTATAAGTGAATTATTCGCTTTTTATTATCGACTTAACCTTTTAGATAAATTAATGGTGTATGTAACTTAATATTGTATAGGAGCTAAAAGATATTGAGTTTAAGACTCGGTGAAATTAAAAAAAATAATTATAGCCCATTTCTATTTTACGTCTTAGACCAGTAGAAGTCACACACAAGGAGGAGTGTTGATGTAGCACCTCACATACCAATATGAGATACTACTATAGAACATCATCATACTTGATAATTTGAGGTTGAGTAATGTGTAAGAGACTCAATTTGTATGTGTCTAAGTTTGCTTTAATTGAGTCATCTCTCTGGCTGTTGTCCTGTTGGCTGAATGCACATATGCTGGATATATTTTAAACTTTGAGATAGTAGACTTTGAATTTAGAGCTCAAAGATTGAATTATACTTCGATATAACCAATTGATAAAGAGTATAAGACTTGAGTAGCAGGACGACCAAGATTTAACCCTGTGTAACTCTACTCTTGAGAGCACTAAACACCAATTAAAACTTGTGCTTTTTGCTAGTGTTAATTGGTTTCATATTATTCACATTGACATACATATTCAAGTTAAAAGTATTCTTTCTTCCTTTATTGAATATGTGATATGTTACAAATGATATCACTGAATTAAATGATTACATACAATTCATATCATCTGTATACATCTTGGTATATTCTTTAAACTTATTTAATTATGCTAAAATTATATCGATATTTGTATTTATACCACGATTAGTACAACAGTAACATGATGTGGTGCGCTTTCGAGTGTCAGCTTCAGCTGCCTAATCACAACTAAAGCAGAATGACAATGTGTGATCTGCATCGATCATGCGGCAGAGGCACGTAGTAACATCATGTGGTGCACTTTCGAGTGTCATTTACGGTTGCCTAATCAAAATAAAAGCAGGCCAATGTGACGGACGCGATAGCCACCGATGGGGCTAAAGGTAACCGATCCGAGTATCTTCTACCATGTGCGACGACTGATTCTTTCCTGATGCGTTACGGCGCACAGGCACGAGGTTTTCGCCACGCTTCGTGATGTCTACTTGCGTCGATCGATCGCTTCTTTTTCATTGGATCGCATGCGCGAAGCGTATCGTTACACGCTTCCAGGTACAGTACGTGACATCTATGCATCATTGCCTCATCGTGTTGTTCTCTACTTTATGGAAAGGTGTGGTAAGTTCGAAAATATCTTTTCACCCTTGGCCGTAAATTTTCCACATCTTTTTTTTTTCTCTCCATGTAGGTGCATTTTCTCTCCAAATTCCATCCTATGGCTGCAGTATGGCATGCGTGTTCAAATTTTGCGAGTGAGATATCGAATAGCTCGTTACACATATTTTTTAAAAAAAATCTAGAAAAAAGCTTATTGCTCACCGCTCATTTCAACTTACAATCAGTTTCTATTTTTTTTTCATTATTCAGTAATTTCGTCTTTTTGGGTTTTTTAGATTTTTTTTGCTTTTTCTTTTTCCCGTATTTACTTATATTGTCCGTGCTGGCTAACATGTTTTTTCTATTTTTAAATTTAATTATACCAATAAACCAACTTAATTACAGTAAAAAATAAATTAACTATAGTTAAAAAAAACTATAAACCAATGTCATTCCGAACACCACTTAACCATGGCTGGCAATATGAAACCGCACATGATTCTACAAAATTTGTCAAGTAATGTAGTCTGTAGTTTTGCGATGTACTCTAGTACTTGACCAATAAAACTATGCAGTTTCTAAAGCAAACAAGAGGCTGAGATCAAAGAGAGTGTCAATTTAGGAAGGGTATATAATTATGTAACTTTGAAAGTGTCAGTTTCACATGCTAATCGTTTGACATACATACACGCGCGGTTCCACATCTTGTACGTTGCAGTCAATCCAGTCATAAAAATGATTAATAATTCAAAAGAAGTTAAAGTGCGCGTACCACTCGTTTCGCTAGCTCCTAATCCTAGCTAGATCACTCTGCTTTATCACCTAGATTTTCTTTTTGATATAAGATCGAAGAGAATATGCACTGTGTAAGATCATATCATACAACTCTATATATAAAGTCCAGATTTGATCTTAACTGTTAGATTTAGATCATATCATATTGTGAGATTATGACATGGATTGTTAAGAGATTTAGATTGCAGAAAAGATTGATACTGTATCAACATGGAAAAGTGAAAGGACAATGGAGAAAGATGTAACCAAGTATTTCTTCGATGTACATGTTGAGAAGAACATAATTAAGGAGTCGACATGTAAATTATTTCTTTGAAGCAGGTTGAAAGTATTTAGCCTGTCCCTGAAGAAGCCAAGTGAAAACATCATAGTTTTGACATGCACTCTTCTAGATCTAATGAAAAGCTTGATGGTAAATTAATATGACCAATCAATTATATATAAGAACACATGCTATTACATTTAAACCTGGAAGTAAGACTTGATATCTAAGAATGTGGTCAACAAGCTATACCTATCGTTAGAATTTAGAACATTTCTCAGAAAAAGTAAATGTTGAGAGTTGTTGTTGACTTTCCTAAGAAGTTCTGAAACTAAGCAAAGAACATCTCTTCTATCAATATCACCATTCACACAGTACATTTTTTTTATCAGATTATTTTATAAACTTACATCTGATCATCAAAATTCATTTCAAAAGGTAAGCACCATTGATGTTTCTCTTCACGACATCAGAGAGGATGAGGTGGTGAAACTAACTAAATGATATTTTTCTGCCCAAGTGCTTACCATCGTTAATGGAGTGATGAATCAACCAATAAAATCATCAATTGCTACCAGAGGAAGTACAGTATAAGAGAGAAGCAAAAGCAAAATTCCAGATAGGCCCGTAAATTAGTAGAAGTAATATTTAAAAGGCGCTATATCTCAGCTCCACATCTAAGGGAGGAAATGTAACACAACTGCCAACATCAGAAAAGACAGAAAGACATCCTACATGCACTACCTTTTTTGTTTGTAAAGCCCTCTGTATTGGCGAGCAACTGTTAGATCACCAATTATTTATGTACTGAGCATTAAGCAATGAACACATAAACCTAAGATGTGTTAAATAGGGGATACAATCTCTGATATAAGTAAATTAGAATATAATATTTTGTTAGTATTTTTTTTTTTGCTGCGCATCAATCTAAAAATCAGTACAGTTAGATAGAATACATTCAGCAAATTTGATGCATCATTCTATATCATGATGGTGTAATTTTTCTATTTGTCAGCTAAGCAATCAATATTGTCATATTGGCAAGCAATCTGGAGAGAGAATTGAAAATGGATAACTAAAGTATAAGCAAATTGGAGTTGGTAGCGCCTTTGGCCGTCAGGAATGTTTAGCCTTTGATCGCTAACAAATTGGTCCCTTGTCCTTTAAAAATTCTTGATACTGCTAATTAACTATCCGAAATTTGTTGTCAAGAACGACCACCCACCGAGTCAACTCAACGACGGCCAATCCTTTGGTCGTGCAGGTGACATTGCGGCCCCAACTTACGCACGGAAATGGGCCAAACTATTATCGACGGCCACATATTTGAAGCGGTCGTTAATTGTTGGTTGTTAATAATCGGAATTCTAGTAGTGATAATTCATTAGAAAACGAGACAAGTCAACTCAAGGATGTGGCACAAATCAAGATTTGACACTCTGCTAACACAAACTAATTACCACCGGTACATATGTAGGGGTCATATATGAATCGTGCTACATATTCTTGACTGCATTTTTTCCTCATCAGAACATATATATATATATATATATATATATATATATATATATATATATATATATATATATATATATATATATATTCCCAGCTCCAGTAGCTAGAAAATCGACTCGTTAATTAGTCGCATAGATCGAGTACTTGCTAGTTGGTAGTGTGGTTGGTGTACTGCTATTTGTTAATTTCTTGCCTCGATATTTGGCTTACTTGCTCTGGCAACGACACATGGCATGCATCTGGAGGCGATCGATATCCGTTAGTAAGCTTCATCGCATTGTCTCAACACAAAGAAAACGAAAAGGGAACTTGTTGCTGCTGGCCGGTGAGCAATTTCCTTCAAGAAAATAGCATATATGCCAACCAAGTGAGTGACCATGCATGTTGTCGGCATTATGTAACGAGTATCCCATCACCGTATACAACTACACATACCAACTAATTAACTGTCAACACTGGTACAACTAGACACGAATACGTACGTATACATCACGACATGATTTACAACTACGCACATTATGATGAGGTCCATGACGACTGCTGGGATAGTGTTAAGTTTCCAAGTATACAAATTAACAATGCTAGCAAGTTGGCTAGTGCTTGCATGCGATCAAAAAAAACAACGCGTTCTTTCGAAGCTATCGATCGAATGAACGGAAACCTTTTGCTTTAATTTGGCAATGTTTCTTCCTAAACTCATCTTTGGTCTTCCTACCTACCCTGACACGCCGACGAAACTACTAATTGCTTTTGAGCCGGAGCCTTCATATCATGACACTTGGCTTAATTTGGTGCACTAATTAGGGCTGTTTTGCTTCATGGCCGAGCCGAAGCTCGCCACGTGGACGAAACAGGGACCCAAGGGAGTTGGTTAAGTACTGATCGAAAAGGAGAACAAAGGAAACATCCAGAAAGGACTCGGGACTGATGAACTAAAGTGTGCAATTTAGACAAAAGAAAAAGACTCATTGTGAGTCTATAAATTTTTGCTTGCCTTTGAGCATGGGCTGTCTTTCACTTTTAGTTAGTCTAAGAAATGGTTGTCAGGTTGATTGGATAAAAAAATGTATTCTTTTTCTCTCAAACGATCCTTAGTTGTAGGAAAATGACATATGTCGGTGCAAAATAATTAGTATTTGTCTCAAAGGAATAGCGCGAAGTCAGTGCTAAATAATTGAGTATCCTTCAGAATGCCATGGCATAAGCCAAGAAGCATCGATGGTAAAGTAATCCTAGATGCGAAACTGAATGTAGCATTTCTTTTACTCAAAACGATCCTGGGGCCAAATGCAGACCAACCAACGATGTTTCTAAGCCGCCTTAAGAAGCCGAAGCTAACATAACATCTTCAAAGCAGCCTGCTGAAAAGCACTTGTGATATGTTCCTAACAAAATTTCTCACGGCATTCATCTTATGAACTCCAACTTTCGTTCTACCATTGTGTGTACAAAGAGTCGATCCTAACACTGCTCAGTCGAGGAAGCACCAGAAACCACTATTTTTAAACTTGTGGATAACAAATGCAGTGTTTTAAAAAAAAAACAAGAAATTCCACGGTCCAGACTCCAGAGCTAGGCTCTTTCTGAAGGAAGTTTTATTGAGCAAACACTTTACCAACCAGCTGCCCGAAACCAAAAGCCCTCTTTTGCACAAAGCCGCGGATGGAAGCGTACACATGGGGTGTTCCCTCGGACAGGCAGACGCAAAAGCTTTGGGACCACGCAAAAGCAGCGTTTTTTTATATGTAATGTTTGTATAGGGACCATCACACAAAAGCAAAGATTTCAGAGGGGATTTCGCTTCTTTTCCACAGCCAGCTTTTTAGTTTTTAAGGTTCCGCTTTTCTCTCACCTACTTTTTCACAGCCAGCTAATAGTTTTTGATTGAAAATAAATAATAGTGGTGAAAAAGAGTAACTTCTAAAAGAAAAAACGAGTGGTGAAAGAAGTGAAGAAAAGATATATACATAAAATAAGATCGAGAGAAATAAAGTGCGTGATGCGATTCGTGACCATACCTTTTTCAACCTCTCACGTACGTACAGTCAAGAGTGAGTGATAAGATCACAAGAGGCGATGGATACATGCAAGAAGTAATCGTAGTAGCGGTGGTTCGGGAAAAGAAGGCAGGCTGGAAGAAAAGGAGAGGCTCGATCGTGTGAGGTGGCGGCGGCGTATTTGCAGCGCCGGAGCTGCGGCCTAAGTCGGTTGTTGCGGCGAAGTTGCCGATCGATGGATGGATAGGCCAAGCGTATCACGGTAATGGATCGTAGCCGCCATGTGTCTGCACCCGCGTCCTCACGCCTGCCGCTTGCCGGAACGAAGGTTCAGTGACCTTCGCGCTCGGCTCGCGCAGCACGCGGCCTGAACCCTGAACAAGTGTTGCACACTTGCACTGATGCGCGCCTGCTGTGGAAATCAGAAGGCAACTCTGAATAGTATTTGTCTAGTCTAGCTTAGTTTTCTTTTTGCATGAGGATAGTGGTAGTGGTGTGTAAAGTAGACTGAGCTATGGTGTAGTTGTGTTCACTCGGGAGTGGCGATAAGGTGTTCTTCCAAGCTTTTGAGGGGCGGCAGTGCGTCACTGTGCCGGAGCCTAGTGTTTTTCTGAGAGCCGGGCCGTTTGCTTCGTGGAGAGGCCCATACAGACCGTGAAAACCACCCTATCAATTCAGAGTTTCAGGCCATCTGCTACAAATGGAGCCCGCGGATGCTGCTCTCTCCCTTTCCCCCTTATAGCATGCTGGTGCAACCAGTGCAAACGATATGGGTTAATTTTGATTGATCTGGTATCGAATCTGGTTGGTACCGAATATAAAAAAGTAATTTAGTATCTGATACCGAATCTGGTCCGTACTGGATAATTGTTGCCGGATATGATAACGAAAACGGTAGAGTTAAAATCTGATCAAATAGTATCGGTAAATGGTAAATCGGATATTATCCAACCGAATATCCGAACAAGCAAGTTAATACTCCAATTGGTCCAACCCATCAATTATCATTAACACCAACCGGCCTAGATTTTATTAAAATCGTAACCGAACTCTAGAGTCCAGCTACTCTAACCAGTCGTCATCAATACTCCCCACTTATGTTGAGCTTGCGTATGGATTTATTGGTTTTCGAACTAATATATGAATTTATCGGTTTTCAAACTTATGTATGAATTTATCGGTTTTCAAATTTATGTATGAATTTATCGCTTATATTGAACTTGTGTTGTATTGGCTATTATATTTAAGTAATCTAGATGAATTTATTGCTAATTAAAGGTTTGAAGTGATGATAGTATAGTTCAGTGTATATTCTTTTATGTATATACATACTATCCGTCTATATTATCCGTTTTCGATCCAAAACCTTTATATATCCGTCCCAGTGACATTATATTCGAAACTCCGAATAATCCGAATTCGTATTTATATCCGACTTCGAATCCATATATATATATATATATATATGTTAGAATACGGTATAAATGATATATGTTCAAATTCGACCTGATTATACCCTACTAGTACAAGAGTGTGCCACCTTTTCATGTTTTGGATCCACGTATGGCATGTCCCCTCTCTCATGTGCATTAAATCGTTAGCTCGTACGCTAGCTGCAGGCACTGTACAGTCTACCGCACGTCATGTTGTTATGTTAGTTTCTGTCTCTGTTAGATTCCAACGATATAAACCATCTCCCTTTCAAAGAAAATGCTGTAAACCATCTATTATAGTAGTGCTACGGCACACGCATTTGCTCCGAGTTCAAAACTAGGGCTGTTCTTTTTTGTTTCTGAAATCGGTTTTTGATTTTTACTATAGTACTTAGCTTTTAAATGAAGTATTTTTCAAGATGGGATCTACAAATTAATTGTAGTATACATTAAAAGCCCAACATCTATATCATCCAAAATCGCAAGTGAGTATCTCTCTCCGTAATCTCTGTCGCAAATAGTTAAAATTCAAAAATTTCAGCCAAAAACCATAAATCACAGCAATATCAAACAGACCAGGTCATCTTATTTTGTGTGTATCGGATTGGTATCCAACAGTAGGGAGAGAAGCGGTGATGTGGTATTCTCTTATTCCTCGCAGTGCACTCAGTTTTAATGGAGATTAAAGATTAACACTCAGTTTTAATAGAGATTAAAGATTAATGGGTCAACAAGGCCCTGTAAAGTACACATGAGGTAAATGATAATTATTGTAGGTAGATAATATGTATCAAATTTTATGTATAAGTTGTATTTTTTGGGAAAAAAGAGAGAGGCAATGTCGGTAGATGCATTTGTGATTTTTGTAGATTATGAATAGTACAAAATATATTAGATGCGCAATAATATTTTGTAATCGTCGTATGTTATTGTAGTGCAAGAAATTTTATGATTTTTTTAGGATGGTTGAGATAGCAACGATTAGTAAGTACGACAGTAAGTGATATTGTGATACTACCGGGAATTCATACATGAGGAATTTTTTTCCAAATTATTGGGTGCATTTCTACAACAACAATTGAATACGAAAAGACGATAAGATGTGCTTTTACAAAATAAAATAGACTTTATAATAAAACTGAGAATAACACGGCACAGATGGTTTGCCTACATGCATAAGAAAGAGCATCATGTACGACATAACAAATCAAACTATACCCAGTGGTGGACCCAGGAAAAAAAAGTAGGTAGGGCGAAATCCAATGACGGACTGAGGAAAAAAAACTAGGTGGGCTAAAGTCGGAAGCGTGAAATAAACAGTAGTACCCAAAAGCGCGACAATCCATGATCAAACTACAATTATAGTAATAAAAGTATGTAATACGAAATAGAAACAACAACTACAATTGGCATGTTAACATATGTAGATAACGGAAGGACAATGAAAAGTACCTCACAATGAAGCTTAATCCACAATTGTAGATGAGTTGTAAAAGAAACAACCTGTCAATTATAAAAGATAGATAAATTAGTAGTGTCACAATTTGATAATAGAATATAAAAGATGCAATAAAAAAGAAGATAAAAAATATACCAGTAAATAACTAAGTACGTCTAGGAGAACGAGGCATTTTCATTCTTCGAGTTTTCATGTCTTGAAATTGTTTCTTGATTTTTTTTTTCTCGATCAAGTCCTTTGAATATCTCTCGGTCGATATAGCACACCATCAAGTACCCTCATTTTGATAAACTAGTTTACATATTCTACATAAAATTGTGCAATATATAAAATCCGCTCCTCAAATTCTACATATATAAAATTCTACATATATAAAATTCTACATATATAAAATTGTACAATATATAAAATCCACTCCTCATATTCTACATATATAAAATTATGCACTATATAAAATTCTACACAAACTAAAACTAGTTTACATATATAAAATTATAAACTACAACTAGTTTACATATATAAAATTCTACACAAAGCCATATGCTATAATCCAGACAAAGATGCATATATAAAAATAAAATCACCTCTGGCTCAGTGGCTCTGGCTCTCGGCCGCTCTCCCCAACTCCCCCAAATCCGCCCGACCGCCTCCCGGTCTCCTCGATCAATCGGTCCCTGCGCTCTCGCCTCTCCCCCAAATCGGAAATCGCTCCGGCCTCCCGGGCTCCCGGCTCCCCCGTTCCCCGGCCATCGCCTCCCGGCCTCCCCTGCCGCCGCGCTCCCCGGCCACCGCCTCCCTCCTCCCGGCCTCCCCTAGCCGCCGCACCGCGCCGTCCTCCGAGGCTCAGACTCCTCACGCTGGCGCCGCCGCGCGCCGTCCTCCCTCCTCCGACTCCTCCGCCTGGGGGCTGGGCGCCGCCGCGCCGCGCCGTAACTCCTCCGCCTCTGCCGGACTGCCGCCCGGGAGGCCGGGATCCCGGATCCGGATCTAGGTTAGCGCCGCCGCCGGCTCTCTTTTCTTGTACTTGTGGATTGTTTGGCGTTGGCCCGTGCGTGTGCTTCCTCCGCTACTACTAGTATACGAGTATATCTCATTTGCTTTGTTGGGTCGTGTCTTTACTGGATGTTGCTTGGGCTTGGGCCGCTAGTATATCTCTACATCCACCGGTCCGGACGGCGGGCGGCGGCGCGGGGTGGGGGTGCGGCCGGCGAGGGGAGCTCGGGCGGCCGCCCGGGCTCGCCCGAAGGGTAGGTCCACCCCTGACTATACCTACGATTCATATGCGACATTTTGAAATAGAAATCAATTCGAGCTTCGGAGGGTAGGGCCATTTTCCCTTCCTTGTGAGTTCTGCGTTGAACTCCTCGGCGGCCTCTTTGGCCTTGTCCGCCATCTCTCTTTTTTTCTCGCGCTCCCTCTCGCGAGTACCGTGCTCCTTGTGTGTACGAGATGAGCTTTTGTCTCGCAACATTATGCTCAGCTTGCTCGTCGCTGCGGCGCTTCCCCTCGCGGATCTCATAGGCTCTTTTGACATCCAACTCTTCAAAGTCGAGAGTCCACTACTCATATGTGTGGATCTCTAGGTTGGTTCACTTGTGGTAGCCATATAGCAGTTCCGGGGACTATGGATAGACGAAAGAAGTTGTTAGTACGTACTTTAAAAGAGAAATAGATGGGAGAAGTAGTGGTCTTTACCAGCTGCCAATAGGTGCTCGTGTCTTGATGGCGGTCGGGATAGTCACAGCCTCACAGGAATAGTTTGCGCAACTCCAGTAATACATGCCTAGGTTGAGCCGCTGCTTAGACTAAAGAACTTGTATGTGTTCTTGCACCAACAAAGGGGCGGCATCTCCCCCTCGGACAAATGTTACGGCAAACGCTTGATTGGAACATTTGGAACGAGGTTATTGCTACGAGGCCGTCATTGAGTTTAGGCTTGAGTTTATGACTTCTAGTTTATTTTTCACTATTCAGAATTTTTATCTTTTTTCTAACTTTTCAGTATTTTTTTTGAGCTTTTTTACCGATTCTTTTTTTCTTATTCGTTTGTATTATATGTGATGAGTTAACTAATTTTTTATTTTTAGATTTTTTTAAAAAATTAATTATATCAAATAAGCCATCGTCAGCTGTAGTATAATTTTAACTAGTTATAGTGCAATTTTAATTATAAAGGACTAAATTTTGGGCCGATCGAACGATCTCTATACGTACTTTTACCAAGTTGACTGCCTTTGCTCAGTGTTCTTGCTTCATCTCCGCACTGCATTGCATACTGCGTTACTGCCTCTTCCGTTGGCTGCCAATCGGTGCTGCCTCTGCTCTGCGGCAACGTGCGGCCATGCCTGGCGTCCCCGTCGGGCTAATCTGCGGTCTGTGGCGTACGGTGGTCTTGTGGGCCATGGGACCTTGGCATATTTCTGGACGAGCAGATCCGCCTGGTCTGGGCCGTGAAATTCTGGAATGATTATGGGCTAGGCCTGTCAGTCACCTGTGTTCCGAGTCTAGGTAAGGCCCGCATTGGGCCGGGCTAGGCCAGTTGAAATTGAGAAGGTTAGCTGCGACCACTTTCTCAACAGAAGTTTCTCTCCATCTTCTCCAAAAAAAAAAAAACTCTCTCCAGAAAAAAATCGTGACGCTGGGATTGTACCGTTCTACGGCCGTACAGCGTGCGTGCAGGCGGTTCTTTTTACTGTGACAGCTAGTCGCCCAGAAGTGCTGTGTTTTGTTTTCCCAGTCGCCATGTTGTCCGTGGCGCACATAATTGCACCATGGTATTTTCCCCTTTCTTACGTCAGGAGTCCTGAAATAATTCGTGACATCATCATTAAGCTATGGTAAAGCTCTCCAAGCTTGCTGAGTTGCAGCAATCATCATAGGTGCATTTTTTTGATATGTGATTTATAGTTTTTAAATTCTAGCTATTTGTGAGATAGAGCACGAAGAGAAAGACAATCGTGTGAGATTTTAATTGGTATAGCTGAAGTTGCTATAGTGTCTACTACAATTGACTTATAGATCTCATCTTAAAAAAGATACATCGTTTAAAAGTTAGTTAATCTTTACTATTATAAAAGAAGGAGTTAGTGGTTGACCCGTCGTCACTCCTCTCTTCTCAACCATTCGATCTGAATATAAGATAAAATCCAAACCGTCTGTTCACCCCTCCCCTCCCTCCCTCCCACCCCGCACGCCGCCTCCCTAACCCTAAAATCCGAACCGCTCTCCCCCCACATCCCCCTCGCTCTCCCCCCTCGCACCCCCGCCTCCCCCTCGCTCTCCCCCCGCCGCCCCCGCTCTCCCCCCGCCGGCCCCCCGCTCTCCCCCTACCTCCCTCGCGCCCCCGCCTTCCTCCCACCATATCTCCCCTGTCTCCCCACGTTCTCCACGTCTCCCCCGTTCTCCGCGCTACCTCCTCCCCTCCCTCATCCGCCGCACCACCGCCTCCTACTCCCTCCACCCCTCACCGCCGTATCCTCCCCTCCTCGCGCCGCCGCCTCCCCCAACCCCCCGCGCCGCCGCCTCCCCCTCTCCGTCCGCTGCCTCCTCTCTGCTCCGCCGCCGCCTCCTCCCCCACCCCACCCCGCTCATAAGAAGAGGCATTTCCCAACGCTCTTTCTTTCCCCCTTTCTCCTCTCCTGCGCTCTCTCCTCCCCCATTCCGGCGCTCCCCAATCCTTCGACGCCCCGAGGTGAGCAGGATCCCCAAATAGTCTTCGAAATTCCTTTTCTCTTTCGTCACCTGTTCATCTTATTCATGGAATTTCTTGCGATCTGTGCAATTTCTTCTCTTCGTTTTGGCTGTGATTTTGCATCGTTGGTGTGTGTAAGTGTGTGTCTTGATGGGGCTGATCGGCCCGATCTGTTACTGTGGGGTATTTGAGGGCGTTCATGGTCGAACTTAGGGGTAATATCATCGATGATTGTTGTTTGATTGGGTAGGTTGGCCCGTTCTTGGTAGATGGCGTGAGGTATGATGGCTGGCTAGGGTCCTAGATTTCTTGATTTCGTTCCAAAATTTGCTCGACCAAACGGTTTGTTGGCTGTATATCATCCCTATGTTTCTGCGATTGAAATAACTTTATTCTAGGTTGGCTTGGAAGAGTGATGTCAGACTATCTCTTTTTAATCATATCTTGATGAATTTCTTATGAATTGAGCAGTGGATATAGTATCCATGGCAGGAACAGACAATGTCTTTATGTTCCTGAATCGTGAATCCATTATGATTAGTTTGCTATCCCTTGTGACCTAGAATACACTGGATTTCCTCGTGTATATTTGCTTTGTTGAAAAGAATCTATCTATTTTTGTGTTTTGTGGCATGTTCTTTACAACTAGAAACTTCAAGATGTGTACATCTTATGGTCGTTCAGTAAATTATAGTAGTTGTATTTGGTTTGATTTGGAGGAAGAAAAGAAGTTGAACCATGGGGAAGAGAAAGTCAGCGGCTAAGCTACCTCCTAAGAAGCGGATGGACAAGCTTGATACGGTCTTTTCTTGCCCATTCTGCAATCATGGGAGTAGCATTGAATGCCGAATGTGAGTACCATTTTCACAAGTGTTCTTGTGTGTTGATTGATGCTGGTTATGGACTTATGGTAATGCATTTAGAATTTTGATTTGGTTTTCCCCTTTTCTCCAATGATATGAAGAATCTGATCGGTGAAACTTCTTGTAGAATCTGTCTGGAAAACTTCAGCACCACCGTGAATGGTATGTCCAAATTATATGTAGAATTGTGCAGCGTTACAGTGTACTCCTAATTCAGATGCCATACATAGCGATTTGCAGCTAGAAAATTCGGCACAGCAATCAGCTTATAACTTTTTTTCCCAATTTAATGGACTAATGAACAAGGCGGCATGAATGTTGCACTCCTCTAGGAACAGAATATAGCTTACCCATAAATTTCTCAGAGGCATGTCTATCTCATGTTGTACTCTTGGCTTAGTCATACTTAAGTCTCTAACCAACTACGGTATAATGGATCAGAACTGAAGAGTAAACTAAAATCTGTAGTAAAGAACAAATTGAGGGTGTAACAAAGCAACATCAAATGTGAAATTTGGCCATTACTCTTGTTGAGGCATTTCAGGAAAAAAATATTTGAACAAAATGTTGAGGCATTGCAGGAAAAAAATATTTGAACAAGCTGTTTCTTTAAGTTATCTACTTGTATGCACTTATTTGGTAACCACTAAGTCGCACCGTCATGTCTGTTAAAACATTAAACCCTGCAACTCCCTATTTTTTCATGCCCAAGTCTGAATTAACCGAATTGCTTGAAAGAAACTGCATTTGTTAGAAATTAAACTTGTTACATTAATCTTGTATATAATATAGTGTTATTAAAACCTTTGTTAAGCTGCATGTTCTCAAGTTTGTACTAATTCAGTTCTATCTTTGTTGCAGCGCTGACTGAACCTATTGATATGTAAGTCAACCCCAACAAATAATTCTTACTCTTGCTGGTTAGTGCAAATTCTTTACTTTTATCCGCACCTGGAAGTGAGCTGGTTTTTTTCTTTGCAGATATAGCGAATGGATTGATGAGTGTGAGCGTGTCAACACTGTTGAAGATGACGATGGTGCATGAGCATGCCCCAATGCGAATGAAATGGTTGCTATGAACGTAATACGGTGTTGTTGGCTGCCACCGTCAGCCATGCCTGTAACAACGTTGTTAGAACGTACTGGCTGATTTGGTATGCCGCCACCAACTCCTTTTTAAGGAGTAAAGATGCATGATGACGTAAGAAAAGGTTGATATTTATTATTCAGTTTGAGATCATATTTAATAGTATGCATTACTTTTATTTGATTTTCCGTTGCAACGCACGAGCACCTAACTAGTATAGTATAAATCAAAAGCTATAAGCACAAAGCTTAAAAAAAATTCGGCCATTTGCAGTGATCAGAGGGCGTCAAATGAAACGTTACGCTATGCAGATGTATACAAGTAGGCATGGCCGGGCCGTTACTTGTTTCCTGGCTTATACTGCAAGAAGGCTACCTTCTTAGTACTAGCAACCTCAGACAAAGTTGCACTTGAGCACCACTAATTATAATCTGCAAAATCTTCCACTTCCACACCACACCGAACGTCATGTGAAACGCGCTTGCCACACCACTGGACCAGTAGTAGAAGATGCCTGAATTTTTTATTATTTAATTTTTTAAAATTATTTTAGAGATAATCTCTCGCAAACTTTATTTTCAATTCTGACTCCTTTAGCCATGCCACCTCTTGTGGTGTGACCAAAATGTTTTGTCAGGCCACCCATAGAGGCGTGGCCAAAGCTGCCACGCAAGCCCTCGGCCGCGCCCATGCCAGTGTAGAGGTTTGCGTGGCTTCTGTCACGCCGTAACTCATGGTGTGATAACCTTTTATCGCATCATGAGACTTGGCGTGGCAGGGAGGTGACTTGAGTGCGGCCGCCGCTCCAGTTGCCATGTTCCCCCCACGTCCTCTTCCCCGATGCGTTCTTTGTCCTTCCGCAAGCCCCGCCGTCCCCCTCCAGCCCCACCGCCCACCGCCTCTTGCCGCCTCCACCCCTCGGCCCTCCATCCCGCCACCGCGCCCCCTCCGGCCCCTCGGCCCTCCATCCCGCCTCCGCCGCCTCCAACCCCGGCCCTCCAACCCTGGTGAAGTTGAGTGGCATGGAGATCGTCCCCAATCCTGTCGTATGCAGCAAGCTCGCCACCTTCAAGATCTCCACCTCCACAGGTAATTGACCTAACCTGAAATCCCTTGATTGTGTTGTGAATTAAGATGTTGTGTGCTTGTGAATTGTGTCATCGAGTAGCTATATCTGGTTTATTAGTAGCAGTTGGCGATTTTAGTCTGGCTGTTGGGGAAGTAACTTACTTCGCATGTAGTAGTAGTCAGATAAGAACCATCAAACCGATGCACTAATTCATTATTCATACACAGTTGGCGATTTTAGTCTGGCTGGGATTGAATTAGTGTTGTGGTGAAGGTTTTGCTCGCGTTGTCTATGTACCAGTACTGTGTATGAATAATGAATTAGTCTAGTCAATTGTAATAGTTGAACCATGACATGGAGTTTCGAGGACCTGTTGTTGGATGTTAGGATTTGGAAATAGCTCTCCTTAGGTATTTTTGTTAGACTGCTTTGGACAAGGCAGCTGGTATTGTCACACTATTTGCACGTGAAGCACCTAATATTTTTCAGTTGTTAATTGCAATGATACACACATGTATTTAGTATTTACCTTAGTTTCATGACCTTTCCTTTGTTTATTGATGCCTGTATTTAAGCTTTTTGAGGGCCCTTAGCCTCTTACCTTAAGTACCTCACTAGTGTACCAAAATGGTTTGTTGTATGCTCATTTAATTGTTCTGATAGCAAAGGACAGAGAAAACTTATAGAGCAAGTCAACAAGATGGTCGAAAACTTATAGAGCAAGTCAACAAGATGGTCTAACCATTAGCTTAAGGCATAAATGAATTCGTGCTTTCTGTCAGCAACAGAATGGGGGATTTTCATCCATCTAGTTCAATATTCTTTCTATTGTTTCTCCGACCTTAATTTAATTCTACAAATTCTGAAGTACCTATTTAATTTCACTTCATAGTAAATGTAAACAATGGAGTATTGACATGTGATTTTCTATAAATATCAGAACATTTTGGCCATGCCACGAGAGGTGACGTGGTCAAAGGGGTTGGAATTGGAAATAAAGTTTGTGATAGATTAACTTTATAATTTAAAATAAATAAATAAATAATTGAAGATGTCTTGGCAAAACACAGCTGTCCCGCAGCAACATGCAATGCAATGCAGATAAGGTGATGGGACTCAACACAGGTCAAGCTCACAGCTGAGCTCACTGCTCAGTTTCTCACAGCTCACCTCCACTGGAGCCAAGAACTGGGGTTTGTTTTTGTTTCCAGCTGATTATATATATGACTCCTTGAAGTGGACTGGATAGGTTTTTTATTGCTTCATAATTGACACCAAATACTTGATTTTAGCCGAATTGGAATATTCATGTGTAGTGGAGTGGTAGGACGATACTTTCTGGTCTCGTAACATTCAGACCACTTGGTGAAAACGCAGTATCACCGAAGTTTCTTTCGCTTTGACATTTGCTTTGAAAAGTTGATGTACTACACGCTCAACCAGGAAAAGTACTTTAAGGATAGCTCAGAAGGCAGTTTCTTTAGGACAGAAAGGATAGCTCAGACGAGCTTCCAATCATGTCACTGTTCTGGACAGTTTCGACTTTGCCGGAGTCAAGAAGAACAGGTACAACAAAACACATTGACCGGCTTAATCGGAATCTGAGAATAATCTACGAGTAGGACTAGTATAAGAGATCAGCAGCCACATGATGATGGATGGTTTCTAATTAATGACATTTTGGTTTTCATCAATCATACAGACGAAAAAGTGTGTTACATCCTAAGGTAAATCCCAGATGGACATCGAATTTTGTTACAAAAGAATGGAGAGGCCAGCAAGAACTAAGCAAATTTACAGGCCAAGAAAACTATATCTACACCTCAAAAGGGAGAAGCCTCTTTTAACGTGGACCCCGTGGATCGTGTCGTGCGGTCATGACTAATCCAGGGACGAGACAAATTGATTAATCATCTTTTCGACCTCACCCAAGAGCTCCTACACAACATCACTGCTGCACTTCCATGGTCACTGTTTTAACATCTATCTTGCTGTTTACAATTTACTCAACCTGCTCGCCTATGAGGTCAAGGCCAACTAACAAGAAGGAGATGCCCTGGAACAGGAGGAAGTAGAAGTGTATACCCTGTTTCGAGAGCAAGCTACGAGCAGCAGCGGTTAGGAGGAGCAATGACAGAGCAAGCTCCTTCTTGTATATCCGATTGTGCTTCTTCTTACCATCCTTTTTCAGAGCAGATTGCTCCTTCGTCACTGCATCACGATTAGGTGCCGAGCCAGTTTTTTTATGTTTCAGCTCCTTGGGGGCCAAAGAAATGAGATCACCCTCTGACGATCGGCCTGATTTCTTGGTCACCACCCACTCATATGCACTTCCAAGCTGGAACAGACCAGAGATCATGGCATTGAACTTCGTCACGGACATGGTGTTCTCAAAAAGTAGGTACGGGATGATGAAAGGAAAAGACTTCGGAGAAGGTAGGATGTTGAGTAAGGACATCAGGGCGGGAATGTAGCATACAACCCAGTCAGGAAGCTCAGCTTCAGGCACAAACATTGTCATTGGGAGGATGATGCAGAAGAGCGTGAAGGAGTAGAATGGTAGTATAAGCTTCCGGAGAAGGAAGAAAAGGAAGATCAAGTTGGCTTTCTTCCAAACCGCAATCTGCAGCACAGTAGAACAAAGTAAACAAACAATGATATCGGGAGATTAGAGGGGTTTGCCCCGAGAATAAGCTATCAGCATGCCAGTTATTTCCTCTAAAATCGCATCGTTTTAAGGTAAAGTGTTTAGATGACAATGACAACAAGAGAATGTGAACATAATAGCATATTCAAATTGCAGCATGATAACACATAAACTAGTCTACTAATTAGGCTATGAACAGTACATGCAAAGAGTTTTACAGTTATACATTGCAGTGTGTGGAAGGCAAATGATGACAAAGAATCTTCAAAGTATATCAACCTAAGCAACCACTAAAAAAGGCTAATGCAGCAGGAGTGTAGGTTTCAAGCACTGAAGAAGGTGGTTCTAGAGTTAGCAGATTCTCTTGTTGTCATCTAACGTAGGATTGTCGATGGCAATCAAAGAAGGGTGAATGATTGCAATACGCAGCGATACTTTTTCTTCAATTTGTTGTCTCTTAAAATTTATTTTGTTACACAGTAGCAAGCACACACAAAAAATAGCAAAGCTATATATATGTGTGTGTGTGTGTATTTCTTGGAGTTATGTAAGAACCTGATAATAAAATTAGAAACCCAAGAACAACTGATCATGACGCCCCCAAAAAAATAATGACCGGCTGCCCTTAATCTGCCCACCAACCTCTCCAACTCATGACTAAAACAACCAATGATTAATTTTGAAATTCATTGCTGTAGTAACTCCGAGAATATATATATCTAGTGCAAAAGGGTATTTCAGTGCAAAAACTTCTCTACAGCCATCGGATCTGCATTGTACGGATCGGATCAAAGAGGGTGAAACCCCCATCCCATAAAACTTAATCTATGCAGGGGGTTTTGTGAAAGATTGATTAAATGAATTAAATGAGGTGGGGGTTCCACCCTCTTTGATCCTATCCGTACAATGCAGATCCGATGGCTGTAGAGAAGTTTTTGCACTAGATATGCTCACTCACACACACACACACGCCACACACGCACCACACATGCACTGCACACACAAGACGCACAAGCACACACACACACATATATATACATACATATATATATATATACATATATATACACATATATACACATACATATACACACATATATACACATACATATACACATACATATACACACATATATACATATACATATATATATATATATATATATATATACACATATACATATATATATATATATATATACATATACATATATATATATATACATATACATATATATATATATGCTGTTTTTTGTGTGTGTGCTTGCTGCTGTGTGACAGATTATAAAGATGGTAGATTTTGAAAAAGGTCCTTCGCTACGCGCCACAATCATTCACCCCCCCCCCTCTGATTGCTATCGATGATCCTACATCTAACATCTAAACACATTCTCTTGTTGTCATTGTCATCTAAACGCTTCAAGCACTGAAGGAGTGTAGGTTTCAAGCATTATAAAACGTCTAGCATTTCAGATTTTCATCAGCATGTTAGCAGTATTGGAGCACATTCAGCAAGCATACATATCCAAGAAAAAGACCATATGAGGACACACATTTGTTAGCATATGTTAATTTATTTATAGATGCCAAGCTTTCACTTTCTTCATTTACAAAATGGATTTAAAAGGATATGCTTAGCATGCTATTTGGAGTTGAAAAGTATAAAAATAAAATGCCAGGCAAAGACTTCAAATTATACACGAAAGCAATCACTTAGTAAATTTACATGCTGTTTGCATTGACGACTATATTTTTCTTGACAATTACAGTAGCACACATCACAAAACAAACAGTTGCTAGCAGCAGAAAAGATTATTCAGTTAAGGTTATGAAATAAGGGACAATAAAAAAGAGCATAACAGTACCTTGCAATTGATGATGTCTGGTAAGCATAGCCTGAATAGCTGCATTGGACCAGAATGCCACCGATGCTGCTGCTTCCTGTAAGCCTCATATGACTCTGGCAATTCACATTGGCACTGTCGACAATTATGGCAAACACTTCAGCTCAATTGAAAAGGTGAACAAACACAATCGAACAACCAATTCAGAAGAAATTTGTCTTATCTAATACCTCAACATCATTCAGAAAGATAAACTTCCAGCCCTTGAGGTGAGCCCGGACAGCTATGTCCATATCCTCCACTGTCGTCCGTTCCATCCACCCACCTGAGTCCTCCAGTGTCTTGATCCTCCACACCCCAGCGGTGCCATTGAACCCAAAGAAGTTTATGAACACACCGTTCACTTGCTGTTCCACCTCAAAATGGAAGCAAAGATTAATGTTCTGCAATCGAGTCAACAGGTTCTCATCCTTATTCACAAACGACCATCTCGCTTGCACCAGCCCCAATTCATCATTGTCCTGCAACAGATCAATGGATGAATCAGCATTGAAATCCTAAACCATAGATGATTAATAACAAAAAGAACAAAATTCCCATCAATTTACCTTGAAATGTGGCACAGTGCGCTTCAAGAAGTCCGGGTTTGGCTGGAAGTCCGCGTCAAAGATGGCAACAAACTCGTAATCTTTCACATAGCTGCAGCTCATCGCAGACTTGAGGTTTCCGGCCTTGTACCCGTCCCTGAGCACACGGTGCCGGTACAAAATCCGAGCCCCGTTCTGCTGCCACTTCGCCACCTCCTCTCTGATCAGTGCCTGCGTCGTCGGGTCATCGGAATCATCCAACACCTGAACCAAGAAGTTGGACCTCGGCCAATCAAGGTTGCACACGGCCGCGATTGATTGCTGATACACCTGAACGAAACCAACAGCAAACAAATGGTCAAAAGATTGCACGTTTGGTGATAAAACTGCATCTTTATAGCGATAGCAACAACACCAACCTCCTTCTCGTTGCACATTGGTATCTGGACGAGCACCATGGGGTAGTACCCGGCTTCAGGGTCCTCGGCGTCCGGCAATGCGGGGGACGTGGGCTTGGGCTTGATGCGCTTGAGGTGGATGTAGAAGCAACCGAGGCACTGGATAAGGCGGTCCGCGCTCTGGATGAGGAAGAGCACGACGCACGCGTCGGTGAGGAACTGGAGCAGCGGCGCGACGTATGTGGCACGGAAGCGCAACCAAGAGGCGTAGAGCGACTCGACGCCGATAACGGGGAGGGCGAGGGCGGAGGCGGCGAGATTCCAGCCATTGAAGTAGGCGGCGAGCTCGACTGCGAGGAGGAGCACGGAGAGGACGAGGAAGGCCTTAATGAAGGCGTAGAAGTGGGAGCGCAGCATAGGGCTCTCGCCGGTCGCAGCCACCACGCCGGCGTCGGCGTCGGTCCGTCCGGCGGCCACCCTGCGCCTTGCGGCGGAGCCGAGCGCGACGGCCGCGGAGGCCAGCGACGCCAGGCAGCCGGCGGCGCGGTGCGCCTTGAGCAGCAGCACCCATGTGATCTGCTTCGCGTTCTTTCCCCGGCCGCCCTTCCGCCGGCCACCGCCGACCAAGAAGTCCTCGTCGTCGTCCTCAGGTGAGGAGATCTCGGAGATGGACCAGTTGGGGTTCTCCATCTTGACCACGACCGGCGTGCCCCGGTAGGCCTCGCCGCCCCAGAAGCCGCTCCATGGCGCCATCAGTGGCCGGTCCAAGAACCCAACCCAACTCCCCGGCCAAGGCCACACCCTCCGTTCTCCCCTCCAAAAATAGGCACCCACTCCACCGCACACTATTCCTGGGGCTCCCCTTCTTTTAGTCCCCAAAATTCCACCACCCTAACGCCAATCTCTCTCAACAAAGAAACCTCACAAAACTCCCCAATGCAACTACGCAGCCGACTCCACTGCCATTTGAGCTTAAGAAGAGGAGAGAGAGAAGCGAGCTGAGCCTGGCCGGGGGAAGAAGAGGCCGGCCTGGGAACAGCTCAACACGTCAGGAGAGAGATCGGCCGGAGGGGGAGCAATATTTTATATGATGTTTTCTTGTCTTTCCGTGTGTTTGTCCTTTTTTTTCCAATCTTTTTACTACTTGAGAGTTGGATGCCTTTATTTGGGAGTTAATTAGGGGGACAAATTACGCGGTTCATGTGGTTTAAACAAGCGATGAGAAGGGCAAAAAAGGGGAACATATCGTGATGACTTGTAAACTTTTGTTCTTTGTTTTGGTGTGGAATACATGGAGCGGCTTTGGACTTTGGTCCTTGACTCCTTGCTTTGAAAACTTTGCAATTTTGTTCTTCTTTCGAATATTTTTACTTGGTTTTTTGTTTACTTATTCCAAGTTACTTTGTTTAGGTTCTACTTCACACGGCTTCAGTTTCTGAATTATTTTTTTGACTTATTTAAACTAAAAATCACGTGGAATGGCCGGCTTTTAATTTTGGTTTTTTTGGATTTTTAGCTTTTTTTTTCTTCCTACTCTCTTTTATTGTCCATGATGATATACCATTTTTCTATTTTTTTAAAAAAAAACTAACAACTCTTACAATACAATTTTAACTATAAACTAAAAGCTATCGTCAAAAGTTTAAATCAAAAATTAGTTGAAGCACCATCTTTGTTTGATGGTTAAGCTAGATGTCAATCCTTTATTTTCTGACCCTCAAGATAATTTTTTTAAAAAAAAACCACAAGAGAAATTGCATTGTTGGTAAGTCGGGGTTGTATTTTGACTATTTTGTCATCCAGGGAAAAGGTCGCAGTACTTTATTTTTCGCCCTTTGCCCTTTACCTCTTTAACACGAGAGGAACAGTGTTTTCAGGCAGAAGTTGCACAAAGGCAACCCTCGGGTCCCAAAATTTTAGAAAGCAGCCCTATACAGAATAACTAAATGGAATATTACAATACATTAAGAATTATTCGAAAAGAACCTCTTCACATACAAGGGCGTCTAAAAGAAAATGTAATACATTTTTTTTCAAGAATGCGCATGAGAAACATGTTTCTTTGCCAAATCTTACATATATGGCCGTCACTCATGCCTACACCTGTGACAAAATAAAGCCTCAATGCATAGAAGGAAGGCCGAAAATATGATACATGTGGAAATTTTCCACCTTGGTTTCCAGACTCTCCTCAATTTTCATGGATAAGCAAACAAATAAATGGAAACATCTAGAAGATCGTGCTTTCGATCTTTATAAATCGTGCGACCTGTTTTCTTGAAGAGTATAGTTCTGGTTTAGAAATTACCAGCAGTCAGTAATTAGCTGCTTCCACGAGGCCGTCCCCGCAAAAGAGACCCAACGAGTCAGTAATTACCTGACGTCCGCCCCGGGAGCAGCCCCACGCTGCGCAAACCGGCCGAACGAACGGTCGGGATCCGCACAGAAGCGGCCCTTTCAAACTGGGCCGTCCGATCTCCTTGCTCTTTTCCTCGCTGCGTCGTAACTCGCAGGTAGAGGGAGTGACGGGCCGACGGTGGCATGGCAGGGGTAGGGAAGGAAAAGGCGTAGAGGCCAGGAGGTGGGCCCCACAGCACAGCAGACAGAGCGGTCCTGTGGGTCCCACACGGATGGGACTGTCGGTGGCTCCACCCCACGCGGTAGGAGCGGGGCAGTGGGCACGCTCCCGAACCATCCGCCCTACCGCTACCGCCTCTCTTTCGGCTCTCGTACTCTCGCTCGTCTCACCGTCGGCGGATCGGCCGAACCGTGCGGCGCGGCGCGGCTCGCTACGCTGCACATTCATTCACAGTTCACTCGATCCCTCCCTATTTGTGCTTTGGGTTTTCCTCCACTATTCTGGTTTTATGGATCGATTTTGTGTCTCCTCTGTATGCGCTGACGAAGAAAATGGCACGAACTGTAGTCACCTAATTTGGTGGTCCGATAGATGCGGCATTGCACGATGACATTCGAAGGTAGCGTTAGTAGGTACGCAGATATTTAGTAGACCATGCATGCGTCTTGGAGTTCCGCGTTTGTGGAGTCTTTCTACCATCTTATATACTAACTAGTAGAGTGCCCGTGCGTTGCAACGGAATTCATTGGATGTATAGAGAATAATGATATGACAGAGAGTGTCTCTAATTAATTAGGAAGTAGAGAGCGGTAAGAAGTTAAAAGAATAGGATGGTTGGAGGAGAACGGATGACCGCCAACTCGTTCTTTTATAATAGTTAATAGTAATGATATTACCAAATAAATAGAATTAAAAGAAGTTGATCAAACCAAAATTGGTACCGTTGATTTCAACTACATGAGTTCTAAAGGTTGTAATGGACATGCTAGAACCATATTATTTGAAAGTGTCTATTCGATTCTCTTTCCACCACACATGACATCCTAAATATCATGCCCTACAATTCCATAATCTTATACCACGCATTGGAGGAGCCCAACAGCAATTCATACAATTCACTTGATCCAAATTCAAATAAGGAAATTTCAAAAACAACTGAAATAAAAAGGATAAGTAATAAAAAATAAAAATAAAAATAGAAAATAGCATCAGAAGCAAACCTGAATGGCTGTAATGAATTGCAAGATCAACATCGCCCTTCTCCTGCATGGAAAAATAGTATGCATTGATCATGCAATTTGATAGTACGATTTTCAAGAAAAAATCTTTACTCATTTGGCAACAAATTACTGTTACCCAATTTTTGCCACTACATTGTACCCAGTGAAATCATCATAGAAGATAAGTTCAGTTACTTTTCATTTTGTTGGTAACATCTCATTTTTGGATAGTTATAGTGGATATTTGTCTAGCTTTTGTACTGACTGCTATTTTGAATAGATCTGTTTAAAACAAGTTTTAATGGTGATCAAAGAAATCTCAAAAAACTAATAAGCAAGGATTCCATGAGTTCAATTATGCACTATAACTAATGCAAGTCTCTTAGATGTGCTAAACTGTGAAGGCAATGTGCAAATCCTGATGCCATATGCTAATATATGAACTTCAATGTCTAATTTCAAAATCAATATTACCCACTACCGCTTTTATCACTCATTTTTTACCTTTAGCTGAATCCTTAATTTCCTAGCAGAAACAATGGCTTTTCTGCACACTTAATGAATCTCCCAGATTTCCCTTGCTATGAGTTCTGTAAGCTAACAACTTACATTTTGGTGTGCATCTTTTGCGTAAGCTAGCGGCTTCAAAACAATGACCTTTGCATACTCGATTATTCATCAATTAACTTTCCTAGTTTAATTTGTGTCGTGGGGGATATGTACAGCTGAATAGTCATAAAAAACTTTTTCTTCAAAGGTAAAGTTAAAGAAGAAGACTTCATGGCATGGCTCAAGACTAATAGACTACATGTTACTGCAAAGAATTGGTACAAAGAAAGAAGACATTGTTGACGTTGTAGTCGAGACATAATTTTCATTGTTTGAAATAGTTTCTCACTTGTCATTTGTCTAGTTATTACTATCGAAACACCATTTGCTAATATTGCAAACACACCACAAACTCATTAGTTGATGGTACGCAGTTGTGTCTCTCTTCTCCATCTCATTACTTTCTCTATCAGCTTCTCAAGTGCTTGTAAGAACCAGTGACTATAAATATTATTTTATAATCCTTACATACATTTTGGTTCAGAGAGAAAGAAAAAGATGAATTTCTAACTCGAGTTTATGTCGTGAGTTGTAAAGCGTGATAGCATTTCACCTACTACGAAGAAGTGGTGTATCTCCCGCAAATGATAAAGCGGAGAAAGTGAGATGCAAAATTCAGATTGAAGTGCAAATTAAGTTGAAGATAATCGTCCCTTACAAGCATGTTTCCTCCTGCACCATCCTCGCAGCATCCTCACCCGCCTCGATCTCCTTCTCCAGCCTCCACCTGGCCCATCAGGTGTTCCTCCATGGTACTCCTGTGGGAATCGCATGCTACTCCCACCACCCTGCACAACCTCTGTGTCGAGGTCCCCACCCTGCACATTGAATTTGAACAATGGAACACTTAATCACTGCCCAACTAAAAAGAAAGCTGAGACCAAAACTAAAAAAGAAAGCTGAGACCAAAACTTGGCCCACACTTGAAGGCCATCACAGACACATCACGCATACACTTACACAGTGCACACAAACACGACCATACAGACGCACAATGTGAATCTAAGCAATGAAAATTTCATATAGAGGAGGTAACATCAAAATAACACTGAATTTGAACAATGGAACACTTGATCACTGCCCTTATTAATATGCTCTAAATTAAAGAATAGATATCTTAATCTGTTCTAAAAAAAAAGAAAAGATGTCTTGATCTTCCCCCTTCATGTTCTTACCCATTGGGACAGGATGGCGAGCTAGGGCACAAGGCGTGGCGCGTGTGGATGATGCAACCGACCTCTGCGTAGACAAAGTGTAAAAATATATAATTCACATTTCCTCATGATTTTGCTACAAAAATAAGATAAAATCACCACCAGTCTATATCACTTAAGAGAAATACATCGACAGGTGTAGCATAAAGCATAAAATTGTCAACAATGCATGTATATCACTTGATAGCAACAAAACTGAGGCCTATTACTCTGGTTACCTTTATTTCATTTACTTATGTGTGATGTCTCAAATCCTCATAGGACTTGCGGTGAAGATCCAAAATCCTCGTCTTTCCCATGTTTACCTGATACAATAATTTGTTCGATTTAGATCTTGTTGTTAATATTAACACAAGATAAAGTAACATATCAGAACACTTACCAGCCACCTTGGTGATTTGGGGATAAAGAACAATCTATGTATGAGGATTGAGCAAGGAGGAGGGGAGGCGGCGGCGACGCGGGGTGGGGTGGGGAGGAGGCGGAGCGGAGGGGGGAGGAGGCGGCGGCGCGGGGTGGGGTGGGGGGAGGAGGCGGCGGCAGAGCGGAGAGGAGGCGACGGACGAAGAGGGGGCGGCGCGGCGTGGGGTTGGGGAGGCGGCGCGTGAGGAGGAGGATGCGTCGCGAGGACGGAGAGGGGAGGCACGGGGTGGTGGGAGGAGGCGGTGACGGAGCCGAGGGTGGGGAGGAGGAGGAGGCGCCGCGATGCGGGGTGGGGAGGAGGCGGGGAGAGCGAGGCGGCGAGGGGATGCGGGGAAGAGCAAGGGGAGGCGGATCGGGCGGCGGGGAGAGCGAGGGCGGCGCTGGGAGGAGGAGGAGGAGGCGGCGGCGCGCGGGGGGGGGAGGCGGCGGGGAAGAGCGAGGGGAGGCGGGAGAGCGAGGGGAGGCGGTCGGGGTGGGGGAGGAGGAGCGCGCGGCGGGGAGGCGAGAGAGAGATAGGAGGAGGCGGCGCGCGGGGTGAGAGGGAGGGGGTTACGAGATAGACGGCCCGGATTTTATCTTGTAATCAGATCAAAGGGTTGAGAGAAGAGGAGTAACGACGGGTCAACCACCAACGACGGGTCATGTGTGGTGGAAAGAGAATCGAATAGACACTTTCAAATAATATGGTTCTAGCATGTCCATTACAACCTTTAGAACTCATGTAGTTGAAATCAACGGTACCAATTTTGGTTTGATCAACTTCTTTTAATTCTATTTATTTGGTAATATCATTACTATTAACTATTATAAAAGAACGAGTTGGCGGTCATCCGTTCTCCTCCAACCATCCTATTCTTTTAACTTCTTACCGCTCTCTACTTCCTAATTAATTAGAGACACTCTCTGTCATATCATTATTCTCTATACATCCAATGAATTCCGTTGCAACGCACGGGCACTCTACTAGTAATAGTAAAGAATGAATGAAATAACATAAATAGTGGCAAGCCACAGTGCTGAAAACTCGAGTGCTCACACTCATGCATGATGCTATCACTCCGCTAGCCTTTTACCTGAGAATGAAAAGAGTAAGCGTGAGATTTAAAAATCTCAATAAGTACCCAACAACAGTCGCAATAAATCAAGTGTAAAGGATAAGTAATGCAAGCAAATAACTGACACAATTTCATTGCAATGAAATAAGATTACCAGCAACACTGATATAGTTCGGGGATAGAGATAACGAAAAGGTGGGATTAAAGGTAATTATTATTTAGCAAGTTATAACAATAGCATTGAAATTTACTTCCCACATACCTGGTTTTACAAGAATAGTCAGGCACGTCACTATCCTTACTGTATAACCACAAACGGAGTGTAATATCCTACGTAACGAAAGCGTACGACTCCACGTACGTTACTAGATGGGGTGTCAATCTCTCCTATATGTGAGTAATCTCAGGTCAGGTAACTATTATATTATCAATAGATCATATGGTTAAGAGATTAAGACGACTAAATGATAGGCTAGAATAAGATCATGATAAGTGAAAGAATATGCTATGGTGAAGAACGAAAGCATAATTCTCGATATAAGATGAAGGGGAAAAGATAATATGGTGGAGGTGATTTAGGAATTATTCTGAAAAGGAGTATTATAATATAAATCACATAAGGTTATCAACTATCCCAATTTTATTATGTAGTAAGTGATTATTAATCAGATTAATATGTATCATATATAAAATCCACATTGGCCCACATACAACATCATACAATTAAATATTCATGTGATAGTGAATTAAAACATAGTGGTCCTGATGTTAAAGGGTGCTAGTGATTCAAGCATAAGTTAAAAATATATTCATAAACTACTCTCATTAATGAATTAAGCATTACTTCTAAAACACTTCACTAAAGGCATAAAAGTTCAGAATATCATTAACTGCATACTCTAATAAACCTACGACATGTAACACAATATAACCTAGATCAACAGGGTATAAATACAATATTAGAAATCTATAATTAGGTGAGTATTTAATAATGTGATAATTGAGTTCAGTGACAGTGTTGACATTAAGCATGATAGATGTGATATACGAAAAGGAGGGGTTACGGCCGTGAGATACTTGACTTGAGCATGTTCGGTGGACTTACTACACGAGGGATTCGAGGCGTGCAACTACCCGAACGTTTCCTCAAAGACCACTTGTGAACCTGCGAAGAGAAGATGGAGGCGAATAAGGCGACGGTTAAGTTAAAATTGTAGAAGGACAGGAATAGATTGTTTGGTCAAATGGACGCGCGTTCGCTAGGATTTTGTCATGTGAATCGCCGTTCGATCGGACGAACGATGTTTGGCCAAGTGAATAGTGTCCTACTGCGTGAATCGGTAAAACCTCATACAAATCTACGTTCGCACCATGTGATCATGAATAGCCACCGTGCCGCCGCCGCCGGTAGCCGTGCAACCCAAGCCTCAGTTGCCTGCGGCATCACGGTCGAGCGACCACACCGCCTCCACCACATGCTCGCGCCGTCGGCCATCACCACTGCCACAGGCCTACTACTTGCCGCTGTCTATCGCGGAGCCGCTGTCGTCTAATGCGCGCTGCCCGTGCCCACGTTAGCACCGCCGCTCACACGCCTTACGCAAGCGTCGCTGCCCTTGACCGGCCACGCCGATGTCGCCTCCGCCAGCACCACCGCTGCCGGTGACCACCAGGCCCGTGGCCGCACCACCTAAGTAGGATAGAGAGAGACTCGGAGAAAAACAAGATGGTGACTGGTTGGGGGAAAAAGGGTATGCCCCTTTTAACGAGTATTTAAACCTATATTAGGGCTAATTAGAATTTATTTTAGTATCCCCTTCTAAAAAATAACAGGACGCTACAATTCTCGACCTTGACAGTCCCAAGCCGGCCTGATTAACACAAGCTAAGCGCCCTCGGATATTGGGTGTTCCATTCCTGCTGACTGACTTGATTCGAGTAACAACGTGCGACTGTAGTTTTAGACCGTTTTTGTGTTAGCATCGGTGGGTGATGGCCGTAATACGTGACAAACGAATGGGGCAGGCTATGGGTGAAGGTGAATCCCATGACATGATCATGACGATACGTGTACGTCCGGAGAGAGAATTAAAGGGCCGCTCAATACGACTTAATATGCTGATTTATAGTTTATTTTTTACTATAATTGATAATAGCTTATTTAGTATAATTAAATTAAAAAATAAAAATAGAAAAGATAGATTAACCCATTATAGACAATGCAAATGAGTACGAGAAAAAAGAAAAGATAAAAAAGGTCAAAAAAACCAAAAAGTCAAAAAAGACGAAATTTATAAATGGTGAACTAGAAGCTAAAAATTAAAAGACGAAATTAAATAGTGAACAAGTACGTGATGCATGTCACGAGTTATTACGTTGGATTAGTAAGCATGATGGATTGTGTTAGTTTGATGATTATAGCAATTTCTTAGGTAAAACTAGAGATAATGTATGACTTGAGAACTCTATAAAGAAATCTTAAGTATATGATGGTAGCCACATCTTGCATTATTAAACATAAGGTACTTCAGTAGAATGTTTCATTTCTAAAGCCATTTGCATCATTCCTGAAGGATCAATTGAATAATTTATTGTAGATGACGAGAAGATGATGCATCTGTCAAGAAATGTAAGAAAAAGAAGTCTAAATGTAAGCGTGGAATATTTGAGATAATCACTCAATTGATCGATTGATTCAAATCACAAATGATTACGTATATATAGTCTGGTATAGCTAGTAGGAACACATGACTAATGTGAACATAACACATGATTAATGTGAACTTAAGATTAGCCAGAGTCGAGATGATATATAGGAGCTGAGGTCGTATGAACATGCAAAACTTGCTAACACTAAAGTTGAGGGTGACAGTGATGCAATGGACCTAGATAAATCTTTCAATGCTGCTCATGGAGGAATCTACGGAGAAGCTGGTCTGGAACTGAGAAGAAGAAAAAACTAAAAGCCTCTTGAAAAGCTAAGCTTGCTACGTAAGTGCTCTTTTTTGACGCGTAAATCTGTTGATCCATTAGCTTTTTGGAGCAAAGTCTGTTGGAGGGTGGGCGCCTGTTATGAGGACCCAAAAACAGGCAGGGGACACAGACAAACAAAAACAGGCAAGCCGCGCCCTTCATGCATGGCACATCGTCTTGAGTTGTTGGTTATTAAAGAAGGACGAGAGCTAGCTAGCTGGATTTTAGACTTCGTCAAGAGCCATGACTCCTGAAGTCCTTAGATGAGTGGGATCCACTAGGTGGTTCCAAGGAGTATTCAATTCAATCACGCAGTCCAAATGTCAGCAAATACACGAATTATCTAAGCGTGGACGAAGTCAGCCATTGAGTTTCTTTCCCTTCTCAATACAACCGCAGTTTGGGCCTGTTCTTTACAGCTTCTAAAAGTCGTTTTTAGCTTTTGCTACAGTAACTAATTTTTAAACGGAGTATTTTTTTAAGATGGAGTCTACAAGTTAATTGTAGCACACGTTAAAAAACTAATATCTGTATCATCAAAAATCGCAAGTGAGTATCTCTCTTTCCGCAATCTCTATCGCAAACAGCCAAAAAGCCATCAGCCACAGCCAAAAGCCATCAGCCGCAACCGAAAAGAACAGGTCCATAATTCAATTCATATCCTTTTCGATACATATGTTTTTATCCCGACGTACTGCAATAATATCTTTCGTCTTCCTTTGTACTACTAATGCTCCCTTGATGGATCAAAGGGCACTACAGGAATCCACCGTTCTAGTGGCGAAAGCTTGTTTTGTTACTGTAGCGGTGAGCTGGGTGCTAACCCAGTAACCCTCGAGTGAAAGTACACTATCGACAAATCCATGTATCTTCCCATTGGAGTCCGGGAATGCCGGGGGCGCCCGCTTGGCTGTTCAAGGTCGCCGCCCGCTGTCTGGTTTGTGGATGTCTAGAGCCAGCTGCCTGCGTATTCCGGCGGCCGGCTAACGGAGCCATGACGGGCGCGGGAAAAGTGTACGCGCCGCACGTTCGCGTGCATCTGGTCATCTAGTTCTGGTGGGTCGGCACCCAGGGTGCCTAGTCCGTTGCGCGCCCACGGCTCCGCTCGTACACGCATGGGGCTGGCTCACGGGCCGCCCCGCCGTCACTGGTCGGTGCGTGTCTAACTAAACAAGGCGACGGCGTGGCTTCTTTTAAGAAAAAAAACACTTACACACGATATACCATCTGAGCCAAAATAAACAGAATCCATCGGTGCCACCCTCATTCAATTCCTACACCACCCCTCCACCTCCTTCTTCAACTCCCATGCCACCTACCCTCCTCCTCCACCTTCGACTCCAGATCCGTCGACGACGGATTCACCACATCCCCCCTAAACGTAGAGGGAGGCCGTGGAAGCGGTGGTCTAGTGAGGTGGCAGTGGGTGGTGACAGAGGGAGACACGATGATGATGGTACACTGAATATTAAGTTGGACGATGTGGTAGCGGCGGGAAAGGGGGAGATGGCGACGCGGTTAGGTGGTGAGATCGTCGTCGGTTACCCGTGGTACAGGAGGGGACAGGAGGCGAAGGAGGAGTGCATGGCTGATCTGGTGCCGAAGAAGAGAAAAGGAGGGGAGGAGAGCGATGGAGCCAGTTCGAGAGAAGAGAGATGTTGGATCATTGAGGACTCTATGGTAATTTCTCACTTTAGAAAAGAGTAAAAAAGAAAAAAAGAAGGGGTGTGGCCCACCTATTGTGGGTGGAGATAAAGAGATAAGGGTTTATACCTTATCTCTTTGTGGCTGCCGTCTTGGCTGTGAGCGGTTCTCCTGGCTCATGTGCGTGATGACCAGGCAGGTGACGCCTGAGGTGCGGGTAAGTTCGGGCTCACGAAATCGACCGTTCACAACCACCGTGTAGTTGATCCAAGTCTCCTCTTTATAAGTCAGCCTCTTCATCGAGATCCAATGAGTTTTCCCCTTTTACTTCCTCCTCTGATCAATTTCGGCTTCGGGTTTTGGAGGGGTTTTTGAGCCTTTGCACTGTTGATCCCAAGTCTTCGGCGACAAGCTCTTTATCCTTTGGAGCATTTTCTGCTGGTTCCCCGATCTGTGTGATTTTGTGGTGGGAACTTGCTCTAACAGGAGGTGGTACTTGTGGTTGGCCGTGGGTTGATCTAGTGGTGCAAGAAGGCTTCAGCTTCTTGAGTGCACTTGGCCAGTGCTCTTGTGTGTCTTTTGTGGCATTTTTCCTGTACCTTGGCTTCGTTCTTCGGTGTATCCCGATTTGCGAAGATTGGGCATTGTATCTCCGTCAGCCATGCCTAGTTTTTATGGCACAGTGAGGTAATTGGTTTTCTAGGACAACACTATTTGTGTGCCTTGCCCTGTTCTTCTGGTGGCTTTGATTGCCATCTGCACTGTGAGTATTTTAGTGTGGATTTCAATCTTTTGCATTACCTTTTAGTGTATACTGTGATAGCTGATTTCATTCTAGAAGACATTGAAAGCAATGCATGAAGGCTCAAGTTTAAATTGCTCGATGATGAACTGACATTAACACTGAATATATATGACTCTGAGTATAGACTGATCTTAAGCTGTTATATTACTTGCATTTTTCAAATTTTGAGTAGTTATATCATCCTGTGATACTTGTTCTCTGCAACATCTAATTTGTTCACTGTGAGCAGATTTCAGCCATTGTATTCCAATCTGTTTCAGTTATGCTTCAATCTATGTTTTCCTTTACTGTTGAATGATAGATTGATGATAATGCTTCCTTGATAGACAATAAGATAGATTTGGTGATTTAATATCTGTTTAAGGCAGCAAGCATTTGTAGTAAGCTCAAGATTTGATATATTATCATATATATATATTTGATTATACATTAAAATCAGTGCTAAGATGGTCAAGATTAAATATTGTGCAACTAGCATGCTGAGAGCAATAAATTTCATTCTAAATATTAGCATTATGTTGATTGTGATCATTCACTTGGTGTATGGGTAGGTTTTTTTGAGCTGATGGCTGTTGGCTTAAATATTTAAATTCTAGCTATTTACGAGAGGCAATACGTACAGGAAATAGTCGTATGTGATTTTGGTCAGTACAACTGAACTCAGTACACTTTTTACTATAATTTTTCTATTAACTCCGTCTTGAAAAAACACATCGTTTAAAAGTTAGTTACTGTAGACAGTAGCATAACCATATATAAGCTAATAAACCCAGCCATATGTTAGGATTAGCATTCGGCTGGAATGACTTAAAGTTTTACATGTATATTTGTTATCTAAGTCATTAGAATACTACTATAATCTTGCTTACATATATGTTAAATATATTGAAATTGATCTTACATATTTACTAAAATCGTATTATTTACAACAAAAGAATGAGGAGGAGGAGCAATGGTAAAGAAAAAAAAAAGGTATATCGTGGGAATGTCTCCCGACGGTATACCGGTAGTAGTTCTCTTTCCTTAATTCCCTTCGTGTATGATCTCTCACCAATCTCTAGGAGCCCATCTGATCCAATACTACACCTGAACACGTATCAGCAGCAAGCCGTGCTGATCAAAGCCGGCCAGGCGCGTGGCGTGCTTGGTCGTGTTAAAAGGAAAAAGGGTGCAAAGAAAGGATTGGCTCCTAGTCCGTAATTAAGGACGGATCACTGGAGAGACAACAGCGCATTAAGGCTCGTTACGGCCGAGGAATATGCTCAGAGCGTGTAGGGACCCTTACTTGTCCTGGTTTTAATTTAAAGCTCGCGCAACCTTGTCGGATCCATCTTTCTCTCCCCTTTCGTTTTTGAGATCGACAACTTTTCTTTTTCTCGCCCATGTCGAATTTTAGACTTCGATTCCAACACAGCCCATGGGTGACATGCCATCTGGTACCCGTTCACGAGAGGCGTGTATGGTTTCTGTCGTGGGGTGTCCAACGTCTCAGACCTTTAGGAATTTAGTAGGTCTTAGAGTAAATCTATAGAAATATTATTGTACATATAATTGAGCTCCGCCGCCTCCAAACTGGGCGCCGCGCTAGCACCCGTCTCCTCTGCGCCGATGTCCCCTCCACTTTGCCGGCCTCCACACTCAACGGCGGAGATAGGATTTAGAAATAATGGTGACCAAATAACCTATGTAATGTATTTATATTTGATAAAAGGATTAAATTGCATTAACAACAATATTTTTTTAAAAAATATAAAGAGCATAGTGTAAATTTAGCTAAGGGCATCCATAATGTATGAAAAAGGAGGTCTTAAGCCACCTTAAGGTCAATTTTATATATTACAGGGTTGATCTTAAAAAGACTATAAGCAAAAAAGGGTTAAGACCAGCCCTCAAGCTAAAGACCTGGCCATAAGCATTAAAACATAATTTTTTTATTGAATCCTGTGTTCTCTCTCCCCCTACCGTAAGGTAAAGGTCAGTTTTTTTATTAAGATGTGGGCCTCATCTTAGTACCCACAAAGACCTTATACATTCAGCAGATTACAATAAATCATATCATCATACCTTAAGACCAATCTGAATTTTATATATTAGAAATGCCCTAACTATGAGGGGCCTAGCCCCCGCCAGCATCCGAATAATGCGGAGCGATTGATTGCTACTAGTTCATCCGAAAATCCGCCGAACTATTCACCGAATCCCCTCGCCGTTCGATCGGTTCGTGGCAGCATTGATCAGAGGTGTCGGGAGGCGGATCCCGGATTCACGGCAGATTTGATGGCAGCCGTATTCGTTTGCAATGAAACGAAACAAAACAAAACGCGTCTCCTCTTGTCGACGGTGTACGTAGCACGTTCTTTTGCCCCGTGGCAGACATCTTTTGCCTATTGAATAGTACGGCTCATAGAAATAGGAACTAAAAATCGGCTGAAAGAAAAGAACGGACGAATGAAAAGGCTGCTCGCTGCGGGTGGGACCAGCGGGCTGGTTTTGGTTTGGATTGGTTGGGCGGCAGGGGCATCAGTTACTCTCCTCGCGATGAATTTACGTTCTGCCATTTCGGATTTTTATTCAGTGAGATCGAGAAGGGCAATGGGCTCTACAAGCCTGCAATGTCACTGCATGGGACCAAGAACATCAAACTAGTGAGAAGCAGCGGCTTCTGGTCCACTGCTGAATTGAATTTCTCCGGTTTAAGTTACAAAAGAATCTGGCTGGTAAAGATGATACAGAACAAAAGAATTTCACTCACCACACCAATTGCATGGACAAAACAAGGAAACGCGATGGGTCCTCGGTGGTGTGAATTCTTGCCCCCTGCTCAGTGTACAGTAGTTAACAAAACTCAGCAAACGAATTCGGCGCGGTAGATACACATTCCATCTCTGGAGCAGACAATAAAACCTTTGTCTTTGTCACGATTTTTTGTTCTTCCTTTTTCTCCCTGAACGTACACTTCATTCAAGCTGCTGCTGCTTGGAGTCTGGATATTTTCATGGAGGTCTTCCTCTCTTTGCCAATCTGAGGAGGTGCCATGAGACCACTGAACAAAGAAGAGAGGAGAATATTAGATGATGGTAATTGGTAACTCAGGAAAACAACGACTGATAAGTCACCTAAGTTTTTTTTTCTGGCAAACCTTGCTGTCTTGTCTGTTCTTGTTGACGACGCTATCCTAGTAATTCTCTGTGATTTCTCAACGACTTTCCCTTTCGTCGTTGCAGGCCTCACAATATTGCATCGGATGCTATTCAAAACCGTTTTGGTTTCACCAAGCTGACCCGTGGCAACCTGTGTGTTTTGTTTCTTCTGAATATGTACAGCATGCACAGATCAGCATGCGTGTTTCTAAATTCTAATTGATTTGGGCATGGAAGCATTTGGAGACATCAGTGCTCACCTGTTTCTCGCCACAAGTCGGTTTGTCTCGTCTGTTTCCATCAGGACATTTGCCCGTTTGCTGCATTACAGTACATACATACAGAACAATGAGTGACGATACAGTTGTTGAAAATCATGGGAATCTGAAAGCTGGATCAACTTACCATCACTCCTCTTTTCCCATCCTTGAGTACTGACACGGAGTTGTTCTCGGCGAGCGTCTGCTTTCTTTCTGGATTTGCTTCTTTCAACACACTTCTTTCCTAAAATGCAGCAATGGGAGTGAAGCCTGTTAGTAAGTGAGTGAAATCCTGCAAAACAATGAGCGTTGGAGGATGTAATAATAACTCACACCAGTCCTTAGCCTAAATGGCTTCGGATTGGTAGTTTTCTTGAGCTTTCCTCCTTGCTCTGCATTCACCTTGTTCTGCATTTTGGCCACCTGCATTTAGTCCACGACAGTATTTCAGGTTCTACATATGCTACCTACAGCAATACAGCTGAACTGAGGAAACAACTTTGCTATCATCAGTTTCAGTACCTTCTGAGGAACATTCTCATTGTTCTCCAACTGCTGCATGTTTTCTCCTTCACAATGTGAACTATTCAAGGTTTGTTCGGTCGGCTGATCACCATACGACAAATTCTCCTTATTGTCATCAGAATTGTCAGCTTGCAATGTTTCCACCTTAATTCTTGATTCCTGCAGCACCTCCTGTCTTTCCTCATTGGAGCGTGCAGTTTCTGCACATAAGTTATCCTCTGCAGCCAAGTTCTCACGGCCATTTCGGTTCCCTTCATCAGTTTCAGCATTAGCACATTTCACTGAACGGCCTAAAACCTTCTTCTTGGCGTTCGTCCTGGACTCTTGCCCTCTCTTCGCGCTCTTCACCGCCGTCTCTTCGCCTTTCTTGGCAGTCTTAGGGGTCGACAACTGAGACAAGTACCTGCTAGGCACCTCCCGGCACGCCAAATTCAACTTCCTCATCTTAGAACAGACCTCGGACACGGGCGCTTGGCTCTTTGCCGGCGTCTGGCTGGACTCCTTCTTCGGCGTGCTCATGAACAGCGCCTTCACCACCGTCCACTTCCTCGCCGCCGCCGCAGCAGCAACCGGCTCCTTCTGATGCTTGACGCTGAGGAACGGTTCCTGTCTCGGCCGGACGGTCTTGCTCCTAGGCGTCGTCAGGGCCTTCTTCCTCGCGCTGGACGCCTCGACCCTCTCCGCCTTGGTCCGGGTTGGTGACGCGCGAAGGCTGCAATTCCGGTGGGTCTTCAGCCTCGCGATCCGGGCCCTCGGCGGCTTCGGCGGAGCAGAGTGCGGGCATTTCAGCATCGAGCTGCACCAGATTAAGAAATGGACATGTCAATTCAAAGAGTAATCATCCAATTCAGGTCGGCAGCGAGAAAAATCAAGAAGCCACCTCTGGTTTCTCCTGCTAATCGCCTTCTGGAGCCGGACGTTGGGGCTCCTCGCCGCCATGACCTGTCGTGATTACAAGCATAATTACATCTTCGGTCGGTCACATTTGCATACATATCACGACGAGATGCGGGAGGGAAAAGCGACGAACCCGCATGAAGAAGCTCTTGTGCAGGGCCTCCGGGTCGACCTGCTCATGGCTCTGGTCGCAACCTGCGTCCCCCCGCGTGAGCGTACCGCGATTTGGTTCAGAATTTGGTGTCTTTCCATGGCAAATTCGCAACGTTGAGAGAGGGTTGTGATCGAGGGTTAATTAGTTACCGATGCGGAGGCAGAACCAGGAGGGGTCGTCGGTGGGGCGGGTGGCGTCGGGCGCGGTGAGGTCGACGAACTTGGGCGCCTCGATGTCCTCGTAGAACACGCTGTCGTAGTACTCGTAGTCCTCCTCTGCCTCCTCCCGGACCGCGGCCATGTCGCGCTTGGTGGGGATCTCCATCGACGTGGTTGTGGGCTTCCGGTGGGGATCGAGCTAGCTAGCTAGCTCGCGAGAGCAGCGGCGAAGGGGGGAGATGATGGTGTTTTGGTTGGGATGGTGGCGATCGAGTTGGGCGTTGGATTTTGAGTGTGTGTCAGTGGAGGGGCAGTCGGTTGGGAACTAGCCGTTGGAGCGGCGCGTTGCTGGGGAGTTTTCTTTTTTCTTTTTTAACGGTGGGAGTCGGCACATGGCAGCTGCTCCGGACCCAGATCCGTCGGCAGTGGCAGTAACGCAATGTAGAAGCACGAGATTAGTCTGTTTTTTCCCCCGCGGCACATGCTTTTTAGCTGTATTTGGTAATTTTTGGTTATATTTTTTTAAGATAGTGATGAACAATGAAAATACTGACGTGCATGCTTGAAAAACCGTTTGGAGAGAAGTTACTGCATTTGTTTCAATTTTTGAAGAAGCTAAAACCAAAAATATAGCATCTCACATACCAATATGAGATATTACTATAGAACATCATTGCCAAAGTAAGGAATAAATAATAAAAACAGTAAAAGAAATTGTAAGAAAATTAAAACTTTAAAAGTACTTCAATAAAGAACCAGCGGAAGCTGAAATAAATATTTAAAACATAAGACCGATCTACTTCTAACCAAATAAAAAGTAAATAAAAAATTAATAGTGGAAAGTCACGATGTTGAAAACTAGAGTACGTCTACCCATGTATGTTGCAATCACTTCACTGGCCTTTTACCTGAGAATGGAAAGAGCAAATGTAAGATTTAAAAATCTTAGCAAGTACCCAACAAGGCAATAATGGTCACAACACGGTGAGAAAAAGACAAGTAATATAAGTAAGTAATCGACACAGGTTAATTACAATAAAACTAAGTTATTGAAAGCACTGATACCGGTCAATTTAAAAGTTGAATAAGTCCGTAACAATGTTGGTCAATATCTAATATACTTGGGTCCAGACCTTCCAAAACTGAATAACACCAATAAGGACCAGCTCTTGTTCAATGAATATAACTTGGTCTTGTCAAGACATCTAACATGGTTTGATGAATTGTTGCAGTTATTGTTTCAAATGGAGTATTACTTTGTAGTTTGTACATTCAATCAAGATAGGATTTATCACCTACACCACTGCCATACAAATAATGGGTGAGTTAGGTCAATAGGTTTGCAACATGAAGGTATTCCTAAAACTAAAAGCACCAATATGGATCAGCTAGATGATGATATATAGAACAAAGCATTTATAATAAAATACAATACAATATGTGCCTCAATATATTAGAATTTTTGCAGGGTGCAGCCAGCATAAGCTAAGGATTCTAAAAGATCAAAAGATATTTTTGTTATTTAATTGTGTAAATCATGACTATTGTAGATGCTTAGCCTGAATGTCTTAATTAGTCAAAGGGGTGACACGATCTATGGGATCTGGAGGCAGTCGCCAGGTGTGATATCACTCGTGGTTCTTGCGCTAGAAGAAGATCCAGTCACTTGTCACGTGCTCCACTTTAGCATGTATCTATTGAGTAGTTGAGGATTGTTTATGATAAGTACTTCTGTGATCTTTGTTACCATTAATTCAAATCTATCAGATTTTGACCCTGCTCAGTTTAGCTGTGGGCGGTGGGCGTTGGGTGTTTTTTTATCAGAATGTGCTCGTAGCTACAGATGCACACTACAAGATAAATTATTTTTTCATTTTTTTTAAAATTTACTTATACTTTTTTCGTTTTTTATTTTCGTTTTTTTTAAAAATTTTTTACATTTAATTATACTCAATAAACCATTCTTCCTCTCAAAGTCCCAACTCCCCTCTCTCCACGCCAAATCCAAACCGTACATCTCACGTCCGTCGAACTCGCCATCGGCGCTGCCATTCCGCGCACATCTGCACTGGCCCTTCCTCCCAATGACCTCCCTTTGTGTGCCGTGCCATGTAGTCAGTCGTGCGACGTCGAGGGTACCGCCCCGTCCTCCTCAGCACCACCGTTCCCCATCTACGCCTCCCTAGTTCTTCTACTTCTTTCTCAAGAGGTTAAGTTCTTCCCCTTCTGTGCCTAAATCAGTCCACTAAATTTTAAAATTTATCCTTGCATGCATACCTTTTGAATTTCCCATCTCATGACCTTGCAATCTATCTAGGTTTTATTGGCATGCATTGCCATCTGGGTGTTTTGAGGTGGAGCATCAGGTCAACGCTGTGATGTGGCGATCTCAGCGAGAGGTATTGGTCCTTTGTTTAGTTGTTATTCCTTTCGATTTGGTTTCTATTTTCTTTTATAAGTTATTCTTGTGCTTTGTTTTTGCTTGGTACAGATCTCTTCAGGATTTCTTTAGGTGTGGTGATCTCCCATGCTTGCATTTTTTGGCTGCTATTTTGTGTTCCAATTGAAATGTATACTCACCTATTCATATTGCCATGTAGTTACAGTGGCAAAGATTAGTAGCTGTTTTCTTGTTTCAAAGTATGTGATACATACCATGATTTGAATTCAATTCTATAGCTACTTTCAAGGTTATTGTGTCAAAGGGAGTGATTTTTTTTCCTATACAGCCGATAGATTGGTCACTGTACATTAACATATTAATAACTTATTATAGTGATGTGAGATTTCCTCATTCCCTATTTTATTTGTTGCAGAGGTCGATCATATCATTATGATGCGAATAAATGCACAATAAGGTACATATATGCGTCTGTCACAATTACTGCCTAATTCTTCATTCATTGAGGTTATCTGTTCACATTTGAAATAAGCATGTAGACAAGTGTGGTACACTGGGAAAAAAGTGAGGTATATATATAGCATCTCACCAAGAAATGAGTACATGTATACCTACAGTGTAATAAATAGAAACCTTCCTTTATATGAGTATGCTAAATTCTGATGTGATGTGTTTGCCTATACTTTTATAATACTAATTTTTTGTTCAAAGTTGTCTTGTATTGTACGATGTATGAATATTTCACAGCTAAGTAGCCCTTTTAATCTATGTTTTGATATCATTGTGAATTGATCAAGGACCATAAATTTGACCCATTGGCTATTGCTTGCTCAGTTGGTGCCTTTACATCTGGTCATGGTCATTGACATGATATAAGTGATGGAAATGCACTCTGAAATTTGTTGTATTTTGTAGTCCTTTAAATACTAATTACCTCAATTCTATTCAGCCTTTGAAGCAGAACATCGCTATTAGCTTGAGGATAAAAAATCATTTATGGATTAGCCCTATCTTTGATAATTGAGATGTCCAACATTGAAGTGGTTACATAAATTCTAGTTGGATCTAAATTAGCTCACACTTAACTCCTTTGAGTCATGTGTATGAAGAATTGGCTTGAAGAGAGTAGCCTACTGAAGAACCAACCAAATCAGTAATAAATCTTTTTGTTTGCCATGAAAGATTCTTCAGTCACTAAGTTTCAAACAAGCTAGAATAGTGCTTAAGCTTGCGATGTACGGGCACTTAGACTATCATTTGAGCTTTACAATCTTTATTATATGATCAAATTACCCTTCCTAGCACTATATAATGAAATAAACACTTTTAATCTCAGGTGTCACTTGAAAAACCTTCTTTTTTAAATTCCGTATCAATGCAAGGGCATCTAGCTAGTCTCAGTTAAGGTTTATAAGGCATTGGTGCCTCTTCGGAGACATCCCATAGAATCGGATCATACAAGAGAGCCACGTCAGTGACCTCGAGACCAGGTTAGGCTGAGCAATTTTGGGCTAGACTTTCGTAGTATTACTGTCCTGAGTCCTGTACATCCCAGTAAGGTATTTGTGACTCAGGTAAACGTCCGGCTTGGCAGAATCGTTCCGTTCAGAAATTTATTTGGGCTCGGACTGTCGGCCCATTTATTTCTTGGTGAGGACGCGGCTCAGTTATTAGCGAGCAACCAAAGGCTGGTTTGGCCTGGGCTAAGGAAATGAGACCCAAGCTTTCGGCCCGATAGGCTTGTCAAAGCCCACGCGACCCTTCCCCCTGGCTTCCAACGCGACCGCGGTTGCCTCAGTGCTCGCCGTGCCGCCAATTTTTTTTTCTCGTCTCGAGCAAGCGTGGGGATCGAGGCGACGAGGACTCGGAGCGGCGGAGGCGGAGCCACGCAAACCCCCCAATTTCTAGGGTTCCTCTATCCTGTCTGCTCCGACCGATCCCTCGCGTCGTTCCACCCGAATTCCTCTCCTACGCATCTGAGGTACCGAAATTCGGCCCCCTTCCTCCTCCTGGATCGCATGGTTCGATCGATTTTTTCCAGTCTCGTGCACGCGCGGCGCGGCATGCAGCATGCGGAGAGATGCGCTATTGGATGGCCATCGGATCATGAAAAGGGGCTCCCATCTTGTGCCGACAGAGCAAATGGTAGGTCCTAAGCTTATTCTAGCATGTCAGGAAATGTCCAACGTGTGTTCCAAAGATGAAATCGGTGGCATCGACTGAGGGTGCAAGAGAATAACTTTGGATTCCCTTCAGATAACTTCATTGGCTCAAACGCACCTCTGACCACATGGTAGAACAGGGAGCCCCACTTAACTGTTTGGTATATTCATCCATCAGAGGAGGCATGCAGCCAACTTGGTTTTGCATGTACTAGTTGGGTGATAATACACAGAAATGAAAACATATTAATCGTGTCTTGAGTATGTCAAAGGACATTACATTCATCTTGAATAATAGAAATGCGTTATGCTTTGTGGAAGCATTTTAGATATCTCTTATATTTCTCTGTTATGCATCTTCTATTCAGTTTGGTGCCTTGCTGCCTGATCTTCCACTGGCTGAAATTTTGCGCTCTATGCATGGAACCACTGGAAATATGCACTGAATCAACAACATTTTCCACTCATTTATTTTATAAGCAATACATTTCCTTTCTAAACATGTACAGCAATTGAAGTAGGAACACAACAATTGAGGTTAGAACCCTTCCGTTCACACTATCAATTCCTGTTCAAAGAATTTGTCCCCTCGTGGAACTTGTGAGGTGGTACATATCTCCTATTACGCAAACAAGATCGTATTACTTGAACTTTACTGCATCATTCCTAGTTGTTTCATATGCTGCATAATGTTGCATCTCACTTTTCTTTTCATTTATCTTTATATGATGTGATGGTTGAAGTACAATCATAACACCCTTTTAATTCCTGCATGTCAAGAGGTAATTGCTTATTATTTTTCTAATCTGATGAACTTGCTGTCATCCAAATAGAATAGAAGCAGATGCACAATTAAATTATTGAGGACGGAGTCGTACGGAAGAAGATAGTGAGGTTACTATGACTATTCCTGTATCCTTCGTTGGACAACATTAGAGCCAGCCCGACATCTTCCTCTTGTAATGGAATAATCAACATGTTAATAAATTGGCTGCCTGTGACAATCACTAACTAATTACGACCTACTTAGGTGTAATAGATTATGCAAAGGGGGAGGCCGCTAGATTAAAAGCTGTAGGACCGGATGGCAACAGGAGGGTGAATAGTGTCTTTTTGAAATTTCCTTTCAAGTATTTAAGATTCTATTCTTACACAACTACAAAGTTGTAAAAAATATAATTTTTATCTAAAACTCAAGACAAATAGCTCGAAAACACTAAACCTCAAAACAACCACTTTCCAGTAGTCTAACCGGCTTAGAAACAGTGGTCTGACCGGTCTCAGACGGTTTGATCAGTGCTTTAAAGACGATTTGACTACTGCTATAGCAAAATCAGGCAAGTGAATAGTGTTTTCAACGCTATTTCAAATCCAAAAATCGATGAAACTTTTGATCCGAAAATTCAAATGATATAAAATTTTGCAGGGATCTTCTCCAGACTATCAAGAATCTATTCCAATAAATGATCATAAAAATCATAACCAAAATTAAGATATTTTTTAATTTGAAGAAAAGGTACACCAAAATCGAGCCAAAACCAATATCGGTGAATACAACTTGCTCGTGAATGGACGATGACCAAAATAGGCCTAGATGTATTCCCACAAAGAAATAACGTCAAAAACCCTCGGATCAAGAAATTATACTTTGAGGCCAAATCAAGCAAATTCAATTTTCTTGATAAACTTGCTATCAAAGTATCTAGATAGGTGGAGATAGATTTCTAGAGGTTGTCTTCATCTCTTACATGTTTTTGACACAGTAAGATCAAGAAAGGGGAAGAGGGGAGACCAAAACCAACCAAATCAAGAACAAATCAATTAAAACAAGATGGATCCATGTAGCTGATCAAAGATTGATATATTGCTTGTTTGAGAGAAATAGTTTTACAGCCACTTTATTTTAGAGGATAGAGAATATATAATGCACTGAACTTTTAAATCCTAACCCTAAACATGAGAGCATAAGAGAGATAGATTGGATGGTTAACACAAGTCTTAATCCCAATTCTTTTATATAGATGGGCTAACTAGCCACATCTAGTTCTTAGTGGATACTATCCATTTAGTATAATGGGAACAATCCGATAACCACATACAAGTTCACTTATGCGCGCTTTTCAAAGCGTATAAATTCAAATCCACTAAGTTCTTTACCTTGATCTATCTTGATTAAACTAGATTCTTCTTGATCTAAACTGCTCTCCAAACGCACGCACATGCATCACAATTTTAATCCAAGTTACATTCTGGTACTTTGGCTAAACTACTAAAATACCCTTTCTTGACCAGGTCTTCATCTTTTATTGTAAACAATCACCATGTTTGTCATTTGTAGATTCACCATTAACTTGCTACGTGTTGGCAAGTCTCTCCCACTCCGATTCCATCGGAGCATGTCTCACTTGGACCGACTAAGCCGCACGGTGCAAACCCACCGTTCGAACTCACCTTCAACATTTTCCGCATTTCCCATGCCATGCTTGAGCTCACCATCTCACCCGATATCTTTGATCGTTTTGGGCCTTGGCTCCGTCCTAAGCGTAGACGTAATCCTCGCCGTCGACCACGGTGACTCCAAACATCTTTACACTTCTAAATACAAAGAAATCGTTTCTAAGCAATAGTTCTTCACAACTTGACTCATGTTAGCTAAAACATGCATCATACAACTTTAATGCAATGACTCAGGTCACCCAAACTCAATCCATAACTCAAATCCTGAAATCTTCAATTTCTGTCTATAACAGAAAATAGCCTAGATAATATGCTATATTTGCAAAATTAAATGACCACTCCGTAAAATTTACAATGATTCATCACAATACTATTTTGAACCTTCTCACGTAATCCTCACATGGTCCTTTAAAAGCTTTCGTGTTAGCTTCAGCAAAGTTAAGCAATATCACAATCTATCTTAGTGGCTGTCCCTGTCATGCTATAAACAATGAGCCCTTCGCAGATTTCTTGAGTGCTTTAACATCGTACAATGTTGGTTGTTTAGATCTTGTCTCAGGTGCAGGCAATACTTGGCTCCGAAATAAATTAACTCAACTGTGTTGACGGCATGTGCCATCAAGTTGTGAATGTTTGACGTATTGCAAGGCGCTCTTTCTAGCAGAAACCTAGTTGGGCAGGGATATTCTCTCCACTTTACAGCCGTAGCCACGGTTTTTATACTGATTGTTGGGTAGCTCGCGTGCTCTTTTTGTTATGCGTGCAGCTTATCTTGTTGTACAGTCCTGTTCGCTGGAGGTTCTTGCTATAAATTTCAGGGCCCGTTATTTGTTACACGACAATTTCGTGTTTGCACGAAGCACAGGTCGGCTTAGCGCTTCTTTTCCTAATTGATTGATTTGATTACATTTTTGATTAATGGCGTTCTTCAAACTAGTTACCATGATCCCTATTTGGTATTGATTCAGTGAAGCTATGTTGTAATAAGTGAACATGCAACCACTGCCTTGCCATATATATGTTAGACACTGCAGTGATCAGTGTATTATGGACAGTATTTATAGAAACCAATTCATTTCGTTTTCTTATGGATAAGTTGCTTTTAATTTGCCTAACTATAAACGAGTGAATGATAACTTCTGTAGGGTGAAAGGAAAAAGTATTTGATCTCTACTGGTAGGTTTCGCACGAGAACCTTGTAATATAATCTGGTATAGCATTTGGTTATTTTCTCAAAATGAAAGGCGAACTAATGCTCCATTTGTGCAGGTGTTAGCTGTTGGGTATCAATTGAAACTGAGCAGTTACAGCAAGTGCACTTCAAGATATATGTCTCTAAAAGTGTGCTGTGGCCGTGCTAGATATGAAGTTAGCAAGTTATTATTCATTGATCACGTTTGACGAGCTAGCCATGAGGTGAGTGCGGTCAGTTTGAATATTGTATCTTAAGATCGTTTCATTATAGAATATGGTTGAAAATGAATGTCTAATTGCAAGATACATAGGTCATGAGATGATAAATCAACAATTAATTGTGGGGAAATTGTCTACATTAAGGAGCAAACGACTGACATTAAACAATGAAAATCGAGCAGAAATACCAAACTGATGGCTGTTATTGATTGACTTACCCTATAAATTCAGGTCCCGCTCATTTGAGCTTAAACTTTTGACTTATTTTTTACTATTTATAATTTTTACCTTTTTTTTTGGTTTTTTGGTATTTTTTTGAGCTTTTTACCGATTCTTTTTTCCATATTCAATTGCATTATACGTGATGGGTAACCTATTTTTTATTTTTAGATTTTTTTAAAATTAATTACGCCAAATAAACTACTGTCAACTATAGTGTAATTTTAATTAGTTACAATATAATTTTAACTATAAATTACTAAATTTCAGTCCAACCGAGCGGCCTATCAATTCAAAGAAGTTTCTTGTCACACACCAACTGTTACTAACAGATGAGACAGCCTTTATCTCACCAATGTGGAGGTTAGATAACCAAAACAACATTGACTTCGTGGTTGATATACAAGTTACTTTATGGCTTGGACTGTGAATTAACCTCCTTGACTCTTCTCAGGCACGCTGTGTACTATACTATTTCTTTCTAACTAATAATGGACTTGTCCTTGAGACCTCCTTATCATCATATAGACTTTGGTCTCTTGCTGGTTTGAACTATGAACTTCTTTTACCAAACAAGCAACATACCTAGGCCATGTGCAACTAATCTTGACCTTTCTGATTAATATGGTGCAATGAAAATAAAGTCCTGTTCATTTGATTGATCCATGTGACTACTTTCAATTACCAGAATATATTTATCAGAAGAGATCGAAATGTGGGAAGCTATAGGATTTCTGATCAGGTTGTTCAACTCTTGCTGAACATATCTTCAACAATTTGAGATTCACATATAACAAGCAGAAACTATTATGGTGGCAATTGGCAGCTCTAAATTGAACATGTCTTCTTTAGAATTACAGGTTTGTAGAATTACTCGTTTTGTCTTCTTTAGAATTATTATTTCAGATTTTGTTTTGCAAACTTAGTCAGTACTCTCATTTTAATCATTCAAACCATCTGAGGAATATCTTTCTTGCATCTTTCCTTGTTAGGAACTCTTTAAACAGCATGCTCATTACTTCATTTCATGCAAGCATCAATATGCATGGAAAAGCAATGCGATCTAAAGTTGTTATCTCTAGAACAATGTTTGGTGTCAATGATGGAGAAGTCAGTTGAGTTTTCACTTTTTTTGAACACCAATTTGTTGAGCTGACATTTTCCTTGGTCGTAGGAAAGATCATACGGGTATATAATTGCAGTTTATATAGTACCTGGAGAGAGAGAGAGAGGATTTTTTAAACCCAGTGACTATATATAGTTTGCTCGGCAAGAGTTTAACGCTGTACTTAATCGGCTGGTGATTAGCATGCCATTTCCAGTACGAACACTGGAAATGCAATGTACGGGATCAAACAAGTGAAATAGAAGCGAACTTCTTATCATTGCATATGATGGCCAGAGAAATGAAGTGCCCATTTCATCATTTCACACTCCTAAACTTCTAATTTAATTTGCAACATAAAGAAAAATTGACACAACATGAGAGAAACTTTACACTGATTAAATCTCAATCTTGTGTGTCATCAAAGAAATCTTATTCCATTAAGTTGGTAAAATTTGTTATTGCCAAAATGCATAGAATATTTGAGGGCAGAAAAGTAGGGACCATTGTGGACAAAAATTGCTAAGTGATCTCCTGTCCATATATGCCATGCTTCCGAAAAATATGTAAAATTATGACTGTAGACTACTTAAGTCTCTCAACTTTGCATACTACTATTATTAGGAATTTTATTTTATTTTTATAACATGTAGTTTAGAATTTTGGGTTTGTTCAACATAGCTAATAACTGAATTCCTAATAACGAGATTAATTCCTTACGAAAAATCAGGATAGGGAGATTCTGTAGACGCGCCTTATTAACTTCTTTAATATCACATGAATTATAGACCTTGTATTTTTGACTAAAATTAGGCAAACCTTGCAGATGCTGTAAGCAAACTATGTCTGTGCTGTTAGGGAACGCACAAAACAAATTTCTAGCCTTAAGTTAGTGTCAGTAACCAGTACAAATACCAGATACAGACCAAATGAACAGAACAATGTAATCCGTACAATATAAAATCGTAAATGTTTCTGTAAGGCAGTGAGCCGATTAGAAGAAAACACCATTTCAAGACAAGACTCACAGAAACACACCTGAAAACCAGGCATCTTTCATCTAGGAGTGGCGAGGGACCTTACTGCTCTTAATTCAAATTATGAAGCTCTCATCTTTCACAATTCCCCATGAATGCTACAAATTTACACCACAATCATGCATGTACACGAAAACACAAACCAAGCGCTACTGCATCCCGAGGTCAACCGGCTCCTCAACAAGGCAGTACTGCTGCATCCCTTGGGAGCTGGATGCGACAGTACTGTTAGGGCAAACCAAGGGGCTCGCGTCATTCCACCCCATGCTCTGGTCGCCCATTCCAAAGAAGCAATCGAGCCTGTCCAGCATGACCTGATTGAAGTGGAAGTTCTCATCCAGCTCCAGCGCCGGCAGCGCTGTGGAACACTGAATGCCACCTTCGTTTAGTGGAGCGGTGTGCACCGACGGCAACACGAAGCTAGGAGTTTCCTCGTACATTGGTGGAGGAACGCACGGCGGAGCCGGCAGGGCTGCGAAAGGGCTTCCTCCTAGCTTGAACAGAAGCTTCCGGATCGAGTTTTCCACGTCATCGCCCATACGATTGCCTTCCATGATTGGACCCGGCATCGGGTGCACGGGCACGGCCATGGCCTGCTGGTGCCAATTGTAAGCAGCAGCGGCCAAGCCATCGGTTCCGTTTGCATCCCTGCTTGCTTCTTGCTTCTGCCCATCGTTGGTTGCCTGGCGCGCAAACTGCTGCTGCTGCTGCCTCTGGTCCTTGCGAGACTGCTTGCCGAAGAGCTTCTTCTTGAGCCTCGTGTTCCAGTAGTTCTTGATATCATTGTCCGTCCTCCCCGGCAGCTGCGCCGCTATTATCGACCACCTAAGTCCACAGCATGCATGGTCTGTTCAGATCATAGATTGCACCACACCCATGTGGCCTGCCTACCAGGTTGCAGCTAATTCTACAGTCGAGTTTATCGAAGAAGTGACAAGAGGGGTGAGACCTACTGAACTAGTACCTGCTGCCTATGCTGATGTAGAGGCTGACGATGATCCTGTCCTCCTCCTCCGAGAACCCGCCGTGCTTGATGTTCGGCCGGAGGTAGTTCAGCCACCGGAGGCGGCAGCTCTTTCCACACCTCTTCAGACCTGCACAAGCACCAGGCACACATGCACATGCACTTCATTAACTTTCTTCTATTACTACTACTGCTACTACCAGCTTCACTGCATCGTGCATGGCAATTGTCATGAGCACATACCTATCTTCTGCGGCAGGGCGATCCAGTTGCCACCGGTGCCGTTCTGCTCGATGTAGGACTTGAGCTTGGCGTCCTCCTCCTGCGACCATGGGCCCTTCTTCACGCTCGCCTTGTCGCAGCACGGAGCTCTCCCCATGGCGTTATCGTTCTCTTCTTCTAGCTTTGCTCCTCTCTTGTGAGGGGTGGAAGGAAGGAAGCTTTGATTAGGGCCTAAGCTTGGTTAGGCATGATGCCAGTGAGGGCGGTGTGTTTATGTGCTCAACAGGCAGGCAGGAGAGACGAGGTGTATTATTGGCACGGAAAAAGGTGGCTGTGTGTGATAGCAATAAAATACGGTTTAATCTGGGTAGCTTTTCTTTCTAATTGTTGTTTTCCTTGGATTAGAATCTCCATCATGCGGCAATCAGCAATTGCTGCTGGCCTCGTCTTTGAACCTGGTCTTTGTGCACTGTAGGGGCTTTAAGCCCGGGGCAATCCGGCTTCCAATTGCGACTTTTGGTTGAAATGATACTGTAGTATCTGAAAGAAGCTGAGACTTAAATTGAGGTGTTCAATTTGACTTATGGCTGAATGGCTTTTTTCGAGCTATTTTTTAGCGTTGTTTGTGACACAACTCGATAGGCTACATGTATTTGTTCCTGTGTATTGACATATGACTATGAGTTTATTACAAACATCGCATATGCTACGATGATGCCTACATCATACATACACGCGTATTTTCCGTTGCCACTGCAGAACCTACGTCATTGCCACCAATGATGCTGCTATTTTATTTCACATGTTTGGTCCGTCATTACGACTCTGCTCCCTATGGAAGAAGCGGTACTGCACCCCAACCCACATCGGAAGGGCCCTCGTGCCGCTCTTGTAGGTTTACAAAATCTCTCTTAGGCAATTCGTAGTCCAAAATGAAGTTGTGCAACACTATTGTTGCAACATTTATCACCTTCTGCATGCGTGGTAGCTAGGAATGTTGTCGAGTTTGTGTCATTTCATTTTGCACATGCCAAATGCACGCTCGACGACATTTTGCAAGGACGAGGTGTAACAACACACAAAATCGAAACACACACAACACTACAATAGGACCATAATAGAACAAAAGAACCGAAGTGCATACAAATTGTAACAACCTAACCCAACTATTGTTGATACGAGACCAAATAATACATTTATATGCACCCCCGATCAGATTCGAAGACTATCGAGGATGTGAGGGGACACAATGATAATCACACATGAATTGACTCTATTGCATATGAATGTCTAGGGTTACCAAAAGAGCCTCCCCTTACAAGGGGTCCTATTTATAGATTGGAAGGAGGAGACAGTGAAGTTACAAGTTTGCCCTCGGGTTTGAGCTTACTCCTAAGGGTATTTTTGTCCTTCCCACAAAGTGGGTCCCATCATGTTTGTGGGACTCTAGGGTTGGTATGCGGACCTCTTTCAAGATTGCTCCCAAACCCGTCCAAGGTTCGCCTCTGGACTCTGTCTGGGGTTGGCCTCTAGACTTCGTCTTAGGTCGGCCTTCGAACCTCGTCTGGGGTGGCACAGGCCACATCCGGGGTGGACTCTGAACATCGCCTAGGGTGGACTTCAGATCTTGGCCAAGGTCGGTCTTCAGGCTCTATCTTGGTTACCCGGACCTCGTGGACTTCAGATCTTGGCCAAGGTCGGTCTTCAGGCTCTATCTTGGTTACCCGGACCTCGCTTAGGGTGACATAGACTTCGGAGTCCCTCTAGGGTTAGTCCGCGAACCCCGTCCGGGGTTGTAACACCTCACATACCGATGTGAGATATTACCGTAGAACGTCATAGCCAAATAGAGAATCAAATCATAAGGCAATAATAAATTTACAGGAAATAAAACCTTAAAGTGTACTTTATTAAAAAGTAAATGGAAGCTGAAACAAGAGTTTTAAAATATAGGACCGGTCCACTCTATTAAAAATTGAACAAATAAAACAATTAAATAATGACAATCCATGGTGCTGAAAACTCGAGTGCTCCCACTTATGCATGATGCTATTACTCCACTGACCTTTTTTCTGAGATTGAAAGAGGAAGTGTGAGATTAAAAATCTCAGCAAGTACCCAACAACAGTCGCAACACGGTAATCAAAGGACAAGCGATGCAACTAAGTAAGCAATAGATATAAATTAAGGCAATGATACCGGATTATTAACGACACTGATATAGAGAGGAAAATAGGGAGTGATGGTTACTATGGCATATGAGATAATTGCAATTGAATAAGAGATAATTGTTATTTAGTAAGTTACAGTAATGGCACTGGCAGTTACTCCCCACATATCCAGTATACGAGAATAGCCAGGCACGCCATCATCCTCGATTATATACTGCGACGGGATGTAATATCCTGTGTAACGAAAGCGTACGGCCTCCCGTACGTTACCAGGTGGGTAGCAATCTCCCCTATATGTGGATAACCTCAAGCCAGGCAATCAAGTAATATTAACAATTCATGTGTTTAAGATATTACGGTAGTGGTAGGGGAGGCCGAAAGAAAGTATGATAAATGAGGATGTTGTTAGATAATTAATAAGGCAGTTCACGATATGAGACGAGAGACAGGTGATAAAAGGACATGACCTAGTGATTTATTTAGTAAGAGACCCCTAAGGAAGCCCAAGCACATAAGGTTGTCATTCAGTCAAGCTTTATTTAAATGTTGAGTAGTCATTAGTCAAGTTAACAGGCAATTGCATATAATTCCAACTTAGCTTACGATCAATTAAACGAGAAGCATGAATCAAATGATAAGCATAAAATGATAAGCGTGAATAAAATGATAAGCATGACAGTCCTAAGATAAACGATTTCTACCAACTAATCTAATTTACAGAGTGATCATAACTTATTCCCCCCTTTAAGATTAAAGCTTAAACCTAGATTCTTAATCATGTCATGAATCTTAAAATATTAAAATAGAGCATTTAATACGACTAAGTAAGGCCTCGACTAACCTATATATAATGTATACTTAAACACAGAATTTAATCAACAATATATAACATCGTAATAATATATAAGACATGCAATAGTTATACATGAACAAGTGATATGTGAATCAGAAAGGTTACAGCCGCGAGGTACTTGCCTTGAGCACGCTCGGCAAGATCGCTGCACGAAGGATCCGAAACGTGAGATTGACAAGGTGCTCCTTCGACTGCCGCGAGAGAACCTACAAGACGGAATGGAACGGAATCAGGCAGGGGTTAAGCCAAAATTGTGGAAGGACTGGAAAAGGACACCCGGCCAATCAGAACGTGTTTGCTGAGATTTCCGCCGTGCGAATCGTCGTTCGACTGGTCAAACAACCAAACGGCCAATACGATGAAAGCACGTTCACGGTCAGAGAAAACCACACGCGAACAGCCGTTCGGTCGGTCACCGGTTGGCAGCCCCCAGCTGCCAACCGCCATCGCCAGCCGGCTACACGCCGTCGCCCTACCAGCCAACGCCGCCCTGCCGTGCGCCTGCAGCCCTGCCGTCGCTGGCGCGCGTGCTATCGTAGCCGCCACCGCTTGCCGTGCGGCTGCCCGCGCGTTGCCGCCACCGCCTGCCGCCGTGCCACCGAACTGCCACCGCCTGCCACCTCCTGCCGTGCAAGCTGTCGTCGCCTGCCGCGGTGGCCGCTGACGCTTGCCGCGGCGCTTGCCGTGTTGTCGCCTCCTGCCATGCATGCCGCCGCCACCTGCCGTGCGACTGCCCGTGGGCTACCGCCGACAAGCCGCCACTACCTACTGTGCGGCTGCTGTGGTTGGCTCCCTGCGCGTCGTTGTCCTGTGCTGTCGTGTGGCTGCCGCCGCCTACCGCTCCCCGCATGCGCTGCGCCGGTGGGCGGCCGACCGCCGTTTCCCCACAGCATGGAAGGGAGAGAGGGAGAGGGGAGAGAGAGAGATAGAGAGAGGGAGGAAGAAGGACCTGGGTGGCGGCGCAAATGGGGATAAGGAGGCGGGTCCCCCCTGGCTTTTTAAAACGCAAGGGTTAGAGGGTTTTTTTTGTTGAGGGCGTTACAGGGGTAGATTCCCTGATGTATGTCATCACGTCGAAGTTGTCGTGAGTCCGAGGTAGTGCAGCGACCCTCCCTCAACAGCAGCCCCTTACCAATTTGGGTGGTCGTCAACCGCCCACCTAGGTCGGCACACCGACTTACAAAAGGGGTCGGTGTGAGGCCTCGGGTCAACGATCCCACTGCTACTTACAATGCATTTCGACAATGTGTCAAAATATGTTAGTCCTCACACAAGCTTTAAATGATAGGTCATGCCCGTGTTCCCTTTGTGTTCATCAAAGGGTCATTGCTCTACTTGATCAATTTTAGGTCGTATCGGGGAGTTCAAGGTCACATAGAAGGACTGGGGGTTGTGTGCAGCTATGGAGTCAAGCGTCAACTGCCTAGATGTTGAAGTTACATGGAAGTGCGAAGCTAGGACTTAGCCCAAAGGAGAGCCTTGTGGAGTGAGTTCTCGACCCATGGCATTTGAGAGGTGAAGATATGCACATGAGTGCCAAGCTCGATTTGCCTAGACATGGCCACCAAGGAATGATAGGAACAAGGGGTGCGAAAGGTTGACCCACGTGAAAAAATGGCTAACTTGTTAGTTCAGGCCACGTGGAGTTCTTAGGTAATTGGGTCATTGTGTGAACTTGTCGAGATGGACATGGATGTATCACTAGACCGAGGTGAGATGGAGCTTTAAGGCGCATGAGGCCGATTGGGGCATACGCATCCCTATACTTGGGCTCTATTGGTGACACTAAGTTGATCGATTAATGCATGCCAAAACACCGAGATGTTCGAGGTGGTGAGCATACTTGAAACTAGCCTGATAAGGCTTGACCCTCTAGGCGAGCGGATATGCCCTAAGCCATTATCTACTTGACCTGGCAAGGAGCATGCTAGAAGCTTGGAAGCTCACCACATGCTTGGCTTATGGAGGCGTGGCCTATGAAGCAAGGAGTGCCCGATATGAACCTAAGCTTTGTCAGGGGATGGCTCTCGAGGCTAATCAGACCACGCTAAGATGATGTGCTGGCACTTGTTAATGTAAAATTGTCAAGACCCGGATATACAAATCTGGACTCTCTGTATATACCGCACTAGTCCAGGATCACGTTAGTGCACACAGTGTAATATAGATGAAATATCGACCATATGCGTGATAAATAAAAGAAAAGACTCAAATATTAATAATTATTAGAGTATGACCTTATGGCCAATCTTACAATTAATAGTCTGAAAGGCTTAAAAAACTAGCAGCGGAAACAAAAATTAAGCGAAGTAGCCATTCGACATGCCCATAGGCAATGACTGGGAAGTGAAGTCCTAATCTGAGAAATTGTCGAAGTATCCTCCTTCTGGTACCTCCTGTTGATATAGTTCCTCTCATCAACTGAGCAACAATAGGCATAAAGTCGTGAGTACATAGGCACTCAGCAAGTTATTTGTAAAAAAGATGCAATATAATATACAAGACTTACTAATAGATGACCGAAAGGTTATTTTGCAGAAAGTAATATTTTAAAGTAATATAATAAATAGATTAAAATCGAACTTCAAAGAAATAAATAATAAATAAATAACCAAAAGAATTAAATAGACCATAAGTGAACTAACTATCTACTAAATAAACCACCAGTGAACTTCCTGTTCACTTTCTAAAGTTATCCAACTCAAGTTTTATGAAATGACTACCCATGTGTGAAATCACTTAGTATTGTCCATAACCGGGGACATGTCTATTCGAATAATTTTACACTCTACAGAGGTTGCACAACTGTACCCACATGATGTGATCATCCTTACATTAAAGAAAATCATAACAAGATCTTTACAATGCTCAATCATAACTCAATTTTGCCTGGTACGGTTTCGCCATCGACTAGATTAACCACCTAGTCGATAATTTCCCCCTCTTGCACCTTATGAAAATCGGCAACCATGTTCAACTTAATGACAAAATTAAAATTAAAATATCATAAATTAATTAATTAGGTCTATCCCATACTAGACATGTGGTTTGCACAGTAAAGCTCATATCAATAGTGCATAAAGTTAAATCCTTATACATTACCCAGGCAAGACTTGCACATCCCTCGAAGTGAATCCATACTTCCCCTTTACTGCATGATCACTCGTCCAAGTGAAAATCAATTTGTATAACTAATACTAATGACACCAATATGATGGCATATAAATTTTATAACTGTGGCATAAACCAAGATTCAATATATAATTAAGTTAAATTAAATATTTAATCATATGTGATGATAAACCCAACATATCTATAAGTATGGCTAAGCATATTAAACGTACAATCCATATGACATCTAATATTACATCACTAAATAAATACCCATCCTATGATGATAATGGTATCATGGTTTTCAAATCATCAAGGTGGGATTAATCAAGTTAGACAATAACTAACATGTACAAGGATTTATAATAAAATAACAATGCATCAAAATTTAAAAGAAAATAAATAAGTAATATATTTAAAAACTAGATTTAACATGATCAAAAAACACGACTTACATTGATCTTGCTCAGTTATGAATTCTTGATCTTCTGGTTACGCTTTCTCTCCTTCGAAGACGCGATCTAACGAGGTAGAAAACGATCGAGTTACAAAATAAAATCAAACAAAATTTAAATAAACTTTAAAAACTTCAAAACTAGAACCAAGGATAGAGCTTGATTTTAGATGAATTTAGAAAAAAACATGGGGTCAATCGAAGTTAGGACAAAGAAGAATGTGTTCTTGAAAAATTAAATCTAAAGAAAAATATTAGAAAATCAGAAATCCTACTGTGTTGTGGACTCGGTACATGAAATAGTAAACGGTGTGACTCAGTTGCTGACGTGGCATCCGCATGGCACGGCATGTGGCAACCACGTAGGATTAAAACTTGCGTGGCTGCTGAGATAACGGCTGAATCGACAGCTGACTCAATCGAGGACAATCGGACTAGGCCAAACGGAACGATCGAACGGTCCAACGAGGATTAGACGACCGGGGATGATCGGACTAGCCGAAGAGGTGATGATGATCGGACGGCTCGAATATGATCGAATGGTCTAGAGGGCTGAGGATGTTTGGACGGTTCGAACGGTGATGACACGTGTCACTCGGTGGTCGTAGGTATGGTCGAATAACATTGAGTGGTCGAAGATGCTATGTGGTTGGAGGTTATTGTGTAGTCATAGATGTGCATGTGGTCGTAGATTGGCTGGTCGTGGACGTGGTCGGATGGCTTTGGTGGTCAGATGGCTGTGGCAGACTTGGGACTCACTGGCAGTGGGTTGGGTGAAGTTGAGACGAGGCGACGAAGTGCGGCTTGTCGGTGGCGGCAGAGAGAACGAGGGCAACGACAGTCGACGCAGACATCGAAGGAGCGTGGGCGAGCTTGGCGACGGGGTGTGAACAGCGAGGGCGCAGCTGCTATTTATGGTGCAGACGCTGAGGAGGCGGGGTTAGGTACGGCGTGTTCAACTCAGAGACAGCAGCAGAAGAGACCGACTTGGGCACGCACGACAGGCACGACGACGTTTGTGGTAAGGAGATGAACAGTAACCAAGACAGTGGATTGCTAACGCGTGGTGCTGGTTAAGAATCGGACGGCTGAGGCATAAAGCACAGATGAACAATGTCTGGCATATTCGGACCAACCGAACGAGATGGCCGATCGGACAGCTCAGGGGTGCAAGGTGCGATGGATGGCTAACATGTGGCGACGACTGATCGGACTTGTCCGAACGGTGCGGGAGATATTTAGAAATTCCCAATTTCAAAAATTAGAAGAAAACAAATGAAGCTCTAGAAAATAACAAATAAATCTAGAAAAATCACAGAAAATTCAAAAAAAATCATTGAGACGCAAGGAACCCAAATAAAATATTTTCAACAAATGTTAATATTTATTTTATTCATATTAAATCCTTTTAATTATTAAATTTTTTTGGCTTGTATTAAATCCAGAAAATCCAAATGGTGAATTTTATTTTAATAGCTTTCAAAAAGGCTCTGAAAATCAAGATGGTACAAATATGATCAATCCAATGAGCGTGCATAACTAAGGAGATGTCGATAGATCGAGCTGATTTTGATTGAGGGAATGCCTTGTATGTCAAGTCATATCATATGAGGGTGAAGCCATTGTGGAGTGTTGTCCCTTACTAGGCGGGCTAACCCTACAACTAGGAGTGCACCGAGCGTGAAGTACTAGGGACTGATGAGTTACCTGTGAGGTAAGGAGGCATGCACCGAAGCAATTGTTAACCAACTCCCGGAGGGGTCGCCCACGGTGCGAGTCGGTGTGTGTTGGTGTGCTAGATACTCAATTCGCCTTAGGTATGATCTCGTGAGGAGTTCTCGACTCACTAGGGGCTAACCTTTGAGGTGAGAGGATATGCACCCAAACACAAGGTGGTTGATTCATCGAGGCTTGCACGGTCGACTCGTCAAGGTGTTGACTACGAGGCAAAGAGTAGTCAACAAACTGGGGCATGGCCCTCGATAGAAGAAGATGATTTGATTATCATTTGGTTATCCATGGAGCTAGAGAGAGAGAGAGATCATGGTTGGGGAGATGCAATCGAGGCAAAGCGAAGTTCAGCTGAGGAAAAGCCATCAAGACCAATCAAACCACATCGAAATCAAGCCATCACTCTCAAGACGCTCAAAAAGCTTCGTCAATGAGTTGGAAGGACTGAGGTTGCAGTAGTAGTGAACCACATTCTTGGGAGTGATGAAGATGTTGTCTTTGGTGCAGTGTGGACCTAGTCTGGGGGTGGAGTTGTAGAGGACAGAGGACGCAACAACACCATGGCTAGGTCTACTGTCCCTAGCCAGACACGCACCCGTTGCATGGTAGGGTTGAGGCAGAAGAGGTGCCTGAGACCATCATGGGTGGATCTCATTGGGTCAAGCCCGAATAGCAGTGGTGGTGGAGTCGATATAAGCTGGGATGGTGGCGCACGACAGATATCGAGCTCGGGTGACGGTGTGTGGTGCCATCGGAAAAACTTGGCACTCGAGACTCATTTTTTCTGCGAGAAATGATGTTGGCTTGAATACTGATCGATGTGGTGTGGTGTCAGGATGCCTTTGCTTTGTATAGTGACTATCTGGCGTTCTTCGGTAAAGGTGCTAAGAGACCACAGTTGCTTTTATCATTTCATAGGCTCATGCTGCCATTGCTTGCCTAATGTTGACATGAAGCTCATCCATTGCTTCTTACTAGGGTTATTTTGTTACCCCATCCCCCATCAGAAAAAAACTTGATGCTTAAGACGAAGCTCGAGAGCAGTTGGTCCATCAAGGAGGCGATAAGGTCGTCGTCTCCCATAAGAAAAACTTGGTGCTCGGGGTGAAGTTCATGAGTAGCTGGTCCATTGGGAAGGTGAGAACATCATCATCTCCCATAAAAAAAAGACTTAACACTTGGAACAGAGCTCGTGAGATGCTAATCCATTAGGAAGGCAAGAACATCGTCGTCTCCCATTAAAAAAAACATGGCACTTGGGACAAAGCTCGCGTGAGGCTGGTCCATCAAGGAGTGAGAATGTCACCGTCTCCTATCAAAAAAACTTGATGCTTGGGACAAAGCTCATGAGCGGTTGCTTTGGTGGAGAGGAGAGAACGTCGTCGTCTCCCATAAAAAAACTTGGTGCTCAGGACAAAACTCATGAGTGGCTGGTCCGTCAGCAAGGTGAAAATGTCACTGTCTAATAAAAAAAACTTGGTGCTCGAGACAAAACTCACAAGCAGCTGGTCCATCGAAGAGGTGAGAACACCGCTGTCCCCCATCTGAAAAGAAAAAGTTAGCACTTGTCGGAGACCTGATCATGAAAAGTGGGTGTAAGGCGATGAAGAATCAACCCCAGAGGGTGAGTGATCATTGACTCGACCCCAGAATGTGGGTGTAAGCCAATGAAGTCTGAAACTTGGTGGAAGAGTATGAGTCTATACTGAGGCCAAGCCATCGAGGCGTGTTAGGGCTCATCGATGTGAATTCATCAAGCTAGGAGGAGCCACTAGTTGAGGAGACACTATTGAGACAAAACAAAGTTTGACCCAAGTGAAGCCGCCAAGGCTGAGTTGAACCACATTGAGACCAAGCCATCAAGACATATTGGACATCGTCGAGGTGAATCCATCGAATTAGGGGAACCCCTAGTGAAGGAGATGCTGTCGAGGCGAAGCGATGCCCGGCCGAGGTGAAGCTATCAAGGCTGAGTTGAACCACGCCAAGGTGTGTTGGAGCTCACTGAGATGAATCCATCGAATTAGAGAGAACCCCTAGTCGAAAAGACGCCATTGAGGTAAAGTGAAGTCCGATTGAGGTAAAGCTGTCGAAGCCAAGCCATCGAGGCATGTTGGGGATCACCGAGGTGAATCCATTGGGTTAGGGGGAGCCTCTAGTCGAGGAGATGCCATCAAAACAAAGCAAAGTTTGACTGAGCCAAAGCCATTGAGGCGAAGCTGGACCACACCGAGGCCAGGCCATGGAGTGTTGGAGCTCACCTAGGAGACTCTATCGAACTAGGGGGAACCCCTAGTCGAAGAGATGGTGTCTTGGCGACATGAAGTTTGGCCGAGGCAAAGCCATCGAGGCCGAGCTAGACCACACTAAGGTCAGGCCATCAAGGCAAGTTGGAGCTCACTGAGGTGAGTCTGTCGAACTAGGGGGAGCCCCTAGTCGAGGAGACACTATCAAGACGAAGTGAAGTTCAGCTGAGGCAAAGCCATTGAGGCCTAGCTGGACCATACCGAGACCAAGTCATTGAGGCTTGTTGGAGCTCATCGAGGTGAATCTGTCAAGCTAGGGGAGCCTTACTTGCTAAGACGCCATCAAGGTGAAGTAATGTTTGGCCAAGACAAAGTCGTCGAGGCCGAGTTAGAGCTCACTAAGGTGACTCCATCGAGCTAGGGGAGCCCCTAGTCGAGGAGACAATGGCAAAATCGAATTGTTATTGGGAGTGGTACAGGAGATTGACACAGAGAAGGAATGTGCAGTGGGGATAGCCCTAGATACATCCCAAGGGTCCAAAGAGTCTGGAACTTGTGGTAGTCATGATAGCAAGATGGTAGACAATGGGGGTGCTGGAAAAATGTGCATGAGGTTACAAATCAAGGAAGTTTGCTAGGGGCTGCATTGGAGAAGCAAGTTATTGAAGGCTAATATTTTGCACTGATAGGGCACCATATTGTGGAGGCAAATAGCATAAAGAAGGAAGATATTGGAGGAGAGCAACATGACAAGAGGTTGAAGATATGTCCAGTGGACATGTAGCCAGATGGTGATGTAGCAGAAGCAGATAACATAGACAAGAGCCTGCTTGAAGATGGTCAAGAGGAAGTGCAACTCTCTGGCAATGAAGGTATGGATGAGCATGGGGCAGTCCTCGATGCTTATGGTGCCCATGAGGCTAAGCACCCTGGCGAGCTCATCCACGCCCAGCACGCTGAGCTACAACAGCGTGTCAAATAGCGAAACTTGAGCCACCACGCCAAACCAAATCCTATCAAATCAAAATATTTTCACTGGATTTTGACCCGTGGATCAAAATTTTCCAAGTGATTCACGGACGGCTTGGGCAAGCCTTGTGGCTCCCCTCGTGATCCAATGAGGTAGAGCTGAGGTTGCATCAACCAGTTCAAGGTGCTTTTCATACCCACCGTTAGGGTACATGCAAAAACTAGTGGCCATGGCTAAGGTGGATGTGACCACTAAGCTCCAAAAAGAAGAAAGATGATAGGAATGACAAGAAAGCTTTCCAGCAGGGTGGCGATACATCTAAACATTCAAAGCATAGCCACAAGAAGAGAAGGCATGAAGATATCAGCATAGCTGGTCAGGAGTCCAGAAAAGCATCCAAAGAATCAATTGAGCAGTTGGAGAAGAGTAGACTCTCCAAAGAGAATCGAGCTCCTTGTTTCATTCATATGTGCATGGTTCACTAGAGAGCTCTTAGGACAACAGTAAGAGATGAAAGGTTGTATTGCCCAATCCAAACCAAAAAAAGAATGGAAGCATTCTTCACATCAAGATAAAAGAGGTCAAGATTCTTTGGTAGCCATGTTGGAGAAACCAAGGGTTCTTGAGCAACCACTAGTCCAACAAATGGGTTTAGGTTCATCCCTGTTGAGTAGGCAAAACACAATCCAACCTCACCATAACAAAGCGATGTTGAAATCAGCAACAGCTCAACAGCAAATCATCAAGTGTGATTCTCAAGTAGTAACAAAACAAATGAGTACGCAATCCCTTGCAAGGGTCATGCAAAGAGTTGATCCCCAAACCAAGACAAAGGGCATTCAAAAGATAGATCCCCAGTCATATGTGAAGGCAGCAATGGGAAGAGTTGACCCTCCACCTGTGAAGATGATGGAAAGTGTTGATCCTTCACCTGTAAAAGTGATGGGAAGGGCTGATCCTTCATCTTCAAAGGCAACACGAAGAGTTGTTCCTCCACCACCAAGGTGTTGTAGAGGGTTGATCCTACATGTCATCCAAGGTGATTCAGAGAAATGCTCCATCTTGTTCTAAGGTTTTGCAGAATGAAACCAACAGTGCTGCTTTTCGCCAACCACAAGTGGAGCAGCCTCTTCTAAAAAAGCCAAAGGTGTATGTGGATACTCTTGTCATCAAGTAGCAGTAAACAAATGCCTCTTTGCCCAAAGAAGAGCCTTGCTTCTCTGGTAGGAAGACAAAAGCTAGAAATAACCTTCGTTTGAGATGGAAGATATGGATGTTGGTGACCAAGACTAGCTGCTTGACAGTACAAGGAAACTTGGTGCCATCGTAAGCGACTATAGAGCAGGTGGTGGCTAATTGTCACTCCAATTTATTGAGATAGGGTCCTCGTGCCACAGCAACCATGGCACTATGACATCATTGCGACTCTCATCACTACTCATGAGCTGTTGCGGGAGAAGGTCCATGGAGGTGTAGATGCGTCGGACTTGTGTTATGCTGACACGCGCAGGCAGTCTCATGAGGCACAATGTCAGGCACACGTCAAAGTGGCTTGCGCTGACGTGACTGTCTAAGCACTTATAGACGTTGGCAAAGATGAACAGCAGCACGTCATGGTCCACGGTGATGGGCTTGCATCCGGCTAAGGATGTCTAGGCGAGAGATGAAGAAAAAGAGTACAAAGAAGTTGATGGATAGTCGCGACGAAGGCGGCGAGTATGTCTAAGATAGCAACCAAGCCCAACACGCAGCATAATGAGAAGGAAGAGACAGTAGCCATGACCTACTTCATAGAACCTGACACACTAGAGTATGTGATTTGTGTTATGCTCTTTGAATCCCAAGTGTACAATGATTTAATGTTTCTCTTGTAGTTGTTGAGAAATACCAACATAAATAGTCTGACGACTTTCTAGAAGAATTTATGGACAATTAGTTCTCTTTTTCTCATCTTAATATATATTATTGCTACAAGATCTCATTGGAAGGGTGTCTTAAAATAACTACTACTCTAACTAATATAGTTTTAACTGTTAAGTGTGATATGTGATCTAATTTTGTCTTTAGCTTATTTAAATTGTGGGGTGTGCAAGGTTATATTAGTGTTACCACAAAATGTGGACATCATTCATCTAAATCAAGAATAAGTTGTTAGTTGTGATTTTATGTTGTGTAGTTTACTACCTCAGTGTCAAAAGAGAAGCCGTTCTCTGATCTCAAAGGACTTTCGTGATGGTCATTTGGCTCACAGGCATTTTCGATATGCATCGGCCCTCTTGCTTAGTTGCTCCTTTGGTCTGGTCATCGGAGCATACTACAATATGAGCATAGCAAATTAAATCACACTAGCATGCTTCTATACTTAGAATTGATTAATTAATCATGTTTACAGAACCTCCATCAGTTCCTCGTGTCGAAGAGGTGCACCACGTGTCGTCAGCGGCCATAGAGCCCATCTCTGAGTTGACGCCAAGGTCCGAGGCACACTACTTCAAGGTCTTCCACGCAGTGTAATCTGTTTGAGGCTCTCCCACTTATTATTCATTTGCTTTCACGTGTAAGCCTGACTGGTAAGCTCTTTGAATTTGCGGCAAATGTTGACTTACCCTTGCTTGTTCAGACATGCAAAGGGCCAGTTGTGGGCCACAACCACCTCGGTGAAAATTTCTAAGAACATATACATAGCCTCAATGCTCTAGGTTGTCAAGCCCTTGTCCATTTGCAGCCATGGCCGAGGTGGGAGAGGCAAGTGTGATGAACAAATGCACAAAGAAAGGCCATGCATATGTGGATACAAACATGCAAGCTCAACAAATCGGAAGCTCGACCAACCCCAACAAACTCAAGCGTGAATGGAGTACAAAATGGGGGTAAAAATGAGTAGTAGTGCACTGGCTGTACCTTACTACTACAAGTGGAGCTTGCTTGGTGCCCGACCCAAGGCGAAGGCATAGATGACAGACCAGAAGCGCGTGGATGGGCGCAACAGATCGGGCTAACCTCGTGGGCGTCGGATCTGAAGCACACCGATAGGCTAGAGATGGGGAGGCTGGGGACGATGCTGGATCTGGGAAAACTGCAGAGCAAAGTTGGCATGGATAGAGAGGGCGACGAGAGCTCTCGTGAATCTGCATTGCCGGTCCTTATGGGCCTAGGCGGGAAGGGCGCAGGGGAGGAAGTGAACGGCTCCAACGATTGCGGACAAAGAGCACGGGGGCAAGAGAGCAAGAAGCGACCAGGAGAGCTAGAGGGGGTGGATGGAGAAAGAAGCAAGTGAGTGAGCGAAGGAACGCGTCGGTGCATCCTCGTCATTATCATCTCGGCCTGAAATGGCTTATCCAAAGCTACAGCTGAAGCTACACCATTCCAACTAGCTTTTGACTTCACACAGCCAAAAGTCAGAAGCTGCAGTTGGTTGAACAGCACCTTAATTTGTCAACATAAAGAAAAGTTGACACAACATAAGAGAAACTTTACACTGATTAAATTTCGATCTTGTGTGTCATCAAAGAAATCTTATTCCACTAAGTTGTTAAAATTCATTATTGTCAAAATGCATAGAATATTTGAGTGCAGAAAAGTAGAGACAATCGTGGACAAAAATTGCTAAGTGATTTCCTGTCCATATATGCCATGCTTTTGAAAAATGTGTAAAATATGACTGTAGACACTTAATACTTAAGTTTCTCTGAACTTTGCATACTACTGTTATTAGGAATTTTATTTAATTTTTATAACATGTAGTTTAGAATTTTGGAATTTGTTCAAAATAGCTAATAACTGAATTCCTAATTAATAACGGGATTAGTTCCTTACGAAAAATCAGGACAGGGAGATTCTGTAGACATGCCTTATTAAGTTCCTTAATATCACATGAAGCATAGACATTGTATTTTTGACCAAAATTAGGCACCCCTTTCAGATGCTGTAAGCAAACTATGTCGTCTGTGTTGTTAGGGAACGCACGAAACAAATTTCTGAAGTTAGTCTGAAAATAGCCCTTAGCCACGTTTTTTTTAAATTTTGACATCTGAACATCTCTTTTTTTAAAAAAACAAAAAGCCTTCTTACGTGAATCTATCGTGCTCGGCAGTATAGATACCAGATACAGACCAAATGAAGTAACAAAACAATCCATACAATATAAAATTGTAGATGTTTATTTAAGGCAGAAAGCCAATCAGAAGAAAATACCATTTCAAGACAAGACTCACAGAAAGCCAGGCACTCAATTAGGAGTGGTGAGGGACCATACTGCTCTTAATTCAAATTAAGAAGCTCTTATCGTTCACCATTCCCTATGAATGCCACAAATTTACACTATAATCATGCATATACTCCCTCTATTTTTTTTACTTGACTTTTTTTCTAATTTTTTACAGTCTTAAAGATACGAGTTTAACTATTAATTTTATAACCTATACTAAAATGTACTAATAAAATTATAATATTATGAAAATATTTTTAGATAAATCTAATGATATAATTTTTTATAGCCAGTTTAAATAATTTTTAATCTATTAGTAGAAAGGTTGACGACATACATGAAAACACAAACCAATCGCTACTGCATCTCGAGGTCAACGGGCTCCTCAACAAGGCAGTACTGCTGCATCCCTTGGGAGCTGGATGCAACAGTATTGTTAGGGCAAACCAAGGGGCTCGCGTCATTCCACCCCATGCTCTGGTCGCCCATTCCAAAAAAGCAATCGAGCCTGTCCAGCATGACCTGATTGAAGTGGAAGTTCTCATCCAGCTCCAGCGCCGGCAACGCTGTGGAACACTGAATGCCACCTTCGTTTAGTGGAGCGGTGTGCACCGACGGCAACACGAAGCTAGGAGTTTCCTCGTACATTGGTGGAGGAACGCACGGCGGAGCCGGCAGGGCTGCGAAAGGGCTTCCTCCTAGCTTGAACAGAAGCTTCCGGATCGAGTTGTCCACGTCATCTCCCATACGATTGCCTTCCATGATTGGACCCGGCATCGGGTGCACCGGCACGGCCATGGCCTGCTGGTGCCAATTGTAAGCACCAGCGGCCAAGCCATCGGCTCCGTTTGCATCCCTGCTTGCTTCTTGCTTCTGCCCATCGTTGGTTGCCTGGCGCGCAAACTGCTGCTGCTGCTGCCTCTGGTCCTTGCGAGACTGCTTGCCGAAGAGCTTCTTCTTGAGCCTCGTGTTCCAGTAGTTCTTGATATCATTGTCCGTCCTCCCCGGCAGCTGCGCCGCTATTATCGACCACCTAAGCCCACAGCATGCATGGTCTGTTCAGATCATAGATTGCACCACACCCATGTGGCCTGCCTACCAGGTTGCAGCTAATTCTACAGTTGAGTTTATCGAAGAAGTGACAAGAGGGGTGAGACCTACTGAACTAGTACCTGCTGCCTATGCTGATGTAGAGGCTGACGATGATCCTGTCCTCCTCCTCCGAGAACCCGCCGTGCTTGATGTTCGGCCGGAGGTAGTTCAGCCACCGGAGGCGGCAGCTCTTTCCACACCTCTTCAGACCTGCACAAGCACCAGGCACACATGCACATGCACTTCATTAACTTTCTTCTATTACTACTACTGCTACTACCAGCTTCACTGCATCGTGCATGGCAATTGTCATGAGCACATACCTATCTTCTGCGGCAGGGCGATCCAGTTGCCACCGGTGCCGTTCTGCTCGATGTAGGACTTGAGCTTGGCGTCCTCCTCCTGCGACCATGGGCCCTTCTTCACGCTCGCCTTGTCGCAGCACGGAGCTCTCCCCATGGTGTTATCCTTCCTCTTCTTCTAGCTTTGCTCCTCTCTTGTGAGGGGTGGAAGGAAGGAAGCTTTGATTAGGGCCTAAGCTTGGTTAGGCATGATGCCAGTGAGGGCGGTGTGTTTATGTGCTCAACAGGCAGGCAGGACTGCAGGAGAGACGAAGTGTATTATTGGCACGGAAAAAGGTGGCTGTGTGTGATAGTAATAAAATACGGTTTAATTTGTGGTGGCGTGATCTGGGTTGCTTTTCTTTCTAATTGTTGTTTTCCTTGGATTAGAATCTCCATCATGCGGCCATCAGCAGTTGCTGCCGGCCTCGTCCTTGAACCTGGTCTTTGTGCACCGTAGGGGCTAGGGCCCGTTCAATCGGACTTCCAGCTATAGCTTTTCACTGTTGGTTTTTGGTTAAAATAGTACTATAACAACTAAAATAAGCTGAGACTTAAATTGGGGTGTTCAATTTGGCTTATGGCCGAATGGAACCTGCTAAACTGATTTTTTAGTGTTGTTTGTGACACATCCCGATAGGCTACATGCATTCGTTCCCATGTATTGACAGATCACTACATCGCATACGTCATGAAGATGCCTACATCATATATACATGCATATTTTTTGTTGCTACTACAGAACCTTTGTTATTGCTATCAACGATGCTGCTATACAATCATGTGTCAGGTCTATCAATACAGACTCCGCTCCCTATAGAAGAAGAGGTGTTGCGCCCCCGCCCACACCCAAAGGGCCCTCGTGTTGCCCTTGTAGGTTTACAATCTCTAAGGCAATTCGTAGTCCAAAATGAAGTTGTGCAACACTATTGTTGCAACAATTATCATCTTCTGCGTGCATTTGTGGTAGGTAGGAGCATTGTCAAGTATGCGTCATTTCATCTTGCACATGCCAAATGCATGCTCAACAGCGTTTTGCAAGGACAAGTGATGAAACTTGAAAACCTCCTGCATCCCAAATGGCTGAGCACTGTTCTCAAACTCCAAAATGTAATACCTCTGGTTGCAATTCGGAGCAAAGTACCCTAGCCTGTTTCGATATCTAGAGTCCACGAGGTAATACTTGCTTGCACTGTTACCATGCATGAAAGATAAATATCAGTTAGTCGTCCTCATGCAATGCATGCTAGAATTGAAATTTGTGTGAATATATTACCTTTCGGTGGATGTGAAAACTGGTCTCCATATTTTGCCATTCTCCTACATTAATTACACACATGTCGTACACTGATCCTTGTTATCCTGCGCACACAAAAGTGAACCTACAATCGAAGTCATAGACCGCAAGCATATTTTAACTTGTGTACCTATGCCTGTTGAAATGCCATCAATTTCTCCTATGCAGTTCACGAAGTGCGGATAAAACATTCGCTGAAGTAGCCTCGGATACACACTTTGAAAAGTAGGATCAGATGGTGCAATGATGCCACCTGCAAATATGTACACGTAGTTTAGCACATCTTTGAACTTCTTGCTTATTGTACCTGTAGAATGCTCGAATCGGTTAATGGCATGTCTATTGGATCGCAATGCTCCACACGTCCACTAAAACACTGCAAATACTAACAACAGAACTGACTGAAATGTGAAGGTCGTGCAAAAAATCGAAACACATAAAACACTGCAATAGGACCATAGCAGAGCAAAAGAACCAAAGTACATGCAAATTGTAACAACCGAACCTAACTGTCGTTGATACGAGACCAGACAGTACATTTATATGCACCACCGGTCGGATTTAAAGACTACCGAGGATGAGAGGAGACACAATGATAACCACAGACGAATTGAGTCTATTGCATATGAATGTCTAGGATTACCAAAATGGCCTCTCTCTTACAAGGGTTCTTATTTATAGAGTGGGAAGAGGAGGCGAGTGAAATTACAAGTTTGTTCTCGGGGCCTAACTTACTCCTAAGGATATTTTCATCATTCTTACCAAGTAGGTCCCGTCACGTTCAAGGAACTCTAGGGTAGGTACATGGACCTTGCTCGGGGTTACTACCAGACCCCATTCGATGTTCGCCTTTGGACTCCAGCCGAGGTTGGCCTCTAGACTCCATCTTGGTCGGTCCCTAAACCTCGTCTGAGGTGGCACAGGCCACATCCAGGGGACTTTGGATATTGGCCAAGGTCGGTCTTAGAGCTTTGTCTTGGTTTCCTGGACCTCGCTCAGAAGCTATGCATCGAAGTGAGGAGTTATGCATCGAAGCTACTGTTAACTGACTCCCAGAGGGGTCGCCCGTGGTGTGAGTAGGTGTATGCCAATGTGCTAGATACTCAACTCGCCTTAGGTATGACCTCACAAGGAGTTCTCGACTCACTGGAGGCTAGTCTTCGAGGTGAGGAGATATGCACCTGAACACAAGCTGGTCAATTCATGGAGGTTTGCACGGTCGACTCATCAAGGCATTGACTGCAAGGCAAGGAGTAGTCAACAAACTAGGACATGGCCCTCAATAGAAAAAGATGATTTGGTGGTTATCTGTAGAGCTAGAGAGAGACCATGGTCGGGGAGATGCAATCAAGGCAAAGTGAAGTTCGGCTAAGGAAAAGCCATCAAGACTAATTGAATCACATCGCGGTCAAGCCATTGCTCTCAAGATGCTCAAAAAGCTTCGTTGATGAGCTGGAAGGGCCAAGGCAGCGAGCGTAGTGAACCACCTTCTCGAGAGTAACAAAGATAACAAAGATATTGTCTTTGGCGCAGCGTGGACCTAGTCTGGGGTGTGACGTCATAGAGGATATGGGAGGCAAGGACACCACAGCTGGGTCTAGTTTCCCTAGCCCGGACTCGCACCTGATGCATGGCAGGGTTGAAGTAGAAGAGGTGCCTAAGATCATTGAGAATGGATCCCACCAGGTCAAGCCCAAATAGGTGTGGCGGTGATGGAGTCGATCTGATTTGGGATAGTGGCGCTTGGCAGATGTCAAGCCTGGGTGATGGTGCAAGGTGCCATCAGAAAAAACTTGGTGCTAGGACTTTTTTTTTTGTGAGTAATGATTTTAGCTCAGACACTGATCAACATGGCACATCATCAGGATACCTTTGCTACGTCTAGCAGCTATCCGATGTTCTTTGGCAAAGGTGCTAAGAGATTACAGTTGCTTGTATCATTTAATAAGCTCGTGCTATTGTTGCTTGCCTATCGGATCCCGGAACAACAATTCTGGAACCCTCTGGGTAAATTGCACTAGTCCAGAAAAAATTAGTACACAAAGAGTTAAAAGGGATACATACCATACATAACAACCAAACTTTATTAATTAAAAAAGTATAGCCTTATGGCCAAGGTTTACAATAACATGGTTCAGAGCCAAACAAAAAGGCAAATCAGTAGAAGATAAAAGAGCACCCCATGCTGTCTGCTCATAGATGAATGACTATAAGATGTGGTCTATTTATCACAATCCTCACCGTAGTCGATGACATTCTATTACGCCACTAGATCAGAGAATTAACGGTTCAGATTAAGTGCTCGTTGTTGGTTTTTTTTTTTTTTTTTTGCTATGTCTGGTAACTATGGCGGATGGCTTTTGTCCCTAAAACAATCACTTATACGAATGAATGAATGCTAATAAGTCACTTCAAAAAGATGATAATGAAGCTGTCTTATTTTTTTATTCGAATAAAATTATAAACCCACCAGTTTTTAATCCGTGGACAAACAACGATTATTTTGCGATTGTAACCTAGTAGGGTGCAATTGTGACTGAAAAGCTAAAGAGAAGTGATTTTATGGTTTTTCTCTCTAACAAGAATAACACTAATATCAAAATATATAAAGAGATAGATAACATATATATACTATTTATTATACTTTAAAATTATATAAATTATTATTGAAAAAAAGAGTAAAGACTCCTAAACTAAAAACTGGATCCGACGCGGGGGAAAGGGCCCGGCGCACTTTTCAGCGGCGCGTCGCATTTGCTGTACATGCGGCCTGGACGGCGGCTAGAAAGAGCCCAGATGCTCTCTCGGAACGGAAGTCCACTAGAAAGCAAAAGTGTATCCGGCACGGTGAGGTTGTGGAAGCAGAACGGCCTAATTAGATTCCCCGTGCGGCCGATAGGTGGAACCGACTCCTACTCGGGCCATGCGCAGAACCCCGGTCCGCGAACTCGGGCCGGAGGCAAGAGAGCCGTCCACAATTTTGCGGCCGATTTGTGCAAAACGCGCGGCCCATCAGGTAGATCGGGCTCCCGCGCGCACCAAGGCGGAGGCAGAGATCGGACGGCCCCGTGCTGGGTTGGAGGATGTAAAAACAGCGGACACACGTGACTCCTCCTGTCCTGCGCGGTGGCCCAGCCCTGGATCCGTAGATGATTGGGAGTAGTTGCGGCCCAGTCGTCGTGGCAGTCCAATCCACGGCCGCAGAACGGAATATCGCCTCGCCAGCCGCCACCAACCGTTAGGCGAGTCTCGGTCAACGCGTCGTCGAAGTCCGACTTGGCTGGCAGTGGCAGGTCGTGTCAAGCGCCGACGGGCGACAGCACTAGAAAATTGATTGGAACGGTCAGTAAACTTTTACTGGTATGCGGTACACATGTCCCAACGTTTTGAACCAGAAGAAGGTGGATCACGGCGGAGATCAACATCTAGAACACCTGGATATTTCTGGCACAAGATCTAGAAAAATCCGCACCAGTTACCCAGTAATCCATTTCTTCACAAATGTCTATATCATTGCATCGCAAGTCGGTAAACTAGCACTAAACTCCAGAGTTGGAAGCTTCCGCCCAAGTTCAGTTTTCAGACGAGAGAAGATGGCATGTTGTGCTCACTTCAGACTAGACAACAGCACGCATGCGCGTGATTTGGCGGAGTCGCGCAGGGGGAAGACTTCAAAAACCAAGCCACGCGTCCGTTGACACTAACTGGCAATTGCTCCAAGCTGCAAATTCTATACAGCGACGCACCACCGCCACTCCACAATCCTCGCTTTGCTGGTGCCATGGTTGCCATGAAGAGCAGGCCGTTCCTTCTTGCCGGTCTCCTCTTCGTTGGCTTCGGCGTCGCCGTTCTTGGCAACGGCGACGGTGACCAGTTCGTCTACACCGGCTTCACCGGCGCGCCCCTCTCCCTGGACGGCACGGCCGTCGTCAAGCCGAGCGGGCTCCTCGAGCTGACCAACGGCACGGCCCAGCTCAAGGGCCACGCGATCCACCCGGTGCCGATGCGCTTCCAGAGGTCGCCGGGCGGCGCGGTGCGCTCCTTCTCGGCGTCCTTCGTGTTCGGCATCCTCCCCGCCTACCCTGACCTGAGCGGCCACGGCATCGTCTTCTTCATCGGGAAGAACAACTTCTCGGGCGCGCTGCCGAGCCAGTACCTGGGCCTCCTCAACATCCAGAACAACGGCAACGCCACCAACCACATCTTCGGCGTCGAGCTCGACACCATCCTGAGCTCCGAGTTCCAGGACCCTAACGACAACCATGTTGGCATCGACGTCAACAGCCTCAAGTCCGTCGCCGTGCACACTGCCGGCTACTACGACGACAAGACCGGTGCTTTCCAGAACCTGTCCCTGATCAGCGGCAAGGCCATGCAAGTTTGGGTGGACTACGACGGCGAGTCCACGCAGATCAACGTGTTCTTGGCTCCCCTGAAAATGGCCAAGCCATCGAGGCCCTTGGTGTCGGCCATGGTCAACCTCTCAGTAGTGCTCCTCGAGCCGGTATACGTTGGCTTCTCGTCGTCGACGGGCACGGTCAGGTCGCGCCACTACGTGCTCGGTTGGAGCTTTGCCATAGACGGCCCTGCTCCTGCCATTGACATCAGCAAGCTACCCAAGCTGCCACAAGAAGGCGCGAAGGCGCGGTCCAGGGTCTTGGATATCGTTCTGCCGATAGGCACCGCGGTGTTCGTGCTCGGCGTGGTTGCAGTTGTGATTTCGCTTGTCCGGAGGCGGCTGAAGTACGCTGAGCTGCGAGAAGACTGGGAGGTCGAGTTTGGGCCGCACCGATTCTCGTACAAGGACTTGTTCCGCGCTACCGAAGGTTTCAAGAGCAAGACTTTGCTTGGCATAGGAGGATTTGGGAGGGTGTACAAGGGAGTGCTTCCGAAATCTAAGATGGAGGTTGCGGTGAAGAGGGTGTCGCACGAATCGAGGCAGGGCATAAAGGAGTTCGTCGCAGAGGTCGTCAGCATCGGCCGTCTCCGACACCGCAACCTCGTGCAACTGCTCGGCTACTGCCGGCGAAAAGGCGAGCTTCTTTTGGTCTACGACTACATGCCGAATGGTAGCCTTGACAAATACTTGTATGGCCATGAGGATAAGCCTACCTTAGATTGGGCTCAGAGGTTCCGAATCATTAAGGGTGTCGCGTCCGGCTTGCTATACATTCACGAAGATTGGGAGCAAGTCGTCATCCACCGCGACGTCAAGGCGAGCAACGTGCTCCTTGACAGTGAGATGAACGGACGGCTAGGCGACTTCGGCCTCGCAAGGTTGTACGACCATGGCGCTGACCCGCAAACAACACACGTGGTTGGCACAATGGGGTACCTAGCCCCAGAACTGGCGCGAACAGGGAAGGCGTCCCCGCTCACCGATGTGTTTGCCTTTGGAGCATTCATTCTCGAGGTCACCTGCGGACGGAGGCCTGTCGAGCAGGCCATGCAAGACAGCCGGCTCATGCTGGTCGACTGGGTGCTTGAGCATTGGCAGAAAGGATCACTGATCGAGGTAGCTGACGCAAGGTTTCATGGCAACTACGACGCTGATGAGGTGATCCTAGCGTTGAGGTTGGGGTTGCTGTGTTCACATCCACTGCCGAGTGCAAGGCCTAGCATGCGGCAAGTTATGCAATATCTCGAAGGTGACATGCCGTTTCCCGAGCTAACACCGTCCCATCTGAGCTTCAGTATGCTAGCTCTGATGCAGAATGAAGGGTTTGACAAATTTGTGCTGTCGTCGTCGCATCCGTCGTCGTCGTCGATGATGACCATCGGCACAATAAGTGGCCTGTCCGGAGGGAGATGACATCCATGGTGCTCGTAGTGCTACTATGAGTTCTTAGAACTCGTCGTGTGTGGATGTAGATCGGATGCCATGGGTACTAATAAGCATAAGTAGATCTAGCTAGCACTCTGTTCTTAGTTGGTGCGAAAAAGTAGCTGTTCTTAGTTACATTCAGATAGGTCACTTGCTTGTAAATCTTGAAATCTTATTCATGTGGAAATACGTATGGAATTGTACCTTTTAGTTGGTCGCCCTACAAAAAAAGATAAATGAAAGGGTGTGAAAGACAACCATCGACTTCAGGATCAGCAGGAGGGGAATGACCGAATGAGTACTCTGTTCTTGGTTCCGACTGGATAGATCACTTGCTTGTAAATCTTGAAAATTTATGGCGATATGCGCGTGGAAATATGATGAGTAACAATACTCTGATTACAGTGCTATTGGAAAATAGTATAGCTGTATAAAAAAAATGTGATTTCTTTCGCAAAATAGTGCCCATGTATTTGGGCCGTGGGGGGAACACACGAGCCTTGGATGATTTAAAGCAAATTTTTGTACACGAAGCGAACGAAAAACAACTAGTATCTGGCCCAACATTGCATCAGAACACATTGTCCTGATATCACAGACCAGTCAACTGCAAGAGAGCATACGACGACGGTAGTAATTGCAAAAGCTACAGAGATACTAGGTAGTTGCTGTCCGAGTAGTTTTTTGTTGAAGTATATTGTTTGTCTTTCTCAATAGCTTAAAGTTTTTAGCGAATTGGTTGGTCCATATATCTCAGTATAAAATGAGAATCAAAAGATACCGAGTTCAAGACTTAGCTAATATAATTTTATGAAAAAAAAATAATTGTGGCCTACTTCAAATCCACATCGCAGACATTGTGGAGCTTAGATGCAAAAAGAAGTGTTTAACTATATATTATCCATCTTTCATCAACAAATAATGTTTTTGAGTGAACTGATTTGTGGATGTAACTCCATAGTGTTCATGTTAGATGGTGTGAAAGGAATAATTGGCACAGCTCGATATGTTTGAATGCTTGCTTATCTGTCCTTAGAAACTTAAGGCTAAGAACATGACGTTGTCTGTAGAAAATGACATCGTTTGACTAAGGTACGAATTTATGACCGTTCAAAAAAAAAAGCAAAGTGACGGTGCCATAGTACCGCAACATTCATCCTACATTTGGAAAAAAAAACAAGTGGACAGCATCTAGAAGCGAGAAAAAGTAAGTCTTTGGCAATGCACGAGTCAGTTAGCCAACCACTTGAGCAATGCTTGAATGGACTGAAGGGTTCCGTGTGCAGTGTAGCATGATGCATCAAAGAAAAAAATACAAGAATATTGAAGGAATTTTTAAGCATCTTGGATCCAGACACGCTCCTGATTTGCCCACACTTACGGCGCTGTGCCGTTCATCACCTCATCTACCACTACCGGCAAGTGCTACATGCGAGCGTAAACAGTACCTGAGCATCATCTAATTTCTCTGGAATTAGAGTATTAGACTAAGCTAGAACTATCCTTGAAGCAGCCGAAGTTTCTCTACAGCCACCATGTCGCTGCTTGCCTGCCTCCTCTGCTTTAGCCTCCACCTTCTATACTCCTCTGGCGATGTTGTCGACTTCGTCTTCAACGGGTTCTCCCGCGCAAACCTCGCCGTCGACGACTCGGCCATGGTCACCCCGGACGGCGTCCTCGTGCTCACCAACGGCACATATCTCATGAAGGGCCACGCCATATACCCAACCTTACTCCACTTCCATGCTCCGCCAAACACCACCGGCGTGCTCTCCTTCTCGACCACCTTCGTGTTCGCCATCCTCTCCGAGTATGCCGACGGGAGCGCCGATGGGCTCGCCTTCTTCGTTGCTCCGACCAAGAACTTCTCTGCCACGTTGCCGAGCCAATACTTTGGTCTCTTCGACACTAGTAATGTCGGGAACGCCACCAACCATATCTTCGCCGTCGAGCTCGACACCTTGCTGAACGTAGAATTCGGAGACATAGACAGCAACCACGTCGGCGTTGACATCAACGGGCTAAAGTCCGTCAAGGCCGCCTCGGCCGGTTACTACGACGACAACAAAAACGGCCTGTTCCATAACTTGAGCCTGATGAGCGGCAAGGCGATGCAAGTGTGGGTGGACTACGACAGCCAGAGCACAGAGATCAGTGTGACACTAGCTCCTGTGCGTGTGGCCAAGCCCAAGAAACCTCTGCTCTCATACGTCCTCAACCTCTCAACGGTAATCACGGATGCGGCGTACATCGGTTTCGCCTCCTCCTTGGGCTCCATGTCATCGCGGCACTGCGTCCTTGGGTGGAGCTTTTCCTTGAACGGATCAGCCCCGCCTCTCGACTACTCCAAGCTTCCCAAGTTGCCCATAGCTCACGGTGGAGGCCATTTAAACAAGGTCCTGGAGATAGTGCTGCCGATTGGCATCGTGGCGTTCGTCCTAGCCGTGGTCGCCGCCGTGTTTGTGTTCGGGTGGAGGCGGATCAAGTATGCCGAACTGCGTGAGGAGTGGGAGGACGAGTTTGGACCGCGCCGGTTCTCGTACAAGGAATTGTTTCATGCCACCGGCGGGTTCACGGGCAGGCAGCTACTCGGTGTGGGAGGATTTGGGAGGGTGTACAAGGGAGTGCTCCTCGCATCCAACCTCGATGTAGCTGTGAAGAGGGTGTCACATGATTCGAGACAAGGGATAAAAGAGTTTGTCGCCGAGATCACAAGCATCGGTCGCCTCCAGCACCGGAACATTGTGCACCTGCTCGGCTATTGCCGGCGGAAAGGCGAGCTTCTTCTGGTCTACGAGTACATGTCCAATGGTAGCCTTGATAAGTTCCTGCATGATCGTGAGATTAAACCTGCTTTGGATTGGTGTAAGCGGTTTCAGATCATCAAGGACATCGCACAGGCCCTTTTCTACCTCCATAACAACTGGGAGCAAGTAATTATCCACCGAGACATCAAGGCGAGCAATGTACTCCTCGACGACAAGATGAGCGGACGCCTAGGCGATTTCGGCCTCGCGAGGCTATACGACCACGGCGCTAACCCCCAGACCACACGGGTGGTCGGCACCATTGGATACCTAGCTCCCGAGCTGGCGCGCACCTCCAAGGCAACTCCGCTCACCGACGTGTTCGCGTTCGGCGTGTTCCTACTGGAGGTCGCCTGCGGACGAAGGCCCATCGAGGAAGATGCACGCGACGACAGTGTCGTGCTCGTGGATTGGGTGCTCGAGCACTTGTCCAACGCGTCGCTCACTGACTGCGCGGATGCAAGGCTCCAAGGGGAGTACGATGCTGACGAGGTGAGCCTGGTGCTGAAGCTGGGGTTGCTGTGCTCGCAACTCTTGCCCGACGCAAGGCCGAGCATGCTGCGGGTCATGCAGTACCTGGACGGCAGCCTGCCGCTCCCGGAACTGTCCCCTGGCACGATGGCTTTGCTGCAGAACGACGGGTTCGGCTTGTATGTCATGTGGCATCCGACGCCCGCGTCCGCGACGAGCTACGGCACGGTGTCTGATCTGTCCGGAGGAAGATGACATGCTGAGCTGCACCTATGCATGCATAGGAGTGTACAACTGCGGTAGCAGCAAGGTGTTCGATCCAATTACTTTTGTTGACTGGGTTTGCTCGTCTAGTAGAGTTGGTGGCCAAGAAGCGTTACTCTGTACCAGCTTGTTTCAGAACATTAATTGTATCCGTTTCAACTTTCATGACGGCATGGAACAAGACTAGAAAGTCGCATTTGGTGACATGTCGATATTCTCAGCCTTCTAGAAGTACGAATACTGATGCATGCCACGAGGATATTTGACGGCAGTAGGTTAAATTCTTGTGGTGTATCACAAGACAAAATGGCTAGAGATTGTTATAGGAAAGTGTAACACCTCGGTCTATGATGATCCATATGTTTGTGTACATGAGGATATGGATTAGTCCCATATTACTAGCTTAACATAAAAAATATTAACATATAAACTCATAGGCATCATTGGTAATAACCTCCGGTTAACCGTTTTGCGTGAAGCGAAAACGAAAACACAAGCAGGTTGTTATGGATGTGTGGCTTATCCATAATGGGGTTAGACCTAAACCGATTTAGACCCTAGGGTGTTACAAATAGTATTAGAGTCGACTCTCGCTGTTACATGGGCGTGTACGGGTTAGGGGCATGGGAATATAACGCATGACGCGTGTAGACCCGAAGTGGACACACGGCATGAAATATGTACCAGCACTGGACGCACGGACGTGTGCCAAGAGAGGGAGATCTTGATCATTTGCCCCAGTGTGGGTATGTTGGACCGACGAGGAAGTCGGGTTTTTAAAGGGGGTGTATGTGACACCTCGCCTATGTGAAATTAGGCCCATGATGGTTCACGTGTATGTCCACATGAGGATGTAGATTAATCCCACATTGCTAGCTTAACATGAGAAGTATTAACATATAAATCCATAAGCATCATTGTAATAACTTCCGGTTAACCGTTTTGTACGAAACGAAGATGAAAACGCAAGTAGATTGTTACGTATGCGTGATTTATCTATAATGAGGTTAGACCTAAGTCAGTTTGAACCATAGAGTGTTACAAATGGTATCAAAGCCGACCCTCGCGGTTACATAGGCGTGTATAAGTTAGAGGCGTAGGCATATGACGCATGACGTATGTGGGTTCGGAGTGGACACACGGCATAGTATATGTACTAGCACTGGACGCACGAATGTGTGCTAAAAGAGGGATATTCTGATCATTTGCTTCTGCGTGGGTATGTTGGACCGACGAAGACGTCGAGTTCTTTAAAGGAAGTGTATGTGACACCTCGTTCGTGTAAAATTAGACCCATGATGACCCATGTGTGTGTCCACATGAGGGTGTAGATTAGTTTCACATTGTTAGCTTAACATGAGAAACACTAACATATAAATCCATAGGCACCATTAGTAATAACATCCGATTAACCATTTTGCGCGAAGCGAGGATGAAAACGTAAGTATATTGTTACGTGTGCATGACTTATCTATAATAGGGTTAGGTCTAAATCAGTTTAGACCCTAGGGTGTTACAGAAAGCTGCTGCTTCGAGAATACAAGGCTCCGAGCATTAGCATCTCCTTTGCTGAAATACAAGCAGGAGATACAAGTTTTCACAATAACAAGCAGAATCACAAGATAACCTAATGCATTGTAGGAAGAAACCAGTTTAATCTGCCGTAAGAATTGTGTTGTCCCGGGTAGCATCTCCATTGCCACTCAGCTTAAAGATGTCCTGTCTTCTGCTTTGCCGTTGCCGGTGCTGACAGAATCTGCAGCCTATATCCGGTCAACTACGCGGTTCTCGTCAGCGGAGGCATTGTTGGTAGGCTTCTCTGCTCCAGGTACTCCAAGTGCAACATCGTTGAACAGCAAGTTCTTAGGAACGTTACCAGTTGCTTCCCTGCCATTGAACCACACATCCGAAGACGAATTCTTGCTCAAACTTTGAGAGCGGTTAAGCTCTGGAATCATGTCATTACCACCTACAGCACCATTCACCAATGGAACAGCAGCACCGTCTTGCACTCCGTCAGTAGCATTCACCTGAGGAACAACGCTTCCATCCATTTCATTCGGTCGGTGAAAACGTGTACCGTCATCGGCGTTGCTGAATGCGCTAGCTCTCTCAGTTTTGCCGCGCATAGTTTTCAGTTCATCCTCACCATCGCCATTCTCACGATGGAAATCTTTGTCATCCTCCTCTTCATCACCAGGAAGGCCATCATCATCATCATCTTCATCAGCCTCTTCATCCTCCTTATCGCTGTCGCCTTCTTTACCCTTGCTCAACTGATCAGAAGTGGACTCACGTTCGACGTCGTCTTCTCTCCCGACATTGCTCCCACCACCTCCGATCCCAGGAACGTCATCCTCCCCAGACGCATGGCCTGCAAAGTCGACGAGGTCCTTCCTGCCCAGCCGGCGCCGTGTCAGCTCACCGTCCAAGCCGTCGCTGTCAGTCTCCACAGCCACTGCCCGTCGCTTGCTGTAGGAGTGTGTCAGCTGGTACACGAGCCAGATACTGACGGCGACCAGCAGGAAGATCTGGAGGCTGTGCTTTGGCCTGAGCTTCTTGCCCCTGTGGTTCCTACTGGACGATTGCTTCAACATGGTGACTAATGAGCTGAATCAGTGTGTGATAGTAGACTTCTGTAAAGATCACTGTAGCGTAATCAGAAAGAAATTAACAGAAGCAAGTAGTCTGAAGGTGAACTATATATACGAAGTAATTACTGACTAAACTTCTGCACCGTAACAAATGGACGAAGGTACATTCAGGATCAGGAAAGTAATTACTGACTGAAGTTAGTAAAGCATATGGGCGTATTATGGCCACGGTAGACCAGTACTCGATTTTACTTTAAATTTCGCATATTTTAGAAAATTGATAATATAGAGGAGAGCAAGGAAACACAAAAAGGGCACCTGCTTGGCTACTTGCAGCAAAGAAACCTAGAGAACAACTTCTTGTGAGAAAAATCCCCGCCAAGAGAAAGAGTGTGCAGTGCGTACCAAAGAGAAAGGAGTCGATGTCTTCTTTTTCCTGAGTTGTTGCAGAGGGGGAAACGGGCGGTCTGTGGATGCGAGGAAGAGGCTAAGATCACTCTTCCTCTTCGTCGTAAGAACACTGCAACTGAAAGACTGAAACCGCCTTCACGCTCCAATTACTACTGCCTTTACTATCTCTGAGGCCGGTTTCAGAAATAACTACTCCATAATTACAAAGGAGAAGACTTGAGATAAAGGAGGAGAGCTCCAAGGTGAACGACACCATGAATGCCAAGGGAGAAGCAAGTACGAAACAGATGTCGCACGAGCAATAAAGCTCAGACAGTCATGGTAAAAGCAGCAGTACCAGCGGTCCAGCACCTTGCCGTTGCCACCAGATAGCGAAACGTCAGAGCCACTCCACTGTACGGAAGAAGATGCCCCAGTACCGAGGGGGGAAAACAAAATCTGAACAGGAATGCAACGGATCGGATTGAACGAATCATCAAATCTCCAAAAGCTGCCGGCACAGAGCTCAAAAGAATGGGCTTGCTTGTGGCTTGGTCAAATCGTCAAAGCAGCAGCAGCAGGTAGTGTGTGATGTGGTGGTCATGGGGCAGCACTGGGGTCATCCATGTGGCTGCCATGACACCGAGAGGGAGAGAGACCATTGTTTTGTGAGCAGTGCTTGTTTTGTGTCTCCAATACGAGTTGCTTACACCGTGTGTGTCCTACTACCATACATTGTCTATACATATGTATGTCCTACTACTACATATGTTAGATCTTAAACGGATGTTGTTGAATAAGTCCTGGATTTATCTAGTATCTTACGAAGCACGAACATATATTACAAGAAACTTCTGTTCCGATTTCCAAACAGGCCTTGGTTACGTTCCCTCTCCTTAGGGAATCATACGTTCGTATATAGCACTAGAAAAAGGACGAATCTATATCGTCCATACGGAATCGCACGGTAACTCGCGTCGCATACGTTGCAAGCAGTTTGCATCCAAGTCACACGGTTCACACCGCTAGGTCGACGAACACCTCAAAACAGTTGGTTGTCCCGCACGAAATAGTTCCTCACTTCCTCTTCCCAGCTAGCCTGCGCCAAAGCTGCATGAACTGGATCGCAGCCCAAGCATCTAGCCTGAGAAATTCCAGCTTGGAGTCCTTCTGCCTGAGAAACAAACTAAAGGGGTGATCAAAATCAGATTTTGGGAGGATCCATTGGTTTGGGACATCTAGCCTTGTCACTCCATATCGGGAGACATGTGTTGGTTAATGAACAAGGTAGAACTTTGGCTGAGGCTTGGGATGGATAAAACCTTATATTTACCTGTAAAAGACGTGTGGGCCATAGGCTTATGCAACTTTGGTTGGAACCGATTGATATTGGTAGGTCCATTTCTTTCTCTGACGATGATGATGATGCTATTATTTGGAAAATTTCACTCTTCTGGCTTGTATAACGTTCAGTCACTTTATGTTGGGATCAGTTTTAGGAGGGCGGTTCCTGGTGTGGAAATTAAATGTTCCACCTCGGTTACATATTTTTCTTTGGTTATTAACTAACAACAAAACTCCTACAAGAGATAATCTACAGAAGAGAATGTAAAAGACAAAACCTGTTTATTTTGCAACGAGAGGGAAATTGTAGTTCACTTGTTCTTCGATTGTGTGGCAGCTAAAATGATCTGGAAGGTATTTCTAGTATTATTGGATATGAAGTAGGCGCTGACTTTGAATCAATTGCTAAATGATGGATAAGTAACAAAAAAAATATGCTGTGATGAATATGATTACTATTGCTACCCATGCATTTGGGTGCTACGGAAAATGAGAAATGATTTATGTTTTCGAAATGAAGAGTTGCTTGGCTTGCAGGTGATATGGAGATGACTGCCAGGAGCTGGAGAGTGCCCTGCCAGGTTAGAACGCAGCTCGGATTTGACAACGTAAAACGTAAAACATGAAGTGCTCGAATGTCAAAAACAAAGCACTAGTAATATCGGTCCTCGCAAGACAAAAACACTGATACAAAGTGATTAAGATGGAGCTATTAAAATGCATTTCATTATTTAGACATAAAAGTAATTTGAAGGCCGTTTACATGCAAGGCTGACGACACATTTCGCAAATTCATGTTCACATGACAACCACATAAACTGCTATCAACTTAATATGAGCACGACAGCATCGATAGATCTACGGCCCGAACACCGGCACTTTGTGGGCGCGGGCTCCAAGGTACACCGCAGCGGCAGGGCCGCCGGCCGCCGCTTCTTCGAACATCGGCACGTATAAATCGCCGCTGAGAGCAGCAACATCCACCACCGTGGTTGACGAGGGGGCCTTGGCCACCGCAGCCGAGGGTATGATCACGTGCTCTACGGTGCTTTCCTCCAAAGTGCGGGCGCCGTGCGTGGACGAGATGGCCGCGGCAGCAACGACGAGGAGGGTCGCGAAGACGACGAGCCGAACCATTGCTGAACTGTGGAAACTAAACTAGCTTGGTTGTGTTGTGCTTGTCTTCGTAAGTTTGTAGACACGGCTGGTACGGTCGCTTCGTTGTGTTGAGAGGGAAGAGGCATGGGTGCAGGGTATTATATACTACTCTACTTGGTGGGAGGGGAAGGTTAGCATACTGCAGTTAATTCGGTGTCAGTAACTGCATGAGGTGGAATTAATGCAGGAATTAATTAAGTGGAGTTACGTACGTCTAGTAAAAACAACAATAACCACCTACACATACAATTGTTCTATGTGATACTACACCAAAATTTCATTAGTACTCAAGCTTGTACATATATCTAGGCGCCGAGCTAGTCACTTCAATTCCTACCTGCACATGCGTGACTTGTTGCATGATCCATACAATATACTGCTACTTGGCGCAAACAATTTTTTAGATTCAAAACTCTCTACTTTCTTTTATTTTCTTGAATACATAGTTTCTGTTTGAGGAAAAGTTGTAAAGTTGGTTGTTGCCATAAGCTACGCGTAGAATAAGCACACGACTTGAACGGCCCAATCAGCCAATCGCCCCACCAACCCATCATACAGAAGGTTACTAGCGAAATTGTTAATTATAGAAAAAGTTACTATCGCTTGCACATAAAATTATCATCTTAATTCATGAAGTTATTATCACCTGCACATAAAGTTATCATCTGTAATTCATAAAGTTAATACCGTCTGCACATAAAGTTATAATCTATAATTCATAAAGTTACTACCGTTGCACATAAAGTTATCATCTATAATGCATGAAGTTATTATCGTCTGTACGTGTAATACTTTTGTAACGTCAAAACATACTCAATATATATCTTGTTTTGTTAAGTTCGTAATTTCAACACAAGGTGCAAACGGATCACGATCGGACTTTTGGTGAAAGAGTTATTTTATTTTTTTAGCAGGGCGGTTCCAGTTTATACTCCTGTAGTGTGGAAATTAAATGTTCCACCTCGGTTACATATTTTTCTTCGGTTATTAACTAACAACAAAACTCCTACCAGAGATAATCTACAGAAGAGAATGTAAAACACAAAACCTGTTTATTTTGCAACGAGAGGAAATTGTAGTTCACTTGTTCTTCGATTGTGTGGCACTAAAATGATCCGGAAGGTATTTCTAGTATTATTGGATATGAAGTAGGCGCTGACTTTGAATCAATTGCTAAATGATGGATAAGTAACAAAAAAAATATGCTGTGATGAATATGATTACTATTGCTACCCATGCATTTGGGTGCTACGGAAAATGAGAAATGATTTTTGTTTTCGAAATGAAGAGTTGCTTGGCTTGCAGGTGATATGGAGACGACTGCCAGGAGCTGGAGAGTGCCCTGCCAGGTTAGAACGCAGCTCGGATTTGACAACGGAAAACGTAAATCATGAAGTGCTCGAATGTCAAAAACAAAGCACTAGTAATATCGGTGCTCGCAAGACAAAAACACTGATACAAAGTGATTAAGATGGAGCTATTAAAATGCATTTCATTATTCAGGCATAAAAGTAATCTGAAGGCCGTTTACATGCAAGGCTGACGACACATTTCGCAAATTGATGTTCACATGACAACCACATAAACTGCTATCAACTTAATGTGAGCACAACAGCATCGATCGATCTACGGCCCGAACACCGGCACTTTGTGGGCGCGGGCTCCAGGGTACACCGCCGCGGTAGGGCCACCGGCCGCCGCCGCTTCTTCGAACGTCGGCACGTCTAAATCGCCGCTGAGAGCAGCAACATCCACCGCCGTGGTTGACGAGGGGGCCTTGGCCACCGCAGCCGAGGGTATGATCACGTGCTCTACGGTGCTTTCCTCCAAAGTGCGGGCGCCGTGCGTGGACGAGATGACGCGCAAAGAACGACGAGGAGGGTCGCGAGGACGCGAGCGAACCATTGCTGAAATGTGGAAACTAAACTAGCTTGGTTGTGTTGTGCTTGTCTTCGTAAGTTTGTAGGGACGGCGGTGCGGTCGCCGTTGTGTTGAGAGGAAGAGGCATGGGTGCAGGTATTATATACTACTCTACTTGGTGGGAGGGGAAGGTTAGCATACTGCAGTTAATTCGGTGTCAGTAACTGCATGAGGTGGAATTAATGCAGGAAATAATTAAGTGGAGTTACGTACGTCTAGTAAAAACAACAATAACCACCTACACATACAATTGTTCTATGTGATACTACACCAAAATTTCATCAGTACTCAAGCTTGTACATATATCTAGGCGCCGAGCTAGTCACTTCAATTCCTACCTGCACATGCGTGACTTGTTGCATGATGCATACAATATACTGCTACTTGGCGCAAACAATTTTTTAGATTCAAAACTCTCTACTTTCTTTTATTTTCTTGAATACATAGTTTCTGTTTGAGGAAAAGTTGTAAAGTTGGTTGTTGCCATAAGCTACGCGTAGAATAAGCACACGACTTGAACGACCCAATCAGCCAATCGCCCCACCAACCCATCATACAGAAGGTTACTAGCGAAATTGTTAATTATAGAAAAAGTTACTATCGCTTGCACATAAAATTATCATCTTAATTCATGAAGTTATTATCACCTGCACATAAAGTTATCATCTGTAATTCATAAAGTTAATACCGTCTGCACATAAAGTTATCATCTATAATTCATAAAGTTACTATCGTTGCACATAAAGTTATCATCTATAATGCATGAAGTTATTATCGTCTGTACGTGTAATACTTTTGTAACGTCAAAACATACTCAATATATATCTTGTTTTGTTAAGTTCGTAATTTCGAACACAGTGGTGCAAACGGATCACAGATCGGACTTTTGGTGAAAGAGTTATTTTATTTTTTTAGCAGGGCGGTTCCAGTTTATACTCCTGTGGTGTGGAAATTAAATGTTCCACCTCGGTTACATATTTTTCTTCGGTTATTAACTAACAACAAAACTCCTACCAGAGATAATCTACAGAAGAGAATGTAAAAGACAAAACCATTTATTTTGCAACGAGAGGAAATTGTAGTTCACTTGTTCTTCGATTGTGTGGCAGCTAAAATGATCTGGAAGGTATTTCTAGTATTATTGGATATGAAGTAGGCGCTGACTTTGAATCAATTGCTAAATGATGGATAAGTAACAAAAAAAATATGCTGTGATGAATATGATTACTATTGCTACCCATGCATTTGGGTGCTACGGAAAATGAGAAATGATTTATGTTTTCGAAATGAAGAGTTGCTTGGCTTGCAGGTGATATGGAGACGACTGCCAGGAGCTGGAGAGTGCCCTGCCAGGTTAGAACGCAGCTCGGATTTGACAACGGAAAACGTAAATCATGAAGTGCTCGAATGTCAAAAACAAAGCACTAGTAATATCGGTGCTCGCAAGACAAAAACACTGATACAAAGTGATTAAGATGGAGCTATTAAAATGCATTTCATTATTCAGGCATAAAAGTAATCTGAAGGCCGTTTACATGCAAGGCTGACGACACATTTCGCAAATTGATGTTCACATGACAACCACATAAACTGCTATCAACTTAATGTGAGCACGACAGCATCGATCGATCTACGGCCCGAACACCGGCACTTTGTGGGCGCGGGCTCCAGGGTACACCACCGCGGCAGGGCCACCGGCCGCCGCCGCTTCTTCGAACGTCGGCACGTCTAAATCGCCGCTGAGAGCAGCAACATCCACCGCCGTGGTTGACGAGGGGGCCTTGGCCACCGCAGCCGAGGGTATGATCACGTGCTCTACGGTGCTTTCCTCCAAAGTGCGGGCGCCGTGCGTGGACGAGATGGCCGCGGCAGCAACGACGAGGAGGGTCGCGAGGACGGCGAGCCGAACCATTGCTGAAATGTGGAAACTAAACTAGCTTGGTTGTGTTGTGCTTGTCTTCGTAAGTTTGTAGGGACGGCTGGTACGGTCGCTTCGTTGTGTTGAGAGGGAAGAGGCATGGGTGCAGGGTATTATATACTACTCTACTTGGTGGGAGGGGAAGGTTAGCATACTGCAGTTAATTCGGTGTCAGTAACTGCATGAGGTGGAATTAATGCAGGAATTAATTAAGTGGAGTTACGTACGTCTAGTAAAAACAACAATAACCACCTACACATACAATTGTTCTATGTGATACTACACCAAAATTTCATTAGTACTCACGCTTGTACATATATCTAGGCGCCGAGCTAGTCACTTCAATTCCTACCTGCACATGCGTGACTTGTTGCATGATCCATACAATATACTGCTACTTGGCGCAAACAATTTTTTAGATTCAAAACTCTCTACTTTCTTTTATTTTCTTGAATACATAGTTTCTGTTTGAGGAAAAGTTGTAAAGTTGGTTGTTGCCATAAGCTACGCGTAGAATAAGCACACGACTTGAACGACCCAATCAGCCAATCGCCCCACCAACCCATCATACAGAAGGTTACTAGCGAAATTGTTAATTATAGAAAAAGTTACTATCGCTTGCACATAAAATTATCATCTTAATTCATGAAGTTATTATCACCTGCACATAAAGTTATCATCTGTAATTCATAAAGTTAATACCGTCTGCACATAAAGTTATCATCTATAATTCATAAAGTTACTATCGTTGCACATAAAGTTATCATCTATAATGCATGAAGTTATTATCGTCTGTACGTGTAATACTTTTGTGACGTCAAAACATACTCAATATATATCTTGTTTTGTTAAGTTCGTAATTTCGAACACAAGCAGCAAACGGATCACGATCGGACTTTTGGTGAAAGAGTTATTTTATTTTTTTAGCAGTATGTTCCAGTTTATACTCTGTGGTGTGGAAATTAAATGTTCCACCTCGGTTACATATTTTTCTTCTGTTATTAACTAACAACAAAACTCCTACAGAGATAATCTACGAAGAGAATGTAAAAGACAAAACCTGTTTATTTTGCAACGAGAGGGAAATTGTAGTTCACTTGTTCTTCGATTGTGTGGCAGCTAAAATGATCTGGAAGGTATTTCTAGTATTATTGGATATGAAGTAGGCGCTGACTTTGAATCAATTGCTAAATGATGGATAAGTAACAAAAAAAATATGCTGTGATGAATATGATTACTATTGCTACCCATGCATTTGGGTGCTACGGAAAATGAGAAATGATTTTTGTTTTCGAAATGAAGAGTTGCTTGGCTTGCAGGTGATATGGAGACGACTGCCAGGAGCTGGAGAGTGCCCTGCCAGGTTAGAACGCAGCTCGGATTTGACAACGGAAAACGTAAATCATGAAGTGCTCGAATGTCAAAAACAAAGCACTAGTAATATCGGTCCTCGCAAGACAAAAACACTGATACAAAGTGATTAAGATGGAGCTATTAAAATGCATTTCATTATTCAGGCATAAAAGTAATCTGAAGGCCGTTTACATGCAAGGCTGACGACACATTTCGCAAATTGATGTTCACATGACAACCACATAAACTGCTATCAACTTAATGTGAGCACGACAGCATCGATCGATCTACGGCCCGAACACCGGCACTTTGTGGGCGCGGGCTCCAGGGTACACCGCCGCGGCAGGGCCGCCGGCCGCCGCTTCTTCGAACGTCGGCACGTCTAAATCGCCGCTGAGAGCAGCAACATCCACCGCCGTGGTTGACGAGGGGGCCTTGGCCACCGCAGCCGAGGGTATGATCACGTGCTCTACGGTGCTTTCCTCCAAAGTGCGGGCGCCGTGCGTGGACGAGATGGCCGCGGCAGCAACGACGAGGAGGGTCGTGAGGATGGCAAGCCGAACCATTGCTGAATTGTGGAAACTAAACTAGCTTGGTTGTGTTGTGCTTGTCTTCGTAAGTTCGTAGACACGGCTGGTACGGTCGCTTCGTTGTGTTGAGAGGGAAGAGGCATGGGTGCAGGGTATTATATACTACTCTACTTGGTGGGAGGGGAAGGTTAGCATACTGTAGTTAATTCGGTGTCCGTAACTGCATGAGGTGGAATTAATGCAGGAATTAATTAAGTGGAGTTACGTACGTCTAGTAAAAACAACAAAAACCACCTACACATACAATTGTTCTATGTGATACAACACCAAAATTTCATCAGTACTCAAGCTTGTACATATATCTAGGCGCCGAGCTAGTCACTTCAATTCCTACCTTCACAAGCGTGACTTGTTGCATGATCCATACAATATACTGCTACTTGGCGCAAACAATTTTTTAGATTCAAAACTCTCTACTTTCTTTTCTTTTCTTGAATACATAGTTTCTTTTTGAGGAAAAGTTGTAAAGTTGGTTGTTGCCATAAGCTACGCGTAGAATAAGCACACGACTTGAACGACCCAATCATTCAATCGCCCCACCAACCCATCATACAGAAGGTTACTAGCGAAATTGTTAATTATAGAAAAAGTTACTATCGCTTGCACATAAAATTATCATCTTAATTCATGAAGTTATTATCACCTGCACATAAAGTTATCATCTGTAATTCATAAAGTTAATACCGTCTGCACATAAAGTTATCATCAATAATTCATAAAGTTACTATCGTTGCACATAAAGTTATCATCTATAATGCATGAAGTTATTATCGTCTGTACGTGTAATACTTTTGTGACGTCAAAACATACTCAATATATATCTTGTTTTGTTAAGTTCGTAATTTCGAACACAGTGGTGCAAACGGATCACAGATCGGACTTTTGGTGAAAGAGTTATTTTATTTTTTTAGCAGGGCGGTTCCAGTTTATACTCCTGTGGTGTGGAAATTAAATGTTCCACCTCGGTTACATATTTTTCTTCGGTTATTAACTAACAACAAAACTCCTACCAGAGATAATCTACAGAAGAGAATGTAAAAGACAAAACCTGTTTATTTTGCAACGAGAGGGAAATTGTAGTTCACTTGTTCTTCGATTGTGTGGCAGCTAAAATGATCTGGAAGGTATTTCTAGTATTATTGGATATGAAGTAGGCGCTGACTTTGAATCAATTGCTAAATGATGGATAAGTAACAAAAAAAATATGCTGTGATGAATATGATTACTATTGCTACCCATGCATTTGGGTGCTACGGAAAATGAGAAATGATTTATGTTTTCGAAATGAAGAGTTGCTTGGCTTGCAGGTGATATGGAGACGACTGCCAGGAGCTGGAGAGTGCCCTGCCAGGTTAGAACGCAGCTCGGATTTGAGAACGGAAAACGTAAATCATGAAGTGCTCGAATGTCAAAAACAAAGCACTAGTAATATCGGTCCTTGCAAGACAAAAACACTGATACAAAGTGATTAAGATGGAGCTATTAAAATGCATTTCATTATTCAGGCATAAAAGTAATCTGAAGGCCGTTTACATGCAAGGCTGACGACACATTTCGCAAATTGATGTTCACATGACAACCACATAAACTGCTATCAACTTAATGTGAGCACGACAGCATCGATCGATCTACGGCCCGAACACCGGCACTTTGTGGGCGCGGGCTCCAGGGTACACCGCCGCGGCAGGGCCACCGGCCGCCGCTTCTTCGAACGTCGGCACGTCTAAATCGCCGCTGAGAACAGCAACATCCACCGCCGTGGTTGACGAGGGGACCTTGGCCACCGCAGCCGAGGGTATGATCACGTGCTCTACGGTGCTTTCCTCCAAAGTGCGGGCGCCGTGCGTGGACGAGATGGCCGCGGCAGCAACGACGAGGAGGGTCGCGAGGACGGCGAGCCGAACCATTGCTGAACTGTGGAAACTAAACTAGCTTGGTTGTGTTGTGCTTGTCTTCGTAAGTTTGTAGGGACGGCTGGTACGGTCGCTTCGTTGTGTTGAGAGGGAAGAGGCATGGGTGCAGGGTATTATATACTACTCTACTTGGTGGTAGGGGAAGGTTAGCATACTGCAGTTAATTCGGTGTCAGTAACTGCATGAGGTGGAATTAATTAAGTGGAGTTACGTACGTCTAGTAAAAACAACAATAGTGGAATTAATTAATGCAGGAATTAATTAAGTGGAGTTACGTACGGTAGGAATTAATTAATGCAGGAATTAATTATTTAGTAGCTAAGCGTAGAATAAGAGCGCCCCCTAACGTCCGACCCTGCAACCGACACAATGGTACACCTCAGTGCAGTGTTATTCGATCAACTTTCTAGGGACAAAAGTCTCGTTTGATCTGCAACGGACCTTTAGCCGTCCGATCTGCAACGGACTGTTGGATTCACAGCGTTATGACATGCCTCAATCCGTCCATGAAGCACAGGATCACTGGCGGAGCGCTGTTGGGGCCAAAGAGGGCTTCGGCCTCCCCTTCCTCAAATTTTTTTTTGTTAGTATGCCGTTATATTATATATATACTTGTCTATGTAGTATTGGCCTATTTAGATTTCAGAACACCGCAACAGTTCACTTCATTCCTCTTCATGACGCACCCGTGGATCCACTCTTACCTCCTCATCTCCTTTCTTCCCCTGTAGGACAAAGTGACGCCAATTTCTGGTGGAGCTACTGTTGAATGTGTATTTGCTAGTTTGAAGATCATAAAGACTAGGCCATGTATACAAGATGAAAGATAATTTTCTTGCTAGTAGTTTGCTAATACATATGAAAGGTGAAAGCGCAGCAAGTTTACAGGTACGAAGACATATTTGCTGATTTTAATAATCTGAAGAAAAGAAGAGCATTCCTTTAATTAGTGCTAGTTTTTCATGGTTAACTTGCTGACTGGCATTATAAAATTGGCCTCCTTTTGTATTTGTCTCACGCTCCGCCACTGCACAGGATTAACCGTTGATGAAATTCTCCAAAAACTGAAAAGGTAAATGGAGAAACTAAAAACCATGCCCAACGACTGCGATATCCAGCTAGTGATCTCCTTTAAATAGCGCTACGTGGCTGCGTCGTCAAAATGGTCCCATGGTCTAGCGGTTAGGACATTGGACTCTGAATCCAGTAACCCGAGTTCAAATCTCGGTGGGACCTTCATTTTGTATGATTATCCCTTTTATGTCTATTTGCAGCTCCTTTCTTCGATTTTGCCCATCGTAGATGAAAATCAGGATGGCCAATTTTTTTTACAAGAACGACGACTTGAATCATACTTAGATAGAAGCATAGTCAAGTGGCGATGAGCAGAAAGCCAGAAATTCGGGACGAAGCTCCCATTACTTCTTACATGCCGCAATAAAATAGATCAGTGGCGGAACCAAGATTTACTTACGCCCCGGGCTGAACTCTAACAACCTAAAACTAACGTCAATTTGTACCCATACCACGATATAACAAAAGTATATCATAATTGGCTAATTGCAATACTGATATAAAACTTAAGTTCAATACTAAACAAATAAACATAAAACATAATAAGAAAAACATGGCATGATAAGAAGAAAAAAATTTAGTCTAAATATACAAGAAAAAAGTACAACCTCCTATATTAAAAAATTATAATATATTATAAAAAATATTTTTACTGGGTCCCTGTGGAACTCCTCGGGGGAGATCGCCCCCCGCCCCCAATTGAAAATTTTCCCACGGGCCCCGCCCCGAGGGGGAAATTGCCACCCCTAAATACACATGCTATGAATAAGAGTTGGAACAAACTGTGGAAGGGAAAAAGATAAAATGCACTTATGCACATAACATGAAAGCTGGAGATATTTATAGTTAGCTATTCAGCCCTAAAGAAGACTTGACTCAGATTAGTTTTTCCTATTGAGACTACATTAATCAGTCAAAAGCCAGGCTGCTATGATCTAGAGAATTGGAGCAGACAGTGGAGTGTGGAGACTAGAGGCTGGACAGAAAGGAGAACATACATGTAAGATGAACACTAGACAACATTTGTAAAAGTACTTAGCAACTTAGCATGTAAAATGATTTAGATCGACTCAATTGTTTCTATCCCCAGTGAGATGACACAAGGGGCGTAGCAAGGAAATGTGAATATACATAGATTAGCAGCAAACTCCGAAACTAGTACAATAATAGTGACAAAAGCTATTTGCAACTTTGTAATATATATTCCACCTCTTATATTCCACGCTCTTCAAGATTTCTCATTCTTCCTGGTTATTTCAAGTCAAGCCTGTCCTGGAAATACTACATATACTTCATCGGATGAACAGAGTTTGGACCCATCAGCCCTCGGAGTTTACGCTTACATACATGATACATATTTTGCTTATATAGAACCTCTTATAGTCATGGACTAAATGGCTAACATTATACATTTCCATATGTTTTGGGGGCAGATCGTCTTAATTGTGAGATATTGTTTGCTCATGCACTATTCTCTCTTCCTCCACCTGGCTCTCATTCTTAGACACTGAACGAATGCATGGTTTCTTTTTCCTTTCCACTTTCTGTAAATGCACGGCTCAGCGTCAAGGACTAATCTTTTGGTTTTTTTTATGACCATGGGAAGAAGACCTCCTGACCTCCTCCCTACACGTGCCTTACATTAGCAATAGATGCTCCATGGCCCACTGTCATTGACTGACATGCACTATGGTGCACCATGCAAAGGTGTGTGTATTCATTGCTTTTGCTCACAGGGGTTCTGTACAGTCTAGAGCACTGCACAAGGGATCTATATATACCTCAGACAGAACACTGCAGGCATCGTTCAACATTTCAAGCTTCTTACTCTGGAACAACACTGCAGGCAGAAAGTTGTTTTAGTACTGAACACTAAAAGATACAGATGTATAGGTTTAGGTGATGATGCCTTCAGAGTGAGTCGGGAAAAGGAAGAAATAAGTATCTAAGAGCGGTGGGCATGGGAACATGGAGGAAAGCCCAGATTCTTCTTTTCCTCTAAATCTAGGGGTCAAGATTTGTTTTGGTGTTTTCCTGATGCCTCCCATGCCTATTGTTCTTAGGTGCTCCTTCCTCTTCCTTTTGGTTTGCACAACTGTCTTAGCAATGGGTTTAGATGATGAGATTGTGAAGGCGAGTCAGAAAGAGGAAGAAAAAGAGCATCTAAGAGCATTGGGCATGGGAACATGGAGGAAAGCCTAAACTAGTATTTCCCTCTACAATTAGGGGTCAAGATCCGTGTCAGAGTTTTCCCGATGCCTCCCATGCCTATTGTTCGTGTTCCTTCCTTTTCCTTTTGACTTGCAAAACGGTTATCACGGCAACAGAAGACAGCTTCATGGTTCGGTACTTCGGTTGGTCTCAGCATGACTAACACGCAATGGTCTTTCGCTCAAAAAACATGCAATAGTCAACTCAATGCACATGCCAAATTGCCATTGAACTGGATCATAAGGCCATTTCGGTGACCAATAATCTGACCTATGACGATTTCACAGAATCCAACCTTAAGACATATAAATGAACAACAAATATTCATTGAATTTAGCAACAAATTCCCTCATGGATAAACAAACCATCAGATAAAATCAATATATCACATATTGCAATTGTAGAAGAGGAAGAGGAAGAGCTGAAGATGGGAACTCACTGAGCCTGTCCGCCGCCGTCTTCGGCCGACTGTAATCGAGGTGGCGCAGCAATACTCGCGCGCCCACCCTTCATGCGCGCCACCGCCACCGCCACCGCGCCGAATCACCGTCGTCCGGGGAGGCGGCGGGAGGAGGAGGGGGCGGCGGGGGGGGCGAGAGAGGAGGAGGAGGCGACGGGGCGCGGGGAGAGCGAGGGGAGGAAGGGGCGGCGGGGAAGGGGAGGAGGCGGCGGGGGAGAGGAGGGAGGAGGCCGGGCGGCGGGGGGGGGGGGGGCGGCGGGGGGGGGAGAGGCGCGGCGAGAGCGAGGGGAGGAGGGGGCGGGGTGGGATCATGAGGAGCCGAGGAGGAGGGCGGCGACGGAGAGCGAGGGAGGAGGCGGGGGGCGGATGCGGAGGAGCCGGGGAGGCAGGACCGCAGGAGTGTGAAGGGGGTTCGGTTCGCGGGGAGGCCGAGGCCCGAGGAGTGCGAAGGGGTGGGGCGGCGGATCGACCGACCGCCGAGCGACGTGGGTTGGACCGAGCGAGCGGAGGTTAAAACTTTTGGATGCTATGTGCCGTCGGCTATGGGCTATAGGCTGAATGCTAAAAATATATCTTAGGCTGAGCTAATAATATCTAAGCTGTACACTATAATTTTTTTCACACTCTAAGCTAGAGTCCACCCTACCATAGGCCTAATTCCGCCCCTGAAATAGATCAATGTATCATCCCGTTTATGGCATCGTCAGCTCCACACTCCCTAGGCTTGAACTCTCTTCTGTAGTTAAAGCACTGCAAATCACCTTCAGTAATATGTAACAATAACTGAAAAAACAAACCGGCCATTTGACATAGGAAATATTCAATATGATTAACTTGTACTGGGGACTATCAGTGTTCAGGGAATAAAATTGTTAAGAGTGATATGTTAAATAACTTTTAACAAGAATATTATTTCCAATGCAAGAGGATGGGGAATCACAAACATAGAAGATGATCATAATTAGTAATCTCAATTTCTTAAGAGGGAAAAGGAAAAATGTGTGATTTTCCTTTTGGGGAGAGGGGATTACTAAATGGTATCAACCAAGTAAATAGGTCAGTACTTTTCCTTGCGCTGAAATTGCACTTGGTTATTTTTTGTGCTACTTGTGTTCTTAAGTTAATATAATTGAGGTGATCATAATTAGTAAAGTTTCTTTTGAGAGGAACATGCGTACTAAAGTCACCATTTTTCAGGCAACTGACAAGAATGGTCATACCCACGCTGATCTCAGCTAGTAATAAAATAGATGATAACAGAGAAATCTTACTTTGATGATCTCAACATCCTAGAGAAGAAACTCTGGCTTCCCTCACTTTGTTGAGTGCATATTTCACTCAAACTTCCAAGGCACACTTCAAATTTGTCATCAAGAAGCACGCTGCTTGCTTGGATATCTCTACAATTATTATGACAAGATCATAAAGAAATAATAAAACACATAGTAACAGCTATTCAAACATCGAAGAACTTGAGCAACATGCATCAACTCAGAATTGCAGAGTTACAATTATATACAATAGAAAGATGAGGCAACTAAGTCAGGCAACTGGAATAAAAGATGACTTGTATCGAGTCCCGTCAAAAGTTCAGTGCATAAAATTTCCTACAATGATTGATGACACCAAGAGCCCAAAAGATACGTTATCAAAAGCAACTGCAACACCATGACAAAGACATGAGGCTTTCATATAGTTACGCACAAAACAAATAAATGATTTATCTACCTTACTGTTCCTTGCATACAATTATTCCTGGGTTTGTACAATGCATTGCACGTGTAAATAAACCATATGCATGTAGAAAATAATAAAAAAAGCAATGTATCTAAATTCATAAACGCAAACATTTCACAAATTCACGTGATACATTTCCTACAAAAATGTAGTAGGAAATGCCAAATCATGTTAGAATATACCGTTGATATGGAGCCAATGCAACTAGGCAATATAGATAAGATAGTATTTATATTTCAAGCGGGGGGATTTGATGTCCTCACTTGAAAAAGGCTGGTCAGCAGAAGACTTGTACATATTATTTCCGTTTCAGCTATGGTTCTTGGAAATGCATTAGTGAGCCAACTGATGCGACAGGGCCACAAGAGGCCATGTCGAGGACCCCATCAACTGTGCAACTACTAACCATTTTTAAATTGCATACATAGGTTAAATTGTTCTGCTTCTGTCACGACCTCGATTGTCATCTTCAGTGGAACTTCTCCATTAAATAGTGGTCATCTTGTTGAGCTTAGCATCTGGAGCTTCCACATTTTTATCATGACGTTAATGTTGAAGCTTTAACTTAGCACAGTAATCAGATGCTTTATGCAATAAAATCTTTTCAGTAACTACCATACACCAACCAAGAGCACATGGCATGCATTAGCAAATAAATGAACACGCTAATATCACTTAGCACACCTGTGAACCAACGGTGGAGTACACTCGTCATGAAGGAAGCACAAGGCCTCAGCCACACCAATGGCAATCTTCAGCCTTGTTATCCAATCCAATGAATGCAATCCCTCTTCAACATCTATTGGCTTCTTGTGCAGCGCGGTGGTCAAATCTCCCTTTGTCATGTACTTGTAGACCTGCAATTCATCCTCATCCCTGGCCAAATGGCCCAGAAATGGAACAATCCTCCCATGGGAATTCTTTGCAAGGAAGCCCAATTCCCCCATGTTCTTCTTGCTGCTCTTCAAGTTGATCTTTTTGACGACAACATTGAAGCCACTCTCCAAGACACCACGGTAAATGTCCCCAGAGTGCCCATGCTTGACAAGGTTGTCATCCCCAAAGCCCCTGGTAACATGGTGCAACTGCTCATAGGTAAAATCATCTACGATGGTAGGCAAACCCTTCGGTGCACCGTTGGCAGCCGGGGAGGCTGCCATGGGTGACAGCATCACTGGATTCACACTGCTACTCCTAAGCCCAGAGCGGATGCCTTCCTCGTTCAGCTCCACCCCTCGTCCTCTCGGTCTCCTTCTCCCCCTCATCCTCATCAAGCAAAACACCAGTGCCACAAGGAAAAAAACCACTACAATTGCCGCAGCTCCGAGAACTCCGGCCAACACATACTTCCACTTGACCTCTTTCTTGCCTGGTGATGGCAATGCCTGTGGTGGCTCTGGCAATGGCACCCCAATCCTCTTATAGAACGCCTGACAATCCCCACCGCTGCGCTGACTTGGTGCGCCGGACAAGCAATTCATCTTGATATCCACTGTTGCATTGGACCAGCAGGAAGATCTGGAGGCTGTGCTTTGGCCTGAGCTTCTTGCCCCTGTGGTTCCTACTGGACGATTGCTTCAACATGGTGACTAATGAGCTGAATCAGTGTGTGGTAGTAGACTTCTGTAAAGATCACTGTAGCGTAATCAGAAAGAAATTAATAGAAGCAAGTAGTCTGAAGGTGAACTATATATACGAAGTAATTACTGACTAAACTTCTGCACCGTAACAAATGGACGAAGGTACATTCAGGATCAGGAAAGTAATTAGCCTTGTCACTCCATATTGGGAGACATGTGTTGGTTAATGAACAAGGTAGAACTTTGGCTGAGGCTTGGGATGGAGAAAACCTTATATTTACCTGTAAAAGATGTGTGGGCCATAGGCTCATGCAACTTTGGTTGGAACCGATTGATATTGGTAAGTCCATTTCTTTTTCTGATGATGATGATGCTGCTGCTATTATTTGGAAAATTTCACTCTTCTGGCTTGTATAACGTTCAGTCACTTTATGTTGGGATCAGTTTTAGGAGGGCGGTTCCAGTTTATACTCCTGTGGTGTGGAAATTAAATGTTCCACCTCGGTTACATATTTTTCTTCGGTTATTAACTAACAACAAAACTCCTACAAGAGATAATCTACAGAAGAGAATGTAAAAGACAAAACCTGTTTATTTTGCAACGAGAGGGGTATTGTAGTTCACTTGTTCTTCGATTGTGTGGTAGCTAAAATGATCTGGAAGGTATTTCTAGTATTATTGGATATGAAGTAGGCGCTGACTTTGAATCAATTGCTAAATGATGGATAAGTAACAAAAAAAATATGATGTGATGGATATGATTACTATTGCTACCCATGCATTTGGGTGCTATGGATAATGAGAAATGATTTATGTTTTCGAAATGAAGAGTTGCTTGGCTTGCAGGTGATATGGAGACAACTGCCAGGAGCTGGAGAGTGCCCTGCCAGGTTAGAACGCAGCTCGGATTTGACAACGGAAAACGTAAATCATGAAGTGCTCGAATGTCAAAAACAAAGCACTAGTAATATCGATCCTCACAAGACAAAAACACTGATACAAAGTGATTAAAATGGAGCTATTAAAATGCATTTCATTATTCAGGCATAAAAGTAATCTGAAGGCCGTTTACATGCAAAGCTGACGACACATTTCGCAAATTGATGTTCACATGACAACCACATAAACTGCTATCAACTTAATATGAGCACGACAACATCGATCGATCTACGGCCCGAACACCGGCACTTTGTGGGCGCGGGCTCCAGGGTACACCGCCGCGGCAGGGCCGCCGGCCGCCGCTTCTTCGAACGTCAGCACGTCTAAATCGCCGCTGAGAGCAGCAACATCCACCGCCGTGGTTGACGAGGGGGCCTTGGCTACCGCAGCCGAGGGTATGATCACGTGCTCTACGGTGCTTTCCTCCAAAGTGCGGGCGCCGTGCGTGGACGAGATGGCCGCAGCAGCAACGACGAGGAGGGTCGCGAGGACGACGAGTCGAGCCATTGCTGAACTGTGGAAAATAAACTAGCTTGGTTGTGTTGTGCTTGTCTTCGTAAGTTTGTAGACACGGCTGGTACGGTCGCTTCGTTGTGTTGAGAGGGAAGAGGCATGGGTGCAGGGCATTATATACTACTCTACTTGGTGGGAGGTGAAGGTTAGCATACTGCAGTTAATTCGGTGTCAGTAACTGCATGAGGTGAAATTAATGCAGGAATTAATTAAGTGGAGTTACGTCTAGTAAAAACAACAAAAACCACCTACACATACAATTGTTTTATGTGATACTACACCAAAGTTTCATTAGTACTCAAGCTTGTACATATATCTAGGCACCGAGCTAGTCACTTCAATTCCTACCTTCACATGCGTGGCTTGTTGCATGATCCATACAATATACTGCTACTTGGCGCAAACAATTTTTTAGATTCAAAAATCTCTACTTTCTTTTCTTGAATACAAAGTTTCTTTTTGAGGAAAAGTTGCAAAGTTGGTTGTTGCCATATATTTAGTAGCTACGCGTAGAATAAGCACACGACTTGAACGACCCAACCAGCCAATCGCCCCATCAACCCATCATACATACGGTTACTAGAGAAATTGTTAACTATAGAAAAAGTTACTATTGCTTGCACATAAAATTATCATCTTAATTCATGAAGTTATTATCACTGCACATAAAGTTATCATCTGTAATTCATAAAGTTAATACCGTCTGCACATAAAGTTATCATCTATAATTCATAAAGTTACTATTGTTGCACATAAAGTTATCATCTATAATGCATGAAGTTATTATCGTCTGTACGTGTAATACTTTTGTAACGTCAAAACATATTCAATATATATCTTGTTTTGTTAAGTTCGTAATTTCGAACGCAGTAGTGCAAATGGATCACAGATCGGACTTTTGGTGAAAGAGTTATTTTATTTTTTTAGCAGGACGGTTCCAGTTTATACTCCTGTGGTGTGGAAATTAAATGTTCCACCTCGGTTACATATTTTTCTTCGGTTATTAACTAACAACAAAACTCCTACCAGAGATAATCTTCAGAAGAGAATGTAAAAGACAAAACCTGTTTATTTTGCAACGAGAGGGAAATTGTAGTACACTTGTTCTTCGATTGTGTGGTAGCTAAAATGATCTGGAAGGTATTTCTAGTATTATTGGATATGAAGTAGGCGCTGACTTTGAATCAATTGCTAAATGATGGATAAGTAACAAAAAAAATATGCTGTGATGAATATGATTACTATTGCTACCCATGCATTTGGGTGCTATGGAAAATGAGAAATGATTTATGTTTTCGAAATGAAGAGTTGCTTGGCTTGCAGGTGATATGGAGACAACTGCCAGGAGCTGGAGAGTGCCCTGCCAGGTTAGAACGCAGCTTGGATTTGACAACGGAAAACGTAAATCATGAAGTGCTCGAATGTCCAAAACAAAGCACTAGTAATATCGATCCTCACAAGACAAAAACACTGATACAAAGTGATTAAAATGGAGCTATTAAAATGCATTTCATTATTCGGGCATAAAAGTAATCTGAAGGCCGTTTACATGCAAGACTGACGACACATTTCGCAAATTGATGTTCACATGACAACCACATAAACTGCTATCAACTTAATATGAGCACGACAGCATCGATCGATCTACGGCCCAAACACCGGGACTTTGTGGGCGCAGGCTCCAGGGTACACCGCCTCGGCAGGGCTACCGGCCGCCGCTTCTTCGAGCGTCGGCACGTCTAAATCGCCGCTGAGAGCAGCAACATCCATCGCCGTGGTTGACGAGGGGGCCTTGGCCACCGCAGCCGAGGGTATGATCACGTGCTCTACGGTGCTTTCCTCCAAAGTGCGAGCACCGTGCGTGGACGAGATGGCCGCGGCAGCAACAACGAGGAGGGCCGCGAGGACGGCGAGCCGAACCATTGCTGGACTGTGGAAACTAAACTAGCTTGGTTGTGTTGTGCTTATCTTCGTAAGTTTGTAGACACGGCTGGTACGGTCGCTTCGTTGTGTTGAGAGGGAAGAGGCATGGGTGCAGGGTATTATATACTACTCTACTTGGTGGGACGGGAAGGTTAGCATACTGCAGTTAATTCGGTGTCCGTAACTGCATGAGGTGGAATTAATGCAGGAATTAATTAAGTGGAGTTACGTACGGTAGGAATTAATTAATGCAGGAATTAATTATTTAGTAGCTAAGCGTAGAATAAGAGCGCCCCCTAACGTCCGACCCTGCAACCGACACAATGGTACACCTCAGTGCAGTGTTATTCGATCAACTTTCTAGGGACAAAAGTCTCGTTTGATCTGCAACGGACCTTTAGCCGTCCGATCTGCAACGGACTGTTGGATTCACAGCGTTATGACATGCCTCAATCCGTCCATGAAGCACAGGATCACTGGCGGAGCGCTGTTGGGGCCAAAGAGGGCTTCGGCCTCCCCTTCCTCAAATTTTTTTTTGTTAGTATGCCGTTATATTATATATATACTTGTCTATGTAGTATTGGCCTACTTAGATTTCAGAACACCACAACAGTTCACTTCATTCCTCTTCATGACGCACCCGTGGATCCACTCTTACCTCCTCATCTCCTTTCTTCCCCTGTATGACAAAGTGACACCAATTTCTGGTGGAGCTACTGTTGAATGTGTATTTGCTAGTTTGAAGATCATAAAGACTAGGCCATGTATACAAGATGAAATATAATTTTCTTGCTAGTAGTTTGCTAATACATATGAAAGGTGAAACAGCAGCAAGTTTACAGGTACGAAGACATATTTGCTGATTTTAATAATCTGAAGAAAAGAAGAGCATTCCTTTAATTAGTGCTAGTTTTTCATGGTTAACTTGCTGACTGGCATTATAAAATTGGCCTCCTTTTGTATTTGTCTCACGCTCCGCCACTGCACAGGATTAACCGTTGATGAAATTCTCCAAAAACTGAATAGGTAAATGGAGAAACTAAAAACCATGCCCAACGACTGCGATATCCAGCTAGTGATCTCCTTTAAATAGATATACGTGGCCGCATCGTCAAAATGGTCCCATGGTCTAGCGGTTAGGACATTGGACTCTGAATCCAGTAACCCGAGTTCAAATCTCGGTGGGACCTTCATTTTGTATGATTATCCCTTTTATGTCTATTTGCAGCTCCTTTCTTCGATTTTGCCCATCGTAGATGAAAATCAGGATGGCCATTTTTTTACAAGAACGACGACTTGAATCATACTTAGATAGAAGCATAGTCAAGTGGCGATGAGCAGAAAGCCAGAAATTCTGGACGAAGCTCCCATTACTTCTTACATGCCGCAATAAAACATATCAGTGGCGGAACCAAGATTTACTTACGCCCCGGGCTGAACTCTAACAACCTAAAACTAACGCCAATTTGTACCCATGCCACGATATAACAAAAGTATATCATAATTGGCTAATTGCAATACTGATATAAAACTTAAGTTCAATACTAAACAAATAAACATAAAACATAATAAGAAAAACATGGCATGATAACAAGAAAAAATTTTAGTCTAAATATACAAGAAAAAAGTACAACCTCCTATATTAAAAAACTATAATATATTATAAAAAATATTTTTACTGGGTCCCTGTGGAACTCCTCGGGGGAGATCGCCCCCGCCCCCAATTGAAAATTTTCCCACGGGGCCCCGCCCCCAGGGGGAAATTGCCACCCCTAAATACACATGCTATGAATAAGAGTTGGAACAAACTGTGGAAGGGAAAAAGATAAAATGCACTTATGCACATAACATGAAAGCTGGAGATATTTATAGTTAGCTATTCAGCCCTAAAGAAGACTTGACTCAGATTAGTTTTTCCTATTGAGACTACATTAATCAGTCAAAAGCCAGGCTGCTATGATCTAGAGAATTGGAGCAGACAGTGGAGTGTGGAGACTAGAGGCTGGACAGAAAGGAGAACATACATGTAAGATGAACACTAGACAACATTTGTAAAAGTACTTAGCAACTTAGCATGTAAAATGATTTAGATCGACTCAATTGTTTCTATCCCCAGTGAGATGACACAAGGGGCGTAGCAAGGAAATGTGAATATACATAGATTAGCAGCAAACTCCGAAACTAGTACAATAATAGTGACAAAAGCTATTTGCAACTTTGTAATATATATTCCACCTCTTATATTCCACGCTCTTCAAGATTTCTCATTCTTCCTGGTTATTTCAAGTCAAGCCTGTCCTGGAAATACTACATATACTTCATCGGATGAACAGAGTTTGGACCCATCAGCCCTCGGAGTTTACGCTTACATACATGATACATATTTTGCTTATATAGAACCTCTTATAGTCATGGACTAAATGGCTAACATTATACATTTCCATATGTTTTGGGGGCAGATCGTCTTAATTGTGAGATATTGTTTGCTCATGCACTATTCTCTCTTCCTCCACCTGGCTCTCATTCTTAGACACTGAACGAATGCATGGTTTCTTTTTCCTTTCCACTTTCTGTAAATGCACGGCTCAGCGTCAAGGACTAATCTTTTGGTTTTTATGACCATGGGAAGAAGACCTCCTGACCTCCTCCCTACACGTGCCTTACATTAGCAATAGATGCTCCATGGCCCACTGTCATTGACTGACATGCACTATGGTGCACCATGCAAAGGTGTGTGTATTCATTGCTTTTGCTCACAGGGGTTCTGTACAGTCTAGAGCACTGCACAAGGGATCTATATATACCTCAGACAGAACACTGCAGGCATCGTTCAACATTTCAAGCTTCTTACTCTGGAACAACACTGCAGGCAGAAAGTTGTTTTAGTACTGAACACTAAAAGATACAGATGTATAGGTTTAGGTGATGATGCCTTCAGAGTGAGTCGGGAAAAGGAAGAAATAAGTATCTAAGAGCGGTGGGCATGGGAACATGGAGGAAAGCCCAGATTCTTCTTTTCCTCTAAATCTAGGGGTCAAGATTTGTTTTGGTGTTTTCCTGATGCCTCCCATGCCTATTGTTCTTAGGTGCTCCTTCCTCTTCCTTTTGGTTTGCACAACTGTCTTAGCAATGGGTTTAGATGATGAGATTGTGAAGGCGAGTCAGAAAGAGGAAGAAAAAGAGCATCTAAGAGCATTGGGCATGGGAACATGGAGGAAAGCCTAAACTAGTATTTCCTCTACAATTAGGGGTCAAGATCCGTGTCAGAGTTTTCCTGATGCCTCCCATGCCTATTGTTCGTGTTCCTTCCTTTTCCTTTTGACTTGCAAAACGGTTATCACGGCAACAGAAGACAGCTTCATGGTTCGGTACTTCGGTTGGTCTCAGCATGACTAACACGCAATGGTCTTTCGCTCAAAAAACATGCAATAGTCAACTCAATGCACATGCCAAATTGCCATTGAACTGGATCATAAGGCCATTTCGGTGACCAATAATCTGACCTATGACGATTTCACAGAATCCAACCTTAAGACATATAAATGAACAACAAATATTCATTGAATTTAGCAACAAATTCCCTCATGGATAAACAAACCATCAGATAAAATCAATATATCACATATTGCAATTGTAGAAGAGGAAGAGGAAGAGCTGAAGATGGGAACTCACTGAGCCTGTCCGCCGCCGTCTTCGGCCGGCCAGAACTGAGGTGGCGCAGCAATACTCCGCGCGCCCACCCTTCATGCGCGCCACCGCCACCGCGCCGAATCACCGTCGTCCGGGGAGGGGGCGGCGGGGAGGGGAGGAGGGGGGCGGCGGGGGCCGGCGGGGGGAGAGCGAGGGGGAGGAAGGGGGCGGCGGGGGAAGGGGGAGGAGGCGGCGGCGGGGAGAGGAGGGAGGAGGCCGGGAGGCGGGGAGGGGGAGGGGGCGGCGGGGGGGAGGGGGAGGGGGGCGGCGCCGCGGCGGGGGGAGAGCGAGGGGGAGGAGGGCGGCGGGGCGGACTGCGGAGGAGCCGAGGGGGAGGAGGGCGGCGGGGCGGACTGCGGAGGAGCCGGGGAGGCAGGACCGCAGGAGTGTGAGGGGGGGGGGGGGGGCGGTTCGCGGGGGAGGGGCCGAGGCCCGAGGGGAGTGCGAAGGGGTGGGGGGCGGGCGGATCAGACCGACTGGCCGAGCGACGTGGGTTGGACCGAGCGAGCGGAGGTTAAAACTTTTGGATGCTATGGGCCGTCGGTTATGGGCTATAGGCTGAATGCTAAAAATATATTCTAAGCTGAGCTAATAATATCTAAGCTGTACACTATATTTTTTTTCACACTCTGAGCTAGAGTTCACCCTACCATAGGCCTAATTCCGCCCCTGAAATAGATCAATGTATCATCCCGTTTATGGCATCGTCAGCTCCACACTCCCTAGGCTTGAACTCTCTTCTGTAGTTAAAGCACTGCAAATCACCTTCAGTAATATGTTACAATAACTGAAAAAACAAACCGGCCATTTGACATAGGAAATATTCAATATGATTAACTTGTACTGGGGACTATCAGTGTTCAGGGAATAAAATTGTTAAGAGTGATATGTTAAATAACTTTTAACAAGAATATTATTTCCAATGCAAGAGGATGGGGAATCACAAACATAGATGATGATCATAATTAGTAATCTCAATTTCTTAAGAGGGAAAAGGAAAAATGTGTGATTTTCCCTTTTGGGGGAGAGGGGGGGATTACTAAATGGTATCAACCAAGTAAATAGGTCAGTACTTTTCCCTTGCGCTGAAATTGCACTTGGTTATTTTTTGTGCTACTTGTGTTCTTAAGTTAATATAATTGAGGTGATCATAATTAGTAAAGTTTCTTTTGAGAGGAACATGCGTACTAAAGTCACCATTTTTCAGGCAACTGACAAGAATGGTCATACCCACGCTGATCTCAGCTAGTAATAAAATAGATGATAACAGAGAAATCTTACTTTGATGATCTCAACATCCTAGAGAAGAAACTCTGGCTTCCCTCACTTTGTTGAGTGCATATTTCACTCAAACTTCCAAGGCACACTTCAAATTTGTCATCAAGAAGCACGCTGCTTGCTTGGATATCTCTACAATTATTATGACAAGATCATAAAGAAATAATAAAACACGTAGTAACAGCTATTCAAACATCGAAGAACTTGAGCAACATGCATCAACTCAGAATTGCAGAGTTACAATTATATACAATAGAAAGATGAGGCAACTAAGTCAGGCAACTGGAATAAAAGATGACTTGTATCAAGTCCCGTCAAAAGTTCAGTGCATAAAATTTCCTACAATGATTGATGACACCAAGAGCCCAAAAGATACGTTATCAAAAGCAACTGCAACACCATGACAAAGACATGAGGCTTTCATATAGTTATGCACAAAACAAATAAATGATTTATCTACCTTACTGTTCCTTGCATACAATTATTCCTGGGTTTCTACAATGCATTGCACGTGTAAATAAACCATATGCATGTAGAAAATAATAAAAAAAGCAATGTATCTAAATTCATAAACGCAAACATTTCACAAATTCACGTGATACATTTCCTACAAAAATGTAGTAGGAAATGCCAAATCATGTTAGAATATACCGTTGATATGGAGCCAATGCAACTAGGCAATATAGATAAGATAGTATTTATATTTCAAGCGGGGGGATTTGATGTCCTCACTTGAAAAAGGCTGGTCAGCAGAAGACTTGTACATATTATTTCCCTTTCAGCTATGGTTCTTGGAAATGCATTAGTGAGCCAACTGATGCGACAGGGCCACAAGAGGCCATGTCGAGGACCCCATCAACTGTGCAACTACTAACCATTTTTAAATTGCATACATAGGTTAAATTGTTCTGCTTCTGTCACGACCTCGATTGTCATCTTCAGTGGAACTTCTCCATTAAATAGTGATCATCTTGTTGAGCTTAGCATCTGGAGCTTCCACATTTTTATCATGACGTTAATGTTGAAACTTTAACTTAGCACAGTTATCAGATGCTTTATGCAATAAAATCTTTTCAGTAACTACCATACACCAACCAATAGCACATGGCATGCATTAGCAAATGAATGAACTCGCTAATATCACTTAGCACACCTGTGAACCAACGGTGGAGTACACTCGTCATGAAGGAAGCACAAGGCCTCAGCCACACCAATGGCAATCTTCAGCCTTGTTATCCAATCCAATGAATGCAATCCCTCTTCAACATCTATTGGCTTCTTGTGCAGCGCGGTGGTCAAATCTCCCTTTGTCATGTACTTGTAGACCTGCAATTCATCCTCATCCCTGGCCAAATGGCCCAGAAATGGAACAATCCTCCCATGGGAATTCTTTGCAAGGAAGCCCAATTCCCCCATGTTCTTCTTGCTGCTCTTCAAGTTGATCTTTTTGACGACAACATTGAAGCCACTCTCCAAGACACCACGGTAAATGTCCCCAGAGTGCCCATGCTTGACAAGGTTGTCATCCCCAAAGCCCCTGGTAACATGGTGCAACTGCTCATAGGTAAAATCATCTACGATGGTAGGCAAACCCTTCGGTGCACCGTTGGCAGCCGGGGAGGCTGCCATGGGTGACAGCATCACTGGATTCACACTGCTACTCCTGCGCCCAGAGCGGATGCCTTCCTCGTTCAGCTCCACCCCTCGTCCTCTCGGTCTCCTTCTCCCCCTCATCCTCATCAAGCAAAACACCAGTGCCACAAGGAAAAAAACCACTACAATTGCCGCAGCTCCGAGAACTCCGGCCAACACATACTTCCACTTGACCTCTTTCTTGCCTGGTGATGGCAATGCCTGTGGTGGCTCTGGCAATGGCACCCCAATCCTCTTATAGAACGCCTGACAATCCCCACCGCTGCGCTGACTTGGTGCGCCGGACAAGCAATTCATCTTGATATCCACTGTTGCATTGGACCAGCAGGAAGATCTGGAGGCTGTGCTTTGGCCTGAGCTTCTTGCCCCTGTGGTTCCTACTGGACGATTGCTTCAACATGGTGACTAATGAGCTGAATCAGTGTGTGGTAGTAGACTTCTGTAAAGATCACTGTAGCGTAATCAGAAAGAAATTAATAGAAGCAAGTAGTCTGAAGGTGAACTATATATACGAAGTAATTACTGACTAAACTTCTGCACCGTAACAAATGGACGAAGGTACATTCAGGATCAGGAAAGAAATTAGCCTTGTCACTCCATATTGGGAGACATGTGTTGGTTAATGAACAAGGTAGAACTTTGGCTGAGGCTTGGGATGGAGAAAACCTTATATTTACCTGTAAAAGATGTGTGGGCCATAGGCTTATGCAACTTTGGTTGGAACCGATTGATATTGGTAAGTCCATTTCTTTTTCTGATGATGATGATGATGCTGCTATTATTTGGAAAATTTCACTCTTCTGGCTTGTATAACGTTCGCTCACTTTATGTTGGGATCAGTTTTAGGAGGGCGGTTCCAGTTTATACTCCTGTGGTGTGGAAATTAAATGTTCCACCTCGGTTACATATTTTTCTTCGGTTATTAACTAACAACAAAACTCCTACCAGAGATAATCTACAGACGAGAATGTAAAAGACAAAACCTGTTTATTTTGCAACGAGAGGGAAATTGTAGTTCACTTGTTCTTCGATTGTGTGGTAGCTAAAATGATCTGGAAGGTATTTCTAGTATTATTGGATATGAAGTAGGCGCTGACTTTGAATCAATTGCTAAATGATGGATAAGTAACAAAAAAAATATGCTGCGATGAATATGATTACTATTGCTACCCATGCATTTGGGTGCTATGGAAAATGAGAAATGATTTATGTTTTTGAAACGAAGAGTTGCTTGGCTTGCAGGTGATATGGAGACGACTGCCAGGGGCTGGAGAGTGCCCTGCCAGGTTAGAACGCAGCTTGGATTTGACAATGGAAAACGTAAATCACGAAGTGCTCGAATGTCAAAAACATAGCACTAGTAATATCATCCTCGCAAGACAAAAACACTGATACAAAGTGATTAAAATGGAGCTATTAAAATGCATTTCATTATTCATGCACAAAAGTAATGTGAAGGCCGTTTACATGCAAGGTCGATTTACACATTTCGCAAATTGATGTTCACATGACAACCACATAAACTGCTATCAACTTAATATGAGCACGACAGCATCGATCGATCTACGGCCCGAACACCGGCACTTTGTGGGCGCGGGCTCCAGGGTACACCGCCGCGGCAGGGCCACCGGCCGCCGCTTCTTCGAACGTCGGCACATCTAAATTGCCATTGAGAGCAACAACATCCACCGCCGTGGTTGACGAGGGGGCATTGGCCACCGCAGCCGAGGGTATGATCACGTGCTCTACGGTGCTTTCCGCCAAAGTGCGAGCGCCGTGCGTGGACGAGATGGCCGCAGCAGCAACGACGAGGAGGGTCGCGAGGACAGCGAGCCGAACCATTGCTGAACAGTGGAAACTAAACTAGCTTGGTTGTGTTGTGCTTGTCTTCGTAAGTTTGTAGACACGGCTGGTACGGTCGCTTCGTTGTGTTGAGAGGGAAGAGGAATGGGTGTAGGGTATTATATACTACTCTACTTGGTGGGAGGGGAAGGTTAGCATACTGCAGTTAATTCGGTGTCAGTAACTGCATGAGGTGGAATTAATGCAGGAATTAATTAAGTGGAGTTACGTACGTCTAGTAAAAACAACAAAAACCACCTACACATACAATTGTTCTATGTGATACTACACCAAAGTTTCATCAGTACTCAAGCTTGTACATATATATAGGCGCCGAGCTAGTCACTTCAATTCCTACCTGCACATGCGTGACTTGTTGCATGATCCATACAATATACTGCTACTTGGCGCAAACAATTTTTTAGATTCAAAACTCTCTACTTTCTTTTCTTTTCTTGAATACATAGTTTCGTTTTGAGGAAAAGTTACAAAGTTGATTGTTGCCATATATTTAGTAGCTACGCGTAGAATAAGCACACGACTTGAACGACCCAATCCGCCAATCGCCCCACCAACCCATCATACAGACGGTTACTAGCGAAATTGTTAATTATAGAAAAAGTTACTATCGCTTGCACATAAAATTATCATCTTAATTCATGAAGTTATTATCACCTGCACATAAAGTTATCATCTATAATTCATAAAGTTAATACCGTCTGCACATAAAGTTATCATCTATAATTCATAAAGTTACTATCGTTGCATATAAAGTTATCATCTATAATGCATGAAGTTATTATCGTCTGTACGTGTAATACTTTTGTAACGTCAAAACATATTCAATATATATCTTGTTTTATTAAGTTCGCAATTTCGAACACAGTGGTGCAAATGGATCACAGATCGGACTTTTGGTGAAAGAGTTATTTTATTTTTTTAGCAGGGCGGTTCCAGTTTATACTCCTGTGGTGTGGAAATTAAATGTTCCACCTCGGTTACATATTTTTCTTCGGTTATTAACTAACAACAAAACTCCTACCAGAGATAATCTACAGACGTGAATGTAAAAGACAAAACCAGTTTATTTTGTAACGAGAGGGAAATTGTAGTTCACTTGTTCTTCGATTGTGTGGTAGCTAAAATGATCTGGAAGGTATTTCTAGTATTATTGGATATGAAGTAGGCGCTGACTTTGAATCAATTGCTAAATGATGGATAAGTAACAAAAAAATATGTCGATGAATATGATTACTATTGCTACCCATGCATTTGGGTGCTATGGAAAATGAGAAATGATTTATGTTTTCGAAACGAAGAGTTGCTTGGCTTGCAGGTGATATGGAGACGACTGCCAGGAGCTGGAGAGTGCCCTGCCAGGTTAGAACGCAGCTTGGATTTGACAACGGAAAACGTAAATCATGAAGTGCTCGAATGTCAAAAACAAAGCACTAGTAATATCGATCCTCGCAAGACAAAAACACTGATACAAAGTGATTAAAATGGAGCTATTAAAATGCATTTCATTATTCAGGCATAAAAGTAATTTGAAGGCCGTTTACATGCAAGGCTGACGACACATTTCGCAAATTGATGTTCACATGACAACCACATAAACTGCTATCAACTTAATATGAGCACGACAGCATCGATCGATCTACGGCCCGAACACCGGCACTTTGTGGGCGCGGGCTCCAGGGTACACCGCCGCGGCTGGGCCGCCGACCGCCGCTTCTTCGAACGTCGGCACGTCTAAATCGCCGCTGAGAGCAGCAACATCCACCGCCGTGGTTGACGAGGGGGCCTTGGCCACCGATGCCGAGGGTATGATCACGTGCTCTACGGTGCTTTCCTCCAAAGTGCGGGCGCCGTGCGTGGACGAGATGGCCGCGGCAGCAATGACGAGGAGGGTCGCGAGGACGGCGAGTCGAACCATTGCTGAACTGTGGAAACTAAACTAGCTTGGTTGTGTTGTGCTTGTCTTCGTAAGTTTGTAGACACAGCTGGTACGGTCGCTTCGTTGTGTTGAGAGGGAAGAGGATGGGTGCAGGGTATTATATACTACTCTACTTGATGGGAGGGGAAGGTTAGCATACTGCAGTTAATTCGGTGTCAGTAACTGCATGAGGTGGAATTAATGCAGGAATTAATTAAGTGGAGTTACGTACGTCTAGTAAAAACAACAAAAACCACCTACACATACAATTGTTCTATGTGATACTACACCAAAATTTCATCAGTACTCAAGCTTGTACATATATCTAGGCGCCGAGCTAGTCACTTCAATTCCTACCTGCACATGCGTGACTTGTTGCATGATCCATACAATATACTGCTACTTGGCGCAAACAATTTTTTAGATTCAAAACTCTCTACTTTCTTTTCTTTTCTTGAATATATAGTTTCTTTTTGGGGAAAAATTGCAAAGTTGATTGTTATCATATATTTAGTAGCTACGCGTGGAATAAGAGCGCCCCCTAACGTCCGACCCTGCAACCGACACAGTGGTACACCTCAGTGCAGCGTTATTCGATCAACTTTCTAGGGACAAAAGTCTCGTTTGATGGGACTACAAATCTACAACATGGACCTAGCCGTCCGATCTGCAACGGACTGTTGGATTCACAGCGTTATGACATGCCTCAATCCGTCCGTGAAGCACAGGATCACTGGCGGAGCGCTGTTGGGGCCAAAGAGGGCTTCGGCCTCCCCTTCCTCAAATTTTTTGTTAGTATGCCGCTATATTATATATATACTTGTCTATGTAGTATTGGCCTATTTAGATTTCAGAACACCACAACAGTTCACTTCATTCCTCTTCATGACGCACCCGTGGATCCACTCTTACCTCCTCATCTCCTTTCTTCCCCTGTAGGACAAAGTGACACCAATTTCTGGTGGAGCTACTGTTGAATGTGTATTTGCTAGTTTGAAGATCATAAAGACTAGGCCATGCATACAAGATGAAAGATAATTTTCTTGCTAGTAGTTTGCTAATACATATGAAAGGTGAAACCGCAGCAAGTTTACAGGTACGAAGACATATTTGCTGATTTTAATAATCTGAAGAAAAGAAGAGCATTCCTTTAATTAGTGCTAGTTTTTCATGGTTAACTTGCTGACTGGCATTATAAAATTGGCCTCCTCTTGTATTTGTCTCACGCTCCGCCACTGCACAGGATTAACCGTTGATGAAATTCTCCAAAACTGAAAAGGTAAATGGAGAAACTAAAACCATGCCCAACGACTGCGATATCCAGCTAGTGATCTCCTTTAAATAGCGCTACGTGGCTGCGTCGTCAAAATGGTCCCATGGTCTAGCGGTTAGGACATTGGACTCTGAATCCAGTAACCTGAGTTCAAATCTCGGTGGGACCTTCATTTTGTATGATTATCCCTTTTATGTCTATTTGCAGCTCCTTTCTTCGATTTTGCCCATCGTAGATGAAAATCAGGATGGCCATTTTTTTTTTACAAGAACGACGACTTGAATCATACTTAGATAGAAGCATAGTCAAGTGGCGATGAGCAGAAAGCCAGAAATTCTGGACGAAGCTGCCATTTCTTCTTACATGCCGCAATAAAATAGATCAATGTATCATCCCGTTTATGGCATCGTCAGCTCCACACTCCCTAGGCTTGAACTCTCTTCTGTAGTTAAAGCACTGCAAATCACCTTCAGAATGCCAAAGTTGACGACAAGTGGAACAACTAGAAATTTGTAATTCAGAAGTCCAGACTGGCAAATGAGTTTGCTCACGAAAAATACTGGCCACTTGCATTTCAAGGACCGCGCACCCTGTGCGCCATTTATTCTCAGTACTGGTTACAGAACGCTGAAATGAAATGGGGGAAGAGAAAGAAGCCTAATCCCTATATGCACAGTTTTTTCACCTAGAGGCATCAAAAGATGCACATCAAAGGATGAATCATACGCAACTGGGGTAAAAAAATCTCTGTCCATGTAAAGTATTGCTAATCTGTGGTGATCCTAGACAACAGCATTGTCTTCCAACTCTACTGGATCTGGGAAGATATCCCGCGAAGCCCTCTTGAACGAGAACGAATTCTCCTCCCGTCACTTCCTCGAGACTTCACTGAATGCTTGGGAGCAAGTGCTTGCCCTGATGTTGGCATAACCTCAGAGCTCCGGTACGAGTGTCCATGGAATGCAGAACGCCAGGAGCTTCGAGATGAGGTACTCCTGAGTCGAGATGAATTTGAGTGGAGCTCTTCCCGCACCACCCTTAGTGGGTCCTCCAGCGCCTTCAGGATGTACCGAGCCAGCGGCCGCCTGGAGGGCTTTGGATTCAGGCATGTCTTCGCGACAATGGACACTGCCCATACTTCTTCTAGGTGGTCCTCACCGACAACAAGCGAAGGATCTACAATATTTGAGACACTCTCCGTGTCATGGGCATCAATGTAACCTAAAGTGCTTGCCAACCACTCCTCTGAAACTGTGTCATTTGAGCCACTCACACCAAAATTCCCTGTGATTAGCTCAAGTAGCACCTTTCCAAAGCAGTAAACATCATATGAGCAGCTAGCTGGTGGACCTGATAGGAGAGAAACACGTACTGTAATGTTAGACTAGCTCATCAGAATTCTTTACACACAGATTGTGTAATAGAGATTATAAAACTGGCATAAAGAGTTAAACAGAAGCTTTACACACCTGATGTGTTCTTGTCAAGAGACCTGCCATAAGGAGACAAATACTAATGTCAGCCAAGGCCCTGATATTCTATACAAATAAACAAACACTAAATTTTTATAGCAAACGTGTAGTTTACAAGTGGACTACCCTTTTTTGTATGAGTTACAAGCGCACTAGTACATTCCTTTATGGGGGAAAGGTGAAGCGGCCCTACCTCATAGGGATACAGTATGAATTACAGTAATATGTTACAATAACTGAAAAAACAAATCGGCCATTTGACATAGGAAATATTCAATATCATTAACTTGTGCTGGGGACTATCAGTGTTCAGGGAATAAAATTGTTAAGAGTGATATGTTAAATAACTTTTAACAAGAATATTATTTCCAATGCAAGAGGATGGGGAATCACAAACATAGATGATGAATAGTCTATTTAAATGTAGCTTCGCAATCTCAATTTCTTAAGAGGGAAAAGGAAAAATGTGTGATTTTCCCTTGGGTGGGGGGGGGGGGGGATTACTAAATGGTATCAACCAAGTAAATAGGTCGGTACTTTTCCCTTGCGCTGAAATTGCACTTGGTTATTTTTTGTGCTACTTGTGTTCTTAAGTTAATATAATTGAGGTGATCATAATTAGTAAAGTTTCTTTTGAGAGGAACATGCACACTAAAGTCACCATTTTTCAGGCAACTGACAAGAATGGTCATACCCACGCTGATCTCAGCTAGTAATAAAATAGATGATAACAGAGAAATCTTACTTTGATGATCTCAACATCCTAGAGAAGAAACTCTGGCTTCCCTCACTTTGTTGAGTGCATATTTCACTCAAACTTCCAAGGCACACTTCAAATTTGTCATCAAGAAGCACGCTGCTTGCTTGGATATCTCTACAATTATTATGACAAGATCATAAAGAAATAATAAAACACGTAGTAACAGCTATTCAAACATCGAAGAACTTGAGCAACATGCATCAACTCAGAATTGCAGAGTTACAATTATATACAATAGAAAGATGAGGCAACTAAGTCAGGCAACTGGAATAAAAGATGACTTGTATCAAGTCCCGTCAAAAGTTCAGTGCATAAAATTTCCTACAATGATTGATGACACCAAGAGCCCAAAAGATACGTTATCAAAAGCAACTGCAACACCATGACAAAGACATGAGGCTTTCATATAGTTATGCACAAAACAAATAAATGATTTATCTACCTTACTGTTCCTTGCATACAATTATTCCTGGGTTTCTACAATGCATTGCACGTGTAAATAAACCATATGCATGTAGAAAATAATAAAAAAGAAATGTATCTAAATTCATAAACGCAAACATTTCACGAATTCATGTGATACATTTCCTACAAAAATGTAGTAGGAAATGCCAAATCATGTTAGAATATACCGTTGATATGGAGCCAATGCAACTAGGCAATACAGATAAGATAGTATTTATATTTCAAGCGGGGGGATTTGATGTCCTCACTTGAAAAAGGCTGGTCAGCAGAAGACTTGTACATATTATTTCCCTTTCAGCTATGGTTCTTGGAAATGCATTAGTGAGCCAACTGATGCGACAGGGCCACAAGAGGCCATGTCGAGGACCCCATCAACTGTGCAACTACTAACCATTTTTAAATTGCATACATAGGTTAAATTGTTCTGCTTCTGTCACGACCTCGATTGTCATCTTCAGTGGAACTTCTCCATTAAATAGTGATCATCTTGTTGAGCTTAGCATCTGGAGCTTCCACATTTTTATCATGACGTTAATGTTGAAACTTTAACTTAGCACAGTTATCAGATGCTTTATGCAATAAAATCTTTTCAGTAACTACCATACACCAACCAATAGCACATGGCATGCATTAGCAAATAAATGAACACGCTAATATCACTTAGCACACCTGTGAACCAACGGTGGAGTACACTCGTCATGAAGGAAGCACAAGGCCTCAGCCACACCAATGGCAATCTTCAGCCTTGTTATCCAATCCAATGAATGCAATCCCTCTTCAACATCTATTGGCTTCTTGTGCAGCGCGGTGGTCAAATCTCCCTTTGTCATGTACTTGTAGACCTGCAATTCATCCTCATCCCTGGCCAAATGCCCCAGCAATGGAACAATCCTCCCATGGGAATTCTTTGCAAGGAAGCCCAATTCCCCCATGTTCTTCTTGCTGCTCTTCAAGTTGATCTTTTTGACGACAACATTGAAGCCACTCTCCAAGACACCACGGTAAATGTCCCCAGAGTGCCCATGCTTGACAAGGTTGTCATCCCCAAAGCCCCTGGTAACATGGTGCAACTGCTCATAGGTAAAATCATCTACGATGGTAGGCAAACCCTTCGGTGCACCGTTGGCAGCCGGGGAGGCTGCCATGGGTGACAGCATCACTGGATTCACACTGCTACTCCTGCTCCCAGAGCGGATGCCTTCCTCATTCAGCTCCACCCCTCGTCCTCTCGGTCTCCTTCTCCCCCTCATCCTCATCAAGCAAAACACCAGTGCCACAAGGAGAAAAACCACTACAATTGCCGCAGCTCCGAGAACTCCGGCCAACACATACTTCCACTTGACCTCTTTCTTGCCTGGTGATGGCAATGCCTGTGGTGGCTCTGGCAATGGCACCCCAATCCTCTTATAGAACGCCTGACAATCCCCACCGCTGCGCTGACTTGGTGCGCCGGACAAGCAATTCATCTTGATATCCACTGTTGCATTGGACCAGCAGGAAGATCTGGAGGCTGTGCTTTGGCCTGAGCTTCTTGCCCCTGTGGTTCCTACTGGACGATTGCTTCAACATGGTGACTAATGAGCTGAATCAGTGTGTGGTAGTAGACTTCTGTAAAGATCACTGTAGCGTAATCAGAAAGAAATTAATAGAAGCAAGTAGTCTGAAGGTGAACTATATATACGAAGTAATTACTGACTAAACTTCTGCACCGTAACAAATGGACGAAGGTACATTCAGGATCAGGAAAGAAATTAGCCTTGTCACTCCATATTGGGAGACATGTGTTGGTTAATGAACAAGGTAGAACTTTGGCTGAGGCTTGGGATGGAGAAAACCTTATATTTACCTGTAAAAGATGTGTGGGCCATAGGCTTATGCAACTTTGGTTGGAACCGATTGATATTGGTAAGTCCATTTCTTTTTCTGATGATGATGATGATGCTGCTATTATTTGGAAAATTTCACTCTTCTGGCTTGTATAACGTTCGCTCACTTTATGTTGGGATCAGTTTTAGGAGGGCGGTTCCAGTTTATACTCCTGTGGTGTGGAAATTAAATGTTCCACCTCGGTTACATATTTTTCTTGGTTATTAACTAACAACAAAACTCCTACCAGAGATAATCTACAGACGAGAATGTAAAAGACAAAACCTGTTTATTTTGCAACGAGAGGGAAATTGTAGTTCACTTGTTCTTCGATTGTGTGGTAGCTAAAATGATCTGGAAGGTATTTCTAGTATTATTGGATATGAAGTAGGCGCTGACTTTGAATCAATTGCTAAATGATGGATAAGTAACAAAAAAAATATGCTGCGATGAATATGATTACTATTGCTACCCATGCATTTGGGTGCTATGGAAAATGAGAAATGATTTATGTTTTTGAAACGAAGAGTTGCTTGGCTTGCAGGTGATATGGAGACGACTGCCAGGGGCTGGAGAGTGCCCTGCCAGGTTAGAACGCAGCTTGGATTTGACAATGGAAAACGTAAATCACGAAGTGCTCGAATGTCAAAAACATAGCACTAGTAATATCATCCTCGCAAGACAAAAACACTGATACAAAGTGATTAAAATGGAGCTATTAAAATGCATTTCATTATTCATGCACAAAAGTAATGTGAAGGCCGTTTACATGCAAGGCTGACGACACATTTCGCAAATTGATGTTCACATGACAACCACATAAACTGCTATCAACTTAATATGAGCACGACAGCATCGATCGATCTACGGCCCGAACACCGGCACTTTGTGGGCGCGGGCTCCAGGGTACACCGCCGCGGCAGGGCCACCGGCCGCCGCTTCTTCGAACGTCGGCACATCTAAATTGCCATTGAGAGCAACAACATCCACCGCCGTGGTTGACGAGGGGGCATTGGCCACCGCAGCCGAGGGTATGATCACGTGCTCTACGGTGCTTTCCGCCAAAGTGCGAGCGCCGTGCGTGGACGAGATGGCCGCAGCAGCAACGACGAGGAGGGTCGCGAGGACAGCGAGCCGAACCATTGTTGAACAGTGGAAACTAAACTAGCTTGGTTGTGTTGTGCTTGTCTTCGTAAGTTTGTAGACACGGCTGGTACGGTCGCTTCGTTGTGTTGAGAGGGAAGAGGAATGGGTGTAGGGTATTATATACTACTCTACTTGGTGGGAGGGGAAGGTTAGCATACTGCAGTTAATTCGGTGTCAGTAACTGCATGAGGTGGAATTAATGCAGGAATTAATTAAGTGGAGTTACGTACGTCTAGTAAAAACAACAAAAACCACCTACACATACAATTGTTCTATGTGATACTACACCAAAGTTTCATCAGTACTCAAGCTTGTACATATATATAGGCGCCGAGCTAGTCACTTCAATTCCTACCTGCACATGCGTGACTTGTTGCATGATCCATACAATATACTGCTACTTGGCGCAAACAATTTTTTAGATTCAAAACTCTCTACTTTCTTTTCTTTTCTTGAATACATAGTTTCGTTTTGAGGAAAAGTTACAAAGTTGATTGTTGCCATATATTTAGTAGCTACGCGTAGAATAAGCACACGACTTGAACGACCCAATCCGCCAATCGCCCCACCAACCCATCATACAGACGGTTACTAGCGAAATTGTTAATTATAGAAAAAGTTACTATCGCTTGCACATAAAATTATCATCTTAATTCATGAAGTTATTATCACCTGCACATAAAGTTATCATCTATAATTCATAAAGTTAATACCGTCTGCACATAAAGTTATCATCTATAATTCATAAAGTTACTATCGTTGCATATAAAGTTATCATCTATAATGCATGAAGTTATTATAAATGCATCAGTGTAATACTTTTGTAACGTCAAAACATATTCAATATATATCTTGTTTTATTAAGTTCGCAATTTGAACACAAGGTGCAAATGGATCACGATCGGACTTTTGGTGAAAGAGTTATTTTATTTTTTTAGCGAGCGGTTCCAGTTTATACTCTGTGGTGTGGAAATTAAATGTTCCACCTCGGTTACATATTTTTCTTGATTTATTAACTAACAACAAAACTCCTACAGAGATAATCTCTGACGTGAATGTAAAAGACAAAACCAGTTTATTTTGTAACGAGAGGGAAATTGTAGTTCACTTGTTCTTCGATTGTGTGGTAGCTAAAATGATCCGGAAGGTATTTCTAGTATTATTGGATATGAAGTAGGCGCTGACTTTGAATCAATTGCTAAATGATGGATAAGTAACAAAAAAATATCTTGCGATGAATATGATTACTATTGCTACCCATGCATTTGGGTGCTATGGAAAATGAGAAATGATTTATGTTTTCGAAACGAAGAGTTGCTTGGCTTGCAGGTGATATGGAGACGACTGCGAGGAGCTGGAGAGTGCCCTGCCAGGTTAGAACGCAGCTTGGATTTGACAACGGAAAACGTAAATCATGAAGTGCTCGAATGTCAAAAACAAAGCACTAGTAATATCGATCCTCGCACAAGACAAAAACACTGATACAAAGTGATTAAAATGGAGCTATTAAAATGCATTTCATTATTCAGGCATAAAAGTAATTTGAAGGCCGTTTACATGCAAGGCTGACGACACATTTCGCAAATTGATGTTCACATGACAACCACATAAACTGCTATCAACTTAATATGAGCACGACAGCATCGATCGATCTACGGCCCGAACACCGGCACTTTGTGGGCGCGGGCTCCAGGGTACACCGCCGCGGCTGGGCCGCCGACCGCCGCTTCTTCGAACGTCGGCACGTCTAAATCGCCGCTGAGAGCAGCAACATCCACCGCCGTGGTTGACGAGGGGGCCTTGGCCACCGATGCCGAGGGTATGATCACGTGCTCTACGGTGCTTTCCTCCAAAGTCGCGCGCGCCGTGCGTGGACGAGATGGCCGCGGCAGCAATGACGAGGAGGGTCGCGAGGACGGCGAGTCGAACCATTGCTGAACTGTGGAAACTAAACTAGCTTGGTTGTGTTGTGCTTGTCTTCGTAAGTTTGTAGACACAGCTGGTACGGTCGCTTCGTTGTGTTGAGAGGGAAGAGGATGGGTGCAGGGTATTATATACTACTCTACTTGATGGGAGGGGAAGGTTAGCATACTGCAGTTAATTCGGTGTCAGTAACTGCATGAGGTGGAATTAATGCAGGAATTAATTAAGTGGAGTTACGTACGTCTAGTAAAAACAACAAAAACCACCTACACATACAATTGTTCTATGTGATACTACACCAAAATTTCATCAGTACTCAAGCTTGTACATATATCTAGGCGCCGAGCTAGTCACTTCAATTCCTACCTGCACATGCGTGACTTGTTGCATGATCCATACAATATACTGCTACTTGGCGCAAACAATTTTTTAGATTCAAAACTCTCTACTTTCTTTTCTTTTCTTGAATATATAGTTTCTTTTTGGGGAAAAATTGCAAAGTTGATTGTTACCATATATTTAGTAGCTACGCGTGGAATAAGAGCGCCCCCTAACGTCCGACCCTGCAACCGACACAGTGGTACACCTCAGTGCAGCGTTATTCGATCAACTTTCTAGGGACAAAAGTCTCGTTTGATGGGACTACAAATCTACAACATGGACCTAGCCGTCCGATCTGCAACGGACTGTTGGATTCACAGCGTTATGACATGCCTCAATCCGTCCGTGAAGCACAGGATCACTGGCGGAGCGCTGTTGGGGCCAAAGAGGGCTTCGGCCTCCCCTTCCTCAAATTTTTTGTTAGTATGCCGCTATATTATATATATACTTGTCTATGTAGTATTGGCCTATTTAGATTTCAGAACACCACAACAGTTCACTTCATTCCTCTTCATGACGCACCCGTGGATCCACTCTTACCTCCTCATCTCCTTTCTTCCCCTGTAGGACAAAGTGACACCAATTTCTGGTGGAGCTACTGTTGAATGTGTATTTGCTAGTTTGAAGATCATAAAGACTAGGCCATGCATACAAGATGAAAGATAATTTTCTTGCTAGTAGTTTGCTAATACATATGAAAGGTGAAACCGCAGCAAGTTTACAGGTACGAAGACATATTTGCTGATTTTAATAATCTGAAGAAAAGAAGAGCATTCCTTTAATTAGTGCTAGTTTTTCATGGTTAACTTGCTGACTGGCATTATAAAATTGGCCTCCTCTTGTATTTGTCTCACGCTCCGCCACTGCACAGGATTAACCGTTGATGAAATTCTCCAAAAACTGAAAAGGTAAATGGAGAAACTAAAAACCATGCCCAACGACTGCGATATCCAGCTAGTGATCTCCTTTAAATAGCGCTACGTGGCTGCGTCGTCAAAATGGTCCCATGGTCTAGCGGTTAGGACATTGGACTCTGAATCCAGTAACCCGAGTTCAAATCTCGGTGGGACCTTCATTTTGTATGATTATCCCTTTTATGTCTATTTGCAGCTCCTTTCTTCGATTTTGCCCATCGTAGATGAAAATCAGGATGGCCATTTTTTTTTTACAAGAACGACGACTTGAATCATACTTAGATAGAAGCATAGTCAAGTGGCGATGAGCAGAAAGCCAGAAATTCTGGACGAAGCTGCCATTTCTTCTTACATGCCGCAATAAAATAGATCAATGTATCATCCCGTTTATGGCATCGTCAGCTCCACACTCCCTAGGCTTGAACTCTCTTCTGTAGTTAAAGCACTGCAAATCACCTTCAGAATGCCAAAGTTGACGACAAGTGGAACAACTAGAAATTTGTAATTCAGAAGTCCAGACTGGCAAATGAGTTTGCTCACGAAAAATACTGGCCACTTGCATTTCAAGGACCGCGCACCCTGTGCGCCATTTATTCTCAGTACTGGTTACAGAACGCTGAAATGAAATGGGGGAAGAGAAAGAAGCCTAATCCCTATATGCACAGTTTTTTCACCTAGAGGCATCAAAAGATGCACATCAAAGGATGAATCATACGCAACTGGGGTAAAAAAATCTCTGTCCATGTAAAGTATTGCTAATCTGTGGTGATCCTAGACAACAGCATTGTCTTCCAACTCTACTGGATCTGGGAAGATATCCCGCGAAGCCCTCTTGAACGAGAACGAATTCTCCTCCCCGTCACTTCCTCGAGACTTCACTGAATGCTTGGGAGCAAGTGCTTGCCCCGATGTTGGCATAACCTCAGAGCTCCGGTACGAGTGTCCATGGAATGCAGAACGCCAGGAGCTTCGAGATGAGGTACTCCTGAGTCGAGATGAATTTGAGTGGAGCTCTTCCCGCACCACCCTTAGTGGGTCCTCCAGCGCCTTCAGGATGTACCGAGCCAGCGGCCGCCTGGAGGGCTTTGGATTCAGGCATGTCTTCGCGACAATGGACACTGCCCATACTTCTTCTAGGTGGTCCTCACCGACAACAAGCGAAGGATCTACAATATTTGAGACACTCTCCGTGTCATGGGCATCAATGTAACCTAAAGTGCTTGCCAACCACTCCTCTGAAACTGTGTCATTTGAGCCACTCACACCAAAATTCCCTGTGATTAGCTCAAGTAGCACCTTTCCAAAGCAGTAAACATCATATGAGCAGCTAGCTGGTGGACCTGATAGGAGAGAAACACGTACTGTAATGTTAGACTAGCTCATCAGAATTCTTTACACACAGATTGTGTAATAGAGATTATAAAACTGGCATAAAGAGTTAAACAGAAGCTTTACACACCTGACGTGTTCTTGTCAAGAGACCTGCCATAAGGAGACAAATACTAATGTCAGCCAAGGCCCTGATATTCTATACAAATAAACAAACACTAAATTTTTATAGCAAACGTGTAGTTTACAAGTGGACTACCCTTTTTTGTATGAATTACAAGCGGACTAGTACATTCCTTTATGGGGGAAAAGTGAAGCGGCCCTACCTCATAGGTGTTAGAGATATATCCCATATCTATGTATAGTTACATTATCTCATACCTGTACGTGTTGTATTAGGTTTGGCTCATACCTGTACGTGTATATATACTGGTCCTTTGGCCTCATGATGAATACAAGCGCTATTCATAACATGATATCAGAGCCCTAGGTTTTTCTTAAGCCACGGCTGATTCATCTCTTCAGCCGCCGCTGCCACCAGGTGCTCCTCTCTGCGCTCGCCGTCGACTTTTGCCATCAACTCTCCCTCATCGCCTGTTGGCTTCGCTCGGATCTTCATCGATCCCTTGATCTCGTCAGATCCGCCGGAGTTGCCAATCTAGAAGCCCGATCTGCTCGCCAGTGTCAGGTCGCCGACTCTCCTCTTCGCTTGGGTCGCCGTGAGGCCCGACTCCTCTTCGCTCGGGTCGCTGGGAACTCGGACCGTTGCTGCCTGGGGAGCGCCGGCCCGACCGCTACTCAGATCTACTCGACTCACAGCCGTTCGTCACGGGGCCATTGCCGGTGGGCGCCACCGTTGCAGGGGAGCGGCGGCGGCGGCCCGCCGCGCGGCTGCTTTGCTCGGATCCCCGTCGTCGATCGTCGTCGGGGCCGCCGCTCGAATCCTTCCGCCCGGAGACCGCCAGCACCCGTCGGCCGCCGTTGCCAATCTCCAGCTTCATCCCTTCATCTTGCTGGTGAGGATGGTCCAAGGCGCAGAGGACCTTCCCCGCAAGCTCCAGCATCTCGGCGGCGAGGTACTCGAGGACGGCAGACGGGGAAGCCGGTGCCAACCCATTGGGAAGCCGGCGCCTTCCCCGCAAGCTCCAGCCTCTTGGGTTCTGCCGCCGCCGAGCCTTTGCTGTTGCCCCGCCGCCCGGAGTGCAGATCGGCGCAGAAGAGCCCCTCTGGTTCTCTGGCTCCTTTTTGGCTGGCTCTATTGACCGGTGCGGCCACCCTCTGGTCCTTTTGACCAGTGTGTTTTTCTTTTGACTGGTTCTCTCTCTCTCAAAAAAAAAAGAAGAAGAAGAAAAAGAAAAAGAAGAAGAGAGAGAGCGAGAAAAAAACAATGTCTTCTTTTGCAGGCTCAGTTTCTGTTCCTCGTTGCCTGGTGATCTTCGATGGTCTCAACTACCGGGATTGGTTTCAGCATATGCGTCTTCATATGCGGGGTCAGCGTCTTTGGGAGTATCTTACCGGCGACTTGCCCTGTCCGCCTTGCCCTACTCCACCTGCTGCACCTGCCCTCCCGATGGATGCTTCCGAAGACACTTGTAAAAAAGCAACTGAGGTTTTTGATGCTGCCATGAAGACTTTCCGGTCTCAGTTTGCTACTCACAAGACATGGATAGATGAAGATGCTCGTGCTTCTGCTATTCTGGTTAACAGTATGGAGGTGCATCTCACCAGTGATATTGTTGGTCTGGCTTCCGCCCAGGCAATGTGGGCACATCTGCGCATCCGCTACGAGCCATCTGGGGATTCTTTGTACCTTGCTGTTGTGCGTCAGGAGCAGTCACTGCAGCAGGGAGATGCTACTGTGGACGAGTTCTACGCTCAGCTGTCTGCGATATGGCGTCAGATTGACTCTTTGGGACCAGATGTTTGTCGCTTTGTCCGGTCTTTGTCGCACAAGCAATCTCACTGAGCTTCGTCGCATCTACGATTTCTTGACATGCCTTCGATCCGAGTTTGAGCAGACTCGTGCTCAGTTGCTGGCTCGTCACCCACAAGTGACTCTGTTGGAGGCCCTTACAGCTGTTCGTACTGAGGAGATTCGCCTTCGTGGTGCGGGTCTTCTGTCATCATCGTCGTTTCCTTCGGTTTTGGCGGCTTCTTCAACTTCTACTCCGGCTGCGGCGCCTGTTACTTCTTCCCTGGCTATATCTTCATCGGTGACAGTTGCTGTTGGTAGGAGACCCCATTGCACTTATTGCAACAAGGATGGACATGTGGAGCAGTCTTGTTACAAGAAGAAGGATTTTCGTCGTGATGCTCGTCCTCCGAGAAGCACTGGAGGCTCCCCCTCTCAACGAAGTCCAGGTACCTCTGACACTCAGCAGTTTCTACAATTACTAGGTCGCATGGTTGCTTCTGCATCGTCCGGTACTGCTGGTTTTGCTACTCAGTCTTCAAATGAGAGACCACCTTCTACTCCTCCATCAGGTACATCACCTTGGATTCTTGATTCTGGAGCTTCTTTTCATATGACATCTGATTCCATCACTCTTACTTCTGTTAGCTCTGTAGTTGCTCCTATCTCTGTTCAGACAGCAGATGGTACCTCTCTTTCTGTCACAGGACGAGGCACTCTTTCTAATTCATCTTTTCTTGTTCCTGACGTTTCGCATGTCCCAAAACTAACCATGCAGCTCATATCTGCCGGCCAACTCACTGATTATGGTTGTCGTGTTATTCTCGATTCTGATTCTTGTTGTGTTCAGGATCACCGCAAGGAGACTCTGGTTGGTACTGGCCCTCGCCGCCGTGATTCCCAACGGCTCTGGGAACTTGACTGGCTTCGACTTCCTTCCGCTGCCCCTGCCAGTCTGGTCGCCTCCACCACTGCCTCCGCATCTGCTGTAGCCTCCACCACCTCTTTTGCTCAGTGGCATCATCGTTTGGGACATCTTTGTGGGTCACGTATGTCTTCATTAATTCGTTGTGGTCTTTTAGGGTCTGTGTCTGGTGATGTCTCTCTTCATTGTCAGGGTTGTAAGCTTGGCAAACAGCTTCAACTTCCCTATCATTCTAGCGAGTCAGTATCTCAGCGTCCTTTTGATCTTGTTCATTCTGATGTATGGGGACCAGCCCCTTTTGTCTCAAAAGGAGGTCATCGATATTATATCATTTTTATTGATGATTTTTCTCGGTATACGTGGATATATTTTATGTCATCTCGTAGTGATATTTTATCCATCTATAAGACCTTTGTCACCATGGTCCGTACTCAGTTTGACTCTTCTATTCGCGTTTTTCGTGCTGACTCTGCCGGGGAGTATTTATCGGGAGCTCTTCGTGCTTTTCTTGCTGAGCAGGGCACTCTCCCTCAATTTTCTTGTCCTAGTGCTCATGCTCAGAATGGTGTGGCCGAACGCAAGCATCGCCATCTTCTTGAGACAGCTCGTGCTCTTATGCTTGCTTCTAATGTTCCACCACACTTCTGGGCTGAGGCTGTTTCCACTTCCACTTTTTTGATCAACATTCAGCCCTCCTCTGCTCTTCAAGGTGGGATTCCAGTCGAGCGCCTGTGTGGCAAGACTCCTGATTATTCTAGTTTTCGCCTTTTTGGGTGTATGTGCTATGTTCTTCTTGCACCTCGTGAGTGCACCAAGCTGACTGCTCAGTCTGTCGAGTGTGTTTTTCTAGGCTATAGTGCTGAGCACAAGGGATATCGCTGTTGGGACCCTATTGGCAGACGGATGCGGATTTCTCGGGATGTTACTTTTGATGAGTCTCGTCCTTTCTATCCACACCCTTCTTCCTCCACTCCAGCATCAACTGTCGAGCCACTTTCTTTTATGACATTTCCTTCCACTCCCATAGTTGCCTCTCCATCACCACCGCCTTTGGTCTCTCCGGTGCCTCCTTCCCAGTCGGCACCCTCTTCACCACCAGCATCTTCTCGTCCTGATCTTGTTCCTTCTTATCCTCTCTACTATACTCGTCGTCCACGGGTTCAGGATTCTTCTGATGTGCCCTCTTCCTCTGATGGGCCATCCTCTTCGGCCTCTCCTCGCTATGCTCTTCGCGATCGCCAGTCTATTCGGCCTCCTGCGCATTTTGGTTTTGCTGCTACTGCTCTTGCCGAACCGACTTCTTATCGTGATGCTGTTCTTCATCAGGAGTGGCAGCATGTGATGGTAGAGGAGATTGCTGCTCTTGAGCGTACTGGCACGTGGGATCTCGTTCCTCTTCCTGCACATGGTACTCCTATCACATGCAAGTGGCTCTATAAGGTTAAGACCCGCTCTGATGATTCTCTTAAGCGCTACAAGGCTCGTCTAGTGGCGCGCGATTTTCAGCAGGAGCATGGTCGAGACTATGATGAGACCTTTGCTCCTGTTGCTCATATGACCACTGTTCGCACTCTTCTTGCTGTAAACTCTGTTCGCCAGTGGTCCATCTCTCAGTTGGATGTCAAGAATGCCTTTCTCAATGGCGAATTGCGTGAGGAGGTCTACATGCGGCTGCCCCTGGGTATTCTGTTCCTGAGGGTATGGTTTATCGTCTTCGCTATGGTTTATCGTCTTCGCTGCTCTCTCTATGATCTCAAGCAAGCTCCTCGAGCTTGGTTTGATCGTTTCTCTTCTGTTGTCACTGCAGCTGGTTTCTCTGTCAGTGCTCATGATCCTACTCTTTTTATTCACACTTCGCCTCATGGTCGGACGCTTCTCCTTTTATATATTGATGATATGATCATTACTGGCGATGATTCTCAGTATATCACTTTTATTAAGGAGCGTCTTCATGAGCAGTTTCTTATGTCTGATCTGGGTCCACTTCGCTATTTTCTTGGGATTGAGGTTATCTCTACCCCTGAGGGTTTCTATTTATCCCAAGAAAAATATATTCGGGATCTTCTTGAGCGTGCATCTCTTATTGATCAGCGCACAGCTGAGACTCCTATGGAGCTTAATGTTCATCTTTGTCTTACTGATGGTGAGCCTCTTTCTGATCCTACTCGCTATCGTCACCTTGTTGGGAGCCTTGTCTATCTTGCTGTTACTCGTCCTGACATTTCGTATCCTGTGCATATCTTGAGTCAGTTTGTTTCTGCTCCTACACAGGTCCACTACAGTCATCTCCTTCGTGTTCTACGATACCTTCGTGGAACTATCTCTCGTCGTCTCTTTTTTCCTCGCTCCAGCTCTTTACAGCTCCAGGCATATTCTGATGCCACTTGGGCTAGTGATCCCTTTGATCGCCGGTCTCTTTCTGCTTATTGTGTTTTTCTTGGTGGTTCTCTCATTGCTTGGAAGACTAAGAAACAGATGCGAGCTTTCGTTCGAGTCTTGAGGCCGAGTTTCGAGCGATGGCATTGTTGACTGCGGAGGTTACTTGGCTACGGTGGTTATTTGAGGATTTTGGTGTTTCTGTTACTGCACCGACTCCTCTTTTGTCAGACAGTACAGGTGCTATTAGCATTGCCAAAGATCCAGTGATGCATGAGCTTACAAAGCATATTGGTGTTGATGCTTCATACGTGCGGACACAGGTACAGGATCAGGTTGTTACTCTTCAGTATGTGCCTTCCGAGATTCAATTGGCAGACTTCTTCACAAAGGCACAGACCAGAGCTCAGCACAATTTTTACCTCTCCAAACTTAATGTTGTGGCTCCACCATAAGTTAAAAAAAACTCGACCTGCGGGGGGGAAGAAACCCCCCGGGCATTATGCTTAAGAAGAAGATCCTCTCACGCAGATCGAAAAAACCCCCGAACCATAAGTTTGAGGGGGGGTGTTAGAGATATATCCCATATCTATATGTAGTTACATTATCTCATACCTGTACGTGTTGTATTAGGTTTGGCTCATATCTGTACGTGTATATATACTGGCCCTTTGGCCTCATGATGAATACAAGCGCTATTCATAACAATAGGGATACAGTATGAATTACAGTAATATGTTACAATAACTGAAAAAACAAATCGGCCATTTGACATAGGAAATATTCAATATCATTAACTTGTACTGGGGACTATCAGTGTTCTGGGAATAAAATTGTTAAGAGTGATATGTTAAATAACTTTTAACAAGAATATTATTTCCAATGCAAGAGGATGGGGAATCACAAACATAGATGATGAATAGTCTATTTAAATGTAGCTTTGCAATCTCAATTTCTTAAGAGGGAAAAGGAAAAATGTGTGATTTTCCCTTGGGGGGGGGGGGAATTACTAAATGGTATCAACCAAGTAAATAGGTCAGTACTTTTCCCTTGCGCTGAAATTGCACTTGGTTATTTTTTGTGCTACTTGTGTTCTTAAGTTAATATAATTGAGGTGATCATAATTAGTAAAGTTTCTTTTGAGAGGAACATGCGTACTAAAGTCACCATTTTTCAGGCAACTGACAAGAATGGTCATACCCACGCTGATCTCAGCTAGTAATAAAATAGATGATAACAGAGAAATCTTACTTTGATGATCTCAACATCCTAGAGAAGAAACTCTGGCTTCCCTCACTTTGTTGAGTGCATATTTCACTCAAACTTCCAAGGCACACTTCAAATTTGTCATCAAGAAGCACGCTGCTTGCTTGGATATCTCTACAATTATTATGACAAGATCATAAAGAAATAATAAAACACGTAGTAACAGCTATTCAAACATCGAAGAACTTGAGCAACATGCATCAACTCAGAATTGCAGAGTTACAATTATATACAATAGAAAGATGAGGCAACTAAGTCAGGCAACTGGAATAAAAGATGACTTGTATCAAGTCCCGTCAAAAGTTCAGTGCATAAAATTTCCTACAATGATTGATGACACCAAGAGCCCAAAAGATACGTTATCAAAAGCAACTGCAACACCATGACAAAGACATGAGGCTTTCATATAGTTATGCACAAAACAAATAAATGATTTATCTACCTTACTGTTCCTTGCATACAATTATTCCTGGGTTTCTACAATGCATTGCACGTGTAAATAAACCATATGCATGTAGAAAATAATAAAAAAGCAATGTATCTAAATTCATAAACGCAAACATTTCACGAATTCACGTGATACATTTCCTACAAAAATGTAGTAGGAAATGCCAAATCATGTTAGAATATACCGTTGATATGGAGCCAATGCAACTAGGCAATATAGATAAGATAGTATTTATATTTCAAGCGGGGGGATTTGATGTCCTCACTTGAAAAAGGCTGGTCAGCAGAAGACTTGTACATATTATTTCCCTTTCAGCTATGGTTCTTGGAAATGCATTAGTGAGCCAACTGATGCGACAGGGCCACAAGAGGCCATGTCGAGGACCCCATCAACTGTGCAACTACTAACCATTTTTAAATTGCATACATAGGTTAAATTGTTCTGCTTCTGTCACGACCTCGATTGTCATCTTCAGTGGAACTTCTCCATTAAATAGTGATCATCTTGTTGAGCTTAGCATCTGGAGCTTCCACATTTTTATCATGACGTTAATGTTGAAACTTTAACTTAGCACAGTTATCAGATGCTTTATGCAATAAAATCTTTTCAGTAACTACCATACACCAACCAATAGCACATGGCATGCATTAGCAAATGAATGAACTCGCTAATATCACTTAGCACACCTGTGAACCAACGGTGGAGTACACTCGTCATGAAGGAAGCACAAGGCCTTAGCCACACCAATGGCAATCTTCAGCCTTGTTATCCAATCCAATGAATGCAATCCCTCTTCAACATCTATTGGCTTCTTGTGCAGCGCGGTGGTCAAATCTCCCTTTGTCATGTACTTGTAGACCTGCAATTCATCCTCATCCCTGGCCAAATGGCCCAGAAATGGAACAATCCTCCCATGGGAATTCTTTGCAAGGAAGCCCAATTCCCCCATGTTCTTCTTGCTGCTCTTCAAGTTGATCTTTTTGACGACAACATTGAAGCCACTCTCCAAGACACCACGGTAAATGTCCCCAGAGTGCCCATGCTTGACAAGGTTGTCATCCCCAAAGCCCCTGGTAACATGGTGCAACTGCTCATAGGTAAAATCATCTACGATGGTAGGCAAACCCTTCGGTGCACCGTTGGCAGCCGGGGAGGCTGCCATGGGTGACAGCATCACTGGATTCACACTGCTACTCCTGCGCCCAGAGCGGATGCCTTCCTCGTTCAGCTCCACCCCTCGTCCTCTCGGTCTCCTTCTCCCCCTCATCCTCATCAAGCAAAACACCAGTGCCACAAGGAAAAAAACCACTACAATTGCCGCAGCTCCGAGAACTCCGGCCAACACATACTTCCACTTGACCTCTTTCTTGCCTGGTGATGGCAATGCCTGTGGTGGCTCTGGCAATGGCACCCCAATCCTCTTATAGAACGCCTGACAATCCCCACCGCTGCGCTGACTTGGTGCGCCGGACAAGCAATTCATCTTGATATCCACTGTTGCATTGGACCCATTCCCAAATCCAGCCCCGGCCACCTGATCAAAGTAATTGCTCGATACATCGACCACTCGAAACCTCTTCTTGAGGGCCCCAAGGCCATCGCCAATCGCGCCGTACAATGAATTCCCGGAAGCGTTAAACAAAACTCCAACTCCATCAACGGCGGAGACGGGCACGTTTGGTAGCTCTCCGGTGAGATTGTTGTTAGAAAGATCAAGAAATTGGAGGCCCTTGATGGAGAACAGCGACGCCGGAACCCGGCCGGAGAGGCTGTTACCGGCGAGAATAAGGGTCGTCAGGTTCCCGGACATGCCAAGATCGGCGGGCAGCTCGCCATTGATGTCGGCGGAGCGGAGGTCCACGACGGCCAGCGACGGCGGGAGGCCGCGGCCGAACCACGCCGGGATCGGGCCGGGGAGCGCGAACCCCGACGCGTTGAAGGCATCGAGCGCCGTGAGCCCCCGCAGCGCGTCGACGGCGAAGCCCGCGCGGCGGGCCCCGGTGCGGGTGCGGCGGAGCGCACCGAGGCGGAGCTCCGCGACGCGGCCGTCGCGGCAGACGACGCCAACCCAGGCGGCGCAGGGGTCCGCCTTCAATGGCCAGTCTCCTGCGCGCACGCCCAGCGAAGCGCGCAGCCCGCGGAGCGCCGCGTGGTCCTGCCGCGGGAGCGGCTGCCCCTGGGCGAGCGCCTCGGACAGGAAAAGAAGCAGGAGCAGGGGGAGGACCGCGACGACAAGGCGGCAGCGAGGAAGCATGGGGAGGAGGAAGAAGAGGCGGAGGAGAGGAGTGGTGCAGCGGCGGTGGTGGTGCGTGCGGTAGCTACGGGTGGTGGTCTCATCGCGCGGCCATTGCAATGGAGCGGAGCGCGCAAGGTGTTGGCTTTTTTGGGCGGCCTTGCCTATTTCGTCCTGGGCTCGCTCTCGCCTCCTCTCCCGGTGCGTCTTCGTCTGGGGAAGGCAACGAGTTGACCACGGGAAGCCCGGGGCGACGCGCCTGCGCCTGCGCCTCGGCGTCTCGCTCCAGCCGTCGCTCACTTCCGTATGGGCCCCCCGTGGGTGGTGCCGTGGGGCCCGCGCGCTACTGGCGGCGCGGGAGGGAGGGTGGGCAGAAGTTGGTGGAGTCTGACTGGAGTGCATCATTGCTGTCGCGTATCTGCGCCTTCGTGGCGCTGACATGCGGGGTGGGGTGGGACCCCTAACTTCTCTGTGCTTGTCAGTGGCGTTAGGTTGGGTGTCTGGGGCCGCGTTTACTAGTGCGTAGAGTGATGGAATGTTCTCGCTTCTCTGTTTAGGTTACTGTCCTTTTGGGTTCTCCCAAAGCAAACGTAGATTGCATCTCGATCAGTTCCTGTCAGAATAAATAGAAGTGCATTTACACAGCTTCTGGCTTTAGAATATAGAAAATGTTTGGAATGAATTGGGTTTTTAACACAATTTTTTATTTATTTTATATTATCCATAGATATATAATATAGTTTTTTACTTCATCCCTGTTGCAGCTAGATATATAATATTCCAGTCTCCGCAAGAACATCGATTTTTTATATTATCCATAGATATATAATGTAGTGGAAGAAAAGATGACTTCATCCCTGTTGCAGCTAGCAATACTCCAGTCTGTTGGTCGAGTTGCTTTGTTAATTTTCTTTGCTGTTGTCCATATCCGTAGCTGTCAGTGGATGAATGATTTGATGCGCCGTGTCGTCGAATGATCCATGTCGCCGGGTCCAAGTCTCCGCTGTATCGTTCGGATCTTGGAGATTGTGTTGTGTGTGAGGATGCACGATTGATTAGTCCAAATGGCGACAGGGTGAGCTGGATAGTTGAAGCGCACACTGCTTCTGAACCCCTCCGTTAGAAATTTGATTTTGGACAGGTTCGAACATGTCTCGAGTTAAAAATTAATCAGCTCCAAACAAGATACCGTAGGTAGATGGGGGTAAATAACCCCTTTAAATTTTCTCCTTCGGTTTTTAAAAAATTTCACTTCAATAACTATGACGAGCTGAAAAGACTAAAATCTAACTTGCACCAACAAAAAAACAACTCACAATAGCAAATCCGACAACACCTGCAAAGCCCCTAGGATATGTCTGACTGCACTCGCAGGGGTTGATTTGACCAAACCTACTGGTTTGATCGGTGGTACAATAGCGGTCTAACCACTTGTGCTCCTAACATGACTTTTAGCAAGATTTCAAATCCATAAATTGACATAACTTTTGATGCAAAGCTCCAAATCACTTCAGTTTGAATCACACCTTCCCTAGGATATCAATAATCTATTTCAACCAATAATTTCAAGAATCTTTGTCAAAGTTCCAACCTTTATCCATTTTAGTGAAAGATGCATCAAAATTGAGCAATACAAGAGAACAACGATATGGACAAGTTCGTAAGTTATAGATGGCTAAGATGGTCTGAGTTTTAAGATATCTTAGCAAGCCAGACCATGGTAAGAAGCAAACTCAAATCAAGTGGAACCAAACAATCCCATATCCAACTCTAGAAGGGAAGAAAACCAAACAAAAACACAAAGAGAACATGGGGAACAAGTTTGATATTTTATTACCACTTTGATGTGAAGAATTACAAGTTTACAACCACTCCAATAAGAGGATAAAGCCTCAAGGACCAGCACCAAGCACTTCTCTCAAAACCCGAAACACTTTGCTTGGCTCAAGTGCATCAATCCTTACCCCCTCTCTAGCTCCTCTGCATATAGTGGAGGCTCATAATAGAAACCCTAGCTTGGTTAAAAAGTTGATTTTATCCACCCCACACACACATGAGAACCTATTAACCTATTATCCATTTGGGTTTTTCACTTTCACACACGCTTTTTATCTTGCATCTTGGTTAAGTCCAGTCATCTCACTCGACCTCCATAAATCGCTCTAGACCCTAGCTCTCCCAACTAAGTTCCGGTCCACCTCGCTGTTGATCATAATTGACTATAGAACCACTTGCACAACAGTAGACCAAGCAGACTATTTTTGGGCACACATTTGTTCCAACTTGACCCACATTAGTCCATAATGCATCATGCAACATATATGTCATCACTCCATGGTCCTAGAAACATTCCTAAGTTAATTATTAATTTTCAACTCAAAGCAATGTACTCTGAAAAAATTCAAGCCAGTTCGACCGCACTTACCATGCTAGCCAAACTACCTTGTCTAACCACCATGGTGAGGCTGGTTAGACCGCCCATCATTTTTCCTTGGCATCTTAAAATAAACACTCTCAGGAAAATTGCTACCCCCATGCCAAGCTTCATCACATTGCCATGCGGTCATACTACACGGTCATATTGATCACTAAATTTTTGCACAATAAATCTATAGCCGGTGTGATCGCCATGTCGCAGCCTGTCAGACCGCCGTGCACGACAGTTTGACCTGCCCTGCAAAGAGGTTAGACTACCCTTGCCTGAAACTTCTCCACAAATTGTTCATTCATATTTTTGTCAACTCAAATTCAATTCTATCGCTCTTAAATATGTCATATACTCATCACAAACAGATGATCGACCTCTATATGGTCTTACGTATATGATGTAGGAATTCAATATCGATATGATCTTGAGTCAATTTACCTAGAAAAATATTTTCACTACTTTAGGAAAGCATTGAAAAACTGCCTACCAAATTTTTGATCCCAAGATGAGCGGGTTTAGACATGATATTCAGCTCGAGCTACCAAAGATTTGTATACATTGGTGGTCCTAAACCTAACTATTGATGAGATCAAAGCTTCATACATCACATCACCACCAGTATGACTTGATTAGCCCAATAGAGGGAACTGTTTACACAATGGCATTGTAACTATTTTTTTCAAATTTAGACCTCACACGTCTATTTTTACAAATCTAGCCCCCTCTACGAGCTCGGCAGCCACTGTAGATGACACGTGTTGCCTACCACACTACAGGAGCTCAACAGGTGCCAAGCCACACTTGCTCAACAACAAGATGATGCCAAGCCCCCACATCGGCAGGTTGTTAGTTTCATGATTAGAGCTAATTCAATGCGATTAGTACTAATTAAACATATCACTAATTAAATGTGGGGCTATCGGCATCCTACCGAGTTTAGGGAGGAGGCTAGATTTACAAAAACGGATATCCAGATATCAAATTTGAAAAAAATAACTCAGTGTCATTTATATATAACAGTTCGACTAGAGGCGAGCGTCACCTATCTAGCTAACCCACTTGAGGCACTGTTCGTATTGGCTTCTAAAAGCTATTTGTCTATAGTAAATAGCTTTTCTATAGTATCTAGTTTGCAAACGGAGTGTCTTTTCAAAGTAGGGTCTACTAATCGATTATAATACATACTATAGTGACTTTATTTATATCAGCTAAAATCACACGCTAATATCTCTTTACAAGTTTCTCTACAAAGTTGTTACTATTCATAAACTAAAAGCCAAAAGCCAATATAAATAGGCACTGAGTCAAGATTGCCATCTGCGACTCCTATCTTGTATGTTTATTTGGACTCGTCTGTCACGTTCTTATAGTACTCCCCTATTGTGCGTTTTTTCTCATATTCGAATGAGCCGTGACGTGGCCAAGCTAAAACGGGTCAAAATGTTGGTTGGGGTGGCGTGGGATGGCGCTGTCATGGACCAGTCTATTAGATAATAATACACATGTGCTTTTATGGTCTTGCTTGTGTGTACACTGGTGCACTATAGATCGAGACGTGACAGTGATCGTGTTTTATGGGTGTCGTTATGCCGAACATGTCATTGATAAATGACCTAGCTATTTCATTGATAAATGGCCTAGCTATTTCATTGTGGGTGTCGTTATGCCGAACATGTCATTGATAAATTGCCTAGCTATTTCATGTCTGTGACCTTATCCCTTCGTAGTCGTTGTTTTGGCTGGAAGATGGTCTCTCGGCTCATGTATGTGATAACCGAGGAGGTGGCGCCGGAGGCACGGGCAGGCCCGGGCCACGCGGAGCTGGCCGTTCACAGCCACCACGTCGTCGATCCAAGTCTCCTCTTCATAAGCTGGCCTCTTCTTCTTCCTTTGATAGATCCAGATCAAGTGAATTTTCCCCTTTTGCTACCTCCCCTAATCGATCTCGACTTCGGGTTTTGGAGGGGCTTTGAGCTCATGTGCCATCATCGGTGACAAGCTCTTGAACCTTTTGGAGCACTTCTTGTCGGTTCCTCGTGTGCCCTGATTTGTGTGATTTATGGTGGGAAACTTGCTCTAACGAGAGGTGGTGCCCATGGTTGGCCATAGGTTGATCTAGAGGTGGAAGAAGGCTTTGGCTTCTTGAGTGCACTCGTGTGTCTTGTATGGCATCTTCTCTGTATCTCTGTTTCGTTCTTCGGTGTGTCCCGAAGTGCAAAGATCGGTATTGTATCTCCGTCAACCTCGCCTACTTGTGCAACATAGCGAGGCGTTTAGTTTTCTGGGATAGCGCCTTTAGACGTGCCTTGCCCGGATTTCTTCTCGGTGGCTTTGAGTGTCACTAGTGTTGTGAGTATCCTGGTAGTTCATTCTTTACACTTTGTTTGATCTGTTTCAGATAGCTATTCTGTGATTTATCGTTGGAAGAAATTGCAAAGTGATGCTGGTGTAGCGGGCTCAACGTTCAATGAAGAAATTGTCTAATATTGAAATTGAATTGATTAATTAGTTTAATTTTGAGCTCTAATTGTGTTGTATACTACTGTTCTTTTGTTCCCTGGCATCTCTGTTACTTCCTGTCAAGTTGTGCCGCTTTAGCTTGGTTCTGTGATCTATAATAATCACTGTACTCAATAACTTTTTTCAGTATTAGAGGAATCGTTGCTATTTGTGAGATTCAGGAATCATGCTCTGTATATACTGATCAATTTTCTAGAGCTGTTAGAGATCAGTTTTGTGATCATTCTTTCTTGTTGTTAATCAGGTAACTGGCAGTAAATAGTCTTCTTGTGAGTTGGGAACTTTTTGTGGATTACTCAGTTGAAAACCTTTTAGAGCTCAAAATCTAAACTGTGGTAATCATTTCCAATTTCCAATTTGACAAAGCATTGAGAAGGCCAAGAGTGAATCTTTTGCAACTCTACAACTGAGAGCAATAATCACATTAAAACATGAGCATCTTGCTGGTTTTAATTATTTGCTTGCTCTATGTCTTGAGTATATTGTCCTATTTAAAAGTCTTGAATGATTTATATGATATCATGTTAATTTTCATATTTATATGCTACTAATAATATATTTTAATTATCTTTTATTATGTTGAAATTAAGTTTAAAATTATATTAAAATCACATTATTTACAACAGTAACTACATATCAAATTCACCTAAGTGACATAGGGAAAAATTAATTTAAAAACATACAGTCCGATTGATGGCCCATCAGTCCAATCACCGGGTCATTGACCCGAGACCTTGGCCAAGTCAATAGCCGGGCCAAGTCTGATAACACTGCTTATAATCAAAAACCTACAAAGAGCTCGATTGACTAATCAATTCTGCTCCGTTCCGTTAAGACTTGAGACGGAGCGAAGGCGGGTTAAGCAAAAACCCGCCCCGCCCCATCAAGATGCGTGGACTATGCGATCGTGTTGCCCTGTTCAAAATGCAGTAGTTCAATTCTGTAAGAATGTGGAGAAAACAGTGCAATTCTTACATGGTTGTTGCAAAACTCCCGTGTTCTAAGGGGGCGCTCGTTTTAGCAATGGCTTCTAGCTTTTGATTGAAATTTCACTGTAGCTGGCTTTTTTGTACTGTAGCTGATTTGAGTTTTTGGGCATAATTTTTTTAAAAATGTAAAAATAGTAAAAATATGTTAACCCATTAGGGATAATACAAAGAAACACAGGAAAAAAAGAAAATACAAAAAAACCTAAAATATCTTTAAAAATTCAGAAAAAATGAAATACTGAATAATAAAAAAAACAAAAATTAGAAGTAGAAACTAAAAAAATTAAAATAAAAATTAAAAAAAAGTCGAAACGAGCGGGACTGCATCCGGTTCTGAAAATACCTCGGGACAAATTAAACTGCTCCTCCATGGAGTAATGCGAAGTAGTACCACAAGACAGCAACGCAAAAAGGTGTGTCGGGCCATAAAAATGGACGCTTCAAGTGCCAACAAAACTTACTGGCAGCACGGGCGCCGCAAGTACGGCTGATCACGTGCCCGATCTGATCCGGTGCCATGCATTCCCGCACGCAGAGGTCCCTTGTTCGTGCGGACAGCCGCCCTCGATTATTGGTTCCACGGTGCCGCGCGTCACGTTCGCGCTCGCTTCAAGGCTACGCTTGCTTTCGCAATAACCGCCGACGGCGAGGACGACCGGCCGGCCGGAGTAAATGCCACGGCCGAGATCCATGCGCATCCAAATGCTAGCTGCTCCTGCCATGCAGTCCATGCGCTGCTGTGTTTTTTTTCCGTTCAAGGGAGACGTACAGTACACACACCACGTACACGCTATACATGTATACATGGAGTGCGTTCTCTTAGCACAGGCCTTAAAAGGACAGTTTATTTACGGTCTTATAAAATTTATACTAAAATACGCTCGTGCGTATATAAATACGGGTATCAGAAATGCTACTCCACAACACGCACACACACCGGAAGCTAGTTCCCGCGGCTGCCGTTTGGCCGGCGGTGAACGTGCAGCCTGCGGGTGCAAAGGCGAGCGGAGCGCGCGGCGCGGGCGGCGTCGTACGCACCGGTGCAGCAGCTGCGCGATGCGTGTCCAGTCCACCGTGGAGATCTTGACCGACCTACCGCGGTGCATGTCCAGTCCCGGCCTGCACGACCATCAGCCCACAGCCCCACCTCACGCGCCCGGAATGGGCTTTGCTGGATTAGCCCTCGTCTGACAAGTTAGGCCCGGCCCAGCCTGTTCTCAGGTCTAAATTTACGCTGAGAAAACAGAGGGTGGTCACTGGTCAGCCAGTTTAAGGGTGGCTCAGCGGCGGATTCGTAAGAAGTACATCTCTTGCATATGCCTGCGTGGCAGAGCAGCCGGTCGTACATGCTGCACCGAGCTTACATAAATGCAGAGGGTGGCGCCAAAGCTTGGCAACCACCTCATCGGCAACTTGCGGCCTTGGGCCTCCCCGTGATTGTTGTATGCGCTAGCTGGGCCCTGCTTCGGCTCCGACCGTACGGGTCGAGCCAGCTCAGCTGTGAGCCTGTGACAGGGAGGCAGTACATCCAGGTGCACGAATCTTGAAGCGTGTGTCCCGTCTCGGTGTGTTGTATCCACGGCAGAGGTTTAGCCCCGAGAAAAATTGCAGGTGATTAATAAAAGCTCTACTACATTTTATTGATCTGCAAGAGTATGGTACGTCCGTTCCGGCTTTGGCTTCTGAAATAAACGTGTTGGCTTTTGAAATAAATGTATTGGCTTTTTAATTTTGATATTTTAGATTTTTTTTTAATTTTTTAGCTTTTTTTCTCTTTTTTCTTTTATCCGTAAAGATATAGGGTGTGTTCGAATCCACTTGGTTTAGGCTTTGGCTTTGGCTTGTTATAGTAACTAACTTTTAAACGGTGTATTTTTTAAGACGAGGTCTACAGGTATATTGTAATATAATTTACACCAAGTTTAGCTATACCTGCCAAAATCACATGTGACTATTTCTTTTTGCATATTGTCTCTCGCAAACAGTCCAAAATTCAAAAAAAATTCAACCATAAGACACAGTCCAAAAGAACCTACCCATAACGGTGTTTTTCTTTTTTCTTCTTCTTCTATTTATTTATTTTTTTAATTGAATGATTTAGAAAAGGATAATATTTACTATAGTGTAATTTCAACTAAAACCATCGTATAGAAGCCAAAAACCTTGAGAAAAGCCAAAATGAATGGCCCCTATGCACAGCATTCGAGTGGCGTTCATCTCGTTTTGTTTTGGCTCCATACTAAATGTTCCATTGATGCCTCAGAAGATCTGAAAAATCTAAACATAACTACCATACTCATTTTGTAGTTGGGACTATAAATTTTCCAGAGAGATTTTAAATTTTGCGAGTTCAATTCAGAATGGGTATTATATCGAGTTCATCTCGTTGTTGGTTCCACGTGCATTTGACTTTTGAATTTCGTGCCAAGTAGCTGTTTGATGCCTTAGGGCCTGCTCAGGATGGCTTCCATAATGGGCGGTAGTGTTTGGCGATGACTTCTCAGGTGCTGTAGTGTTTTGTCTTTTTATTATTTTTGGTTTTTTTGTGTTTTGATTTCTTTTCTGTATTCTTTTGCATTGCTCTTGATAGGTTAAAATATTACTTTTATTTTTATATATTTTTAATTTTAATTTGCCTAATAAGCCAACTCACATACAGTAAAAAATCAACTAGCTATAGTAAAATTTCAGTTAAAAATCATAAGTCATCGTTATTCCGAACGCCCCCTTAAAGTTCTGAAACACAAAAATAACGACGAGTCCATTTTATAGTTGGAACTTCAGAGTTTTTCATAGATATTTCAAAAATTGTGAGTTCAAGTTCAGAAGAAGGCGGGTAGGGGCAACATCTCAATTCTCAAATCAAGTGGGCCGCAAAAGAGAACAGTTCTGCCAGTTCACCAGCATGTCATGTTTAGGGTTGGCAACGGGCATAAACCCGCTGGGTTTTGCCGTCCCAAACCCGTGCCCGCGAAAGTTGGACGTGCCCGCTAAAAAACTCATACCCGTGACGGGTACAGATTTTTGCCTAAACCCATACCACTGGGTTAACGGGTACCCACGGGTCGTCCATGCCCAGACCCATGCCTACTGAGTTCATAGTTCATAGTTCACTGAGTTCATACCATACTAACAGAACAGACAACTCAAAATGAAAAAGTACTAAAATTCTTATAAAGGCAAACTACAATGGTAGCTAAGTTCTCAAAAGCCAACATACCCGAACCCATATGGGGCTATGGGCTGACTTGCTGGGTTTATAACTCCTATGGGCCGGGTTTATATTACCCATGGGTTTACGGGTTTGGGTACTATAGGAACGTATCCGAACCCGTAGACCCGATGGGTTAGACTTTTTGCCCATTAAGAGACCCATGGGTTAGGAAATTGACTTAGACCCATGCCCTAATAGAGTAAAAACCTATCGGGTATCGGGTTTCGGGTACCCATTACCACCTCTAGTTATGTTCATGTTTGGTATTTGGGTGCAACACACTAGGGGGGTGATCGGAATAGCGAGCTAGAAGCTGAAGCCGAAAAAAGCCGAAATGAGCGGGGCCTAGAAGTCACTAATGCAAGAAAACCAATGAGCGGATCGACGTGTTTTTTTAAAAAAAAAATCGAAAATGAATAATATCTCTGATTCGGATCAATTCTCAATTATTGTTTCTTGCATCTAAAAAAGTCAGTTTCTGCATAAAAGCACATGGTACAAACATTTGAATGGTGATATAGGAGCGAAGCTTTTTTTTAATCACAATTCACTCATTGGGCCAATGGCACATGGTCACTACATATTTCTCTGACTAATTAACATTTCTGATCCATGAAATCAACAAGACCGTACCATTTTGCTGTAGCAGTACTAGCTGGTTGTTGTTCAAGAAAGGAGATCGACATGGCAACCAACACAAGAGAGTTATCGAGATTCAAGAGGTTTTAAGGCTAGATCTCTTACATGATGCGCCATTTCTGAGCATTTTAGCACGCAGTTTTGTGTGTATAACCAACGTCAGCTTATGTGTGTATAACGTTAGCGTGAAGTTAATGTGTTTCGCTCGATTACATGTTATTGCTGCTTTTATAATTAGTTAAAGGTATTTTTAGTAGTGTTATTTTAGTTATTTCTTAGCTATATTAAATAAGTAAAATCCTATGTAAAAGTGAGAGGAGGCGATGAGAGATAATACGTTGTCTCTTATATAAGAGACGATTTAACCCCGTAAACTAATATAAATGTGAGATGATGTAAGATAAGAAGTTATGATATAAATAATATAAAATAGTTAGAGGAATAATTTACTATTGGAGATGTTATCTCTAATGCTATTTTTAGATGAGATGAAAATTTTAGATACAATTTTAAGATATAAACCTGTTTATGACCTACGGAGTCGTACACACCAACGTTTGAGGCTGTGGTCGAGGGTAAGGAACTAATTAAGGATAAGGCACATGGTATTGTTGCATATGGGAGAGTCATTACCGTCAATGTTTCGTTTGACCATCGAGGCCATGAATAAAATTCCATTATAGATAAAAATGTCCATTCTAGTTTACATCGGAAGCAATTTAGTCATCCGCCGAACTTGCATATATATAGTTCAGCCCCTCGCTTGCCTATTCCACGAACTAAAAAAACTCTATCCAGTATTCTGTCGTGGATTGAAGTCGTAGCATAATGTTACAACATAGAAAACACAAAAACCATTTGCACGTTTGTACTGAAAATGTTTTTTCACACCTGATTGCACGACCTCCTAGTTCTGGCTGCTCAGACCCATTTGGATCGCATAAATTTTACCAAAAAACCATAGTTTTTTTTTATAAAAACATGTTAATTTCCACGAGAATAAAAATATCCCCACGTTCCAAAATAGACTTCATCGTTTTCTTACATCGTCAAAGAAACGGCCGAAAAATGGCACGACATGAGGCAGCGTCGACTAGCCGTCCGCCGGGAGGGGTGATTGTTTTAGCGATGGCTTCTGATTTTTAGTTAAAATTTTACTATAGCTAATTAAAAAAGATAAATTACTGAATAGTAAAAAAACTGAAACTAAAAGCTGAACCTGAAAAAAAGCTGAAACGAGCGGGGCCTGAGGTGACGTGCTTGAAGAGTGGCGACGATCTGAATGCCTTTATGAGAGTTGTGACCTCGTCTTGGTCCCAAGTGTTCATATATCTTTCTCTTTTCTTTTCCTTTGTTTTTGATGTTACATTTATTTTATACTTTTAGATGCTATACGTTCATATATATATGATAACAAAAATGAAGTCATAGAGGTCCAAAATTGAACATGATTATCACTCATGCTGAAATAACGTTGGCATGGTTCAACTTATATTTTTTCTATATACACGTACAATTTGTCTATTTTTGTTCATTTCAGACTTAAATCCATCATGCAGCCATCCTATGTCTATATCCCAAATAACCTGAATTCATATCTGTATTCGATTTGTCTGTATTTGACTTTGAATCTAAAATTTATAAATTAGAATATAAAAATAACAATATCAGTCCGTATCCAATGGTTTTCACCTCATGCGTCCTGTACCGGAGGCGCAACGGACCGAAGGTGGGGCCCAGCGTGGATGCCCCCACCCTACCTCTCCCTTCTCCCCGCGACAGCTGCCGCCAATTAATTATTCTCCCCCATTAAAACACCACCTCCACCTCCCCATTCCTCCCATTTCATCCTCCTCTCATCTACTCCCATGAATCTCATACACCGTCTCGTCTACTCCCCCGCCCTCGTCGTGCCACCCACCAAGTCTTCCACACATGCTCGAACTGCCATTTTTTTAGCGTAACTGTTCTTCTTTAGCGTTTCCGACCTCCTTGGCGGTTCTTGGTGTACTCCCGGGAGGGGACACGGCTCTGCGAGATCGCATTTTGGCGGCTCCGGTGGCATTTTGATCCGGCATTTGTGGCTTGGGTTGGTGGCCAGGGCCAGTGCAGTGGCGAGCTCCTTTTCGCGGTAGCCTTTTCGCCGCCTGCAGCTGGTGCTGGTGGGGATGCGCCTCGCCTTTTCGCCGCCTCCGTGTGGCGTGATTCCGAAGCGTTGGCGCAATTGTTTTGGTTTCTGGTAGATAAAAATCGTCTATTTTGGGGGCCTGGGGCTTGAGGGCGAAGGTTCCGGGCAATGCCGAGCATCCGAGCGCCGGCGTCCAAGCAGACGGCCACGTTGCAGGTAGATCCTTTCGCAGTAGAAGGGATGAACTGGAGTAATTCCTCGCAATTTAATTGCAGTTTTGTTGGCATAACTGCTGCTTACTCTGTGACTGTGTGTGTAATTCTGTATCTTTTTGCAGGTGGTTGTCAAGTGCAGGCCACTGACCGACAGCGAGCGGCGGCGCTCACGGCATATCATACAAGTCATTGATGATAAGGTAAAGGCTCTGGTTCGGCGATGTGCGAGTAATTTGCGCAATTGGGTGGTTAGAATTCTGCCATGGATGGTAGTAATGTGATGCTTGTATGTTTCTCCAGAATGTGGTTGTGTTGGACCCTGATCTGTCCAAGGACTACCTTCACCTCATCCAAAACCGGACCAAGGAGAGAAGATATAGCTTTGATAATGTGTACGCGCCCGAATGCTCCAATGCGGTACGCAGGCTTGTATAGTTTGTGCTGCTCTAATCAGGAATTGCTTTCCCATTTTTTGACATTGGGCTCATGTGCTGATTATAGCAAATGTTTGAAATCTGCATCACAGCTTGGAAGTGTTCCCGAACTGTTCATGTCTTGCATGCCAGGAAATGATACTCCAAAAAGCCAAACCACCACCAACTTCTTTGGATTATTAATTGCCAAAATTAGGAGTTTCTCGTGCTTTGTGACAGTTCAAACAACACTATTGGCATCTACATAAGGTCAATGCTCGAGTATTGTTCAGTCTGGAGCGAACCCTTGGATGTAGTGTTACTGTTAGGTATTCTACCTAACACACATGCGTCTGGTTCAGGGAAAGGACTGTAGTTTAGGTTTATTAAACTCCAAAACTCAGAATTTTTTTTATCAAAGCCCTGTACTAAAGCCTGGAGGCATGTGTTATACTTAGGCGGTGCTCCATCCGGCTTCAGGCTTCGGCTGTGGGCTTTGGCTTATGGCTTGTGGTTCAAATTACATTATAGCGGATATTAGCTTTTTATGAAAAAAAAATGAGGAAAAATAGAAAAAATTGAGAAAAAAAATAAAAACTGTTATATCGTCATGAACAATGCAAACGAATAAGGAGAAAAATAGAAAAGGCAAAAAGCCGAAAAAAGCCAAAATAAGTCGAAGTTAGAAACCGATGCGTTTCAAGTGATTTCTGACTTAAATAAGCTAAAAGCTAAAAAAAGCCAGAAGCTTAACCTTCATCGCTCACCATATAAACTGTGAATACTTGCAACTAACTGGTCAATCGTTTTTTATCCCACGGTCTCTATCTACAACGGGTCTCCCAGATATAATCCCAGATATAATCCCAGTATTCCACTCTACAGCCGTCTTATAAACCCAGCACCTCTTGTTTCTACTGCGTTAAGATTTGGAAATTCTGTAGGTTAGTGAGTCACTGCATTTTGTTTTGAGACTTTTTGTGATTATTTGTTGGGTCCTACAATGGAGAGAGTATGGGGGTACCGAATGTTTGGAATGCATCAGATATGATGTACTAGTCCTACTTATGACTTGTGAGTTTGGCTGAGTTGAGCTTCAAACGATACCCATCTGCAAATTGTGACATTCCAGCAAGAGCCTTCCCAATGAAAAGGCCGACCATCAACCCCTAGCAACTTATCCCAACATACAAGCCTAAGTCTTGACTGGTGAAGCCCAACAAGTCTAGCAAAAATATTTAATCATTAGGATTTTTTTTCATATAAATATCAATTTATATTACTTTTGGCTAAAGATACATAAAATTGTACATATTGTTGAAAACAATTGATGTTCTATTGCTGGGCCTTGTCAGACTCACTCTTGTAGACAAAATAATATACAACATTAAAACAACCGATGTTCTATGACTAGGCCATGATGCACACTGATTAATGAAGGCATATATAAATGGCAAAAATGTGCATTGCCAACGTACGTGGTACTCCCTCCGTTTGTATATATATAATCGATCTAATTGATACAACTATGTGTACATGTTTATTACCCCTTTCTACATCTAGTTTCTTTAGCCATACATTATCTTATGAGATCTTTGCTTCAATACATCCCAGCAAATGCAGTTGTCTAAAATTGTAGTTTTCTGAAAACTCTGCAAATATGAGAATTACTTTTAGATGGTAATATGTTATGTCTTGATCTTTAGGTTTTTCAAACTCTAGGTCAGGATTACTGAACCAACTATGGAAACTGCAAGATGAGGACAGATGGAATGTTTGTACCTTTTAGATATAAGATGTAGACAAATCCTTATGCAAAGGCACACACACTTATGCTTGCTAGCTAATTGCTGGGAACTAATGCCATGTTTTTGTACTTCGCACTATAACAAATTTAAGATTGTGATTTGATAAGTTCATTCATTGTGCAGGACGTGTATAAGAATATATCTTTTACAATTGCGGGTGTAGTTCAAGGCCTTAATGCGACGGTCTTTGCTTATGGTTCTACTGGAAGGTATTCACTGGATAGTTTTGTAATTGGCAAGCAGAATGCTTGTCTTGCATGTTGCCATCGTCAAATATATACTTCCCAACAGTTCTGAAGTATCTCATATATTTCCCATATTAAATATGGTGTACATTTCAGAAACTTAATAGAATTTCAGCAAATGGGTGGTATGATATCAAAGCGTTTCTTTTGATATGCTCATTGAAGATAAACATATTAATTTGCCTGAATTTTCTCCATTTTACATTTTTGTGATGTTTGATTTGTACTATACGTGCTGATTTTAATTGATAGTTATGTGTAAAAAATATGATTAAATGCTTATCAACCTCAGATTGCATTTACTTTACACTTAGTCAATTGCCACTCTAGTTTTATGATTGTTCAAAATGCTAAAATCGAATTGTTCATTTCAAAATGCTAAAATCGAATTGTTCATTCTATCTGTTAGCAGTTACCTTTGGTATGTGAGGTTGCTTTGCTCCTTTTCTTATCATAACATAATATGAAAAATATGACAATGCTACTTTTGAAAACTTCCTGGTGAAGAACTGGTATACTATCTGTCCACATTCATCATGTTATCATAAAATTGTTGTTGTGACACTTGGAATTAATCAACAACCACAAGCTGAAGTGGTGATGATTATGTATTTATGTTCCATGTGATATATTGATATATTCTGTTGCATGTCATTGTACAGTGGCAAAACTTATACAATGGTTGGGACCCATAGTGATCCTGGTCTTATGGTTCTTAGCTTTCACACAATCTTTGATCTAATAAAAAAGGTTGATAGTTCAGATACATTCGAAGTGTCATGTTCATATCTGGAAGTATACAATGAGGTAATGTGCAATATATGATGTTAATAATATCAAAGTACTGGTCCTTTTATTATCTGTACTGTATAGAAGCCATTGTGAAACAATGTTCTGTTTTCTAAATTCCAGGTTATCTATGATTTGCTTGAGAAATCCTCGGGCCACCTGGAGCTTCGTGAAGATCCTGACCATGGCATAATAGTTGCTGGTTTAAGAAGCATTAAGGTTTCCAACTCTTTCTTCTGTGTTTATTTTCCCTGGTGATAAGAAAATAAATGCCTTGTAGTAGTAGATGTGTCGATTTTGGCCTTCTTCCTTTTCTTTTCTTCACTATTTTTTGGTCATCCTAATGTTTATCAACCTCTTTTTCGTGCATAATATTATCTCTTCATATGTGGCTGATAAGTTGATCAAGAAAGAAAAAACGACTTGATATGCTTGTTGTGCTTTTAATCTGTAGGGAAAGACAAGAAATTATTATAATGTCAATTTTATTCAGTTTTGTTTTAAATAGCTATTTAATTGTCTTGTGTGTGATTAGTTCATACCACCAATTCCTGTCCATTGTTTTGTATGAAGCCATCATTCTTTTCTAGTTTTGTTAGAATATTTAGTGGTCTATTGCATGCCATGCCATATTCTTAAAACACGCCTGTCAATGCCCCATTCATTTCAACATAAAAGAATAATTTGATGTTTAAACTTTTATTTGGCTAGGTTCACTCAGCAGATAAGATTCTTGAACTCTTGAACATAGGCAACAGTCGGCGCAAGACAGAGAGCACAGAATCAAATACAACTTCTTCACGGTAATTAAATAACTCTCCATGATTTTTCTGCTTTCTTTCTGATAGTCCATGCTTACATTACTTATTCACCTTTTGAAGGAATGTGTATGTCTTGCTTAGCAAAACTTAACTATTTCTTCCTGTTTAATAAATATCCATTAAAGGAGGGTTTAATATCTTTAATCTAATAAATTGTTTTGATTGTTAGGCTATGAAGACAGATATGATCAGGTATAGTGCTGGACATTTTTTTAACGTTATTCTAACACCAGAATTACTACTTTTCTTTTTCTGAAGTTCACATGCTGTCCTGGAGATTACTGTAAAGCGAAAGCAGAAAGGACAATATGGTAGTCAAGTTCTTCGTGGAAAGCTTGCCTTGGTTGATCTCGCGGGCAGGTAATAACTATTCTTTTTGGACTGCTCTTCACATTTCACTCTATCAGGAAAAGTAAGCTGTAAAGTAACATTCGATGAGCAGTGAGAGGGCTTCTGAAACAAACAACTTTGGTCAAAAGCTTAGAGATGGAGCCAACATTAATCGGTCACTTCTAGCGTTAGCAAACTGCATCAATGCCCTTGGCAAGCAAAATAAGAAAGGTCTTGCATATGTTCCGTATCGCAACAGGTATTTCAAGTGTAGATTCTACTATCTGGAACCCATTTTGTTTATGATAGATATATGACAGCGGCTATTTGCAGCAAATTAACTCGAATTCTGAAGGATGGTCTCTCTGGTAATTCTCGAACTGTTATGGTTGCTACAATTTCACCAGCTGATGACCAGTATCATCACACTACCAATACACTCAAGTATGCGGATCGAGCTAAGGAGATAAAAACACATGTCCATGTAAGGGGTCATTTCTTTTGAGTGCATAGCAAACAAGAAGTCAAACAACAAGATGTTGTCTCTATTGATTCATCATTGTTTTTGCCCACAGAACCAATTAACTGTCTCTGAATCATGTATGCTAAATTAGCCAGTTTTATTATTCTTACATTGCTCTTTCTCCTGTATAGAAAAATATTGGAACACTTGACACTCATGTGGAAGACTATCAGAGGATGATTGACAATCTCCAGGTTTTCCTTAATGGGGAAACATATAAACTTCTACGGTTCTACCTCATTGTTCAACATAGTAAAATACTAAAATGTGTTGCATTGTCACTTTGTAGGTTGAGGTTTCTCGGTTGAAAAAGGAATTAGCTGAAAAGGAGCATCAATTAAGTGTAAAACCTACTGAAAAAGCTGCAGACAATGAGCTATCTTGGCTAAATATCTTGAGCCAGGAAACTGGTGAGAATGTTCAGGAACGCATAAATCTTCAGAAAGCACTGTTTGAGCTCGAAGAAACCAATAAGCGTAATCGGATGGAGCTCCAGCATCTTGATGATGCAATTGCGAGACAGCAGGTTGGTAACTTGACTGATCAGTTTGTTGAGAGCTCCTCCATTTAAACAGACTGTAGCAGCTCTTTCCTACATATGTTGTAGCAACAGATATATGAGAAATTCCCCACCACGTACAGAACACTGATGGCTTTGTATTCAGGTGAAAGAGAAGGATTCTACAGTTTTGCAAACCTTAACATCAAGGAGACAAGTTATTCTTGACAACATCCGTGACAATGATGAAGCTGGTGCTGGCTACAGAAAGGTACAGGTGATATAAGTTTGCCTTTTGTTTCCTTAAAGGAAACTTATACGGAGATCTTTTTATCTGTAGGATATTGAAGTGAACGAGAGTCGCAGGCGTCAGCTCCAAAATATGATCGAGGAAGCTACCAGTAACAATGGCAATAGAACTTACCTGCACATTCTCAGCCAATACAGACTTCTTGTGAGTAACCCACAAACTTTTTAGTATGTTTTCCTTACAGAATATGATATGCCACAAGTTTCTTATATATAATGTGTCCTTTAGGGAATGACTAACGCTGAGCTTCAAATTGAGATGGCTATGCGGGATCAAGTAATACATAATCAGAGGGAAGCTATACGGAGCCTGTGGAACATTCTGTATGGAACAGGGCTAAACCAGAAACAGATTCTTAAATTGGCTGCTAAGCAAGGCTTAACTATAGAAGGCTGTCCTTTGCCTAGCTCGAGCCCTGATGTTGCCACACTACCTCCTTTTCTACCACAGTCACAGTCTTATTCTCCATCTGCTTGCTTTTTCCAACATGGTTTCAGCACCATGTCTTTTCTCAAAAATCAACATGAGACACCTACCATATGTAGGCAAGAGCACCTCAGTTCTTACTACATGATGTCTGACTGCTCCCCTTATGCTGGTGATGGAAAACAATGGGCAAGTGGAAGGTCAACGCCATGCTTTTCTACCCCAGGAAAACCTAGGGAAATGTATGGCTTTTACCCGGGAACAAAACGTGAGCGATCGCCATGCAGTGAGGAACACCCCACCTTATATTCTGGAAACGAAGATTTCAGTCTGCAAAGGAAGGTAATTTGCTTCCCTTCTACATGCAAATGACAGGTGCAAATCTGCAATGCACGTCGCCCCACATAAACACAATATTTTATCTAACTGGAACTTAAGATGAAAAACTATGTAGCGCCAACTTACCTTAAATAAGCATGGCATTCAAAATTGTATAATTAGCGCACCAATTTCAACTTGCTCAAGTAATCAGTCCAGAAGCGTAGGCATTAATCACATGGTAAGTCTCTTCCAGATCTGTAACTAGAAGAGAATATGTGGTCCATGGCTCGAATGCCAAAATTTTAATCTTGACCCGAATTATTTTCTTGTTCTGCAGGATTCGTGGTCTACAGAAAAGCAATGAGGAAGGGCATCAATGAGTCAAGACTCTCCATGTACACAAACAGCTGACATGGCTATAATACCAGGCCTGATGTTTGCAACTTGAGTTTGTGTGTACTGTTATGAATAGCGCTTGTCTAACGTGTACATCTTCTGCCGACACCGATGTTACCGGAGTAGTAGATTCAGCCAAGCTGTTGCCTTTCTACGGGCCATGTTCACGGCCATTTTGATGCCTCTAGATCCTGACATGGCTCACTCCACTCTGTACAGTAGTTAGTCTCTGTCTCATGCACCTCTTTCTCTTGTATAGTGAATCTGTTTTTTGGGCGAAGAATTCTGTAAATTTGCTGTGATTCTAACCCTTTGAATGAATACTTCATGAATGGAGAACAGGATAGCATGCCGATGATTGAAGAAAAGGAGCATGTGATGCCCATGTGTTGCGCATGGGCTACTACCCTTCGTCCGGAGCTGCTAGGATCCCTGGATCATTCAATAACCTCCTGGACGTCACCTACTCTCGAGACCACATTCATGTTGGGTAAAAATGGTCCCGTGGTTAGGCCACGACGCCACATTCATTCAAACATTCATTCATGGAGTTCGCTGAATGCAACAGCTGCAGCTGAATTAGCACGCCATGCCCAGTGCATCGCATTACATTCTGCACGTCGACAGCTAGGGCTTCGGCCTAGCTGGCCGCCTTGGTGGCTGGGGTCTGTCTGACATAGCTGCACTGTGACGCGCTCCATCGAATGGTACACGGCACCATATCCAAATGAATCCCCTTGTGAAACAGGATTAGTATATAATTCAACTGGACATGCGTACCGATGGTCCAACCATCAACCATAGTCCAGTTATACTGGATTCATAGTCCAGTTATACTGGATTTATGGTCAGACTGCTAATCCTGACCGGTCAAACCGACCTTGACTGACAGTAAATCTGAAATATGATTTTTTTTAGAACTTCTATAAAATTCAAATTTATCTCAACCAACATACCAATTATTCCTCGTAACTATGTTCTGAACCTTCACATGGTCTCTTAACAGCATGGCACGTGTAAGCGAGCGTGCACACTTCATTCAATGCATGCATACACGGGCGCCGCCTGGTATTTTCGGTTTTGCAAAGTGCTGCTGCGTCGGAGGCCGGGCCGGTGGCGACCTTTTCGACCGGCCGGCGGCGGAAAAGGTGAGAACAGCCAGCCAGCCGGGGTTCAGGGACAGAACACGAGCGTGCAAGTCGTGACCTGCAGACGGACGTGCCAAGCCAACGCCGGCTGCAACGCCCCACATCACTCCTGCCAGGCCAGTGTGTACCGCACGGCGCCGACGTTTCGTTGGGCACAGAAAACTTGTAGCGTTTCCACTTTTATTACCGCACCTTTAGCGAACCCTATACACGCGTTTAACCGTCGTATGTACGATCCCATCCTACAAATAAGTAACTGGGGCATAGTATTAGGAGTTGTTTAGCTTTGTTGCTTGTGTCACGTTCTCTTTGAAGTTCTACCCGCTACAGGAAAATAAAGGCTAGGCCGGACGGGTAATGTAAGGGGAGTTGAGAATAGTCCTGGTTTCTGATTTCTGATTGAAATTTTATTGTAGCTGATTGGTTTTTTACTACAGCTGATTTGATTTTTTAAGTATAATTAAATTTTAAAAAATATAAAAATAAAAAAAATATTAACATATCACGGACAATATAAAGAAATACAGAAAAAATAAAACACAAAAACAAAAATTAAAAACAAAAAAATACATAGTGCTCTTACCGTCGAACACCACCGCTCAACGCGCAGCCATCGTGTCGTTGAGTGGGGCCTAAAGTTGCTTTAGTAGCTACGTCTGGCCGTAATGAGCTGTTTGAGATAGTAATATGAGTGTGATGCATGCGACAAACCGGTGATTGAAGAGGCAAATGAAGAGCGTTTCAGTGAGCCCAGCCAGACCACGGCCACGTACGGAACAGCGAGCCTTCATTCATTGGAAGCATGCCTTTGTCCCAGTGTCGAGGTTCATTGCATTGTACTGGCTCGATAAGATTGGTAACATGTTGTGCTTTTAATTTGTCCCTTTGAAAATACGATGGAGACCACAGAGAAAAATGGACGACACTAGTGTGTGTGTGTGTGTGATACTAGTGGTTGGTACGGGGGACAAAATGCACCCGACTCGGAACTTGCGAGTGGCGACCCTAACACCAAAGCAAAGTTACTAGTTAAATCTATCCTTAGATGTAACACAAGCAAACACTACGCTATCGCCACTTGTTTACCTCCCTCTAGGCTCATAACACACACCTTAATCTAGGACATAAATGATCATTACAACGTTGAAAACTCTGGCCAAGATTATGCAGCCTAATCAAATCAATCTTCATCTGTTAAATGGAATTTCCAAAACTATTCCTTTTGCAGTACAACAAGATTAGGATAGCTAAAAATAAGGGACCAAAGTCCAAAAGAGGAGAAGAAACCATGAGAGCTTTGATGGAAGTGACCACCTAGCTAGGGGAGGGGTGCTTTGGAACCATTTCTGTACGGTGGCCTAGCAGGAGAACCCCCACCCTTGTTTCTTTTCACCGGTTTCAAAGCACTCACATGGGCGTGGGGTAAAGGGCCTTGGCCTTTTTACCAAAGCAGAGTGCAGAGGCCCTTAAAATGCTTGACTAGTTTGAGTAAAAAAATGCTTGAATAGTTAATTAGTCACACTAACATTTTGATCACCTTTGCTCAATTATTCATCAGTTTGGACTTCGGAGTATCCAGGATCATCATCACTGATGAGTAGCCAGTGGCGACTGTTGTGCAGCAATGAGCTCTACATGTAGCCCTAGCCTTTTCTAGTTTTTCCACATTCGAGATAAGTATGCGGTGGCTTAGGAGTGTTTAGGCGGCGTTCGAAATAGCGATGTCTTCTGGTTGAAATTTTACTGTAACTGGCTGATTTTTTTTACTGTAGCTGAGTTGACTTATTGGGCATAATTAAATTTTAAAAAAATGTAAAAATAAAAACGACATATTAGCGTATCACGGATAATGCAAAGGAATACGAAAAAAGATAAAACACAAAAATACCAAAAAACAAAAAAAAATACAAAAGGACAAAAACTTGAACAGTAAACCAAACGCAGAACAGTGGAAATCGCGGAAGCCGAATGCTGAAAAAAGCTATTTTGAGCGCGCCCTTAGAATGGCGTTGGTTTATGGTTTTTTTACTGTAACTGACATATTTTTTACTTAGTTAAATTAGCTTATTTGATATAATTAAATTTTTAAAAAAATTAAAAATAAAAAAAATATGTTAGCACATCACGGACAATGCAAATGAATACGAGAAAAAAGAAAAGGCAAAAAACCCAAAAAATAAAAAAACTAAAAAAGGACGAAATTAATGAATAATGAAAAAACATAGAAGTCAGACGCTAAATTGAGCGATGCCTTGATGCTTTATCGCTCACTCAAAACCGATGGACACTGGGCACAAGTATATGAACCCTACTAGCGACTTCGTGAGGACCTGCCTCGATGTTGCTGTCTTCCTTCTCCACAGCCGCCACTGTCTCCTCGTTATTCTCTGCTCCCGCCAAAAAGGGTCCCTCGTAGATACAGATAAAGGTATGGAGCACGATGATTGGGAGGCCTGTGACAAGCGTAGCCATTAGGTTGGTGATGGCAACCGTCGGTGCTTGCTGGAGTAATGCAAATACAAGCAAGATTTACGAGAAAAAACATGTCGCCTTCGTCATTATTGTTATGAATATTGTATATATATTGAAGAGGTCCAATGTGTAATATATAGAGAGTACAAAGGGATATTACAGGGGAATATGTCATATACGGATAAGAAAACCTAGGTATATAAGGAAACAACTGAATTAATCCTATTATATCTCTAATATCTTTAACACCACCTTTCGAATGTAAAGCATATGCAATAGTTTTGCATTTGAAAAAAGTTATCGTTGAAATAATAAAAATCCGAAGTCCGAGTCTTAATAATGTCATCGTAGTGTGCAACTCTTGAAAAATAATGTCAAATCAAGCCGAAGAGGAATATATAGAAGCATAGCGACGCAGATCGAAGCCCAAGACGGTGGTGGCGCAATGCACAAGGTGCAGTAGAAGCGCGACAGCCTTAGAAGTTCAGGACGACAACTAGAGAAGCGGTCGTATTATAACGACTCATACGATCTGCACGCGGCTCAGAGAGAAGAGCGGTGGCTGCTGTTATGCAAAACAAAATTCCTACACTTCTATGACTGAAAATAAATTTGTGGACTCACATGACTTAGATGAACTGAAAAGTAGAAACTATGGATTTGAGATGGACACAAACGGAAGACTCAGAACGAAAAAAGGACTTATAAAACAGTAGACTCACTAGAAGAGGAAAAGATCCAATAACCTTCAGGCCGCAAAATGCGATCAACCTCAATCAAGTATAGCCCATCGTAGAGCTGCCAGGGGATGAGGCAGCGGGAGCAATGCGCCATGTCAAAGGCGCGGGCAGGATAGGTAAGCCGGTTGGAGGCCAGCACGCCAATCATCGCCGACACGCCACGCTCCAACGCAAACTGCAAATGCGCCTCGTGTGAGTCCCGCGGGGCGAAGGACATGGCCAGGATGTTGCGTGACATCAAATACGCTCCCCAGCTTGCCACCCCACAGCCGGTGTCGAGGGCGGTGCGGATGGATCTGTCGCGGAGGGGGATGAGCTTGCCGATGTCGTCAATGTAGGCACCGGCGTTGTGGGGGAACATGGTGTCACCGCCTAGGAAGCGGAACTTGTCGACGTGGATCCAATTCTGCACTGCCTTCTCGACGGTGAGAAGGTGAGCTCCTTGTGCAGCACGTTGGCGAATCACACGATATCGCGGCTCGTTGGCCAGGGGAACGGGTTGCAGTACCCCTTCGCCGCCAGTACGGGGGCTGGATCTAAGAACAGTCGGAGAGGTGACCGCCTCCGAGAGCAGCGGCAGCGGAAGATGAGCGGAGGCTAGGTGGCGACTGCTACAATATGCCTTATCCTTAACCTTTGCTCTGATACCATATTATGAATATTGTGTGTATATTGAAGAGGTCCAATAGACAATATATATAGAGAGTACAAGAGAATATTACAGAGGAATATATCATATACGAATAAAAAAATCTAGACATATAAGAAAACAATTGAAGCAATCCTATTATATTTCTAATACCCTTAACAAATCATCTCGTCCAGTCACTGCAAGAACCTCGTAGTAATAGTCTTTGCGGCCTAAATACTGGATACTTCAGTACATATACGTACAGTCAAAATGTTTTTACCGAGCCACTCCTCTCCCCAATTGCAAAACTCTGATGAGAATAGAAACCGAGTAAGCTGGCAATCTTGGAATTGCGCGAGCAAGAACGAAAGAAAGTTTCTGCTGCTGCAAGCGTACACAACGAGGAGGCAAGGCAAGCAGGCGCAGGAATTTGACCGTCCTCTGGTGCCAAGCAGGGGGATGGGCTCCGCGGTGTCAGGGCAGTAACCAAGGCAGTAGAAAACAATGATATGCTCCGCAGCAGCAGCAGCGAGCAAGCCTGCTACTGAAAAATCCGCCCAAATGAACTGAAAGGGAAACGAATGGATGATCAGTTACAGCGCACAGTGCCTGCTCTGGTCACTGGTCAGTTCTTGCAATTGCTGATTTGTACACAGACCTGAAAAAATAACTGCGGTTCTGGGAAAATTGATGAGATATGTAGAACACTTGGTGCAGAAATAAACTTTTCTCCCCTGCAAGCCAACATTGTTGGTGAAGTATAAAGCTGCTATAAATGCAGCCTTACAAGTATATACAGTTATACACACAGCCGAAAACCTGAAAAATAGATAGTTGGATAAAAGTAGTACTACTGACAGTATTGAGAGCAATTCACTCCATTCGATCTGCAAGTCAAGGTTATCGGTGAGGTTTATAAAGTTGCTCTGAATGCCGCCGTATAAATCGACATCATTCCAAGTATACTGCACAGCTGTGACCTGTACAAACCTCCAAAATACACATAAGTCAAGGCAGTACTCGCAATAGTATATGAGAGAAAGTATAATTCATATACTCTACTACTGCTACAGTCTACTATTCTCCAAGCCAGAATTATTGGTGAAGTTGGTAAAGTCACTGTGAGTGAGGGCCGTTCAATCCAGTTTTAGCAGGTGGTTTTCGGCTATTAGTTTTTAACTAAAGTTATATGTACACTTAGTTTGGTGATAACTTATGATTTTTTTATTATAGCTGGTTTATTTTTCACTGTATCTGATAGTGGCTTATTTGATATAATTAAATTAATAAAAAAATAAAAAACAGGTTAATCCATCACGGACAATACAAAGAAATACATGAAAAAAGAAAAACCTAAAAAAGACAAAAAAAAATCAGAAAAAGACGAAAGTAAGGAATAGTGAATTAAAAAATAAAAAGAAACACCTTATTCATCCTTAAAGTCATTTAATACTACAAACAATAAAAAAAATAAAAATAAAAAAAAATAAAAGCGCCAAAAAAAGTTTTTTTAAAAAATAAAAAAGCCGAAGTGTTCGTTCCGGCTTTTACCTTGTGAAAGTCCCTAGCTAGAAGGTCAAGCTGGGTTGAACGGGGCTGAGCCAGGCAGCTTAGCCGCATTAAACGCAGCCGCCGGCACGATTCGCAGGAGGTCCGCTCCAGCCGCGAGGCCCGCCGGACCACGCGCGCCGCTTCGGCGTAAAACCTGCTCTGCTTACCACGCGAATGAATATGGCTCGTATCACGCCACGGGCATGCGACGCAGGCGGTAAAAGACCAAGCCGAGCTCTCGCTTACCCGTGTGGCTGATCTTGTTGGCACGTCTCTCTCTCTCTCTCTCTCTCTCTTGCTTGCTCGTTTGTAGCAAGACGTTAAACCGTGCATGTCTTATGCTAGCTCCTGTACTTCGCAGCAGTCCGAGTCTCGGATTTTTGCGCAATTATTGGAAGGCAGGGCGTAAAGAACATGGCACAATGATGCTATCCGAGCGTAAAACTGTTCTGTTAGTACCACAATGTGACCATCATAGGGGGGGTGGGGGAAACCGGATTTGGATTAGGCCCTATATGGAACCCACACGACATGAACTGGTTTCAACAAGCTCTCAACAAAGCACCGAGCCTTGCACGCTGCCATTACTCCAAGATTTCTGCAAGTGTCACCGAACCACTAATCCTACCTATGACACTCGATGAGCCCTTGTCCACCGTAGCTACTGGCACGATTTAGCACCAGAGACAAATGAACCTCAAGTTTTCCTTTTTTAAAAAACAAATGAATCTTAGAGGGTGTTCAGAATAGCAATGATTTATGCTTTTTTTATTGTAACTGATTTATTTTTTTTACTGTAACTGAGTTAGCTTATTTAGCAAAATTAAATTTAAAAATATTTTAAAATAGAAAAAATATGTTAACTCATCTCGGATAATACAAAGAAATACAGAAAAAAAGAAAAAGAAAAAGCCCAAAAATCAAAAAAGACAAAGACAAATTAATTAATAGTAAAAAAAGAAGAATGCAGAAGTTAAATTGAGCGGTGCCTTAAAGGGAATATGGACACAAGTTTTAGGGGCCCTTAGTTCGGTTTAATAAGTCAACTTATACTTTATTTTTTTTACTGTAGCTGGTTTATTTTAGACTGTAACTGATAACAATTTATTTGACATAATTAAATTAAAAAAATTAAACATGGAAAAAACAGATTAGACTATCATGACAATGTAAACGAATACTAAAAAAAAGAAAAGATAAAAAAACTCAAAAAATAGAGAAAGATGATATGTAAAAACAGTAAATTAGAAGTCAAAAGCTGTAGCGGAAATGAACAGAGGCTTAAACCAAATCAACACATTAAATAGTTCTTTTTTTTTAAAAAAAAGCAAATAAGCAGCACTAGCGCTATATGATAACATGAGAAAAACAAAAAACTATCATTGGTCAAACTGCCCATATCTATCCGTCCAAGACCCAAGAACACATTATTATAAAACCAACCCAATCCCCCAAATGCAAAGCCACACACCACCCCAAAAGACATAAGAAAAATCACCCCAAATCCTAGTGCTCAAACTCGAAACCCACAGCAAGTCCAACACCACCTTTCCCTCCCCCCCTCTCACTCTCGTCTCCACTCTCCTGATCTCCTCACCGAGAGTGTGAGCCTCCCCTGAGTCCTCTCCTCCCCTTCCCCAACCCAAGAAACCCAATGCATCACCGCCTCCGCCTCCTCCTGCTCCTCCTCCTCGCCGCCGGCGCCGGCGCGGCCGATGGCGACGCGGACGCGCTGCTCGCAACGAAGGCCGCCATGTCCGACCCCACCAGCGCACTCGCGTCCTGGGCTAACGGGACCGCCGGTCACTGCGCGTGGGCCGGCGTGACCTGCAGCACCCGCGGAACCGTCGTCGGCCTCGACGTCTCCGGGTTCAACCTCTCCGGCGCGCTCCCGCCCGCGCTGTCACGCCTCCGCGGCCTCCTCCGCCTCTCCGTCGCCGCCAACGCCTTCTCTGGCCCCATCCCGGCGTCCCTCGCTCGCCTCCAGTTCCTCGTCCACCTCAACCTCTCCAACAACGCCTTCAATGGGTCCTTTCCGGCGCCCCTCGCGCGCCTCCGGAGCCTCCGGGTTCTTGACCTCTACAACAACAACCTTACCAGCCCGCTACCTCTGGAGGTCGTGCAGATGCCGCAGCTCCGGCACCTGCACCTCGGCGGCAACTTCTTCTCCGGCCAGATCCCTCCGGAGTACGGGCGGTGGGGGCGGCTACAGTACCTCGCCGTCTCCGGGAACGAGCTCTCCGGCAAGATCCCGCCGGAGCTGGGGAACCTGACAAGCCTCAGGGAGCTGTACATTGGGTATTACAACAGTTACTCCGGTGGGCTCCCGCAGGAGCTGGGGAACTTGACCGAGCTCGTACGGCTCGACGCCGCGAACTGCGGGCTCTCCGGGGAGATCCCGCCGGAGCTCGGGAAACTGCAGAATCTCGATACGCTGTTCTTGCAGGTGAACGGCCTCACCGGCGGCATACCGTCGGAGCTGGGGTATCTTAAACGCCTTAGTTCTTTGGACTTGTCGAACAATGCGCTCACCGGCGAGATACCGGCGAGCTTTTCGGAGCTCAAGAACCTGACGCTGCTCAACCTGTTCCGGAACAAGCTGCGTGGTGACATTCCCGACTTCGTTGGCGACTTGCCCAGCCTCGAGGTGCTGCAGCTGTGGGAGAACAACTTCACCGGCGGTGTGCCCCGCCGCCTCGGCCGCAACGGCCGCCTCCAGCTGCTCGACCTCTCGTCGAACAGGCTCACCGGAACGCTGCCGCCGGAGCTCTGCGCCGGGGGCGAGCTGAACACGCTCATCGCGCTCGGCAACTTCTTGTTCGGCGCCATCCCTGAATCCCTCGGTGAATGCAAATCATTGAGCCGCGTCCGTCTCGGGGAGAACTACCTGAACGGCTCGATTCCGAAGGGGCTCTTCGAGTTGCCGAAGCTGACGCAGGTCGAGCTGCAAGACAACCTTCTCACTGGTAATTTCCCGGCCGTGGCTGGCGTTGCAGCGCCTATTCTTGGGGAGATCAGCCTGTCCAACAATCAGCTCACCGGTGCATTGCCGGCATCCATTGGGAACTTCTCTGGTGTTCAGAAGCTGCTTCTTGATCGGAACTCGTTCTCCAGTGTGTTGCCTGCTGAGATTGGGCGGCTGCAGCAGCTCTCCAAGGCTGACCTTAGCAGCAATGCGTTTGAGGGAGGCGTACCGCCAGAGATTGGGAAGTGCCGGCTGCTCACTTACTTGGACTTGAGCCGGAACAACCTCTCTGGGAAGATACCTCCGGCCATATCTGGAATGCGGATACTGAACTACCTCAACTTGTCCAGGAACCACCTTGATGGAGAGATACCTCCATCCATCGCGACAATGCAGAGCTTGACGGTGGTCGATTTCTCATATAACAACTTGTCTGGGCTTGTGCCAGGGACTGGCCAGTTCAGCTACTTCAATGCCACATCTTTCGTTGGCAATTTAGGCCTGTGTGGACCATACCTTGGCCCATGTCGCCCTGGCATCGTTGACGCTGATCACACCGCCCATGGCCATGGCGGGCTGTCTAATGGCGTCAAGCTGCTCATTGTGCTCGGCTTGCTGGCCTGCTCCATTGCATTTGCTGCTGCAGCGATTCTGAAGGCCCGGTCATTGAAGAAAGCCAGTGAGGCACGTGTGTGGAAACTCACTGCATTCCAGCGCCTTGACTTCACCTGTGATGATGTGCTTGATTGCTTGAAAGAGGAGAACATCATTGGCAAAGGCGGTGCAGGAATAGTGTACAAGGGAGCAATGCCGAATGGTGAGCATGTGGCTGTGAAGAGGCTCCCAGCAATGGGCCGTGGTTCATCACATGATCATGGGTTCTCAGCTGAAATACAAACACTTGGGAGGATTCGGCACCGCCATATTGTGCGCCTGCTAGGCTTCTGTTCAAACAATGAGACTAACCTGCTGGTGTATGAGTACATGCCCAATGGCAGTCTTGGGGAGCTTCTCCATGGCAAGAAGGGTGGACACCTGCATTGGGACACTCGGTACAAGATTGCCATTGAGGCTGCCAAGGGGCTATGCTACCTGCACCATGATTGTTCACCGTTGATACTTCACCGCGATGTCAAGTCGAACAATATACTTCTTGACTCCGACTTTGAAGCTCATGTGGCTGACTTTGGGCTAGCGAAATTCTTGCAGGACAGCGGCGCTTCTGAATGCATGTCTGCCATTGCTGGCTCATATGGTTACATTGCTCCAGGTAAAAAAACATGCCCTTCCTAATTGAGTTCAATCCGACTATTCTCAAGACGCACAATATAGTGTTTTGATGAGTATTGGAATGCTTATTATAAGTATTAAATTGTATGTCCTAAGTACAATTGTGCATTTGCAAACAAGTTATACTATTGTAGTTATTAAATCGAGATGCTAGTGTTTTACTTTTATGACTTCATTGTAGTACTGTTTGATGAATATTGGAAAGCTTATTTACATGGGTCAAGTTATAAGATTGTCTCTCCTAAGTTCAGTCAAGCAAATTTCAAACAAGTTGTGGTTACTAAATTGATATATTGTGGCATTGAATGATTAGTGGTGAATGGCTTGTGTAAACCTAGCTTCTTGGTATTGCTACCCTCGTCTTCCATATTGGAATGTTCTAATTTTGCACAATGAGGCCATAAGATGCTTTTATTTCATGAAAGCAGCCTCTCCTTATGTATGGTTAGGTTCAATTACTTCAGTGTTGTATCTTTTATTCTAACTTGATAATTGTCTAGCTGCAAAAGAAAAATTGTATTTCTTTCTAACTGATTGAGCTTGCATTGATTTGTCATCTGTGGCTGTCCAGAATATGCATACACCCTCAAGGTCGACGAGAAGAGTGATGTCTATAGCTTTGGTGTTGTGCTTCTTGAGCTGGTCACCGGGCGTAAGCCTGTAGGGGAGTTTGGCGATGGTGTTGACATTGTCCAGTGGGTCAGGATGATGACGGACTCAAACAAGGAACAAGTGATGAAGATCCTGGACCCAAGGCTCTTGACCGTGCCGCTGCACGAGGTCATGCACTTCTTCTATGTTGCCTTTCTTTGCATCGAGGAGCAGAGTGTGCAGCGCCCGACAATGCGGGAGGTTGTGCAGATCCTCAGTGAGCTTCCAAAGCCAGCTCCCAAGCAAGGAGAAGAGCTTTCGGATGCTGGTGATGGTTCTGCATCCAATCCTCCAGCTCCAGCTCCAACCGGGCCCACTGAACAACCAACTGATGACGCGAAAGATCAGCAACAGCAGCAAGCAAGCTCAGAGTCATCACCGCCTCCTGATCTCATCAGCATCTGATAATTCAAGTCTAAAATGTTACCGTTTGTTGCGAAATTTGTGAGCTTCGATCCTGCAAGCTTAGGTCTGAATTTAGTAAGCGAGGCCTTTTGTGATGTACATCTTCTAGTTTGGTGGGTGTCCAGTTTCCAGTTTGATGTGCTTGCTTTGCTGCTGCAATTCAGGACTCTGTAGCTAGTTAAGGTACTTTAGAGCTTTTTATCTTCCTTCTCCAATGTAGGCATTTAAATATCAAGTGCCCTTTCTGTCCAATTCAACATCAGAATCTAATCTTTATTGTGGAAACAAGATCCTTTAAAGTATCTTCTGTTCCTGTCCAAACAGTTGAAGAAGGCTGGTCTTAAATTCAGATCTCATACTACTACATCGCTACCAAAGAAAAGCACCTCTGCAAGATGAATGGATGTGATCTCAATCAATCAAAGCATCTGATTGATGCTTCATTCGCCTTTTCCTTGAAGTCAAAGAAGTTTATCCCTCGTGTGTAGAAAGCTGGTCACAAATGTCGAAGAATGTGTGCATGCAGAAGAAACGGCTTCGGTTAACAGATGCTTGCCCTTCGCATGACGCCAAGTGCAGCATCAGATCAGCATTGACTAAGGAGTAAGCGTTAATGTTAAGTGATAGCGAGGGATCATTGTTCAAAGGCAAAGAAGTTGTTAAGTAATACTCTCTCCTTTCTTTTTTTGTTACTGTGTTTTTGATATTTTACGGTTGTCGAGATACAACTTTTACCATTATTTTTATAGCTTTGTATTAAGGTGTATCAATAAAATTATAATATTATAAGAATATTTTCAACCACAAATGTGATGATATAATTTCCGTAAAGTCGATCTAAAATAGTTTTTAACATACTAGCGGTACGGATTCTAGTACGTAGACAAAAAGAATAGAGAGCAGTACAACAGTTGGATTGTGAGATACGTTCGTTGCCTTGGTCTGCCCAATATCTTCTGTATTCTGTTAGGTGATCAAGTGCTCTGTGAGGCTCATCACTGTTAGAGATAGAATAGGAGATAGAATAGGACTGTTATTTGATTCCTAGTAGGTTTCTATTTCCTTATCTGTATACGGTATACCCTTTGTACTCTCCTATATATATGGCTCTTTAGGCCTCATATCAATACACACAATATTTATAACAATCATATGATGATGCCCCTTGGCAATCATGCTTCATCATCAGTTGCTCGACGCCGTGCCACTGACAAAGTGGGCGCACGAGGAATTGACCTTACGTTGCCGGATCAAGTGAGCACTATTGCAGCGTCGTCAGATGATCAGAAAACGCATCACCACGAGCATAGAAACCTGACCTGCCGCTGCCGCGCCTCTCACCATCACCTGATTTCCTGCTTCAGTGCTTCTGCTCTCCTTTTGCTTCGGTTTCTTTTTCACCTCTTGCAGAATGCTAGGCTTCTTTGAGACATAGAATTTTTTTATTCTAATAAAAAATAAACTTTTTTTAAAAACAATTCTGCAAATTTTCCATGAAACTCTTATGTTTCAAGCCACCATCTAGGCAACACGGGCGCTTGCATAGGTTCATCGGCGAACCGCCGTTGATACCCTAGTTGAGGCTCGCCTTCATCGGAGGTGAGAGCGTTTCCCAAGCTGTAGTCAAGGATTAAAAAACCAAAAAGGGGCAATATCGGACCCCCTCCAGTATTGGTTACCGCGGTTACCGGTTTTAAACCATCAAATTTTATCAAATAAATTTGAATTTACAGTTTTTGGCTGGTTGCCGTCCAAATTACTATGTATCAATTTAAATTTAGAACTTTTCGAACAATTTTTTCACTGATTTGAATCAATACGGTCGGTAACTGCTGGTATTTTATCCTTGGTTGTAGTTACACTTTATTGTTATTGTTGGCTGTAGTTAGGCGCTTATTCAGCTGCAACAATTTGTTGTCTCCGCCACTGTTTCAATGGGCCTAATTTGACCGTGGCAAAAAATTTGCAAAAATTTGTTGTCTCCGCCACTGTTTCAACTACTGTAGTAATATTTAGTGTGCGACCGTGGCAATGTTGGGTTCACCGGGGGAGAAAACGCGCGATGCTGTTACTCGTGGGACCGGGAGGCAAAAGGACCATCAGATTAGACGGACAGTGCGATGATGGATTAAGACGTTGTACTGCTGCCGTTTGTTCGGTCCAGTTCGATGCATGACATGCGTCCAGCAGAAGGTCACATCGGCAACGCAACGAGACAGCAAATGCGCACTGTCGCGATCGCACGGCGGCACCGCCCATCCAATGATTGGTTTCTGCCATCTCGACCTTTTAGTGTCGCCCATTTTACCTTAAACTTTTGACTTTTAATTTATTTTTTATTATCTTTAATTTTTGTCCTTTTTATTTTTAATTTTTTGGGTTTTTTAACTTTTTTTCTCATACTCGTTTGTATTATATATATATATATATGATGGAATAACATATTTTATATTTTTTAAATTTAATTATACCAAATAAGTCACCATCAGTTACAGTACAATTTCAGTCATAAACCACCAAAAATAAGCTTAACTGAGCGGGCTGTTAATCTCAAGTTATTTTTTTTGCGTGTGCAAGGTGATATGATGATATTCTTTTCGATTATACGACGGTCTTTAATTTTTTCTAGTAATCATTATTTATTAGATTAATAAGCTATAGTCAAAATTTATAAACTGCAGTTCAAAAAATTAGACCCTATAAGTTACCACTTACGACCGTACATTTTGTCATTACATAAGGACATTTTTCTGTTCCTGCAAAACAAAAAAAAAATGAGGCATTGATCACCTCAAGGTAAGATTTCTCTTTCTGTTCCTGCAAAACAAAAAAAAAAGACATTGATCACCTCAAGGTAAGATTTCTTTACGGTAAAAGAGAACAAAAAAATCGAGTACTTCCCGAGAGTTTAGTCTCCTGGGGAGCAAGCAGTCCTACTACCATTATTGCTATGACACAGTACTCCAACTGCAGCTTTTGGTGGTGGCTCGTCAGAGATGACCACCATGGCTAACAAGACTACAAGACCAACCTGTCTTTCTTACTGTTTACCATAACGCTATATATTTACGACATTTACAGTGGCCACAGAGTCACAGTTACCCCCACCTCCTGTGCCTCTTGTCCTCTTCACTCGCTTCGATTCAATCATGGCTGGAGATCGCCTTCAAGCAGGCAGTGCTTAAACTTGTACTACTAGAGTGCATGCACGCATTCATGACTCCTGGAGTACTAAACAGCACATCAACATTCCTCTCATCTGGAGCCACGCATGGATGCTGGAGCACTCTGAACAAGATGCAACATAGCAACTAAGAAAGCAGTACATGTGCTAATGATCTAGCCATTTGTACTGTTTTGCAGACGAGAGTACATTGTTAGATTCTGAACTAAGGAAGGCCGCTCCAAATGATGCGGTGCTAAGTGTGCTTTGGACAGAACAATGTTATCAATCAATCAAATCGATGGAAGGAAGCGTGCATTTGCATCTGGGCGGTCCAGGGATGCAGAGGACGAGACGTCTATGGCGGTGGACTCACGCCTCACGTGGTAGGGGACTCGACTCGCTGCTGGTGCCCTTCTTCTCTGAAGAAGGTGTCCACTTAGCCAAAACAAGGGCCTACACAGCACAGCAGAGCTCTGGAGAATAGTGACAGTGCACGGAGAAACCACGGCAAGGGACCATTGCTCAGATCAATCACGCTCTCACGCATGTCTGTTTGCTTTCTTCTTTTTTCCTTCTTGTTCTGTTTTCCCTTATCTCTATTCCGTTGTGCAGCACATCGAATATAGAGGAAACAGCTGTGGTTTGCGTTGCGTCTCAGAATTGGACGCGCGGGGCAAGAAGAAAGATTGCTCGCGAATTAGGGCAAGCCGAAACAAATCGAACCAGGATAGGGATTACCATTACCAAGGGATGCTTCTCCTCTCTCGCTGGGCGGCGGCGTCCAGCGGCTACCGGCCGCCGCCGGCGACCTGCTCGAGTGGAGATGCGCTGCGGATAAAGGCAACAACGGCCACCGTTGGATAAAAATCATGCGGACACGATCGGATGAGAAACGCGACAATGGTGGGCTCCTGGGCAGAGCCGTTGGATCAAAATCTCGCGGCTGCGATCGTGTGGAGATGTGGTGGGGGAGAGACTTTTTGCTAAGGAGACCTCGCTTTATGTTGTATTACCATAGGAGCCTTTCCACACAAGATACCAGATAATGGCCTCATTCTTTTTAGCTCATAATTTATAACCTTTCACGAATAAACAAATGAGACGGCTTCTTGGCCGTCTTTTCGATATTTGATTCATTTGCATAAATTCTCGCGCTAGAGCCAAAAACTATCGATTGCAATCATAAACCATTAGCGTAGTCCAAAAGAACACACCAAATAATAAACGCGATCGTGGTGAGGGCGAGGCTTCTGGGGTGACCGTTGTATCAATTGCGCGGTAGGTTGATGCGTCCACATAGCGCAGAACAAAGTTCTGCTAGAGATATTGCGGCAAACGTCTGGTCTGGCTGCCGTCATCTGTGCCCCTTCATGGACGATTGCCTCACGCTGCTTTGCGCGAGGCTAGATGGTGGTGGAGGTTGCATAGGAAAGATGACGAGATATATATAATGGTGTACCGAGCCTGTAGGTTCCTGGTCAGTGGTGGAGCCAGGAAAATTTGAGTTGGGCATGGCCAAGCTGTGAGTGTAAGTATAGCCAATAAACATGAACAAATGCATATATGCATGACACAAGCAAAGTTGATAACCATAATAATTTTAAAATTCAACACACATCTGAATGTCCATAGATGAAAAGAAAATTAAGATGCGATAACAAGTACATCAGTACGACAAACTTTAATGACTCATCAATAAAAGTCCAATCACACATTTAGAAGAGATTCTATAAAATAAATGTATGTAGATTAGTGTATCATATAACATTGTAATGTATTCACATTGGAGAGAATGGAACATACTACAAATGTGCTAATCACGCCTATGAGGCAAATTCATTTTTCGAGTTTTCATGACTTGAAACCGTCGGGTAATGATAACATTGGAAAGTGTTTTAAATAGCTCCCGCTTGGTGTAGCACACCATCAAGTCATTAAGCCAATCATCGATAATCTTGTTGTATAATTTAGACTTGACAATTTTCATTGCTCGAAAGGCTCTTTCAATAGCTCCCATTGACACAGAGAATAGTAATGCCAACTCAATGAGTTTGTAAACCAATGGAAATACCAAATAATTTTCAGTTTTAATCATCTTTGTAACCAAACTTTCAAGATATTTATAAGTATGAAAGGAAGCATGGCTTTGGATCAAGACAGGAGAAGTACACTAGTATCTCTGTCGATACCTCACCAAACTGATTATTCATCTCAGCACAAATTTGGTCAATAACAACATAAAAAAATCTCGATATGATAATGAAGAAGATTAGTGATAGTATGCCCTTGAAGCTTTCAGCAACCCATAACTATTATTTCATCATACATATTTGGTACTGGAATACCTTTGACAACACATAAATGTAGGGAGGCAATATGTTTTCTGGGATAGTGCTACACGGCGTGCCTAGCTCTGTGATCTTCACGGTGATTTTGAGTATCACCGACTTTATGAGTATAAGGCTTGTTTCTTTGCAGTTTACGATTCATTCAGATATTTGTGATTGCAAAGAATTAGTAGGATTGATTGCTCGATGAAGAAAGTCATATACTAAGATTGGTTGTTTAATCTTTGAGCTCTAGTCACTATTACCTCTGTCGTTGATATTAACTTGAGTCCTAGAAGTTAATCTTCAGATATTGGTCATATGTCATTCGGTTCATGCTGCAATTGAATTATAGCAAACTCTCATTCATATTGTATAACCACTTAAATTAATACTGGGCAATTTGAATATTAGTTCATATTGTATAACCCGATGGAGCTGGGGATGGATGGCTATGTGGGGATGGCTCTCTGCTCTTTTGTCTCTTGGGGGGTTTTTTTTCATGGGCAGATGGGCTAATCACTGATGGGCCAAATTGCCAAAAGAGGGCCAGGTCAGCATGAGCATTGAGGTATGATGATGCGCACCAGGGACCAGTCGAAACACACGCACCGCGCGTGAGTCGGGTGGGTTCGGCTACGCGCTGGGAGCGAATGAGACACAATATCATCAATTTGAGAATACCAACTCATATACATATATAATATACCTAATATATAATAGATTTTTGGTCAAAAAATTTGGGTGTTTAGCTAAACACCATGAACTAAATACTGGAGAGTGCCATGAAACCCAATCATTGTGCACGGAGCGCACCAGTGCGAGATGAATCCGGCTAGTCTTGACATCGAAGCCTTGATCAATGCTTGTGGCTTCACTCTTTTTTTTAAAAAAAGATCACCAGGACATCAAAACGATGCCCCAGTTCCATTTTGTCGAAATTGGAAGCCAGTTATAGCACAATTTTTGTAGCATCGATACAATAGCCGTTTTCGTAGTCAGATTAAGCTCCATTACATCATCAGACTCCCACGGAGTCGATTTTATAGGACTAAAGCAAAGATATATCATGCAACCTCATCCATCTCTTCGGCTTGAGCATCCTCTCTCCTTTAGAGCACACATAGCGTACTCGAATTTTAGCCTCGAAGATGAGAGAGAACCTTAGAGTTTGCCTTTAAACATTGCAGACAATAACTTCCAAGCAATTTTGCTTGGTGCTGCCTCTAGCCCTAGAGGCTGCCTCAAAGCAATGAAAAATTTTGCAGGGTCTACCTGCTATGAATGGTGATGAGAGAGAATATAATTTGTTTTATTATAGTTGTGGGCTCGATTTTAGAGCTAATAGTAGTTTTCATATATTGCACAAAATTATGGTAAATTTAGATGCTATTTGCGGGTCCCAACTTAGAAGCTATGCAGCCTCTAAACATTGTGAATGCCCTTACGGCGCATGACGATAGCCTTCCATTCAGCTCACATCACTTGACGTGTTCGTCGGAGGCAGCGGAGCCAGCAGCTTCTCCTCCCACACTGAAATGAATTGATCCATCTTGAAAATAGGACACCAGTTCCAAAGCAAGTCTAGTAGTCGTCTCCACACCACTTTCATACCCGACCATGGCTGCAATTGAAAAACCAAGCTATTTCGACAATGCCAGATACTCCACAAGCTAGCAGCACAAATAGTGTTCAGCACCGAATTTGTTGCGGCTTCACTCTGTCCAACAAAGTCTTGGGAGAATGCGACCTGGGAGTGGCTCGACTCGCTCTTCACTCTTCAGCACAGCAAGTTTGGGTGGAGTAGTTGATTTAGATTACAGGGTTAAGTCCTTGGTCACAAGTTAAATGTTTGAGAGGTTTTGTATTACTGGTTGGTGGAGTGTAGTCTGATTACTTTGTTGGGATCTTTTTTGTTGTAGTTATTCCTGTGGAATGATGAAGGTCGGAATATTGTTATTCCGTTTTCTAAAAAAAAAACGGGAATCATCACACTATCACCGTTCCCAGTGACGCACACACAGCGAGGAACTCCGGAGTTTCTTCCAAGTTGCGCCGAATTGTACAGTAGCCTCTGTCGCGAGATCATACGGGCGATCAGTTTCGGGCGCTCTCTCACAAGAACGACTAGCCCTTTGTCGCGAAGTTGCGGCGAGATCACGAGGCCGGAGGCCGCCGTCGGTCGTCGGCTCGTCGCCAAGGCGGACCCGACGGGCCCGCTCACCCCACGACAAGCGCTTTGATGCCAAGGCATAGTCACAGTCATGGTCCTATATGACTAGCCTATGGGTCATAGACTATGACTGTGACGACTCAGTGAAGCATGAAGATTATTCACAGCAGGATATTTTCTGATAAATTAATGATTTATTCCATGATCGGAAAAAAGGTTCAGTGCAGCTAATGAACATTCCGCGATGCCAGCATCACCACGCATTCCTCGCAAGCATGCATCAGCAAATTTTGCAGCAGCAAAAGCCTGATGTTTTTCCCCTGTTAGTGTGATCATTTAACTCTTTAAGTATTAATCATATGAAGTAAGCAGTTATATAACCTACCATTGACAAAGTTGCAGAGCCTGATCCAGCTTTTGCCTGAATCATCAATGAAAAGAGCATTATACATACGTTTGTCAATTAATTGGGGGAAAACCAAAAACTTCAAGAAAAAAACTAAATTGGACTTGTGACAGTTTCAGAGACGTACAATGCTTTGCAACCAAAAGGATACGAAACTATAGCTATGCACTGTACATTGATAAATGATTGAATGCTATAAAAAATGATTTGTCAATGAAGGCATTATGTTACATGTCGATTCCTTGAAGGAGCTGTTGAGATTTGCTTTCCTCAAATCTCTGTATCTATCCACCCATCATCTATTATCATTCCTGGTAACTTAGCCTACTGAGTACTGACTCTAAATCCTTGAAAAAATGTTGCAACTGATGCATAGAGGGCATAAATAAGGATACATATTCCATAATTGATAGAATTTCACAATATTAAGGGATGGAATTACAGCTAATCCCCACGACCACAACACAAGCATGGCTATTCGGTGGCAATATTCGAAACTCTCTACATCACAAATCATATTTAGGCACTGTTTATATTGGCTTCTAAAAACTACTTTTTTACAGTATCTATATTTTAAATAGAATGTCTTTTCAAAACGGAGTCTACTAGTTAATTGTAGTACATATTGTAGTGACTTCATTTATATTGGTCAAAATCGCACGCGAGTGTCTCTTTCTCTGTAAGTTGTTACTATTCATAAGCCAAATCTAAAAGCTAATATAAATGGACCCTTAGTCTTGCTGTCTGGAGTCTGGACATAAATACAGCAAGTTTGTTCAATTGAAATCAATCAATATGCTAATCGACTGTACGACTGGACCTTGACATACAGACATTGCTTCTGAATATAGATGCATGATTCTCCACAAGACAATATCGCTATGGTAAAGCTTCATGCAGAGTAATTAAGATGTGCACTCAGTATGTGCAGTAAGTGAAATTTATTAGTTATAAATGCATGGCCACCATATACTGTTTGAAGAAAAAAAATCAAATGAAGAGCATAGTTCGTAGGGGTGAAAAGAGTTCATCATGTGGATCAAGGTTTAACTTCAGCATACTGAATATAAAAGCATCATACCTCAACAACTTCTGTGCCACCATTTTGTATGCGGTTAGTCAAATAGCTGGTTTCATCTGGAGTGAATGAGCATGGGGGGTTGACCTGCAGAGATATAGGTCTCCAGTTAGCAACTTGCATTCATAGAAGCTGGAGAATGTTTTCGTAATGGGGAATATTAGTAGTTTCCTTGTGATGACATCACGATAGGCGACTTTTCAATACCTGGGAGAGGAGGGGTAATATTGTCACCCCTGCATGCCCGCCAACAACCGGAACACTGAGATCTCTTGGATCAATTCCAAGCACTTCAGCCTCCAAGAAGCAATACAGAGATGAAAAGGGAATAGTCAAGACTCAAGAGCAATACACACTTTAACTAGAGTATGTAAGTACGCTAAGGCTCTTGAAGACATGATATGGTAAGACAGTTTTATTAGGTTGCATACCACAAAGGTGTTAGCCCTAACTACATCAAGTGTTGTCACTCCAAGGAGACGCTTGGGATTATAAGTTCCAGCTCTCTTGAAAACCTCTGCTGCAATGGGGACGGTTGAGTTCACTGGGTTGCTGATCAAATTCACGATTGCATTAGGACAGCACTTGGCAACGCCTTCACAAAGCGTACGAACAATCCCAGCGTTTTTGTTAAATAAATCATCCCTTGTCATTCCTGGTTTTCTTGGGAGGCCAGCAGGGATGATGACAAGATCCATTCCTGTAAGTGCTGCCTCAAGCTGCTGGGGCCCAAGGAAGCAACGCACCTGAAAGGATTTTTTTTCACAGTTATTTTATTTGTTACATCAATATGTATGGCCACAGAGAACAAATCTCTAATCGATTTGAACTATCTGAAAAATACTGGAGAACATGTATTATCTGCACATAAAAACTTTAAAAGATAATAATTTTCACTCTTTTTTTCCTTTTTAACCTGCAGCAATTTACTTTTTTTTTAAACATGCTTCCCTTTGTTTCTTCCAGGCTTTCAATAACAAGACTTGGACTACACTATTCATTTGCCATAGGTAAACTGACAAGGAACTAATAGAACGTGGTTTTCTTTTCAACACAAGACAAGATGTTGTCAAAGCTTCAAAGGTATTTTGGGAACTTCACTAGTCCAATCACAGAATGAGCAACCAGTAAAGAATGAGATGTCAAATGTTGAAAAGTTATCAATGCCAGAAATCGCAAATGATTGAACGGTCATTATATTACACCGCCAAGCTACCGAAGATCTGTCACGGTTTAGGTAGGAAGCGTGCAGAACTTTCAGGATTCCGCTATCAGATGGCATATCACAAGTCACAGGAAAAATATCGAGACACCACCTAGAAAACCAAGGCAAGCCACCAATCAATTCGTACTTACTACGGTATCCTGACATCATTAGCACTAGTAGTCTAGTATAATAACCGTTGTTAATTTTTGCAAAAGCATTACAACACTTGAAGGTATCATCACTCTGCTAAGTGCTAACAGCCTAGTAGTGCGGTATGAAGCTAGAAGTAGACCGAATAGGTTACCACGGCGCTGGTGTCCATGTGGCTGACATCGGCGGTGACCCCCGGCGTGTTGACGACGTCGTAGAGGTGGAGCACGGAGACGAGCGGGTTCATCTTCATGAGCAGCGACAGCGGCTGGCCGATCCCTCCCGCGGCGCCCAGCACCGCCACCTTGAACCCCGGCGCGCCGCCCTTGGCGCGGCAGGCCGCCGGCCTCAGCGCGGACCCCGCGCTTTCCTCCATCTGCACGCACAGGTACAGAGACCCAGACCACCACGCAGTGGCGGAGAGAGGGGGGGGCCAGGGGGGGCCTGGCACCCCCCAACGGCCCAACGTTCTAAGCAGGTCATCATGTTGAGGACTGACGCAGGTCACCGGGTCACGCAGAGCGACGCTTCATATTTGGCAAAGACGCAAAGCCTTTGGCTCTTTGCGGCTCTGCAGACTGCAGCCGATTCAACTTCCAAAACTCCGCCCCTGGCGCCCGCTCGTTTCTTTTCTTTAGCGAACTCGCCGCGACGCCTGACGTCTTCGCTCGCACGAAACGGAACAATCACCGCCTGACCGCCTCCCTTGCGGGCCGCTGTGCGGAGGCCGAGAGGGGCGTGGCGCTCGCGCTCGAGGCGTTCCCATGCGACCTCCAGCAGCAGCTCGACCGGTTCATGGACGGAAGGTTCTGATGTTCTCAACTCTCCATTTCGCTTACTTAAGTTATACAAACAATTGTTCCGAGAAGAACATGTTTTACTTTTAATTGGTTGCATGTTGTGATATCGTGAGAAATTTAGCTCTGTAGTTATTGATGACGTGTTCAATTGTTCATAACAAATTTTGACAAGCTTATGCTTTATGTTGGATTGATGGCAGCATCTTAAAGTTGTACACATTGCACTGGCGACCAGAGCGCTGGCAGGAGTATGAACCTCTACTGGCACCTCGTGGCCCTCGTCGCGCTCGCTTCTGTAGTTCTGTGACGAGGAAGGAACCTGCCGGCTGCCGCGGCTTGTGCCTTGACGCCATCAGCAGGTAATCATTAATCATTCATTTGGTGGTATTCTCTTATCTAATCAGTAATTACTATCTAAATTTTCCTTTATAATTTTAGATGATATGAAGAAAAGAAAGACAATTCATAATTTTTTAAGCCTGTTGGTTCAAGTGCTAATTGTATTAAAGCCATTAGAAGCCGAGGCTGCCAGAGTAACGTGGAAGTGGAAACTCCTAACGTGGAAGGGGAAACTCCTAATGAACATGTGGAAAATCCTAATAATCAGAGTAGTGTTGCTGCTGCACCATTAGAAGCCGTGGCTGCCGAGGCCGAACATCAACCAATTATAGCTACTAGATTTGAGAGAGACCTTGGTAAACGTGTTCAAATCTTAGAATTGCCAGCTGATCAATAAGATGAAGCTCGAAGATTTTATATTTCAGAGGGCCCATATCAACCTATGTTAGCAAAGTACCCACTCAGTGAATTATCTCATCGTCGCCGATTTCAAAGCAGTTGGTTCAATGGGAGATTGTTTGGTAATTTATATTGAAAAGGAATGGGAGATAGATTTCTACGAGATTATTTGGTAATTTATATTGAAAAGGAATTGGCCGCAAAGATTAGTAATGATGATATTATTAAGGCCTATGATCTTGATGGTAGTCGTAGAGCTAAGTTTAAGTTAATAGAGGTGTAATTTTATTTGCATTGTAATTTGCGAAACATATTATTCTGATATATGACTATTGAATCAATAAATCCGGTATAGTTCATTGGTTCTACTCTACTTGTTGTCCAATGTCTATGTTGTCCCTCCCATATTCAATTCCTGGCTCCGCCCCTGCCACCACGAATCGTCAGATTTGCCATGTGCATAGTTCAAGCAGGAGCCAAGGCGATCGTGTCGAGAAAGGGTTCGCGCACCTGCGGGCGTGGGGGGTTGAGGTGCGCGGCGACGCGGGCGATGCGGTGCGAGGAGGAGGTGGCGTCGGGCTGCACGGCTCGGTCGCGCGGAGGTGAGGTGAGGTGAGGCAGGAGTGGGGTGTTACGGTCGGTTGGTGCCTGGCGCGGGAGCGGGATGACTTACGAGGCGAGGTATTTGGGTGGGGTTTTGACGAGAAAGTGGGGGGGGGGTTATGCGTGTTTTAACAGGGCCGCGCGGCGCGTTATCCGGTGACCTGTAGGCTGTGTACGTTGGACGGTGGTTGTGGGAGGGGACTCGCATCTTAGCACGCGTGGTTTTTTTTTTTGTTATAGCTATTAACTTTTAGTCACAGCGTGAGTGTTTATGTGAATGAATTGAATGTTAATAAGTTGATAAGCTGTTTCAAAAAACTATCTCGATAAGTCGCTTCGAAAAAACGACGGAAAATCTATAATACCTTGGCCCATGATAGCCTACATGTGTGTGCACATGATCGTCCATGTGTGTGCACATGATGATATAGATTGGTCCCATATTACTACCTTAACATGAAAAGCGCTAACATAAAACACATAGGCATCATTGGTAATAACCTCCTGTTAACTGTTTTACGTGAAGCGATGACGAAAGCGTAAGCAGATTGTTACGTGTACATGACTTATCCATAATGAGGTTAGGTCTAAGCTAATTTGGATCCTAAAGTGTTACAAAATCGTTCCGTTTCTTTGTTCGGAAGAAGCCATAAGCTAATAAAAAGGGGGCCTAAGTGATCAGGTCCAGACATTGTAATGCTTACACTCACTCTAGCCATTGTAACATCTCAAAAATTGAATGTTTGAAAATATGATAATTTTAAAACTTTTTAATGCATTTTGTTGACCTTCAGAATTTCTAAAATTTATTTAGGTTTTTCTAAAATTTGTATTATGCAAAACAATACAAGGAGCAATACACAATAAATAACAACAACAACAATAATAATAGAATGAGAAATTGAAAGCAACAAGAAGAATGGAATTTAAATTTGAATTCAAATTCAACTTCAAAACTAAAATTTCTACTGCTTCGATCAATCCACTATTCCACTGTGGTTAGCTGTGACACAAAGTACTAGGGGAAAAAAGAAACAACGCAAAATAATACAAGAAGTAATACATAATAAATAACAACAACAACAATAATAATAGAATGAGAAATTGAAAGCAACAAGAAGAATGGAATTTAAATTTGAATTCAAATTCAAAACTAAAATTTCTACTGCTTCGATCAATCCACTATTCCACTGTGAAAAAAAGAAACAATGCTTTCGTTGAGAGTCGAACTCAAGACCTCCCGCTTACTAAACGGGTGCTCTAACCAACTGAGCTACGAAAGCTTTTTAATGACGCTTTGATATGTTAACACTAGTCACATACACACCCACACACAGAGACGTCCCGTCACTGTGATGGAGTTTGTGATTAAAGCACGCCTAAACACCCGCCGTGCGGAATCCGAAGTGCCCCGCCGCTCGCCGGACGATCTTCCGTGCGGGCACGATCAACATTCAGCAGAGCCAAAATCAGCTCGCGCCGTGTTTCTGCTTGCGAACCTACCTAACGCCACACCGGTTTCGTATACCTCGGCCAGCGCCGTGTGCTCGCGTGACGCCTCAACACCACCACGCCAGCTTAATCAGTTTCAAAAGCTAAGAAATAGCATTACATGTACAAGCCATCCAGCTTGACGATAATCGGCTTACTCTGCATATTTGTTTACACAGGGCAGACATGCAAGAAGACGCAAGTTCACAGTCCGCCACTGATCCATCATACAAAGCAATGTACTGCCAAGCAAGCTAATGGCACCTCCTTGACCCCAATGTTTTTTCACAATGTCGTCTGAGTTGAAAACTTTTAAATGATAGCAAAAATTTGCAGTGAACCTTTACCCTGGCACAGAGTACAACGGATGGAGCCGAGGTACAAAAAAACATGGTACCTGGTATTTAGGTTAAGATACAGAGTTTGCTTATTTATCAGCTAGTTGAGCAAAACAGGGGAAATGGCAGATCCAGTTCACCATATAAGAGAGAATCAACGGTAAAGGCTCTCAGATTTCAAGTTTTCAGCAATCTCAGTCTCCCAGCGGTCACCATTCTCAAGCAGTTTCTCCTTGTCGTACAGCAGTTCCTGTATCATTATATGAAAAGTCATGTCACGATTTCCCAGCAATAGGTGAGAGAACCCCTACCATGGAATCAAGTAGTTTACCTCGTGAGTTTCAGTAGCGAACTCAAAGTTAGGCCCCTCAACAATAGCATCAACAGGACAAGCTTCCTGGCAGAACCCACAGTATATGCATTTGGTCATGTCAATATCATACCTGCAAGGAAAAAAATAATAATCAAAATGGGGCTTGATAGCAGATCAGGAGAAGTAAATCATAGAATCATAATTAACACAATTCACAAGAAAACAGCCATTTAATTACCTTGTGGTTCGACGACTGCCATCTTCACGCTCTTCTGCCTCAATTGTAATTGCCTGAGCTGGGCATATCTGGTCATTTGTGTTGCCAAGTTTAGCAAAAGATATTTTTCAAACAAACACACAATTATGCATCAATAATTAGCACCTGAATTAGTACGAGAATCATCAAACATTCAACCATCTTAAGGCAAACACATACAGCTTTATACTAGTAAAATTGAGAATTTTCAAGAAATTTTGAAAAATATCAAAGGCCAAAACTTCACTATATTAGATTAGTTAAAAGCATTACATGTATAGCAAAGATATCAGGAATTTATCGGTGTTTACCAAAGTTTTTGATAAATCTAGTATGGTTCAAGTGGACATAAGGAGGCCTAACAAATCTGGGAGCTTTGTATGTTGAATCGTGAAATACCAATATTTCAAGATATGATGCCCCTTTGAAAATTTCTTAGGCCTCCTTATGTGCACTAGTTCCATACACCATAAAAGAATCACAAGGTGCCAGTCCAAAAATTGAGCTGTAAATATTTTTCTGAAAAGAACTAATAAGCAAGGTTGTTAAAATAGCGATACTAGTCGTAGAATCGTACGATATTTCTTAGGCCTCCTTATGTTCACTAGCTCCATACACCATACAAGAATCACATGGAGCCCCTCCAAAAATTGAGCTGCAAATATTTTTCTGAAAAGAACTAATAAGCAAGATTGTTAAAATAGCGATCCTAGTCGTAGAATCGTACGATATTTCTTAGGCCTCCTTATGTTCACTAGTTCCATACACCATACAAGAATCACATGGAGCCCCTCCAAAAATTGAGCTGCAAATATTTTTCTGAAAAGAAATAATAAGCAAGATTGTTAAAATAGCGATCCTAGTCGTAGAATCGTACGATATTTCTTAGGCCTCCTTATGTTCACTAGTTCCATACACCATAGTACAAGAATCACATGGAGCCCCTCCAAAAATTGAGCTGCAAATATTTTTCTGAAAAGAACTAATGAGCAAGGTTGTCAAAATAATGATCCTAATCATAGAATCGTACGATTCTATGATCTCATGAAACCAATCCGACTCAAATCACATCTTGAGTTGTACCTGGTAGAATAGCGATCCTAGTCGTAGAATCATGTAAAATTGTGGTAAAATCGTAGTAGAATCGTGTAGAATCACGAATCATCCTAGATTATAAAAGACTTAAGTGTTTGGTTATGTCTTATCTCTCAATTCAAGTTGTATGTTAAGTACTAACTACTAAGTACTTAATAGTTCAGACACTAAGATTTGGAGGTTTGAAATAATAAAAATTAATTTGATTATTTATTTATTTTACTTTTTTTATGTAAAATGGTCGGATAATGGCAATATTGATAACATCACTATTCTAGTCATAGCTCTCAATGACATAGAACTAAAACCACGATGTTAGTTGTGAATAAGATAGACATTTATTAATCAAATAGATGCCAAATGACCACATAAATACTCATATCACTCTTAATACACGATAAACAGAAAAAATGTGTTTTTGGTAGAATTGGATAGGATCTTAGATTCTAATATTCAATCCTAGAATGCGATCCTACCAAAATATCTCCAATCTGATTTAGGATCACGATTCTGACAACCTTGCTAATAAGATAGAAAGCTACCATCCTTTTGCTGCCAACTGATTCACAGTTCAAAGTTCTAACACCATACAAAATATTACAAACTCAAGAAGTTGTGCAATCAAGGTTTCAAATCCAGATCCCAGGCTGTGGTGGAACCGGTTCCTGATCGGTAAATGGTATTTTCCTGGGTTGTTTTGAGTTGTCCGATACACTACCAGAATGACCGGCACCTGTTCGGTTCCCAACCGGAATTACTGTCATCAATTTGAATTCAAAAGTTCTAAATTTAAATTTCAATGTTTCCAGGCCAGGATTTGTTCTCCTTGTACCCACCAGGAAAAACAGTTATGGTCAGGATCTGAAACCCTGTCTGCAATGGCTCACCTATTTGAACTACTCATAAAACATCAATCTTAATACTTTATTCAACTCAACAGAGTATTCTACAAACAATTTCCACTCTTCGATATGGGAAAGCTTATATAACAAAGTTATAAGGGTGCATTGAGTAACATTATAAGGACAAACTTTGAAATTTTAATATAAAGCAGAAGAATCACCAATGCAGCCATGTTCATGGAAAACACAATTTATTTTGGCAGCTAATACATTCCTACGCTTTGCTAAATTATTTACTATTGCTATTGTTAGCTAGGTTTAACATCGCCCCACTTATGTACGATGCAAAACTTCAAGAAAATATAACTTACAGCTTCGCATAGTTTACAGGCAATGCAACGCTCTTCCCCAGTATCATAACGTCTGAGAGCATGCTCTCCTCGGAAGCGGGGACTCAGAGGACCCTTCTCGAATGGATAGTTAATCTGCAAGGAGGCAAGATAAAAACAGTCAATACAAGCATGCAATTACACTAAGAATAACAGCATATGTCAAATTCACCACTTAACTGTAACTTTCCTCTCGAAGAAGTACTTGAGTGTCAGCATCAAACCACGGACCATTTCAGTCAAGAACAACGTATTGATGCTCCTTTCAAACACTGAAGCGACAAACTTCAAAATGAGAAAACAACCACCACCCGAACAGCAATAAGGAAAATAGCCAAGGATCATACACTCAATACAAACTCACCAGCATTCCAATCTTTTGTGATCTCTTTCGCAAGCTGTTCTTTCTCCTCATCCTCTGGTCATTAAACAGGACAAAATACTTTCAGAGCACAGTGGTATCGCACGAGTTTAAATTGAGCATGCACACGCAAAGACAGCATGTCTGTAATAATAAGGTCATGTAGAACTCGGTACATTAGTACATCAGCAGCAGTCGACTTTTAAGTTCTAAGAGAAGAACAGACCATCCTAAAACTAACAGAGGCAGCGTGGCACAACTTTTGAGTAGTATTTCATATTGGTTGTCAGACACAATTAATCGTTAATCCAAGACCTATTCCAAAGAGCTCCACATACTCCATTAATTCACTGCTCTCACACACTACTGTATGTATCACAACCCATCAACAGATCGAGTGCGCTAACTACTTCCAACGTACAGGATAACTGGTAATCATACGATAGAACCAATGCAACACGAATCACATTTTTTTTGGTAATCCTAATACCAAACAGCTTAACAACCCAACACAAAGGGGAGAAAAAGCATAGGAATGGCGACCTTTGAACCTCTTGGGCGTCCCTGCGGCCATGTAGGTCCGGAGGTGCCCCTGCATCGCCGTCGCGGACGGCCCAAGCTGCGCCTGCAACACCAGCGCCACGGAATCAGACACGAATCACAACAAACGGAACGGCAAGGCTCGATCTAGAAATCCGAGAACAGGTAGAGAGAGATATAGGGGGCGGGGGAGGGTAGGGGAGCGGGGGCTACGGCTCCCTACCGTCTGCCTCGCGCGGAGCGCCTGCGCTGCCTGCCGGGCTAGGATCGCCGCCATAGTGGCGTCGACGGCGACGAGGAGGCGGAGATGGAGACGGTGGATTCGGATCGAAGGGGGGTCGAGGTGGGCGGCAGTCTAGTGGCTGGGGAGATGGCCGGGTGGAGGGCAAGTGGGCTGGGCTGGGAAGTGCCGTAAGAGCCCAGGCAGAGCGAGGAGGCGGTCATTGGGGTCGGTTCGCGCCTGGTGTGGCGTCTGACTCCGATCTGGCCGAGTCGAGCGACGTGTTTGGCTGTTCTGCTAGCTGTGAAATCCGGATGGATAATTCCCGTCTAATCTGAAGTCGGATCCGGTCGGGACACTGTTCTATCCGCTCGAAGGGTCGAATCCAAGCAGTTAAATCCGGATTTAGGCTAAATCTAGAAAGACTACTATCCGCCGGATTAGAATTTTTCTTGTATTATACAAGATTGTTTCTTGTATTGAAGGAAGAAAAAATAGATATTTTTTTGGACTTTGAAAAATAGTAAATGGGTGTTCAGAATGGCGGTGTCTTATGGCTTTTTTTGCTGTATCTGATTGTTTTTTTACTGTAATTGAGTTAGCTTATTTAACATAATTAATTTTAAAAATTTTAAAACTAGAAAAAATATGTCAACTCATCACGGACAATACAAAGGAATAGAAAAAAACAACAAAAACAAATAGTAAAAAAAAGCTAGAAGCTAACGCGGAAGTTGAGTTGAGCACAGCCTAAAAGACGCTAAAAAATTACAGAAAAAATCACAAAGGTATTTTATAATATTTGGAACCCAAGTAAAATATTTTCATATTTTGAAAAGGTTTTATTAATTCTTTAAGAATGCTTAAATTAAGGTTTAAATTTAAAAATTGAGGCTATTACACCTTATGAGATATATAGGGCCTGTTCTTTGCGGCTGCGGCTGATGGCTTTTGGCTGCGGCTGATGGCTTTTTAGCTGTTTGCGATAGAGATTGCGAAAAGAGATATACTCGCTTGCGATTTTTGATGATACGGATATTAGTTTTTTAACGTATACTACAATTAACTTGTAGATCCCATCTTAAAAAAATACTCCGTTTAAAAGTTAGTTACTGTAGCAAAAGTCAAATGCCGCTTCTAGAAGCCGCAAAGAACACCCCCATATATACGCGTGTTGAAAAGTCGAAGCCATAATGGTATGATTCATAAGGTGTATTCCTTGTGTGCGTGCAACTGCGTAATATCGTTCATAATCTGAATTCATCATGTATTAGCTTCGTGTCCATATCCGGAATACTCTGAATTCGTGTTTATATCCGATCTATCCATATTTAGCTTTGAATCTAGAAAAATATATGAGTTAGAATACGAAATGAGCAGTATCTACATGTATCCAACCCGGTTTCGCCTCTATCTTCGCTTGTGTTTGGAACTTTGGATGTGCCGGTCTGCCGGATGCGCAAACTTTACCATGTACTGTTGTAGGATGAATTATTATTGTTTCATAATTCAGTAGAATCGCTCCTATAAATTTGTGTGAACTCATATACATTTTAATTTTGCAAAATTCTATGGGTCGATTCACCCCATAGCCCATACGTGCATCCGTCACCAGTATTTGGAGCATACGTAATGCGGCTAGGGCCCAAAGAAAAGTGCAGTCAAACATAGGACGTTTAACTTGTAGCGATAGTTCATACGAAATATTATATAGTAGTGTGCAAAAGTGTAAATGTCGTGATGTTTAAAATAACTAGTGGACAATTTTTTATTGAACCACCGCTAAACTTTAACTAAACTAGTTCAACAAGTGTTCAATCATAGAAAAGTTAGTCGTTACCCTCAAACTTCATGGTTCTTTTTCAGCTTCCGGTTTCTCGATTGTTAGTCGTTACCCTCAAAATTGCGCCAGAATTGAATAGATTTCGTGAAGACTCGTTTGCCTTTTGCTGATACATGGTTGAAATGGTGTGAGGTTTATGTCAGATCACGCAGAATTCATCCATCGATGAGGTGCAAGAGGACTACACCTTGAGTCATTTCTTCTCTAGAATGGCAGCTTAGAAGTACTGCATTTGCCAAACAAACGACAAACTTTCCAGCGACTTCGAACGAACCAGTATACAACATCGTGAGAACCCCACTTCGGTGCAATTGTTTTCCCATTCAATTCAGATGAGAATTACTAAAACGGTATAATCACAAGACATCATTAGAAAATCGAAACTACGAAGGACATGATCAACATTTCATTCCTTTGCTTTCGGTTATGTACAAAAAAGAAACAGGTAAAATTACTGATTTTCTATGCGCAACTATAATTACTGTAGATAAACCTTTCGCTCTTTTTCTTTGGGTAACATGTAAAATGGGTGAAGTTTGATAATACAGGGTAACTACGTTGTTATACAATGTCATGCTAAAATCATTCTCCTGTCCAGCTGCGGCTCAAACTCCAAAGGAGTACTTCGATTGATCATGAACATAAACTGTTCCTACAGCCCGAGCACATCGAACTCATGGGGCATGTAATCTTCGCTCGGACGATAATACTTGTTGGGAGAATACAAACCAAAGTTGGTAACTTGGCTGCTGTACAGGCACGCAAATCTCTCCACCTGTGGACAAGTAAAAATAGAACATTGTGTCAACTGCTAAACATGGCTGTCCATAAAAATTTTCAAGTACAGAATGTCAATGCGATACAAAAGTACAGCACCTGATGAGCAAATCGAGAATTTTGGTACCCAGTCTTCATAAGCTGCCCCCACACCTTGTGAAACTGGACCCAAACAAAGAATACTCAATTTTTCTTCTTCTTTTTTTGGGGCAATATGTTCGGTATGGGATCACGTATTCAAAGATGGTGTAACTTGGCAAATTACCTTCTGATGATGTTGCCTCTGAGCATCTTGATGAAGGCGGCGCACATACTCCCGCTTTTTCTGCAGTTAAAAAGAAAAAACAATCACAAGTGAAACAGCGAAAAATGCTTTTAATAATAAAAATGAGCGGTTTAGGAGTTGATACTGCATGCTTCATATAAAGGCTGCCATGTCGTACGCTAGCCCTACATACATACTCCGATGTTGTCTTTGCATGACAGCATGACCAACAGTCTGGCAAGACGTAAATCCTAGCGCACATCTTACTTAGGTAATTAGGCACTTCTAGCCTACAAGATAGGCTTGAAAGTAAGAGCATTTTCCTATTGGTGAGCAAACTAATTTCTCTCGTATACCCATCACCATGACTAACTCAGAACAAGGACTCACCAGTAGATTGTCATGCTCAGATAACAACTTTCCCTTCTCATTTTCTGTAAGATTTTCAAATCTGGACAAAAAGAAGGGGTTAGACATAGCGAATCAATAGAAGTAACACATTGCACAGAAAATAGCAATGGATGGAGTAAAGCTTCCGGATTGCATTTGACCAGAGCACCTTTTGTACACAGCCAACAGTTAGAGAAAAAAATTAGTTCCAAACAACATCATATCCTATGTACTTTTACAGGACGATTTGAAGTGGATATAACTATGCAAGAAATATTGCTAAGAAAATTTATTAGAAGCATGTTTATTTTTACTTCCTTTTTACTTGTTTAATCTATTTACATAAAGATTTAAAAAAGTAACAAAAATCATTACTGTGTTGTTCTTGGAAATTTGTTCAAAGAAAACTTCAAGGCCGATTTGTTGCCATTTGACTTACTTAAGGGACCATTCAAGACGATGGATTCTGTCTTCAATTGAATCACGCTCCATCCTAAGATGTCTAAGCTCCTGAGTAGGGTAGCACATAAAAAAGGGTCTTCAACCAGTTGCTAACACATATATTGATAACATGAAAGCTCAGCATGCACAAAAGATAGAAAAGAAAACACAGAAAGAGAAAAAAACTCAAAGCACATAATTGGACACATGAGATATTGTATTTAATGTGTATCTTGCCTACGTTTTTTGTAATGATGTGTAACCAGTGGTGAATTTAAGGGGCCTACTGATCTGGGAGGTGCATTATATTTAGCTACAAGTGTGGAGTGCCTACTGCCCCCTTTCCCTATATTTTCCTCGCATCAATATAGAAACATTACCATCCGATCCACTCCTCATAGTTTCTGTGGCGTGCAAGCACCTTGAGATCCTGAGCCCATGTGAGGGGAGACTTGTAAATTTGCAAAGTTTTCAGGAAAAGACAACTGACACTTCTCTCTTTTTTTACTAAAGGCCCCCTTTCCCTGTATGAAATATACACTGGAGATTTTACTTCTCCTATCATCATTAATTGCTAACTCTTTGTTATGAAAAGAACTTTATTTCTATTTGACTGTATTCAAATATGAGATGGAATCATTGAAGAACCCTTCTTGGTCAAGATTGAATTCAATCTAACATGCAATTCTGAGTAGCCTCATACAGCTGCTTCAAAGTTGAGTTAGTTACATTCACCACTAGAAAGCTGCTTCTGCCACCAAGTTTCACTATTGTAGGATCGTCGATGGCAATCAAAGAGGAGGTGAATGATTGCAGCGCATAACGAAGGCTTTCCTTCAAATTTATTTTAAGCTGCAGATCACAGACACATACAAAAATTTCCAAAATAGCCTAGACCTGGCCACATGGTCTAACAACTATCATTGTAAAGGTAACAACTGTGTCGTAGCACTTGTTAAGTAGTGTATGAATGAAGTGTATATTGGCCCATTAGGCCCAATAGATTTAGGGTTAAGTTGTATAAATATCTATGTATCTTATGTGCTATGGGAATATATAGAGTTGAGCTTATCTCTCTTTAACATGGTATCAGAGCAGTCGTGCTTCTGCTCCTTCCGCCGCTGACTTCTCACCGGCGTGTTTGCCACCGGCGAGGTCTCCGGCGAGTGCTCAACACCGCTTTCTTCCATACACGCCTCCCTTTTCTGTTGTCGCCGTCGACGCATCTTCTTCTTCCACGCACCGACCGTCCTCGTCACCAACGCCTGTGGCCCCTTCACGATATTGATCCCGACCGGATCTGGACACCGCCAGCTTCACTCCTCCCGGATCTAGTCGCCTTCTCACCGTATCCAGTGGGATCCAGCGACGCCGGCTCTTCTTCGCGCCAAATCCAACGGATCCAGCAACGCAGGCTCTTCTTCGTCGCCATTGTTGCGTGGTGGTGCTGCCGATTCCGTCTTTCTACTGGCGACGGTAAGGAACTTGGCTCGTGGACATGCTTGGCGGCCCACTGCTCCCCACTGTTCCGCCGCCATCTTTTGCTCCTTGAGCTCGCCGTCATGGCGGAGGCCAGCCACCTTCTCCCAGTACTCTGCCGTCAGGCTCAGCTTTTTGGTCGCCCTACATTGCCTACTATGGCTGAAGCTCTCTGTGTTCTGATTACCGAGGAGACTCATCTTCGATCACTTGCTATCTCTCCAAAGTCTTTACCTCATACTGTTCTAACTGCCCCTCAGTAGACTGGTGTTACCATGGTTTCTTCTTCTAAAGAGCTCATTTGTTCTATTGCAAGAAGCCTGGCCATACCACTTAGCGTTGGTTCAAGCTTCATCCTGAGTTATTGGCTGAGTTGAGAGCCAAGCACAGTTCATCTCATCGTAACACGGCACTATTGCTTCTTCTGCCAACTCTACATGGCTCATTACTGCTAAGCCTCAGCCTCGGTCAGATGGATCTGTTGTATTCCTCTCTACGTCAGACAGTACTTTTCCTTGGATATTGGACTCAAGGGCCTCATTTCATATGATTGTTGATAGCTCTCAGCTAGCAACATGGAAACCTGTCACAGATGGTACTCAGGTTCAAACAGCCGATGGTATTACCTATTATGTTACACATCAAGGCACTCTTTCCACTTCACAACTTGTTCCAGAAGTTTCCCTTGTGCCTCAACTCTCTATGAATCTATTGTCTATTGGTCAGCTCACTGATATGCATCTCTTTGTTGGTTTTGATGATTCTTCGTGCTTTGTGCAGGATCATCGAACCTGAGCTCTCGTTGGTACTGGCCATCGCCATAAAGATTCTCGAGGACTCTACATTTTGGATCGTCTGACTCTTTCTCCATCTACACCGTCCGCTGGTTTGGCTTCATCATCTGCTTCTGCTTCCACTGCTACTTTTCCCCAATGGCATCATCATCTAGGTCATCTATGTGGGTCACGTTTATCAACTTTATTTCGCCAGGGTGTCCTAGGTCATATTCCTATTGATACAAGTTATGATTGTAAGAGTTGTAAACTTGGTAAATAGATACAACTACCATATCCCTCTAGTGATTCTAGAGCTAGTCATCCTTTTGATTTGGTCCATTCTGATGTCTGAGGACCTGCTCCTTTTGTATCCAAAGGTGGTCACAAGTACTATGTAATTTTTATTGATGATCATTCTCATTACACTTAGATCTATTTCATGAAGCATCGCTCTCAATTGTTGTCTATATATCAGTATTTTGCTAAGATGATTCACACTCAGTTTTCTTCTGCCATTCGTACTTTTCATTCTGATTCCGGGGGAGAGTATTTGTCCACTGCTTTTCGTCATTGTTTGTCTTCTGAAGGTACTCTTGCTCATGCTCAAAATGGTACAGCTAAACGCAAGCATCATCATATAATTGAGACTGTTCGTACTCCTTTTAATTGCATCCTTTGTTCCTTCTCATTTTTGGACAGAAGCTGTCTGTACAGCAGTTTATCTCATCAACCTTCAACCTTCCTCTTGTCTTAAGGGCAAATGCTCCGGAGAGATCTTGTTTGGATCTCCTCCGAGTTATGATCATCTTTGTGTTTTTGGTTGCACTTATTATGTTTTGCTTGCTCTTAGGAAGCGCACCAAGTTGACGGCTCGATTAGTAAAGTGTATTTTTCTTGGATATAGTCTTGAACATAAGAGCTATCGTTGCTATGATTCCTCTACCCGTCGTATTTGCATATCCCGTGATGTGACCCTTGATGAGAGTTGCCCCTTTTTTTATTCTTCTACTGCTTCTCCATTATCCACAGAGTCTATTTCTTTTCTATATCTTCCTCCTATTCCCTCAGTTGAGTCAACCCCTCAACTAGAGACTTTTGTTATGTCATCTTCTCCTCCAGCTCCTTTAATCATACCTTCTGTAGCAGACATATCTCCTTTTCCTTTTCACTATACTCGTTGGTCTAGAGTTCTTCTGGACTCTCCCTCTTCCACTCCAATTCCTTCTGATATTCTGGCCAGCACCACTACTGCTCATCCCGATGATCCACCGACTGCACCTCGGTATGACCTTCGTGATTGCACCACTAGTACTGCTCCTGATCGTTTTGGTTTTCTCACTACTTTTGCTATATATGAGCCTCATACCTATCAGGAGGTAGCTGGTATTCCTAAGTGACAGTTGGCTATGTCTGAGGAGCTTGCAGTTTTGGAGCATACGGACACTTGGGATCTTGTTCCATCACCTGCACAAGCTATTCCTATCACATTAAGTGACAAGGTTAAGATAAAGTCTGAAGGTTCAGTGGAGCGCTACAAGTCTCGTCTTATAGCTTGTGGCTTTCAGCAGGTACATGGGTACGATTATGATGAGACTTTTGCTCCTGTGAATCACATGACCACAGTTCGCACTTTAATTACTGTGGCTGCTGCTAGTTCATGGACTACCTCTCAAATGAATGTAAAGAATGCTTTTCTACATGGTGACTTACATGAAGAGGTTTACATGCATCCACCATCAAGAGTTGAAGCTCCTACAAGACATGTTTGTCGTCTTCGACGTGCTCTCTATGGTCTCAAGCACGCACCTCATTCCTGGTTTGAGCGATTCAACTCAGTGCTTTGTGCTACAGGTTTCTCTCCTAGTGATCATTATCCTGCCTTATTTGTTCATACATCACAGCATGGCCGAACTCTACTTCTGCTTTTTGTGGATGACATGCTAATCACTGGAGATGATATTTAGTATGTTGCTTTTGTCAAGCAATGTCTTGCTAAGCAGTTTATGATGTCTGATCTGGGATCTCTTAGCTATTTTCTTGGGATTGAGGTCACTTGCACAGATAAGGGTTCCTATCTCTCTCGGCATCGATACATTTAGGATCTTCTTGCTCGCTCAAGAATGACTGATACACGGATTGCTGCAACTCCTATGGAACTTCATCTCCAACTTCGTCCTACTGATGGCGTATTGCTTGATGATCCATGATCCTTCATGCTATCGTCACATCGTTGGTAGTCTTGTTTACTTTACAGTTACAAGACCGGATATTGCTCATGTTGTTCATGTGCTCAGTCAATTTGTTAGTGCTCCTACTTCGACTCACTACGGTCATTTGCTTCGTGTTTTACGTTACTTGAGGGGGACTGCTTCTCATCGCCTCTTCTATGCGCGGTCAAGTCAACTTCAGCTTCATACTTACTCTGACTCGACCTGGGCGAGTGATCTCATTGATCGCCGATCTACCACCGGTCACTGCATCTTTCTTAGGACATCTCTGATAGCATGGAAGTCCAATTAACAGACTACAGTGTCATGCTCTAGTGCAGAGACTGAGCTACGGGCTCTTGCTACTACTACATCGGAGATCATTTGGCTTCATTGGTTGCTAGCTGATCTTGGTGTCTCATGTGATGCTCCTACACCTATTCTTTGTGACAACACTAGTGACATACAAATTGCTAATGATCCGGTGAAGCATAACTAAACAAATTGGTGTAGATGCATCGTTTACACGGACTCACTGCCAACAGTCGACTACTACTCTTCAATATGTGTCTTCTGAGCTCCAAGTTGCTGACTCCTTCATCAAGCCCTAAACTCGAGAACATCATCATCTACATCTACTCAAACTCTATGTTTCTGATCTTTCTGATCCACCTTGAGTTTAAAGAGGGGTGTTAAGTAGTATATGAATAAAGTGTATATTGGCCCCATTAGGCCCAATAGATTTAGGGTTGAGTATATATATATATATGAAGTGTATATTGGCCCCATTAGGCCCAATAGATTTAGGGTTGAGTATATATATATATATATATGAAGTGTATATTGGCCCCATTAGGCCCAATAGATTTAGGGTTGAGTATATATATATATATATATATATATATATATATATATATATATATATATATATATATATCTTATGTGCTATGAGAATATATAGAGTTGAGCTTGCCTCTCTTTAACACAAATTCTCATGAAAATCCTACAGGCTGCTATTTATGGAGGATGAAAACTCAAGTCTGTTATAGCTTGTGCCCAATTAATATATGATCTCATTGTTATTAGTCATTTTCAGGATAAGCAACTGAGTATTAATTCATACCCTTCGAGTAGACTTCGATTCTGAAAGAAGTTTCACCTCTTGCTCCAGCTCAGGTATTACCAGCATAGTCCGCCAACCTTTTAAATAATCATAGCACAGAATCACTTCAGAAATGAATAAAGTAAATGGAAAAGTGCAATATCAATTGGAATTCGTACAGAACACAATGTATATGACATTCATAGGACATCAATCAGACAAGCAAATTGTTTTACTAAAGATTTGGTGTCTTTTCATATTGAAGTTGGCACTTTCAGCAAGTTGAATTGACAAAGCATGCAAACAAAGAGAAAAAGCACCTAGGCCTCATTGAATAGTACTGTACGGTTACTTGAATTGATTAGGCATTCAAATTAACTTATGCATGTGTAGTTAACTAGTAGAACAGCGTTAAAATCTTCTGCATAGCTAACTAGTAGAACAGAGTTAAAATCTTCTGCTCAATCAAAACTACCTAATTTAATCAATTTTACAACATTCATCAAATTCCAGCAAACCTAAAAAATAGATAATGAACAGCATGTACCTAGTACTTTCTTGCTGCGCAGTATGTCTCCATAGATGTGATCACCAACATAGAGGATCTATATTATGGTAAGATGTTGCATTATTTGATTTGATTAATGTGCCATATAAGATGGCATTCCTGGTAAATAGGAAACTCCTTGCAACCAACCACAAGTACAGAAATAGACGGTAAAACATGTAATAAAACTACAACAGATTGTATAATAAGTGTAGAATTGATACCTGCGAACTAGAAGCAACAGAAAGTAATCTATGAAGATGGCCAACATTGCCTCCCTGGAAAACAGCTTATTTACTCACAAGAGCAACGATAGACAGTGCAATAATTGAAAGGAAATTCACAAAATGCAACCTAATAAAACAGATTTTGACTGGCCAGGTAGTCATTTGCACTATTAAAAAGTAAAAAGACAGAAGGTAGTTTTGACCTTTATCCACATCTGGAAAGCTGCTATATGGTCAAGATTACTACGTACAGCCTATCAGAAAAATAAATACCTGGTAAACTTTGTGAATTGGTTTTGAGTGTTGTTGACTTGATCTTGGGCTTCCAATCTTCATAAAGGACTACACATGTTAGAAATAAGAAAATACGAATCATAGAGATGGATTAGACTTTAAACCACTTTACTAGCCTGAAGATCAGCATTTAAAAGTTTCCCAGAATCAGGTTCAACTTCAAATAGTCCTGCTCGGTTATCATCATGGAAGAAACTTGGCTTTGAACTGAAAAATTCAGAAAGGACAGGCTGAGTTGACAAAGCAGATACTTGCTTTCACCAAGATAGCAACAAAAGAAAAAGGAAGACACCAACCTGCCTGTTATCACAACATCAAAGTAATCAACCCACTTGTGGTTGTGACCGGAGACTACATCCAAGATATATGGCCCGCATAGGTAGTTCATGACAACATCAGTGTAGTCCCACAAACTGCATAAACAAGAGTATGCCTAGATAGTAAGAGATAGTAACTAGAGGCTGGAAAATGTGGAATGCAGCAAGATGAAAATAACTTAATTAGTCAATTTTACTGAACTGCTTCGATTTAGGAAAAGGAAATCATAAAAGCAACACCATTATTTGAAGTTATGTTAGCATAGAAGTCTCTCAAGAAACCTGAAATGATACAAGAAAAGACATACCTATTTGTTACCAAGAATGTTGAGCGTCCAGATTTTCTAATCATTTGAAGCATTGGTACAATTGCCAAGTCCTCATTGATGTACCTGTCAAGTTCAAACTACACAAATTAGCAATGTCAATTAGAACATAGATATATAGCGGTTTTACCATAAAAAAACAGAAAAAATGTATGGATGTCCATAGGCATGTGGACCAATACGAAAAAACATCAATCCAGTCTATTCCAAAAAAGAGAGAAAGAAAGAAAGAGTTCATTTTGGTTATACCTAGCGCCAGGGATAGAAAAATCGGCGATTACCGGCCGGTAATTGGAAAAACCTGTGGGAATCGGTAAAAAAACCGGCCAGAATTTTCAAATGTAAATTTACATTTATGACTGTGTAATACACTTTCTAGGTTGGTTTAAACCTTTTTTATACTAGATTACCTATTGTATGACTAACTATGCATCAAACCCAAGTTTTTTATCGGTTTTTTCGGTTTTCAGCATTTTTTCCGATAACCAAAATGGTTACCGGTTTGAAAAAAGCCCAAATTCAAATTTTGATATTTGAATTTTTCCAGTTTATCTGGTAACCGACTGGTTACCATTACCGGCTGCCAGGCAAGAAGTTCCCTGGTACCGGTTTTCTATCCCTGCCTAGCACTATGTATGTCATAGCATTGGGTATCGACCATAGAAGCAAAACTGAATTACCTGCTAGGATCCTTTGCAACCATTCGCTTTAAAGTTCCATCACGATGACACATGTCAACCGCAGATCTCACGTCTCTATACATAAGCGGATAGCTGTACCAACAAAATAATCCAAGTTCTAAAAAAAAACCTCACTGTATAAATAATTTAGGTAGCAGGTTAGTATATCAGCATACCACTACACTACCAAATGGAAGCTGCAAACCAAAATCTTAAGCATAAAGCTCTTTTACAGTTTTTTTTCTAAGTATCAGTCTTTTAAATATTAAAGGTGATTTCAATGTTGAAGTTAATTCCAGGAAGAGAAGTGAAAGAAATTCCTAAAAAGCGCCTAAAGGAGGATTCCATACATGCTTCTTAAAAGTTGCAACAATATACTTTTGGTTCTGTTCTTCTGTTGAATTAAAAAAAATGCATGCTATAAAAGGTAGTATCATCTGTTTCACATGCTTATGCCGCTGTTGTGTGATGGTGGAAGACATTGATCATGTACCATAAGTTTTTGTTGTGTTGGCCTTATACGAAAAAGGAAAAGGCATTTGGCAAATCAAGTCGCAAATAGTGTTAGAGCCTACAGAAACATAACAGGTTATCACAAGTCTTAGATTTGGAAACAGTCGCCCCTGCAACAACTTACAAACAGTTCCAGAGTCTCCTTGGATAATTTGCCCATTGATGCAATTAAAACTACTCATAAGCACGAGGGCTGTGAATTTATTAGAACACCACACACACACCAAACAAAAAATTTGAACCATCCAATTTTTATTATTGGAATGATTTTGCTGCATGTCCTGTGCAAAATAACAAAATACTTGAGCCACCCGTAATACATAGTAGAAGATTTTGAACCACATGATCATGATTGGTGTTAAAAAAACAATGCACAGGACAAACTGTGTATCTTTAATTTAAAGGAGAATAAGAACTTGAACCTGTGATCTCAACCACCACAACCTTGTGCTCTACCATTAGGCCACATGGGCATCTCCGATCATGATTGGTGTTATGAGACAAGAAATAATATTTTATTATAGTACACTGAGGGTACCGACCAGGCATGCTATAGTATAAATACCATATGAAGGGAGGACTCATGTAACCATCCTAATATCTCCTTCACAATCTCCAACCTCATATATCCATGTGTGGTGAGCAAGTAATGAAGAGGGCCAAGAGGCTGTATTAGGAAAGCTCGTCTCAATGGCTAGCAAGGGAATGGGAACAACTATGACCCACCATGCAGGCATGGCTAGCATAGACATAGGCTGACATGGTGTACAATGCGCTCATACGATGATTAACGCTAGCATGGACCAGCGATCAAGGGAGAAGGAGAGGCATCGACATGGATAGAAGCACATTGACATATTCATGATAAAAAAAGCTGACAAATAAACTAAGGAGCATAAAAAGAGAGCTGATGGCTAAGGAAAATTTAGTGGCACTCGCATGTAGGGAAGTGAAAGGTGGTTTATTAACTTTGCGATGCTGATGGAGAGTTGATGCTTAGGAATATAGTGGTGTTGGACGCATATTGGTTAATTTCTTTCGTAAAACATATCTTTTTTAATACTAGTAATTCAAGAAAGGATTACTGAACATCCACTCATATAGTGAACATGGTTGTCCAAATGCAAATACTCACTCCTATTGTTTGGCTCACTCAAATCATTCGCGAAAAATTCAAATGCCTCAGTATCATAAACATGAACGGATTGGAATAATCATACTCAGTGCCTGAAGGTACTTTTCCGGGATTATTGTCCATGAAATCAACAAGCTGAGCAAATAGATAGGCTTCACCCAAGGAGAAAAGCGTATCTATAAGGGCATAATCAGGTTCGTCAAATGAATCTCGTATCAATGTACTCCCATAAGCAGCAACTTTTTCTTCCTTCGACATCTCCCTAAATCCATGATATGCCACCTTTACATACTTGTGCCGATCCATCTGATATTGCATGACCCAAATAGTTAAAATGACAGTTAATTTGATTCAAAAGTAAAACAGTAAAGCACTTGGAGCCCAGTAGATGAATACAGTGAAAGAAGAATATAGAAACAAATTGAACCAACAATGGCAAGCATTCATGTAAATCTTACAGCATAGAGCATATCGAGAAAAAGCAAAATAGTAGTGAATAATAAATGGCAATTCAATTTATGATAGACCAATTTTGTGTTGTTGCCTCTTTCAGTTGGACTTTTTGCATCAAGAGACAACAGTCAATATTTCCAAAATGATGAGAAGTGCTCAGTTAACAATAAATATTTTGAAGAAATAGGGGATGTATGAGCTCACAAATGTACAACAGGATTATTATGGTTCAACTATGACGTTTGATCTTAAGCGAAAACTAGGAATAGATAGTTTAACAGAAAAAGGCAGAGAATAGTTTAACACTAGATACTTTAATTCAAAATAATTCAAGCACCAGCAGCTGGTTTCAGATACCAATTTAAACATGTAGAAGTCTGATTTTTGTAAAAAATATGAGTGGATGCATGACCCTTTGTTGCTGAAAATACAAAATATTGTTCCCTGTATTCCTGCATCTTGTTCTCCTTTTCCTCAATTCAGATGCTACTTGCGCATTATGGCTACTGAATCAACTGGTGGTGTAATGTTATTTCTGAATAAGTGCAGTGAATTCAAGCAACTATAGCTGACCTTCAAGATATTTCCTCTCTTCTTATCAAGAACCAGTCCTCTGACCATATATTTCCAGTCAAACTGCCATGTTAACAGCTGCATGATGAAAACACAATAAATAAAATTCAGAACAAAAACTAACAAAGCAAAAGATCAACGAGTTCATAAATCTCAGCATCAAAATGTTAATTCTGAGAACAAGCTAAATATCCTTTCTGACAAATAGTTCTGCTTAATAAGTGGGTATAGATCTTCATAGTCTGATGCTTTCATTAATGGAGCAGTTGATGCCCCTCACTAAGATAGACAGCCATAACTCCAACAAGGAACTTTGGTCAAGAACAGCAATAACTTATGGCTGTAGGCTTGACTCCAAAGCACAAGAATGGACAAAATAGAGGTGAAGGGAATGCATTACTCAAGACAGGTAAAGAAACGCTGTCGCAAACTATGAGATCATCTCAATAGTCGACTAATGTGCTAAATGCAAGGACAAAGTTACATTCAGGCCTCTAGTATAGTCAGATATGAGATAACTAAAACTATGAAAGTGATGCATGGCAACCACTTCAACTTCTGTTATTATCAAACAGTAGAATTTTAGACACGACAACAAACAGAAAGTGTCTATATAGAATCTGAAACGACATCAAATGGGAGAAGTACCAATGTGACATGAACTGTCTTATATAGTGTAAAGTGTAAACAATGAAAGACCTGGCACAGTTGCTCCTGACCTCTAAACCAACAAATATAGTGCTAAAGCAAACAATCTGGTTACTTGTCTTTACGCATCAAATAAGTTTGCATGTTTCAGAGTTTCAGTGCAACTAACCTCCTCAGGGTAGTTGAGGTCCTTCACAAGCTTCTCGATTGTGCCATGGTAAGCAAGGGCCTCAAACGTCTCAGGCTTGTACTGAGCAAGAGTGTAGTCCATATCAAATCCTACCGCAGTGATGTTCCTCATGTTGAGTGACCTATTGCAGAATATCTGCTTCCCAATAGAAATGCTTCTCGGTTCCACTGACGGTGTTGACCATATTGCCCCCGTTGATGCTGACTCCACCGCACCGGTCTCCATCCTTACAGCACTGCAGCCTGATATGAGGTGAATAGATCAGTAAGAGCATGCCAAACTACACTGGAACTGGCGAATTACACTGTATAATTAATGGAAAAATCTCGGTGTCTCAATCAGGAATTCAACCAAAATTGGTGAAAATCTAAGGGTGATCAACCGATCAAATAATGAAGGAAAATTGTAGGTCTACCACAATTTCATCGAAATCCCCCCGTCACGAGAAAAATGCACATTTGGACTACTATAACGATACAATGACAAAATGAAGATGCGAACCGCAGAATCCATAAAAATTCGAACGAAATCCACAATCTCCGTATGTCATCATCGATTCAGCAAAACGCTCCGATCAACACATACGATATCCACCACAAAGACCAAAATCTCATCGTAAACGGACACAAGCCACGAAATTCGTCAAAACAACCACCCAAAGCAGAGCAAAACCGCAAAAATACATGACAAACATCTCCATTCGCCCATGGGACGGAGAAATCGAATCGGGTAGCCCCTAGGACTCGCCTCAGATCAAAACCGCCATTTCATATTAAATAAAACCGCCAAATTCGGAGAGGAATAGCACAGCCACACAGATATCACGAGCAAACCGCAAAATTACGCATTCCACCGTAAAATTAACTGAAAAAACGCCCCGATTCACGAATGCTCAGAAGCGCGCGCACCTCTGGGGCCCGAAACCGAAGCGGCGGAGGAGCACGACGACGAGGACGCGGACGCGAAGAAGAGGAGGAGGGGAGGCGAGAGGGGCGAGAGGTGGAGTGCGGCGGCGAGCGGCCTCCTGGAGAAGAGCATATCGCTGGCCTTACATAGGCGAGGGGGAGGCTGGTGAGGACGAGTACGACGACGATACGTCAGGGGAGTGGGGGAATAAATGAGTGGGGGGAGGAATCCAAAAGGGTGCGAGTGCGACCACCGCCGCGCGGCGGCGCCATCTCACCGCGCGCCCGGCATTGGCCGGCGGGAGGGCGTGGGAGGAACGGATGCCCGCGGGGCGACGGGGCAAGTGGCGCGGGGATCGTGTGCGGATTCGGATGCGGGGCTCACGTGTGTTGGAAGCCAGCGAGCGGCGGTGGGAGAGGGAGGGAAGGGGGTGGTGGGGATGGTTTTGGCTGGGGGGCCGCGCCCGCCAAGCAGCCGGGGTGGGTCGCGAGGCAAATAATATGATGACGTCGATCGAGGTGCTAATGGATGGTGCCGGTGCGGGCGTGCGGCAGCTCGGCTTCCGCTTCCGGGGTTCTGCTCCGGCCACACGGGGAGGAACTTCTCTGGGACGAAGAATTCTTTTGTGAGTGATACCATGAGATGTCATGTATATAAAGTTATTCTCAATTAAAATTGTTCGATGTTTTGTACCTTTTTAACTAACAAACAAAGCATGAACAATTTTAATTGAGGAAAACTTTCTTTACATGGTATCTCATGCTATCCCTCACAAAATAAGAACTCATGCTATCACCCACAAAAGAATTCTTCTTTTTTTCCAAAATGAACATATATCTGGAAGTCTTGATAAAAGAATCTCTTTACACATGATAGGATCAAAGGCATCCATCACAACATAATTTTCAAACTGAAAGTATAGCATTGTGTCAATATGTACAATTTTACATAACTTTGAGCTAAAATATAGTTGGACGCTTGTACGGCTTACAAAATAATTCAACACGATACTATAAGCAGTATGAATGTCCAATTTCCTAGTTACTATAGATTACTAAATAATTAAGTGATAAGAGAAGCTCGCTACTTTGTAACTTTGTAAGAGTGTATCTGATTTGTAATTAAAAAAAATAATCAGAGGGAGCTCACTGCTTTCCGTACCTAACTAAAATAAGTTGGATGGTCATCAACTAAGAACAGGGACAACAATGTTGAGCTCAAAAATCGGCATGGCTTCGGTCCAGAGTTTCCACATCACACAACCCCCTAGCACGCCTACCCCCGACTGGTGCATATCGAGCACTCCGTCGCCTGGTCGTCCTCGCAGCCGCTGCCCTTCCTGGTGGGAGGCGGCGGCGACACGGGTGGACTGTACAACATTGTTGTTGTGGCCCCCGCCGCGGCGGCCAACGAGGAGGACAATGAGGCCTTGGGTGGTCAGGTGTGTAGCGGTGGCATGTCTAGCAAGAGCTGCGCTCGGGTTTTGGGGGAAAAGGAGAAGGGAGATGGCTTTTTGTGTGAGATTTGTGCATGCACCACATACAACCTATCCTAGAGTGCCCCCATGGTGAGGGAATGGGGTCTGTCCCCAGAGAAGTTCCTTTTGGCCACACGCGCGACCACCACTCGTATGCACACGTGTGGGGATTGTATTGTTGTAGCGTGGGTGTAGATAAGAGCCACCGACGATACGGGGGAATTCCCGTGTCTAGCTCCGATGGGACTCACCTGCATCGGAGATGTACACAAATGGTGAAGTACTTTACGAATGGCTTCACCAGCTTAGAATCGCACAAATGGCTGAACTTCCAAAATCGCTTTGACTTGCCATCCATGGAAACCATTGAGCTAGATATGTCAAAATTTAAGTGGAGAATTGGGGAAACAGACAAGTTGATGAGGACGCAATTGTCAAGGCTAAGGGCAAAATACGAGGATTACGAGCTTTTGTCGGTGAGTTCTTCTTTCCCGGCGACAACGATGAGCAATCTAGTAGAGGCTAAGGTTTTTGTTTTCACCAAACCTTCCGACCATTACTCTGGGCAACACGAAGGACAGGTAGTGGGACAATGATGGTGTTGTTGCCTATAGACACAACCAGTGAGTGGTGACCTGAGCTAGAGTAGTCGACGACGAGGTCAACGATCCATTTTGGTTTTATGACAACAAGAGTAAAATTAACAACAAAGATTAGGAGATCGCAGGGGAGGCATCGAACGCAGTGAAGAAATTGAGGCCTCGTTTCAAGCATCATTTTGCTTTTGACTTCTAACTTCGAGAAGCCAAAGGTCCTTTGAGTGCATTAGCTTCTTAATACGACTTTGTCTTTTTTTTCTTTTTTACCATTTGCTATTTGCATTGTCTGTGGAGATATAACAGCGTTTCCATTTTTCTCCTTTTTATTTTTTAATTGAATGTCTTAAAAAATAAACAGCTGCTATAGTATCATTTTAGATAAATTCCAAAAGTCATAAAAAAACCGAATTAAACATGGAGTCAAAATAAAAAGAGAAGTGACAAGAACAATGAGATATGAATGCAATTAAATGGCCCCCTATGCGCTCGATTGTTATAGCTCATTGGAGGGGTCTGATAATTTCTAGCTGACGTTGGATTGCTCGAATTACGCGTAGACATCATGTGGGTGAGCAAACCAAAAAATTTTGTATGCAGATAATAGACAGCAACACGGAGAGCATCTAAGCTATTGAGTAGATTCTCTCACGCAATTTTGGACCGTGGATTCCACAATGGCTTTGGATCAAGAACTCGTGGAGAACTCTCACCGTTGGCGTCCCTTTTTGTGCTCCTCTCCTTCCATTTTGGCCCCACCGACGAGTAGGATAGATGACTTGCGGCTCCTACGCGCCCGCTAGCACTCCACGCCGCTAGTAGCACTCGTCTTTTTAGCAGCGAGGTAGTATAAAGCGAGGGTTTAGATTATATACCCTCTCTATAGTTGGAAAATTGAGGATTTATCCTCCCCACTTAATGACATGTGAGGTCATTGTAGGTCACTGACACGTGGGTCAGGAGAGTAAATCCTCAATTTCTATCTAAGTGGAGGGTATATGATCAATAATTCCTATAAAGCGGCAAGTGATCGATTAATGTCAATGCGGATTTTGAAATTTTACAATGGATATTTCAAGTTATAAAAATATTATTCAATAGAAAACGTAAAGATCTTTCTACGTGCATTATGATCGAATAGATGCCTGCGACAACTTCTTCTTCTTTTTTTGTCAAACTTAGATAAGCCATTAAACCTACAAACCAACGAAATATTAAAGAAGAAAAAAGGAAAGTAGGTAACATTGATTATTTGAGATAACGAACAAGCTGTAATCATTAGTTGTATTTAACTTCTTTGAAACTTTTTTTCATGACATATAATGCTTCTTTCTAAGATCCACTTCCACAGCATTAATAAACTAGTACAAATAGTATGCAAAACGAAAATAAATGCCCAATCTTTTCATTGTGTTTTTTGAACCACTGTCTCTCTGTATCTTGATTAAGCAAGCAGGTGTTGAATATAGACAGATCCCACGCAAAACAATTCAGCAAACTTAGCATCATCTAACGGTGGTTCATGCTATTATAGAACTGGCTAAATTCATTTCATTTCACTAATAGAGACTTCAAGAGGAATCCCAAAAGAACATATAGTTATTCTGATTCTGCCCAATTCCGAAAGAACATATAGAACTGCCCAATTCCCAGTCCCACAACATGGAGTTATTCTGATTCCAGTTCATCCCAAAAGAACCCATACCAGAATTAAAGATCTCAACTGCTGCTCAAACTTGTTGCTGCTGGCACTACAGGAACAAGAAGGGGAAGAAAGAACAGATGCCACACGCGAATCGCGCAACTGGGACAGGTATAGATATATCTCTGGGCTAAAAACTTGTCATTCCGATAAAATATAAGTACCAAAAGAATATGCCGACGAATGATAGGCACCTAATTTATTGGGGGAATCATATCAAGAAAAGAATCATCATCGTCTTTGCAGCATCAATAAAGGCAAAAAGATGAAGCACCTCAACTAGGTTTTCTGCCAGAAAAAAAAAACGAACACAATAGATTCCTGCAAATCTTGCTCCCGATCAGCGCCACTACACAAAACCTTGAAATCCACCAACCCGGCAAGCCGAACCAGCAACCACAGTGCATCAATTGATTGACGACTAAAGCACCAGCGACACCATTGTCCCTGCCTGAGCTCTCACCTGGTAGATCTCTTCTATCATATGCCTCTTCTTTCCTTAAGCTAAAAGACCACAGCATCAGCCCCATGAATCATACCTTGTACCCATAAATCATGGTGGATCCACCCCTGATTAATAACCTGTTTCAAATAGCTTATGGTTTTAGAAGTCAAAAGCTATTTAGAATGTGTGGGTTTTTTAAAGCAGTTTTTTATTTCTTTTCTCCCTTTTTGCTTTGTATTATCCATAGAGGTATAATTGTGTTTTCCATTCTTCCTATTTTTATTTATTTTTATTGAATATATCAGAAAAAACTAACCGCCGCTGCAGCGTCATTTAGCTAAAAGACAAGAGCCGCAGCTAAAATCCAAAAAACCTCGACACTTTTAGATGGGAGTAAAGTTTTCACACGTTCTTCTCCCTTCTTGGCCAGTTTACTTGTGATAGTGAGAAGAATAATAAGACAAACCGATCTGGAAGGGAGCCTAGTACTCCAAAGATCCGATCTAGAAACAAACAAACCACTGACGCCTTTTGTTTTGTTTTTGTTTAGGTCGGGATTAGGCTAAATCCGATGGCAAGCTCGAATCCGATCGATGGTGATATACCAGAACACGTGAATCAAGCATTCGATTTCGCATTTGCATCGCATCAGATAACCGATTTCCAAGTTGGACGATAATTTTCCCGTCATTTGATCATCGATCGGTGTGAGAATTTTCGGCGCAAAGATACTCAGAATTCTTTTCTAGCCAGGCATCCACTTGTTGCGAGGACGAGTACGTAGCTGATGCGTCGCCATATTCAAAAGATGGTTTCGCAAGTGTGGAGAGAAAGGGAACAAACAAAAATTCGCGGTGCGATCCACGCATTTAGGCTGGTTGGTGTTCGTGGGTTCCAGTAATGCGCCATGCACCGGACTGGATTGTGCGATATGGTACAAGCTTGCGCGTATCATTCGTGTGCTTCGCCACAGCCGCCAGTTGCATGCGCGCATAGATTCTTTTGCTCGAGCCAACGTGCGAGACTTCTTATCTGACTGTTCGGGAGTTGGAGACGCGGGCGCCATCAAAAGGCGGAAGCGTATGATCTGTCAGAGCATCCTGGAAACGTAAGTAGAATTACGTGTTCTCTCCTTTGAGACGGACCCTGCCTCCGGAGGCGGGCGCGTACGCTAGAAAAAGGCTTTGAGAAAGTGTGAAGGCCCACACAGAAGCACATCCCGCAACTCACAATGAGCGCCTCAATGGTGGCCGCCATCCACTCGCTCTCCGCGCCACCGCGGCCACTGGCGCCGGCGACGCCACCTCTCTGGCGCGCCACCGCCGCCGACTCCTCCCTCAGGGAGTCCTCGCAACCGCCACAAGCGCCTCCGAACCTCTCCTCTCGCCGCGCCGCCCTCCTCCTGGCCGCCTCGCCGCCCCGCCCTGCCGCCGCCGCCTTCTCCCTCGGCATCCGTACGAACACCTTCCTCTCTTGAACTACCGGTCACAGCTCTGCAGCGACCGTACCCCTCGCTTTTCTCTCCCCTGCTTGCTCTTCTTGTTGGTACGCGCAGCTGGACCGAAGGAGTAGCTGCGGGAGCAGAAGAAGAAGTCGGCGCGCTTCCTCGTCACGCCCATCGCCGCCTCCCGCGACAGCCTCCTGAAAGCCCAGACCCTTCTCGTTATTTCCATTTGCCTCTTAGTTAGTCCTTACCTAATTTGGCACGCTACGTCCGTACGGTTCTTGGCAATTGTGGCTTTGCAATGCAGCTTCGGCGAATGCGTTGGCTGACGACGCCGAGGAGGTGAGGGGGAGGGTGTGTGCCGCAGGGAGGGACTGCGTACCGCGGCAGAGGAACTCGATTGTCGCGTTCCAGTCGCGGACTGGCGTTGAGGTTGGGAGGGCTTGCATTAGCCATCGGTGGTTTGTTTTTGGTGCTCCAGGTGTTTGATGGAATTACCCTGTAGGTCTGCACATTCAGCTTAATACCGAAGGATGCCGCATCGCTGCTTGACGATAAGGATCCTCTCAAGGTTAGGATTTCCGAGCTAATACAGTAGGTTTATCGCTAACATTCAAGAAACCTACCAAATTGCTGTATATTGTGTTGAGTAAACTGAGGGTTAACTAGACTTTGCTCAGGTCCCTTTCCGATCTGGGAACTGTGGTGCAGACCAGTAACTTTGAGCTCACTGGTGATAGGTGCGTAATGTGGCCACACTACTTCTCTTAGTTTTTCTAATGGTACATGTCTGAATATGCTGGGCTCTTAACTATATGTTATAGCTTAATTTTTCCATATGGTGTAGGTAAAAGGCTTTTCTTTTTGCTCATCTTTTTGTATCTTCTAGCTGTGGCATATTCAATAACTTGTGCATGGGGGACCAATTCAGTTTGTGCTGTTGATTTTCTTTCAAACCAAGAAGATAGGTCTTGTGTCATCATAGGAAGTTACTAACTACTTGGTGTTGTTATTCCTCAAGAGTATTTTCTCCAGTTTGGAACATCTTTTCATGTTCCCATCAAGTGAATTGTCCAAGTTTGCTCCCTAATACTATGTATTAATTCAATAAAAATGATGGTGTGATGTTTCAAAAATAAAAATGATGGTCTGTTCATTCCTTTAAATTTCCCTACAAGAGGAGTTTTAGGATGTAGATTACATTTCATGATTTTCTATGAAATTGCTTTGTAGTTTTTGCAAGCTAATAACTGGCACCTACCAACTTCACTGTACTGGAGAGAAGATGAAGGATGACTTGCTAAGCACTGTCTCCACCCTTGACAAATTTGAACAAAGTGTTAAAGATTGTTTAGGTGTCTAGAATTTTTTAAACCGATTTCCATCAATTTTACTTAGAAGCACCTCTTGAATGACTTATGTTTTTTTGGGGTAAGGTTTCTTTTGCCTTTGGCCTTTGTTCATCAGTGCCTTTTCTTGTCAATACAGTTTGTATATTTAATTTGATATATGCTACTTATGGTAAAAAAAAGGGTCACCTCTCAATAAAAGGGAAAAATAAATAGCATAAATGATTAGGGAGGTTTTGATTTGCTAGGTTAAATTTTCGCTTCAGCTATTCCCTTCAAGGTTTTCTATCTGTTGTGTTCCACACCTTATCAGCCAATTTAACACCAGTAAAAATATTTACCCATGTATATATTAGACTCCTAGAGTCCTAGTTTCTTTAGAGTATATATCGTTCAACTACATGGAACTGAAATTTAGTGGAATTTTCTTCTTTTGCTTGATCTTAGTGTACCGTAAGTTTGTGGTATGCCTATACTTATTGACGGTTTTTAAATAAACTGCAATTACTTGAAAAGTATTAGAAATGAGTGAAGAATAGGGCAAAACCTTGGTAATATATGTTTTACTGACAAGATTTTGTGGATTATCTCAGACTGAAAGGTTTTATACAAAGTCACATCTAGGTTGAGTGCTAATGAATTCTGCTAGTAATCAGAGGAAAAGAAATAGGCATAATTATTTCAAATGGCGATCCAATGGACATAAAGTCCTATAAGGTGGTCTGGTCATCTGGAGAAGCAGAGGCTTCCACCAAATACAGTCTGCAGCATGGTGTGCCATCCTCTGGATTTGTCTCCACTGATCTTGGCAATCTCCTCAGTTTATCAAACTGGTTCTGTGGGTGGTTTAGCAGCCCAAAATGTGCTTGTGGATCTCCAATTTGTGACAACGTTGCCTGAGAGAATCCAATAGAAGGCAGCAGGAGATCAGGGTTGTCATGGTAGAAATGGTACATCGTCCGAGAGAGCGACGTTGCATTCTTGTTCATGAAGTCAGCCAGGAGGACTGTGCAGGCTGAGGTGCGGCATGCCGCGATGGTTTCAAGGACTTGCATTGCATGCACATGATGAAGGTAATAGAGAATTCCTTCAAGAACCCATATGGTGTTTCTTTCACGAACATACCCACAGTTCTGTAGCTTGGTGATCCAGTGTCCATCTTGTACGTCGGCAGGAACCCTAGTCAATGATTTTGCCATCATGGTGAGCTTCTGATGATTTGCAGAACTCATTGCTTCGTGCAGAAGATCAGATTTGATTTCTAAGAGCTCCGGGAAGTCGAGTTCAAATACCATGCATTCCTTTAGGCAGCTCAGTCGATAGGCTCTCGCATCCATCCCTAAAAAACATTATTTGTTATCCAAGTCAGTCTTTTTTCCCCAACGTAAACTGTTGTACAAATGAAGATATTTGTTGAGAAATGAATTTCTTCAACTTGCTTCATCCGCTGCATAATGTTGTATGTCTTGCCCCAGCAGTTTTGTGCAATTCTTCAGAAAACATGAGCAGGTTTAAGGCTACAGTTCACCAGCGTCATTGAACAAAGACGTTTTGATGGGTTGCCATCGTGTCATGTATCTAACAGCAAAAGCCAATATTATGGAGGACATAAATATCAGGGTGTCGAAGACTTGAAGTTGATGTGCTCTCTGGAGTCTGGACAAACAGTACTATGATTGCCCTACATCCCTACATTGCTGGATAACTTTGTTCTTGCTCTAATGTTGCCGGGTGTCTTCATTGCAAACCACAATCGCTTTTGTTTTTATTTTTGTTTTCGTCTACAGGCACGATGATAAGTGTAACGTTTCTTATGGACCTTTTTTTCTCCAAACCTTTTGCAATAAGACCATAGTTTCTTTTTCATTTTGATTTTTGTCTAACAGTACACCAGACGAGTTTCCTACCACATACAAAAAGGTCAGCGTGGAAGAAGCTTAGCCAAGCCATGCACAAGAGAGAAACTATTGCCCATGAATGAGGGCATCTTCTTTTTAATTTCTAAAAATTATTTTTCGATTTTTTATAGTAACTAACTTATCTTTGTAAGACGGGTTGTACAAGTTGATTGTAGTATACACTATAATAACATTATTTATATCGGCGAAAATCGTATGCAAGTTTTTGTTACTTTATATTCTCTCTCACGAATAGATAAATAATCATAAGTCATAGTTAAAATTCATAAACTAAAGTAAAAAAAGAATAGGCACCGAAACTCTTTTACTGTTATTAGGCCTTGATCGTTTCGGCTTTTTTCGACTTCAGCTTCTAGCTTCAGCTTTTTTTCACTATTCACTACACTATCCACTAACTCAGCTACAGTGTTTTTTCAGCCAGTTACAGTGTTTTTTCAATCAAAAGTCATCGCTATTCCGATCACCCTTTAAACTGCCAGCCTGCCTGGCAATAGTCAAAAGACCGAATGGACCTGGCAACATTGCCACCCTAAAAATCAGATGCAAAATGGATAGGTGTACCTTCGTCCTTTCTTAAAATTCTTTGTGTGCGAATCCAAGGTTGAAAAAAAATACTCGCACTTCATGAGGGTTTATTAACTATGTCCATTGCATGTTCCAAAATGTAAATGTCGCAGCTGATCTTGTTCGTAACAAAAAAGGTATACAAATAAAACTCGCAGTTGATAAAGCGCAAAACTTATTAGAATCTAGAAGTCTTGACAGTTTTTTTGGGACTCAAAAAGTCTGGCAAATTAAATCATATATGAAACAATAAAGTAGTAATTAAACATCATGTCAGTTTGATATTTCCATTGTTCTTTGGTCCTCCGGTTCTTCACCAAGCCACCATCTCATGTCGCACAAAAATATAAGCTTATGAGCCTTATGATGTTATATGTACGTACGCGTGCATGCAGCATGCATCCGTATAATACGATATGATCCGCGCGTGTCGAAGAACACAATGTTTCAATACTGGAACACGCATTTATGCGCGCAAGTATACGTACGTACATGCATGCATGCACGCACAGTAGCTGCATAAAAGCATTTGTAAAGTCACGAACCTGCACCGAGGAGGACAACCTGCGCAGCGCCGCCGAGCACGCCGATGGCGGCCTCGATGCGGCTGTCGAACCACAGCGTCCGCACGGCGATCATGACCCCCGGCACTTCCCGCGCGCCGGCCCGCTCGTCGCGCCGCATCTTCTCGTGGAGGCCCCTGAGGAACCTCTCGCCGGCCAGCACACCCGCCGTCGGGTCGCGCACCGCGCACGCCCACAGCGCCCGGGCCGCCGCCGTCTGGCACGCGCTCTGCAGCACGGGGCCCCATTCCGCCTCCACGCGCGCGTGCAGCGCCCGCACGCCCTCCGACGCCAGCTGCGCCAGCACCGCCGCAAGCTCGCCCTCCGCCTCCACGCCGCCATTGATGCACGCTTCCGCCTTCTCGTCCTCCTCCTTCGACATGGCCAACTCTCAAAAGCTTCTTCTTTCTTGGACACGAGAGGTAGCGGCCACACCACACAATTGTCCTAGCTATATACATATATAGCACACGCACCGGCCGGCTAGTTCATCACTACCGCTTCCATTGTGTGACGTCTAATTAATAGACCACTCGCTTTACATCGATCGTTCGTTCGTTGTATGGTGAGTGCAAAAGGCGCGAGGAAGAGATAAGGAAAGAGGACCACACGTACATGAGGGGGGGGGGGGTGCTTACTTTGCTTCGCTCGTAGGACGTCCGGCTGGGGCCGCGCGAACTGTGGTGCGACGGCGACGTGCGTACGGGACTCGCCGAGCCAGCGGCGGGAGGTGTGTCGAGTTATTAATTAATGGGCGTCGGAGCGGAGCCGACTGGAGCTGTCGCGCGGAGAGGACAAGCATGTGCGGGCTATTCGTTTCCGGGCGCGACAAGATGCCCTTTTGTTTCCAGTTTGGAGGAGCTGCGGATGCATCGGCAAGGATATCGTAAGTGTACATGTGTGTGTGTGTGTGACGTTGCAGTTTTTTTTAAAAGGAAAAATAGAAAATGATCTATTGACATAAGGAGTTAGACAAATCGATCACTAACCGCCACATGAGATGCAAACTCCAGAAAATCTTCGAGCCACATACGTGGGCTTGAAGAGTCCAAAGCTGCACGGAATTTTGCAAGTTCATGCGCCAACGAATTACATTTTCTAGGACAAAACATAACATCAACAATATCAAAGCTAAACACCACTAAATATTTTGTTTCTTTAACAATGACAACATTTATACTATTGCTTCATCCTGAGCTAGAGAGGATCACAAGTTTTGAGCATCACTTTCAAGGATAATACGAGGAATATCCATGTTATACCACCACACGAGATGTAAAATTTGGAAAATCTGCAAGCCACACACGTGAGCTTGAAGAGTCCAAAGCTGCGCCGAATTTTGCAAGTTCATGCACCGATGAATTACATTTTCTAGGTCAAAACATAACATCAACAACATCAAAGCTAAGCACCATTAAATATTTGGCTTCTTTAACAATTACAACGTTAATACCATTGTCTACTTCATCCTGAGCTAAAGAGGAACATAAGTTTTGAGCATCACTTTCAAGGATAATACGAGGAATGTCCATGTTATAAGAAATTTTCAAAACATTCACTGCCGCCATAGCCACTTATTGGAAAACATCCTAAAAATGTTGGAGATGTCCAGCTGCAGCAATAAGCACTTCCTCCCAGAATTTCTCAGCACAATACCCCATCCTCCTTTACCACTCTTAGGCATAAAAGAACCATCGATATTAATCTTCAGTTTTCCCTCGCTAGGTGGACTCCAATCTTCTTGTGTACACTTCTCTTCACCGTGACTGGTCCAACATTTGTACCCTTTTCTGAAACCCCTTCGAATCAAGCGAGCTTCGATCTGCGCTGAGTTGCTAAACATCTTGAGATTATCATAATCAATACATGGACAGTACATATATTTTATCCCCTTCTTTAGCATATCCAGCTCGGCCACTCTTCTAAAAACAGACATGCCAATAATGTACTCTTCACTCACACGGTTCTCAATATACATCCAGCTTCGATCCATTTCCACTAGCTACACAAGTAACAAATGGTTGCCAAAAATGATTATTACCGCAACTACATAGCATATAAATTATCATCTCTAAGTATTCCATTACAAAAACATGTATATAAGCATAATTAAAAGTAATTGAGTACTAACCTCTGATCAGATCACTAAGAAGACGACGATATATTTTCACCCCCAAACTCCCAAAAGCCAGCCGCCTTGCTCCACCGATGCAGCGCAATAAAAAAACAGATCTGTGTCGACACCGTCCAAGTATTAATAGTGCAATTTATCACAGACGGTTATTAACACGAACCGTCTGTAACAATTCATATCAAAGACGGTTTGTTATACGAACCGTCTGTGATAATAGAGACATCACAAACGGTTAGTGCAACAAACCGTTTGTGAACTATCACAGACGGTTATTAACACGAACCGTCTGTGATGTCTCTACTATCACAGACGGTTCGTATAATAAACCGTCTGTGAACTATCACAGACGGTTATTAACACGAACCGTCTTTGATGTCTTTATTATCACAGACGGGTCGTGTTAATAACCGTCTGTGATAGTATCACAGCCGGGTGGCAGTATGAACCGTCTGTGATAGTTAAGCACAGACGGTTCCATATGAACCGTCTGTGATTTACCCGTCCAGTATAGCCTGTTTTGTAGTAGTGCCTGATTTATCATGCGTAAACACTTCTTGGAAGGCTTGTAGATAGGTGGAAATAGAATGAATTGCTGCCCTTGCAGAGAAGGAACTTCCCCCAGTTACCACTTTGTTGTGTGTAGACCACCGGTGTCATAAGAGAATAATGACCTTTAGCCACACTTCTTTCATATTACAAATAGCCTCGATAACATGTTGTGCTATGGGACATTCCATAAGTTGCAATCTGACATCTTCGATCGAGCTCCATCAATCTCCAACATTGTCGTATTGCTTTACATTTGAAGAAGAGATGTCCTCCATCTTCATCTAGACTATTGCATATTGGACAAATAGTATCAAGATTAACACCACACCTTTTAACATTCATATGCAATTGCAGGCAGTTATGTGTAAATCTCCATAAGAAGTACTTGACATTGTTAGGGATATGCTCATACCAAATATGATTCCATTTTATAATCAGTATGAGCAACTTTAGAATTCCCTACCTAGCTTGATTTTGCAGAAATAGCTTATATAAAAATTTTGTAATGACCCCATTTTTTGAGGCCATTGGATTTTCCCACAACTGCCCAGAATGTTCGGCTGCAGAGTACTGTAGTTGAGTGTGCATCAAACTAACACAAGTTTATTTCATAAAAAGCCAAACTTATTATAGGATATGGCATAACAATCAAGTTTACATGAAGGACATCGAAGCTCAAAGTTTATATTACATTACAAAAAATTTCCATAGGTGTGCCTGAGTGAGGACAAGACCTAAAACTAGTAATCATCTACTCCCAAGGAATCGTCAAAGTCTTCCTCGAAAGGTTCTTTGTTATCTTCCCAAGTTTCTTCCATTAATATTTTAGCAAATATGAATACAACCATACCTAATAAGTCACATGGGGAATGCATTCGAGGAAGAAAAGGAAATTTTTGCTATTGGAGACCATTTTGAGATCATCATCAGGGAATAAACTTGAGATCCTTGGCCCATTGGAAACCATTTTGAGATCACTGCGTTGGGAAATTGTGATGACCTTCAGACAGGACAAGGAGGGCATCATGTTTGTAAAGAAAACTACATGGCGGCCACGAGCTAATCCATCGAATTACGAGGCTTCCAGCATACCAATCTTGATGTGGTACAGCTATTGGTTTCCCCTGCTTTCTATTAATTTGGGCTAAAGATACATTGATTTATTCATTTGTTGCCCTCTATAGTATGCTAACCATCTACTGCCTATTGTTGATTTTGAGCATGAGTGATGGTGGGTTGTGGCTGGTGTTACACTTGTTAGTTTGTCTGGAGCAGCATCCAACCCTGGAACCCAGGCTTGGATCTGGAAACAGAGCTGTACAAGATAAAAGATAGATTGGTTCTTCCTAGAAGTTGTAACAATATGTAAAGGTTATATACTTAACAATTGTTTGTTGTTCCTGCAAGTTGTAACAACCTATAAAGAATGTAGCATCTGAGCGCTTGCTTAGTGTTCTTGAAAGTTGTAACACTGTGGATGTACAACACGTCAACAAAAGTCTTGTATTGTGCAATCTACCCTTTTCTTGAATTAGAAACAATGTTTCATACCAATCCATTCTTTTGTTCTTTCCTAGGCCTATATTTGTATTTCAAGAAGCAACAGGAAATTGCGTGCACCTTCAAGATTTATCACAACATGACCGATCCGATGCATGATCATATTCACTTGTCGGAGAGTTTTTAGCACCTGCTTGTTCAAGACTGCAACGTATAGAAAGGACACAGAGGAGATCAGTACATGCTATCGGCACATTTTAACCTTCATGACATTATGGCATGCACAAATTGAGAAACAGTCAAGATTAGGACCGCATTATCGTTAGAATTTTACATTGGACTATGCTCTGCTAATGTTGTTTCAGTTGTAACACTTAGACCTATTTAGAACACAGAAATTTCATAATAATTTATAGAAATTTTACATAAATATCACCTATATTACACCTTGGGGATTCGCTCCGGAAGCAATGATATGTCAGCATCTTTGCAAAAAAGCCATCTTAATTTTGCAAAATTATGTAGAGATCCTCGATTCTTATAGCCAAGCCCCTGCCATGTTATTTGTTCCTGAAAACTCCCTCCACTTCTTCGAAATTGTATACAGGTCTTTCGTATTTTCATGAAGACCCTCCTTTTGCTGGTAGCATCTTGTTGTTTTCTCAAAATTACACACAGGTCATTGGTTTTAAACAGAAAAACCCTTCACTTCCTTTGAAAATATGTACGAGTTATCGTTTTTTTTTGAGAATCCCCTCTTATGAATTTTTTCTTTTTTATTTTGATCATATGGTAGCTAATGCGGTATGACATTACGTTTATGTTGGTAGTAGTTTAGTTTCCACGTGGAAAGGGAAACATTCTCGTATTTCAAGCGGGCCTTTAACGCCCCGCTCAAGTCAGAGACGAAAACACTGTTTAGCGACGAAAACGCTGTAGCAGCGATGAAATCACTGTAGTAATTTTGTCATGTAGTGAATTTTTTTGGTTTTTTTGCGTTTCGTTTTTTTTCTCGTATTCCTTTGCATTGTCCGCTCTAGACTAGCGAGCCGTTTTTATTTTTATATTTTTTAAAATTTAATTATGCCTAATATGCCACTCAGTTACAGTAAAAAAATAAGTCAACTATAGTAAAATTTCAGCAAAAAATCAAAAGTTATTGCTAAAATAAACGTCTCTAAGTGAGAACAGTAAAAGGCCGTGTTAAAAAAAAAGAATGGCGGCCGAGTACCCTCCCTTCCAAAACCCCCGAAACCCAAGGGCCAAACCGGCAACCACAACCAACACCCACACGCACACCGCCGCGATGCCTCCCTTCCCGGCGGCCACCACTGCCTCTGCCACCTCCCATCTCACCCTCCTCTTCCTCCTCTCGTCCTCTTCCCTCTTCTTCCTCTACAAGTCCCTCCGCCTCCGCCGCAGCCCTTCCCCTTCCCACGCCCCCGCCCCCGCCCCCGCCCCCGCCCCCACCCCCACCCCCACCCCGACCCTACTCTACGCCTCCGCCACCGGCACCTCAAAGGCCCTGGCCGCACGCCTCTCCCGCCGCCTCGCGGACGCCGGCGTCGCCGCCCGCCCCACTGACGCCGCCGCTTTCGATCCGGACGATCTCCCCTCCGTCCCGCTACTACTCATCGTCCTCCCAACGCACGACGCCGGCGCGCCGCCACCTGCCGCCGCCTTCCTCGCGCGCTGGCTTGCGGAGTCCGCCGCCGACTTCCGCGCCGGGGCGCTCCTCCTCTCCCGCCTCCGCTTCGCCGTCTTCGGCGTCGGGTCCCGGGCCTACGGGGAGACCTTCAACGCCTCCGCCAGGAGCTTCTCGCGGTGGCTGCGCTCGCTGGGAGCCATCGAGGTGGTCCCCGTCGGGGAGGGCGACGTGGATGGCGGGGATCTCGAAGTTGCTTTCGAGGAGTGGTGTGGGAGGGTGCTTAGGGTGGTGAAGGGGGAGGCGGTTGGAGAGGGGGCCAAGGAGGAGGCGATTGGAGAGGGGGCCAAGGGAGAGAGTGATGGGTTTGATGTGTCGGAAGGAGAGGAGTCCGATGATGACGATGAGGAGAAGGTGGTGGATGGGGAAGTTGACATGGAGGACATTGCTGGCAAAGCGCCGGCAAGGAGGCGGAACGGGAAGGTGGAGGGGGGTTTGCCGAATGGAGGGGAGAATGGTGCGAGGGAGATGGTCACACCGATCATCAGGACAAGCTTAGAGAAGCAAGTGAGCATCAAGCTTCTGTTACATTTTATTATACATAATGCACAACTTCTGTTGCAAATTAGGAGAAGGCAATGGAAAGTATCTCGATTGGACATGTAAAATCGCATCGACTTTAAACTTTGATGAGTCCGATGATGGCAAGTTGGCAATGCATGATAGAAATGGAGTATTGGCGATTCTGTCATGTGTGATCTATGTGTACCTGACATACATCACACAAATGGGGAAATAGAACATTTTTTTAGGACATTTGAGGGTTGGGGCAGGTTATTATTCATAAGTGTAGCTATGGCAGCAAATAAAGTGGTTTCCTTCAAGGAATCCATCCAACTACTATATGTCATGCTAGCAGAATTAATACTTCGTGTAGAATAGTTAGTTTGCTATGATAGAATGAGATTGGTAAAGCAGGTAGTCAACAAAGCATCTTCCTGAAACTTCTGATTAGGCTTTAAGACAATTTGTACTGATGCCAAACTCATATTGATGAACGCTAGGGCTGAGGTATTGCTTTGGCGGATCTCTGTGGTCCTTGGTTGTAAGGTAGAAGCATGCTCTGTATAGATGGTTAACGTTTTATAATTCTTGTCTGTAGTTGATGTGTTTGGTCTGTATATTTTCATTCTGTATATCAGTTAGGTCTGATCTATAGACTATATAATTAATCCCTCTGTTTGTGGCAGGGCTACAAAATTATTGGTTCTCATAGTGGAGTGAAGATTTGTAGATGGACAAAGTCACAGCTTCGAGGCCGTGGAGGGTGTTACAAGCACTCATTTTATGGTATAGAAAGTCACAGGTGAAAATTTTGCTTCTGTAACAGGGTATTTGGAATGCTTGTTAAGTAGATGGTTGGACTTTGCAATTATTCCTACTCTTCTGTTCATCTTAATTCTTAAATATTCTACTACTTACACATTGTATTACAAAATCATTATTTGTACTGTACCGAAAAACATATAATACTATGCGGTTTGCATCCCTTAAGTGCTTGTTTTCTGATTATACGCTCATTGTGGCAGATGCATGGAGGCAACTCCAAGTTTGGCTTGTGCAAATAAGTGTGTGTTTTGCTGGAGGCATCACACAAATCCTGTTGGGAAGAGTTGGAAGTGGAAGATGGATGATCCTCTTGACATTGTTAATGCTGCAATTGACCAACACACAAAGATGGTTAAGCAGATGAAAGGGGTACCAGGTATGCATATTCTCCCAATTCCTATGCATTCATGAATGGCAGAAATGCACTGTGTATTCTACTGCTTAAACAAAAAATAGATCCATGGAAGATCGGACCATGGCCATTCCAAATGCCTGTAAGTTAAACTTGCCTAAACGGAAACAACCTTAGGAAGGTTTCCATCCAAGTGTAAGCAGTAATCTTGGTGAAAGTGCTTCTATAGGATATGACAGGAGCCATCAAATGTGAACCTTTTATTTAATTTTATTTTATGAACACAGCATGGCGAGAGCTTAGGCTTTACATGATTAATATAACATCATAAGTTGGTTACATAATACATAGTTTCTGGCAGGAATATTGGTTATTCTCAGAATCATATGTATTGGCAAGCAATCTCACTGCAGTCTTTATTCGCTAAAAACAATTTTGCTGTTTCTTGCTTGTCAGGAGTAAAGCCAGAACAACTAGCAGAGGGTCTATCCCCTAGACATTGTGCATTATCTCTTGTTGGCGAACCAATTATGTACCCGGAGATAAATGCTCTGGTTGATGAGCTACACCGCAGACACATATCTACGTTTCTGGTTACAAATGCTCAATTTCCTGAAAGGATTAAGGCGCTGAAACCAATCACTCAGGTCATATTTCAATAGATTTGAATGAAGAGCCAGATCTTGGCATTTGAATGCTCAAGCAACAAGATTTAAAGATAATGACAATGTCTGTATGGTTGCAGCTGTATGTCAGTGTGGATGCAGCTACAAAGGAAAGCTTGAAGGCGGTTGACAGGCCACTGTTTTCAGACTTCTGGGAGCGTTTTCTGGTAGATATGCATAAATATCTCCATATGCACATTATGAACATAAAGTTTACAAATAGTAATTGTATTATTTTGTGCTAACTGCACTAGGATTCGCTCAAGTCCCTGCATGACAACGATCAACGAACAGTGTACCGACTGACATTGGTTAAAGGATGGAATGCAGAGGAGATAGATTCATACGCAAAATTACTAAACCTCGGCCAACCTGATTTCATTGAAATCAAGGGTGTAACATACTGTGGCTCGTAAGTGCCTTTTGTTATTATTATTTTTCACTTGGCTTCTTAGGTTGCTGATTTACTCAACTTATATTTAATATTTTATGATAATGCATACAGGTCAGCAACTTCAAAGTTGACAATGGAAAATGTCCCCTGGCACTCTGATGTAAAAGAATTCTCTGAGGTGTTGGCATCAAAAAGTGGTGGTGTATATGAAGTTGCCTGTGAGCATGCTCATTCATGCTGTGTCCTACTCGCAAAGGTCGATAAGTTTAAGATCAACGGCAAATGGCATACCTGGATAGATTATGACCGATTCCATGAACTGGTGAGCTTCAAGGATAACTAAAGTGTGACATCGACAAGTAGATAGTTTCCGTATCTGTATTGACATTCTTTCACCAATGCAGGTGACATCTGGAAAGCCTTTTAAGAGCCAAGATTACATGGCTCTGACACCTTCTTGGGCCGTCTATGGTGCTGAGGAAGGTGGCTTCGATCCAGATCAATCTCGCTACAAGAAGGAAAGGCGCCATGGAACTGCCGCACTCAAAGGCTAATCTACTGGTGATCTTGATCAATCTTTTTACAAAGTCATGGAACGACCGCTTTCAAAGACTTAACATGTCTCCCACATTTTAGGAGCCAGAATTTTGCAGAGGGGGGCTTTCGTGCCATATATTTTACGTTTGTCCCATCGTGTATCAATCCATTTCTGGATTAGTTGTATGCACTAGACATGTTTTTACAACCTGTAGCTCTGTTTTTTTTCTGATGTAGTGATGTTTCCGTGATCCCATTCAGTGCGAATTTACAACAGAGATTTTGAAAATCGGCAAACATTTTGTACTGTTAATGCAAGGTATTTGAACAGGCCGGTCGCTGATGGTAACAGGGTCGGTATCAGACCTGTCTTCCCATCGAGTCGCAGAAGCATGCGATGCGACTCATGCGATACTCTGCCAGTGCTGAAAATGCTCGGTCCAGTGAGTTTGATAGTTTCCCATTTTTTTCTCACTGAATATCGTGAAATGTTGCTAAAGGACAATACAAAATCAAAATCATCCTGCATTTTGACACTTTGGCTAGTTAGCATAAAAGAATCCTAAAGTCTGCGGTATTATCTAACTTGACTGGCTTACCAAATAGTGATCATGGATTGTAGAGCCGGCTGTCCTTGTAGACTGGTTACATCTACACGAAACAACAAAAACATTCTTCCTTTGAAATCATCACGATAAAGGTTTTCTACCAATAGTCTTTACACGAGCAGAGCCCATCTCTGAAATGATGAAACCTCGTCGCGTCTCGCAATATGATCTCCCTGTCCACAACCTTGGAGATGAATTTGATCGCGGTGTGGCAGTCATTGCACACCCGCAGGTTCTTCATGATCCGCAGCGGCGTCTTCTCCGGCGTGCTGATGAGAGCGAACGCAATGGCGAGCTTCTCGCTGTGGTGGCTCAGCATCTCCTCCTTCAGCTCGTCGTCAACGTCGTGCAGAACCGACTGGAGGTCGGGCACGAAGCCGGCCTTCTTGATATCTTCCCACATTTTCGCAGCCATCTTGTAGACTGCATCCCTCTGCGGATGCAGGGTATCGTCTGCTCCAAAGACGTGGACTTTGTTATGTATGTGAGTCCAGCTGAAACCCGTCTCCTTCCTCACTGCTTTGTCCTTCCTCAGCTTCCAGATTCTCGCCGCGTCGTTCCACCTCCCGCAGGCAGAATAGACGTTGGCGAGGGCAGAGTAGGCGCCGCTGTTGTTGGGATCAATTGACAGTAGCTTTTCCGCCGCGAGCTCTGCCAAGTCTGCATTCTGGTGCACTCTGCAAGCTGAAAGGAGTGATCCCCAGGCTATTGCATCCGGCTCCACAGGCATTCGTTGGATGAATTCCTGAGCTTCAGAGAGCAGGCTGGCGCGGGCGAGGAGGTCGACCATGCAAGCGTAATGGCTCATTTCTGGTACAATGCTGTGCTCATTCTGCATCTGTTCATAGTACCTCTTCCCTTCGTCTACAAAACCGGCATGCGTGCACGCTGAAAACACGCCCACGTAAGTTATGCGGTCTGGTTTCACGCCAACACGAAGCATTTCTTCGAACAGGCCAACAGCTTCTTCCCCCAGGCCATGCTGAGCTAGAGCTACGATCATTGATGTCCATGTGACAGTTTCCTTGCGCCAGCAAATCCGATCAAACACCCTCCTTGCCCATGGCAAGCTGCCTGACCTCGCGTACATGGTGACAATGGCGTTGCTGACTGAACCAGATTGCTCTTGCATTGACCTGATAGCCTTGCAGTGGATCTGCTTGCCGTAATCAAGACATGCCAGGCTTGCACAGACACTAAGAACAGCAGCCAAAGTATAGCTGTTCGGTTCTGGGCCACTTTTGATCATTGACCTGAAGAGCTCCATGGCCTCATCGTTGTGACCATTCTGCTCATAGCCGACAATCATCGCAGTCCAGGCAACAACATCTCGGTTATTCATAACATGGAAGATTTCCCTTGCCCTCTTCATGTCCCCGAGCTTGACATACCCTTCCAGGAGAGCAGTGAAGGAGATCACATTCAGATCGGCCACCACTGCCTGGTCCATGATTCTTCTGGCATTATCAACACTGCTGGACTTTGCATACATTGAAATGAGAGCATTGGTGGCCCGACTATTATACGGCATTCCAGTTCTTAAGATATACGTATGCACCTGCTTTCCGATCCTTACCATGCCGAGGTTAGCGCAAGCTGATAGGACACTGGTGATCGTGAATTCATCCGGCACCATGGAAGAATCGCTCAGCATTCGCAAGAAGAATTTCAATGCCATGGCATCAAACCCGTTCTGGTTGTACCCCGCAATGATGGCATTCCATGAGACGATGTCCCGGTCTGCCATGTTCTCGAACATGGACACGGCAAGGTCCATCCTCCCCAGACGTGCGTACAGAGAGACCATTGCATTCCAGCTTGACACGCTTCGCACCCACATCCTTTCAAAGACAGCGCTCGCCGTCTCGGCATCTCCGCACTTGCTGTACATGTTGAGCACCGAGTTGGCCACCGGCACACAGCTGCTCAGCCCGAGCTTGACGACGAAGGAATGAACCTTCCTTCCGACCCCGCCGGCCTCCGTCGCGGCGCACGACGAGAGCACATTCGTGAGCGTGAACTGCGTAGGCGCCAGCCCATCCGCGACCATGTCCAAGAACGTCTTGACAGCCTCCCCGAACCGGCCGACGCGGTTGAGCCCGACGACCATGACGGTCCATGAGACGGAGTCCCTCTCGGGCATTTCCACGAACACGGCGCGCGCGTCGGCCAGGCGGCTGGACTTGGCGTACATCGACAGCAGCGTGTTCCACGTGAACACGTTCCGCCGCGCCGCGGGGATCTCTTCGAACAGGCGCCGCGCGTCCGGGAACCCCCCGCCGCCGCCGCCGGCGTAGTAAGAGAGGAGGTTGTTGCAGAGGTAGGCGCTGACGAGGAGTCCGGCCTTGACGGCGCGCGCGTGGATGGCGCGGCCGGCGCCCGGATTGGCGGCGGTCGGGCAGAGCTGCAGGAGGCGTGCATAGTGGTCGCTCGCCGCGGCCGTGGCAGCCATGGCCGTCCGTGGCGGGGGCGGGGGCGGGGCGGCGGCGTGGAGCTCCAAGGTGGCGGCATCTTGCATGTCGTGGAAAAGTCAGCCGCTTTCGTCTGTGTGCGGATCGTTCTGAACATTGGGCCGCGGCCCACGTGATTAAAGTAAACCGGCTCACTCAGTTTCCCTGAAACTCACGGAAGCACGCCAATAATTAAGGTTAAGACCGAACAAAAAAGGGGATTTATTTCCTCATCACACATGCTGGCACGCACCCGATCTTCTCTCTGCTCTCCCGAAGTCGCACACCACCACCGCAACCAGGAGGAGGAGGAGGATGACGGTGGGCATGATCAACGCGAACCCGGTGGTGCACGAGCGGCCGGAGCGCGCCGCCCATCCGCACGCCGCCGCCGCCGACGCGCTCGACGCGCTCGACGTCTTCGGTAACAGCCGCACAATTCTCTCCCAAATCCCTCGGTTTCTTTCTTGATGCCTTAGCTTCACCGGCTGGGGCTGACTGGTGCGCCGTGCCGTCGTATCGTCCTCAGATACGGTGCGGGACATCAAGGACCCGGAGCACCCCTACTCGCTGGAGCAGCTCAGCGTGCTCTCCCAGGAGTCCGTCTCCGTCGACGAGAAGCTCGGCCGCATCCAGTACGTATGCACAATCCCGCACTCCCTGTTTCCTTTTGTGCTTGCGGCATACTCCGAATCGCGCGTGGAATGAGCTCAGAATTCTTGTGATTATGGTATGAAATTAGTACGGTTGGGGCTAGGAGGTGGTGCTTAATGTTAATAGCTAATAGCTTCAGGCGTTAAGGCATCTTCTTGATGTCCTGCCGTGTCACGTCCCTATGACTCCTTTCCAACCTCAGAATCGGGTTTGTACTGGAAGTGTGGAACACGTTCACCATTCACGCAGTTCGGCAAGCTGGATCCGGATTTGCTTTCTTAGCAAGAGAACTAAGACAATGATCACTCATATATGGGCCTTTCTCATCTATGTTCTGGTGGAGATCCGGAGTGTGACCTTGAAAGCAGGCTGCGTGGGATTTGATTCGCTTCTACTTGCTAGTGCAAGGCTGTCATCCAAAGCTGCTTTGGCTGTTTTTTGCGATTTCTGTTGTGCCTTAAGTATGTACATGCGTTAGCCAGTTGCTGCTAGCCTTTCCGATCTTTATATACCTTCATTCATGATAAAAGATTTGTGAGTGTGAGGATGCATTTGCTTATTGGGAGCATCATCTGTCACTTTCATCCCGATCTTGTACTGTACAGTTCGCTTGTATAAGTGTTTGTTTACTCTGGTGCGAGAACTACATCCAGCTTCATTTTTTTGGGGCATTGTTCACACCTTAAAATTGCCTGCAGGATAACCTTCACTCCAACTGTGCAGCACTGTAGTATGGCTACAGTGATTGGTCTGTGCCTCCGCCTTAAGTTGATGCAGAGCTATCCTCCACATTTCAAGGTGCTTAGTATGTTTCTATATTTCTGGAATTCTGATTAAGTCGACTAGTTGAGATTTTTTATAGTTAACATTATGTTTTATGCGACATACATGCCATCAGGAGCCATTTATCCAATCTTTTAGAATTTAGACGCATGATTATTTTGACACTGTGATTGTTGTGAAATATGGGACATATGGGATGTCAGAAATTCAAATCATCATTTGTTTTCAGTCATCAAGACACCTGCCACATATGTACATACGTGCATGTTTGAAATTTTGTGAACATGGTGTAGACCAAGATAACCAAACAAGCCAAATCCTGCAATATATTGTGCATGTTCTTAGAAGCTCATGTACGGATGAGCATTAGAGTATGTTAGTAAACCTTCTGAGCACCACTTATGAATTTTTTTGACGCCTCAGATGAACCTAAAATCATACTTTGATCCTCAAAACTTTAGGACAATTGTCATTTTTACATAAATGTGAGATAAGCAGGTGTAGTGAGCCCCTTGTATTTTGATCTAACCTTGGATGGTGATTGGAAAGATTGGTATGATACAAATAACTTTAGTAGAGCACTGTTCGTGGTTCTATTTAAGGAAAAAGTATATTTTTGGTCCCTCAACTCTATCTCCCGTTTAATTTTCGTCCCTTATCTCCAATACTGTATAGAACGCGTCCTTCAAATGACAAAACCATGCAACTCACGTCCCTTAACTAGTATTATGGGCGGTTTTTGCCACGTTGGTTGGCACATCATCAGCTAGGCCCACCTGTCATACTGCCAGAGTGAGAGGAGGGAAGTAGACTAGCATGCTAGTGTGGCTCTAAACGAGGCGGCGATGACAAGAACAAACACGTGGGACTATGGTGACATGCTGGGAGGTGGCGGCACGGGTGAAGTGGTTTGGTAGCGCATTGACGACGAGTGGCAGCGGCTAGAGATGCGAGCGAAGGTGGCCATGACAAACCGATAGACGAGGAGGGGGGGTGGGGTAAAAAGAAGAGGTGGAGAAGATGCTTGAGGCAAGAGGGTTTGGCCAGAACTCCTACACCATCCTCCCTTCCACCGACCCAAATCGAGCTCAGGATGCTGTCGAGCCTATGCCGGCCGCTGCAAGTGCTTCCACGTTCCCGTCGAACTAGTGAGCTTCTTCCCAATCTTCTCATGTCAGAAAATGTTCCCGAACACCCTCTACGTTTCCCCTCAACTAATTTGGGGTTTTCTCATGAAAAGCTCGCCACACCATTATCTTCCCCAACTCCGGCCAAAACCGCCGTCCCTGCCGCTATTCCCTCCCCGGTGAGGTCCAATCTGATTCCTCTCATATAGAGCATCACTATTGAGTTGCATGCACCAACTAATTCACCCAAAAGCTTAAGCTGATGAGGAAAGGTGGGTAATTCACTTATATTTCAACACTCCCCCTCACGTGTAGGCTCCCTCAGGCCTAAGACGTGGAATAGAAGTGGACTGCAATTATTATTTTTAATTGCGTCAACTGGGTCTCGAACTCAAGACCTCTTGGCTCTAATACCATATTGAGTTGCATGCACCAACCAATTCACCCAAAAGCTTAAGCTGATGAGGAAAGGTGGGCAATTCACTTATACTTCAACAATCACCCCCACCTCTCTATTTCTTCCCCGATCACTCATTCGAGCTCCTCTTCTCCCCAGGTTGTCTCCACAGATGAGCCTTCCCCGCTATATCGGGTCTCTGTCGTTGGGCCACCTCGGTTCGTTCACGCCTTAACTGTCCGCACCGGTGAGTTCCCCTCATTCCATAGTTGCTCATGACACGCTCATATTCAAGCTTTAGCCCTCGTTCCGTAGTATTGCTCTGACGCCATGGCGCAGCCGCTTGCTTGCTGTAGACCACCTATAGTTGTGCTCTTGTTGCCCACGAGTTAACCTTGGCTGCAGCAATCCGTTTTGATGCTCTCCGGTCGCCGTCTTCGCCTCTTGCGGGCACCGAGCTCGCCGCCGCCACCAATGGGGCTGCCCTACTCTCCCTCTCTCTCGTTCACTAGCTACGGGAAAGAAGTAGGGGGCAGCGGCTGACAAGTGGGGCCCGTGGCTAAGTGGTGGAGCATTGCCAGCAAAGATCGTAGTTGGATGCCACGAAGGACAAAACCGCTCATGATACCTATCCATGAACGTGATTTGCATGGTTTTGATATTTAGAGGACGTGTTGTAGACGGTGTTGGAGATGAGGGATGAAAATTAAACGAGAGAAAAAGTTGTGAGGACCAAAAATATACTTTTTCCTCTATTTAACAAGCCATTTCTTTGGGTACTTATCACCGGTAGCATTGTTAAGATTTCAAGCTAGCTATATTGCAACTGATCTTTAAGATGTTTTGTCTTAAGGGTATTAGTGTCTTTTCCTATTTTAGGGCTTGAGTCCATGTATTCCTATACATTGCCCCTTGGGCTATTACAATACATTCAAGCTTCATACAATCTTACATAGTGTTAGAGCCCTAGAGCTCGATCGTCTTCCGCTGCGCTGCCCTCGGGAGGAGCATCTCCACTCTCAGGGGCGGCCATCTCCTGGCGGCCGTGCGCGCGCGCCATCGCCCGCGTGCTCACCGGGTTGCCTCTTGACCATTCATGCTTGCACCGTCGTTCATGCCTCCTCACCCGCCGCCGTCCTCTTGGACCACCGCCGCAAAGAAGCACACCGCAGACCCTGCCGGATCCCCGTCGGCCTCAACACGCCCAGATCTGGTCGTTGCCAGCTACGTCCTACCTGGATCCGGCCGACCCGGTTGTCTCCACTGTTGGCCTCGATGCACCAGGCCGCCTCCTGCCCAGATCCACCCGCTTCTCCTTGGTGCCGCCGCGCCTCCCGTCCGGCTGGATTTGCCGTCGCCTGGCACTCCGCCTTTCCTGGCGCGCTGTAGCCCTACTCTCCCCTGTTCCTCCCGCACCCGCGCCAACACTAGCCGCTCCTCCTCGGGCTTTCTTCCTCCACGCCGGATCTAGCTGCCACTGGTCACGCCCTACCTGGATTTGGCGTAGATGGACACCGCCCCCATCTCCTCACATGATGGGCCTGCGCGGTCAGGCCCCGCCTTGGGGTCGAGAAGGAGGTGGCTCGAGTGTAACGCGGTGGGTCCCTGTAGAATAATAGAGGAGGATTGGAGCAAACACCACACAGCTAAAGGGCTGGGGTAGCTTGTATATATATTGGCCTGGAGTAGGCATACAAAGAAAGCATATACATGGAAGGCGCATATATGGAAAGCATGTACATGGAAGGCGCATACATGGTAAGCACATATATGGATAGGTATCTAATTATTCCAATACCCTCCCGCAGTCATAGCGGTAGTCCGGACGCAAAGACTAGATCGAAAATCCTGAAACAGCTGCGTCGGGAGACCTTTTGTCATGATGTCCGCGAACTGATGGGAGGATGGTACGTGCAAAACACGGACCTCACCAAGTGAAATCTTCTCGCGAACGAAGTGGATGTCAATCTCGATGTGCTTCGTGCGCCGATGCTGGACTGGATTAGTTGACATGTAGATGGCGCTGACATTGTCGCGATGAACAGCGGTCATTGAAGCAAGCGGGCGTGAAGTTCTGGAGAAGTTGCGCAACCCGGCAACACTCGGCTCGGCACGGGCAGGCAAGCGGCCGCGGTACTCGCCTGCGCTTGAGCGAGACACGGTTGTCGATGCTTGGAGGACCAGAGACAAGATTATCCCGAGATAAATGCAATAGCCGGAGGTGGGCGTCGCGAGTCGGGCGGCCGCCCGATCGGCGTCGAAGTAAGCGGTGATGGATGTCGGCGGGAGAGGCGATGTGAACACCGGCGTTGAGAGTACCCTTGACGTCTGCGTAGGATGTGTTTGATCAACGCGAGATGGGGCTCCGCGGATCATGCATGAAAAGGCATACTTGTTGGGCGGGTGCGCCAAGTCGGGGCGTGTGAGTGTCAGTCTTGGAGAGCCCCGCAAGGCTGCGATACTCGGACGGATCGGCCACGGAGCTCGTCGTGGCGGATAAGCAGCCCACCGGTGTGGCCGTAGGGTGACACTCGGCCATACCGGTAGCGTCGCGAGAGATCAACGACATCGCCGCCGAGGCGATGAGAGCCGTTGGAGGCGTGCGACGGAGATCTGCCGAGAAGAAGCTGCTGGTCACCGAGGTCCGTCATGGCAAACTCAGAGTGAAGCGAGCTGTGAGATCTTTGGAGAAGACCTTGGGTGGAAGCCGTGAGGGCGATGTCGTCGGCGTAGAAGCGATGGTAGGCCATGTCGGTCCCCTGACGGAGGACAAATAGGGACATGTCGGAGGAGGAGGCGACGAAACCGATGCCGCGGATGTAGGAGGCGAACCGTTGGTACCATGCTCGGGGATCCGGCGGCGACGGCCGGAGGAGGGGATTCGATGGTGGCGTTCTGCGCGGGCGTCCGGCGAAGGGGCGGCGCGGCCCTAGATCCAAGTGGAGCGGCGGCGGCGGAGAGGATCGATGGCGGCGCGCTTGGATCCGAGTGGAGGTGGCGGCGGCGGCCTGGAGACCGGATCCAGGCAGATCCGGTGGCGGGGAGGCGCGGTGGAGGAGCGTCTCAGTCTGGTGCCTGTCGGTGGTGCGGCCAGGGAAGAAGTAGCAGCGGAGAAAAGGCTTAGGAGCTTGGAAATCTGATACCATGTAGAATAATAGAGGAGGATTGGAGCAAACATCACACAGCTAAAGGGCTGGGGTGGCTTGTATTTATATTGGCCTGGAGTAGACATACAAGGAAAGCATATACATGGAAGGCGCATATATGGAAAGTATGTACATGGAAGGCGCATACATGGTAATCGCATATATGGATAGGTATCTAATTATTCCAATAGTCCTGCCCCCGCTGGAGAAGCAGCTCGCCTTGCCTCGCCATGGGGATCAGTACGTGGTCAGCGTCCTCGGCGGCGCTCTCCTCGCCCACGCCGCATACGCCACCATCCAATATCGCGTCGTGCTCAAGATCACGGAGGAGTTCTCGCATCCGCCAATGTGATGATGCAGTTGCTCATGGGGCTGGCCTTATGCGTGTGGGAAGGTCTCGCTGTTCCAACGAAGTTCCTTTCGGTGCACCCACATTTTGAGGAGAATTTTCTGGTGGTGTGGTGTTGGGCGTACTGCTTAAGCTAAGTCACGCCAATCAAATGGGGACTTAGGTCCAGCACTGTGCATGTGTTGTTGCTGCTAGTATCCGCTGTCTTTGAGCCTTTTTCTTTTAAGTCTTCCATTGCATCCATTCAAATTTGTAGCATCTATCTTTGTGTTTGTCAAAACTATGTGAGTCTACAAAATCCTTGTCAGTCAGTCAATTGTTTTGCTAGCCACAGTTCATCCTCTTGGATCGAATGTGGTCTTCTCCTTCCTTTTGCATAGCCGCAGCCGCTGCAGATCGTAGAAGTCTTTATGATGCCACCGCTTCTCTTTGAACTGCCGTTGTGAGCTTCTAAGGCCGCTGTGTTTCTTCTGCATCGCGCCTTCGTTGTGCTTCTTGTGTACTGCGCTGCCACCGTCTCAGGCTTCAATCTGCACCGCTATGCTTCTATATCTCTCTCTTCGGCTTGATTTAACAGCTCCCTTGATTTTTGTCACCTTTCATATCCTCTCTCATCGAGTTGCCACGGTCGACTTTGTTCCTGCTTACCTCTCTTTGTCAGCCTCTGCATTTTGTGCTTTATGGGTTGTAGCACGATTCCCGATGGGAGATCCTTTGGTACCGACATAATTTTTCAAGAGCTGCACGCTATGACGATGTCTTCAAGACACGGATTTTGGATTTTTTTTATTTTAGTATCAACCCTTTTCAAATATAATACTATTGCATATGCCTTACATTTGAGGAGGGTGTTAAAGGTATTAGTGTCTTTTCCTATTTTAAGGTTTGAGTCTATGTATTCCTATATATTACTCTTTAGGCTATTGCAATATATTCAAGCTTCAAACAATCTTACATTTTGTTTATCTGTTTGAACCTCACCTGACCTCTATATAGGAGATACTTGATTACTCTGATTACTCTGCAATCATGAACTTGGTATAACAACATTGTGACCATCCCTACAAAATATCAGCATACTCCACCTTAGAATCTTCATACTGTAGTACTTGAATGTGTTTTGTCGTCATGAAATCAAAATAATGACCCCCCGTGTTCATAGTTTGCACGGACACGGACACGCGTGTCCGACACGACACGATACGGACACGGGGATTTGCCATTTTTCCAAAAATGCCGACACAAGGACACGACTATATATATATATATTAATAATTGTTATTACACATATATAAATGTAATAGTATAAGCATAATCACAACAGTGCAAGAATCCAACATGTAAATGCAAACACAATGACACCAAACCAGCCACTATTGTCTATTCCTACTTTTGTGAAACAAAAGTTTTTGTTTTTTTGAGCTGCATAACATCAAAATTAAACCATGATCCATATGCAATCCAACTGAATCAAAATGCATTAAAAATTCAGGTTTATTGTGCATCATATCAACCAACTAGGCTACTACACAATGAAAAAAAAACTTTGGAGGAAACATAGTATCTTCTGCAGCTTCCAACCATCTTATTCTTAATGAAGTTGAGTAGCAGTCAGTCAGTCACTTTAGCCTTGCATTCTTCCATAGTGATCACTCATTAGTCAGAACTCAGAACTAGTTTAGTAGCTTGTGAGATCGCAAGTGTTTACTTCAAGAGCTTGAGCCTCAGCTTCAGACATTGGAGGTAGGCCAGAATGCTGCAACAAACAAGAAAGATAATTAGCCTAGAGAAGAATTCATCCAGTAAGAAACTAGGAAATGAACAAGCTATACCTATAATACAAAAATCAGTTCAGAAACCTGGACAGTTCCTCACTTGCTCCAATAAAAATATATCAATCTCAGGAGGATCTTATACATTATTGACCTCGTTAGAATGGTTGTTCACAGAAACCACTCCATCTCCAAAAGATTTAACAGACTGCTGAGAAGGCAATTCCTGGAGAGCAGTAGAGCACAATCAGCAGTAACTTAACCAAGGTCCTCAATAGAAGTAGCAGCAGCTGCATACCTACAAGCCAAGAGTGCCCTCTATAGGCGGGGGTGTTGGCGGGGTTTGGGAGGGGGTGAGGTGGCCTGGCGGCGGTATACCAGAGTGGCAGAAGGAGGTGGTTGCAGAGGGCTTCACCGGATGCAGGGGAGGCTCTATTGCTTACCAAGTGCTCGGGCTTGGCACGAAGGAGCCGCCAGCGCGGAGCTGCAAGAGCCGCCGGCACGAGGGAGGATCTGGCGGTGCGACAGGAGGATGCGGTGCTGGAGCCCACCCCCTCGAGAGGAGAGTAAGGACTGGTGTTGGAGATGCGAGGAAGGAGCCGCTGGCGCGGAGCTGCAGGAGCCGCCAGAGCGAGGGAGGATCCGGCGACCCGGCTGAGGATCCGATGGTGCGACAGGAGGATGCGGTGGCTGGAGCCCATGCCCGCGAGAGGGGAGCAAGGTTGTTGCCTGCCGGCGCAAGGGAGGATTCAGCGGCGCGGCTGACGCACGCGACAAGAGCTGGGAGCTTGGGAATGGGGGTAGTGCATTGGGGGGGGGGGGGGCTGATGCAGGAGGGGATTTAGGGTTGGCACTGGAGGCGTGGGTTGGACCATGTCCTGGGCTGTGTCGGACATGCGGTCACACCGAGTCCGACACATGTCGGGATTTTTCAACATTAAAATTTGTTTTGAAAACATCCGATACGCCACCGACACGTGTCCGCGGTGTGTCCGTGTCGGACATGGATACGGCATAAAAGCCAAATGTCAGTGCTACATAGCCTGTATATTGACTTCAACTATCAGGCATTTCAGAATAACTATGATCGTTTACTTTTTGATTGTATGAATGTGCAGGTTGACATTAAAGTTGCTCCAGGATCTCTTGCTAATGAAGAATCAGGTGTGTACAATTGCAATGTCTAACTGATGGATAAGCTAGTTGCTATCAATCTAATACAATATGACTTAAGACACTTGGTAACTCTTCACAGGCCAGCATTACGACAAGCATTTAATTATTTATTTCCTCCATGAGATCCGTTTTGTGTCATCAAAATGTTATAGCCACGATTTGTTCATATCCTCGAATCTCAAATTGTCCGAACCTCGTATGCATGATGCGTTAAAATATTCAAAAGGAATAAGAGAACCTCAAAAGATTGACAATATATGTTAGCTGGCAGCCTGTGACTTTCAATTATCAACCAACTATGCCATTCCTTCAAAACCGCCCTGTATTTTGTGGTTTTATTCCTTTTTCTTCCTTCAATTATCTTAATTTCATTAAACTTCCCACATGCCTTTTATGTCATCTCCTCAAATTTTCACATAAATTCTTTTTGTGAAATTATAAGGTTTGCCTTGATATTTTTCTTAGTTACATTATTTGCTGCCTATGCTCCAGTATAATGACATTTATATTTTCAAAACATATTACATTTTATCATTTGAATGACAATTGCATAGCCATTATGTTTGAACAGCGGTACTTTAGTATTTTATGATATTAACATGCGATGCCGATGGGTATGAATTGACAGTAAACAAGCAACTGAACGACAAGGAGAGAGTTGCGGCAGCCTTGGAGAACCCCAACCTTCGCCAGTTGGTTGATGAGTGCCTCTGCTCTAATGATCCATGCTCACATTAACTTGTCTCTGATGTGTCACAACCTGCCTGCTGTACAGCAATAATCGTGCATGTTGTATTTTGCCCTCTATTGTACCTGGTCATGTATAATCATCGACTGCCCTGTGCCATTCTTTTTGCCATCATATTGTACGCGACCCAGAATATCACCAATGTTTGTTCGTGCCTTCTTATGAACCAGTCCTTCAAAGTAACAGTATGCTGTACCATCCCATGTTGTACCATTCCTCAAAAATAAAAAAGGAAAAGGGTAGAGTATTTTATTGTACCATAATCTGGTGATTTGGTCCTTTCTTATTGGTTCTCTGTTGATTATTATTCGCATCAGAATTCATGAGTGGAATATGTTGTTGTGGCGTGTCATGCTTCAGTTTCGATTAATTGCTCCATTATCCACCTTTATCTTTTTTTTAATGCATATTATCTTTGAGAAGAAGGGGAGCCGTGTGGTTCTCCCTAATAGCAATGTCGAGTGAAGCAGAATTATGATATAACGTGTGTCTTGCCATGTATACCTCTGTCCTTGCAATGAATTCTGTATCCTGTCTTGAGTCAAGCATGACTCGGGTTTATCTATCTGGAACTGGAAGGAACTTGCTCGCTGGTCGTTCTCTTGCTTGTCAGATGGAAATGTTGCATCAAATTCTGTGAGAGGACAGCTTCTCTGAAGTTTGCCTGTATCCGTATTGTGCATGGCAGCATGAGTAGCAATTAGATGCATTGCTAATTGATGCGGCAGGATGGCATTTTTTGAGAAATCTTGATAAAAGGCGAAACAATGGTATTACAGTTAGGTCTTAGGGCATGCAAATGATGTGACAAAACATAACCCGACACTAGTGTCTGATGGGTATGGATGAACCTAATTTTGTTTGACTGGAATCTTTTCGCTAGCACATGATTCATACTAAAATGGATGTGTATTTCTCTCGGGTCTCAAGAAAAAGCATGGATGTTGGTTCGTCACATTCGAAATAAAGAAGGCTGCCATGCTCTCTTCGTGGATCATGAACCAACTAATGGTTATTCATATTGGCTTTTGTTAATGGTTTATAGCTATATTTTATGGTTTTTTTACTGAAAATAAATAATAGTGATAGAAGGAAGTAGTTTTAAAAAGGACATAAGTGGTATAGAAAGTGAGGGAGAGATGCGTGTATATGATGGAAGCGAGAGGAATATGATGCGTGATGCATCCGTAACCTTCTGCCTTATCCTTAGAAAGATATGGTAATAAGAAGAGTGAAGAAGCCGTTTTAAAAAACAAGGTATTCGTATTGATTTTTGATTTTTTTAAATAAAAGTCAGAAGTTGAAGCTTATACAGTAAGATTCAGCTAGGAGAGACTTGCTCTCACGACTCTCACCTGCTATTCACAAGTTGATTCGTTACAGGAACAATCTGTAGACGGACAAAAGATAAAACATATCTGTAGACGGATACGTTAGATTTTGCAACCTTTGGAAAGCCTCAAATTAATTCCAGCCTCAATTATCATTGACGTAGATCGTGAAAGAGATATTTTTAGGAATTTGAGACAAACTTGAGCCGTGGATTGGCAGTAGCCAGCCACGTCCCCACGTGTGGGCGTGGTTGTGCGCATAGATCTCCCAGGTCCGATCCATGGGTAAGGCATATAAATCTTTTTGCAGTGGATAAGCTACTGCATATACAGTTGAGAGTTCTTGCTTGCTTGCGCATCAACACTTGGGAATTAAGATAGAAGTAGTCAAGTTAACGACAAATTCCAAGAAAATTTGGGGACCTCAAGTTTTTCGCTAAGCGTTCTATTTCTGATTATTTATACAAATATAAATAATGGGTGAGATTGGGTAACGTCTTCGAAAACGTTATTTGGTTCAATTATCATTCAAATGGAAGTATCATCTGGTTCATGCTCCCTATGCTCGTATCTTACTCAAAGTTAATCATCGAGACGTTTCACACGAAGTTCCATAAAATTGTATAGCTCTTATAAGGGCCAACGCTTCATATGACAGCCCTAAGTATTATTTAGAATAACGATAGTTTATAGCTTTTTTACTGTAGTTGACTAAAATTTTTTTATTATAACTGAGTTAGCTTATTTGATATAATTAAATTTTAAAAATTAAAAAATAAAAACAAAACATGTTAACCCATTATAGACAATACAAAAAATATAGAAACAAAGAAAAACAAAAAACAAAAAAAATAAAAAAACAAAACAGAAAAAGATAAAAATCGAAACAGTAAAAAAAGCTGCGTTCAACGCAGAAGCTAGACGTGCAGTGCTTTTGAGCGCACCCTAGTAGTACTAACCAATAGAAGGGACTATAAATTAAATATATCTACATATCTAGAAACAACTAATGAAATTAAAGACATTTCCTTCGTTTTAAATATTAGAAATTCCCCTGATAATATAAAAAAAATTCTCTTAAGAAAAAAAGACGAAATCATAGACGTCCACTAGATGGCCCACTCCACGCACTCGGCGGCGCCGCCCCTGACCTGGCCAACGGGCTATGTAAACGGAACGGTAGCCGCTCATGGGGGAGACGCGGTAGTTTTTGTTGGTTTACGGAACACTACCAGAGGGAGGCGGAAAGCGACAGGCCACGGCGGCAAGAGGAAGCGGGCAGACCACAAGAAGCCAGCGCGATTCGTCATCCGTCTATCGACCCCTCCCCTACCAGGCCACCACCGCAGAGGAAAAGGGAAAAAAAAAGAGCTCCGAAAATCCTCGTGCCGCCGATTTTTGATTCCCGATATCCGCCGAAGAGGATCCGTCGCTCTTGACGCTGCAAGCCACGGCCACCAGCTTCCCCGAGGTGGGTGAAAAAAAATTAATTACTACCTTTAATTCCCCGCGATTCGATTCTGTTTCTGCTCCAAGATTTCTTCTCTTTTCTTTTTCGCTTTCGTTTGAAGAATCGGTCGGGAAAATTGGTAAGATTGGGGTTTTCCTTTCTTGTGCTTCTTTCCGGAAAGGATTTATATTTTTGTTTGTTTGGGTTATATCTACGTGCTACCGATCTGGCGATTGTTTGAGCAGTCAATTTGATGATTCTTGTGTTCCGCTTAATCGTAGTTATTCCAATTAGAGTTGCAGTTGTTCTCTGTATGAAATCGATCGGTGTACTTTGCTAAATTGGCATCTGATACCTGGGTAGGTCAATTTATGACCAAGATAGGATCTTGATTGTGCCACTTAAGCCCAATAAAAAGACACTTTCGTTGACGTATCTTGTACTAACGTTTGTACTACCTAAAATTTCTTTTTGCAGATACTGGAATTGGAGATGTCCTAGAGGCCATAGAAAGAGTTTCTGGTAGTGTAATATACATGTTCACATCCGTTTCAATGCAATAAGGACTTGTGTAGATTTGATATTGAAAGATGGGCGACGGGGTGGCTTTTGAGGCTGCCAGAAAGATCATCATGCGCCCGCTTTATGCGCCAAGGTCTTCACCTTGGCTTGACTTGAAGGTGTTCTATGTAAGGTTGAGCAATTGCGAGGTCGACGAGTCGTCGCCGGAGCATCTCACGCTCAACCACATCCCACTGTCTCCTGATACAGTTATTGAGGTGAATGGCCAGCGGAGCAGCGTGCACACTGAGTTCATCTCGTCATCCCTCAGAAGGGACAGGGTCGACAAAAAGACCGAGGAAGCTACATTTGTGAGCACAGATAGTATAAGGATGACAGGGAGCGTGAGGTTTCAGGTGTTTGATAAGAACGATCTCCTGCTAACAGGAGATCTAGAGTTATGCAATGCCAATGGAGTGGTTGGGGAATCCAAGAACAGTAGCAAGAAATGGAATATGAAGTGCCAATCGGCAACATCATATAATGGTTTCTTAAAGGGGAAGCTGTCCACAGGCTCGGAGTCTGTACATCCTGTGATTGAGGTTTATGTTGCTGGCACTTTCTGCGGCACACCTATTATATTAACTAAGACGATCCAGTTTATATCACGGAGGAAGTCCCAAATGAAACTAAAACTTGATTCCATCCCTGAGAACGAAGCAACTGAACAGCAGAAAGAAGAGTCACATGAGGACTCTTTGAAGGTACTTTTCATCCGTACAATGACCATTCTCAAAAGCTCTTATTCAACTTTTGATCTCACATTGTCCCTTTAACCTTATACTGTATGAACTTACGTGCTTAAATCATATTGGGGGAGTGCTGAATTACTGGACTATTTTGGGCTTAAGCGGCCTTTTCCCAGAACAGTAGTGAGGTGACTATGGCATGTTTTGTTACGAATATTGTGCATGTATTCATGAGACTCAATGGATAATATATATAGAGTACAAAGGACTATATACAAAGATAACTCTACACATATACTAAATACAAAAGGAATATGCCTACCTTAACATCCCTTCCTCAAACTCATGGTGAATCACGTACACCGAGTTTAGAGAGAAAATACAAATGTTGCACCTTAGTCTGTAGTTTCATGAAGAAGTCAGTAATCTGTAAATTTGATAGCACAAATTGTAGAATAAGCACTCCCTCCTGCACCTATGAGCGAGTGTATGAAGCATTCACACCGATATGCTTGGTGAGCTTATACTTCATTGGGTTGCGAGCAATGCTAATATCATATTGAGTTGCATGCACCGGTCAGTTCACCCAAAAGCTTAAGCTGATGAAAAAAAACGGATAATTTACTTATACTTCAACACTTTCGCTTACGTATAGGCTCCCATGGGTTTAAAATGTGGAATAGAAGTACGCTGCAATTATTATTTTTTAATTGCACTAACTGGGTTTTGAACTCAAGACGTTTTGACTCTGATACCATGTTACAAATATTATGCATGTATTCATGAGGTTCAATAGGCAATATATATAGAAAGTACAATGGACTATATGCAAAGACAATCCTACACATATATTAAATACAAAAGGAATATGCATACTCTAACAGCTATAATAAACAAAAATGAAAATGTAATTTGCTTGCAGCTAATTTCTCTTTTATCTAGCCAATTTAGCCATGTTCAAACTGCATACAACGAATTATTCCTGCAAGTACTCACAATTGAAGCTCAACTTAAAAAACATAGATAAACTTCTACTTTACCTATTCATGTGTGTGTTCTTATGTTGGTACTTCAAAATCTAATATCACCGTACATGTATCTTTTCTCATGTTGGTGCCCATAGCTTACATTTAGCTGTCCGAAATTATTATGACATACTAGTTGAAAGAAGTCCTGATATCGATAGCATGGTTCCTAGAACAAGTTTTTTTTTTAAAAAAATTCTGAATGTTGTTTCTGGCTTGTTGTTTGGTTTCTCTTTTACAAGGACGGCTAGGAGATAATAAAGGACCTGATAACAGTCATTACATAAGCTCAATATCTATCTCATAATGAAACCTTTTGTTGTGGTGCACATGTGGACAGACAGGTGCATCCACTATTTTTTTCTTTGGGTAATGTACATCTAATTGCTGGTGTGCATGCCCATGGAATAAAATGAACTGTTTTTTCTCACTCTGTCGAGCTGATAGATATATGTCCATTAGAACTAGGCACCTTCGTAGCTGATTGATGTTGTACCTTTATGTGCCCTATGAGAATTTCCAGTTCTCAAAGTATCAACAATCCATCAGATCAAATATTTAACAATGAAATATCATTTGCAACTTTGTAAAGATGCTACTCTTGTATATTACAAGTCAGAATCACAGTACATACACATGGATAGAGGTTATCAAGTTTGGTAGCTCTTGGCAGTAGTTGTATCATTTAGTAGTATGTCAGCATGGAGCAGACATTCAGTATAGTCATGGATATACCATTGAGTACGTTAATTTTCACTTTCCTTGGTGATAGGCCAATACATATGGCATATTCTTCTAGCCAAATTGACCCTATTGATCCTAGATATAATATGAGGTTCACATTTTGATTCGATTATCCTTGCTAGGGTACCTTGGTTCTATAGCTTATATGTGCACTACTTTGGCATTCTCAGATTAGTGATTAGATTGAGGACACTGCTGCTCCAAAGTACATGTGCCAGTTTCCAAATGCTTGAGTTCCAACTAAATTGGTGAATAGTGATTGTACAGCAAAACCTTTGCCTTTAGCAAGAGAATGTAGTAAGACTGTAAGAATGAAAATCAGACTGCCAATGTTGTTCGCTAATAATTCATTGTTTGACTGGAATTGATGCCCAGATTTCTTATGCTTATGTGGCTGTTTCTGGGTGCTGTCGCAGCTTAAATCTTCATTTAGGTTACATGCTCACGTCTGCTTCTGATTTATGTCTGCCCTTTACTTTATCTGTGTCTGCTCACCTCAAGTCTCATTCACTTTGTTATTTTGTAAGAAGTAAGAGCAGCACAGAGCTTGTTTTTTCTCTATCTATTAGTGTTAAAACTGAGATACTTAGTTATTTACAGTTATCTCTGCTGTACACCAAGTCCAAAATTTTACTCTTTTTTAACAACGCCGAGTCCAAATTTGATGGGATAGGATTTGTATAACAAAGCAAAATGTATGGTGGACCAGACATGCAGTTTGTGCTGGTGGTATACATGAATAGCTTCGGTTGTGGTTTTCTTCTATATTTATCTTGCATTCTTGTGAAAATTTGCAACCCATGCATGTTCCAAACTTCCAATTTGGTTTGTTCTTATTATACACGTATACGGTAACATCTTCCTTTCCTATCACTCATTTCAGGTATCAGAATTCCAGGATTCCAAATCTGAGACAGATGTGGATGTTGACTATAACAGCTTGTACTCAAGGCAGGACTTTCTAGAGGGCGAGGATGGTGAGCTTTCATGGTTTAATGCTGGTGTGCGAGTCGGAGTCGGGATTGGCCTTGGCATTTGTGTGGGTGTGGGATTGGGTGTTGGCCTGCTGGTTCGGACGTACCAAAGCACCAGTAGGAACTTCAGGCGGCGACTGCCGTGATGGCCAGATCATCCCACGAATGTAGATGTGTATTTATCTTGTTCTTGTAGGGAACTAACTGTCCATCTTTCCTGTCCATGCTCGAGATAATGGATGAGTGAGCCTTTTTGTTCTTCCCTTCTGCAGTCACTCTAGGTATCTGATGCTTTCTTGTTTGCAATGCCGATCATTTTTGCTCCCTTGAGATGTAAATGCGAATCTGTATGGCAAAATAAGAGTCCAGTCACTTGTGGTTACTGTGTGTGTCAAATGGTTCGGTCGGGAATTAAATGTGTCCATGAAGGAACTTAAGTGACCGACAAGTGCAGTGTGGTTAGAGGGTGACGTTACACCTAAAAATTGTTGGAAGTCATGACATCTTGTACATAGAACTCGATTAGGTGACCAGTTATTTGTGTCATATGGTTATTTGAGCTTTCTCCAGATTTTGGGCAATGTATCTCTTGTGTGATGCACTGGTAGCTGTAATCACTTTTAGGTTTGTCTTCAGCAATAGATCTTATGTAGTTATTTTTTAAAAAAAGATATTTAATTGCTCATGCAAGTTGGTAATCATGGTCTGCCCTGCTTATAAAACTCGAGTGCATATCCTACCATTTCTTCTTCTTGTTTGTAACTATAGTTATACTAATGATCATCCATAATTGTGCATATAGTATTTGGAGAAATGATATATAAAGTAATCCTTGTAGACCCCTTGACACAGAAGCTGGTATAGCAAATTAGTAATATAACAGCTGTTGGTCATGCTAATAGAAAGCAATACCAAATCCTCAAGGAAAAAAAACGTTGTACCAGGCAAAACGTAAGCATCTTTCCAAGGTTTTCCAGTACTAGAAATGTTTGTTTACTTACAAGTCACATCTTGATTTACCCTCTCCTCTCTTAACTGATAATATATTTTTTTTTAACAAAGATGTTTTTCAAGAAAAAAACGTGACCTATACTTGCCACCACAAAGTCACACCAAGTGCTTTACGTTTTCTACAAATCCACGATGGACAGGCGACTATCATAGCCAAAAGAAATCACCTCCACTATTACCAAATCAAAAGCTACAAGCCTCATAGATGATTCCAAATGCAAATAATCTCGGTCATTTTTGCTTTGCTTGGAATGGGGGTGAACTGGAGATGCAAACAGATCACATGATACTCAACTGAAAGCATCTAGCGCAGAGATTGACATGGTTGCTCCCCAGATGAGACACCTCACCTCCCTGCAGGACTCACTGTAGCAAAAGAAGCAAAAAGAAGTTGAGGAAAACGAAAGCGTGAACACACACACGCACCAACTCGAGGAAAAGAGCACTGCACTGCACTGCATTTTTTTTCAGACACCAAACCAGCTGACCAGTTTCATGGTGCAGGGGAGGGAGGGAGGGCATCTCTTCCTCAGCTGAGAATGGCCAAGGTGCCTGATCTTGGCTCGGACTTCGCTCAGAAGCTGCTGCAGGACCTCCGGCGACGCCGCGAGAGGCTCGGGTTCGAGTCGTCGTCGGCGCAGCGCACATCGAACGCCGCGCCACGGGGTACGTTGCTCGCCGACGTTTGGTCGTCGGTGTTTTCTTTGCACTGGCAATGTATTCTTGCTTTTGCATGTTCCTGTCGCTCTGAAAGTAAGGCTGTGTATGCGCATATCTTCTTTTTATTTTTTGCATACTTAGACACGCCATACTAATCTCGGCGTGGTAAAAAATCTCTGAAAATTTCGTGTTTAGATGAAAGGCGTCAAGATAATTTATGTCAGACACACTCTGTTTCTTGAACTGTTGTTAATTTAAAATGAATCAGTAAGTTAAATTCTGATACTACAGAAGTACTGTATTACTCTCGTATTACAGATGCTTATTCGAATTCTCAGAAGCCACTTCGAAGCCAGAAGCCACAACAAGGAGCTCCTCGAGTAGGGAGACCAGAAACAACAACACACAGATCAGTAAGCAAAAGTTTCAAATGATGATATATCTATGCTCAAATTTACCTTTCATTTCACTCTCTTAACTCATTTCCTCTGCACTTGCAGTACCAACAAAGTAGCAATGCCATTGTCAGAGCCGGGAAGCCACAGCACCGTGATGCGCCTATTGCAGGGCAACATGACATTGTGCCATTCCATGGAGGAAGAGGAGGCAGCACGCAGAAGCCTGCAAACAACATCGACGTGCAGATGGCGCTGGCCCTCGCGCTCAGCAACAGCGGCAAGCTTCAGAACATCCATCTCGTAGCGCACAATGGCTCCATATTCTTCAGAGAGCCAGACAGGAGGCAGATGCACCACCGTCGAGACGACTACCTCCTGTCTCCCAATGCACACGTCGGCAAGGTGGCAATCGGCGTTCAGAAGCTCAATGAGATACTCATGGCGTATTCTTCGGGCACCGGTGGGAGGGACTTCAGCAGGAGCAGATCGGTTGAGATCGGGAAGCAGCTGCTCAGAGGAGCCATGGACTTGGAGGAGTCTTTGAGCATGCTTGTGATGCTTCAAGAAGCCTCAGACTGCATGGAAGGGTCCGCGAATGGCAAGGTGTTGCTGCTGAAGGGAAAGGAGAACCGGAAGAGCTCGATGCATTCGTCAAGTTCTGCGAGGCTGGTAGAGATTGTTGATGAAGATTCAGAGACTGAGCAAGCCAAGAAAGGTAGGAGCTCATCAAATGCTTCTGTGCAGATCGTTGCTCACAAGAAGTCTCAGAGTTATAGTCCAAACAGCAGCTCAGTCTTGCAGCTCTCTGCTGTTGAAAGCAATTCCAAGAGCAGTGCTTCTAAACGTGAAAAAGATGATTCAAAAGTGAGGATGCCCAATGTGATTGCCAAGCTGATGGGGTTGGAAAATCTTCCGTCCGCGAAGGTGGTTGCGGAGCACAAGGGGACAGAGAAGTTTGTAAAACCTGAAGCAGTGGCAAGAAAGGAGATAAGGGCAAATGTGATGGATGGCAAATTACCGATGCGGATTGTAGCTTCAGAAAGGGCGTTAGTCAAAGGAATGAACAAGAATATGCCAAAAGGAGAGTGGAAGATTGGCCTTACAAACTCCGAAGAATCTGAAAGTGCTATAGCATTATCAGACAGCTCATTATTTCCTACAATTGATAAGAGAACAATGAAATCCGTGAAGCAAGTGTTAAGCAAAATGGATAGCACAGTGAGAAGAGGTGAAATTCAACGAGTTAATGAGAAAATTAGCAAAATGGAAAGCGCAGTGAGAAGAGGAGGTGAGATTCAAGGAGTTAATGAGAAAATCATCCATGAGAACAAGAAACTGACTGAAGAAAGCAAGCTGCAGAAGGCTGTCAGTGTTGGATGCCGCACTGATGCAGGGAGAAAGATGGATTTTCTCAAAAGATTTAGGAAAAAATCAGAAAACAAACCAGTCACTGAAGAGAAGTTCATTATTCAAGAAAAGAGTACAACTGTTGGAAAGAAGCAAGCTGCAAGCATGAAACAGTTGTTGGGAAGAGGCAGTGATGCGAAATCAAGGACTAGAGAGAAGTTTAACAAGGAAAACCTTGCCACTACTGAAATCAAGGCTGCAGGAAAGAATGGCAAGACAGATCAGATGAGAAGGCAAGCACACAGTAAGCAGAAAGATAAACAACGCATGGCAAGGAAATTGCAGAATTATTGCGAAACACAGAGTGGAACAACCAGTCAGAACTTAGAGGACAATAAGTCACTGAAGTCAGAAGCAACACATATGAAAAAGAAGTTCGCATGTACTGAACTGATACTACAGGAGAATGACACGCATACAAAAGTAAATGATATTGGGGATAGCAAACCATCAGATAGCACACATGGTGTCGGTGGTATTTCTGAACAATCTGCAAGAGAATTTAAAGACAACAGCACAACTGGAGTGACTTCCTCAGACCAATCTGTAGAGCAAATAACTGAAGAATTTACTGATCCAACCATTGCTGTTGTACAGACAAGTGACGACTCAAAAGTCTTAGATCAGAGTGCAACTGCTGAGACAAATGTAAGTTTGTCGAACTAGGCATCCTGCTTAAATGCTTCGTTCACACATTATATCATTCTAATGAAGTGTGTTCTTTGGTGTAAAATGCAGGATGGAAGAATTGACCACACAGCTAGTGAAACTACACAGGTACTTGAGACATTTACCGAGGGAGAACAGCGGCAACAGCAACAAATGATAGTGAAAGAGCAACCAAAGGATGGTATGCATATTCTTGATTCATTGTAGTAAATTGAAGAAATAGAATTTTCCAGAAGCTATTGAATGGACAACCTTATGCTTTTATTGCAGGTTTGGATCATACCGCAATGTCAAGTAATCCGACAGATTTACAAGGTCACAAGATGCATGTTGTTTCTTGCGATTCATTCACAGAGAATCAGCTCCTGCTTATGACAATGTTGCTAAAGGATCAATACTTACTCGAAACCGCGGAGGAAATTGTCAGAATTCATGTTCCTGTCAATTTTGTCAATGCCAGTGCGGCGAAATGGTCAGACAAAGGCCATAATCTTCTTTCAGACGTAGGGCGGGAATTAATTAGAAGGAAAGGTAAACGAACCGAGGCGATGGTAGAAGTTAGCATGACGCATTCTGTTAACCTGAAATTGCAATATTTGGATGATCTTATCAGAGAATTGGATGGTGACATTGAGAGTGTGAACATCTCCAAGAAACCTCATCAACACAGTGATGATGGCGCAGCTGAAAACTTGCAAATGATGCTTCACAGAGACATTCAGAACAATCATCCAGATGCCAACTCCATGTGGGATTTCGGTTGGAACTGCATATCGGACCTGCTGATCGAAAAATGTGAAGTCGTCAAGGATTTGGAAAAGAACATACTGGGTTGCATCATCACAGATGTAGCAAGGGAGCTTATTGAAGTATATCAGTACGCCATGGTGGTTGTCCCTGTGAGGCTTACTGACTCTGAAATGTTACATAGGAGAGACGATTTTTAAAGTAATTGAGGTTAGGCTAGTTTTGGATCTGCACCGTGTTTTTTCAGTGAAAATAATTCCTGTGAGGTTTCTGTATATAAAGGAATGTATAACACTCCTATTTCTGGAGACACTAGTAACTCGCAACTGCCCTAGGATTATACCAAACAAGAATGAGCATCATTGTAACGCAGGCTTACACACAAGATCTGAACTTTATTACAACAATAAGGCTTATCGGCCTGGTTTTGCGCGTAACAGACGACAAGCCCAAAGTTAATTTACATTACAGCAAAAACATCACAGGCGAGGTTTGAGCGAAGCTAAAACCTAAAACCACTGATTGTCGAAGTAGATTGGCTCTTCTAGGTCCTCTTCAAAAGTGTGCTCTTCGCAATTTCAAAGATTCTCTGTTGTTGTTTTAGCAAGTAATGAGTACAATCGTACCCAGCAAGTCACAAGAATAAATCCTACTTTTACTAATTGCAAAGATTGTCAATGGATGGGAGTATACTGATTTTATTATTGATAGTTGATGCAGTTTTATTTGTTAATAATTTTAAAACATAAAACAATAGAACTGCTTAAAAGTTAAAGGTTTCAACTGTTACTTTTCCAGGTTACACAATTTAAAGTACAAGAAAAGCTACTTATGCTTTATTGCTGGAATCACCCATCAAATGCAGCTCCATTAACTGGAAGCACGGCATATTCGAATACCATTTGGTTTTTACTTTGTAGAGTTGCTCAACTTTACCCACAAGATTCCTCAAACTCTCACTGTCACGCGGTAGGCACGCTTCAACTTGCGTACGATTGTGCTAAGAAAACATAATTTTTCACTACTCAATTCTTTATGTAGCCTCTACCCGATAGGTTCTTGGTCTCACTAAATCGGGTATCCACAAGACAATGCGGAACACAACCGCCTAGATTTGTGAGGAACAGAGCTGGGGGCGATCGTGAAGAACCGAGAGGGTTGGTGTCACCCTTGTAGGGCTCCACCATGGGTATCTTGAAGTCATCTGGCCAGACGCATTGCTATAGGCACACACTGAAGGGGGATTCAAGGTCCACTCATCGAGGGGTGCCGCGAGCGCCAACGGTGGCATCCAAACTCTCTGCCCTTTCCACGACAGCCTCAGTCATGAAGACAGTGGGGTCTGCTAGTTCTGTGCCTCCTGCATCTCACGCATGGCCCTTCACAGATCCGCTAGCTCCCATTGTAGCGTTCTGTAGATAGCCTCTAGGGCCCCACTGCTTGGACCAGGCTCTAGTACCAGGGCGCCCTCGGCTCGCTGCGTAGTGGTGATGAAGGTGTCAGGGCCACCGGAGGTCGCCGTGTCGACGATGGGGGCACTAGAATAGCCGAGGGCCATTGAAGTGGGGTCCTCCGCTTGCAGTGCCGTCTGCTCCATAGGCCGCACCGCTGCCAAAGAGTCATCTTCGTTGCCTGCCATGGCCCCAGGCAAGGCTACCCCAGTGTGCTGCTGCCACGAGGGTGCGGGCCCTCAACTCCTGGCTTCCTCGCCCTTGCGGCTGTGGTGCTTCTCTTTTACTTGGAGGCTGCAGGCGTCACCTTCCTTTTTGGCGCCATATGGCCCAAGTGCCTTTGCTTCAAATCGTAGCTTATATGCCACTCCTTATGAACGGCACCAACTGTTGTGGTTATGTACCAAATAGTGGATACCGGAGCTTCGAGAGGCCCAAAGGGGCACCCAAAGCCTAAAATTTGAGAGAGAGGAGACATACTTCTGAGCTCCCTATGCGTGTGGAACTCGAACTTGTGATGAATTATTCAACAGGGCCCATTCTATAGTGCGTGCAGACAGCTATCGATGCATACTTGCATTCACATCCATACAACGGTAAAAATATCAACGGTAACTGGCCCAGCCTGAATCGGTAAAAAAAAAGAGAAGTGTTATGGCATGCTATGCCGTCAAGATGCTTTCCGACTATATACCTCTTGTGTTGCCCCTCTTCTCCCTCTCTCTCTCTCTTCTCTCGAAGCGCCGCCATTCCCCTCCCCCTTTCTCTTCTTCTGCTGCGGAACAGCTCCATACGCCTCCTCCACCGTCCCCCGCCCCCTCCGCCACCATCTTCACCCAGTGGCTCTATCATCGCCTCGCCGCGCTGCCTCCTGACCCCTCCTTGCTGTGCCACCCCACCCAATCTAACTGCCACAACCATTGCTACCACCGCCCTTGTACCCTGCCTATCGCTCCGACCACCACCTCTCCCCAGCCCCCTTCTATGCCAAGGGAAGGGTGAACCTGTAGCGAGGAGCTGGATCTAGCGGCGGAGGAGAGTGAGAGGATGACGGCGATGAGGAGGAAGGGAGCAGCGAACGGGAGTAGCGGCCGAGAGTGAGGAGCATGAGATATGGGGATGGTATATTGTTAATTTTTCTCTAAAAAATATGGGTATTAAAATTTTATTTTTTAAATTTAAATTAATAAATAGTAATTTTAGGTAGTAATTAGCAGAGCCATCAAACTGGACTGTAACCGGTTGAAAACCGACTAAATTCGAATTTTGAGTTTAAATTTAATAATTAAAACTATCCGGTAGAAAAACTAGTAGCGGTGGTAATCGGTGCGTAAATAATGCCGGCCAGGTCCAGTATTTTTTTCGGTAACCAGTTTTTGAATGCTTGCATTCGCATACATAAACGGCACAAACGGGCGGGCCAACCGAGCAAAACACATCCATATACGTGTGCATTCCCATCCACACGTACAAACGGCGCCTACGGGTCAACTGCCACGCGTCGGGCGGCGGCGCCACCAATGTCAGTACTTGTAATCCAATTTTGAGTACACCGTGTACCGTACACGTTGTCAGTGCAGCGTGATCTTCCTCGACGACCGAACGTTCGACGTGCCATGTATACGGATGAAGTCCAGTCGCACCGGGCAACAGTTCCTCATTTGAGGAGTGGCAGTACCAGCAAAATCCGACAGGGAAGGAGCCTTCATTTGAGGGACACAGGCACTACGGGAATCAATCAACGAACGTAATCGAGTATCGAGTAATTAGCTCACACGTGAAACACTGATTCAAACATCTACGACATGAAACTTATTTTATGTGCCATGACACGTTCACACGGAAAAGGAGCCTCACTCGTTACTTACAAAATGCGAGAAACACAGCAGAGAATCCACTGGCCGAGGATTTGGCAAATTCTAGGCTTCCAGGCGGCAAGCAAACACTGAAAAACCACAAGAAACGAGGTTACACAGAAACGCCAATGAACAACGACATAAATCATATACGGCGCATTTACAGCTCATGCGAAATTTATTTACAGTGTCACAAGAAAATGGAGCATAACATTTTTATTGGAGGGAAAATGGTGCATAACAAAGCAACAGCATTTGTTTTTTGTTTCTTCCCCAGGGGTAAGCAACAGAAAGTTTGCAATTAGTGACACGAGATACAGGGAAAATATCTCGGCGGTCGGCGATTAAATAGAGTTCTCACGATTTGAGAGAATGGGAGGTCCCTGATTTATTGGAAGTCGAAGAAAATACCGAGCTGGGAGCTACCCTTCTGAAACAACCGAAGCGTTTGCAGCCATGTCCAGATTAGTAAACACGTGCTTTCGGCGGAAAAGATTGGACTTCTTCATCCAAGGTATTCATGTGGACTGGCCTGTATGCTAGTCTAACCTTCTCATTCTCCCAATACCTGCATGAAAAATATTGTCAAATTCTGGATATATGGAATGACGCAATCATTAAACATTACATCAGGAGAACTAATAAAGAGAAGACACTGACCCTAGCGAGTGCTTCATCCAGTTCTCATCATCTCTTATCTGTAATCAAAAAGGGAAACGGAAATGTTATAAATAGAAACATGCTGTGCGCAAGCATGAGAGCACAAACAAATAAGAAAAGCAACAAACCGTGAAATCTTCACGAGCATGAGCTCCTCTGCTTTCCTTGCGAGCCTCTGCTGAATGCATGCTTATGCATGCATTTATTAGCAGATTTTCCAATTCTATGGTCTCTATCAAGTCCGAATTCCTGTGGAAACCAACGAGAAAGAAGCCCAATTAGTGAGAATATAAGCTGAAGATAACACAATTTTACCGAGAAAGAGCCTACCATATCAGACTTCTGTCACTGATCTTGACATCATGGAAACTTTCCTGTGCTTTACTAATCAGCTCACAACCTAATAAGTTAACAAACCAGTGAGAAATCATCAGAATACAACCTTCATATTTATAATTTATTGGTACTGGTGTCAATTGTATGAATCTAACATGCTTGGTTCCCAGTATCAGATGGTCAACAGTGACAACTTATGGTAAAGAGCTATACAAATGACAGATGTATACCTTCCGCAAGAGTTTCCTGTGTACGGAAAACTGCAGCATTATTTTGCATAACACGTTGCATGTTGAGGCGGATCTTCGAAGTAGGCAATAATCCATTTGCATTTCTCAGCTTATCCAACCAAGCAATGGTCTTTTCTCCGGCGCCTTTTTCAAGAGGTTTCTGCTTCTCTCCTAAAATATGGTGCGTCATGGAAACTCATAAACCAAGAAGAGCAAAACAACTAACAAAATACTAGCCAACAAGACATAAACTTGCCTGGCTTGGAAATCTCAGCAACCCTGTTCGCACAAGCTCTCCCGAATACAACTATATCAAGAAGTGAATTTGCGCCAAGACGGTTTGCACCATGGACAGATGCACAAGCTGCTTCCCCAGCAGCCAACAGACCAGGAACAACTGCATCTGGATCATTACCCTTGATATGCACCACCTAATGTGCAAAACAGCAGGACATTGGTTACAACATTGGCATATAAAATAATAGAGCTCCATAATCAAGCTAGTGCTGTATTCAAGCATACCTCCCCATGATAATTTGTCGGGATCCCACCCATATTATAGTGCACAGTAGGCAAAACCGGAATGGGCTCCTTGGTGACATCAACACCGGCAAAAATAGCAGCAGTTTCAGATATCCCAGGAAGCCTTTCCTTGAGAACTTCTGGAGGAAGATGGTTAAGGTGCAGGTAGATATGATCCTTCAATGGTCCTGAGGTAAAGAAAACAGCAAGTACTATGAGAACAACCAAAAACACCACTTTGCCACCTCAAGCGTAAATGAGCGAATGTACACATACCTACACCACGTCCTTCTCTAATTTCCATTGTCATAGATCTTGAAACAACATCACGAGATGCAAGATCTTTTGCAGTAGGGGCATATCGTTCCATGAACCTCTCACCTTCACTGTTCCTAAGAATACCACCTTCACCCCGGGAACCTGAAAAACAAATGGTGGAATAGTAATTTCAGGGGGAAAAATGGTGCTTGCTTGATATATCAATACCAACTGAAGAAATATATCATGCACAAGCTAGAGCTAATAAAAATGTGATTTCTGTAGCAAAAACATTGGGGTTGCAGTGTATAAAACCTTCTGTTATAAGACATCCAGCACCATAAATACCCGTAGGATGGAACTGCACAAACTCAAGATCCTGCAGTACAAGTCAACAGCTAAATATAACCATAACATATTGTGAAGTGGCTAAATCAATCAGATTTAGGTCAGAAGACTGACCTGAAGGGGTAACCCAGCACGTGCAACCATAGCATTGCCATCACCAGTGCATGTGTGAGCTGAAGTCGCTGAGAAGTAGGCTCGGCCATAACCCTATTGGTGTTAAAACAAAGACATGGTTATAGACTTGCAGTGAATTGAAAACAAACAATTACTCTCTCCATCCCACAATATAAGTCCAAGCTCACCATTCGCACAGACCAAGAAAATATTAAATATAAGAAAATTTTAATATCACTGGACCATACATACCACTATTAAATGGCAAACTACAACTACTCAACCACTTTTTCCGTATTAAAGCAAGGGTATAGAGTAGAAATATTGCAATAACTGCACTTTGATGCTCTCAATGGACTTATATTGTGGGACGTCACTTCCCAAAAAAACTGGACTTATATTGCCAAATTGCGGGATGGAAGGAGTAGTTTAAACAGAGAGGTTCTTACTCCTGTAGCTATAATAGTATTTGTTGCAAGGAAACGATGAAGGGTACCATCCTCCATGTTTAGTGCAATTACCCCCTGGCACATGCCTGAAAAATGAGCATGCATTAGCATTAATCAACAGAGCCATGACCATGCAGTGCAACAAGCATTTTTATGACTCCTGATGGAAGCAAAAGCAAGGAAAAAAATGTCAATGAGGTGAACCTAACTACAGCCATTGAAGAGACTTTAGCCAATAGTTTCCAACTACCGTATAAGGCAATGTGTCAAAGTCATACAAGCTTGAGTCCAAAAAAAAAAGCTTAGCAGCACTTAAAAAAAGATAATGTATTAACAATTTGTGTGTAAGCCGCCTGTATAAAATATCTAGAGCAACTGAACAGGTCCAACAGTTAAAAACCAAGGAAAGGAAAAATGATCAAATGAATATCCTCAACAAGTCTAACGGTAAGCAAAATAACTATGACGCTAACAACAGCAACTGAGGATGAAAAACATCGATGCAGAGTTTTCCTTGACTATGTCTACATCAGATTGCAATCACATCTGAAAGGCAAATCTACACTGTGTAAAAGAACGATACATCACAATTCAAGGCCCCTTTTTACACAAATCTTGTCCTGCATAGTACCAGAACGAAACAAAGAAATACATACCTTCCTTGTCCATGAGAAGATCCAATGCAAAATATTCAACAAAAAACTGAGTATTGTGCTTCATCGCTTGACCATAAAGTGTGTGTAGCATAGCATGCCCTGTTCTATCAGCAGCACATGCACATCGATAGGCCTGACCACCTGAAGATTACATAAGACACAGAAAAGGAAGAATAAGAAAAGATGTGACAGTTGCATGTTTGCAACCACAAACTAATGTTAGAAGGCAATATACCTTTTCCGTAATCTAAGCTTTGGCCTCCAAAAGCGCGTTGATAAATTTTTCCATCTTCAGTTCTGGAAAATGGTAATCCGTAGTTCTCAAGCTCTATAACAGCTTTTGGTGCTTCTCTGCACATATACTGAATAGAATCTTGGTCACCTGGAGATGAATAGAATAGCATGTCAAAGGAATCAAAGAAAAGGATGCAAGTTCCTAAAACAACATCATGCATTTCTTAAAAAAAATGTCTTTCCATGTAAACTTACCAAGCCAATCACTTCCTTTGACTGTATCATACATATGCCACCGCCAGTCATCTTCACTCATGTTTCCAAGAGCAGCGTTTATACCTCCCTGCATCCGTCCGTGTTAATGATGTGCAACTAAAACTCATAGAACATTCTCCCACAATGCATGACAGAGCATACAAATGATGTACAGCAAAGGCCTATTTAGAAAAGGATGGTAGTTTTATACCTCTCCTACAAGACTAATAAAATTTTATCCACATGCCCAATGAGTTCTATATTTTGATCTCTTGGAGTGAGAACAATGGACCCAAACACAGGTATAGACCAGTTTAACTAGTCATATATCAACAATTCAAATAGACAAAAAAAAAACCTAAAACTACAAGCAAGGCAACATAAGAAAACAACAAAAATTTACAGATAATCATCAGAGTAACAGCATCATGTGGCATCAGTCCCAAACACTAATGATGATACTCAGGCAAATATCCAAGTCGTCCCAACTCCCAAATTCTACTTCAATATTAGTAAATTTTGGACAGTATTCATGACCACATGTCTTATTTGGAGGCTAAGTCAACAAAAAACATGGCATTCCCAATTGAATAAATTTCCAAACTAAAGAATAGCAAGTTCAAAGTGGTACAATTGTACGCACTTCAAGTCTTGAACTCAGTTCACATTTTAACTGTTCACAAGAATATATCATAAAATCTATCAAAATTCGAAACTACTAGGCATGCAAGGGCCATATCTGAATGGACTACTAATTCTGAAACCCCTACATCAGACTTCCTCATCTAGGGAGTGATGAATTGCAAGTAGCACAAATACTGATGCAAATTCTAGGTATAGGTTAATGTTGAGCTACTTTCCGCTCTTTTGCGTATACCACATTACCACAACAACATTAAAAAATATAGTATTTCACAGTACGAATGGAACTTCTGGTGAAATTAGGTAGTGGATAATTTATATTGCTACTGTGGACTGGTAAAATATATTCCATCACAATTAACGAAATGTGTACTGGTATCTTGCAAGTAAAATGACCTTTTCCAGAAAAGAAAAGCCCCACAGAAAGATAGATGTTCCTCTAAATTTATTTATCCTATGATGTCTGACATCTAACTCAGTGCCAGTAACCTCATAGATACAGCATCATATCATTCGCTCCAAATACCGTAGATTATATCCCCAGATAATTATATCTACAAACCCATGCACAACATGCAATTGCTACCTTTTGTTTTTCAAGATTCTTCACTTATACAAATCAGATGGCAGAATCCGCAAATCTGATTGAAACTCTACAAACTCTAAGCAGACAATCCTATTAAAAGTCCTTCTAATTTGCATCTTGTATTACACATCCAACACATCAGCAGATCTGACTGAAACACTTGCAAAAAGAAAAGCAGGTGATCCAATACCTGTGCTGCAACAGTATGCGACCGCGTGGGGAAGAGCTTGGTGATGCAGGCAGTGTTGAACCCGTGCTCCGAAAGCCCAATCGCGGCCCTGAGCCCAGCACCTCCAGCTCCAACCACAACCGCATCGTACGTGTGATCCACCACCGTGTAGGACTGCAATGACAAACACAAATCCCAGTTGCTCAAATCAAGTACTACCCATTCCAAACCACACGCACATTCCAATTGAACTGAATAGTATTACATTACTATCACCACAAGCTCATCTAAAAAATTATGAAATTGACCGAACCAAGTCGTATATCTGATCTGGGGCTATGCACTGAGATTCAATCTATAAACCTCACACTAAACAAATCAGCCTACACTAGTGGTCGAACTAAACGATACTATCACCAAAATTATTCCCAAAAAATGTACCCAAAATTTTCCAAATGAAACACACTAAAACCACGACTAAGCCATCGCCATCGCGATCACCGATCAAAAAAATACTCGCTGAAACCAGAAAAAAGTGAGTGGGGCCTAGATGCGACGAATCGACGGGCTGGGCTGGTGGAGACGAGGAGATACCGAGCTCGAGAAGAAGTGTCTGGAGGCGGCGGCGGCCGCCTTGGCCTTGCTGAAGCCCCGCGACACGCAGCCGCGCCACATCTCGCAGATCGGGGCGGCCCCTCGCGCGCGGGCGTGGAGGTTTTGACTCGGGCGTGTGGGGAGACGGGAGAGAGGAGAAAGATGGGGGAGGAGAGAGGCGAAGGGAGGCGAGGCGAGGGCCGAGGGGTGGTGAGATTTTAGGGGTAGCAGGCTACCTGACGTGGTTGGCCTCGCGGTTGCCCGCTTTTAACGATTGTGCCACTGCTGGGTTTCCCGAATTTTCTTTTTTAGATGGAACATCGTTTATTTGATTCTATTAAACCAATGACACGACTAAGTGTATTCAAATTTGGTTCTAGCTTTTATTTAAAAAAGTCAAAAATTAATATGGATATCTGATTTTTTGAAACGACTTCTTTACTTCTCTAACTCTTATCTTACTCTAAAAATAAAGGAAAAGTTATAGACGCATCATGCATACTACTCATCTTACCCGTATACCGCTAACATGTGCTCTACCTTGTTACATTCTCTTTGTATCTAGTCAATTCGAAAACCATAGAGTACGAACTGTTTGATATCACAGAAAAACATCCCGATCGGCAACAAATCAAAGTTTGCAGTACTCAATGCTTGCTTCAGAACTATGCATCACTCCACCACAACGTTTCCCATACCTTTTCACTGCAGCAAATTTAATGGCTTGAAAACAGGCTTCCGCCTCCGCCTAGATCGGCTCATGCAGAAACCAACATTTTTCAACGCCAGCAAACAACACTTCTCCGGTATCATTCCTAGCAATGAAACTCCATCCACTAGAATTGGAGGCAGCCACAAACGCTCCATCTATGGGGTCGCTCCAAGCAGTTTATAGCCATGTCTTCTGACTGTGGTTGAAATTATACTACAGTGGTTGTTAGTTTTTTAGAGTCACTCAATTAAAAAAAATAAGAAAAAAAATATAAACATCATTATATCTCCACGGACAATATAGAGGAAAAAGGGAAAGCAAAAGCTAAAATTAGAAGCCGATATATTTCAAATAGCTTTTGACTTAAAAAAAAGTTGGAAGCTAGAAGCTGAAACCACTTAAAGGTTGAAGCAGAGCCTATATTCACCTTATAAAATACTCGGCTCTGGAGGATTGCAGTGTTGGTGAACTCTTGTTGCCTTCAACCCATTGGGAGAGAAATAAACATCATATTCACGTTTACAGGAATTAGCTGCAAGCACCAGCCCTTCCGCATGACTTATGTTGTCTTTTTTCTCGAACACTGTTCCGTTCTGACCATCACAACCAGTACAATATGATTGAGAGAAGTTGTTTACTCTCCTCCAACGACAACAGAAACTGAACATTATAAAAGCTGATGTTATAAAATGCATAGCAAAAATAGATGATCAAAATAACAGGAGATAAAGATTCACTATACGAGGAAAAATTATAAGCACGAGATTGGGGTACATATATAGACTAGGGAACAATAGTCATAAGAGATTGTGAAACCGAGACAAGGTCGACGTATGTGTCCATTTGAATACGTATACGAATTTGTATCATACTTTAACAATTTGACATTGATTTTTTCTCCTTTATATTTCTCTCTCTCTCTCAAATCGGCTTGACTTCCTTGGCTCACATTGGCTGTAGCCCAATGCGAGGACGAAGCCTTAGTATCTAACACATACTTCAATCTGAGTCGAGTAGATTCGGACCCAAAATAAAATATAGCTAGGGTGGACTCATAAGCGTGAAACAAACAATATTACCTAAAAGCAAAATAATCCCCCGAGTCTTTGATGGCCACAACCCCTTTGTCCTCCTCTCCTCCCCAATCCCCTCTGGCCCTCCTAGCTTCCCTCCTCTTCGACGGCCTCCACTCCTCCTCCTCCCCCATCCTCTCTTCCCTCCAATCTCAGTCCACCCTCCCTAGCTCCCCACCTCCTCCGACGGCCACCGCTGTCCTCTCCCCCTCCACTCTAGTGCCCTCTAGCCATCGCCCTAGGCCCCTGGGCTTGAGGCAACTTGCCCGCACAGCCTGGTGGCCTACCGCCACCCTGGCTTCCCCACACCTCCTCTGCTCCTCGCATAGTCGGCCGTCGCTTAGCTTGAGTGCACACTCTCCACTCCACGTTTTTGCATCTAGTGGTGTGGGGGTGGATTGAATCTGTGGTTGTAACATGTGAGGATTAATTGCTACTTAGGCCTTATGGACTCATGGTTGTGAGTCAATATCCTCATAAAAAGTTCATGTTCTCCCTTCTTCTTCTTCTTTCTAGGCAGAGTCATCCATGGCTGCCCATGGCCATGGAAAGAGGGGGGAGGGCGTTGGCTCCACCAGAAGATAGGCTAAAACTTAACGAAGCCCTCGGTGAATTCACCCCTAAACGTATGCAAAAGCCTCCAAGTGAGATCCTCGTGCACCTCACTATGACCCCCCCTGCCCCGTAAAATGCCAAGCGATGCCATCCTCCTTTACATCAATATGTCGCTTTGACAAATTATGAAGCTCCACATACATCCCCTCCTCCACAACACTGCAATTCTCTCTCTTTTTCCTTCACACTCTCAAACCACTATGTTGTTTAAACCAAACATCCACAGAAACTCGACAGTCGCCTTCATGCAATTCTCCCTCCTTTTCCTTCACAACCTCGAACCATTATGTTGTTTAAACCAAGCATTTATCGAAACTCAGCAGCCGCCTTCATAGACGGTGTCAATTAGATTTAGATTATCTGTTTTATCTGGTATCTATATTTAAACTATTTAATTCGTATTTGATATAATAAGACTAAAAGGGTATAATTGTGTCTTTATTATCCGTTTTATCGCAGTCCGGGTAATTGATTCGTGTTGGACGCGTTGACACCTTGCTCACAGTACAGCGGTTCGCACTTTTTGCAGGCCTTGGGCGTCGCCATCAAACGAAGAGATATCCAGTTCAAAGGGCGGGGAGCGTACGTGTACCACTCTTTCCGATTCCGGCCCACGGGAAACGAACGTCACGGCAATAGAAAACCGAGAGAAAATCGCAGGAAGCGAAGAGCAGATCCACTGCCTCATCCAGCGATCGCCCCTCTCCCGGTATAGTTTCTTCCCCGAATCCCTTCCTCTGATCTTACCGATTTTTTTCTTCGATTCATTCGCTACCCCGTTGGTTTGCTGCAAGGCTCGATCCGGTGCCTAGCGATTCGATTCGTTCGATTCTGATTCCGCGCGAAGCTAGATGGGATTGTGCTGACCCTTCTGTTGGTTTTGTGATTGTTTGGTTTTTGTTGCGGCAGCCATGGCGTCGTCGGCGCTAATCTGCGATACCGAGCAGTGGAAGGGCCTCCAGGTGCGTGCACTGATGATGCTATACGCAATATACCACTTTTTTTTATCGCATTGCTGCGGTTTTTTTGGGTATTATGCTCCGGTTAGATTGGTAGGCTCACTGTGGTTTCGTGTTGTCACGCATGGGGGAGCAGGCGCACGTCGGCGCGATCCAGAAGACGCACCTGCGCGATCTGATGGCAGATGCCGAGCGCTGCAAGGCAATGACAGCGTAAGGATTTTTTTTGTGTGCTTGTGAAGATTCTGCTCTTGCGTGTGCGGGTCCCGTTTGCTTAGCTGAGGTGATGGTTGGTTGACAGGGAGTATGAAGGGATCTTTCTGGATTACTCGAGGCAGCGGGCGACTGGGGAGACAATGGAGAAGCTGTTCAAATTGGCAGAGGTGGCGCCTGTTTGATACTCTCTCTCTCTCGCATCATTTAGGTGGTTGGATTTCCTCTTGCGTATTAATTCGATATCTATTGGATTTATTGTAGGCTGCAAAGCTCAAGGAGAAGATTGAAAAGATGTTTAGAGGTGATCGGGTAAGTATTATAATCTGCAACCATTGTCCATTGTTCAGTTGTTCCTTTACAAATGTTTGTTCACTATGTACTTCTATGTAAAGAGTGTCTGGCCATGAAAATTTGGATACATATATTTAGCTTGCATGTGATATCTTAATAAAGCTTGACAGTTTGTGTGTTCTTGATAAAAAAGCTTGACAGTTTGTTCTGACAAAAAATTTTGGGAAAAAATTCTGACCATTTTTAAGTTTTGCAGGTCTGCATAGATTTTTTGAAGTTGCTGGAATAAATTTCTAACGTAATTTGATTGGTTTTGTTAGATAAATAGCACGGAGAACAGGTCAGTGCTTCATGTAGCTCTAAGGGCTCCAAGAGATGCAGTCATAAACAGTGATGGCGTGAATGTGGTCCCCCAAGTTTGGAGTGTTAAAGATAAAATCAAGCAGTTTTCAGAAACTTTTAGGAGTGGATCATGGGTACGCTTGAAACAATTCTTGAACTCTGTAAATGTGGTAGACTGGTAGAAACGTAAAAGATTGTTCACTGCTACTTCTTGGAATGCAGGTTGGGGCAACTGGAAAAGCATTGACGAATGTTGTGTCAGTTGGAATAGGTGGTAGCTTCCTTGGGCCTCTGTTTGTGCATACTGCTCTCCATACTGGTAAACTATTATGCTGTTAATTCGTAGGTTCTCCAGACTGAGATTATTTTACTGCAAGTTGCAAGTTTTGATCTACCCTGCCCTGAAAATGTTGGTAATTTTCAGATCCAGAAGCGGCAGAATCTGCCAAAGGGCGACAACTGAGATTGTAAGTGTATATGTGGGGCATGCTTTCTGTATTGTGATTATTTATTGGCTTGACACTTTCTTTCAATGCTTGCAAAGAATTAGAATCTTTGCATAAGTTTCTAACCGATGTTCTCCATCATCCTAACTACTTTTGCTATTTTATTTTTTGTGTTTGCATACTTTGCTAGTTCTGTTTTTATGCGCATGGACTCCAGAATTTATCCAAATATTCAGAGCTTATCTTGCAGCCAACGAGGGATTTTATGCTGTGCAAACTGTATGTTTCTGCAGTATAATTTCTGAAGAAATATTTTGAACATGCTACTAATGTGAATCAGTGAATATTAGTTACCATCCATAGTTTTCTTAATTTAGCCTGTTTCCTGAGTGATTTATTATAACACTAGTTCTACTTTAGGGGCACAGTTTGTTTGGTGGTATGGCTTTACAATAATACGTTTCATCAAATTTTACTTGCTGAAATCATTCACAACTCCCGTGAGAGTTCTGTTGCTCCTTGTTGCACAATTCTGTTTACATGAAATTGAATGAAAGTTTATATGATTTAGTGTCCATCTTTTTGTACCATGCATGCATTCTATATGTTCTCATCTCGTAATTTATGGCCAATCTTGCTTATCCTGTAGTCTTGCAAATGTTGATCCAGTTGATGTTGCACGAAGCATCAAAGATTTAGATCCTGAAACTACCCTTGGTAATCACCATGTTTCACTCTTTAATACTCACTCTCAGCACAGATGCTCTGTCTGATGCTGCTAATATCTGCTGAAGTTTTTAAAGGTTCTCATCTGACAAACGTGCAGTTGTTGTTGTCTCAAAGACCTTCACGACAGCTGAAACAATGTTGAATGCTCGAACTCTTAAGGAGTGGATCATCTCTTCTCTCGGGTTAGTGTATTAGTACCTGAAACATCCTTTCCCCCTTTCTCTCCTTATTGTTGAGTGATTTATGCAAATTTTGTTGATTCAGACCTCAGGCTGTTGCAAAACATATGATCGCTGTCAGTACTAATCTTAAGGTACTTCTGGACCTTGTAGCTTTCCAGCCAAATCTCGCATGATCTTTTTTTCCCATTTGAAGTTCCATTATATATACATTAGAGTTAGAGATGTGTTAAATTCTGCATGTTTAACATGTTTGGCCAATCTGTTAGAATATTCCAAATGTCACATTACTACTAAGAACCCTACTTCTAATGTGATAAGTTTTCAACTATACCTTTTTCTGTTTTTTCAGCTTGTGAAGGAGTTTGGAATTGACCCTAACAATGCTTTTGCATTTTGGGACTGGGTTGGCGGTCGCTATAGTGGTGAGAACTGTCTTTCTATACACAAAGTTATCAACATCGCTTATGTTTTGTGTCATAACCGTAGTCTAATGTTGCAGTTTGCAGTGCTGTCGGTGTTCTGCCCTTATCTCTTCAGTATGGCTTTCCAATTGTTCAGAAGTATGCTATCTGAACCTATATTTTCATCCTTAATTGAATAACATGATTCCTTTTGAATTTTGTAGCATAAGTTAGGTTCATGTCTGCCAAATGAGTTTGTGTTCCTTGGTCTTTTTTGTGTTTAGAACACACAGAATATGATAGAGTAGATGAGAGATCATGGCAATAAACAATGATATAGAAAAGACGTAAGCACGGAGGATGATAATGACAATGCACACTTTTCTGGTAAACAGGCAGGTGTCAGGACCTCGATGTCCTTGGCTTAATTCTGTCAAGCCATTCTTACTTCTTAGGATAAACTCCAATGCATGATTTACCTCTTTACCTTGAGATACCTAAAACTTTCTTTTTATCCCTAAGTTTTTAAATCAGGATGACTTTTTCGGCTGTTTCAGACAAGCGCAAGTACCTCCTATACATATTATTCTTCATGGCATCTGTCAAAAAATTACAAGAAGCGCTTTAGCAAAGGTTACTACACATATATGTTCATCGCCATTGACCAAACTTTGCGAGTATAAGAAAGATGTGCAGAAATTTGTGATAAAGAAATATAAGAACCGGATCTGATCCCTTTTTCCAGCAAGATGTATCGACTTAACTGCACTATTCTATCATAGTAATGTGGAAACCAATGTAGGATGTGGTAATGTGGAAACCAATGTAAGTTGTGGGATTTCTTCTTGTGTTTATGAAAAGTAAAATCTGAAGATAGGATAATTGAATTCTGCTGGAGTGCTAAATAAGTATCTACAGGTTGGAGGGGCTCGAGTTTAAATTCTAGAACTCAAGCCTCCAAACTATACCTTTCAGATGGTTTGACTCTGTTACAGCTTATTCCAGGTAGCATAAGCCCACTTAGAACTAGAAAACTCAAGCTCCTCTCATCCTTTTGAGGTCAGTTTGGTGGTTATTAGGATACACTCTCTCCAAACAGGGCCTAAAATAAATTATTAAATTTCAAAAGTTCAATGATTTATGTCAACTGTGTTTATTGTCAAAATGTTAATGATAGCAGTCTGAAAAGTTCATTGTCAGATATAAGATAGATGATCATTGATATTCTCTTAATATTTTTTCTTTTGAAGATTTTTGGAGGGTGCTTCCAGCATTGACAACCACTTCTACTCATCTTCATTTGAGAAAAATATACCTGTATGTGGCTTTTCTGTGTAGGTTATTGATGTGAAGTTTTCAACCACTCTTGTAACACTGTCTATCATTTCTGGGCAGGTACTCCTTGGTTTGCTGAGTGTGTGGAATGCTTCATTTCTCGGATATCCGGCTAGAGTGAGCAACTCTATTCATTGCCTTGTTATTTCCAATTATGGATATTTCCTAGTTCTCCATCTGAGTGCCTCAATTTTTTATAAACATTGTTTTTTTTCTAGGCAATATTGCCGTATTCCCAAGCACTTGAGAAGTTTGCGCCACATATTCAGCAGGTACTTTACGACCTTTCCTTTTAGCAAGTGTCAGCATGGACATTATCTTCTGGATATTTTTAATCATAACACATCCGCATTATGTTGTAAAGCTTAGCATGGAGAGTAATGGAAAGGGTGTCTCCATTGATGGCGTCCAACTTCCTTTTGAAACTGGTGAAATTGATTTTGGTGAACCTGGAACAAATGGGCAACACAGCTTCTATCAATTAATCCATCAGGCAATAATACTTGTTTCTCTCCTCTAGCAATGTTGTAGTGGTTTGTAATTTGTATCAACTAATGTGTATAATGAGGTGTGGATGACTGATGACACAATAATTCTAGAAAGTCACGACCTAGAGGTTATTTGGCTAACATTTTAATTATGCAAAGCTTGAGAATGCCATAGGGATTAGGTACTTCATATGCTCAGAGATTTTGAAGCCAACTGTTGATGATATTTTGATGCTGTGCAATAATTCCTCTCTTTCGTGGTTGTGATATTCTTGATTTATTATGTTATCATCCCGTTCGTATTATTATTATCACTATGATTTGTGCACATTACAACCTTGGCACCTTTTAATGTCTTCTCGGGTAGTTGATTACTTCTATGCGATATAACCACCATGGCTTTCAATCTGTGTTGTTCTTTTTGTCCATTAAATATGATCTTATTGGAGTAAGGACAAAGATTTCTCAATTGATCAGACTACTAAAAAAAGTAAAAGGAAATGGAGGATTATTCTAGGAACTTATTTGTGAATATGCTTCTTTCTTGACAATGGTTTTACCTAAACTTCCAGGGAAGGGTTATCCCTTGTGATTTCATTGGAGTCATAAAAAGCCAGCAGCCTGTTTACTTGAAGGGTATTGCACTGGAATATTTCTTTCAGTGTTACGCACTTGAGATGCTGCCTGTTGGTGTTGCGATTCTTCAGATGCCCATTCAAACACTTACAGTGTACATCTTTTTCAGGGGAAACTGTCAGCAATCATGATGAGCTGATGTCCAATTTCTTTGCTCAGCCTGATGCACTTGCTTATGGAAAGGTAAATAGCTAAATATATTTTGGATGCACACTAAACTGTTTTGGTTTCTTACCAGAATTTACTGCATCTTTTCAGACTCCTGAACAATTGCACAGTGAGAAAGTTCCCGAAAATCTTATTCCACATAAGGTGATAATAATTCACCCATTACTTCTCCAGTTACCCCCAATGTACTGTTATAGATGTAGCTTTTCTGACTGAGCATTCTTGTGTCTTTCTTAACCCATTATTCTTTTGACAGACTTTTTGGGGCAACCGGCCATCGCTTAGTTTGTTGCTGCCCTCATTATCTGCTTATGAGGTTGGACAGGTATGCCAAGTACATTGACAATACTCAATTGAAGTTGCAAGTTGCTCAGTCCTGAATTGTACAATTTATCCTTTTTATCAATAGGATTCTGGTTTTGTTATACAAGGTGTGTTCTATTCTGCATGAGGAGTGCTTCACCTGAACATTTTGATCATTGTTTTTTTTTCAAGCAAAAACATGACGTTGTGCTGGTTTCTTGCTATGTTTAATAATTAAGTATCTTAAATCTCAAGAAGGGGAATTCGAGATGAATAGATATCTGGGAGGTACCTTGCTGGTTGACATGAATCTGCTGAAGCTGCATGTGTGCAGCTGATATTCAGCCCCTTCCCCCTGCAGTACACATGCACACGTGTGTGCGCGCGCGCGCGAGCACAAACTTGTGCCACCTTCACGTGTGTGTGTGCGCGCGCACAAACTTGTGCCACCTTTATCTTTCTTGATTGTGATCATTTGGTGCAACAGTGGGTGGACTGGCTGTTGTTTGCCTTCATGCAAGCCGATGAGATGTATAATTCACTTAAATTACTCTCTAAGATCTGGTTCAGCAATAACATCCCTATACACATTCTTTCTCATTCATTTGCTCTTTGCAAGAGTTTTGGTGCAAATGTATTAACAAAGTCTGTTCTTTTCAGCTTTTAGCCATCTATGAGCACAGGATTGCAGTTCAGGGTTTTATATGGGGAATAAACTCATTTGACCAGTGGGGAGTGGAACTAGGCAAGGTCTGTGCATGATAGTTTTCCTTTTCCTATATTTTCGTTTTGTTCAAAGGTCGATTTTTTTTGCTCCATGTGGCATGTGCCACATAACTTCTCTCCCTGCTTATATGTCTGTATCTTGTTTTCTCCTGATTTTGGTTGTGTTATTTCTGGTATTTGATGTTTCAGTCGCTGGCTTCTCAAGTGAGAAAACAGCTGAATGTATCCCGCACGGAAGGAAAGCCTGTCCAGGGCTTTAACCGCAGTACTGCAAGTTTGCTAGCACGATACCTCGCTGTACGCCTCTTTGCTATTTCGGCTATATTTCATCATTTGTTATTCTGATCTTCGTAAAATTAGACTTCTAAATGTTCGTGACATTTCATACGCTAGAAATTTGGAAGTGCTTACACTGGACTTTATTTCATTTTGTAGGTTGAGCCAGCCACTTCATATGACACTACGGTGCTGCCGAAAGTGTAACCTGAGATGTTTGACACGCTAAGATCTGAGTTGACAAGGTTAAGTTTTCATACATGGTATAATAAGTGTTTGTTCTTTTCAGGAGTGTTAACAACCAGTTTGGCTGTACTGTAATTTCCAAGTTTTTCTTTACTCCCAACTTCCAGGAGAGAAAAGGAAAAGGGCAACTGCAATGAAATAAATAAATTGACTCGTGACTGCCTGGGGGAAAAAGAACTATATTTGTTTTTGAAGGGTGTTTTCCCCCTTCTGCTCCACGATCGTGTAGTGTCTTGTAAATTTCAGTGGCGGTGATAATAGCATACATATCTTTTTGTTTGGATCTTTGTTGTCACTGCTGTGACTTCGGTATCTTTACAAATTCAGCACGAAATCAGAAACTCAAAATCTCTGTTGCCGCAGACAGGTGACTAGGAACTTTCAAGGCCGACTAAATTCAAACTTGCATTCTTTTTCCTTTTTCCCCCTTGTGCAAAGCTTCACCTATTGTATCTTGCGCTTATCCCTTCCAATCTATTTTTATTTTGTAGGTGCCTTACATCTTTTTTTCTGGAAACGCCTATAAACAATCATACATTCTGATTGGTCATTTGAACAACCTCAAGCAAAACTCAAGTTCTTATTTGGTCAGTCTTTTTCTATACGATCTTTTGTTAAATTTATAAATAGTAGTAAGATGCTTTCCTAACGTATACAAGCTATCGTGCCACTGCCCCAGATCTTCCTGGTGACACCGACCAGGCCCATTGTGCTGTCCCTGTAGGTCCTCCCGTTGCTGATGACCACGACCACGCATTCGATGCCTCCGCCCACTACATCTAGCGTTGCCGCCCTATGTCCTACCGCCGCTGACGACCGGGGCCATTTAGTGACACCATCGCCCCATACCTCCAGCGCCGCCCCACCTCCCACTGCGGGAGGAGCCAAAGAGAGCGGCACGGCTGCCATAGCCGAGGACGAAGCCCCATGTGGGTCGGGGTCTTCATGGCCGCGATGCCCTCGCCATTGTGTTTGCTCACGCTATGGCCACGGCTGCCACTTGCGGCAGGCACGGGGGCGCTTGGCCGTAGGAAGGCCTAAGGCTTCGCACACCCGGTTGATACGCGGACTGCCTGACGTAGTCGCAACCTGAAGGCTGTGCTTCTCGGAGATGTACAGCCTTAGGAACACGGCCACTGCGCTCTCCGCCTCCACCAGCGACTACACTGCAAACACTCACGGTTAGCCGTAGGGAAACCACATACCAACAATATCGATGATGAAGTACAGAACGGTTACCGAAACCCGTAGGTCTCGCCAGCGTCGTAAGCGACGGACGGACATTGTTGATCCTCATGGGGCCTATCCTCATGTCCCATCGCCGAGCCAATGGAGATAGTTGGAGCATGTAGAACTCCTCAGTGCCTTAGGAACACGGCCACTGCGCTCTCCGCCTCCGCCAGCGACTACACTGCAAACACTCACGGTTAGCCATAGGGAAACCACATACCAACAATATCGATGATGAAGTACAGAACGGTTACCGAAACCCGTAGGTCTCGCCAGCGTCGTAAGCGACGGACGGACATTGTTGATCCTCATGGGGCCTATCCTCATGTCCCATCGCCGAGCCAATGGAGATAGTTGGAGCATGTAGAACTCCTCAGTGCAGTTGTGCATGTTCAACCATAGCGCGACTGCAAGGAGCCTTTGGAGGCGCGTCTCATCGTCTTGGTCATGCTTCACGTGGGGCGACTAGATGAAGTCCATGATACGCCTGGTGAAGCGGAGACTGCTATCGTGCTCAATTTTGTGATAGAATCACTGCTCCAACAAGTGCAACTTCCACTTCGTCCACATCGAGTTCAAAGGGAAGCCCTTCGAATTAGGGGTGCGGAGCTGCAAACTAATATTGCACAAGTTATATTACTGACCGTCGTCGAGACGCTTCGGTTGGCAGCATGCGTCGTGCAGGGAGGCTAAGACCGGCACGCTGGGGAGGGTGCCCTTCGAATGGGCTGCCCAGGAGTTAGCTGCTGAAGCTCCAAGTCATACAAACAAAGGAGGTCGCTAATGAAGCATGCAACGGGAATATGGAACCCGACATCGAAGTAGGCTGCGAACACCAACATCTTGCCCTCCTTCGGCAGTGGCACAGTCTCGTCGTTGGTGGAAATACGAATGACCTCGCGGGACGTAATCTTGCCATCACGCACGAGAGACTCCACTAGCTCTTTCATCGCAATTGAGGGGCCAAGTGTGTTCACAAACATGTAGCCGGACTTCTCCGATACCCTCCATAGCTTGCCGATGGCCACCTCGGAGCAATTGTCTCCTCCACCATGGCTACTCGACGAAGCTGACGTGGTGTTGCGACCGCTGCGGTCACTTCCACGACCCATCTTAGCACAAAATGCGTGGCGGGGAGAAGTTGAATGACGGAGAGATTGACGAGGAAGAAATGACGGCGACCAAAGCGATTGCAAGCACTGAGAAGAACGAGAGAGAGAGAGAGAGAGATGGAAAGCAAATAGCCCAAACTGGCGTCGCCAAGAATATTAAGTAGACGTGAAGCACCATTCAATGCCCATGTAGTGGGCACAAGAATCAAGGAGACATGCACCACGCCGTAACTGGCACGACAGCTCGTCTAGCACGACTGAAAGACCAACCATCGCCACGTGCGACTTGGTCTCGGGGGACATGCGTGCCGATGCGGTCGGCACCATTTCTTGGCGGGAATTCAAAGCAGCGACATTTTGATAGGCCGAAGGGATAGAGGAGGCCAATGAATACCGGACATGGTTTTGACCCACAGAAAACAAGGCCCCTTACCATGAGGGGCTACTGTTGGGGGAATGGCCTCCACCTTAGCCTAGTCGGTCCATTGCGCCAATAGGTCAGTCGGCTTGCCCAAAATGAGCTATAAGCTAGGAAAATGACATATTTAACCCTACAAGTGTAGACCCAGATAGAAGCATTCTTATAACTATAAGCTAGGGAAATAACATATTTAACCCTATAAGTATAGACCCAAATATGGTCATTTGTGTAATCGACCTCCTCATGACTATAAATATATACCTCTAGACGCCATGAAAGGGGAGAATTCATTTTTTTACACACGCTCTCCACCACTTATAAGGCTTTGGGCAGCCATTTTGTGGTCTTCTCGTACCCCCTTGTTTACTGTTTGGTTCATAACCACAACAATATAATTTCTATTATGCCACCAAAAAATTGTAATCCGTGCGAGCTATCTATGTCACTGTCATGGCTACTTGTTTAATTCCATTGGAAGTCATGCATGTAAATGATATTGTTCATGGCCATTAGCTAGCATTTTGGTCAAGAACATGTTTGAATTTGACACCGTTCCTAATACAAGCAACTAAAACTATTGCCATTACAAACAACTGATTATTCATTGATTTCCTTTACAATAATCTGATACTATTCAGTGATTCCCATTACAAGCAACAATATGTTCAGGCATATTACAAGCAGCACTATGCTCAAGCGTTTAGTTAACAAAATACTTATAGCTGAAAAGTTTACATTTAATACACACGTAAAACAAGTTACAGATTCACTTCACATACATGCATACATCCATTCATCTCACCGTAATTCAGAACAAGCAGAAATCACTTCAGTTTGTCATCTTGTCATTTGTACCATTTCTTTTGTTGATTCCCTTCTTTATCACAGTTTTACCTTCAATTATTGCTCCGACGTGCTCCCTCTGCCGGTGCTGGTTTGATCACCCCGGCCAGGATATGACTCAACAACTTGCTCAATTCTCATCACACCTGCAAAACTAAATCGACAACCTGGAAGTACCCCTTGAATTCAAGTCGCCACCATACAGCTGATATTTCTGCATACAAGTAGCGGCAATCCATTGTCACTAACATAACCCGCAACCAAATCATAGTCAAAGTGAATCAACATATGCTCGATTTTATTCAACTATGAACTTCAAGCACCAGTATAACCTGCAATCGATCACAAAATTCATTCACGCGCTTCACTTACACAAAATTCTTAAAAAATTTAAATGTGACACCATCCAACAATTCTGAATGAAAGATGCAACTGCGCACAAATCTGAATACACATAACGCAAGCCTTCTCCATCCTTAGAAAATGTACAGTTTACTAAAGCAAATGAACTCCACAAAGGGAAAATTGCAGCCCGCAGAACTTGGGGTAGGGGAGGGAGATCAGCCTGTGTAGGCCATCGGCAAGAGATTGGCCCTCGTTGCCATCGCCGTCGGGGGCCACGGCGACGAATCTGGAGAGGTTCTTGGGGTAGAAGCAGTCAGCCATGGCTGCCATGCCGTGCACGCATCGCCGCTTCGTCGTGTGGGAGGAGGTCCACGCCACGTCTACACCGCCATCACTGTGCCAGGTTCACGCCGCCGCCGCCACCTCGCCTAGATTCGACAGACGTTGCCTACCACTCGCTGTTGTCATCGCGGTCACGGTCGCCATCGTCGAGGCCACCCAATACCTCCAAGACCTCATTTTACTTGCCGGTCATGGTCGCCACAAGCGATTTAGGGTTTGGGTTGGGAGGCGGGATCGGGGAGGGATTGGATCAGAGACTGGGGAGGAGACAGGACGGGAATCGAGGACGAAACAAGAATGAAAAGAAACAAGAATGCACATGTGTATAGTAAGGAAACAAGCAGACCCTTCTCTCACCTGGTAAGGTCAGTACATGGTCCACCCCTACACCCGCCGGCGGTATGCAATCTTACCAGCTATCACAGACAGACACAGCACATGCACACCCCAAGGCCCCCCAACCACACCACGCCAAGTCGCCAGCGCCCGGCCTAGCAACCCAGTCAGAGCTGCCGCCGAGACCCCCGGTGCGGCGGCTGCCTCCCTTCCGGGCTCATCTCGTCGGAGGACCCCTCGCTGCATTTCGGTGAGGGCCGGCCGAACTCGCCGATCGTGCCGCTGCACTCTGGGCTCGCCATGGCCACCTGCCTGATCCGGTTCATGTTGGACGTGTACGACCCGGGAGCCTCGTTCTCGTACCCCGACCCCGACGTGCCGAACATCATGCTCTGCCCCGGGCGCACCCCCGCGTTGAGGTCCTCCAGCGACATGTCCCCTTCCAGCGCCCTCACGATCTGCGCCAAAAAACACCGATGCCATTTTGTTGGGAAAGCTGCAGAAGATAGATACCTCAGGTGGTAGAGCGGCGAGCGCGCGCCGGTGACGGCGGCGAAGAGTGATACCTGGCTCATCTTTGGGCGCTTCTTGGCCGAGTGGCGGACGCAGGCCGCGGCGCTGGCGACCACGCGCGCCATCTCCACCGGGTTGTAGTTGCCCTCCAGCCTCGGGTCGGCGACGTCGTCGTAGTTTCCGTCGGCCAGAGCGCGCGACAGGGCCGGCCTTGCCTGTGAACACGGTAGCAGAGTCCCAGTTAGATCGAGTCACTGTGTCAGTGGCTCAGTGTACATTCAGCACCGGCAAAGTCGATGGTGTCAGAATGAACTTGCCCAGTCGACGAGGCTGTCTTCCAGGAACGCGTGGGTGGCGTCGATGGGCCGCCGCCCCGTCAGGAGCTCGAGCAGCATCACGCCGTAGGAGAAGACGTCCGACTTCTCCGTCAGCTTCCCGCTCGACGCGTACTCCGGCGCCAAGTACCTGCAGATTTCAGATTCTAGATAGTCTCTCTTGTCACATCATGAAATGCAGGTTATGGTCGAGCAAATTCTCGACGGCCTTACCCGAATGTCCCCATTACACGGGTCGAGACGTGCGTGTTGTTGTCGGATGTCAGCTTGGCCAGCCCGAAGTCTGCAACCTGAAAGACAAATTAAGCAATCAGACGCTGCATAAAGGGAATGAAAGAACCAGACAGATCTCCCAACAATGTGACCCGTCTACCATTGCTTCGAAGTTGTCGTCGAGGAGAATGTTCGCGGACTTGACGTCGCGATGGATGATCCGAGGATGGCCTTCAAGATCACATGACCAGTGTATTTTAGACACGAAAAACCGAGTAGCTTAACTGGCTTTTGACTATGAGGATGCTGAAACTAGCTAGGGATGCTCACAGTCTTCGTGCAGGTAGGCGAGCCCCTTCGCGGACCCGAGCGCGATGCGCAGCCTCGTCGCCCATTCCATCGCCGGCAACCCTTTCCCTGCAATCCGACACGCCAAACCATGAGTTCTTGCTCTGAAACAAAAATGAGTTCTTGCAATGAAGCAAAAATGTCACTGACCGTGGAGGTGGAACTCGAGGGTCTTGTTGGGGACGAACTCGTAGACGAGCATGCGGCGAGCGCCGGCGATGCAGTAGCCGACGAGAGAGACGAGGTGGCGGTGGTGCACCCGGCTGATGATGTCCACCTCGGCCTGGAACTCGCGCTCCCCTTGCCCGCTCCCGGACTTGAGCTGCTTCACGGCCACCGCCTTGCCGCCTGGGAGCACTCCCTTGTGCACGTACCCGAACCCTCCCTGCCCGAGCAGGTTCGCCTGCGAGAAGTTGCCCGTCGCCGCCGCAAGCTCCTCGTAGGTGAGGGTGCCCTTGCCGAACCCCAGCGCCTCGTGAGGGACCGGCGGCGGCAGCGGCGGCCCGTGCGGGCCGGAGTATACACCGGATGTGGTTTCGGGCGGCACGTACCAGGCGCCCCCCGGCGCTGCGCCGGTGTCGCTCTGCCATTGCGGCTGCAGCCTGCTGGTGTAGTACGTGCTGTTGCCTGTGGTTGCCACGGCATTGGAGGTTAACTACACGCAAATCTGAGCAGCCTCGATGCTTCTCCCATGGAGCGCATCAAGAGCAAGCAAGAACCACGAGTAGCCGGTAGGCAATGGCGATGGCAACGTTGTGAGTATTGTGCTTTACCTTGGTACACCGAGGTATCTGCGTAGAACTGCATGGGATTGTGAGGCTTCTTCCTCCTCCTCGGCGCCGTCCTCCTCGAGCAGCAGACGCAGGCGGCGATGAGAAGGACGAGGAGCACTGCCGCCCCGACGGCAGCAAAAACGATTTCGGCCGTGGCGTTGGACCCGCCGCGGTGCACAGAAGCCGGCGACGACCTGCTCCATTCACTTGAGCCCCTGGAGGATTGGGCTGGTGGAGAGGGAATCTTGGCCGGTGACAACGGAGTGCCATGGGACTTCGACGGCGCCGGCGGAGGCGAGGGGTCGCCGGAATTGGATGGCGCCGGAGAGGACGAATTCGGCGACGGCGGCAGGGCGGTTGAAGGAGCAGGGCTGCTCTTGGGGGGCGGAGACGGCGGCGACGGGGCGGTTGAGGAATTGGAGGACATGACGGCGAGACAAGAGGGATTCAATCCCCGGTGACGCGCAGTCAGAGGTCGGTCTTGCAGGCGATCAAGATCGTGCCGCGTGCTCACAGCCGCGCCGCCATGACCTGACAGGGGAGGGGGAGAAGGAGAGGTGCCTCACCGCTGGCGGCGCGTGCAACACGAAGCGCTCGCCGTGGTGGCTCCGGCCCTCTCAGACGACAGCGATCAGCAGCAGCGCCCCACCCCAACGCCTCCATCACCAACCCCCCCCCCCGGGGCATGTCATTTCATTCGTCCGCCATCTCACCCGTGGCAAAAAATAGCAGGGGAAGGCAGCGTGGGATCCCCTCCCCTGTTTCTCCCCCGAATCTGTTGTGCGCGCGCCCGATCTTGGCGGGTGGTTGGTGTTTGCCTCATCTGCAGCTCATGGCTTGTGAGGCTCTGCAGGCCGCCGAATGCCACCGTGGACTATCGAGGCATTCGTCTGTCGTGTACCACTAACACACCTGATCGGTGCTACCACATAGAAGTCCTAGTCTTTTTTTTTTAAGTTGTGAGCACGAAGATTTCTTATTTTTATATATATGTAAAGATTCATACGAATTTCCCTCTTAAAAAAATCTGAAGTCGTTGTATATTTAATCTAACGGTCACAATTCTAAATACTCATAATCATAAAAAATACTTAAATATTCTCTAGATATCATTCATAATCATACCTTGATAATACTGAAAACTGAAATTGTGCGGCGTGTACTTAAACACCGGGAACATACTACCTCATGTATTTAAACACCCAGAGCATACTACCTCGGTACTTGTGAACATCTGGAGCATCCTACCTCCGTTATATTCGTTTTGGATATCGATGCGCTTTCCAATAACTCCCTTTAAACATTACTTTTTCTAATTATTATATGTTACAAAATTTTACTGAAAATATAATGATATAGAACTAATTTTTATGACAAATCTACTAGTATAATTTCATGCGATAAATCCAAGTACTCTTATGAATTTTGTAGTCAAAGTTTCTAAAGGTTGATTGCATTGTATTCTAAAACTAAAAATAAATAAAGAGAGTAATTCTGTTTGTGAGGAATTGCTAAACAACCAAAGCCCAAATCAAACATATCTGTTGCATCAGAAATACTAAGTCACACGGGTAAATCAATCGTAAAATAATCAAAATCAAAACGCCCATGCGGAGTACAGAGAGTACAGAGAGTTTAGAACACACACACTGACACACGAGAGAGAGAGAGAGATTCTGCGTCGTGTTCAACTGCCTGCGACTTTTCCGCTTTCTTCCTTTTATTTAGTGCTACATTAGTCGGTTACATGCAAAGTAGTGGCCGAATCTTCCTCAGATCATACCATGATCGGGGAAATCAGTCCAGTGAAAACTGCTAAAAAAAACTGACTCACTCTACGACTGCTACATATTCTTACAGAGTATGACTTCCAAACACGGCTGCTACAGTACTTTTACGAGTTTGACTACTACTAAGGGCATCTTCAGTGTATATATCACAATGGGTCTTAAGGTGGATCTCACTTAATTGTTAAGGTCGACTCTGTTATGTTTAAGGTCACCGTTCGGTCTTAAGGAGGATCCCACCTAATATCCCTCATGTCACGGTGATTGGCTGATGGGGGGAGAGAACACAGGATTCAAAAGAAAAATTATATTTTAATGCTTATGGCCAGGTCTTTAGCTTAAAGACTGGTTTTAAGCCTTTTTTGCTTATAACCTGTTTAAGGTTGACCCCGTAATGTATAAGATCGACCTTAAGGTGGCTTAAGACCCCCTATTTTCATACACTGTGGATGCCCTAAGTGCCTACAACCATGACTAAGCAAATGCTTACGACCACAACTAAACAAAAAGCCCTACAATCATGACTTAAGACCTTGAAGAAACCTTATGACCATGACTCAAGACCACGTCTAACAAGTGTGAGTGCTTACGACCATGCAGGCTACAACACAGGGGCAGAGGCACCACCTGGTGAGCCTGGGGCGGTGCTCAGTGGAAGATGAACAGTAAGCTACCCTTGCTATCGTTGTAAAAATGTCAATTTCCTGGGCACAGTTCGACCAGCGGCTAGGTAATTCGATCGGGCTTTGGCAATGATAGGCTGGGCACTTGGGAGTGGGCTGTTACTCACTTACTTGGTCATCATTCGTCAACTCATCATCACTCGGTGTCTTAGCATGTCATGGCCTGTGCAAGCACTATGCGATGGGTCATGAGGTGGCCTGGCTAGCCGCCCATACTACATCATGGTCATGGCAAGGCATACTATATAATGGCAGCATTACCACCATACCCTAATTATTTCGGTCCTCCTCCTTCCCCAAGAGGCCAAGACCCTAATCAATCCCCAATTCCCCATTCTCAGTCTAATCGAGTTGCCAGTCCCCAAGAGGCCACTCCTTCCCCAATTAGCAATCGATCCCTATTCTCAGACCGGCCCTATGGCTATGGAAGGAGAGGGAGAAGAAGCCAACAAGCCTCTCTTGGTAACGGTGGTTGGGAGCAATGGTGATAGCCATCATAGGGCTGCTGCTTCTTCTTCTTCTTCGATTGGGGTGGTGGTCGCTAGCACCACTGTCGTTGGACGTGTCCTGAAGCTCGACATTGTGGCTGTAACCTTCTCCGTCATCACAAGCACAATGCTTACTACCTTGCCCATGTTGATCATCCCGGCACATCTCGCAGCGGCCAGAACGTCAAAATACTCGTACTCACTATCCGCCTTGTCAAAGCTCTCGAAGTCCGCCGCCGAACTCTAGTGAAATCCCATTGGCATGGAATGTCGTGGCCTTTGGCTCGGTAATGTGGCCGTACACCTTGCCGTCATCACAAGCGATATGTCCTATTTTGGCCCTGCTCGTTTTGGCTTAAAGCCAAGTTCTTCTTCTGACTTCTGCTTTTTTCATTATTCATTAATTTTGCTCTTTTCTGATTTTTTTAAGATTTTTTGGACTTTTTTGCTTTTTGCTTTTTTTCGTATTCCTTTACATTATCTGTGATGGGTTACAGTAAAAAAAATAAGTCAGTTATATTAAAAAAAGTTATAAACCAACGCTATTCCGAACACCCTCAGGAGGTTGATGCCGAATATCCTGTCACTACTAGCAGTGATCAGGAGGTCGAAGTAGTTTTAGTCGCTCTCCGCCACCACGTCAGAGATCTTGGTGTTCTCGTACTCGCCGACGACGAACTCTGGGGGCGCTTCGTTGGCATGGCTGTACACCTTGCCGTCATCACTAGAAGTGCGTCCAATATTCCCCCTGCCGAAGATCCCGTCGCGCCTCGCGGCGGCCAGGAGATCGAAGTAGTCGTAGTCGCACTCTTCCTCGCCGTCAGAGCTCTCGACGTCTTGGTCCTTGGCACCGATGACCAATGTTGAAAATAAACTTGTGCTTGTTCGTTACTTTCTATCCTTAGATTAGTTCGTTGCTTTCCTTAGATAGCTTAGTTTCTATCTCTGTTAGCCTCCACGAATTGGTTTCTATCTCTGTTAGCCTCTGCGGATTTTTTCCGTTTTTTCGTTCTTCTGTACTCTATAAAGGATAATGAATCGGAAAATATCGCATCTTTTACGCAGTGCCAAAAGCCTTTGTGCGTTCGGGTGGTCATCGTGTTCTTGAGCAATATATTCTCTCTCGCGTTTTCTGCTCGAGCGATTTGAGTTTGCAGGTTGCTGCTGACAAGTGGTATCAGAGCGAGGAGACCTCCCTGGCAGTATGTCTCTTCCGGCCGGTCAACGGCGCTGTCGTCTCGCCGCCCGCCGCGCGGCGATCGTCTTGATCTGAGCCCTTCGTCGAGCGCGTGATCGAGAGAAGCTCCGCCTCCATCGTCTACCCGACACTCATGTGCACAAACTACACCGAGTGGTCCTTGGTGATGCGCGTGAATCTCCAAGCACAGGGGCTATGGGAAGCCATCGACCCCAGCACCGTCGACTTCCGCGCCGATCGCACAGCGCTCGCTGCCATTCTGCGCGCCGTCCCGCAGGACATGCTGACGTCGTTGGCGCAGAAGAGGACGGCGCGTGAGGCCTGGGAGGCAATCCGCGCCGTTCACGTCGGAGTGGAACGCGTCAAGGAGGCGAATGCTGAGAAGCTGCGTCAGGAATTCGCCACGATCACCTTCAAGGAGGGGGAGCGCGTCGAGGACTTCTCTCTGCGCGTCACCGGCCTCGCCAACGAGCTGCGTGTCCTGGGCGATCCGATCACCGACAAGGAGGTGGTCAAGAAGATGTTGAGGGTGGTTCCTGAATATCTCGAGCAGGTGGCCATCTCCATCGAAACCCTCCTCGACCTCAACACTGTCTCCATTGAACAGGCGACGGGGCGACTGCGAGCCGTGGAAGAGCGCAAGAGGCCGGCGACCGCGACAGCCAAGGATAGCAACGGCCATCTGCTCCTCTCGGAGGAGGACTGGCTTGCCCGCTATAAAGCCCGCGAGAGGGAGAAGTCAAGCGGCAGCAGCAACAACGGTGGGCGTAACCGCAATCGCGGAACAGGGAAGAACGCCGGCGGTGGAGACAGGAGCGTGCAGGGAACACGGACCGACTCGACAGGCCATGATGGACCGGGCAACACCTACCACTACTGTGGGAAGGCTGGCCACTGGGCCCGAGACTGCCGATCTAAGCCCAGGAAGACCGACGAGGCCCATGTAGCCCAAGACGAGGCATCTCTCCTCTTTGGTGAGATGTGCGTCGTTGGACCGGGACTGCTTCCAGATCCCCTTCTCCACCGACAGCTCCCAAATCCTTTGCTCCAACGCCACCGCAAAAACTCCCTCCAGCGCCGCCCGTCCCTGCTACGCCGCTCTCCCCAGCGCCGTCCGTCCCTGCTACGCCGCTCTCCCCAGCGCCGTCCGTTCCTGCTACGCCGCTCTTCTCGCCCCTCACGATTCCGTATGTACACGAGGGCGTGCATCTGGTTGAGGAGAAGGTGCACGTACAGATTGGAGATGAGGGGCAGAAGAATGAACGCTGGTGGGTGGTTGACACGGGCGCCACCAATCACATGTCCGGCATCCGGGCCGCTTTCTCCAACCTCGACACCGGGATTGGCGGCTCGGTCAAGTTCGGTGATGGGTCTCTGGTGCAGATCGAGGGACGCGGGACCGTCGTCTTCGAGTGCAAGAATGGGGAACTTCGCTCCTTCGCCGACGTATACTACATCCCCAAGCTCCGCACAAACATCATCAGTGTAGGGCAGCTCGACGAGACTAGCTTTGAGGCCCTCGTGGGTGGCAGCGTTATGCGCGTCTGTGACAAGGGTGGCCAGCTCCTCGCCAAGATCCCTCGCGCGCCCAATCGGCTCTACGTGCTTGACATCACCCTCGCACAGCCGATATGTTGCGCGGCGCAGGGGGCGGACGACGCCTGGAGGTGGCACACCCGATTCGGCCACCTCAACTTCCCAGCGCTGCAGAAGCTAGCGCGGGATGGACTCGTTCGTGGATTGCCAGAGCTGCAATCCCCCGGCGAGCTATGCGAGGGGTGCCTCATCGGCAAGCAAAAAAGGACGCCGTTCCCTGAAGTTGCTCGGGAACGCGCAATGCAGCCCTTGGAGCTTGTGCACGGAGATCTTTGTGGCCCAATTTCTTCGGCGACACCTGGGGGTAAGAAATACTTCTTGCTCCTTGTGGATGATTTCAGCAGATTCATGTGGATGGAATTGCTCCCGTCGAAGGACTGCACGCCGGCTGCGATCAAACGCATTCGAGAGGTGGCAGAGGCCCAATCGGGTCATAAATTGAGCTCTCTCCGCACTGACCGTGGGGGGGGGAGTTCACCTCGTCGGATTTCTCCAAGCATTGCGCCACCACCGGAGTTCGCCGTCAGCTCACCGCACCATACTCCCCGCACCAGAATGGTGTGGTTGAGCGGCGGAATCAAACCGTCGTGGTGGCCGCCCGCAGCATGCTCAAGGCAAAGGGGCTCCCGGGCTATTTTTTGGGGGAGGCGGTAGCGACGGCAGTTTACCTCCTCAACCGGTCACCGACCAAGAGTGTAGAAGGAAAGACACCCTTCCAAGCCTGGTACGGGAAGAAGCCGGCAGTACATCATCTGCGCACTTTCGGCTGCATTGTCTTCGTCAAGAACACGTCGCCTCACCTTAAGAAACTCGACGCAAGGAGCACGAAGATGATCTTCGTCGGCTACGAGCCGGGCTCTAAGGCGTACCGCGCTTACAACCCGGTCACAGGGCGTGTTCACATCACACGTGACGTGGTGTTCGACGAACATGCCCAGTGGGACTGGGGCCAAGAGGCTGAGGACGCTGGCAGTGAGGAACAAGACCCCTTCGATGTGGAGTTCACGACATCCCCATTCACTGAGCCCGTCGACCACGAGCCTCTTCAAGAGGCCGGTTCCCCATCGACGCTGGCTGCGACAGGGGCACAAGCTGGGGACCAGACACCGTCCCCGGCTCTGATCGAGCTCGCGTCACCACCAAGTGGCGAGCCTGATCTTGATGATGAGCACGACGATGCCCCCACTTCGGTTTCGCAGAATTGACAATATTCTGGGGGACGTGGCGGTGCCCAGGCAAGCACTGAGGGAGCTGGGAGACGAGCTTCATGCTGTGAGCGCTGAGGAGCCATCCTCGTTCGCAGAAGCTGAGCAAGAGGAGTGCTGGCGTACCGCTATGAAAGAGGAGTTGCGCTCAATCGAGGACAACGCCACCTGGAAGGCCGTCGACCTCCCTGCAGGCCACCGCGCCATCGGCCTGAAGAGGGTCTTCAAGACCAAGTGCGATGAGCGCGGGAACATCGTCAAACACAAAGCCCGACTTGTCGCGAAGGGGTATGTCCAGAAACACGGCATCGATTTCGACGAGGTCTTCGCTCCGGTGGCGCGGTTGGAATCAGTGAGGATGATCCTTGCGGTGGCGGCGCATGAAGATTGGCGAGTCCACCACATGGATGTAAAGTCGGTGTTTCTGAATGGGGAGCTCCAGGAGGAAGTATATGTCCAGCAGCCACCTGGCTTCGCCATGGGCAGGGCCGGTCAAGTCCTGAAGTTGAGAAAGGCGTTGTACGGATTGAGACAGGCGCCGCGGGCATGGTATGCCAAGCTGGACGCCTGCCTTAGCGCACTCAGTTTCACCAGGAGCGACCACGAGCACGCCGTGTACACGCGGCGCACTTCGAGCAAGCCACTGGTGGTGGGAGTTTATGTTGATGATCTCCTTATCACTGGTCCAGTGGACGGCGACATCGCGCGATTCAAGCAAGAGATGCTGAAGAAATTCCGGATGAGCGACTTGGGATTGCTCTCTTACTATCTCGGCATTGAGGTACGTCAAGACGACGCTGGGATCTTCCTCGCGCAGTCTGCGTACGCCCAAAAGCTACTGGAGCAAGGCGGGATAACAGAGTGCAAACCCTGTCATGTTCCGATGGAGCCTAAGCTCAAGCTGAGCAAGGCAAGCACAGCTGCGCCGATCGACGCCACCAGTTTCCGCAGCAGTGTTGGGGGACTTCGGTATCTCATCAACACAAGACCAGATCTCGCGTTCGCCGTCGGCTATGTCAGCAGATTTATGGCCGAACCACGCGAAGATCATATGACAGCTGTCAAGCACATTCTCAGGTATGTGGCTGGCACTCGAGGTCACGGCCTGAGGTACATCAAGGGAAGGCCAGAGGATCTGAAGCTGTTGGGGTACAGCGACAGCGACATGGCTGGCGATATCGATGATCGCAAGAGCACCAGTGGTGGTTTATTCTTCCTCGCACACAGCCCCATCACCTGGATGTCGCAGAAGCAGAAGGTGGTGGCCCTGTCTTCGTGTGAAACAGAATATGTCGCAGCATCGATGGCAGCATGCCAAGCAGTGTGGCTGGCCGGTTTGCTTCAAGAAATCATGGGGATGTCAGTCATACCACCAAGGTTAAATGTGGACAATAAGTCTGTCATTGCTCTCACCAAGAATCCAGTCCATCACGATCGAAGTAAGCACATTCAAACCCGTTTTCATATCATTCGAGAGTACGTGGAGACTAGGAAGATCGACATCGAGTTTGCAAGCTCTGCTGAGCAGCTTGCTGATATCATGACCAAGCCGTTGGCGCGAGTCAGATTTCAGGAGCTGCGCGAGCTGATCGGCGTCGTTGAGGATAAGTATGAACACCACAAAGTTTAGGGGGGAGATTTGTTGAAAATAAACTTGTGCTTGTTCGTTACTTTCTATCCTTAGATTAGTTCGTTGCTTTCCTTAGATAGCTTAGTTTCTATCTCTGTTAGCCTCCACGGATTGGTTTCTATCTCTGTTAGCCTCCGCGGATTTTCTCCGTTTTTTCGTTCTTCTGTACTCTATAAAAGGATAATGAATCAGAGAAAATACTGCATCTTTTACGCAGTGCCAAAAGCCTTTGTGCGTTTGGGTGGTCATCGTGTTCTTGAGCAATATATTCTCTCTCGCGTTTTCTGCTCGAGCGATTTGAGTTTGCAGGTTGCTGCTGACAACCAACTCCCGGAGCTCCTCGTCTTGGAGGAGGTTGGTGTACTCGGCAGTCGCGTCGCTCTCCGTAGTGTGAAAGCTCTCTGCATCGTCCGCGCAAGAAAAGTTCCAGAGCGCCTCGCCGTAGGAGACCACCTTGAAGAACCCCGGGGGCGGAGGTTGCGGCACCGCCGCAGCTGCTACGGCGGTCCGTGGAGGAGGCGCGTCGTTGACGCTGCCGACGAAGGAGACGAGTCTGGCAGCATGGCTTCTGCCGACTTGATCGTGAAGCTGATCTCGCTGTCGTTGTCGGAGGCGGTGTCGCTGCCGTCGAGGAACTGCACGGTGTCAGCGTCGCTGTCGCTCTCGCCGAGGACGACCCACTCCTCCATGGCTGGCCTTCCTCTGCCCTCTCCTGCGTTCGAAGTAGTCATCAAGATTACGATGAGAGCTTAGAAAGTTGCACCTACGCGGTGTATATAATATATGGGCAGATTCATGACTTGCTTGCATGGGACTATTTTTTTCGGATTCGACAGAATTAAGTCTTCGTTTCTGTTACAGAGCGAACTTCAATCCGAGTAGAATCTTGTACTCTCCACGCAACATCATGGACCGTTCGTTGAGGTGATCCTTTCCCTTTTCTGTAGCTAAACGGCATCACGTGCCAAGTTGCCATGCATTGACCGTGGTCGAGTCGAGTCTGTTTCCTTCTCCATTGGTATTAAGGATTCATCCATGTTTTTTTATTCTCCATTTCGAAAAAGATACAGAGAATTAATTAATTAGCTAGAATTCTAGCCCAACTGGTTGTCATGTCTGATATAAATAATAAACAAGAAAAATAGGGTTTCTTGCATCTATGTTTCCATAAGACCTGAGACTTCTAAAATTTACTCTTGTTTGTTTGTTTGTGAAAATTAGCATTCTTTTATCTTGGATGGTGAGAGATGTGCCTTCGATTTTATTCGTTGTTAGCGTGTCATTTAGTGGTTGTTTCGTGTTAGCGCCAACAACTAGTGGTGATTAAGCATGGGAATACCATAGTGGTGCCATCATAGTTCGCTTTATTCCCTTGTCCCCTTTCTTTCGCGGCGAGTGCTGTCTACCAAGATCAGTGCAAAAAAAACACGTACAGCAGCGTGACTAGGAGGGCGTTCGATATAGCGATGACTTATGATTTTTTTACTGTAACTAGTTTATTTTTTACTGTAGCTGAATTGATTTATTTGGTATAATTAAATTTAAAAAAAAATAAAATAAAAAAATATTTTAGCCTATCATAGACAATATAAAGGAATACGAGAAAAAAGAAAAGGCAAATAAGCCTAAAATATCTTTAAAAAACTTAGAAAAAGATAAAATTACTAAATAATAAAAAAAATAAAAACCAGAAGTATAAAGCTAATTTTAAATTAAAATAAGTGAACCTAGGAATAACTAGGAACAAGGAACAATCTCCCAAAGCAGATTGGACTTTTATGCACCCAAGTCACATCGAGCTTGACCCTTTGAACTAATCATGCAAACAGGCGAGCATCTACATCCCAGTGAATTGTCGCTTGCGCCCCGCTCGATTCATTCATTTCATATTCTGGCTAGTCATTTCTCTCTGCCACTGTAACAGCCCAAATTTAGCTTCCAAGTGAAACTTTCATGATTTTCAAAAACTTTTGAAGCATCGCAAGATTTTTCCGAAAAACCTTGCTTGAATTTAAAATTTTAAAATAAATTTCCTTGATTCAAAAATCATATTTGAAATTTTCTAAAAGTTGTTTGTGTGCTAATCAAAATTTCCAAAAAAATTTGTGTGAAAAAATCCATCCAAAGTCCAAATATAAACCCCAAATAAAAATTTAAACTTATTTTCTTTCCTTCCCTTGCATTTGAACTGAATTCCAGACGCTGGCCAGTCTTCTTTCCATTTTCTCCCCCCGCTAGCCCGCTCTCCCTTTCCTCTTAGTGGCCCAACCATCTGGCCCATTCACTCACCTGCACATACCAGTAGCCCGACCTCCCGCTCTCTGTTTTATTGACAAGTGGGCCCCGATCCCACCTGTTAGCGCGGAGAGAAGCATTGTGCTTCTTCCCCATGTCCTCTTCTCTATCTCATTCTCTCCCTCGCTCGCTCTTGTGATACCGTACGCACACGCCATGCAAGCCAGAGTCGTGCCAGCTTCTGCCACCTCGAGCACAACACTCTTGTGACCCAGAGCATGCACCGACCCTACCACTACCAGTATCTTGTGAGTAAAACTGTACAACCTCTGCAGAGTGTTATAAGTTTTCATAAAATAGTGGTCATTTGTTAATGGTGGTTATGAATGCAAGTATGAGAAAATGGTTATGATATCTTATTATAAAAGTGGAACTTGTTTGGTATTTATGGAATGTAAATGGATAATGAAAGTGAAGAGAATTCGCTCTCATGATAAACTTAACCTAAAGTGGACACGTCGATTTTTAGTAAAAAAATAGCTAAGTCATAGGTTTGAAATTTTATTATGATATTTACATTAAAATTTTGCCTTCCGCTAAAGAACCCTAAAACCTTCCCTTGCCAAGCACTACACCTATATACATGCATTTAGTATAGAGATTTGTCAAGTACTTTTGTACTTATAGTTGCTTAATATGTGATTTTAGATGATAGAAATGGTAATCTGGTGTATGGATACTTCCATACCTCCGGTTATGACGTTGAAGATGATAGCTAGGACTAGATGTAGCCCCAGTTGATTGACTGTGACAAATCATGGAGACCTTTTTGGTTTATTTAATTTTCGCTGCTTTATGTGAAAAAACTCATTTGATCTATCGGTATGTTCTGTAATCATAAGATCTATTTATGGTTGTCTATATAATATTAAATAATTTTTATTTGTACATATATATAGATATGATATTCGACATTATTATATTATATGAATCAACAATTGATCTAGAGACTAGTTCAGAATATATTGAAGATTTGGATCTACAACTATTTGTCCATGTATGGATCAACTCAACCTTTCACAAAAAGAAAGAAAGCTCATTCTAATATACATATCATTTTGAGAGTTGGTTTCTCAAACGAGAATGGTATGCACCAATCTTATTCTCTCGATGGATATATTTCCCAGGCACAAGCATGCATGCTAGCAAGTAAAATCCACTCAAGATGACGCGACCTCCCGATCATCCGGTGGCTCCACGAGCACCGGTTCACGCGCCAGCACGGCGGGCGCGACCAGCGCAAGCGTGTTGGTGTGCGCGGCGTACTCCGCGGCGTCCCATTCTGTCCTGCCCCGCAGGGCGATCTCGCGCCGCCGCCGCGTCACCGTGTCGAACGCAACCACGCGCCTGCCGTCTTGCACCACCACCTCCAGCTCCGCACCCTGGAATCCCAGAAGCCACACGCCGTCGTCCGGCCGCAGTACTTCGTTCGCCACGACAGCAGCAGACCGAGCGCCCTCCCCCTCCGCCTCCTCGTTGGCCCCGGCCTCGGCGTGCGGGGGCTCCAGATGCCGAGATGCCACTATCTCCGAGACAGCCGCCCTCGCCGGCGCTGGCTGCAGATATGCCAGTATCTCCTCGGCGGCCACCCTCGCGGTCTCCTCCCAGCGCCCGTGCTCGTCAAGCCGGAACACCACGACGTCGCGGCCGGAGCGCACGGAGCAGTGGAGCTTGCCCGCGGCCGAGCCGATCTCCCACTGGGAACTCTCACCGGGGCACAGCGCTAGCTCGACGCAGTCCGTGACCGGGTTGTACCCCACAGCCGTGCCGATGCTCGTCCGCCACCACGCCGTCCAGCCGGCCGCCACGCCCGACGCGGGGACGAGCCCTTCGGCTGGTGCAATCGCGTCGGTGATCCACCACGAGCCGGTCCCGGAGGTGAACACCTGGAAGCAGTAGGTGCCGGAGTCCGGCGCGGACTCGAAGGCGCAGACGAGCGTGTAATCGCCGCGGAAGTTGTATATGCTTGTGTCGAAGAGGACGACGATCGCGGGGCGCGGACATGGCCGGCGCGGTGGGGAGGGGACGCCCGCCCAGGAACGGGTGGCCGGGTTGCACACGAAGTACGCGTCGTCGGCTGGCGAGAAGCAGCAGGCGATTCCGTGCGACGAGGACAGCACAGTGAGGTTCGACGAGGCGAGGACGAAGGAGAGCGACGGGGACGGCACGGTGTCGGCCCCGTCGAACGGGAGGAACCCCGCGGAGGGGACGAAGAACCCTGAGAGCTGGCGCGGGGCGGCCGCGTGCGCGACGGCGAAGAGCGGAGAGGAGAGCCGGCGCGCCCAGGCCGGGTGCACGAGGCGGAGGCGCGCGGCCGCGGCGGGCGGGAGGTGCACGAGCGCGTGCTCCCGGAGCACGTCGGCCAGCGGCGCCCGGATGGCGCGCACGATCGCCGCCACGCGCTCCCGCAGCCGCCGCCTCGATTCCTCGCGGCACACCCGCAGCAGGTCGCTGCTCGACGCGGCGCCGGACATGGCTGGTGGCGATGCCCGTCTCCCGTCGTCTCTGCTCGGCCGCGGCTGTTATAACCGGCGCGTAAGTCGGTTCGTGCTATCCTGCCGCTGCTAGTGCACGCGCGGGCTCGCTTGCTTCGCTGGTCGTCGGCGAGTGGAAGCACGCGTGGAAATTGCACGGCAGTTTCGTTTTCGTCGGGGCGAAGGTATCGGCTCGGGGAGTGGGTTGCGGGGCGCGACTTCGTCGTCCACGTCCGAGTTGACGCGCCCGAGGAGTCAATGTTTTTGTATATCCATAGCGCAAGTTGTACAGCAGTGGGGTTGGCTCAGTACTCGCCTCGTCCTTGACGGTGCAGTGCCGGCCGGGGGATGGGGGAGAGTTTAGCGGTCTGGACTCTGGCTCCGCGCCATGGCCAACAGCTGCTTTGACCCCACCCTCCTCGGGGTGGCCTACCGGCTCCAGGTGTACGGCGTTGCGCCCTCCGTCGTCCAGATGTCTGAAACGACCCGTATTTTCGTTTAAATTTAAATCACAATCAACTTAGTGATCATTCATAAACCTATAATCAACAGTATTGTCTTATAAAAAACAAAGCATATTAAACCTCACAGAGAAGGTAACCAAGATTCACAATAGTCCATGATATACAAATTGTTATAAGACTCACAATATTTTAATTCTTGCAATAAAAATATTTGTTATATAAGTCTCAAAATATTTTTAATTCTTGCATTAAAAATATTTGTTATAAACCACAACTTATATAATATTATTTTGTGCTATTTATAAAAGCTTTACAGACCGTCTATTACATGCTAAACAGTTTCTTTCTCTCTTCCTGTTTTCTCTGTTCACATCATTAAAAATCTTACACTATAGTACTTATTTTTTAGATAACGGAATAACAATATTTCGGCCTTAATCATTCCGCGAGAATGACTACAGCCGAGCAGAAACAAAACCAGTAACCAAACCACTCTCCAACAAACGGAGCCACAGAGACTCCTAAGCAAATAACTAAAGACAAAAGACTTAGCCTTTCAATCTAAAACAACTGTTCTACCCAAACATGCTAACAATCTCCATCACAACTCTCTCAAGTCTTTTGCATCCGTTAACGAGTGCACTTCTCGCTTCCTCTTTAGATAGTTACGACTAGCACTTGATCCAGTAAGTCCCTCTGAAAATGACCTGCAAGAAAGAGTGAGTACCAGTCCTTTTAAAAACTGCATCATTTCTATTCAACCATAATGCCCAACAAAGAGCTGCTATACCGACTAGAATCTGATTTCTGAGCTTCAAAGAAAAACTTTTAAGCCAAGAACCAAACAACATCTCAACACTAGAGGGCGGTTGAAAGCCAAAGCTGATGACTACCACATTCCAAAAAGCCCGAGCCACATGGCACTCGAAAAAAAGATGCTGAATGCTCTCATTAGAGGGACAAAAACAGCATTTGATACTTCCTTTCCACTGTCTTTTAGCGAGATTATCCTTTGTTAAAATAACTCCCTTCTTCAAGTACCAAAGGAATACTTTGATCTTAAGCGGTATTTTTGCTTTCCAGAATAAATTCCTTTCTGGAATGGTTTCTCTTTCCATTAGATCTTTATACAAAGAATGAACAGAGAAAGAACTATTCTTGCATAAGTTCCACACTAGAACATCTTCTTGCTCATTCAGAGAAACTCGCACTAACGAACTTACTAGCTCAAGCCAAGCCGTCAGCTTTTCACCCACTAATGCTCTTCTAAAAGAAACATTAAGCGGTGTTGAACTTAAAACTTGTGACACTGTCATGTTCTTCTTTCTAATAATTCTATACAAATCAGGGAATTTCGACATAAGAGCGTCCTTCCCCAACCAAATGTCCTCCCAAAATCTCGTTTGCTGACCATTGTTAACCTTGAATCTGCTTCTTACTAAAAACAAGTCTTTCACCCCCATAAGACCACTTCAAAAATGAGAATCCCCTGGTTGCTTCACCACTTGTGACAAGGTCTTACCTTTCAAGTACTTTTTCCTGAGCATGTTCTGCCAAAGGCCATCCTCATTCAACAGCTTAAACAACCACTTACTTAAGAGACAACAATTCTGCATTTCAAGATTTAAAATACCTAGACCCCCCACACATTTCGGTTGACTAAGGATACTCCATCTAGCCAACCTGTATTTCTTACTATTCCCATCACTTTGCCAAAAAAAACCTAGAACGATAATAATCTAGCTTCTGAAGGATTCCTTTAGGGATCTTGAAAAAGGACATCATAAACATCAGAAGACTCGAAAGCACCGAATTGATTAAAACAAGTCTGCCACCCACTGATAACAATTTGCTCTTCCAACTACTCAGCTTCTTTTGAAATCTTTCTTCGACTTCCCTCCAATCTTTGCTCAAAATTTTACGATGGTGTATAGGGAGGCCTAAATACCTAAACGGTAAAGATCCCTCCTTGCAACCAAGGATTTCAACAAAATTAGCGCATCTGTCCTTCGCACCTCCAAAGCAAAATAACTCGCTTTTATGGAAATTAATTTTGAGACCCGATAACTCCTCGAAAGTACTTATAGATGGCTGGTATCATTTTCATAGTACGTGCCCTGTGGCCTAACACACCTGGTGACTTCATTTTTGTCATCCACAATTTTATAGCGCGGGCGCCACCGCCGCAAGGGGGCGGTGGCCTACCCACAGCGGTTGTACGGGCCGCCCACGCTGTAGCCAACAACCAGAAGCGTCTGTGTCGCCGACGCGGAGAAAAGAATTCCACCTCTTCTTCTTCCCCTAGAAGAGACGACGAAACCGACCCGAGTTGCTAATCAGGAGCCGCCGCCGCATCCTCATTTTTCCTTTCTTTCTTTCGGCGCTAGAACGCAGACCGCGTTATCTGCTGCCCCGCCTACCAGTCCACCGTGCTCTGACCTCCACTTCGCCCTTGAATCCGGCGAATTCGTCGATTGGTAGCTTGCCCTGCGACTGCCAGCTGAGACCGACCGAGCGGCCGGCCGCGGCGGTTCGATCCGTCGGTGTCAGCCGTGTTGCCGTGTGTCATTTGCGGTCCAGATACAAGCGCCCACGCTGCGTAGGATGCCAAGGCAGGCGTGCGCGTCTAATTGGGTTTTTTCGCTTGCGTGTGGTTGGATCAAATTAATTGGTTAGGTAGGTGTAAAGATGGCAACGGGTAAATATTCGTCGGGTATTATCAATCCATACCCGTATTCGATACCTGCACCTGCTACAATACCTGTACCCACACCTGGGTATAAAAACCTACCCGTACCCGCACCCGTGTGGGTATTTATACCCGACGGGTAACCCATACCTGAATTGATAAGGGTATATACGAGGCACAGGTATATACGGGCGCGGGTATTTCCATCGGTTTCGTTTCGAATATATATATATATATATATACGAGCCACATGTATATGTACCCGTTGCTATCTCTAGTATACACCCGGTCGGGTATATTTTACCCGCGGGTATGCGGTACGGGTAGTATATACCCGTACCCGCACCCGCATACCCGATGGGTAGAGTTTCTTGCCCATTAGCATACCCGCCGGTGAAGTTATCTTTCCATACTCGCCTCCTTATCGGGTAAAACCCATCGGGTATTCGGATTTCGGGTACCCGTTGCCATCCCTAGGTAGGTGCAAATGCAAAGATGTTATTGGAGGAGTGGCTTTACTTTGGTCCCGTCATCCATTGTGCCAACAGAATAGCCGGCTGGTCTGATAAGCATCTTAGGCTAGAGAAATGGCATGTGTAGCCTCATAAATATAGAGCAAGATAGAAGTAACTCTAAGTGAGGAGACGACGTATTTACTCCTATAAGTAAAGATTCAGATAGAGACGTAACGTTTATGTAACAAACTCTCGTAGGCATATATATATGTGTGTGTGTATCAGGATGTTATAGGGATCATAACTCTCTTTTTAGGCAAAAGACAGACAACACAAACTTTTATCATACTCGCACAGACTTCTACTACCATCTTTATAGTGTATAAGGCTATGAATAGCCTCTCTGTAGTCTTTCTCTGGTCTCTTTTCTTTACTGTTTGATATGTAACCATAATAATTATCATGAAAATTTTATTTTATGTATCTGTTGGGACGCCTGATTGAACCTTGACCATGATAACTCACAAGCTTATTTTCACATAATTGTGCACCTGTGTTCAGCTTCTGTGTCTACTAGTAAGCCTAATTTCTAATGGTAATTAATTTAGGATCAGAGCAACAAAAGTTCCTCATGTTAGAATGGGGGGCGTATCAAATTTTAGTTTAGGCCTTTAGGGGGTTGGTATACCCATTCATCGTGTGAGTTGCTCATTTAGTTTCTTCTAACAAATGAAAGGGAATATATCTATTTTTTTCAGAATTTTTTACGACTTTTTAGTTTGAGTGTACGATAAATACACCGTAAGGGTGAGTGCATAAATGAAAACGTCCTTAGATTCATATGCAAACGAGTAAGGTCTTGGGATCGCATCACCTTGCTATTTATTTTCTTTTTCGTCAGTCTCACATTGGACTTTCAGTTCTGGACCGCATATTGTCGTTTGAATTTCATGTTTAAACTCTGAATTGAACACTGTCATCTAACCGGTATCCTGGAACATTCTCTGATACCAACAGGCTACGCCCATGGTAGCTGGGTTCAGTGGGTGCTTCCGCACTGGGAAGCAGATATATGGTTCAGGCATGGCAAGCCTTTCGAATCCGTGCAGCAATGCCACGAGCGCGTCGGTTCTATCCTGGTGGATTTGAGAGAGAAATGACTAGAAGAGAGGCGGCATTGATCCTTGGCGTAAGGTGAATTTTTTCTCTGTTCTTTGTGCTTGTTAATTGTATTGAAATAATACTTTTGAAATCTCTTCAGCTGAAATGATCTCCGGTTGTTTCAGTGCAGGCAGAGATACTGCAAATCTTCGACTGTCGTTGTTAACTATAGATCTTTTCCCTGTTGATTCAGAGAACGTGCTGCGATGGACAAGATCAAGGAGGCCCACAAGAGTGTAATGGTAGCCAACCACCCTGATGCTGGCGGGAGCCATTACATCGCTTCGAAGACAAACGAGGCGAAGGACTTGTTCATGGGAAAAGGGAAGTCCGGGTCTTCAATTTTTTTAGCCAGTGCAAAATGAGATGAAGTTGTTTTGCAGTGATCATGATCAGTTAGTGATTCATTTTCATCGATCTTTACATTGTTGTGCTGATTGTACCATAGATCTGAACCTTTGGCTGTGGCCGTTGAATTTTCCTCCTTCAAAGATCGTCTATTTGGGGTTTGTAACTTACTCCTGTATGCATGTCCCCATAACACAAGAGAATGTCCCAGCTACACCGGATGATCTTTATGTCTGCTGTGAGACTTGTTCAACCTTGTTTCTTCTAGAATGGGCAGAGAACTTCATTGTAAGCTCTTCAACACACCATTTAAGTTGATCCCTGCAGGATCAGAAAGGACCCCCAGGTGACTGCAGAACATCCAATTCAACACATAATTATTGACATTGTTGTAGTCGTCCTTCAATGTATAGCATGGAGATGTAGTAGACATTCTCTCTTCGATGCGACCACTGGTAGTCTAGTGAGTATGAAAGAACCTAGAAAGACCGCAACTGATCCACATCCAACATTTAAACTCCTTCAAGTGTGTCGAAGCTTCATAGATATTGCAATATTCTAGAGAAAAAAATCATAAGAGATTGCAAGCTTCTTCGAAATGGTTAACTCTCAGTTCCAGCTCAGGCCATTATATATTCAACTAAATAATACATCTACTCCATCTGTTCCTTCGGTATAATCTACTTCCAGTAGTCCTCTCCCCCTCTACTCTATCTATGGATGCTACTGTTCTATGTATGGTGCATGTGCATTTGAGATTACATGTGCATATGGTCCAGTGATGCTAATGGCAAGGATTGGAATAGAATGTGGGGGTACCTTGGGTTGAGGCTGTTGACTCGGTTTGGGCAGAATGGGGTTCTGGTCTTCCCTCCTGGTGTGCTAGTGGTCTAGCCGCCGTGGTTCACTCCATTCCTTCTTCTCCTTTGCGGCAATGGGTTGAGGATTTTGGGGAGGGTGTGGATGGATTTGGCGGTGAGGTCGCTCACCTTATTTAGGGCTGTGGTTGTGGATGAATACTAGAGACTCTCTCTCTCTCTCTCTTGCTTGCCCTTATCCCCTTTTACCTGTGCTGTGTGCCGTGTGAACTGTGCGGTGGAAGGTTTTTACAACAATCATGTGCTCTAGTACTTCAATAAACCATTTTTACTGGGTTGGCTGGCGTCGAGACCCGAATATATAAATTCAGACTCTCTGTGTATACTGCACTAGTACATGATCACGCTAGTGCACAAATTGTAAACATAGATAAAATATCGACCGTATGCATGATTACCAAAGAAAAATAAATACTCAAATATTAATAATTATCAGAATACGATTTTATAGCCAAACTTATAACTTACTAGCCTAAAGAGCTAAAGAAACTAGTAACAAAAAATAGCAATAAAAGTAGAAGTCACTCGACATGCCCACAAGCAATCTACTGGACAACGGAGTCCTAATCCGTGAAGTCGTCAAAGTATCCTCTTTCAGGTACCTCCTGTTAGTATGGCTCTTCTTCTTCAACTGAGTAATAGTGGGCATAAAATCATGAGTACATTAGTACCCAACAAGTCATTTGTAACAGGTGAATGCAATATAATATGCAAGTCTTACCAATCGATGACTGAAAGATTATTGTGCAGAAAGCAATAATTTAAGGGAGATACAATAAATAGATTGAAAACGAACTTTAAGAGAAACAATAATAGATACATAACTAAAGGAATTAAATAGCACATAAGTGAACTAACCATTCACTCTGATGAACTACACGCGAACCTCCTATTCACGTAAGGAATCACCAGTGAACCAACCATTCACTTAAATAAACCACTAGTGAAGTACCTGTCCACTCTCTAAGGTTAACCAACCTAAGTTTTATGAAATAACCACCCCTTGTGTGAAATTACCGAGCATTATCCATAACCAAGAATATGACTATTCAGATAGTTTTACACTCTGCAGAGGTTGCACAACTGTACCCACACGATGTGTTCATCCTCACGTTAAAGAAAATCACAAAAAAAAACCTTTACAATGTTCAACCTCATCCTCAATTATGTCCGCTAAGGTTCTGCTGTCGAGTAGGCTACAACCTAGTCGAAAATTACCCCCTCTTGTGCTTTATAGAAATCAGCAACCATGTTCAACTCAATATCGAAATTGAAATCAATATATCACAAATTAATCAGTCAGATCTATCCCATACTAGACATGTGGTTTGTACAGTATAGTTCAGATCAATAGTACACAAAGTTAAGTCCTTAAACATTACTCAAGTAAGACTTTCATATCCTTCGAAATGGATCCACACTTTCTCTTTACTGCATGATCACTCACCTAAGTGAAAATCAATTTTGTATAACCAACACCAATAACACACAAATGCCATGGCATACAAATTTTATAGCTATGACACTAACCACAATTCAATATCTTATTTAGTCAAATTTATTAATTAACCACATATGATGATGAACCCATCGAACTAAAAGCATGGCTAAGCAAATTAATCATACAACCGATGTGACAACTAGTATGGTATCACTAAATAATTATCCATCCTATGGTGATAATGGAATCATAGCATTCAAACTATCAAAGAAATGATTAATCAATTTGGACACTAACTACTATATACAAAGGTTTGTAATAAAATAGCAATGCATATTAATTTAAAATAAAATAAATAAATAATAGATTAAAAACTAGGTTCAATATGATCCAAAAACACGACTTACCTTGGTTTTCCTCAGTTATGAATTCTTGATTTTCTAATGATGCTCCCGCTCCTTCAAAGATGCGATCTAACGAGAAAGAAAACGAATGAGATACAAAATAAAATCAAATAAATTTCAAATGAACTTCAAAACTAAAACTAAAAGATAGAGCTCAAATTTAGATGAATTTAGAAAAAAGAACGGGGTCAATCGGAGTTAGGACAAAGAATAGACTCTTGGAAAATCTAATCTAAAGAAAAATACTGAAAATTCAGAAATTGTACTGTGCTGTGGACTTGGTGCACGAAAAGGCTAGTCTACGGTGGACTCGGCTCATGAAACAATGCATACGATTGGGTTGTTGACGCGGTAGCTAGGCCTGACATGGCAACTGACTGGATGAACACGTGGCTGACAGCTGGCACTAGGACTGACGTGGTTGATGTTTTGGTAGGGTGACGTGGATGACACGCGGCATGCTCGAATGCCGACGTGTGGCACGGCACATGGTCCAGGAAGACGTTTCGGTGCATGAGGGGTCACGACGGAGGGCGAGTGGCGTGCGGACAGAGGGACAGTGCAGTGCAGCGATGCAAGCGAGGTTCGGTCGGCTAGGCAGGACGGCGGACCAGCTCGGTGAGGCTAGCGGCGGACGGCGGCTACTCACCAGTGGCAGCACACGGCGACGGGCAAATAGACGTCGGCGAGGTTGACTGACGAGGCGGCAGGCTGTGGCCAGAGCGAAGAACGATGCCAATGATGGTGAGAGCGGCGGCGAACTCGACGGCAGCGCCCGGGCGATCTCAGCGGAAGAGTGCAGAGATTGAGAGAGGCAGCGTAGCTTTTAAAGGCCAGAACGACGAGGAATCCTAGACGGAGACAACTAAGAGGTCGGGTCAGGTACGAACGCCGAGGTGGCAACGACGGCGAGAGTCCGCGAAGGACGCGGTGGTGGCGTTGGCAACGGAGACGATGATGAATAGTAACCAACACCCTGGATTGGCAACACATGGCGACACGGAGATCGAACGACGACGGTTAGATGGCACAGATGAACAGTGCTACTTACGGATGCGTGACACGTGTCACATAACTAGATCCGGCAGTCATTGCGAACTTTAGTTGGATGGCCGACACGTGTCAAGAGACAGATCTGATGGCTGAGGCTTGATGGACCGGGATGAACAGTATTGGACTTGGCCGTCTCTAAAATAATAACTGTCTTATCATTATCTCTAGATTTAAAATCAGTAATGATAATTAATAATTAATGTACCAACAATTCAAGGCTTAAATCCTCCAGTTATCTCTCTCATCAAACATTACCCAGTATCCCAGATAATCTCTCTCATCTATTCATATATCTGCCTTGACTCTTAGAACTTCCATAATAAATAAGAGAATATATTAAATTAAGCCATGGTATTCTTCGCTTAGCTATTCGTAACCATCCTTGAATCCAAAGCGGAATATTCCTACTAACATTCCTTCACCATTGATCCATCCTTGTTTTCCTTCTCGGCAAAGCTTCTCCGCTATCCCCTCCTTCGCTCAAACTCCGTTTGACTTTATCAAACATCCCTCATCCGTTAAACCTTATCTCACATCACCAAACTCAATCCTAATAAAACTTAATTAAGTCCTCTTTGGATTTATTTGGATCTTTTGCAGTCCTTTGGATTTATTTGTTCTTTCAATCGTTTATCACATAATTAGAAGTCGAAGTCCTAAAGAAGCATCGACTCAAGCAGGATCGAGATTCGGATAAAGACGAAGACCAATAACTTCAAAATCATTGACTGGGAAGGTTTTGAGTAAGATCAAGACTACGATAATTTGAGCAAGGCAAGCATCCCTTAGACCATATTGATCCCAGTATTTCAATTATTGTATATTGTTTGTGAAAAACTAATATTGCATCTGTGTATTTTTCTGTTAAAGTTGCTATATCGTGGGAAATGGTAATTACAACCGCTTGTATGCATTGAACCTCCTTGCAAATTTGATATCCTCACTGTTGTAACCCTTAGGACATGGTTTAGACAATAGCTAATTAATGTCAAATTGGGTATATTACTATTTGTTGCCGTCTGTTCATGCAAAAGGCATTATGGCAGCCCTAAGTCCTAGGATAGCATTGTGCAAGTTTCTGCTGTAATCTTCTGTGACATACTAAGATAACCCTGAATAACCTCTGAATCATGGCCTTGTTATACACGTGGGGGTAAATCAGCTTGTGATAAACGTGTAGGCAGATCAAGTAATTAGGCATCGTTATGTCAAGTTCAGGACTAGATTATGACACTCATCAGGTTGAATTCTTGACCAAATCATAGATTCGTTTGAAGAATAGACCTTTCATCAGGTTTGTCACATGACCAAAATTGCAGTAATTTGTCTTAGGTCAAATGGTCAATCCATGCATACGTTGACTTAGAGCTAGGGCATCAATTTATTCACTATTTCACCATATGAAATCTAACCTTCTAGGATCTATAATCTTCCTCTGCAGGTGCAAATTGACAACACAAAGTTTTATGGAACAAACATTCAACCCTTGGCATTTTCTAGTCAAAAGTAGAACTATTCGAAGGTCATCTGCAATTGCTGCTCCTGAATACTAGCTACCATATGTCTTTGGGACCAGCAGAACAATTGCCAAAAGCGAGACCCTTCATCTTGGACAGTCGGACTGCATTTCTTCTTTTCACGCCACTGTACTGGGATGGCTGATAATTGTTGCAAGAAACAAGGACAAAACATGCATGCACAATGTGTCTGTCAATGATCATTATTTAGCTAAGGAAGACTTGAAAATAGTCAGAGTAAACTGATTTTTCCCTTGGCTTGTTGTTGCAAGAACTGCTCATGGAAAGGTACAACCGTCCAACTTGTGTTGCGGAAGGGTCCCCGCGCTACCTCGGGCCCACAACCACCTCAGAGCGGCGGCGCCCGTTGTAAGGTCTACTCCGAGTCAAGTTTGGGACCAATCCCGAGCGGAATACGTGGGATCAACCTTAGGAGAGTTCGGGGCCAACCCCGGGTGGAGTACACAAGACCGACCCCAGAGACGTCTAGGGTCGATCCCGAGTGAGGTGCGCAAGATCGTCCCTAGGAGGATCCTGGACCAATCCCAGGCGAAGTGCCTAAGACCGACCCTAGGAGGACTCTGGGCCAACCCCGAGCGAAGTGCGCAATCCAGGGCGAAGTGCACAAGACCGACCCTATGAGGACCCTAAGCCAACCCTAGGCGAAATGCACAAGACCGTCCCTAGGAAAACCTCGGGCCAACCCCAGACTGACCTCGAGGTCCCGAACCTGGAGGAGCCCACACGGTGCAAATGACCGAAATGCCCCTAGGAGTAGACTAAACCCTAAGGGTAAAGTTGTAACTACGCAGGCCTCCCTCTCCCTCTATAAATAGGACCCCTTGTAATGGGAGAGGGGAGACCATTTTGTACTTCTAGAACACTCATATGAAATACACTTGGGGGAAAGAGGAGGCCTTCCACAAGGACTTCGAGATTGTGTGCTTCTCTTGAGCTCCTTTCGCATCCGCGGCGGTCTTCGTATCTAACCGAGGGGGCCTACAAGTTTACTGTTTGGACTCATACCGACGACAACTTGAAAGGAATAATCCTATCTCTAAACTACATATGCGATGGTTCGAATTAGCTGTGGCTGCTTGACCTTGTTGATCCTGTCAAATTGCAGCACGACTCTAGGACATTTTTTCTTAGATATTTTTCCTATACATGATTAAGTTCAGATGTTACATATGCTCTATGTTACTGTGTTTATGTTGTTGGTGTTGTCTTTCAGCATTTGTTTCTTGCGACCTAATAATGGGATTCTGGCTGGAAGCAAGCAGGAATAATCATAAACGTCTTGAACCATTCCAAGTCCAATTAGTTGCATTAGTCAGGGTTCATGTTCATCACATGTAGGCCTGTTGCCACCTTGACAATATCAGTTGTATCTACTACTGGATATGTGCGAATGTCCATACCCAAAATGCTGTTGCTAAGACTACAATCTTCCATGAATTCTTAGGCACAAAAGTCGGTTTTTATTTGTATCGGTGTTGAGTTTTTTTTTTGCCCTGTTTTTAGTTTGTTTGTTATATGTTGGTTGGACAGAAAGGTCTTAAAGGTTGATACACTGTAGTTCTTCAGGACAAGAATACAGGGAACTGCTGAGTTGAAAGAAGTGAACAATTCAACTTCTGCTGTGTGGTTCAGAGTTCAGATAATATGCTGATCTTTCTGACAAGGTAGGTTCCATGGAATTCCACAAGTATCGGAATATTTGCAAAATCTAGCTAACTCTATCAAAGAAATTTGCCAGATCTAATTGATTGGTGAATTTACTACTCAACTGGCTTTTGAATAGTAATAGCCTAGGGTATTCTTTTCTTACAAGGAAGTATTGAAATTCTATGTGTCATTTTGTCCCGGCAGATCTTCTCTCTAAATCTCTGAACTATAAGTTTCAAAGTTTACCAAACACTTGTTGATGGCACAAGGGTGGCTGATAATCCAACGTGCTAAAATATTTTTCCTTGCCCCCATTTTGGATCACTTGAATTCTTGTTGGGGACTTAGTCTGCAACATATGAACATTCCAAAACCTCCATATCACAGTCCAAAAGTAGCTGACACTTGCTAGTTTGTCAGTAAAACAAACAAAAAAGGCTTCTAACCTGACTTTCTTTTTTCCACCAGGAATCGAGCTCTAATACGTTTCTCAAGTATAATCGTATTGGTAGTCCTAAATAATTGGATAGAAAACAGAAGTGTATTAAGCACTAAGCTAGTCTTAAGACTGTTTTTAGCAGCCAAGGTTGGCAATTTCGAAATGACTCTTTCTACAAAGTAGTATACAATATTAAAAACCTCGCATATATCCACCATTTGTCTCTAAACATGGTTAAGAAACATCACATTTATTGCTTACCTTAAGAAAATGAGTGGTAGTATGCTACTTTCATTTTACACTAATACTAGCATCAGTCAGAGACAAATTAACCAGGCCAACTTGAACAACAGCCATTCAAAGTCACATGTAGCATGTAGCTAGACACCATATTTTCTCGGAAGATTCAAAGGATGAGGCTTCTGAAAGCTGAACCACCTGATGCAGAGAAAGTCTTCAGTCTTGCGGCAAAGTGATGCGATCTTTTTTATTCTTGGTGGAATATTGCTAGCATTGGCATGGTGATAGGGACATGAAACCATATTGCATGGCCAGTGTCCATGGGAACAGAACGGTAGATATTCCAAAGTTTCCAACCGGTCGCACTTTCCAAGAAGCAAATTGATGTCATGCAATTGTCGGTTAGCACCGTGCGTGCGAGTCAATGGGATTTACTTTCGTGTTTTCACCGATCAATTGCAAAGTTTCACGTGTCAGCACCCTACATTGCAAACTAACGACGGTAAAAATTCGTAATTCTTAGCAGTGGTATCTCCGTATTTTTACTCTTTTCCTGATATCTGAAGAGTGGTGTAAGAATTAGACGATGCTAAGGTAAAAAGGGCATGGTATGGTATTATTCGCAAGAGACGTGCAAAGCTATCCCCAAGCTAGCAGCCAAGCATTTATTTGCAACTGGTAGTACAATTTAATCAAGAACACTGTTGCAAGGTCAGATTTATAGTGCAGAAGTCGATAGATATTCTATATAGAATTTATGAGGGTGTGAACAAGAAGTTGATATATATTTTTTCAATTTTTTTGCTGTACAAAATGTATATGAATAGTAAGACAACCTGTAAATTAAAGCATGTGTCCTAATTAAGCACACGAAGGAAACTACAGTAAAATTACTGAAAAATACTACTGTTCCGAAATCAGTGACTTGAAGTGAATAAAGTTTAATCTAGATTTGTGTGGCGTGAGTCTTTTTCCTATTTCTACGGCTGTGACAGCCGCAACGTAATTTAGCTAGAAAATTAGGAAATATAATATCTATATATATGTCGTGGATTAATTATCCCACAGGATAGTAAAAATTGAAGTAAGAAACATTTCTAGCTAGCTACAAGCCCATCTTTCTTAGAACTTGTTTGTTTCGGCTTAGACTTTTGAGCTTATAGCTTAAAGCTAACTTATTGGTGTAAGGGCATCTCCAATGGTGCTGGTCAGCTAGCTATTTGCATATACACATCAGTATATATCTTATGTGGAGGAAAGAGAGTATACAAAACAAAAACAGCTAGCTACTATTTTATCTCTAGTCTATAACGCAAAACGAAGAAGTCTCTATAAATGACTGTGTGTGCATGTAAGCATCAAATAGTTATCTTTATAGATAATCCTTTGGAATGCTAGCTTTTAGTGTGTACTATATAAATGATGTGAAAGTCTCCTAGTTAGTTGTTAGTTAGGACCATTGGAGATGCCCTAAGTAGTTTATAAGCAGTTCACTTTTAATCCAAGTAAGGCTATTTGACATCTGGCCTTTTGATGGATTGGAGGGTGTAGCTTATTATTGGAAATTTTGAAATACCCTTTGTGAGGATCTTTTTTATGTACTGATTTATCTAATATAAATGTTTTACGGTTTTTTTCACCGAATTGATGCGTTTCTCTTCTATTGACATATATGAGATGGATGCTAGTTAATTTGTCATATGTTTCTTGCCTTCTACAAGTGCATAGACTTGAAAAATTGAAAGTGACGTGTATGATCGAATAAAATATTACAAAAAAGACATCCATTGGATGCTTCGTGACATGTTCTATTGATCAAAGAAAGTAGTAGGAAACGGTAGCATGTACCCATCATAGATTGCAATTTATAGTCACAGTTGCGTGTACCCATCATATGTAGTGCATATAACTGTGCATTAACCTATAGGTCTATACTCTTGCAACCATCAAGGGATTAGCAATACTCTTGCGAAAGGCACACATGTCATTATCATCCACCGTTGATCCATTGCCACCGTCCCCTCCAGTTTGTGTAGTGTTTGGATCATAGTCTTTGTCATCATCGCATCTCTCAAAATGTTCATCACATAAAGCACTATCTTAGATGAAGTTGTGAAGCGCTATACACACAATAATAATTTATGTTTGCTTGTCCATGTCGTAACTTGGCATAGCTAACAAGATTCACTATTTCATCTTCATCACACCAAAGGAACATTCAATCACATTTCGAAGGGAGAAGTGAGCATGATTGAACACCTCATATTTGTCACTCGGTTATCGAGCCTGTCGAAATTTCGGTAGATGATACTTTTGTTCCTTGTAAGGAGCTAGATAGTCCTTTCAATAAGTATTGATGATGCAAACCAAAAATGTCATCATATAAATTAATTATATTTTCAAAGAAGGAAAGTACCATTGGGAGGATGTGAAAACCGATTTGAATACTTATCCAGAGTATTATTGAATATCCTTGTGTCATGCATTGAACTCGGCCAGCCAAGGTTGTGTGTTCTAATCGTCCTATAAATGATTAGGCTGGAGTCAGGAGAGGGGAATGGAGGAATGGGAGTAGGGAAGGTTGGGGATGGAAGTTTTTATACCCTGGTACGTGTGAGTAATGTCTCTAGTGACAAAGAGTTATTTACATCCCGCAAAAGCCAATAAAAGTATCGTGGGTTGAATTATGGCTTATAGTTACAAGAGGCTTTAGGTTTTTCTAAAAGCCTAGCTGCAAAGTCAACTGTTTATTTGGATTTGGATTTTTTTCTTTTAATCCAAGGAAAGACTCAACCAGCCTTAAAGGGGTGTTCGTATTGGCTACGGCTGATGATTTTTTGCTGAAAATAAATAATGGTGGTTGAAAGAAGTGATTTTTAGAAGAAGATGACGAGCAATGAGAAAAATGAGGAAGAGATACGTGTGCGGGATGAAAGCAAGTGGAGTAGGGTGCGTGATGCACCTAGGACCCTTTATCTTATCCTCGGAGCAAGACGTGAGCGAAAGAAGTGGAGAAGTCGGTTATTCATATTGACTTCTATCTTCTCTAAGCAGAAGCTAAAAACATAAGCTAATATAAACACCGTCTTAATCCCGCAATTAACTTCCAACTTCCAAGAAGGTTAGCTACATCAGCTAGGGATTCGCATGCAGGTGGCTGCACTGCACGCGAAGAGTCTTCTGCACGTGCATCGACAGTTGAAACCACGAAGAACTGCAGACGTGTCTGTGGGGCCCACCAACGTGAGGAGGCGGACAGAGCGGCGGCTGACCTGGTCCGGTGGGCCAAGGAGGATCGACGAGGTCCATCGGTTCATGTTGTTTGGAGTTCGCATTTCGAAGTAGCCACTTTCAACGTTCTTCAGCACAGCGCTGTTCGGTCCCTGCTTGTCTCTCGTTCTCTGTTGCAGACAAAGCCTGCTTTTCTGCTGCTGACATGTGGGGGCCATCCTGTTGATCACTGAGACGAATCCTCTGCAACGCAAATATGCAATGGAAAACTTGCCTACATTTTTCTTCCGAGGGAAGGAGAGCTTCATTAATTGATTTCGAAACAGGTACCTCTGAAAACATTCAACACAGTACAAGTGTATTTCTATATGTTTTGTTTGCACAAACCATTTCTACCAGGAATCAACGATCGCGAGCAAGCTTCCCCTGTTTGGATCGAAGGAAAACTTGACAAATTATCCTGTTTCCGGTTAGATTATTGCGGTCCGATCTTTTGTCACGCATGGAACTTGTGTTTCCAGTTTTTTTTTTTTTTAATACGAACTCGATGTTCTCACGATTAAACTAGGTCAGAAACAGTACGGTCCGTCCTTATCCTCGTAATTAATAATCGCATGCGTCATTACAGAAAGAAGTCGTCCATTAGGAACTCTCTCTCTCTATCTCTAAAAAGGACAGATGGCAAATGCTCAGGCCTTTGTAAATATTCCTCTCTCTTGAACAGGAACCCAGTCAAAGCTATGAGCTCAGCCCCCTTTTGTTTCTCAGCATCCTTACACCGAATGACTTGGACGTGGCACAAGAACTAGTGCATGGCTACGCCATGCTGCAGTACTCTTGCGTGTAGTAGCTTTCTCCCCCTCACACAGAAGCACAAACAATTGCAACAAGCTGCTGCTGCTGCTGCCCTGAAGATTCGTCAGGATGGTGGCAAGAGAATTCAAACTCAGTGACTTGGACCAAATTTATGCCACCTGGTCCCTTAGCTCGCATAGCCTGTCCTAATTTGTAGGCCATGGAAGCTTTGCTTCATGGGCTCCTTGTATATAGCTACCTTAATTATAGCTCATCCATCTCCTTCCAAGGGCATCAAGAGCTAGCTTTATATATACTACTTAACACCAGAAGATTGCATCAAGGAGGTACATATAGAGAAGTAACAAGCATAAATCTCTCAAGTAAGGCAAAATATATACAAGAAGGCAACAGAGACGAGGAGGTTGATTATTAGCTAGTTGATATCAGGGAGATCTATATGGTGACCAAGGAGTTCACAAGGGGAAGCATGGACAAGATAAAGACCGATGGAGAAGTGCTGCTCGCCGGCGACGAGGAGGAAGAAGACGTCGTGCTCCCGGGGTTCCGGTTCCACCCGACCGACGAGGAGCTCGTCACGTTCTACCTCCGGCGGAAGGTGGCGAGGAAGTCGCTCACCATAGAGGTCATCAAGGAGATGGACATCTACAAGCACGACCCATGGGATCTCCCCAGTAAGTGCAGGCCCATTCGTGTTAATTCATCCTTGTTTTCTTAGTTCTTGTAGGAATATTTTTTTTGAGGAATTGTTCTTATTAGTGTGTGTGTGTGTGTGTGTGTGTGTGTCATCTCATTTTTTTCGAATATAGATTCTGAGGAAGCGCCTAATTCATTTGAGAGCATCATGATGCTTATGTATATGTGCCAATTTTCAGAGGCGAGCACGGTTGGTGGAGAGGAGTGGTACTTCTTCTGCCTGAGAGGGAGGAAGTACCGGAACAGCATCAGGCCCAACCGGGTGACCGGCTCCGGGTTCTGGAAGGCAACAGGCATCGACCGGCCGATCTACTCCTCCGCCGCCGCCGCCAACTCCGGCCAGTCGATAGGGCTCAAGAAGTCCCTCGTCTACTACCGCGGCAGCGCCGGCAAGGGCACCAAGACCGACTGGATGATGCACGAGTTCCGCCTCCCGCCTCCCGCCGCCACCAACACCTCCCCAAGCATGCAAGAAGCTGTAAGTACTTCCATATATTCCATTTCCATCAAGTCCTAGCTAGTGTAAACCTCCCACGTGTGAATGCCACAAGTGTGGAGTGTGATTCTACAATGGCAATTAGTCCGAGGCACGTGTAGACGTGTAGTGCAAGTATTGATCTCTTAACATGTGTACTTGTGTGACTGGAAATGCAGGAGGTATGGACCATCTGCAGGATCTTCAAGAGGAACATCACCTACAAGAAGCAGCCGCCGCAGGTCTGGAAGCCGCCACCGGCCATCAAGGCGCTGCCGCCGGCCGACTCGAGCTCCAACACGGGGAGCTTCGAGTCGGACGGCGGGGACGAGTACATAAACTGCCTGGCGCCGGCCGCCGCTCCGGCCATCCCCCAGCAACAGCACGTCAGTCAGTTGAGCATGGTGAACGGTAGCTGCTTCTTCAAGGAGACCATGCACAACCAGCAGTTTCAGGGGCAATGGAACTCTCTGCCCGCAGAGCCGGTGCCGGAGCAGAAACCGCAGAATCCGTCGTCGATGACCATTGCGTTCCATCAGAACGATCATAGCCTCGCCGCAAACGATTTCTACAAGGACGGGTACTGGGACGAGATCGCCAGGATGATGGAGATCACTGATCCAACAGCATTTTATGACTGCAGATATGCTTGATCAGTATTCAGTAGGAAAGGACCTAGCTTCGTCTTCAGAGTTCAGGTTAGATGCTAGATATACAGAATTCGCCGACAAGAACAGACCCCGTCGTGTGAGAGACTGACATGCGCGGCCGTGCCACAGAGGCCGCAGCAGTCAGCTAGATTTGGCCGGCAGAGTTTTATTGCTTCTCTTTTCATCTCCTGATCTAATATATACACAATATGTGTTGTGATACAATGTATGAGACTGAGTTGTGTGTGTGCTGACCATATTATATGCATAAGCAACGTCCTGTAATTCAGCAAAGTTGGTTAAATAACAGGGTTATAGCTATGCTGCAATGTTCGGCAATCAATTCAAAGATTACAGATCAGGCGTTGCAGCCTTGCTGCTCTATAAAGAACATCAAAATCTACAAGTTTTTTCTTTCAGATTCCTTGTCATTTTCAGATTCCTTGACATCCATTTTGTCACTCCTAGATTGATCCATGCCCACAAGTCATTCAAAGCTGCGCACGTGATGCATAGGTACACGACCATCTGCGCTTGCGTGCGCAATCCAGACATTTGATCAGAGAGAGGTTTGTCGATTATGACTAAAAAAATGTTACCTGTTATTGCAGCACAAGCCAAACAATGGATAATTTATACTCTTCCTCCTTTGTGAATATGGAATTGAGGGAGCTAGAGACCAGTACCTCCGCTTGTGTGAGAGAGGGCTAGTAAGGGGAAAATGAGTCTCCCACCTCCTTGCCCTTGCCCTCTTAGAGCTCTTTATATATGAGTAGGGGCCGGATAGCCATTCGGCCCCTCAACAATTACACAGAGTAAGGGTATATAGGTAAATTTTTTTATACTCTTAGACTTACTCTAAAGGCCACTAGGCAATCCAGATGGTCTAAGGGGCTAGACACCCTATGGCACGAGTGTGATGACCCGTGTCATTACCAAGGGTAATAACACTAATTAACGGATTATTATCCATCTGATCAGTAGAACACTGCTCCAATAAATAATAAGACTATCAGAGTGATGTACTAGAATAATAATTAGAGACAATTCATATTATTACATAATTAAACATAGCCACACAGGGTTATAGGGCTACAATCTGATACAAAACCTCTAGGGCTCAAATAATGTAATACCAAACATAGACTATCTAGTTCAACTTCTAATTATACAAAGAGTTCTAAATATCTATACATCATATTAATGTTACAGATACTCCATGATTAAACTCGGGATGCCACTAACTCCCTAGTCGTCCCAAGTATTGTATGGGGAATCCACCTTATATTGCTTGTCCTCATAACCATCCCCTCTCCACTCAGAGTAGAATTCCCCGGGGTAAGTCTCATCCACCCCAAGTGACGATCCAAGTTGACTATCATCTAAACAAAGAAAAATAATAGTAAGAATGAGTACAGAGTACTCAGCAAGTATTAATAGTGAAATGCATTGTATGATCTTGATCTAGCATATCTTAAATCATCTCTTTTCATTTTCATAACATATAAAAAATAAAGGTTTTATTAGGATGAGAAAGAGTTTCGGATTATTAATTTAGAAAATCTACTGAACACCATATAAATAGATAAAAACATCCATTGGTTTCCGTAGCCTCCAATCCAGGAGACAGACATGAATTCATTATTTGTAAAGCATTGCACAAGCTTGTATCACTTTAATATCTAAATTAGGGTTCTAACGGCAACTGCTTTTAATTCTTTTCCTTCTTTTGTTTGGTTTTTTTAGTATCATCTATTTATTTCTCTCGCAATACTATCAACGTTTAATTTTCGTAAAACTGGTGCAGGGCAATTAATGCATGAAATGAATGCGATGTAATTGAATCTAGTAGCTCTCAAATAAATTGTGATTATGTATGAAATGTTCTCTGTAGTAAATTTTAATTGTTGTACTCACTGTGTAAGCAGCAAAGATGAAATGACATTGATTTTCATTGCATATTGTAATTGGTATTAATTTACTTGTCACCTTTTAATCCATTTACTTGCTGATTAATTTGATGCTTGGAATGAATGCAATGATGAAACTAATTATGCGGCTAAACACTACTGTCAGCGTGAGATTAGCAATTAGGTTTAGTCTAAAAATGCGGAGCGTTACAACAAACCAAACAATGGGTAGTTGATACCCTTCGAGATATGAAATTGTGGAAGCTACAGACCATTGCTTGTGTACGTGAGAGAGAGCTAGAAAAAATGAGTCTCCCCCTCTCTTTGCCCTCTTGGGGCTCTTTATATATGAGTGGGGGTAGGATGACAAATACCCATCCTACCCCTATGACAATTACTCAAGGTGAGGATATACAGATAAATTTTTTTATTTGTACAATACTCTTGAGTTTACTCTAAAACCCACTAAGTAATACAGACGGTCTAAGGGACTGGACACCCCCATAACATCTATGACGGTAAATTTCAAACAATCCATGGATCTATTTCAAAATTTCTTGTGCTGAGTTGCTGACCCCTAATTTGACTCTTCAGCACCCTAGAGCGGATCAGCTGAATTGCTCCCAAGTTGATGCTGCAATTCAATGTTTCTGAATCACTTGAAGCATGACAGGGAATAAAAATTTGCATGTCAATCCATCTAATCAAAACCCAGAAGACATCTTGCTTAGGTCATAGCCGTGAACAGTTAAAAGAAAAGGATGTACAACACCATTCTGGAGGGCGGAGGCTGAATGTGACTTCATAGAAGACGAAATTGCCGCCTTTAAATTCAACATGAGCGAAAATCCAAACAGATGAAACATTTTTCCCGTCGGAATTAGATGTTGGGATTATAATATTGATGTGTGCCCATCAATGTGTTAGGATAATCACAAAAACAGATGGCCAGATTTTGTGGCTTCTCTGACCAAGGAAGCCACAGAATTGTTCAATGCTCGGATGCAATGCTAATAAAATGGTTGAGCTAGTAGTGTTATACTGTTGGACCAGAAACAGTCCAAACCAGAACCTTTCGAATCCGTCGCAGACAAGGATAACAAGGAAAGTTTCAATTGAGCAAAGAAGGCAGCAAGGCGCCACTGAACACAACACTACAGGACAGGTTAAAAAAGTTTACCAGAGTTTGTTTGCAACTTTTCAAGGCAAACAAGGAACAAGTGCTCATCTCTATCGTGGCTGACGTGCCTTATATGACAACTAGCTTTTTTTTGTTGAAATTTTGGTCAGTAACTCTGCCATTCATTCAAGAAGAAGAGAGAAAAACAAAAGGCTAAAAGGCCACTTGTGATACAACCGAAGCAACAGGAGGCGAAAAAGGAACAACTAAACCAGCGTGCCGACTGGAAAGAGAGTGCTAGGAACAACAAAACAAACCTAACAAAAGAAAGCAACAGCTATTTTCCTGTTATCAACATCTTCTTTAATCGAGAAGAATACTTGCTCACTGTGACAACATGCATCTCTTAATTAGCGCTAACGACCGGATCCAGAATAAACACTATTAATCAAGCAACTTATCACATTAGTCAAGCTATGATCAAATTTCTATATTCAAATCAAATACCAATATGACGGTCCATTTTACATTAATTGATCAATTGCAATTTGATTACATTAATTTACATTTCTCGATCTCAACCACAATAATCCTTTCCAGAATATAAATGAATACATCACAATTATATTTACATCAATATTTGCTAAGTCGTAGTTCCAATCCGCTCTTTTGTAAGAAATGCTGGATCCTTTAGGGCTATTTAGTAATTTCTCAATTGAGAAAAAGAATAACTAGAAAATGAAAAGAAGAAGTGTGACCCACCTGTCAGTGGGTGGAGGTGAGGAGATAAGGGTCTAAGACCTTATCCCTCATTGTCGATGGTTGGCTGGGGAGCTAGTCTCTCGGCTCATGCGCGTAGTGACCAGAGAGGTGGCGTCGGAGGCGCGGGCAAGCCCGGGCTCCGTGGAGTTGGCTGTTCACAGCCACCGTGTCACTGATCCGAGCCTCCTCTTTATAAGAAGGCCTCTTCTTCTTCCTTGGACACACCCATATCCAGTGAGTTTTCCCCTTTTGCTTCCTCCTCTGATCGATCTCAGCTTTGGGTTTTGGAGGGGTTTGGAGCTCGTGCGCCATCAATCCCAAGTCATCAGTGACAAGCTCTTAATCCTTTTGGAGCACTTCCTGCAGGTTCCCTGTGTGCCCTGCTCTGTGTAATTTGTGGTGGGGAACTTGTTCTAATGGGTTGATCTGGAGGTGGAAGAGGGCTTCAGCTCCTTCAGCTTCTTGAGTGCACTCGGCCAGTGCACTTGTTTGTCTTGTGCGGTATATTTCCTGTCCCTCAACTTTGCTCTTCGGTGTTTGAAAGTTTGAAGATCGGCATTGTATTTCTGTCAACCTCGTCTCCTTGTGCAGCACAGTGAGGCATTTGGTTTTCTGGGACAGCGTCATTTAACATGCCTTGTCTGATTCATCTCAGTGGCTTTGAGTACCATCACATTCGTGAGTGTTACTATATTCTGCATTACTTTTGCATATGAGCTGTGCTAGTTGAAGGTTCAGATTGAATTGGTTTGATTAACTCTAGCACTGGGAGATATTGCAAAGTGATGCTGTGGGTTAAGAACAATTGCCCGATGATGAATTGACATTAAAACTAAAAGTGTATATGAAATTGAGTATAGATTGATCTTGAGCTATCGGCTGACTTGCTATTTATCATACTCTGATCATTGAATTTATATTGTGATACTTGCTGCTCATTGTATTGTTTCGGTTCTGGGCTCTGTGATTCCTTTTCGATCACTGTATTCCTTTTCGGTTCTGGGCTCTGTGTAGCCCTGCGTGGCAATGGTATTGTAATAATAATGCACCATCTCTAACTATTGTTCTACTGCAACACTCTAGTGTGGCTTATTATTCGATAAAATAGGAATTTATTTTGTTTAATCGAGTAATGATTACGTACTGGTGTCATTACCTAAGGTAGTGATGATATGGATCGTCACAAGGGGTATCAGAACAATAGTTCGAGGGCCACACATATAACTAAAGGAGATTGCATGACTTAAGTAATTCTTATCATCCTATCATTTATCTATCTTAGTTAAACTTTAAGCTCCAGTACATTATTATTTTCCTTACTACAATTTAAGACAGACCACCATTCTAAGTATAACCCCTCCTGCAGGATGGTAAGCTTGTAAGGTGTATCATGTATGTATGTTATGTTATGGTTTGATGTATCTTGCTAACCTCATTTATTTTAATTATCTTGTTGCAAATTGACAGGTAGTCTACAGATCTTATCATTAGGCAATGCATCTTTTAAATATTTCCCTGCATTCATATAATGACTTTAGAATAAAACACTTAGCATTCTTTTTGCATTAACAAGGGCCTAGGAGTTAGTATTACAGTTACCTAATTCTATAAGTGATTAGGATTCTCATACACCGGATAAACTCATAAACCATCAAAATGAAGTTGAGACATTTAAGGAAAGATAAAAGGCATAACTTCTAATGATGACAAATGACCCAAAAATGACTTACCTCATTTTTGTATAACAAATTTCTCGGATGAATAGTCCGTGGCATTCCTAAGCGCGATGATATACTTCCAAAGTATGGAATCACAATTTAACAAGTTATGCAACAAGCCGAATTGGCTAACAGAGGTGTAGGTAACATGAAAAAACACTGATCATAGATTGCATATATAATTTGATAGTGTCTAACTGCAAGAATATGAAAACAATAGCAAAGATTTAGAGCTCAAGTTTGAACATTCAATTTCAGCACAAGACCATTATCCTCATTGAGCTAACAACCGAACCCACATGCATCTCTTTGCAATAATCAATCAGTGACAAATCACAAATATATGAAATAGATCACAGATTGCAAAGAGCTGACAGCCAATATACTAACAAAGCCGGTGACACTCAAAATCACCAAGAAGAAGTCGAACAAGGCAAGACATGCACACTACGCTGTCCCAGAAAACCAAGCGCCTCACTATGCCGCGCAAGGAGACGATGGCAAATGGAGATACAATGCCACACTCCAACCTCGAGTAGCTGGAGTAGGAGTCGAAAGTCGGGGTAGATGCCACACAAGACCACTAAAATACACCAATTGAGTGCACTCAAGAGCAACAAAGGACCACCACAGACTTCTTCCTTTCTTGTGTCAACCCTTTAGATTTCTCCTCACACCCCACAGGAAACAATGTACACGGGAACCCAAAGAAGAGAGCTCCAAAAGAAGATAGCGCAAAAGCCCAAAAACCTCTCCAAACCCAAAGACTACAAGGAAGAAAACCAAAGAGGAGGAGATAACATATTCAAAGATGAGATGCTCACGAAGAAAGAGGTGTTGCCTTTAAATAGAGGAGGCAAGGGGCTGTGTGGTGGCTGCGAACGACTGGCTCCGAGAAGCCCGAGTTAGCCCGTGCCTCCGTTGCCACCTCCCATTCATCGCCCAAGTCGCCCGTCGAAGGGAAGCCAGGAGACCTGATCCAGATCCAGGTGAGGTGCCGCACAGGAGGAGACTAAGTCTCCTCCCCTTATCTCCTCCGGTTGGCCCACCGACAGGTGGGCCCCTATTTCTTCTCTTTTTTCCTTTTCTCAATTGAGAAATTACAGAAAAACCTTTACAAAATTCAACATTATTTGCTGATGTATGCTATGACGCTAAGAACCAGAAAAGAGAGAATGAAGCATCGCCTTCTACCAACTAAACAAGAATATTAGCGCACAAGATTGGCCTAGAGTACGACACATACGAGACTGATACTCCATATGGAGGTTAGGATGAGTAGACGACAACGATAGCCATTTACGTGATCTCAAGTATATTAACTTATCCCTATCTATTAGCTTTCGTACTTGTATAATTATTAGTTGGTACCACTACTATTTTCAAGTGTTATAATATTTCGGCAAAATTATGTAATCCTATGACAGACTGTAATCCTACATGACAATAGTATCGTAATAATATTGTACCATCTCTAACTATTATTCGACTACAACATTCTGATGTAACTTATTATTCGATAAAATATAAATTTATTCTGTTTTGTGGACTAATAACCACATTCTATAGCCATTAACTAATGTAATGATGGTACAGGTCATCACATCAACCACGCCGTACTGACAACTAGTAAGCTAGAATTAAACATGCATGCACATCAGACAAGGCATAAAAGAAACTACTACCCGAAAAACAGAACAGTATGAGCTAGCAGAAATAGTTGAGGATCTTGCGCGCCAACCATATTTGAAATTAATAATGTTGATTTGTCTTAAAACATTGATCTTTTAATACAAAGCAATCGGCAGAATATCACTTCTGTAGGCTACCTACTGGACAGTAGAGGAAACAAGACTGTGCAAACCATATTATACGGGAAGCTTCAGTAACTCATGGCAGACGAAAATATCATGTAAAAGCAGCAATATATACACGGTTAGATGAAGCAGTGTCACTTTCCTCGCCTTCCATCCCTGAAAACTGATATTTGTTTCCACTGGAGCATTTCCTACCAAAAACCAAACGAGAAAAAACATTACAGCGTGGGAAAAAAATGGTACTTAAATCTTTCAAACAAATTAATGGAGCCAGATCAAAATGTGGTTTGATGATGAAGTGCAAGAAAATCCAAAACCTTTGAGAAAGCAACTTCTCGTCAGATAAAGCCTTCTCGAGCCTCTCCTCAAATGGCGTTGCGTGCCAGCTCACCTTTTGATCCTGTCCATGTAATGTATTATTCCTAGACAAGTCATTTTTACATAAGAGTTAGAAAGTAAGAGAAGCAGAAGCAGACTTTACTTCTTTGTACTTATTAGTTGAGTTGGGAATGCCATTTCCATCCCACCATTTAGGAGTAAAATTTTCTGGCTCTTTGTCTTTCCAGTGAGCCGCAACCATTCCAATAATAGGTCTATCCTCTTCTGAACTCTTAGCAGAATGAGATCTGTCGCTTGTAAAGGCTTCATCCCTGAACGCCTTCTTAGGATTTGGAGGCTTCAACCACTGGGACAAGCTTGGAAATTCCACATTTGAATCATTGTTTTTTAGCACCTTCTTTCCGTTGGTATTTACTGTTGCCTCAGTGGTCAGACATTTCTCCACAGAGGCTGCGTTCATGCTGTCTCTTATCTTGTTACAGGATGATACAGAATCCTCAGAGCTCTGGGACAGGGAACAATCATTAGATATTGAAAGTTCAACAGAAACCAAACTGCCGTTCTTTGTGCACTTGAAATCCTGGTCGGATGTATCGCGCTGACAGGAATCTTGTCTTGATACTCCACATTTTTCAAAATTCTCAACAGGATTCAGATCTTGGTATACATGCTCTGCACAAGCCCTAGAATTGTTCTCATTTCTCGACTCTTCCAAGTTAGTTGCATGAGTGGTGGCTGGAGTCTGCCTCTCGTCATTCACTTTTGAAGGAGTTGAAAAGGGTGAAGATTTGGATCCAACCAGATAGATATCATCCTTACTTAAGAACGAAGATGAATCTAAGGTGGTTAACTTGACCCCACAATCAATCACAGACTCGTTGTTTACACCTTCAAGATCTACACTCATGCTCACTGCTTCAGAATCATGCTGGCTTGATGCATCACTCCCTTTCCAAGTATAGCTGTAATTGGAAAGCACAAACATTCAAAATGTTTAATTTATTCAGTTGTTACAGTGACGGGAAAGAACCCAGCCTCCTCCTCAGAAGAAAATAGAATAAAAAAAGAAGGGGACCAGGGGGAGAGACATCCCTTGACTTTCCTTCTAAATTGGATTAGGTCTCGAACCCGGATTGGCTAAGTAGGACGTCCCCACTCTAGCCATTCCACTGGGATAGCTTTCGAAGAAAATAGAATAAGAGACAATAAAGGCATTACTATTAGCAGCAAATAGCACAAGGTTAGCTTACCTCATAGCATCTGGTAAAGTGGAGCTCTGATGAGACCCTGAAGGAGTTTGGCAGTCCTCAAGCTTCAGCCCTTCCATGAAATGTAACACATCAGACATGGTAGGAAGCCGTGCCAAATATGTTGCACTCTGACAAGTGTTTTCAGGCCCTTTTCTGATTTCATTTGGAGTTTCCAACAATGCACCACAGTTTTTGAGGACACTGGCCTGTTAGCACCGGTGAAAGTCAGTCTGTTGCCACAATCATACGCGTTAACAAATAATAACAAATACAATTCATCGTTACGAGTCCACTTTGCGTCACTTGATTATCTAATGTATAAGAACAAATTCTCATATAGATAGGTTAACTACAAACAGCATCCTAGATTTAAGAACAGCAAAGCAGCAGATTGTCATTATAAACACAGTTGGCAGGTACATTAGCCTGAACTCCTATATCAGTACAATTCAAACAAATGAACAATGGCCAACTCGCAGTGATAAGCTAGTTTTTTGTTAAGGTAAAAAGTAACATGTCAGTCTAGCACATTATCACCAACACCACAGACATCCTGAATAATTTTTTAACGAACATGCTGCATATAATAAAACTATTTTTTGAGGAATCATATAATGAAAATATGACAGAAGAAAGATAAGATTAAAAGAGCCCTTGATTAAACCAAGAATCCCATACTAGACATGCTGATACTAGTCATCAGCTAAATTCTGACTAAGTCACAAGAGGTAGCTCAGATTACCAAATGCGTGAAAAATTACTCGTGAAAAATAGAGGGGACAAATCAGCATTGAACCAGATTTGCAGAATCGACATACCTCGTGCTTGAGCACCTGATCCATCCTCTTCACCTCAGCGCTCTCGTTCGCCCCCGCGCTCGTAGCTTGCTCCACCCGTGATCCCTCATCTTTAACCAACAACATAAAACCAAAAACAACATGAAGAAATTAACAGCATTAGATAACAATCACGAGAATTAAACAGCTTGAAAAAAGAGACACAAAAAAGGAAAAGGAAAAAAAAGAGAGAGGAAGCGTACCTTCTCGCAAGAACACAGCGGAGAGCGCGTTCTTGGACGGCGGCGGCCTCCTCTCACCAACCTGATCAACACAAAACAACAAAAACTAATCACCACTCACATTTCCACGCCAGGTAGATTAGCCATAACCCAATCCCGTAGCGAAGTAAGAATCCGGAAACAGCACACGGGCTCCGCACGGCGCAAAACCTTGGGATCAGTCGCCGGAAAGACGGACGAAGAGACGAGCTGGGCCTGGGCCTGGGAGTGCCCGCCTCGCGGCTTGCCGCCGTCGCCGGCCACCCGGAAGCAGCCGAGAAAGCACCCCATCCCCTCCTCCTCCCCCCTCCTCTTCACCAAATCTTCAAGCTGTAAAGCCAAGATTTCATCGGCTTCCAGGAGCTGAGATTGCGCCTAGCGGCAGCCACCAGCCAGAGAGGAAGGGGGAGAGACGAGGCGAGGTTTAAGAGGAGGTGGGGTTTTGAAATTTAAAATCGGAGCGGAGGAGGAGGCGGCGGCGAGGGAAAACGAGCGCGGAGTATGCGAGCCGCGTGCGTGCCTCTGCGGAAGGCAGCGGGGTACAATTTTTGCTTTTTAGCCATAATTTGAAAATTTTTTATAAATAGATCTCTGAAAAAAAAAATTTCAAAAATAGATCCCCCAACATGACGCTAAAACACATGGCGCCGTGGGTACATAGCACGGCGCCATGAGCTTTGGCGCCGTGCTATGCCACGTAGGAGCCACGGTGTGACTGTATTTAAAACATGTACCCGGCGCCATGTGCTTTGGCGCCGTGCTATGTATCTACGGCGTCATGTGTTTTGGCGCCGTGTCGGGGGTCCATTTTTGAAAATCTTTTTCTCAAGAGTCTATTTGTAAAAAACTTTAAAATTTTGGGTTAAAAAGTAAAAAAAATTTGGCAGCGAGTGGGAGGGCAACTGACCGGGCGGGCCCCTTGTCCTCCGCTCCTCCTCCAGCGTGGCTACGTCGCCAAATGGAAATAAAATGTAAGAAAATGCTAGGGCTATGAGAGCAGGAGTCGGACCTGGCCAATGGGCTGTGCTAGGGCTGGACCAGCAGGTCTGTTTAGACATGGTCCGTTTATGCACGGATAATAAATGGATCGTGCTGATATGGTTGGCCATTTAGCCCAAAAAAATATACAAAAGTATAGAAAATTAAGGAAATATTGTAGAAAATTATAAAAAATTATAAACAAATTATAGACATTGTTAATCATCAATATAATTATTATCAATGATATAATGAGCTTTATTAACTTGTTAAATTACATTGCATGACTGATTCGTTAAAAATTTTACCAAGTAAAAAACTCAACTTGAAAAAACATTGGTAAAGAAAAAAAGAGTACAACCTATAAAGCTCACTAGTGACTACATCTAAAGAAAATTATTAAAAATCATATTCATTGCTATCTAAATACAAATTGTCAAAAGATTCTTCTATATTTGTATGCTATGCAGTATGTTGACTTTTTATTCAACTTGTTCCTAGTCTTTAACGGTCAGAAAGATTTCGACCATCTCGTTTGATAGACTTATTCGTCGCTTCTCGATTATTCTTTTAGACAGACTGAAGGCTGACTCCGAGGAGACTACAGAGACAGGAACAGTTAACACATTTCGTGCTGATATGGATAGCACTAGATATGTTATTTTCTTGGTTTGCCACCATGAGAGGATGTTCAACTCTTACTCAAAACTGACGCTATCACTATTGAAATAGCTTAATAGGTCCCCAGTGCTTTGCCACCTTGCTCCTCTTGACTGATGTGTAGCATGAGAACCTCGAGAGAAAGAACCAAAAATCTTACCCCATTGCATAGTACTCACAGAGGTGCTAGGGGTTACTTGAGGTCTTTCTAAATGCACAAATCAAAACTTATTTTCATATTTCTCATAAACCTCATATAATTTATCCTTAACTACTCTGTAGTATGTACAATAATCTAAACCAGTAGTATCACTTAAAAGTTGTAATATATTTATATATTCTTAGAGTTTGGCCCTAGAATCCAAAATAACGGTGAATACATATAAAATAGAATTTCTCTCTAATATTTTAAAAACTTAGTTTTCATGCCAACTACAACATCTTGTAGTAAATGATCATTTTCAAAATCCTTTAGGTGAGTGGTAATTTCAAGAATGTTATGAACAATTAGATGAGAGGTTGGGTAGCATACTCTAGAAAAACAAAGTGTAGCTTTATGAAAAAATTCTAAAAAAGAAAATATTTTTTCACTTACTATTCAATCAGAAAATAAAAAAATGAAATAAAACAACACTATTACCTTTTCGGCAGCTCTCCAAAAATTCTTTGAAATTTTTTAATTTTCTAAATTTCGCACAAATTTCTCACTAATTTTGCCGAATTTCTGCAAACACTACCAAAATTTTCACAGCTAAACAGAGAGATGAGAGTGAGGTTTGATATGTGAAGAATGGAGACCGGATGCCCCCTATTTATAGAAAATTCTTTATATTTTTCTGAATTGTTTGCTATTTTTTTAAAAAATTTTACACCATAACGGTCAAAAAAGGTCCAAAACGGTTATTTTTTATCAGGTTGTGCCATGCCAGCACAACCCGTTTACGATCGTTGCCCCTTACCGTGCTTCTTAGGGCATTCAAATAAAAGGGAGGTGGACGGAGGAGAGTAGGGGGCGCGTGTTTCTCAGGAGGAGAGTCTGCGTGTTTGTTAGGGCATTCAGATCACCATGGCTACCTCCATGCTCGCATCCGACCGTCACCGCCTTCTTGGGAATCGCTACTGATAGCCTTCCTTGTCGCCGTGTAGGTCGTTGCCCAGTCGGCCTCATCGTCGTGCACGTCGCCACCCTCGTCGCTATGCAAGTCGCTGCCCAGCCACCCTCATCACTATGGTAGGTGCCACCTAGTCGCCCTCATCGCGGTGGTAGGCATCATCACTACCTCGCCTACATGGTGGCGCCACCCGTGTAGGATTCCATGGGGATGGGTATTGGGCTCGTGTACAAAGTGGGTTTGACCGACACTGATGCAAATAGATGGTTGAGGCTGGGTTTTTTAGCTGGTTTATACGAATTATAGTAACTAACTTTTAAATAGTGTATTTTAAGGCAAGATTAACAGAAAGATTGTAGTAAAAAGTATATTGAATTCAGCTGTACCGATCAAAATCATATACAATCATTTTTCTATATGTACTACCTCTCGCAAAAAACCAGAATTCAAATATTTAAGTCATAAGCTATAAGCCAAAAAGAACCTACCCGGAGTCTAGCCAGGGTTTGATATGGCATGAGGCGAGGGCATTTTGATCAATACAAAAATACGGGGGCTGATACAGGATGTGTATTTAGATAAAAATAGGTCGTAATTCTCTATAATGGCATTCCTCGTAACATCTTAACTCGATGGCTCGAGGCACATTGGATAGACATGATAGTATATTAACATCCATATACATGTGGACTTGCATTTCTCTAATAAGGTAGCTATGTTTCTTTTTGATGAATTGTTCACATAAATAATACTGTAGCCACTTTCTCAAATTTGGCATCCGAACATCTGTTTTTACAAATCTAGCTCTCATCCCGAGCTCGATGGCCGCGGCAAGCGACATATGTCACCTGCCACGCTACAGCAGCTCCGCAAAACCTGCCGGACATCTTGCCAAGCCACCACAAATCGATAGGTGGCCGTGATTAGCACTAATTAGCATAATTAACACTAATTAATCACTATTTAAAGTGTTGTGTGGCAGCTAACGACTTACTGAGCTCAAGGATGAGGCTAGATTTGTAAAAACATATGTCCAGAGGCCAATTTTTTTTTTTTAAAAAAAGTAGTCACAGTACTATTTGTGTGAACATTTTCTTTTCGCTGGATTTGCAATTACAGCTGGTAATAATTCCCATGACATAAGACCATGTTAACAGCACCCTCACAAACTCACAAATGGCAGATAATCCCAAAGTAAGCAAGTGGAACTACACTATCTGACGATCAAATGAATGCCAACAGGAAGAATGAGAAATCACCACAAGGATGTGAGAAGTAAAGAAGAGGCAATGTCACAATTCATCAGACATCTATCCAGCCAACAAGTTGATAGAACTACGAACAATTTCTTCTTTATTACCATCATTCATAGACAACAACCGACAATGCCTTCAAGACCTACAGGTGGACGAGTGTCATCCTATGACCATTTTAACACAATGCTCACAAACAGCTTTAGAGGTATACTACAAACTGAATATAAAGTAACTATGGACAAGGAAGCTCATGGCAGTCCAAAAGGAAATGAGGTCACCAAAAAGGAAAACCATTGTTTCCTATACCATTTCACCCTCTTCGAGGAGCGTATTTGGAATGAGATCTCTGTTGTTTGATATCTTGTGTCCATCACCATCCAGTAGTGTTCATTATTACTTCCGGTGTGGTTTAATATTCCCAGGCTTCCATCCTAGTTCCCGGGCCCTTTCCTCCCATAAAGAAGTCAATTTCTTTTGTTCGAGTAATGCGTCTGCTGACTTTTCCCTAGCTTCTTCGCATGTATCCATACCTGAACTGCATTTGTCAGCCTCCTTTTGATACTGTGAAGCCAATTTTTTGGCCTCAAGCAATTTTACATCAGCTTGTTGCTGAGCTTGTGTTGCCTCCTCTTCTCGCTGCTTCAGTTCTTCTATGAGTAGCTCTGTGAAACTCTTCTCTGTTTCTTCACCAGACGCACGGCCCCTAACTTCCTTCAGTTGTTTGGAACAGTCTGGAAACATCAAAACCAGGCACAATCAGTAAGCACAGTCGTTGAACAATTGCAGAACATGACTATTGAAGATAAATGTCCATGAGTGCTTTCATTTGTCATGCTTACCCTAAGCACAGACAAAACGAAGTACCTATATTTCTGAACAAGATAGTGCTTCTAAAATATCATGGAGTTAGTGCAGAGAAAATAAAGTGTAACTTCCAAGATAGAGCCTATGAACTTTATTAAGACAATATTGAATACTCTTAAGCATCCAGTTCCTGTTGCACTTCATAGATACAAACGAGCAGCTAGAGGGTTTAAATTATTTGTCAATACAACATAATATGCTGAAGTATATTCACAGAAGTCTGAAATACTTGTTACAGGAGAAACCTAAAAGGCACTGCAACATTCGGGATGCACATAAAGACGGATTTGTCAGTAAAACTCATGGTTGTCACGGCGTACTTCGCGACCACAGTGCCAGAATACCATGGCGTCCAAGAGGGCGCCATGGCATCCTCCAGGCGAGATATGGCAAGCTAAACAGGTTGACTAAGACAGCAAATTAGAGAGGTCAATGACAATTGCATACCTTGATGTTCCTACCCTTCTTTTGCTCTTTTCCCAGGAAGCCAAGCACCCCCCATCTTGGATGATGGCGGCGCCGGCAGCCGGCACAATGAGGCAGAGGCACGCAATGCAAGAGATTGGGAATGCAGAATAGAGAGAAGCACATCTGCAAATCTGGAGAGTGGAAACTGAAGAGATGCGTTGAGGCCTAGAGGGAGGGAGTTTGGAGGTAGTGGGGGCTGGAGAGACCTTGCTGGTGGCATGCCGTAGTAGAGGAAGAAAGAAGAACGAAGGATGAGCACATCGGGAGCAGAGGAAAAGAAAAGAGAAGTTGTGGCAGTGGAGGAAGAAGAATACCTGGTGTCAGAGGGAGTGGAGGAGGGAAGGAAGATTGCCGGCAGCCGACGCAGAGAGGGGCAGCAGCGGCTAGGGTTCCATGTGGTCGTCTCTCTCTCTCATATTCAGCCAAGCGAGACACCACTTCTCCTGCCTGGACACCCCCCTACAGCGCCACTTATCCAGCCCAAACGGCCCCTGCCAACTGGCCAAGGCGCCCGCCCAGCCACTCACCGTGGACGTTGTGAATTCCTGGACATCCTCCTAGATGGCCAAGGTGATCTGAGCCCCAAAGCCCCGGCAGCCACAACACCTAGGTGATACCGTGACAACCATGGTAAAGCTAGTCTGGGATCTCTATATAGCTACAGCCTACAGGCACAAAATTATTCGGCCTTTTCATGTTCATCGTAATTTGGAAGAAAAAAGGTCAACAGATGATATTCTTTTTCAGGTAATACAATCTTACAAAGCTCCTTCAATTGATAGAACTGGAGAACCACTGTTTGGCATAGTCCTACAGAGGTTTTATGTTACTGCAACAGGCATATTGCAAATACCAAATTGGTGACTTGTCACTTGTTTTACTATCTCACTTCCAGCTTATGTAGCCTAACTTCATGGTTAGCTCATGGGCTCTTAAGTTGAAGCTAGCCAAACAGGCTACTTGTTTTCGGGCTTATTCAATATGCCAGAGCCATCCTTAAACATAGAAACCCCCCACATAAGCAGAAGCCTCTGGGAGGTGACTTGCAAGATTTTAAAGGTTAAGCCACATCATAAGCTAGGTAATTGGATAAGCTCCAGGCTCCAGTCCACTCCTAATAGGCCAAACAAAACCTTATTGCTCTCAACTATGTTTATAATGACCACCAAACATAAAGATAGTAGAAAACTAGTAAGGCCAAAGCACTGCTGAAAGATAGTACAAAACTAGTAAAAGTTCATTATTAGGCCAATACTAATGGATGTTTTCCATCTATTATGAGTATTTCATTTCCTAGGAAAGGTAGTCAATTCGACACTTGTGTCACTGCATCAAACCACAACAGCAGAAACAAAGAAAGCCATATGATGTTGAATTTTAGCATAGAGTAACTTATCTTGTAATACCCATATGTAATAGCACCAAGACAATATGGGCCCTATTAGCATCCCGTCATGCTATATGTTCAACTCTATCTTGTCCAGTGAACACATTGAATTACTCGAGTACAAACTAATTGAGGTTCTAAGTAACTAAAAATATCTTGGTTTCCCCCCAATGTTTAGCTATGTCTTAAAGTTAGTACTAATTCAGTCATAACAAGCCCAACACTCTTTAAGAAAATCTGATGCATACGGATTGAACAATTGAGACTGCAAATCTATTTATGCTTGCGAGCCGAAATAACATCAAGAAACATATAGATATCCTAAAAAAATCTACAGACCTCCGAATCTATCTTAAGTTGTCAAACCTATCATCCACAAAGTCATATTGTCTTGTCCATAGCAGAATGTAATAACCAGCGACAAGAAACGCGTTGTTCACTCTACAGACAGAGATCGCACAAGAAAATCGTAGAAAAGAAGAGGCTTATCGCATCCAATGAGCGGGCGCGCCAAGATCCGATAAGCTCCTTCGGTGCAACAAGATCTGGGTTGGGGCACCGACACGGACCTTCGGGGAGCGAGAGGAGCGGGCGCGCGTCGCAGTCGCAGTCGCAGGCGGGGCAGGCGGCCGGCGAGCGGCCGAGCGCCTCGGCGACGTGCCAGTAGAGCGGCGGGCCGACGATGTAGCCGGCGAGGCCGAGGCCGAGCAGTGCCACCAGAGCGGTCACCACCGCGGGGCTCGGGCCCCACGACGACGAGGCGCCGGCCATTGCAGTGTGAGGACGGATGGTGTGGGGGTGGAGAGGCGAGGCCATTCGCGTCGACGGCGCGGCGGTTAAAGAAGGGAAGCGGGGAGCGGGCGAGTGGGAGTGGAGACGGCCCGGACGCGGAAGTGGAGAAGGTCCCGAATCTGAAATGAGACGGTGGTGGGTTCGGCAGCGGGATGATGGCGGCTTGGCGGGGCCCGACTCTTCAGAATGCCTAGCGTTCCGGCAGATCACATGTTTTCTTTATACGATGGCTTCATAGTTCATGCCAAGCCAATGGGCAATGGATGTTGAGCCCGTTAATTTGGAACTCGGCTCATGTAATTTTACCATAATTTATTAGTTTAATAAACAGTAATTATTTAAAAAAATCAAAACTAAATGTTAGCTGAAAAACTAAAAAGAACGGACTATATGCTCGTACCATTGTACCATAAAATGCGTCTAGGAGCCTATGGGGCGATGGCTTGTTGTAATCTCTGTGACAAAGTTGCACTCAATGCGATGTTGCTGTAGCCGAATCGGAATGATGGTGCCGAATGTCTTTGCCGTGACTCTTGCTTTTTAGTGTGTGTTAACTTAGAGGGCGTTTGTATTCATTTTTTATTATAACTTATAGTTTTTAACTGACTAATAAAGTGCCCGTGCGTTGCAACGAAAAATCAAATAAAAGTGATACATACTATCAAAGCAAAAACCAATACAAATGTCTCCTTAGTCCGCCAAAGTTAGTCTAGAGTCACTACATTTGCACCTTTGATTTGTACATGCTGACCAAAAGGTACCTAAACCATTAGCGCCAAGACACGCTATGCCTACAAAGATGCTCGAAGCGGTCCGTGTGGCTCTCTGCGAGACTGAAATTTGAAGAGAATATTGGCATGGAGCAGTGTTTGCAGTGTAATGATATTTGAGCCCGTGCGTTGTAAATTAACTAACAAAGAGAACAGCCGCTGATCTACAAAATGACAAACAAATAGTTAAACATCATAAATCAATTGTATATCTTACGAAAAGATACGAAAAGATTTAGTGAATTGCTTACGTTATTTAATGTCCAAACATTCTGTCAAGTGTATCGTTCCTTACGTCAACAGTATTCATGATAAAGTTCCTTACATTCAAATCATACAGCACTACTTGGCGCAGTTCTGTTTGAAGGGAGCATTATTTAAATTATGAAAGACATACATACTTGCATACATTATTTACTTGTTTTGTACCTTCAAGCTCTTGTAGCCTATCACCTTGTGGTCCAAATATAAAATTTGTACAATCCATTGTCATTAAGCAACCTTTTCAATAATGTATTAATTAGATGAGGAACAGGAATAAAATATAAGATGATGATGTATTCATATTAGTTGCACACATACCATATCGACTATTCTTCTTCAGCATTGTCACAGCTAAAATATGGTTCTGTTCCCCCGCAAGTCTCCATTGTGTTAGATATCGTACAATAAGTCCATCCCAAATGCGCACAAATAATAAATTTTTACTGATGTACATAAAAAATGGACTCAATCAACAATATGCAATATAAATTATTTGTTTTCAAGAAAATAGAAGCATTCTATGCAACTTGTCTGTCATCCATGAGGCATAATTCCCTCATTGGTACACGACGTGGGAAGCTGTTGATGTGCTGTATTGGACCGACATGTACCACCAAACCGACCACATCTTACCAAAGTTGCATTAATTATAAGGATTGTTCAAAGCAACAACACAAAAGTATATATATCAAATAAGAGGCAGCATATATGAAAAAGTAGAGATCTTACCAACAATTAACTTGTTTGGTTTTAAATAAACATCTTCAAAATGTGTATATTGGATAGGGAGATCAGAAAATTGAATGATATTGCTTAATTGCCCAACCATAGTTCGGTATGTGAACCTTAATTCAAGCCCTTTTCCAAGGAATCGAAATTCGTTGGGATTTGGGTCAACGTTTACTGAGTGGATCTCATATGAACTCCCTTCGGCAAGTAATCGGTCAAATCTATGAGATTGTCTGCCGAAGCAAAACACTTCCATTTTCATGCCCTAATAATAGAAATGCGAAAAACATATAAGTAATTGCATGAAATAATATTGGGTTGACTATTAAAAGAACATATGGTGTAATGAATATTAAAGCAAATATCGATACATACATTCTCATCAGCAACTATTAGCTGAAGCATAGATCCAGTCATAATCTCTTGAATTAAAAATTTGTGCACTATATGTACACGAAAGTTTCACTTGTAATGTATGCTGTCTGGGCCCAACTCATGAAAGTGGATGCACCTATAAAAGGTAAATCATCAACGATATTACATTTTGTGTTAAATGTACATTAAGATACACAAAGAATAAACTAAAGGAAAAATAGGAACATGCATAAACGTGTCTTCAAGAACACTTACCTAGACTGGAATGACATGTGTGTATCAAAGGGAGCATAGACTCTTCGCGTAGAAAGGCTCCTAACCGACATCATGCTGACACAGCAAATAGTTTGTCAGAACGAAATCTAATGGCGGAGGGGGTGAGGGCAGGATCGCGGGCTGGCGAAGAGGGTGGGGCGCGGAGGAGTGGCGGCGGCGCGGGGGGGAGGCGAAGGGAGGGGAGGATGCGGCGGCGGAGGAGGGAGAGGGTTGGGGGGAGTAGGAGGCGGCGGTGCGGGGGACGGAGAGGGGGAGGCGGCGGCGCGGGGGGTTAGGGGAGTAGGGGAGGAGGCGGCGGCGGCGCGGGCTAGGGAGGAGGCGATTCGGGGAGGAGGATGCGGAGGGGCGGAGGTGGTGAGAGCAGAGGGAGGGGAGGAGGCGAGGGCGGCGCGGCAGCGGGAGGAGAGAACATGGCAGGCGCGGGAGGAGCGACGGAGATCGGCGGCGGGAGGAGCAATGGAGATGGAGAAAGGCGTTAGCAAAATATTAGGTGCGGGAGGAGCGATGGAAACGGAGAAAGCCGAAAGAAATCAGGCAGGCGCACGGGTTCGGTTAGGGAGGCAGCGCGGGTTTTAGAGTTGGAGGGGTTTACGATCAAGATTTAATTGTTCAGATCAAATGACTAAGAAGAGACATGGGAGAGGACTCATCAACCACCAACTCCTTCTTTTTAAGTAGTAAAGAAAATAAATAGTAGTGATTGAAAGAAGTCGTATTTAGAAGGTGGAGGGCAAACGGTGGAAAAAATGAGGAAGAGATGCGTACGTATGACGGGAGCGAGATGACTAGGGTACATGATGCACCTGTGACCACCTGTCTTATTTTCGAAGCGAGACGATAGCGAAAGAAGTGGTTCGAGAAATCAGATGTTCATATTAATTTTTGGATTTTCTAAACAGAAACTAAAAACATAAGCCAATATAACCAGAACCTTATGCTAATCTAACCGGTTCCATCTTTTCAGCTGAACCGTCGAACTGATCCGGTTTTTGTAACTGTTGTAAGAGCTTTACGAGGCTAACCACGAATACATGATCTCAGCGAGAAAGTAAAACCTAAGATAGCACTGTTAAGAAACCTCCGGTTGTGAACAAAAGACCAAAATATCTCTGGAAGCATTCACCCTTGTAGTCTATAAATAAGATCCCCTTTGTGTATGGAGAGGGGTTGATGACGATCTTACAAAGAGTTCTGCATTTGCTCTCTCATTTCTTGTGTTCCATCGTGTTCATGTATTCATGTGATTGATCTACGAATCAACAACGTTACAACTATCGAAGTCTTAATATGTTATCGGAATTATTCATCATATACCCTCCTCTTAGATTGAAATTCAGGATTTACCCTCCGGCCCACGTGTCAGTGACTCATCCCGACCCCACATGTCATTGACAGGGGAGGGTAAATCCTGAAAGTCTCAAATGTGAGGAGGGTATATGATGAAGTTTCCCTATGTTATCAGCTTTGATTGTTTCTCATCGGCCAACCAAATCGGTATGTCGCTCTTTCATTGTTGGCAATTAGACCGATTTTTCATGGGCCAAATCGGTATGTCGTCCATTCATTGTTGGCAATTAGACCGATTTTCCGATTCTAATCACAACAATTTGATGTATGTGTTCCCATGGCAACGGCGTTGTCGTCTACATCACCTGCGGACCCCTGTTCGTGGTGATCTAGAGTCAACAATCTCCATCGATCTGATGATGATGCCATCACGCACGCCGAGAGCCTCATCCTCCGTCTAGTGCTCCCTCGTCGAGAGAACCAAGGCAAGCACCAGCCACAACTCGATACTGCACACTCCGAACTTGGTATATGCCTCTTGATCCCCTTGGATGTTTATAGTTTCTAAGCTATGATTTTGTTTTGGATTAATCTAGTAGATTAATTGCAAGTCTCTAGATTTGTTACTTGCTAGACCCTAGATTACATATGTTAATTGTTGTAGTACGCCCGAGCTCCTCTCTTATCAAATGGGAAATTCCCATTTTGCCCTGGGGCAAATACAACATTAATTGCTGCCCGCTCGCCACCGTCGTCGTGTTCTTGCATCGTGTCCGAAGACAGCACCGCCGGGACGCCGCCTCGCTTGCTGAACCCATGCTGCCCACGGGTGCACACGTGCTAGTAGTCGCGCCCGATGTCGCGTGCTCACGTAGAACACGGACACTGTCGCCGTGCCCGATGCGCCACCACACACCAACCCGATCTGCCACTGTACTGGACGTGGCCACTGCTTGCGACGCCCTACTTCCGCATGTGCCATCCATCGCGCTCGCCATAGCCTGAAGTGTGAACCACCACCGCGAAACCGCCACGGATGCTGCGTCCAATGCACTGCTAACACGGACATCGCAACCTGCGCGTCTCCGTCGCCGCTAATCTCATGCATCTTAAATCTCAAGTAAAGCTTATCCATGATAAGCTCATTTATAACAGTGTGTCATTGATGGATGTAATATTCATTTCCCAAACCTTCGTATCTAGGGCATCAAGCACTTGACATGCATTCTCAGACTCAGAGCAAAGTCAAGCCAACCGCACGTAGGTTGCTAAGAATCTTGGTGAACCTAGCAATAACTCAACCAAAGATTCACCAAGCTTTTGCTCAAACTTGAAGTACTCTTTATAGAATTGATTCTGTCTCACTTTCTTGATCATTGCGGAGCCCTCATGGTAGTCAGCGAGGGTCCTCTAATTACTTGATCAAACTTAGATTTAACAAGCCCCTGAATTAGGTAGTTGCATACCTTGTTGTTTGCCTCCATATCCGTAAGATTTATCAGGGTGATCTAGCCATTGGCAGACATGGCATAAGCATTCTTTACTCTCTTTTTTTCTAAATTGGTTGCCCTGGGGCTTGGATATAGGCTATCATCTGAGCATTCCAATAGGGATAGTCAACTCCATTGAAGACCAGTAGCTTAGTGGAGTACTTGTCTAAAGCCATGTCTCTAAGGTCGGTTAAGATCTACGAAGAAGAGTCAATAGGGCTCTCATATAACTTGTAGAACCAGCAATGGTAATAGAGGGGGTGAATAATGTCTTCTCAAAATCTTCCTCAAGAATCCAAAAATCTTTCACTCTAGTGGCTAAAAAGCTACAAAGATCATATTTACCAGTCTAAATCTAAACAACAACAATCCAAAACTTAGAGGATCCATAATTTCAACATCTAACCGGTCTGACCACCACTGGAGGTGCGGTCTGAATGGTGGCAAACTGGTGGTCTAACCAGCCACAAACGATGGTCTAACCAGCCAGTCTGACTGGGCCTGGGAGCGGTCTGACCACTCATATATTCGAAGAATAAAAAATTATCCCAAATCAAAATCACTTTTAGTGCAAACTTCAAAATCTATGATCAAAAGATGTCAAATTTTTCACACACCTTGTTGAGAGTTTCAGGAATATATTCCATCCAAGGATCGCATGAATCTTAGCTAAAGCTCTAACCTTTCATTAAAACATGTAAGATTACACCAAAATTAGACTAATATAAAAAACTTGAGAACCAACTTGCTAGTGGGTTAAGAACAGTCAAGATGGTTTTAGATGAGTTCTCACATACCACATCAAGTAAGACCACCCAAAGAATCGAAGCCAAATCAAGTGCAATTTTAAAATCTTGCAAACTACAGTGTCTAGATAGATGTTTGAATCATCTCCATCATTTACACGTCCTTGCCACGTAAAGATCAAAAAGAGAAGAGAAGAGGTAAAGAACCAATAAGAACAAAAATAAATCACTCAAAACACACAACACTTCATAAAAGATTAACAAAGTTGATTATATTGCTACTCGAGGATGAAGGTTTCATAGTCACTCCAAAAGGAGGACAAGAGAGCACATCGCAACACTCACTCTTTTCTCTCAAACCTTAACTCTAAAACTCAAGAATGAAATGGTTGGCTTTTAAGCTTCCATCCCCAACCCACTAAATGGATGGAGCAATTAGGCCACATGTAACCCTAATGGATACTATTCACTAACACAATAGGAAAAAACTCGTTAACCCCACACAATACAGATTTTACACTCAAATCTAACTCTTGCACACTTTTCAAGTATATGAGTTTGAACCCTATCTTCTCAATATTTCTTTGATCAAAATCGTTTTTTCAAACGCCGCGGTTTTTTATCTAATGAAGTTTTTGGTATTTGATCAACTACCAAAATACCCTTGTGTTGACCCAGTTTTCTCTTTCCTTTGCAAGCAATCGCCATACTTACCACGTGTAGGTGTACCAATAGCTTGTCACACATCAATAAGTTTCTCCCACTCTAGTTCCCATTGGATCACGCCTCCTTTAGACCGACCAAGCCACTTGGTGCAATCCATCGCTCGAACCTTCCCTTCAATCTCCCCCGCCTTTTTTTGTACCATACTTGAGCTCAACCATCTCACCCAGTATCCTTGACCGTGTTGGATCTTAGCTCCTTTATGAGCGTAGTCCTGATCCTTGCCATTGACTTCAAGTTTTCTTGTGTATCCAAAAACTAATAAATCATTTTTAGGCAAAAGTTCTTCACAACTTTACCTAAGTTAGCTTAACACATACTTCATGCAGTATGAAAGTACTGACCTAGGACCAAATTACCATATCCACAATCAAATTCCCAAATTTTTTAACACTCAATTGAAATTCAAAGGAAAACCGGTCTGACTGCTGAGCATGGCCAGCCTGATCGTTCAGAATAGCCAATAATCTGACCGTCAAGTTTGGTCTAACCACTCAGCAGAGCCGGTCTAACCGGTAGATTGAATCCGACAGACTAAAAATCCAATTTTTTCACAAATTTGAATTTCAACTCAACACACATTAACAACGATTCATCACGAAAACTCCTAGACTTGTCATATGATCCCTCATGTTTCATTAATTTCAGCAGAACCGGCGAATTCCCACAACCAAATTCGTGGTTGTGGATATGATGATGGCAACTGTGATGATTTCCCATGTATGTGAAATCACTGCAACAGGCTATTCTCTACCAGACTGAAGTATTCAGAGTGATCAAACGTGTAGTTTGTATAAAATAATAGGGTCGTAAGTTGTAACAACGATTCTTCATATTGTCTCGCTTATGTTAAATTTGCTCCTGGTTACATTAGACATGCTTGGCTTGTATTGAATACCGAAAGAAAATATTTGCATTGATGAACTTTGTGCTAATCCAATTAGTCAGTCGTTTTCTCCAGTTGAGTTTGTAGTTGTGCTCACACATTTCGCCCAGAGTAAGATTCAAGACCTCTCTGCAGTGACGACATCATGCCAACTCAACGCATCATGCAATCGTTCTCAAGAATTTTAACATGGTAAACACACACAAGAGAGAGGTACAGTTATACAAGACTTCAGTTTCTTGAATACAACAGAGCTTCCGTTCCTCCATGGTCAGCTCCTACACCAAGCCCACACACAATCACAAGTTCACAACAGGCCCTCTTCCTCCACTGCCCAGCTGCAAATCAAACAAGAGCACATGACACATTAATCTTCCATCGTGAATTGAGCCATGAGACAACAAGGATGCAGATTGCAGGGTACAGAAGCCATGGGTTCATGCCCATATAGATATAGTATATGAATATGCTACCTCACCTGATCGGGGACTGACTAGCCAAGCATGCATGCACGGCCGGTTAGTAGTAGCCGACGTCGGAGTCTTTGACGACGAGGTCGCCGTTGATCAGCTCGCGGTAGGCTGCGACGGGCCAGATGAACCCCCTGGGGAGGAGACGTGAGGCGAGCTCGACGTCGATGATGATCTCCCTCATGGCGGGCTTCTTCTCGCCGCGGATGGCGATGAGGTAGCTCCTGCCGACCCACCCGATCCATCCGGCGATGTAGAGGAAGAGCAGGCCCGGGGTGATGAACTCGCCCCAGTGCCGCTGGTCGCCGTTGACGATGAGGTGCGGAAGGCCGTCGGAGCCGCAGAGTAGGCCGAACTTTCCGTAGTTGTCCAACCGGCGCTTGGTCTTGTCGATGGTGGCCTGGATGGCGAGAGCCGGGGCCGAGTCCGGCGCGTACTTCTTGAGCGACGACTGGAGCTTCTTGATCGACTGCTTCTCACGCTTGGCAAACGCCTTGGACTCCTTGCAGGGGGTCAGGCCGGAGATGTCGGCGGCGGCAGGCGGCGGGGATGTGGCCGCCGACGAGAGCAGCACCGAAGACAGCGCGAGCGCTGCCGAGAAGGTCTTGACGGACGCGGCCAGCGAGGGGGTGCTGTCACCAGACAACGCCGAGGAGCAGGACACGGAGAGGCGCGCCGCCGCCGGGGACGCGCGCGCCAGGCGCGGCTTAGCAGCGAAGGCGGTGGAGGTGGCGACGGAGGTCGTGAGGGCGGCCATTGCTGCTGCGTCAGCGGGTTTCTTGGCGCGCACGTGGGGGGCGTGTGAAGGGGAGACGGGTCTGATCTTTTTAGCTTTTCAAAAAGATTTTTAGTTTTTGTTATAGTATTTAATTTTTAAACGAAGTATTTTTTAAGATAAAGTTTAAAAGTTAATTATAGTACACGTTAAAAGTTCAACATCTGTACCATTTAAAATTACAAATGAGTATTTCTCTTTCTGTAATCTCTAAAAAATTATAAGTTACAGTAAAAAAGAATAGATCACAATAGAGGTGGGTGCGCACGATTAGTTTGGGTGTTTGTAAAGACGAGAGCTTGAGGGGGTGAGGCGGGGATAGCGCGGGCGGGCAGATTCTGTGGGGGGCATCGGCATGTGGCTGCGGTGAGGCTGCTGCGGCGGGGGATGATTTTGGGCTGCGGCGGCGTGCTTGCCATATGCACGAGGAAATACAGATTTCTTGTCCCTTTTTGCAATGGAAAAAGGTTTGGGAAACGTCCGTTTCTACTACTATTTATTTATCTAGTCAGCCAGGGTACTTTTTTTTCGTCTGTTGGAATGACTTAACGACACTGTGCCGACCAAAACAAACATCGAGTATAATTCTGAAATAAAGGCACGTGTAATTGTTTTTTTTTAAGGAAAGGCACAAGCAGTTGTCACTCCTCTTTTTTTTAAGATCATGTAATTGTAACTCTGGGTCATACTAAGGGGGTGATCGGAACAGCGATGGCTTTTGATTTTTGCCGAAAAACACTGTAGTTGGCTGAAAAAACACTGTAGCTGAGTTATATGTTAGGTATAATTAAATTTTAAAAAATGTAAAAATAAAAACGGCTCGCTAGTCTAGTGTGGACAATGCAAAGGAATATGAGAAAAAAACGGAACGCAAAAAAACTAAAAAACAAAAAAAATTTCACTACGTAACAAAAATGCTACAGTGTTTTCGTCGCTGCTACAGTGTTTCCGTCGTTAAACAGTGAAAAAAACTCCAAACTGATCATCCCCTAATATTGGTGGTTGGATATGAGTCTAACCAGCTGAGTGAAAAATGAGAGGTGTTCTGACCGCTGACAGTCCCGCGAAGAATTGTAAATGAATCGGGAGTCTCCTTTATCTTGAAATCTATTCTAAACATGTTTAACTTAAAACATAAGAAATCTATCAATTTATTATCTTATTAAAACAAAGACGAAACAAGCTGTCACATTTGTTCTCAAGGACTAGAAATTTTCACATTAGTGAGAGTAAAAAAAGAAAGAGCTAGTGTGTATGAACTCTAATAAAAAATATCTCAAACTTAAAATAAAATTAGCAATTTGAGCGTTCAGGCCGCCCACTTGACGTGCTTCCCGAATACAACCACTAGCTGGTACAGTAGAGCGTTCAGGCCGGTCAGATTGGATGAGCAATCAGAGGAGGGAAACTAACAAATTATAACCAGCGATCGATTCATGCTGTGTGGACTATTCCGTCGTATTAGCCTCCCTGCGTAGCTAGCTAGTGCTCCTGCCCGTGAATATATGGTTATGTTCTTTTATGATTTCTAAAAGCTACTTTTAGTTTTTGCTATAGTAACTAACTTTTAAGATATGATCTACAAGTTAATTGTAGTATATGTTAAAAAAAACTAATATCTGTACTATCAAAAATCGCAAACGAGTATCTCTCTTTCCGCAATTTTTATCGTAAACAGCCAAAAAACTATCAGTTGTAACTAAAAATCATCAATCACAGTAAAAAAAAAACCCTATATGTCTCCCAACCAAAGAGACCTTTCCTAGCTTGTGACTTGTGTGTTGGGCATAGAGCTGGGAGTTGGGCCGTGCCGTGCCGGCACGGCCCAGGCCTACCGTGATTCGAGTCGGTTCGTGTCGTGCCGGCTCGGCCCAGTCATCCCACCGTGCCGTGCTGTGCCGGCCCGTCTCACCTCCGGCCAGGCTCAAGCACGACCCAAAGTCCGCCGTGCCGGCGTTCGTGCCGTACCAGCCCAAGCCCGGCCCAAAGTTACTATGCACGATAAAGGCTGCGCGACAATTGTGGCGACGTCCGTCATCTTACTTTCTCTCGTACCCGTCTCGTTGAAAATTAATTAAAGTTGAATTAATTGTATGAAAACATCGGCACGCAATGGCGTAAATATTTCGAGAAAAATGTAATTGCATTGATATTTTAAAATACAATATTACTACCTCGTTAAAAACCTTACGCCCCAGAGTGGGGTTTCCCGAATAAGGAAAAGAGTACAGTAACAATATATGTATATACTAACTATAACAACATAGTACATTGTAGCTACTCATCAATATCTAGATCGTTCATGCGTTCGAGATCAGCGTACGCCTGCACGATTTCAGGATCCTCCAATTAATGTTGTTGCCGTTCTTTAGCTAATTCCCAGTCTTTGGCACATGTGATTGCCTCCACTATCCTGGGCGTGAGGGATGATCCTGGGCAGGGGGACGTGGGAGGCCGGGAGGCGGGGCGGGGACGCGGAGGGGGAGCCGGGAGGGCGGGCGTGCCGGTCGTGCCCCCGTGCCGCCCGAGCCCGCCGCATCGCGTCGCCCAAGCACGCCCGACCTGCCGTCGCGTCGCGTCGCCCCACCGTGCCGGATTTTGAGGCCCGGCACGGCCCACCCGTTCGTGCCGTGCCGGCACGGCCCGCTACGTGTCGGGCCGAGCCGTACTTAGGCCGTGCCGTGTCGGCCGTGCTTCGGACTGATCTAAATAAACTCGGGCCAAGTCCCAACTCTAGTTGGGCACGTCGATCAGATGTATGGGCCGAACACAACACGAGAGGAGTGGCAGGCAAGAGCAAGTAGTGAGCAGAACATTAAAGGATGTCTTCTGAAAGGCAGTGGACTCCAGCTGGTTTATAGCACATGGGAGAAGATCGCTTGGCCAGGCTAGCCCCACATCCAGATCCGGGTCGGTTTTACGTTGGGCAAGCCGGATATGCGTTGGAAAGACAAGACCGCTATTTACTGAGGTAATAATTAGAATGACCATAATCTTTTTTTTTTTTTTTGCAGAATAGGTATGATCGTAATCTGATCAACATCTCCTCATCCGTTCATTCAATTGTACGGTGTATCGATCTAGTCTTAACCTCAGCATCTCAGTAACTGCAAACTATGCAGGGTACATCTATACTAGGGCTGACAAAAAAGATAGTTAAAGTTCGAATCAAAATTACTTTGATTACATTAGTTAATAGGTTTAAAATTAACATAAGTCCATATTGAGTAAAAGAGGTTAACAAAGCTCGGCTCGTTAGTTCAAATTTAAAATAACTACTTAAACGATAAATAAAATAATTTTAAGTTAAACTATGTCAATTTCAAAAGAAGCACAATAATAGTTTGTTAAGCTTTGACGAAGATATAATAATCCTCTAATTTATTATGGCATCGCATTCTCCGATTATAACCCTTAACGATAAGGGAAAAGTTTCATAGAGTAGTCATAAGTTTTACTGTGATTACTCCGTAAGTTTATCGCAAAGCATGAGAAGAAATCCGATATAGAAGCAAGCAAGCAAGCATCAAGAGATAGAGGTATTTAAGGCACTATTCAAAACGACTTAAAACTAGTTTTTACTTTTTACTTTTGCTTTTTTTCACTATTCATTAATTTCTTCTTTTTCTTTTTTTAAAGATTTTTTAGGCATTTTTGTTTTTTTCGTATTCCTTTACATTGTCTGTGGTGTGCTAATATGTTTTTTTAAATTTAATTATATCAAATAAGCTAACTCAGCTACAATAAAAAATAAACCAATTATAGTAAAAAAAATATAAACCAATATCAAACTAAGCGCTACCTAATACTGCTACAGCGGGCAAGAAACTTCATTCCCAGTGCATCCGGTTACTGTCAGTCCATCACTCCCACTCTGCAGTCGGATCGCTCGTGAGACTAACCTTCACGCGGTATGCACCTCCTATCTGTTTCCCGATGCCACTCATTCCGAATTAACATTGCATCCAGCACCCAACGACTATTTGGCAAGATCTACACTTCAAGAGTATCAATAAAGCAAAAGGAGAAACAGATTATTAGATGGGATTCGGACGAGAGATCAGGGACAAATATGACAAGCAGTGGCTAGTAATTAGTATTATGGGTTACCGTTGATCTCTTTGCATAGTCTTCATCTCAGGTCTTAAGGCATGTCAGGTTCACCTCAGATAAATAAGATGAGAACGCTCATGGGCAACACACGAGGTGCAGGTGTATATAAAGAGAAAACAAGGGTGATGGTACGTACAAATGAGTGAAAATGTGTGTGGGTGGATGAAATAAATTGGAGTAGCTTGTAGCACATGGCTACTTCTGTAAGTCTGAACTTTGGATCGTATGCAAGCCAAAAGAGAGTAGAAAATGCGAATACACACTTCAGAACTTTAGAGATGAGCAAATGTGCACGCAACAGCTGAAAACACCCAAACCCGTACCAGCGTGACCTGATCATCATCCATTACTTTCGTTAATTGTGCTACAAAGGTATAAAAAAATGAGCCTGGACAGTTTTTAAGGTATCATAATGCGTCAGTAGAAAAGGAAAGGAATCGTTCATCATCACAGTGCGTCCGTAAAACTGAAGAAAACAAAACTCTTGTAGCCGAGCTTAATTGGCCACGCAAACAATTAATCGTACCCAATATGGAGCAAATTTGAGACTACAGCACAGCAAGTAACTCCGACGTGCTACGAGTGAGGAGTGGCAATGGCACTAAAAGCTTACGTTGAGGCCATAGTCTTCGGAGGCTAATCGGTCTCTCTCACAGATGTGAACCTGATTGCACTGAGCGTGAGCAGTCCATGGGAGCGTAACGCGGCCGGCGTGAACTCGGAGGCGCATTAACCGCTGGAGTGGCTACCGACCACACCACACCGACGGCAGCATACAAGAGCAAGCTGACAGGGTGAGGCGCCAAAGCTTCAGGACGCTTCTACAAGGTATGTTGAGGGGACAGTTTATCACAGCCGTCTTCCGGATAAAAATCCTCTAAGTTAGCCATCCACTACATGTCCCACGGCTGTTTGCCTTCCTGATGCCGCTTATTCCGAAGAAGCGCGTATATATGTGCCACATATCCAGCGTCGTTCATTCCTTCGTCGTATCAAGACCTATACAAAATTGGAACTGTATACATGGATACTCACTAGTATTAGTCTGATCAGACGAGGGGACTCAGAGGAAACAAGAGATTAAGAGGTGTTAATTCAATTAAACTGTAGAAGGCGAACCATATTTTCAAGTTTTGTCAAAGACCCTACACTGTGAAGATAAAACAAAAATGAGATGAATAACGTACCTTGTAATATGCAAGAGTATGGCGTATGTATTAACCCTCTGCATGCTCTCTTCACCATAGGCAGTGCTCCAAAGTCTTGTTATATATTAGGCATATCTGGCACCAAGGTGAAGTATATAAAAGAGAGTTGAAGGACAATATGAATTACAAGTGAATACAAGTTGGTACTTTGGTGGCCAAAATCAATTACAGCAATGCGAGGGGTGGTTGAGTATTGCGCAAGGTAATGCCATTGTCGTAAATGCATGCAGTACATGTCTGCAAGACAAAGAAAATAGAAATGGAAAATTTTGAGGGACACACATCTCTCTCGTCATGCGCACGTAGTACAAATTTACATGTGGAACTCGTAAATCTCCGGGACTAGCACAGAATAAGCTATGACTCACTGAGAGAGAACTCGATCGAATGATGGGCGGAGACATGGGATGAATGTGTCCATCAGTTGTGCGTTCGATGTAGATCCAGCGATCGAGAGCGATTTGATGTTAGGATGGTCTGAACGTCTGAACTGAAACGGTTCGTACGATGCTGATTAGACGGTGGTCTGAGTTATGGAAGTCATTGCTAACTTCAATTAACGAAGGGGTATGGACCGACAGTCATTCGATCCAGATCTAATGATCAAGGGTTACTCAGTCGATCATTCAGTGCGAAGAATCACGCTTTATTGATCGTCCGATGTACATCCAATGGTCGAAAGATTATTAGTAATGCTCAGATCGTCCGAAGAGATACGCTTTGTTGATGGTTCGATCCAGATCTAATGGCCGAACGGGGTGGTGATGTTCAAACAGTCCGAAGAGTCCTCTCCTGCTGTTCAGACAATATTTATCGAACGGTGGAGATTCTCTAATACCCTTTTGCTCAGTCTGATCAGACTAGCACTGGAGTTATGAAGATCCAATGACGAGGATTATAGCAAAACATTTTAGTTGCATTCCAATGCTAGAAATCTATTCAGTAGCGATTACTATATACTTTTATCTTGTTGTAATTACTATTCACCATCAACTGTCTTTTACTTTTGGTTAATGCTCTAGTCGGTATAAGAAGGTTGAGTTATAACATCATAATACTTAAGAACATTGTACGGTGCAAAACGGCCATTGTGGTGACTTAATGAATGTGACGGTTGGCAAAATTTCAAGATGTCCATTCATAATGTACGTCAATACTATGTGATCTGATATTCATGCTAGAAAAAATTTAATCTTAGCACTTTTTTGACTGGACATGATGGGAATGAATTTATGAAGTTCCAAGATTCTGAAGAACATCATAGCCATGATTTAGCATATGTAATAAAGCAAATGAAGGAGAAGCATAGGTGGGGCATGTTGCTAGAAATTCGTCTTGACATATACTGAATTATTGATATACATGTTATCCACGTCATGTTGTAACTGATCCATGGTTTTCTATAAGTATTTCATACAAAATTATTCCCCATATTATTTTATCCGCTTATAACTTGTTGCACCTGTACATTTTTTTCCCTAAAAAGTTATTTCACACATTGGAAGGCCAAAGGCTGCACATGGTTTTTGTGCTAAGCCATAGAGTGGGCATAAATTGATATTAGTTCTGGAATGTTAGTCTGCTAAAGTTCAGTTCGGGGTACACCAAAATTCTAGATCTGCCATTGAGCCCAATTAATCCCTGGTAGCAATATATTAATCTAGTACAATGCAGCATTTTCAAGTTAGTAAGATGGGAATGCATGGGTTTAATTCAACCATGTTCTTTCTCTATGAACCACAACATTTTCCATAAATCCGTGCAAGTGGTCACTGTCGCACTAATTTTTGCCAACCAACATATGTCGTTGGTCATCCCTCACGCTATAAATTAACAACACTACTGTGAGTGAATCAAATATTCAGATGGTCTCATTGCACAATGGTAAGATAAAGAGACTAGGATTGGGAGTGATCAGTGGCGCCCGAAGAAGAGCCGGTGAACAAATTTTATATTCATGGCCATGGCAGATATAGAGCAAATTTAAATGCCATTCAGAGATACAGATGTACTAATGATCTAATGCGCATGTTGTGTTTCACAATGTTGACAAATTGGTATGTGCATGTGTTGTTAATTAGCTTCAATATGAATTTTACTACCTAGCAATTAACAGTCACTGGGTCACCAACGTCCGAGAGTCGGCTGCTCTGGGCTGGTGTTGGCCATGGATGTCCAAACTGTATCCAACAACCCCTGGCTTCCCATGTAGTCAAGAGGTCGAAGCGATAAAACAATGATAAAAGGATTCGTATGTTTTTGATGGCTAAATTAGTTAGATTTTGGAGTATTGGATGGAGATCTAACGCTCCAGAGTCGTATCACTCGTTTTTTTTTTTTTGGAGAAGAGTATAAAGGATCCGTTGGATTAACATCAAACACTCTAGATTCGGAGTACTCATTTTTTTAGAGGGAGTACGGAGGATCCGTTATACAGAGATCCAACACTCGGAGTACTCATTTTCAGAGAGTATTATAGGGTCCGTTGGATGGAGATCTAACATCCAAAAATTCTAACTAATTTTACTCTAAAAAAATATACGAATATTATATAGCACTTCCCATAATAAAAACCACGCCCTTCGAAGGTAAGGCTTGCACTCATGCGGAGCTCCAACAATGGTCGCCAGTGTCTCGCCGGGCCCGTTTTCGTGATGCTGCTCATCCCCAAGTAGTGAGTGTGTAGTGTCAGCTCCATCGTCAAACTAAGATATCAAGCCGGCATGCATGTTGAAAACATCGGCGGAGCGGAGGAAGAACGAAGCAAAACAAGTGGGTTGTGAATAGACGAGAGCAAGAAACTCGCGCGAGTCACGCGCGAAGTCGTTGGATGGGGATACCCTCCTATAGCAAGAGGTGAAATGAGATGGCATGCTCAGGCTTGCCTGTAAGCTGTAAACGTCACGAAAAACTTGCCCAATGAGCGGCCTCAAGCTCTCATGACCGATAGGCCCTGCACCGCATACGCATTGCTGTCCGCTCTTCCCGTCGTGGAGGTTGGGAGATTGTGCGGATCTGATATTGACGCTGATCTGGTCGTCGAGAGCTACTACCAGCTCTCTCCGTGTAGTCAACAATTAATGGATGTCGTAGGACCGGTGCAGCCAAAGAGTAAATGAATGCGGACAACCAGATTTTTTCACTTTGAATATTCAAAAGCTAAGGAAAGCTACAAAAATCGAGACCTAGACACTCACAATAAAGTCTTTAAGAAAAATCAAGTCAACCAAGGTTTTATATGCCCAGACGGTCTGACCTCTCATCCGGGTAGTCTGGTCTCTCTCTCAACACAAAACTGAAAATCAGCACGATTTCAAATACAAAAATCGACGTAACTTTTAATTAATAACTCCAAATAATTTGAAACGTTGAACACATCTTATCTAGAATGTTAGAAACTAGATCAAAGTAAGAAACACAAGATTTTCTAACTTAGTTCAGTAATTTAAAGAAAATTGATCATAGGCCTTAAGAACACCCAAACACTCTAAAATCTAAATTACTTCTTGCTCGTAGAGATCTAAGACATGAGGTCTTCTAGATCTACTTCCACAGGTCCTAACAAGATAGTCTAGTCGAGGATTAGAGCTAAAACCACCTAGATCACGATTTCGAATTTCTTGCTCAAGAACATAAAAATCAAGAGAAGAATAAGTGAAACACCAAGAAGGAATCAAAGAGTTGATCTATTACTAGTAAAGTAGATGATTTACGAGTACAATGATAGTTACAAGGTGCTCATAAAACACCACTCTTATTCACTCAAGATTTCTCACATAATCTTAAGAAGGGAGAGAAGAAACTACTCAAGACATAGTCAAAATCTTCTTAGCTAGCTCTCCTCTCTCCTTCATTATATAACATGAATCTCTTAGTGGGTCTCAACTTGCTAATCATATGGGAAAATCCATCAATCACACCAACACAGGTTTTACACACCTATGCACGCTTCTCAAAGTATTTACAAAGTTCAACCTACTAAATCATTAACGATTGATCCACTTAACCATCTCAGCTTACTTTGACCTAAACCGCTTCTCCTTTGCACCTCTCCGTGCTATGGTTTTGTCTGAGGCTCAACCCGGTATTTTAGTAAACTCCCAAAATACCCCTAACGAAACTTTCAAACACCTTTCCTTGACTTTGTCTTCATCTTCACATCAAAATATCTTTGCATGCTTTAACACATAGCCTGTAGCATAAGCTCTATATACTTGAGTCATGTTAGTCAAAACAACGCATCATGTAACACAATACAACCAACCAATGGCTCTTATGTCGTACACACACTTAAACTACTCAAGAACACCTCTCATAATTCTCTGGCCGTAGCCATCGATTTGATCGATCCCACCATGGTGATCAGATCACCCATCAGTCAGACCGTCAACCATTGATCGGTCTGACCAGCCCAAATCGACTTCAAACCTTCCCCGGTGACAAGACACTGATGCGATCGTATCTCTAATGCCGGTCGTACCACCTAACTTAACTCCAGTCAGACCGCTAATCAATGGTCAGTCTAACCGCATACATCCAGCGGTCAGATCGGTTATTCTGACGGTAATATTGAATTTTGCCAATTTTTGCAAAATTAAAATCAACTCCAAAAATATAACAGTTGTTCATCGCTAATTATCAAAAGACCTTCCCATACGGCCCTTGGAATGTGGATGTGAATATAAGATGGATCCGTTCCTAAGACACTGTTTATGCTTGAGAGCAATCTATTTTTCTTTTGCCATTTTTAGGGACCGTAGAACCAAACAATTAAGCTTGCTCCTTCAACCTATAGCCTAGACGAACTAGTTTATCCTCACCGAGCTAAACAAAATGAGCCGAGGATCCAAACGAACCCCAGCTCTATGGCTAGTAGCGAACTCCAAGTTCAACACTCAATGTTGCCGTATCATGACGAGCATCACATATTTTTCTCCGATGCCGCCCATGCCGAAGGAGCACCACGTCCGATACACAACACTTCATCAGTATCTATCTGCGTATTAAAGGTTTAGACAGCGTAAAGGAATGCTAGTCGGAACCGGTGGATCATAGACTTATGAAACAATTTGTGGCTAATTGCTATTGTGGATAATTACTAATTTTTGTGCTTGTCCTCCATATTGGAAAAAAATAAGAGAATATATGTAAGGAGAGAGGAGAGGAAGGTCTGTTCTCTGTGACAGATGAGCACACGCACCAAATGGGAGAAGAAGAGCTATACAAATGAGTGAATATGACTTGGTGGGTGAAACTAGTTGGCTTTATGGTAGCCTTTGAAGGATAGTGGAGTAGATGAAAATTAAAGTTATATTGTACTTATTCCACGCATTTAGACTTGGTGCGAATTCATAAGAATAATTAAGAAGGGAAAAGGCGCGTACGTTCATGTATATGAATTTGGATCTACGACAGTGGCATAATAACTGGCTCAGATGCCAGCCAGAAAGTCCAGTACAAGTGATGAGATATATACGCATGTTACTCAATTTTTTGTGCTTAATCTTGGGCTTTGCTTAATTGCTTTTGCATGCCACGCAGCTTGGTGCAATTGATGCATGCTTGCAGCCGCTGAGCCGCAGGTTTGAAAGGTTCATGTTGAGCTCGCTCAATCGTTGAAAGATTGCAGATAGGACCGGTACAGTGAGTTAGAGGGGTGAATAACTCTTTAAAATCTTCTCTGATATTAGCAACTTAATATAGTAAAAACATAAGCCTACAATATATCTCAAAACCAAGAGCCAAAGATCACCCAAGACAACAGTTTTACCGGTCTGACCGCCAGCCGGAGGGTGGTCGGACCGCTTAGCTGGTCTAACCGTAGATATCACGAACCGGTTAGAGCTGCCGGACCACTCGAGTCATGGAGGTCTGACAACTTGTCAAACAAAGGTAGAAAACAAGATGGCACACGACTAAGAAAAAAGCTAACTTTTAAACCAAAGATCCAAACATGATGAAACTAGGTACAAATCATCCTTAAGATGTCAGGAAACTATTTCAATCATAGATCTTGAAGATCAATACCAAAGTTCAAACCTTTATCTAAAACAAGGAATGTTGAACCAAAACCGGGCAAAAGAGATAAACCATGATCTACTCTTCCTCGTGAGTTCTTGATGATCTAGATGAACTTGGATGGGTTCTCCCATGTCATAGCAAGCAAAATCATAGTACGAATTCAAACCAAAATATCATCAAAAATCAAAACACCAAAATCACTCGTCTCTTGAACAAAATCGGGCAAACAAGAACTTCCCAAAGAAAATACTTAGATGGATCGGATATGATCTCTAAAAGATATCTCCACTTTTTATATGTTCATAGCACCAAGAGAGATCAAGAGGGGATGAAATCCAACTAAGAAAACTAAACAAATCAAACGCACAAGGAGGAATCCATAGTATAACTCACTTGAATGAAGTTGAAATGTTTATTTCACTTAGAGATGAATGATTTACAGCCATTTCCTTACGAAGGATAGAGCTCTAAATTTAAAGCACACACACAAGTTTTCAATACAAAAAACTCTAATCCCTAAGAGACTCATCTCTCTTAACACACACAAGAGCTTATATAATAGAGACTCCACACCTACCACCAAACTCTAGAAACTAGCACACTCTTAGTGAATATAACCACTTACAAATGGGGAAATCCAATAACCTACACACAAATAGGTTTTATACTTATATTACATACTTTTCAAAGCATGACTTCCACATAATTCTAATAGACCAATAATACGCTCCATCCTCCAAGACGTGACATAAACCAACTTAAGCCACTGTCGCAATTTTGCAAACCGCATTTCTACCCAGTATCGAACAGTTTTCTCAATTACCACCTACCGGCCTTTACGGTGCTCCTCCTCGAATCAACCACCACACGAAGTCTGTGATGTCCAATGACTTGTTATCAAGATCGTACGTCTGCTCTAAGGATCGCCACTATTTCAAATACTTAAGTCCAATGGCACACCATATGCATACACTTGCCTTATCACGATCCTTGTCTTTCTCCCATACTTCTCCGCTTGAGATGATACTCCACTCGGATTTATGCGACCCTCTATGACCTCAGGGCACCTCCCCTAACCTTGATCTTGCTGTTGACTACAACAATCACCAAACGTTTTGCACATCAAAGAACAAGCAACCATTCTGAGCACAAGTGATATGTATTTAACTCTTATCAGCAAAACTGAAGCAAATATACACCACTTGACTCCCACGTTAAGATTCTCATAATGCATACTACTCCCCCCATGATTAACACTTGTATGAACTCACACCATGACTAACACAACCGGAACCAACTCAACACACTAAACTCCCAGAGACTGGTTGGACCGCCAACCAACGGCCGGTCGAATCACCACAAACCGACTTCAGAACTCTCGGTAACAGGAGGCTGGTATGACCTCGGCATCCATACCGATCAGACCGACCTCTCATTGGCTAGACCGTAGCCTACGGCTGGTCAAACTGCCTTTGTATACCGGTCAAACCACTGCCCACCTGATAGCAAAAAAATTGAGAGTAAATGATATAAAATCAAACTCAAACTTCAACGATGAAGCACGAGCACAACTAAATACTCATCACACAACATAGGATTACCACCGCATGATCTTACATTGTATATATGAACCTAGCTAAAGTTGGAATCATAATGAACATGAAGCAAACGTGCAGTATAATAGTACGTTTTGGTCAGATCTGCAAGTATCTCTAATCACAAAAACAAAATATCCTATTTCTTTCTTTCTCTCTCTCGGTGAGAATGAGCACTACATGCTGAAGTGGATAGCAAAATTTTTGCCAAACCGAACATGTTGCGCATTCTCTCCTACAACAACAGCATCATGCATGCATATGAACGACCTCGTCCATCAACACGGCTACAGCTGCCGGCCGGCTAGTGGCCGACTGGGAGCTCGATCCGGTGAACCGACGTGACCTGTGGCCGCGGGAAGAAGCTATTCTGAGAGAGACTGCATAGCTAGCCCACAGTGCAAGGCTCCAGTAAGATCTCACATGGTACACCGTGCACGGGAGTGGAACGAGGCCAGTTACATCTGAGCCTCGCGCGCCATTGCCTAACCAAACCAGAGTGTTTCTACTGTGTTCCTGATGTCGCTCGTTCCAAGTAACATGTTTGTTGCATGCAATGTCGGATGGTTCATCATCAAATCAATTAAAATCTCCAGCAATGTAGAAAGAAGTAAGCTGGTATTTGGTGAGGGACACGGAGTGAAGGGGAAAAAAACATGGTAATTGGCGCTATTGATGTTTTTGCATGCTCTCCTCCTGTGGCATGTTAGTGCACAACCTAGCAAATGCAGCTGAAGAAAAGAAAAGGTGGAAAGGGTTCTGGCTGGAGATGAATTTGGTAGACGAAACAAATTATTTCTAAGAGAAAATTTAAGTAGATATGAGCTGGTTGGTGCAGTAAAATTAGCCCCAGAAGGGGTAGTCCATTGAGTGGCCCGTGGAGAAGTTTTGCCATAGTGTGCATTAATATGAATTTGTGAAATTAATTTAGATTAAGGTTGCTAATTAGCATTGTGTTCAAATTTGAGCATGCATTTCAAGATGTTCATAAACCGTCGAAAAATCCAGACTATGGCAATTGTTTGTGCACCACAGAGTACTACACAAAACATTGACAGCACTCATGTGGTGCTCAACAATGAGACAGCTACTTAGAAATTCTAAAGCTTGGAACTCGTCTCCTGTTAGTTTAGCCCTCCTGAAACGTACCTCTCCCCAGAGTTATAGCTCAGTTCGTATGCATCAAATCTACAGTTGTATCGATGTCCCACATCCATAATGAACGATACTATATACGATCACTCCAATTCTTCGTATCTTGGCATGAACCGATACAGCACATCAGTACTAATTAATTTTTCTCTCACAATATTCACCAATTAGCGCTCTTCTCCCTCTGTCTACGCAACCTCCCTCCATTGCATACAAGAATTTTTATTACATTTAGCACCATTTGTAATCGTATTTGCAGAAATAGGCATATACGAATTATATTTGCAGAAATAGTATTTTTGCCATCCGATGACCGAACAGTAATGGCAGGGTACTGACGCGTGGCGCCTGCCATCTCGTGGCTGGACGGCAGATGATTAGGCCGACCTAGTCACTGCCATTTTTTTATTTGGTTAATTTTTATTTGAATTTTTAAATATAGCAAATTAGCTCAAAAAATTATAAAAATTTATATACAGTCTTCCAACATAACGTAATTACCTATATAATTTTTTGGTAATTTTATCAACTATGAATATTGCTCAAAAATTTATACAATTTTGATATTCGTAGGAGCTGTTACATATAGCAAATGAGCTCTTAAGATTACAAAATTTTACGCAAAGCCTCCTGACATAGTCATAGTTATTTTGTAATTTTATGTACTCTAAATTTATCATGTTAATTTATATTAATTTAATTGTTAAATTAGCGATATGTGATACTCAGGTATCTTTCATGTTAATTTAATAATTAAATTAGCGATATACAATGCTCAGATATTTTCATGTTAATATTAAATTAGTGATATGTGATGCTCAGGTATCATTTTCCGTGTCTGACCACTGTCCTTCGCACATATATCGATCCATTGCCACATATGTCCTTCGCACAATTGTCGCTCTATCCATATCATCTCCCTCGTCCAATATAGTGTTACCTGTCCAAATTTTTGGAGCTCGTTTGCTATATATAATAGCTCCTATGAATATCGAAATTGTATAAATTTTTGAGCAATATTCATAGTAGCTAAAATTACCAAAAAAAAAAGACACAATCAACTAAGTTATGTCAAGACGCTGTATATAAATTTTTGTAATTTTTTGAGCATATTTGCTATACTAAAAAATTAACCAAAATAAAAAAATAGTAGTGATTAGGCTGGCTAATTAGCCGATCTAATCACCTGTCATCCAACCATGGCATAGCAGGCGGCCTGTCGTCCAGTCATGAGGCAGCAGGTGCCACGTGTTAGTACCCTGCCGTTGCTACCTGGCCACTGGATAGCAAAAAAAGCCATTTCTGCAAATATGGTTCGCATACGCCTATTTCTGCAAATACGATTGCAAACGGTGCTAAATGTGACAAACATTCTTGCATACAAAGCTTGTATCTTGCATCTTGGTCTGCAGGAAGATGTGTATCTTATGCATATGAGACTATGTAGAGGTCACCTTATGGTTGTGATGACTAGTTGATTTTGATTTGTAAATTTTGTCAAAGTTTGGGTTTGCTTTTGAAGCCAGTTTTCAGAATTGTTGTCAATATTTAATCGGTGTGACCGGCTTAGCAAAGGCGGTCTGACCGATGGCTATGGAGCAGCCAAACTGGTCATATACCTTCTGAAAAATAGGCACCGAACACTTATGTAGATATATTTGAAGATGTCTTTGCACTAGGTGTTAGTTATTTTAGAGTTCTGAGCTGAAATTAGATATAGTTTAACCAAAATTTCAGAAAGGGTGTTTTCTTGGTGCTCTTAAGCAGTCAAACCAACCCTGTAGGTTCGGAGCATGATGTGAGTTGAGTTAGTTGGTTTGAGTATGTACACAGCATAGATATCATTAGTTGGTTGTGTTGCATTGCATGATGCATGATTTGACTAATGTTAGTCAAGTGTATGAAACTTGTGCTCAGGATTGAATTGCTTTGTCTTTGGATGTGCAGGTGGCTTGGAAAGTGGTGGCTGTCAATGGCAATGGACCAGGACTAAGCGGGAGAGCTGAGTTTCGTAGATCAGGTAAGTCTGAGTAGAACTACGTAGCTCAAGCAGGAAGCACAGAAGAGATGACGATCATAATGAGGCGAATTGGTGCATGTGGTGAGCTAAGTGACGAGGTCGATGCATGTAAAGACAGTTCAGGGGAGTTTAAATGCGTAAAGACGTGACAGCTAATCATTGAAAACTATGGGCTACATGCCAAAGTATGCGAAGATGCTTTGATGAATTGTATTGGTGTTTTGGGCTATTCGAGCCCTTTGGATGAGCCGCTTTAAAAGCTTGTGTGTGTGTAAAACCTGGTATGGTATAGTGTTGTGTTAATGCGTTAGCCTATATAAGTGGATGAAGATGAACTAGAAGTGCTAGTTAGGGCTTCTTGTGAATCTCTGTATATAAGGAGGAAGAGGAAGTGGCTTAGGTGCTAAGCTTTGAGAATCTTGGCTAAGCCTTCGAGAGGTAGAGTTAGGGTTTCCAATAGGAAAACTTTGTGTATGTGCTCTATGGAGAGGGAGTTTTGTCCTCCAAGAGTGGAGTGGCTTTAAATATCTATCTTCAAGTAAAATAAAGATCCAAATTTCATTCAAGTGAGTTTTGCTATAGATTTCTCCTTATACCTTTGATTTACTTGGTTTTCTTATTTAGATTTCCTCTCTCCTTGATCTTATTAGTTTCCAAGGATGTATGGATGATGGAAGAACCAAGCTAGATCTCATCTATCTAGACAACCATATAGCAAGTTTTCGGTGTTTGTCTTAGTTTACCTTGTTTTTATGTAGTCTACATTGTTTTGGGCAAATGTCAAAATTTTGTTGAGTAGCTTATCGATCCATTGATGGAATAGGTTTATAGGACCCTGAGAAAGCTACGTACATTTCAAGTTTCGACTCATTTGGTTGAGTAGATTAGAAGTTATTCTATTTTAAGTTATTGGTGGTGAGTTATTTTTTATTCTGGAACAGCGAGTGGTCAAACTACGGTGACCCGAGCGGTCAGACCATTGTGTTTTCTGTGGTCAGACTAACCAGTTGATGCTTTGGCCCGTTTATTGCTTCTTTTATTTCCTTGTCTTGTTGGCTCATGTTTTGTGCTTGTTTCCGTCGTACATCTGATCCTATTAGTTTTTCATAGCTAATTGAGTGAAAAAGTCAAAGAGAACTGATTTTATAGAAGTTGAAAATGAGGCAAAGATCATTTACCCTCTCTGATCTCCGCCATCGGTTGTACAATGCAATATACAATTTTCTTGTCTCTCTTCACCATCTCTCCTGCTCATTATCAAAAAACTGAGGTGGCATGGATTTAGTACAGCAGAAGTGGAGTACTGTGGATACCCTAGGACTAACAGAATCGGTGAAGTCCACTCCTGTTAGTTTTCCAGCGTTCCAAATTAATGTCGCATCCAACACCCAACGATGCTTTGTCAAGATCTATGCGCTTCAATAGTATCAAAACGTAAACGAATACTAGTATTAGATGGGATTTCGACGAGTGATGAGGGAGAAATGTAGCAGGTAGTGGCTAGTTTGTGTTGTGGGTGACCACTGATAGTGATTTCTCTGTATAGTCTTCATGTCAAGTCTTGATGCATCACCTTAGATAATTAAACAAACAGAAGGGGATCACACGAGGAGCAGGACTGCGAGTATATAAAGAGATGAGAAGGGTGAGGATATTGTGAATGTGTGTGTCGGATGAAATAAATCAACTTTTACAAGAGTACTGGAGTCTAGCACATGGCTACTTCCATAAGTTTGGATGGTATGCAAGGAAGAAATAGAGAACGGTAGTTACGGTAATGGTGCAAGCACAGCTTGAACTTAAAAGAAACGAGCAAATTTGCACGTAACTATATAGATAAAAAGGAAAAACAAGCCCGTACCCTTACTATATATTGGTAAATTGTGCTGAGAAGGTAACGGAATGACTATGATCACAATTCGAAGGAATCATATATCCATCATCAGATCCCTACAATAATTGCACGGTCGTGGCGGCGTGCAACGGAGAGGATGAAGGGGCAAATCTCCTCGTCGTCCATAGCACTCGCGAGCAACAAGGTTCAGCACAGCCGCGGCCCAAACGATGGGCCCACGGCTGCCTGCTTTATGCATCTCCGAGTGAACGGGCAGTCACTGATGCTCCCACGGCCGCTTGCTTTCCTGACACGTCTCATTCCTAAGAGGCGCATGTATGTATGTGCTGCAGCGAATGCCCGATGGTGGTCGTCCATCACATCGAGACCTGTAGAAAAAAAATCAACGGCATAAAAATGGACGCTAGTATCGGTCTGATTGGACAAGGGATCTCATAGGAAACTAGAGACAAACAAGTGTTTTTTTTTAAAAAAAAATGAAAATTGACCAGAGGCGATGGGCACCCAAGCTCTCCGCCTTCCGTTCCCGATTCAAAAGGAGGTGTAAATTCAAGTAAAATGAAGCGAAGGTGGTCATGTTGTCATGTTCTGTCGAAGGCTAGTTGTGCAGTATTAATAGTGTAGCGCAGGTATTAAAACTCTCTACACGCTCTTCCCCGTAGGTCGTGACTCCAAAGTCTTGTTGTAAGTGTTGTAAATAATGTGGTCTTAGCATAAATTCAGAATTAATTTCATCATAATTAATAAAGACAAAAACATGGTATCAAAGACATACAAATGACTTAATCAATACGTAAACATATAAATCTTTTAAGTCATTCATGTAGTAGCTAATGCCCAACATATACATCGTGGGAATGTCTAAAATCAGCACAAAGCCAAGAATTGGAATGTCATATATTGCTTTCAGAAGGCTAGTTGCACAAGATTCATTCTTGACCATCTCCGCCATGACAAAATGCAATCACAATTATAAATGACAGCTTATAGGTTTGATCTTGAGATTAAATCAAACTTTGCTATTAAAGAAACTAACAGATCATAAATATCACTTGTTGGACATCAATTAAGATCACAATAATCAATCTAGCATTCTCTTGATAGAAACAACATTGATTATTTCAGCATAACACATCTAGGATATAAACTACAATGACCGAAAAAAAGGATCATAGAATACTGAAGTAACACAATGTGCAGCAATTAATCACAGTAATACTAATGATCAGAGTATAGCTAATAACAATCTAACTGAAAGCTTAAGATCTAACTTATACTTAAGATCATATATAACTTCAATTTTATATCATTTCATTAGATTAGGTCTGCACAACCACCCGCGACGGGAAAGAATTCGGCCAAGTGCCCTCAAAACTCAAGATTGAAACACACCTAAGAGAGATGAGAGACTGGAAGGGAGGAGAGGACTCACTGTTTTTGTGAAGAAAGGAGGAGAGGGAGACTGCCTTAAATAGGAGAAGCGAAGAGATAGCCGGTGGGCCACTACCATTGAAGTAACACAATGTGCAGCAATTAATCACAGTAATATCAACGATCAGAGTATGGCTAATAGTAATCCAATCAAAAGCTCAAGATCTAACCTATACTCAAGATCATATATAACTTTAGTTTTATGTCATTTCATCACCAAGCAATTAGCCCACAGAATCCTCTTTGCAAATTTTCAACCAGTGATGACTCACAAATATATGAAATAGATCATGAAATTGCAAAAAGCAAACATATGGTATACTCACAATGCTGATGATACTCGAAATCACCAAGAAAAAACTGAACAAGGCAAGGCACGCATACTACGCTGTCCCAGAAAACCAAACACCTCGCTATACCATGCAAGGAGATGAAGGTAGACGGAGATACAATGCCGCACCTCAAACCTCGGGTAGCCAAAGTAGGAAGTCAAGGGTCAGAGTAGATGCCGCACAAGACCGACGAGCACTCTAGCCAAGAGCACCCGTGAACACAAGAACAAACCTCGGATTCTCCTTCAAACACTCGGCACACCCAGCCGAATCAACCTTCTAGAGGTAAATCCCCAAATATCCCCTCACTGTGAGATCCAAAGAAAAGGCACAAGGAAACCACACGCGAAATTCAAAGAACGGCAATTTGGGCTGCACAACCGTCGGCGACGGAGAAGAACTCAGCCGACTGCCCTCAAAGCTCAAGATTTAAACACAGCCGAGAGAGATGGGAGATTAGAGGGGAGGGGAGGGGAGGACTCACTGTTTTTGAGGACAAAGGAGGAGAGGAGGCTGCCTTAAATAGGAGAAGTGAAGAGACGGCCGGTGGGCTACTGCTATCGGCCAGCAACGCCTCTGGTGCCACTGCAAGCTCCGTAAGACTTGGCCGCCTAGGCGATGTGTTCTACTGAATGGTCACCCCCTAGGCGCACGAGAGAGATGGTCATCGGCCTTATCTTCTCCTTCGTCTCATCGACAGTTGGGATCCCCTTGTTAGATTGATCTCAGCCGATTAGCCCAACGGCTAATCGGGCCTTGATCTGTGCCCTGATCGGGGGCACCCAGCCCAATACTTGGCTGATGGGCCCCTGTCGCGCTGCGCTATAAATAGAGGGTGGGGGCCGGCGGCACTGAAAACGAGGTTGTACGGAGCCGCAACTCCACCCAACAAACCCTAACCGATCTGGAGGGAGCGCAGTGAGCGACGGGAAGCACCGCCGCCGTCACCTCGCCGGACCTCCGGGAAGCCTCGCCGGACCGCCGCTTCTCCGACCGTCGCTGCCCGTGCGCAGACCACACCGACGAACCCGTGATGGCCGCCTCGTCCTCCTCTACATCGGACGGTATCTCTCTCTCTCCCTCTCTCTCTCTCTCAGATCCAAACCAAGAACCAGGGCAAAAGACTCAACAAGAAGAAGAAGCATGTACAACAATGGTATCAGAGCCAGAAAAGAAATCCCAAATCGATCGAGGCAAAGCACAGATCGGAAAAGGCAAAAAAAAAAGAGGTGCGGCGGCGTCTCGCTCACCCGGCTCGCGCACCCTTCCCGCTGGCCGCCGCGCGCCGATCTTCGCCATGGCCGCCGCCGCCCCTAGGCCTCTGCGCGCTGCGCTGCCAGCCGCTCCCCGCCGGCCGCTGAGGGCGCGCGCGGCGCTTGCCGAGCCCACCGGCCGCCGTCGCGCCGCCGCCACCGCCCCGAAGCGCCGCGCCTCGGCGCGCCCATTGCCGCCGCTGCCCGCCATTGCACGCACGCCGCAGCGCTGCGCGCGCGCGCGCTGCGCCTGCGCGCGCCGCCCGAGCGCCGCCCGTCGCCCGGCGATCACGGCGCATCACGCAGCGCCGCTTGCCGCCGAGCAGGCCGCCTGCCTCCCGTCCCAGCCGGAGCCGAGCCGCATGCACACGCCGCCTCTGATCCGCAAAAACCGGATCTAACCGGTTTTAATTTTGGGCTAGGGTTAGGTTTTGGCTGAGTGCATCAGGGTCGTCGGATTTGATCCGACGGCCGGCATGATTTTGGGCTATGGATGCCCCAATGGGCCCAATTTCAACATGGGCCAAAAGAGGAAATTCAACAGTAATTCTGAAAATGAATTTTAATTGTTTTCAGAAGCTTTTATTGGTGCATTTAAATGAAAATTTGATTCAAATCTCTGTAAAATTTTGCACCAACGTGTTAATTTTTTCAGAGATTAAAAGAGAACAGTATACTGCTTCTGAACAATGAATTGTTTACAGTTTCCGCTGCAAAAGTTAAATGTTAATATTGATTGATTTTTCATTATTAAATTCGAACCAATGGGAGAATTTAATTTGAAAAATAGAGATAATTTACAGATAATTATGATATTGTTATTTTCTGACCAACGTTGATAATAACAATATTATAATTTTAATGGATGTTTTTATGCATTATTTCTATTTACGCCAACGGTGATGTAGATTTAATGTATAAATGAAATTGATTTATTTGTATGTTGTATTTTTGACCAACGTTGAAAATAAAGCATATAATTTTTGATGTTACGTTCTCACTTTATTTGAACTAAATTTTCAGGAGGATACAACTTGATGAGTTGTATCAGAGAGATCCCCACTCTTAAAGGAGATAATTATGGAGAGTGGAAGAAAAAGATAGACTTAGCGTTTATCTTGGTGAGGTGGACTGGTCCTCACTACAAGACGTCCCACCGAGCCTATGGCACCAAAGTGAGGGATCCAAATGAGGATGATACTTGCTTGGCGAGAAAAGACAGAGGATCATGCTCCTTACGATGTCTTATGATCTTGATCATAAGAATGGACCACACCAACAAGAAGTGTATGGTCGTGATAAAGAACACACTGAGCCTGCAATTGTGGGCTCAGTGCAGAGTGTGACACCACACAGAGTACCTTGAGAGAATAAAGAGTCGGTTCATCGGCTCTTCAAAGACTTATGCTACACACCGATCAAACGACTTGTGATGAGAAAGGTACTCGGTGGTGGCGATGGCATAAGAGAGCACATACCGAGGATGAGTAACATGGCATCCAAGCTTAAACCAATGGATTTGGCTCTCAAGGATGAGTTCATTATTCATTTAATTTTTGCTTCCTTGCCAAAAGAGTTTGACACCTTTGTTGTCAACTACAATATGCAGACAGAAATGGGACTTGGAAAAGTGCATAGCTATGTGTGTGCAAGAGGAGGAAAGAATTAAATCCTCACATGGTGGTTCTATCAACTATGTGAAGGATAACAAGAAAAGGAACTTCAACAATCACTCCTTCTCAAAGAACAAGGGAAAAACCTCTGCCCATCACCTCAACAAAATAAGTTTGTCAGAGACAAAGATCGTTGTCTTCATCAGAAGAAGACAGACACTACAAGAAGAACTGTCACGATTATTTAAAGATGATAATGGCAAAGAAAGGTGAGAACATTATTACCTTTGTAAATGAATGCATGTATGTGCAATATTCGAAATCTACTTGGTGGATTGACTCAGGAGCAACTGTTCATGTTGCTAATTCCTTACAGGGATTCCTTTCGACGAGGACTACGCAAAGAAACGAAAGATGCATTAAAGTTGCAAATGGAGTCCAAGCTGAAGTTGAAGCCGTTGGCGATCTTTCATTAGAGTTAGCTAATGGTTCAAAGCTTTACTTAGAGATGTCCTTTTGTACCCTCTTTACAGAGGAATTTGATTAGTGTTTCAAATTTGGACAATGATGGTTATGATTGTCATTTTGGAAATGGCAAGTGTGAAATAATGTTTAATAATAAATGCATTGGTCTTGCCATCAAACAAGACAAGCTTTATTTATTGTCACTTCGTGAAAATGTGAATTCGTATGTGATGATGTGAATGTCGTATGCGATAATGGAAACGTCGCGTGCGAAAGTAAATGAATCCTCGTCTCACGAATGCAAACAGAAAACGAAAGAGAACTCTAGATGCGTCGTCGAAATTATGGCAATCGCTGCTTTAGGCCACATTTCGAGGGGAGAATAGAAAGACTAGTTAAGAATGATATTCTTCCTCCATTAGAGTTCTCGGACTTAGAACAATGCAGAGAATGCATTAAAGGAAAATATGTAAAGAAAATTAAGAAAGACGCCAAAAGAAGCACAGAGTTCTACAAATTATTCACACAGATATTTGTGGTCCTTTTCCGTGAAAAGTGTGGATGGATATGACTGCGTTCATAACATTCACGGATGATTACTCCGTTACGGATATATTTATCCAATCAAAGAAAGAAATGAAGCCTTGGATAAATTCAAGATATTTAAGGTCAAGTTGAAAACCAACATGATTTAAAGATTAAGATAGTCCGATCGATCGTGGGGAGTACTACGGTCGACATACCCCATATGGACAAGTTCTGGACCTTTGCAAGGTTTCTACAGAAAATGGTATAGTGGCCCAAAGATTCTACACCGGCGAACCTCAAAGAAATGGAGTAGCTGAAAGACGCAACTGCACTCGATGGATATGGTGCGAAGTATGATGAGCTACTCCACACCGCCATTGAGTTTATGGATGGAGGCTTTAAAACCGCCATTCATATTCTCAACAGAGTACCTAGTAAATCGGTGCCCAAAACACCGCATTTGAGTTGTGGACGGAAGAGTTCCTCACTACACCACTTACGTGTGTGGGGAGTCTCACGAGGCTAAAGTATTTAACCCAAATCTTGGGAAGCTTGATCCCAAAATGAAGTCGCCATTTCATTGGCTACTGAAAAGTCAAAAGGTTTCGCTTTCTCCGCCCGCATCGATATACAAAGTTTGTAGAAACGAGACACGCTGTCTTCTTAGAGGATGAAATGATGAGGGGAGCATGGTAGCTCGAGAGATCGACCTTGAAGAGAAGCGGGCGTGCGCCCACTCAGATGATTCAAGAGCCATTCTTCACACCGCTTTGCCGCATTTGCACCGACGCAAGACATCAGTGGTGCCGACTGTTATTGTTCCTCCTGTGGCAACAATGAATGAAAATGTGGAACCTGTTCTTCAGGATCCTATAAAACCCATTGCCACAGATGAGGGGGAGCAACAACAGCCTCAAATAGAAAATATACCAAATGTGGAGGCCCCGAGGAGGTCTCAAAGAGTAAGAAGATCACTATTTCGATGATTATCAGATTTATCATACAGAGGAATTTCAAATGGAGGATGATCCAACCTCATTTGAAGAAGCCATGAGAAGAAAATTCTCAAAATGGCTTGAGGCCATGGAAGAGGAAATGAGGTCCATGAAGACTAATAAAGTCAGGATTTAGAAATTATTCCTAAAGGAGCCAAAACAAGAGGGTCAGAAATGGGTCTACAAGACAAAACTTGACTCCCAAGGGAATATAGAAAGATACAAAGCGCGACTTGTGGCAAAAGGCTTTACGCAAAGAGAAGGGATTGATTACAATGAGACTTTTCTCCGCCTCATGTAAAGATTCCTTCGTAATCATAATGGCATTAGTAGCACATTATGATTTAGAGTTACATCGATGGATGTAAAGACGGCATTTCTTAATGGGGATTTGGAGGAAAATGTTTACATGGCACAACCGAAAGGTTTTGTCGTGGAAGGAAATGAAAGAATGGGATGCCGCCTAAAGAAATCGATTTATGGGTTAAAGCAAGCTTCAAGACAATGGTACTTGAAGTTTGACAGTACAATAAGAAAATTTGGGTTTAAAGAGAATGTAGAGGACAACTGTGTTTATGCACAGTTTAAAGATGGGAAGTTTATCTTCCTAATCTCAGATGTGGATGATATCCTACTAGCTAGTAGTGATATCATCACATCGAGACAAAGAAGTTTTTGTCCTCAAACTTTGATATGAAAGATCTTGGTGAAGCTTCATTCGTTCTAGGAATCAAATTCACCGGATAGAAACAAAGGGACATTGGGACTATCACAAAAGGCATACATAGAGAAAGTCTTAAAGAAATTTGGTGTGCATAAAAGTAGTCCTTCACCGCACCTATAGTCAAGGGCGACAGATATGGGGATTTTCAATGCCCCAGGAACCAGTACGAGCTCGATCAAATGAAATCGGTTCCATATGCTTCAGCTGTCGGAAGCTTACAGTATGCTCAAGTGTGCACGCGCCCTGACTTAGCGTTTGTTACTGGGTTACTTGGCGATTCCGAGCAATCTCGAATAGAGCATTGAAATTGGTAAAGAAAGTCTTGCGTTATTTGCAAGGAACAAAAGGCCTCATGATGACATACGTAAGATCGATTTACTCCATATAGTGGGGTATACTGATTCGATTATGCGGAGATGATAGAAAGTCAACATCCGGATATGTATTCACTCTCCGGAGGAGCTATATCGTGGAAAAGCTCAAAGCAAACCGTCACTACATCGCCCACAATGTATGCCGAGTTTGTAGCATGTTATGAGGCTACGGGCGGGTGAACGGCTTAAGAAGTTCATACCGGTTTAAAAGTGGTTGACGACATCAATAGACCACTTAAGTTGTATCGCGATAATAAACCCGCAGTAACGTATGTCCACAACAATAAGTCAAGTGGTGCTGCCAAACACATTGACATAAAGTACTATGTTGTGAAAGATAAAGTTCGGGATCAAATTATAAATCTTGAGCACATAAGTACCGCAAAGATGTTAGCGGATCCGCTTACTAAAGGCTTACCACCCAACGTGTTCAGAGAACATGTAGCCGGCATGGGTTTAAGGGAAAGCCTATGATTCCTGGACTAAAAGATGGCCCAAAAGATTAAAGTAACTGTTTCAGAACAGAGAGGTGTATTGTAGCTGTTAAATCTATCGGCGTTTGACCGTGACGATAAGACATGTTCTATGCACTAATTTGTGATGGAATGAGTAAAGTCAAAAGTAATTAAAGTTAAAGTATAGATTGAGATCAAGGGGGAGAATGTTAGATTGATCTCAGCCGATTAGCCCAACGGCTAATCGGGCCTTGATCTGTGCCCTGATCGGGGGCACCCAGCCCAATACTTGGCTGATGGGCCCCTGTCGCGCTGCGCTATAAATAGAGGGTGGGGGCCGGCGGCACTGAAAACGAGGTTGTACGGAGCCGCAACTCCACCCAACAAACTCTAACCGATCTGGAGGGAGCGCAGTGAGCGACGGGAAGCACCGCCGCCGTCACCTCGCCGGACCTCCGGGAAGCCTCGCCGGACCGCCGCTTCTCCGACCGTCGCTGCCCGTGCGCAGACCACACCGACGAACCCGTGATGGCCGCCTCGTCCTCCTCTACATCGGACGGTATCTCTCTCTCTCCCTCTCTCTCTCTCTCAGATCCAAACCAAGAACCAGGGCAAAAGACTCAACAAGAAGAAGAAGCATGTACAACACCCCTCTCTCCCTTTTTTTTCCTTTTACAAATTAGGAAATTACACAATTGCCCTCAAAGTCCAACAATAAGCAGGGGCTAAGACACCGCCTGACGAGCCTGAACAGCTTTACAGACTCACCGGCGATGAGCAACGGAGGATTCAGACCATCCCCGCCGACGCCAACATGCCATCATGGGCGACTTCCTACGCAAACTACACGGAGCCAGAGAACCTGGGCCATCACGCGGTGTCATGTGCTCATGGCCCATACATCACATGCCCCAGTGTGGCTGCTTTCCCATTCCTCCCAGTCCGGCTTCTTCCCTCCCTAACTCGGCGGCTACTCAGATCTCGGCGGTAGGCAATATGAATTAGTAATGAATACAAGTTAGTACTACTTCGGTAGCCGAAATAAAGTACAGCTATGCAAGGGGTGTGGTTGAGTGTAGCACATGGCCATGTCATGCTGTACAGGCATGCATTATAGGTTTGCAAGACCCAAAAAAAATGAAATGAAAAATGAGAGCAATAATATCTCGGTGCTCATGTGAGTACGATCTTACAATTTTGTTTTGAACGCAGCAGAAGACCTGCTAGTGACTCATCGCAAGAAACAAGTTACAGAATAGGCAGAAACAAAACGAAAGGCTAGATAGAGGTGGTGGGAATGCACAAGACAAGAGGAAGACTTGCTCTGCCTAGAAAACATTAGCAAACAAACGTCAGGTTCAACCCACACATCACTTGTTCATCAATATCTGCGTGGTAAAGTTTCGACAACGTAGAAGAATGCTAGTCGGATTGGAGCTAGGGTGAATGGATCACAAAGGAATGAAACAAGTAGTGGCTAGTTGATGTCGTGGATAATAACAAAACTTTTAGCGTACCTTCACGCTGGCAAACTAAGAGTCGAAAAGAGAGCTGGCATTACGAGGGGATCGATCACATCATTGGCATGCGGCACATATGTAAGGAGAGAATAAGGTTGATACAAGGAAGTGAATATGGGTTGGTGAACGAAATAAGTCCATTTTATAACATCTATCATATCCCATCTATCTAGATAACTTCTCAGAAGAGTTCCTGAGTTTATCTAGTTTTCTTCGAGAGAGAAGGGATTTTGGGGTTTTGATCTATTGTGTGTGTTTTGGCTTGAGTTCTTACTGTGATCTAACCTTCTATGATATGTGAGAACTCATCTAAGGTCATCTAAAGTATCAAAGACTCACTAGCAAGAATAGATCAAGATTTCCCTCTTTTACCCATTTTTTACGCAACTCTCTTTGTTTTGAATAAAGGTCAGAACTTTGATATTGATCTTCACGATCTATAATTGGAATAGGTTCTTGACATTTTAAGGAGAGTTTGTGTCAAGTTTCACTATGTTTCAATAAGTAGTTTGAGAGTTGACTTTTTTTAATTGTGTGCGGTGTTGTTCTGAATTTTCTCTCGACGAGCGGTCAGACCACAAGGATCCGAGTGGTTAGATCGGTGCTCGAGCGGCCCGATCGGCAAGGCAAGCGGTCCGACTAGGGTCTGGCGGTCAGACTAGGGCCTGGCGGTCAGACCGGTTGACGTAAGAACTCCGTTGTATGTTGTGCTATTTGGCTCTTGACTTTAATAAGCTTACGAGTTTATGTTTTCGTTACGTGTTGTCGATAATACCTGGGGGAACATTTTAAAAGAGTTATTTATCTCTCTCTGACTCATCATACCTGTTCTATACTGTCTGTGGTGTATTTCCTTTGGGGGCCGTTCTCCTCGAAATACATGGCAAAAATTTTGCCCTTGGTTTAAAAAAAAAACTCGCCTATTTTGTTATATCCTCGTGTTGTAAACTAACTATGTTACTATCAAACAAACATCCAAACGTTTTCATCGATCGCAGCTACCGCACAAGGTTAAAAACCTTAAACTAAAAGGGACACATAAGTTTTATTTTTCAATTACAGCTGATATTCATGTACAGTTCCACTTTTTTTTTTACTACAGGTACAAAGAAGCCCGTTTCGTCGGCAGAACTGAACAGACCAATTCCAAAAGCGCATGGTCGGACTCGTCTATTCGTGCTTTGTCACGCTCAGCACACGGGGAAAAACTTTGTGGGCGCTGCCGCTTGCTGATAAAACTAACACATGACTACATGAGAGCACCCTCGCCGAGGATGTTTTCCCGACGCCACTCATTCCGATTGGCATGCAAGTGTTTCGTTGTCCATGCTCTAGTAGTCTAGTCCATTTATTTTATTTTATTTCGACGACATTTCAATAACAAGGAAGAAATATGTTAGATTGGACGAGCGATCGGAATTTACTAGCAGCAGTAGCGTGGCTACATCACACTAGTTACCGTATAGATCAAAGTAAAAAAGATGACAATTTGTAGAGAGTGTTTTCTAAAAAAAATCAAAGATATATACGTAATTTTAGAAAAAAATAAAGGTCTTTTTTGCAAAAAATCAAGGACCCGTATGTAATTTCAAAAAAAGTGTGGAGTTTTATCAAGCAAAAGGAGGGCTTCTCTGAAAAATTAGAGGTCCATATGTAATTTCTAAAAATAGAGGGTCTTTTTGTAAATTTGCTGACGTGGTAAGGATCTTTTTATAAAAACCGAGGATCATTACAGTATTTTAAAAAACTAGGGGCTTTTTTGTAAATCTGATGACGTGGGCATGGGGAAGCGCTAGAGTTCCCTGGCTATAATATATTGATTTGAGAAAAGTATAGGGTTTTATCAAGTAAAAGGAGGACTTCTTTGAAAAATTTAGATATTTATATGTAATTTCTGAAAAGTATAGTGTCTTTTTATAAATTTGCTAATGCTGTAGGAATCTTTTTTGTAAAAATAAAAAAAATCCTTATGCTATTTCAAAAAATCGGAAGGCTTTTTTATAAATCCGATGACGTGTGTACGAAAGAAGCCGGAGTTCTCTGGCTATAATATACGGATTGTATGTTGTGGCAGGCTTAGGCAACAAATGACGTACACAAGAACTCGAAGGATAAAAGAGCACGTCAAGATCACAAGGGCTTACACGAAGTGAGCAGAAGGTGGCTGGTAGGAACTAGGAACCAGTGATCAATGAATATGAGTTGGTAGACGACAAATTAGCTTTACAGGTAGTGGTTGAGTAGCACCTGTCAATCTGTCTTTTCTCATGATGCTCGTTCACATGTCCGTTCGAAATGTCGTGATTTTTAGATTTTTAACTGTGAATTTTACATTTTAATTGAAATAATATTGTAATGACGCTACCTTTTTTAGGGCATTTAATTAAAAAATAAGTAAATAATGAAAAATTTTAAAAAATTATTATATCTTTATAGATAATACAAAGAAAAAAATACGTTAAAAAATCAATGCGTTTTTAATAACTTTTAGTTTCTAGAGCTACATGCTTTTTTAAACAGGGCTATAGTCAATTAGGGGGTGATTGGAATAACGATACCTTTTAGTTTTTACTGAAAAAACACTGTACCTGGCTGAAAAAACACTGTAGCTGAATTGGTTTATTGGGTATAATTAAATTTTAAAAAATTTAAAAATAAAAACGACACACTAATCTAAAGCGGACGATGCAAAGGAATACGGAAAAAAACAAAACGAAAAAACGAAAAAAAACAATTTTTACTGTAGTGCTACAGTGAAAAAACGTGAACGCCCATGCCTCCTGCGTCAGTGACAATCTGAGTATTCAAGCCTAAAGTATGCATTTGAAGATTTTCATAGATTGATGAGAATCCAGTGATGACACAAGCAATTTTGCGGCATGGCGCTCTTTTTTTCTCTTGCAATCAAGGAAGCATGCATAGCACTGATTGATCGAACCATGTCACCAACCCAACACATCAGTCCCTAGTTTGGGGTCATTCTATGTAGATTAACAACATTAGGAGGGCGATCCTATTGTCCCGTTATATAGATCTAAGCCCATTATATATATATAAGAAGATACTAAATCTAAGAGATAGTTAATATTATTAAATCATACATACGTTTATTAAAGAGCACATTATAACCACCTAACCACTTTTTCTACATTAAAACAGAGATATATAGTAGAAATATTATAATAGATATACTTTAATTTTTTTAATGAACTTATATTGCGAGATGTCACTTTCTAAGAAAAAGACTTATATTGCAGGAGGAATGAAACACTATGTTACAACTTACAACCAGATGTTCTCATTGCAGACGGCAGCTAGTGCATAAGTCTAAACCCATAAACTGAAATTGTGAAGGACAAACCCAATTCCTTGTGGAATTTGGACGTACCAATTCCACACCACGTCCGTCTGTCCCGCCCATCCGTGCTGTCTAAACTCGGCAGCTTTCGAGCGCGACCACATTTTCTCCATTTTCTCTCATGTTTCTTAGCGACGCTGTATCGACGCCTAACATTACTTACACATGACAACACCACCCGTGGTGACAAGCTGTCGGCGGCGACGGGAACGTCGAACTTGTTTTCCCGATGCCGCTCATTCCGAAATCCGAAGACGCGCACGCGTGCACGCGCGTAACCACGAACATGTCGCATCCGCATGGACATGCATGAAAAGTACGGTAAAAGAAGAGGTGAAACAGACTTGGATTGGCTGAGCGATCATGAGTTCTTGTGTTGTGGCAGGCTCGGCCAACAACTCGTGTACACAAAAACCGAATAGACAATGGAGCACGTATAGCTGATCGATCACAAGGGCTGGACATGTGAAGTGAGCAGAAAAGTTGATGGGTATATATAGAGCGAGCAATAAACGAGTTGGCAGATGACATAAATTAGCTGAAAGAGTAGTGGTCGAGTAGCGCACGTCAAGGTGGCTTTGTTTTTTTTTCCTTTTAGTTTCTGTTTTTTACTTTTAGCTTCTTTAAAAATTAAAAAATTAAATATGAAAATAAGACGATCTTTTGAAACGAATTCTCTAAATAGCTTTTCAACGCTAAAACCATATACGTTATTCGTGTTGATATCTCTATGTTTGTTACCGTGCCTAAAAATATAAATAAAAGCTATCAATCACAATTAAAAGATATCAAACGTAGTCTAAAAGAAAAGGGTGTAGGTCATACTTGCCCGTGCGTCACCGGTGTGCTTGCCACGGCAATTGGAGGATTCCATGCTCAGACCGCGTGGGCCGGCGGTTTTGGTCAATTCGACAGGTTGATCCTGACTAGCCCATCGCGGCCGCGTGCAAGCACCCGCCGAAACGAGTGCCGTGCACGCACCAATTTTAGCCCATCTGGGAGATGTTGTGTTGCATGTAAAGTCCATTAAGTGTGTTCTATACGAAACTAAAGAAAGAAAAAAAGTATTTTCCATGCGAAAATATGAAATCAAGAACAAGCTTTTACTCATTAGCAAGGTATTCAAGTTTGAACATGCGTTGGTAGATGTTTATAAATCGGCGAAAATACCCCAAGTATCAAGTATGAGTGTATGACCAAAAATATTTCCTTCACGTCATGACGGTTTTTTTTTCCTGAGAAGCATGGCACTGATTGATCAACTATTTTCACCAACCCAACGGATGTGCTTAAAATGGCTTAAAGTCATCTTCTGTTTTTGTCTTTTGCTTTTTTCACTATTCAGCAAGTTCATCTTTTTCTGTTTTTTAAACTTTTTAGGCTTTTTTGTCTTTTCTTTTTTTCTTATTCTTTTGTATTATCACATATTTTTCTATTTTTAAGTCAACTCAATTATAGTAAAAAAAATAAACCAACTACAATAAAAAAAATCATAAACTATCGTTAAACTAAACGCTACCGTTAACATCGGTCCCTTTGTTATGTCCTCACGTTGTAAACTACAAAACTAACGGCATCATTATCAACCAAACATCCTAATGTTTTCACTGGAGCTACCTTGAAGGACACAAAATGTTTTAGCTAGAGATTACATACATGTACAACTTGGATTGTCGATTTCGCAATTATTGTCCATCCGTGCCGTCACAGACCAGAGTGACGAGCCCGGCGGGGGACACTAGTTCTTACGAGACATAAGACACGCCTGACACGTAACGTTCGCTTGCTGTACCGGCACAGCACATAGGATATTCTTTTGAACTAAGACTTTGACAGTAACAGTTTAGTAAATAATGATTATTGAAAAAAATCAACATAAAAACTAGCTAAAAAACCAAAAATAACTAGACATAAGAGTATAAGACATCAGAACCCATTCTTGTACTATCCATGCAGGTGCCCCATTTGCCGAAGATTTTCCCGACGCGCGCGAATTCACATACACTGATACACGTCGCATTAGCATCGAGTGCTTCGCCGCCCACGGTGGAGTTCTTTGGAGAATTTCAACATGGAACAAGGGCCTTTTTTCCTTATAAGTATAGTTTATAATTTTTTAATTATTTATGAGGTATTACGGAGTAATAGGAACTCATATATAGCTTTAATCGATATAAATAAAATTATTGTAGTGTGTAATATAATTAATTTATAGATCTATTTTAAAAAAATTATTTTATTTAAAAATTAATTACTATAGATAAACTGAAAAATAGCTTTTAGAATTAAAAAAAAAAAGCCTCCGGATCAGGTTGGACGAGCGATAAGGAAATTTTGTGGATTTGTGCTGCGACAGGCTCACCCAACAACAAAGCAAGTAAAACAACTAAAGAGATTTGTAGAAGGAGCACCTAATTGATCACAATAGCTGGCGGTACGTGAAGTGAGCAGGTGGTGGATACTGGATACATGAATAGAATTAGACGGTATAAGGCACCGCTTAATTTTGATTTTGATTTTTAGTTTCTATTTTTTTTCACTATTTATTAATTTTATTTTTTATTTTTTGGACTTTTTTGTTTTTTATTTTTTTCATATTTCTTTGTATTATTCGTGATGAGCTAACATATTTTTTCTATTTTTAAATATTTAAAATTTAATTATACTAAATAAGTCAACTTAGCTATAGTAAAAAATAAACCTACTATAGTAAAAAAAAGTTATAAACCAACGCTATTCTGAGCACTCTCTAAATTAGCTTTACAAGAAGCGGGTCGATCGTCTGCACATGGCCAAATTATAAAATAGAAGATGCGAGATTGGTGGTTCAGAGGGAGTTCAACTGTGAACATATTAGGGCACTGCTCAACACAGTGGTAGCAGTAGCTTCTGGCTGCACGGTGAGCGTTCAAAAATACTGTAGTGTTTTTTGTCTCGTAGTGATTTTTTTTGTGTTTTGTTTTTTTCGTATTTCTTTGCATTGTCTGTGATAGGTTAGCATGTCGTTTTTATTTTTACATTTTTTTAAATTTAATTATACCCAATAAGCCAATTCAGTTACAGTAAAAAATCAGCCAACTATAGTGAAATTTCAGCCATAAACCAGAAACCATCGCTATTCCGAACACCTCCTAGATTGGACCAACGATCATGCAATGTGCCATGGCAGGCTCGATTAGCCAACAAAGTAAGAAACACAAGAACCGATGAGAAAATGGATAGCTGACTGAGGCTGCCCATGCATGAAAGCGAGCAGAGGTCGATGGGTGTATATGGGCCTGTTTATATTGTATTTCCGCTTTGACTTAAAAATAATAGCTTATAGATAAGTTTGTAAAAAGAGATATTTGTGTGTGATTTTGATTGATATAAATGAAATCACTACAGTATGTACTACAATCGAGCAATATAGATCGAGCAATATAGGAGTTGGTAAATGACATAAATTAGCTTTACTAGTTGCGTAGCGTCAGCACCATCAGACTCTAGCGTTCAACTTCGGACCCGCTAAACTAGCGGCCTAGCCCCAATGATTGGGCCGTTATACCCATAAGCCCAACTGACGAAGCAACAACCATAAGGGTCTTTAGTCATCCCTTCTAAAATACTAGACTGATAGGTAGATACATCCTCACCTTTATAAATCTTGTGGCTCCTCTCACAATTTATACGGGACTATCCCAACACAAGCAATGATCGAGTAGCACGTGTCATAGCTATACATAGGTGGCACCGATTGATCTGCTATTTGCACCAACGCAACATCAGTCCGTTCGGTTGTATCTGTAACACCCCCGTTCCCAGGGGCGGTACGATACTGTTCATCTCGCAGCAGCCCAGGACTGTTCAACTGCGAGGTACTGTATATGAGCGTACATCATTGACAACACGTACTTAAAAAGGGTACATACCAGCTTTATTACAATATAGAGGCTTTTGCAGCCAAGCCTAGTAGTGGGCGGCAGCCCTTACAATACATAAACCAAAAGGGTGCCACAGGCAAGCCTGAGCGGAGAACAACCCTTAAAACCAAATATCGGCCTCGTCGAAGGCATCTCCATCGTCTTCAGCCTCTTCGAAGACTTCAACGTCGTGCGGACCGATTTCTGTTTATGTTGTTTTAGCAAGTATGAGTACAACCACAGTACTCAACAAGTCGCACGAAAATATACTGAATAATTATATGCAGGGGAATCTCAACAGGCATGGGATATTAGTTCTATTATTTGTGGAGATGCAGTTTTGCCTTTATAAAACGCTTTAGATTCAAAACAAATCAAATATAACCTTCTTAATTACTTGGGGTTATAAACTTGAACATTTACTTTTACATATTACCAAAATCATTCCAAATCTACTCATGCCTCATTAATGGAGTCACCCAATTAAACACAGCTTCTTTTACTGGAAGCACAGTGTATTCGAATACCATTTAAGTCACTCTGCAGAGCTGCTCAGCTTTACCCACAAGATTTCTTAATCCTCATGACTGGATTAAGAAAACAAAGATCTTCGCCTACTCAGTCCCGTATATAGCCTTTACCCGATAGATTAAGCACCAACACAAACCCGGGGATCCGACTCGCCATAGTCGTAAAGAGGGACCCGTTTTGTGAGGATCTATCGTTGTGGCCCAACGGTACCAACTCTTTTCTTTAATAGTAAAGATTCAACCGAACTGAGTAGCTACTAGTCTAGGTTCGACGAATCAACGCTTGTGGTTGAGCGGGTACTATGTTTTTCATTTGGCATAAGGGTCTAGTCCTTGAAATCTTGCCGAGGCAACTCCGCTAGTATCTCCTGATACTAGTAAGTACCACTGTACTGCACCTTTCACGATCATGCCTCCTTCTCTCAGGATAAGGTCAGGGGACCCGGCCAATTAATGGCTTCCCGTGATTACTCCTTACCCTCCACATTTATTTTACAAAGTCTATCGACAAGTGTCGGATCACTTAACAGTACAAATCATGACTTCCTGAACTATCATATGGTATAATTTAGTCTATAATTTATGTACTAGGGTTCGTCAAATGAGCAGGGTTAACAAAATATGAATCGGTTCAATTATCGGTGGTGGGATTATAGCTAAAACATGTCATTCGAAATATAATTGTACATTAAATAATTGCATGAAAATAACGTAATAAAATAATGCGTATTTAGCTAATTAAAGAGCATGGGTTCAATATGATCAAAAATTAATGCAACTTGCCTTGCGAATCGGGGATTTCAACTAGCTCGTACTCCGGCAAACCTTGAACTGGCACTGGGACTTCCACTTCTTGCGTCAATGGATCAGCTTCGTCGGGGACTAGCGCAAAAATAAACAAATTAGGCCCGCTTTTCGAAGGAATGAAAATGGACCGGAAAAACGAAAATGAAATCGGACAAAAGCTTTAAAACAAAGGTTTTGGGTTAACAAGGGTTGGTATGGGGAAACGGACCTCGGAAATGGATTCAGGGGCTCGAAACGGTTCAAATGAGTATAAACTCACTTTTTGGGTTTCGGGTTTCTGGGTGAACAGTAACGGGCTAACGGGTTTACTGTTCATCGCGGCGCATCTTGCGCGGGTTAGCTATGATGAATCGCGCGCCCGCCCGCTTCTGCCGCACGCGCGCGCGCGCGCAACGCGACACGCCGCTTTGCGCCGTGGGCCGAGGCGCTCGGCCGGCCCAACCGGCTTCCCGCGCGGCATGGCGACCGTCCGACAGCAATCGGGCCGCGCGCGCGCGATGCTCGGCGGCCGCCGGATGGTTCGGGAGATGGAGGGCTGCGACGGCGCCACGTCATCGTCTTCTTCCTCCGATCGGTCGGCTCGGGCCGATAACAGAGGAAGGAGGCGGCAGCGACTGGCTATGCTAGGGGTTCTCGCGACACCAACCAACGGTGGGAACGGGTAGAGGGAAGCACTGAGGTCCTATTTTTGGGCATGGCTTCGCCTACACCTCCGACAAACGCCGGCGGCGGCGCCATGGGCACGCTCGGGTCTCTAGGGGCACAGGGATAACCTAGGGGCTCTCGGGTCGATCGGGTTTGGCTTAAGCTTCCAGGGAATAAGGTAAAGCTAATGCTAGCATCGGCTTGGCCGGAGGGTGGTTGGTCTGGGCTGTCCACGAGGGCCACTAATGGCCGCACGGCGGCGCTTACGGACAGGGCAGAGGGAACTTCGGGAGCTTCGGGGAGGGAGGGGAATGGGTTCCTGAGGTCTCTGGGAAGCTTCACAACAAATCAATTAGACGCTAATGGAATAAATCACCGAATTGAGGATTCGAGCTCACCTCGGAGATTTCGGAAATTCGGGCGACAGGGGAAGCTTGGGGGCAATTGGGCGCGGCTAATGCCTGCTGGTGGTGTATGCTAGAGTATGGAAGGGGTCGCGGGGCTTAAATAGGCGAGCTAGGTCGGTTTGAGCTTGTCCTGATCCCGGCGGCTTGCGGGAGGGGCTGGCCGGAATGGGTAGGGGAGGGAGCTGGCAGGGGGAGTTAAGGGCGCTGTCAGAGAGGATTTGGCGGCAGTCAAAAGTGTCAGAGGGGACAAGACGGCTGTGAGGGAGGCAGTCGGCTTGGGAGGGAAGAATTGGGTGGCGGCGGCCGAAAACGATGGGGCGGCGCGACGCCTGGACGGGGAGGTGACCTGAGGTGACAGGGAGGGTTGACAGGTGCAGGTACGGCGCTTGACTCAGGTGGGAGGCGGTGGAAAGCGCCGAGGCGCGAGGTGGCGGTTCCAGAGGTCGCGCCGATTTTTCTGACGAGCTACGTTCGCACGCAAAAAGCAGCAGCAGCAGAAGAAGGGCGCAGGCAGCCCGGGGTTGGGTGGGGTCACGGGCGGCTTAGGGTTGGGAAGGGCTGGGGAGAAGCAAGAATCCAAGAAAAGCAAGAATTCAAGATTTTGTAAAATTTTGAAAATTCAATTTCGTTTCAACCTACCCCCCTTAAGAAGAATCTCGACCCCGAGATTCACTGGACTCAAGGAGCAGGTTGGGAAATTCTTGCTGCAGGTCTGATTCTTTTTCCCATGTCGCTTCATTCTCAGTATGGTTCTGCCATTGGACCTTGTGAAATCTGATATTTTTACTCCTGAGCTGTCTCTCCGTAGTTTCCAGAATCCGTAAGGGTTCTTCCGGATAAGTCAAATCAGACTGTAGGTCTATACCCTCCGTTGAGACTTGCTCTGTAGGTTGGCGCAAGCATTTCCGTAATTGCGACACATGAAATACATTGTGCACTCTGGCCAGATCTGCTGTTAATTTCAATTTATAGGCTACTTCGCCTATTCTCTTAATAATTTCGTAAGGTCCAACATACCTTGGAGCTAACTTCCCCTTTACTTGAAACCTTTTTATGGACTTGAAGGGTGTGACTTTAAGGTATACGTAATCCCCAACTTCAAAATTTAAGTCTTTTCGGCGAACATCTGCATAGTTCTTTTATCCGCCTGGCTATCTTCATTTTATCCCGAATGATCTTAACATGAGCTTCGCATCCTGCATAACTGTGGACCTAGGTATTGTCGTTCTCCGCCTCTGTCCAATTTAGTGGTGTCCTACACTCCCTTCCATATAAGGCTTCAAAAGGTGACATCTTAATACTGGCTTGATAGCTGTTATTATACGAAAATTCCGCAAAGGGTAAGCAGGCATCCCATGCTACTCCATAAACAATTGCACAAGCTCTTAACATGTCCTCTAGTATCTGGTTTACTCGCTCATCTGTCCTCCCGCTTATGGGTGATATGTCAGTGCTAAAAGCTAAATCGGTTCCCATGGCTTCATGTAATTTCTTCCAGAATGTTGATGTAAACTATGCTCCCCTATCTGAAACTATTCTTTTCGGTACTCCATGTAACGTTACAATTTTAGTCAAATACAATTCGGCTAATTTGTCTTTGCCATATGTCTGCTTTATTGGTATAAAGTGTGCTACCTTTGTCAGTCTGTCTACAATTACCCAAATAGCATCGTATCCATCTTTGGATCTCGGGAAACCTGTAATAAAATCCATACCAATCTCATCCCATTTCCATTCTGGCACTGGCAATGGTTGTAATAGTCCTGATGGCTTCTGATGATCTATCTTAATCTTTTGGCATACATCGCAACGTGCAATGTAATCAGCTATCTCTCTTTTCATTTTACTCCACCAATATTTTTTCTTTAAATCCTGGTACATTTTAGTTCCTCCAGGATGTATAGAGAATTGGGACGAATGAGCTTCTTGTAAGATCCGATTCTTTAATTCTTCGTTATTGGGTATACAAAAACGTCCACGAAATCTTAAAATTCCTTGTTCATCTATAGTGAACTCTGTCGAACCTTCTTCCTGGCATTTCTTTTTAAGTTCTTGTAGTTCTGTATCATTATCTTGCGCTATCTTGATTTGATCCGTTAACATTGGTTGTATCTCCAAAGCCGCTACATATCCTTGTTCCACCACCTGTAAATTCAACTGTTGAACTTCTTCCCGCAACCGGTTAGAACATTCCATAATAGATGTTATCCCATGATGTGACTTCCGGCTTAAAGCATCGGCTACTACATTAGCCTTTCCAGGGTGATACTGTAAGTCGATATCATAATCTTTAATTAACTCTAGCCATCTTCGCCGTCGAGATTCAAGTCCGTTGCGTGAATATATACTTCAGACTCTTATGGTCTGAATAGATCTCACAATGATTCCCTAGCAAATAGTGCCTCCATATTTTCAATGCATGCACTACAGCCGCCAATTCCAAATCATGTGTCGGATAATTTACTTCATGTGGTCGCAACTGTCGTGACGCATAGGCCACTACTCTCCGATCTTGCATTAATACACATCCAAGTCCTTGTTTCGAAGCATCACAATATATTTGAAAATCTTTCTCAGGGTTGGGTAGTATAAGAACTGGTGCTGTAGTCAATCTTGCCTTTAGTTCTTGAAAACTCTCTTCACATTTATCGGTCCACTGAAAGGGAATTTCCTTTTTAAGCAGCTGTGTGAGGGGTCTGGATATTTTTGAAAATCCTTCTATAAATCGACGGTAATATCCTGCCAATCCCAAAAAGCTTCGAATTTCGGTTACCGTCGTTGGTTGCTTCCATTCCATTACTGCCTTAACCTTTTCAGGGTCTACTTTCACTCCTTCTTTTGTAATTATGTGGCCGAGAAATGCAACCTCCTTCATCCAGAACTCACATTTCGGGAATTTAGCATACAACTGATGTTCTCTTAACTTGCCCAGGGCAACATGTAAGTGTTGGCAATGTTCTTCTTCTGATTTAGAATAAATCAATATATCGTCAATAAAGACTACCACAAAACGGTCTAGCTGTTCCATGTATACCAGATTCATCAGGTTCATAAAATATGCAGGAGCATTTGTCAGACCAAATGGTACAACTGTAAATTCAAATAAACCATATCTTGTAGTGAATGCTGTCTTCTCACGGTCCTGTTCTCGAATTTTAAGCTGGTGATATCCTGACCGAAGATCAATCTTTGAGAATACCTTGGCTCCCTTGAGCTGGTCAAACAAATCGTCTATTCTCGGCAAAGGATATTTATTCTTAATAGTCACCGCATTTAATCCTCGATAATCTACACACATTCTTTGACTTCCATCTTTCTTCTTAGCAAATAGTACAGGAGCTGACCATGGAGATATACTGGGCGTAATAAAATCTTTTTCTATCATATCATCCATCTGACTCTTAAGTTCCTTTAGTTCCTGAGCTGACATCCGATATTGGCGCTTCGTCACTGGTCGGGTTCCTGGTACTAGTTCGATAGCAAGCTCTATCGGTCTATCAGGTGGCTTTCCGGGTAATTCCTTCGGAAATACATCTGGGTATTCCTGAATTATCGGTACTTGTAAGACTCCTTCTTCCACTACTATATGATGTACACTTGACTTCATCTTCTCAATTAAAGCTGGATCTGTCTTTACTGTTACTCGCTGACCTTCTGTATTAGTTAAAGTAACTGATTTACTTTCACAGTCAACCTTGGCCTTATATCTTGTTAACCAATCCATTCCAAGAATAGTGTCCAGTCCCTTCATTTCCAATAATAATAAACTAGTCTTAAACTTAATTCCCTGAATTTCTAAATCTGCATTGTCACACCCGAAACGAGACTCCATTCTACTTCCGGGTGTTTGAAAGGTATAAGGTTTTTGCAGAGCAGTAAAAGGTATATGATTTTTCACCACAAAAGCCAAAGAAAGGAACGAATGTGTAGCTCCAGGGTCAAATAAAACTAATGCAGGCTTTGAGTGTACGAGAAACGTACCGACAATGACGTCGTTGGCTCCTGCTATTTCTTCAGCTGATACATGAGTGATCCTTCCTTGGACTGGCTTCAGTATACCTTTATCTTTATCAACTGTAGGAGTTGCCGTCGATGACGATCCGGTCGAGGTGCCTGTCGGTCGCAGTACGAACCTACGTGCCTGACCACCTTCTTCCTGCTTAGGTATAGTAAAGACTTGCTGGGATTGCGCCTTCACTTGTGCCTTTGCAACTTCAGAGGGTAGATGTCTTTTCGGACTTTTATCCCTAAAGTGCCCAGTTTGGCCACAATGAAAACATGCGGTAGATTTCGTCGGGCAGTTGGTTGCATAATGATTTCCCTGACAAATGTAACACTTCACTTTAGTGGATGGTGCGACGTTTGACGTCGTTTGATTAGCCTTGTATTGTGATCTTGGAACAAGTATTGTCCGCTTCTTCTTTTGGCTTCCTGACTGCGTAGGTACGAACATCCGCTTACGTGACGTGCCTGTCTGTGGGGCCTTCTGCACAAACCTTCCCTTCCGGGACTCGTCCAACTCATTCCGTGCCGTTTCAGATCTGATCAGTTTATTTATCATAGCAGACATATCCTTAAAATCTGTAGCAGAAATATGATATTTCAATGATTTACTTAATCCTTCCGAAAACCGTTCCATTTTCTTTTCTTCTGTCTTAACTTCGTCCGGAGCATATCTGGCTAAATAATTAAACTGGTGCAAGTATTCTAATACTGTGCGTCCACCTTGTGTAAGTGCAAGGAACTCACGCTTTTTGGCTTCCATCACGCCTGTGGGGACGTGAGCCTGACGGAAGGCCTCATCAAACTCCTTCCACGTAATATCCTTGTCTTCATTCATTGTCTGGTAATTTATCCACCAGGCTGCAGCCTGCCCTTGCAGCTGGTGCGAAGCATACAAGACTTTTTCCTTATCATTGCAATCGCATCGTATTGAGTTTCCGCTCAATATCCTCAACCGCCTTCTGCGCTATTGGGTCAGGTGAAGAAGCAAAGTTGGGAGGTCGGGTCTTCTGGAAATCATTCCATTTTGACATTGGCTGTTGATTGGGTACCGGCGCTGCTTCATTTCTTGCAGCTATCTGTTCTAGCAACTTGGCATTCTGCTCCATCATCCTAGCTTGCTGTTCCATCATTCTTGTCTGTGTCATTTCTGCCAGATGTCGATTTTCTTCCATTCTTGCTAACAAATCCATTATACCGGGTTGTCTTGGCGGGTCCTGTCGAGGACTTCCTTGTCCAGATGTCCCACTTCCTGCCATGATTATCTGAAGTTCAATGGAATCCAGAATTAGTACTGCAGCAATTTTAATAAATCAGATAGGAAAGTGAGAATTCGAAATCAGGTAAGGATAGATTGAAATAAGGTAAGAATTAGAGTGAAAAGTGATAGACAGAAGCTTCTGAAAGAGATAGAATAAGGATACTTATATCAACACAAGATATCAACATAAGCAAAAGAACATAGCTTTTATTTGATAACAAGCTGGATACATACCATACATACGAGGCATACATTCAGACTTGTGCTACACAACCAAAAAGGGGCCTACTACAAAAGGGTTCCACTTCTATTCTAGCGTAATTTACAGGCACACATCTTCAGCTTCTACTTTGCTTCATCTGACGGAGGGTGGCTCGTCGTATACCACATCCTGATCTCTGGGTCTTCTTCATCTTCCTCTGGATCTTCCTCTTCTTCATCTACGTCAATTACTTGCTCTTTCCCTTTGTCCTCCTGTGGATTAACATTCGGTCCCATTGGAGCTTGGGAAGTGGATCTCGGAAGAGCCGACGGTATTGGGGTGCCGTCATTCTCTTTGGCTTCTTGGATGTCGAGGAACATCAAAGCGATTCGTCACATCCCGACATCTCGCCGTCTTCCAGCTTGCTTGTACCTCTGTAGACTCTTCTTTAAGATCTTCACTTGTTGGCGATCTCGGTACAACCGACGTTGAGCTTCATGACATTCTTCCACCGCCTCGAGCATCGGGCCTCCCGGTATCCAATATACTTGGCGGCTTCATCAATACGGGCTCCTCCAAAGGGTCCATCTCGGAACAAGATAGTGACTCCCATCTTCATCTTCCAGTGGAATAAGGTGGAATGGAGACTCGTCAAACTCAACCTCATACTGGCGTCGAAGATGATGCACCGCCTGTCTGGCTAAGTCTTGAATCGCATCGGCTCCTTCGCACGATATGTCAGAAACTTCCTTGGAATATCTAGTCGCAGAGGTAACGGCTCCAGGGTCATCCAAGCCTTCCATTGATACAGATTATTCCCCATGAACTGTCCTCTTGAGTGAAAGATAGGACGCTGACGCTCCGAAGCATACAGATACTTCAACATCCTCCACAGCAAAGCAGCCCATCCACGAAGGATGTCTGGATCTGAATGGATATAGTGAACCATCTGCACAAATCGACATTTTGATATTAAGGCAAGAGGAAATAAAATCATTTTAAAACTTAAAACTGACTCACAAGAGAGCTAATATAGAGAAGGTAGATCCGAGAAGGGTTAATACTGGAATAATACTTATGTTTTATGTAACTTCTTTTTAAATTTTTAAATAGCTTTTATAAATGACCTATCACACTTGGGGTTATCCTACGGTCAAGCAGCGTTGCTCTAATACCACTCAGAACACCCTGCTCCTGTGGGCGATGCGATCTTGTTCATCTCGCAGCACCCAGACTGCTCAATCTGCGAGGTGCAGATATGAGCGTACATCATTGACAACACGTACTTAAAAAGGGTACATACCAGCTTTATTACAATATAGAGGCTTTTGCAGCCAAGCCTAGTAGTGGGCGGCAGCCCTTACAATACATAAACCAAAAGGGTGCCACAGGCAAGCCTGAGCGGAGAACAACCCTTAAAACCAAATATCGGCCTCGTCGAAGGCATCTCCATCGTCTTCAGCCTCTTCAAGACTTCAACGTCGTATGGACCGATTTACTTATGTTGTTTTAGCAAGTATGAGTACAACCACATACTCAACAAGTCGCACTAAAATATACTGAATAATTATATGCGGGAATCTCAACAGGCATGGGATATTAGTTCTATTATTTGTGGAGATGCAGTTTTGCCTTTATAAAACGCTTTAGATTCAAAACAAATCAAATATAACCTTCTTAATTACTTGGGGTTATAAACTTGAACATTTACTTTTACATATTACCAAAATCATTCCAAATCTACTCATGCCTCATTAATGGAGTCACCCAATTAAACACAGCTTCTTTTACTGGAAGCACAGTGTATTCGAATACCATTTAAGTCACTCTGCAGAGCTGCTCAGCTTTACCCACAAGATTTCTTAATCCTCATGACTGGATTAAGAAAACAAAGATCTTCGCCTACTCAGTCCCGTATATAGCCTTTACCCGATAGATTAAGCACCAACACAAACCCGGGGATCCGACTGGCCATAGTCAGAAAGAGGGACCCGTTTTGTGAGGATCTATCGTTGTGGCCCAACGGTACCAACTCTTTTCTTTAATAGTAAAGATTCAACCGAACTGAGTAGCTACTAGTCTAGGTTCGACGAATCAACGCTTGTGGTTGAGCGGGTACTATGTTTTTCATTTGGCATAAGGGTCTAGTCCTTGAAATCTTGCCGAGGCAACTCCGCTAGTATCTCCTGATACTAGTAAGTACCACTGTACTGCACCTTTCACGATCATGCCTCCTTCTCTCAGGATAAGGTCAGGGGACCCGGCCAATTAATGGCTTCCCGTGATTACTCCTTACCCTCCACATTTATTTTACAAAGTCTATCGACAAGTGTCGGATCACTTAACAGTACAAATCATGACTTCCTGAACTATCATATGGTATAATTTAGTCTATAATTTATGTACTAGGGTTCGTCAAATGAGCAGGGTTAACAAAATATGAATCGGTTCAATTATCGGTGGTGGGATTATAGCTAAAACATGTCATTCGAAATATAATTGTACATTAAATAATTGCATGAAAATAACGTAATAAAATAATGCGTATTTAGCTAATTAAAGAGCATGGGTTCAATATGATCAAAACTTAATGCAACTTGCCTTGCGAATCGGGGATTTCAACTAGCTCGTACTCCGGCAAACCTTGAACTGGCACTGGGACTTCCACTTCTTGCGTCAATGGATCAGCTTCGTCGGGGACTAGCGCAAAAATAAACAAATTAGGCCCGCTTTTCGAAGGAATGAAAATGGACCGGAAAAACGAAAATGAAATCGGACAAAAGCTTTAAAACAAAGGTTTTGGGTTAACAAGGGTTGGTATGGGGAAACGGACCTCGGAAATGGATTCAGGGGCTCGAAACGGTTCAAATGAGTATAAACTCACTTTTTGGGTTTCGGTTTCGGTGAACAGTAACGGGCTAACGGGTTTACTGTTCATCGCGGGCGGCACTGTGCGCGCGGGTTAGCTACAGTGAATCGCGCGGCCCGGCCCGCTTCGCCAAGACGCTCGCTTCGCTGCGCTGCAAGCCACGCGCTTTGCGCCGTGGGCCGAGGCGCTCGGCCGGCCCAACCGGCTTCCTCATGGCATGGCGATCGTCCGACAGCAATCGGACGCTTCGGCGCGCGATGCTCGACGGCCGCCGGATGGTTCGGGGGAGATGGAGGGCTGCGACGGCGCCACGTCATCGTCTTCTTCCTCCGATCGGTCGGCTCGGGCCGATAACAGAGGAAGGAGGCGGCAGCGACTGGCTATGCTAGGGGTTCTCGCGACACCAACCAACGGCGGGAACGGGTAGAGGGAAGCACTGAGGTCCTATTTTTGGGCATGGCTTCGCCTACACCTCCGACAAACGCCGGCGGCGGCGCCATGGGCACGCTCGGGTCTCTAGGGGCACAGGGATAACCTAGGGGCTCTCGGGTCGATCGGGTTTGGCTTAAGCTTCCAGGGAATAAGGTAAAGCTAATGCTAGCATCGGCTTGGCGGAGGGTGGTTGGTCCGGGCATCCACGAGGGCCACTAATGACGCACGGCGCTACTGACAGACAGGCGAGGGAACTTCGGGAGCTTCGGGGAGGGAGGGGAATGGGTTCCTGAGGTCTCTGGGAAGCTTCACAACAAATCAATTAGACGCTAATGGAATAAATCACCGAATTGAGGATTCGAGCTCACCTCGAGATTTCGGAAATTCGAGCGATGAGGAAGCTTGGGGCAATTGGGCGCGGCTAATGCTGCCGGTGGTGTATGCTAGAGTATGGAAGGGGTCGCGGGCTTAAATAGGCGAGCTAGGTCGGTTTGAGCTTGTCCCGATCCCGCGGCTTGCGGAGGGGCCGGCCGAATGGGTAGGGAGGAGCCGCGGGGGAGTTAAGGGCGCCGCAGAGAGGATTTGGCGGCATCAAAAGTGTCGAGGGGACAAGACGGCCGTGAGGAGGCAATCGGCTTGGGAGGAAGAATTGGGTGGCGCGCCGAACGATGGGCGCGCGACGCTGGATCGGGAGGTGACCCGAGGTGACAGGAGGGTTGACAGTGCAGTGCGGCGCTTGACTCAGTGGGAGGCGGTGGAAAGCGCCGAGGCACAAGGTGGCGGTTCCAGAGGTCGCGCCGATTTTTCTGACGAGCTACAAGGTTCGCAGCAAAAAAGCAGCAGCAGAAGAAGGGCGCAGGCAGCCCGGGTTGGGGTGGGTCACGCGCTTAGGGTTGGGAAGGGTTGGGGAGAAGCAAGAATCCAAGAAAAGCAAGAATTCAAGATTTTGTAAAATTTTGAAAATTCAATTTCGTTTCAGTATCCTCGTGCTGTAAATTATAAAATTAGCGACATCATTATCAGCCAAACATCCACAACTTAAATTGTCGATCATCTGGACATGGCGAGATCAGCGATAGCAGATGCGGATCGGATCGGACGCTCAGAGTCGGTCCAACCGCGAGCATTTAGCACGAAATATGAATCATAAATCCGTGATCGCCGTGCGGTGTGGGCCGGGCGGACCCCACCTAGCGGGCCAAAATTGCCACGCGGTGCGCGCGTTTTTAGCCCATCTGGCCGGGCCGCGTGCACCCACCGCCGAACCGCGCCGAGGATTCCGACCGTTGCGTCGCCTCGGGGTGCGCACCCGCTTTTCCAAACTTCTCAGGAAACCACGCGCACTCCCCGACCGTTAGTTACCTCCTCGATCGAGTCCATACACCTTCAAAACCCAGCCCAAACACCGAGCCACCAACGCGACCACCGCAACGCGAGCCCCTCGTGAAGCCAAGAAGAAGAATCCGTCCATGGCCGACGCCGCCCTCCTCGACGTGGGGCAGCCGCGGCACCCGCTGAGCCAGATCGCGACAAGCGGGACGCACCGTCTGCTGCTCAAGCAGTGGCTCAAGGAGGAGGACCTCCTCGCCCGCCGCGTCGCGCTGCGGGAGGCGCGCCTCGACGGCGCCCGCAAGGAGATCGCCTTCCTCTGCTGCGCCTTCTTCGCCTTCCACGCCGCGTCCGTCCTCATCCTCTTCCTCCCCTCCTCCTCCTCCGGCTCGGAGGCACCCGGCACATCCGCCGCGTGCCGGCGCTCCTGGATCCCCTGCCTCGTGTCGCTGCTGTCGTCGCTGGCCATGCTCTGGGCGCTCCGGTACAAGGCGGACACGGAGGCCGTCCTGGAGCGGCTGCTGTCGCGGGAGCGCGAGGACGCCGTTCTGCTCGGCAAGTGCGTCGCCGAGCTCAAGCGCAAGGGGCTCGAGTTCGATCTGCTCAAGGAGGTGGACGCGCTGCGACGGGCCAAGAGCCTCCGCGTCGAGGCCAAGGGTGGCGAGAGGCCTGCCAGGCGGTGGCCTGGCAGGGACCTCGCCGTCTTCGCGCTCTTCGGCGCCGCCTGCGGCGTCCTCGTGCTCACGAGGTTCTTGCTCTGCAGTAATTAGTCAGGAGAGGAGAGGGGGGGATCACGTGGCCTTCTTGGCGTTGCTCTTGATTTCAATTGCTGGATGGAAGTAGGCCGTCCGTTTGCAGAACTGTTTGTTCTGCGATTTTTTATGTTGATTTATTTTGTAATAAGTTGGGGATTTGCAGCATAAGATTTTATTCGTGTTTGTGTTTGGTGTTCATAATTGTACCAGAGAGAGCAGAAAATGCTCTCTCAATGTTATGATTACAATTTACAAAGATTTAACCCCGTTCCATTGCCCAAAATTGAGTTTATTTACGGCTGGGTTTGCATTGTTCTCGTGAACGATTGTGCCAATTCTATCTTAGTTCTTGCATGTAAGTACAATGTTGTCCACGTTTGCTGGAAACTGAAAGATGGTTACTAAACAAAAGATTGATCTTTGTTGGTAACTCTTAAGCAATACAGTCGATGTAAGAACGTGAAATGTGTCATTGAAAGTAATATCATTCTTCCTGGGGGCAAATTGCATCCTGATTTGTTCGTTTAAAAAAAATCGCAATCCCATTTGTCTGAAGTAGCAATTTGACGGTTAAGTTTTTCCCTGATTGATAGATAAACTAGGAGGCAGGCTCGGCTGGAATCAGGCTACACCTTTGTTTTGAGGAAGGCGCAGAGAACTTACAGATTCTTCAATTTTGAGAAAAGTTTCTGCGCAATTTGCCAATTTTCCAAGGACCTTTCACAAAAATTCGGACACCGGCACCCTTCTCCTTTTTCTTTGGCCCATCTTGGCCTATTCGGTGCATGGGGGTAGGGTTTCCCCAACCCCATTCCCACTCAACGGCGGCGGCTCGTCATGCGGGGGCGCGAGGCAGCGGTGGCTTGTGCGGGCAACGCTCAGGCCAACGGCGTGTGCGGGCGATGCTCGGGCCAATGGCACTTGGGAGCGGGGACACTCGAGCCGATGGCGCTCAAGAGCAGCGGTGGCCTTCCCCGAGGGCCGAGCGATGGCGGACGGCGACGGCTTCATCCGGAGCCGAGCGATGGTGCACGGTGGCACCTCGTGCGAGAGGCGGTGGCTTCTCCCAAGATCGAGTGGCGGCGCACGGCGGTGTGGTCGGCCACGTGCAAGCGGCGTGGGCGGGCAGTCGGAGGTTCGAGTGGGCGGCCATGCGGGGTCGACGGTGGCGCCCGACGGGACGTGGCAATGGCTGCGCAGGCGGCCGACGGTCGTCGCAAGCAGCACTTCGGTGAGACACGGCGTCGACCATGCGGACGGCGCGCGCCACGCGGCCGACTGTGTGGAGCTGCCGTGTGGGATGGCACAACGGCTGTACGAGTGTCGCGTTGCGTGCGGGCGACGTGGCTGTACATCGTTTTTTTAAATTTACAGTGCAATCAACATCTACTCTTTGTGCAAATCTACCGATCGGCTTAATCGACGACTACAAGTCAGCTCATGGTAGATTAGAGCAGATTTACACCATAGAAAATAATTTAGAAAGTAAAATTTGCGGAATTTAAAGCAATCTATATGGACAATTCAATCTACGAGTGCTTCGATAATGACCTTTTCGATCCACTAAAACGATTCATGCTGATAACGTGTTGAGAAACCGTTGCTGACGAGTCCAGTCCGAGTGATTTCTCCAAGACAGAAGATGGATCAAATACGGAGCAATGCAAGAATGAAAATAGATTCAACACGAAGAGATGGGGAACTCTTTCTCTTTCTTTATTGCTTTTCTCATCCAAAAGATATAAGTTACAATCATTTGGAACTTCTATTTATAGACTAAAGGATAAGGTATCCACTATAAGACAGACTTACAGACCCGAACTCAGGTTTGCTAACATAAACCACTAAAAATGTAACCAGTCTAGTACACACTGCAAGGTCTCCGAATCGCTTTTCGAAAGGTACATGATGTAGACGTGTAATGAGATATAAGTGATTCTTCCTCTCTTTTTTTTAAAAAAAAACTATAAATGATTCTTTCATGATTATCTACACCCTAGTCCTCATTCATGACCTTTACCATTATCTTGTCATCATTCTCTGCAATACACACTGGTGATGTGCAAAATCAATTGTCTACAGCTTGTATTGTACAATGTACTACTACCTTTTCATAGTTCAAGACAACTAGAATTGCAGTTATCTTCTGGACAACGATGTTTTCCCCAGTTTCAAGTCTCACCATCCACATACATCCATACAGGTATTAATTATCTTCAGACTTCTATTGCTGCTCCATCCTTCAGTTTTCCAAACCAGACTCTTCGAAAAAAATGTTTTCCAAACCATGACTATTAGGGATGCAGGCCGAACCGCCGGATAAAGTTTACTGGACACGAAGGAACACGTTTTCTCTGCATGCACAAGATATCTTGAAGAAAACAACGCTTCAGGTGTATGTCGTCGACTCGGTGTCAGCATGTCATGTCCGGCCAAGTGGGCATTAACTTGTTCAGAGCTTTTAACTTTGAGTAAAATGACTGGAGTCTGAAGATTTCAATCCTGAAATTTTCTGAAGAACGTGCCTTGTGGAAACGTGGGCGTGTGACTTCTCTCAGCACAAGTGGTCTCAACCATTCAAAGAAAAGCAATGATATGATCATCGATGCTCTGACAAAGTCTGGGATGTGATACACGGAGTTGAGGGCATGTGCAGTGTATTTTACAGGTAGCTGCAGCAGGAGAGTAAAGGTTTATTTAGCTTCATCTTAGAAGTTGCCATTTTGTTTCTTTTTCAGCCTAGATAATTGTGTGATTTGCTAGAAGTAAAGATAAGGCAAGCTGTTTAGCAGAAAACAAAAACTTGCATCATACTGAGCAAAACCAGATGTAGAGAACCTACCATCAAAGTTCAGTTCTACAAGAGCAGTAAGATTCCCTCAAATAAGTCTGGCGATTTCCCATGCAATAATGCACTAAAAAACTGGGTATCATTCAGAGCAGAAATAATTATATTGCAAATCAACCTTAAGAACACTGGAAGGTGGTGCACAAGCAATCTTGCTAGCAAACTATGAAAATTTTTAATGACATTTGATATCCTCCAAATGAAGACAGTAATTGTATTTTATCAAGGCATGTCAAGAAATGTATACCTGGTATGGCCTACGAGGAGGCTACGTCATTCATCAGTCATCACCTCTAACTTCTCGTCTACTGCACCGCGAGGAAGAGGTAAAAAAGCAGATAGGATTGACATGTAAATATCGATAAATGGCAATATTAAAATGGTGGAAGTATTGATAAAAGATACATCTTGGCCAATAATACTACAAATAGATATCATACGGACCATTACAGATATTAAAACAACTACAGGGACATAGTTGTCATGGAGTCATAAATGGTTTGTTTTGGTTTGATATTTGTTTGTCAAGCAGAAAATTTTCTTCTTTGAACCATAAAAATCATACACGCACACGATAGCGCTATTCAACGCACAATTTTGCACTCCAAAAAGTTATCACCGGCTGTGATAAAAAGTTATCAACAACTGTGAGGAAAGTTATCACCGGCTGTGTACTATAAGTGTTCGACAATAACTCTACTCGTTACCGATGCTAACTTCATTCAGAAATGTCAGTAACTTTTCGGTACTGTGAAGCAGAAAATGGTTTGTTTTGACTTGATATTTGTTTGTCAAGCAGAAAATTTCCTTCTTTGAACCACAAAAAATCACACACACACAAAATAGTGGAATAGTGCAGCCGTGTGTGTGTATATTGATTTCGTACTCCTAGGAGTACATATTCTTTCTTCTCATGCACCATTTAAATAATATTATTATGTCTCTTTATCCTTTTAAATATACTCTAATAAGTATTATAAGATACTCTAAAGTGAGTTCCATAAAAAAATTAAATTTTATTTTTTATAACATAATTTATGTGTATACTCCGTTTATATATGGAAAAGAGTATATAGCAAAAATAAAGAATTTTGATAAAAAAAAATTTTAACCAAATCACATTGAAGTATCTTAGAATTAGTATTTAAGTATACTGAAAGTGATAAATAAATATAAATAAATAAGTATAACATATTCGTTTAAGTGGTATATTGGAAGTAGAAGTATGTACTCCGAAAATACGGAAAAGGTTTCATATATATATATAAGCACTATTCAGTAGCTATGCGTAAAATAAGTGCTCTGATGATAAGAATCCCTCTATTTATTCTTTTGTTTGTTAATTATGTTAGTGAAGCAATCTGTCATTTAATTTATAGTCTCTACCCTTCACCCATGAAATTGATTCACTCTTATAAAGCAAAAAGAAAGACGGGATCAATCGAGGTCCAATTTTTTATTCCACGGAAGAAGTATCCAGCAAGTCATTGATTTAGTTTAGAGTAATAAACTAATAAAACCTTAATCAAAACTGCTCAAGTAACCTAAAAGGAAAAAACCACCCTTCAATGGAAGCGTATACTCTATTTTTTGCAAAAAGTTCTGCAAATTTGAAGTTGAACTTAATTGAACAAGTCAAGCAATTCTATTTGCTCATAAGAAATTTGTCCCCCGCCATATTTTCTTTCCCTCTGCTTGTCCACTACCTCGCCTGAACCTCAGCAAAAGAGGTCCAAGAGACAGATCCAATAAAAGGGCAAAAGAGGTCCAAGAGACAGACCCAAAAAATGAAAAGAAGAAACAGTAATATATATTTAAGAGATCTGATGGCTGTAAATGTCTCCTAGCTCAATATTCAATTGAGCCAGAGACTTAGGATGGCATTGTGGCATTAGCCAAATAAACCTTCCATATAGAAATACTGATTTGGATACATGGACTATATCCTATAAGAAATACTGATTTGGATACATGGACTATATCCTATAAGTGATTGTTAAAAATTTGTTATTGCTGCATTATTCTGATTTCTTAAGTACTCATGTGTCAAAGAGCCCTCAAACTCCAACGGTTTGACACAGTGAAAAAAATATTTTCTTCATAACTTTATGTACACCTGAATCACTCAAATATCCGTAGACTTGATATACTGATGTCATAACTCTATAAACAACTTTGGTGATAAAGTGCATGAAAATAACCATTGGATTACTTAGCTTGCATTTAGTCCTAATGTTTCACGGTCACTAATTGTCACTTGTCATATTGTTGGCAGATTCTACTCTTAGTCATGCAACAGTTACCATACGAAGAAAATCGAAACCCAAGACAGTAAACGAATGTATAAATGCAACAATACCTTCTGAAATCATAGGGTATATTCGTATTGGATTCTTTTTCAGCCAATACGAACGCTCCAGCTTTTATATATCAGCTATTATTTTTTGTTTTCATATATTATAACGTACTTTGTATTTTATTATATCATAATTCTATAAGGGGTGATCGTTTTGGTGATGGTTTTTGGCTTTTTTTACTGTAACTGACTTTTTTTTACTGTAGCTGAGTTAGTGGATAGTGTAGTGAATAGTGAAAAAAAAGCTGAAGCTTTTAAAATCCAAAACGATCAATCTGAATGTTGTAGTGTCTTTCGTTACACCGTCTTTATTACATAATACACTATTATTCATCAGCCGTGTCTATCAACCACTATTATTCATCAGCCGCAGTCAAAAGTCATTAGCAAAAGGTAATATAAACAAGCCCATAATCTACTAGACTTCACCCATTGCAACTTGCATACTTTTACTATATATAAGCTAGAGAGCTCAGAGTAATTACCATCCAAGTCCCAAACACTGGCCGGGGGAGGATGGGGAAGAGCCTCTCAGTTCAGCGAGGGCAAGTCCCGGTGCTAGTTGGCGAGGGGAAGCAGGTGAAGAGGGTTGTGGTGCACATGAAGGTTCTTCAGCACCCATACTTCTTCGGGTTGCTGGAGCTGGCAGCAATGGAGTTTGGGCATGACCAGAAGGGTGTACTCAGAATCCCTTGCAGCATCGAATGTTTCCACGGAATCGTTGAGCTCATCAGAAGCAGCACATGGAGGACGGAGGAGACGATTTCATGCCCCTTTTCCCCACGTCGATGCATCAATCAGAGAGAGTGAAAGTGAGAGATAGGGATCTTCAGAAATTTTCAGTTACCTACTGTATGTTCTCATCTTGCTCGTTGTGTATCATCAGTGTAATTAACTTTATGGTTTGCTGTGGCATTTTCAGATTTTGTTTAACGTCAGTGTAATCAACTTCATGGTTTTAGTTTTTTTTTTCATTTTTTACAGCGTTTTACATAATTTAAGCTAAAGATAGAGGGATTATGTAGCTTATGTAGAGTACCCAATCGTACTGTCATCTAATTATTTCATCGATATAGTGCTATGCCTATTAGCTTTGGATGATCGTTAGTTACAGAAAAATCTGTCGTGTACAATGTTTTGCCACCATTATTTCTTCAGAATTCCACACTCGTTTATTCCGGAAGTTCCTGGAGCAAAAGTACAAAAGGGCATCAGTTTCCACCACTCTGCTCAAATCTGACACTGTTCAGGATATGTGTCATGGTCACTGCATCTGAGATTTGAGCTGATGGATACCTGGAGCAACTTTTTTGAAAAAAGGGTAGATATTCTCACAAAAGAAGGGGCTATTCATGTTTATCATCTCAACATCCCCATCCCGCAACTAGTTTAAGATGTAGAGGATCTTGCTCACTCCAGTAATATGTCGGACATGACAAGGGCGTGGAACTAATGAAAGTGACCAAGGTTCTTATTTAATCATATATATATATATATATATATATATATATATATATATATATATATATATATATATATATAATTTACAAATAATATTATGCTATCTGATAATTTTTAGTATCGATATTTCAACATAACCGATAGCAGTGTATGATGATAAAGAAATAGTAGTCGAAATATTTACCAAAACGAAGAAGCCCGATAATAATATTGGTTAGTTGTAGCAAACTGAAAGAATTAAGAGTGAAACCTCAGATAAGTTAGTCGGTATTGGTAAAATACGTTATCTGGCCTTAATGGTCTGCGAAAAGATAATACAATTACTTAAAATTTTCAAGTAAAAAATAGAATTATCAAATATAAATTAATGTATTACATTTTAATATTTGTATTCTTTTAAGTTCATAATATGATGAACTACAACATGATTAGTAATTTTCATCAATTATTATTTCTCCACAATAGTAAATAAGCATATTATTCATGAAATCATCATCAATTAATTAAAAATCTTAATTAGATATTGTATGCTCAATAGTTCAAGAATGATATAGTAGAAAAATATGTACAATAACTTACTTGACGTGGTCGTAAAAAAAGTGCATGCCTGCATGGGTCCGTTGAACCTTTCCTCCGGTCTCCAGAATCGTCAGCTCAGATCGCTCTCACGCATGGTCACAGGCATACGCAATCGTCTTCCTCTGCTCTTTCTTGCTGCTACTAGCTAGTGCCAAGTGATAGCGGGAAAGGTACCTTTGACCTAGCGAAAATGGTAGACTGGTGATGGTGTGCTTCATTCACATGGCCGCGGCTGGTTGGTGTCGCGATCGTCGAGGCCTTGGAGAACACTGTTTCGGCGAACGGCGGCGGCAGTGGGAGATGGGTCAGATAGGGCTACTGGAGCATGACGCTTGACCGAAGCCATCGCGTGGCCGCGAGTCGGGAATGTGAGGGGGCGTTCGGATGGCTTTTGACTTTTGCTGATTTTTTTACTGTAGTTAGCTGATTTAATTGTAGCTGAGTTGGTTTATTAGGTATAATTAAAATTTAAAAAAATGTAAAAATAAAAACGGCATGCTAGTCTAGAGCGGACGATGCAAAGGAATACGAGAAAAAAAATAAAACACAAAAATACCAAAAAAACAAAAAAAATTTCACTACATGACAAAATAGCGCATAGTATTTTGGTAGCTGTGTACAGTGTTTTAAACGCTATCGCTGGCTTGAGAAGTCAGTGGGTGTAGGGGTGAATATCGAGCGTGCTCAGCTTGGGCTCAGCTCGGCTCGATAAGCCTCAGAAAGGAGGTGGTTCGGCTCGACTCGCTAGGCTAACGAGTTAAAAAGGGGTTTGGCTTAGCTCATTACGCTCGCTTGAACTTGAATTGTCTGTAAGAAGATATTCAGCTGCAGGCTATTTCAAAATATCTAGACTAAGATAGTACGCTATAATCCACCATTTCTACTATATTGCTCAGTAACATTCAAGTTATGTTCTGGGTTAGGGAATACTTCTAGTAAATTTTATTTAAAATTTGATAGCTTTTTGTATAAACACAGCTGTGGAAAGAACTTTTAATTTTCTTTTATTTCCATCACATAGCATCTCTCAGTGCAAAACTAACTACATGCAAATGGATCCAAAAATGCCACTAATAGAGTTAGAAGATTACATTTACCACACTAGGAGACCTTGCATTATAGGGTGGCTGGGTGAGCATGACGACACACAAGGTGGTGAGAAGTGCCACCATGAGTATCTTACCAAAGTAACGTGGCTTGCGCTTTTGATAAAAAAAAAAGTCCATTTCTGCGAACAATATGAGTTCAGCAATAGGTACAAATCCAAAATCTCTAATAATCAGAGAGCCACGAGAAAAGACATATACTATTATGACTGCAAAATCGAAATTCTCAATTACATAAGCTACTGTAGGACCCAATTGGGTTGGGCCGAACGAGCCTACCAAGCCTAGTGAGCGACTCACGAGCTGGTTCGGCTCGACTTGTTAGCGGACTGAGCTAAAACCTGACTCGGCTCGGCTCATTTATGCCATGAGCCGAGCCAGCTCACAAGTCTCGAGCTTTTTTGCCCCCCAGGTGGGTGGAAACACACGGCGCTTTGTGGCATGGCTTCGACGTGACGTTCGTCATGAGCGACGAAGCGGGCGAGCTGATGGCGGTATGGATGCAAGGCTGTGAGCCGAGTGATCAGCAGTTGCAACTTGCGTGACAACAGGTGAACAATTTGTTCTAGAGTCAGAACGTTGGTTCGCACGACTGATGCGGTATGGAATGGTGAATCTAAATATTCTCGAATACAAACATGAATCAAATATTGTAATACATACAAATTCGAATCGAATATCTACTCAATTCGTTTGAATCCGGATATCCTCATAACTTATGCAGTATGAAGACATTAATGATATTTTATCATCGTACAATCACGTTTAATCATTCTAATTTATTTACTTCACCTAAAGAAACACGAATTAACTTGTCCAACTAATTAATCGTATTGTAATAAAATATACATATTACTTCGTCCAATATGAATACAAATACAAACGGTCCAAATAACATAATATTTCGGATGGTAAAAATCCATACCATATTTGTGTCTATATTTTTATGAGAATTCGAATACAAATAAAAATTATTAATTGAATGAGAAAATTTATACCATATTCATATTATATCAAATACGATAACCGAATAATACGAATAAATCGTATCCACTTTTTATCCGGCGGTGCTATCGAGCCAATGGCGCTGTGCAAACGAAATTTTGCAGACAACCACTTGGCATTTGGCAAGGACAGAGTTGCTTCAAAATTGAGGAACTAGCAAGAGATCATGTGACATAAAATTTGAAAAATAAAGTACAGTTTTCATAAAAATCAGCGATATTTTCTGTCGCAAGGTGATTCCATCAAACCTCACCCAGCGTAAAATTAGGACGGGCCAAACATACGGTTCAAACCGTAAAAACAAACCGTAACTTCCAGAACATAGCAAAAAAAGGCACAGATTACGGTGCGTAAACTGGGGGCCAAGTTATGTCTCCCGAAACGTGAAGTTGACACAATGAGGCATTTAAGACGATCCACACCCAGTAATCCGGCATTAGTACCACAATATAGCCATACACGTTTGGGAAAGTTTCTTACGTTTACTCTGGACCTCGTACGGATACATCTCGGATGATACTTCAGCTAGCGTCACGGACGGCTAAATGATATGTTTACAGGAAACCTGGAAATCTTTCTTATTAACAATACTATGGCAAGAGCACCATTGATAACATGAATTTGCATCTGACTGAAGTTCACAGGCGATCACCAATTGGCTTTAATGAGCCCGTTCCCGGAGGACTTCGAGGTCCACCTCTGATGGGTCAGTTGCCTGGATCTCGTAGTGAAACCCATCAAGTTCATGCTTGATGCGGTCCTTGGAGGTGGAGTACAGCATCTTAGCACGAATCCGGGATGTTGACGGAGACCTGGTGCAGTATGTGCATTATTTAAAGATTTGCTGAAGTGAAATCAATGGAGAGGCCAGAGTGGATGCATCCGGCATGTAAAAAATGGTACGGATTTTCCAGCTATAGATACGATCAGCAAAGTCAAGTTTCACAACTAATGAATAAATCACACTTATTGACAAGGATATTCTGAAGGACATGCTATAGCACATGCATTGCTGTTCTTTCTGGTCAGCTAATAAGTTGCTAATTATAATGGTTAATCAGCAAGTGCAAAGTTGCAAACTAAAGAAGACAACAGCTATCATGGCTTGCCAGATCCCTCTAGCATGATCCAATCACAAGATCCAATCCAAGTTCATAATTCGATACTGACTTCATACTTAAAAAAAAAAGGTGAGCAACTAACAATATATAATATGTTGAAGCTTATTCTGTCGCCTTTTTGGCACCTCAGAAACATCAAACTATTTATGGGAAGAAGATTCATCCTAACAGAAACTTTCGCAACTATTTAGTCATTGCTCGACAATTTACTTATCTAACTACTTTTACCCAAGAGTTTAGTCAGGATTCATTGACAGAGAAACACTCCAGTTCATGTAACTGCTATATAGCATGAAGGATGTGAGATTAGCTCACCAGGCAATGAAGAAAATCTTGCTTTTCTGCACATTCTCTCCAGTAACAAAGTCAAAATCATAGATAGCATATCTGCAGTCATTTTCTGGCAGAGAAGCCAAGAAATCATCATAACTCTCAGTTGTAGCCCCCGTCTTCTCCACAACAACCTGCTTTTGCTTTTCCTCGATTTTGAAGATAACATAGCGGAATGCCTTCTTCATCTGAAGGTCAATGAAAGTGTCCCTGATGTTGGCAGCAACACCCATGCCAGAAGATGCATTGGACTGCAAAGAATTAAAGCACATTTGAGAATAAAATCAAGGAAAAATACTTCAAAAAGACATAATCTCCATTCCAGATTTTTTTTTCCCCAATTTTTCCAAGATAAATTTGCCCAGGTAAATCAGTAAATAGCAGTTCGACACCATTCAAGAAATCAATCATATCAACCACATTGAAGTAGCTTAATGCTTCCATTAACATGACATTGTAAACTTGTAATTTAGCACAACACTATACCTAACACATTCCATCATTGGGCTCTGCACATCAACACAAGGGTGGATTGTTGATGGCAAATTATGTCCAAACATTGCATTGGTATAATGACAATAATACACTCTAGTGTTCAATGTCAATAGTAGCATCAACAAGTTGCCACAATTGCATAAAATGTTCTAAACATCCAACATATAAGACTGGGTATACATTTGAACCATGGGTCAGAATAACACAACAGCCACAGGCTACTGAAACCAACATGCTTAGACAGAAGCTGTGCAAATATTGTTTCCAAGCAACAGAAAAAAAGCCTTAAAATGGTTGTCCTGGTTAACCTAGAGAGCTGATTTGACACATGCATATATTGCTTGGCATGGAATAATCAACTCTTATCTCTCTCTGAATTATTTAACCCTAACCAGGATAAAACTAAGATATTAAACTTCATGAATGATGTAGTCCCACTTGCATGGCTGGAAAATGTGACAAGTATACAACGAGTTACAGATACCTAACAACAACCTCAATTATACAAGGTTAGTCCTAAAATTTATTCAATCACATCCAATCTACAAAAGGTCAATTGTGCAAGACTGACAGCAAGCACATCCCAGGAAATCTCCAGAGCAAGTATCGTCCAAATATCCCCACAGCGGAAGCAGGAATGTGACTGCTTTCACCATGTCTATCCCTTGATGAGGACCCAAAATTCTAATATCCAAGCTTACATGAAAGAAATCAAAGAACAGATAAGTCATATATTGATCCAAGGGACTCCAAAAAATTCTGTAACACCCAACGCATCTAGTGGTCCAAAGCAAACAAGTATAAAGACTGTAGGAGTTTCCTCCCCAAGTCAACTAGTTGCTTTCCTTCCCGGCATGGGGCTAAGAACAACTTCCCATTCCCTGTCCCAAACTCGATCATTATCTTCTGGACTCTCTATAGTTCCTCAGCATGCTACTCGCTACTCTTCAATTTCTATGGCTCGCACTCCTTTCGCTCCCCAGTTTCTCATGCGTCAGCGTTACGCACCCTAGTGTAACAACCAGTGTATAATTGCATTCTCAACTTATCATCCATAGAGATACTAGCTACATAAATATCCATTGCCACCGGATTTTACAAATATATACACTTGGATAATGAAAGCATACACATGATTAAGGGAAAAACAAATAAACAACTCGACAAACCATCTAATCAGTACGAAATCCAAACAAACACGCTTCAAATACACTAAAAATCCTGTTCAGGTCACACCCCGACCAACTATCCCCCGTAATCCATATCATCTACTACTTGAAACCAAAGCACTCCCTAGAAATACATCGCAACAAACAGTAACCACGGCTCTTACGACAGGGGATCTCACCCCTTCGATCAGATCTGAACAAGCAAGCCACCACGAACTCCCACATCCAGATCACCCGCGACTCGATCCAACCACGCAGATCTAACTATCTCCGCACGCGCAAATCAAACGGCGCCATCTCGAACTACGGACCGGAGCAGATCGAAGAGAGGGGAAGCAACTCACGTGGGTGCGCATGAAAGCCATCGGATCGGAGCCGGGGGGGAGGCGCCTCTGCTTCGATCGCTCGCAGACGAGAGGTGCGAAAGGGAGAGAGGAGATTATTCTGTCGCTGTGGGGTTTTTTTTTTCTTTTCTTTCTCGGCGAGTTGGGCTTCGTCTTTTGGTGTGGTGCGTGTTCATAGACGCGCAGCGCCTCTAGGTGTGGATGCGGGGGATGCACGTGGCGTGTGGTTTGAGTGGGTCAGTGACAGGTGGGCTTAGGTTTTGTGGGGATGAGTTGTCAGTCACTAGTGTGGTAGTGGATGGTGCGTGGGAGGTGGGGCTGGGCGGCGGTTGATCCGACGGCTGCGATTTGTGTGGCTGGCTGGCTCTGACTGAGCCGGTGGGCCCTGTTGTGGAGACGTACTGAGCTGGGGCTCTTTAAGGGCATCTCCAATGGTCCTAACTAGCAACTAACTAGAAGACTTCCACATCATCAACCAAATAGCTAGCATACAAAGGACTGTCTATAAGGATAGCTATTTGATACTTACATGCACACACAGTCATTTATAGAGATCGCCTCGTTTTCATATAGACTAGTGCTTAAGGAAGAGCCGGCTCGATTTTTTTTGCATACTCTCTTTCCTCCACATAGGATTTATGCTGATGTGTACATGCAAATAGCCAGCTGACTCAGACCATTGGAGATGCCCTAAAGGGGACTTCTTTCGAGAGGAATAAAAGAGGGGAAATTCGACCCAAAAAATAGAAAGGTGCCGTGCACTTGTCAGAAATTTGCGTAGTGTCGTGTAGAATCGTAGGAGAGTTCAGAAAGAGGAGTACGGCTACGTTTTAGGGCAGTCTTAATGCTTGAAATCATGATTAGTTTCTAGTTTTCTAAGACACTATGATACAAACTACAACTCTAATCCATAATTTCTTCGTGTGGGACCAGATCGAATTGTGACCAATCATTTTCATCCCCTTCCTGCACATGCATTGGCTGTTTCTTCTAAGACACTATGATAAGAAACTAGGTTCGCTGCAGCGTATCTTTTGCTGGTTTCCTCGACTTTGGACCTCGTGAAGAAATAGTTTCCTCATGAAGAAACCATTTCCTTATCTCTCATCTTTAATTACTATGTCATGTCATCAAAATGCTTATGTGGCAAGCCTAATTAATATAAGAAACTACAGCATTGGGACTGCCCTTATGTAAGATATAACTTGGGAGGAAGGAGATAGGGAGGTAGTTTGGAAGGGAAAATTAATTAAGGTAATTGTTAGATACCATATATTAGAAATATTTATTTCTAGAGGTGTTTCTCTATAATATGACGTGTTAGAAACAATTTATACATACTATGCATTGAAAATACCCTTACAACTTATGCCATCTTTACACATGTAGATGAATGTCGTCTTCTTGGTGTGGTTGCGTGGTAATCCTGACTTGTAGAAGGAATGAGTTTTTCTCTTAAGAAAAGGGTTACAACATTTTAGAGTGTACAAGAAATACTTACCCATTTCGTTTGAGAATACTGACACTTTTGACCTAGGCCACTCAAACATCCTAATCTTGAATCAATAATATTTCTAAATATTTTAGGTGAGTGCTTTTGGGGAGAAAAGTCTATCCTCTATAGTGAAATAGCTATAAAACGTCTATTTATAAGTTGTAATAAATCAATCTTATTTATTCTACACGATATGTTCTTGATCTTATTGGTTTTACACTTATTTTAGTTTGTGTTTTTGTACACTCGCATTCCTTCTTGATATTACTGGTTCCAAGGACGTGTAAGTAGTAGAGATAACACGTGATGATCATATTCTTCCATCTAGAGACTAACTGTAGCAAGATCTTGAAGGTTGCGAGGTTTTGGTTCAATTTGGAGTCCTTCTAGTGATATATTGATTACAGGGTTTTGCCCTCGAATATTTAGGTGATTTTACTTGCTATGACATGTAGAAACTCATCTAGAGCCATTTTGGCCATCTCTTACCTACGAGTAAGCCATAACTCAGGGTCTTGAGTTTCACCTAATTTTGATGCACCCTTGCTGTATTGAGGAAATGTTAGAATTTTAGCCAAAATCTATGTAATTCTTAGATGGATTAGGTTCCTGAAATCCTTAACAAGGTGTGTGATGTAGATACACTCATGTCTTGCGCTTTTTGAGTTAAATTTATTATTTAATTAGAAAGAATTATTGAGTCGTATTAAATATTATCAGATGAACGCATTCTTAATTATGTTCAATATTGTTATTCATGAGAATTGGATATTAGGAAGGAGTGAGAGGCTGGGCCCAAAAGCATTAGAGGAGAACAAGGGAGAGGAAGGTCCTGCAGCCATGAGTAAAGAGGAATCAAGTCCACTCGGCCAAGGTGTTCATGCTCATGCAGCCGAACATCAATGGGGCAACGCCCATGCAGTCAACGACCAAAAGGAGGTCATGTGGCTAGACCCAAGGAAGAATTCACGGCCCTCAGCCAAGTCATTGCCGTGTGCATCCTTGGGGCCTGCGTGCCTTTCTTTGACCGAAATCAGCCATTTTGTCGGTCATGTATATAGTCTTTGGTGGTTGAGTTCGAATCTATTAGAATTAATTGCGTCTGAACTGATAGAATAGTGTTGGAATAGCCACATATTGGTTATGGAAGGATAAGAGACCTAATTTAAAAGTGGGGGAGTCTTTCACCTCATTAGCTAGCTTTTGGAGTGAGAATGCCCTTACGATCTAACAAGTGGTATCAGAGCCCGGTTCTAATATCTCTGGCCCAAGGGACACTAAGTGTGTGAACGCCTGATGGACTGTGATTCTGAGAGACCGTCGGTGTAAGGTGAAGGGGCACCCTAAGGGACCGTCGGTGTACGGTGAAGGGGCAGTGAACGGCTGAGGGACACCAATGTGTGAAAGGGGAGATTGTTGGAATAGTCACACATTGGTTATGGAAGAGTAAGGGATCTAATTTAAAAGTGGAGGAGTCATTCATCTCATTGGCTAGCTTTTGAAGTGAGAAAACCCTTACGATCTAACAAATAGTTAAGTTAGAACGCTAGACTTTAGGATAGTTGTTTGCATTGATTCCTTCGGCCGGCTTGGATTATGGTTCAGCTTCGTCGGCCGAATTCTCCTCAAACTGGCCCAAGGCCTTTTCATGCGCACGTCCGATGGACGGTTTGCCCTTTAAGTAGTTGCTGCCCTCCCCCTTTGTAAGATAGACCACCATTAAGCATGTTAATAGATTGATTGCTTGAGTTCCTTCATGATGGCCAAATACCTCGTGGGAAGACTAACTCGATTAATGACAAATCTAAATATGAGACTAACTCGACTAATAACAAATCTAAATATCAGTTTAACTCATTAATGACAAATCAAAATATAAGACTAACTCTTTTGTTTAGTATTTTATTACTTAGTATCATTTGAATGAAAAGGTGAAAATCATGGAGGTATGTATTCGACGTCATATTATTATATCTTGTTGTATTCCTTAGATCCAAAATTTAGGTTGAGTTATACCAAAAATCTAACTTCTATACATGCATATGTTTTTATGACACCGTCTTGTAAAGCACATATTTAGGGGGAATTTACTCTATGTTTTATGATTTCACTAGTATTGATTTATATTTCTTTTTTCACATATATTGAAGATTTTTTCCTTAGAAACATATCATTTAAGTATATAAGACTTATGTAGTTCATATGTACTCATATTACTTGATATTCAATTATCTGTGGTTGTAAAAAAGAATTCACATGTATGTCAAGTGATTGAAAGGTTTAGTTCCGAAATTCATTTAATGACTTAGACATGCATGCTAAGGTTGACAAGAAAACTGATATAGATCGAGACAAAGGTTATATTCCATGATGATGAAAACTTTAGATAGCTTTATATGTTGAATATCATGAGGTAAAGTTCGGGATGGAACATAGCTTCATGAGTTGAAGGCTATCAAAAAGATGATGCATTATACGTTGATGCATGTCAAAGACTATATGTATCATGTGTTGATGCAAATCAAAATATCGAAAAGAAGATGATCATGAGTTGATTATCGAGTGAAAAGAAGACAATGACCCAAACTTGAAATGAAGATATGCGTCATTAAACTTCAAGAGGATACTCAAGGCAAAAGTATATCAAGCTAGGGCTAAGGATATGTTCCTAGTCTTTTACCGATCTTGGTGTTTGGTTGAAAAATTAGATTGCTAGTATAGATTTGCCGTAATATTAAGAGGTATTTTGTCTAGTAGCTTGAGTCTCATCATGTGTTGGTAGCTCAATCCCGGTTGCTCTAGCTCCTTATGGCACGATGCTATTATTTGCGAATGTGTTTTACAAATAGTTGAGACTCATACATCTAATCCTTATAACATGTGAATATACTTTGCAAATATGTTTTGCAAATAATTGAAGTCTATTTACCTACTCCTTATGGCATGATCTAAGATTGCAAATATATTTTACAAAATGTTAAAAGTTATGCATTATCCGTTGGTATAGTCTAAGATTGTTTGTTGTTATTTCTTTGGACTTATATCGTGGTAGTGACTCCTTGGATCTCTTATAATTTCTGTATTGATCTAATATGTTTAAAATTATTCAAATTGATTGGTTGTGTAGCTCTTTGAATATGCTTTCTATAGAGTCTAAGATTATTCAATTCCGACATTGGAGTTAAAAGTTATGACTGTTTTTCTGAGCGTCGTTTGTGCTGAAAAATAAAAACTGGTAGTATCACTTTTATAAATACGGTATGACCGAAAAACAATAGTATCACAATTATAACTATGGTAGTACTATAAATATTGAATAACATTTATTTTCTTATCGTTATGATGGAAAATGGTAGTACCGGCCTCATAACTGTGGTACTATTGCAAATGCTAATTTTTTAGGAGTTTTGCATTTAACGGCTAGTTTTGTGGTGTGGGCTACATTATCCCCTTGACCGGTTGGGAGACTATCTTTGACACTTCATTTCATTTTTTTGAACTTGTGTGAGGTTTTTCATTCAATTGTGAATGTGTTGCACCTTGTGAGTAATGAGAGAGATCTCTAGTTATATGTATTATATTTAGAGATGTATTTCGAGTCCACTTGAGCTTGTGCATTTGTTGCACGTGGTGAGAGTCAAGTAAGGGGCTTAATTTGTTACTCTTAGAGGTTGCCGACTCCTAGACAACATTGGAGGTGTCGTACGCGGTGATCTTCTCAAAAAAGATTATGAGAAGATTTGGCGTGTTGGGAAGATTGGAGCTCACCTACCCCGAGTGGGGAAGAGCTATCACTAGTAGAATTGAGATGTTTGGCTTAATTCGTAAAGTCAGTCCAATTCATTTGTACTTACGTCAACGTAGATCAGGGGAGACTGCAAGTCTCTAAACACTATGGTAAAAAGAAACTATGTTATTGTAGTTTATTCTCTTGTGCTCAATTTACACTTAAGCAATATATATTCATTGAATTAAATTGATTGATTGTTACCCTAGGATTACAAATTTTTGACATAGATTTATGTTGTTGATGCACTTAAGTGAATCTAGTTGATTTAGGTTTTATTTGTGCTAAACCGAATTGATTTATACTTCCGTATTATAAACTTGATTTTAGCCAAAGAAATTTTAAAACCGCCTATTCACCCCCTATAGTCAGCCTCCTCAATTCTACACCCGGTTATATCGCTCTCTCCAGGGCGGTTAGGCCGGTCCTGAGGAGTTGAACTCCATTTGCTTTCACGTTTACGTGAGTTTTTTGGTGTGCTAGACTAATTTTTCTAGCTTCTAGTAGTTAGTGAAGTGAAAATTTTAAAATACATTTAGAGGGTTGAATTTGAAGGTGTGATTCACCCTCTCTGATTGCCATATCGGTCCAACCTATATTGTAAAAAATTATTAGATATGTCGTAAGAGCTACTTTTGTAATGTTATATTTTCCCGCAACATTTTGTAAATACACTAGTGTAAAATTAACGGTTAAAGTTTAGCGTAAGAGATCGAAAAGTTAATAGTGCCTTAGAGATCAAAAAGATTAATAGTGCCAGGTATTTAAAAGGGCAGGAGCGTAACTTATGTCTTGTTGAAGACGTTACCAAGTCAAATGAGGTTCTCTCTCCCTCCGTCCTTGATCTGTCGCCTTCCTTTCTCCTTACACCCGCTGCCACCTCCACACTATAATGGCTCGCCTCCCCAACGGACGTGTTGCTGCCTACCATCTAGCCCCATTTACCGTCCAACACCAGACGTTTGTTGCTAACTTGTTGCATCGAGCGTATGCTTATTGGCAAATCCCCTTGCTTTCATACTGTTGGTTCCGGCTCTTCACTTGTCAAAAAATCCCATGTTTTTGGGCGAAGTTCTGCGTTTTGTCGGTCACGCTCGTTGCTTCGTCCTTCTCCTGTTCTCTAACTCTTCGGTCTGGTTTGGTTCAGCTAACGTTCGGAATAGCGATGTCTTTTGGCTTTTGCTGAAATTTCGTTGTAGCTGACTTATTTTTCACTGTAGCTGAGTTAGCTTATTAGACATAATTAAATTTAAAAAATATAAAAATAAAAGCGGTATGCTAATCTAGAGCAAACAATGCAAATGAATACGGGAAAAAAACAAAACACAAAAAATACAAAAAAATGAATAAAGACAAAAAAGTGAACAGTGGCCGGAACGCGGAACAATGTGTATGGTCACTGAACGCTGCGGCTGACCTCCCACCTGAGCGCGGCCTCAAGTGCTGTGTCAGTGTCAGCTTTATACATCTCTCGTAGTGAAGTGCCTGACATACTGTGTCCCGTACTCTCAATGGTTGATCGTCTGGTGTTGTGAATGTGATCGTGTGGGGATGGCTCCTTCCTCGACCAAAAACATGGATCGACAGCACAGCCATTATGGACTTGCTTTTGAGTTGCTGATGCGTGTTATTCTTCAGTGTCTCACGTTTGTTGGTCTTGTCTCCCCCGAGAGCAGCAAAACAACCACGTTGCAGTGCTAACCATCTTCGCTATGATTTTTTGCGTGCGTGCGCGCACTGAACTACGCTTGTTAGGGGTGAAAACGGATTGGATATTTTCCGACCGACCGACCGCTGAATCCGAGTCAGATCGGCTTCAGATATTCGTATCGGATAATTATCGGATACGAATATATCCGATAAGGATATCCGGATATTATCTGATAAAATTTTCGGATATATTCATATCCGTCGGATACTTCTTCTCCGAATCCGAATACGTATCCGAAAATAACTATCCAAAACGGATCGGATCGGATATATTTGCATCAGATATCCAAAAAGTATATCCAGCCCACAAGCAATCACATGACAGAGCAGAGGGAGTAGAGTAGAGTGGAGGGGGAAGGAGCGTACTTGAGGAGACGACGACGGAGGCACAAACTGCACGAGGGAGGAGGCGACGGACTACTACAAGCATCCACCATCCAACCAGCGAACGGGACTCTTCCCTCCGCCGCCACGCTTGCCGGTTGTCCAAAGAGTTACGGCCGCCACGCACCACGGACGGGCGGAGGAGGGGGCGGCGAAGGAGGGGGCAGCGGCGGAGGGGGTCGGGGGGAGGAGGGTGCGGCGGCGGGGGGAGGGAGGCGATGGGGGTAAATCTGGCGGAGAACGGGAGGAGGGAGGCGGAGGGGGCAGGAGGCGCCGGATCTGGGAAGGGGGGCCGGAGGGGAGGAGGGAGGAGGAAGTCGAAGGGGACGGGGAGGGGGGAGCCGCCGAATCTGGGGAGGGGGGCTGGAGGGGAGGGAGAGGATGCGCCAGATCTGGGGAAGGGAGACCGGGCGGTGGGGGGAGGAGGGGGCGGCGGGGGGGAGGAGGGAGGTGGCAGAGCGGCAGGGGAGAGGGGGGAGGTGGGGGGAGGAAAGGGGCGGCGACGGATTTGGGGAGGAAGGAGGCGGGAGGGAGGGGGCCAGGTGATCTCAGGGCGGGAGTGGGGAGGGAGGCGAGGAAAAATGGGCGGGACTGAGGACCGACTGTCGGTGGAGTGGGGGAGAAAATAAGAGGAGAGAAGAAGAAAAAAAGAAAGAAAGGAAAAAAGAAAAGGGTGGAAGAAAAAAATAGAGAAGAGGAAAAGAAAAGAAAGGAAAGGAAAAAAGAAAAGGGAGGAAGAAAAAAAGAAAGAGGAGGAAAAAATGTATTTAAGATTGTATTAAATTGCTAACTCCAAGACTTTTTTATGTACTATGGAGAGCATACGCGCTCGTACATATTTTATACACTCTAACTAGATTGATCTACTAACATATATCTAATTGAAGCGAACATATACTTCTTATAAAACATAGATATACATTTTAATTATTGAATACACTCATACACACACACTCTCTCTTACTTATCGAAACCTAGTATGAGAGAATAACTCAGAACCAACAGGTTCAAAACAACCGAACACACTAATGAGAGGTTTAATCTACTGGATACTCTTCTATATCTCTAAAAATATTCATTCATATTCCCAATATCTTGCTCATCCTCAATCTCTTTCTCATTCTACCTGGGGGGTGAAATGGCCCGAAGCACGATGGGCCCGCCCAACTCCCACCTCTACTTGGGGGGTGAGGGAGGCGGCGGGGGAGAAATGGAGCTATGTTACTTTAGATTGTTGATTGCGAGTATTTGGTTCATGACGGGTGATAGGATGCTATACGCGTACTATATATGCCTTTTGTATTCTTACGTAATATCCGACTAGATATTCGCTATCGTATTTACATCCGCTCCGTATTCGTTCCGTATCTGTAACCGATACTACCCGGATTCGTATTCGTATCCGGCACTATTCGTATCCGACTCCGAATCCGAGAAAAAATATAGGATATGATATGGAATAAGCAATATCCAACCGAATTTGATCCATTTTCACCCCTAACGCTTGTAGCGTGGAATGCAATTACACGAAACGGCCCATGCTACAAGCTCAAATTGAGCATTTCCATGAGCCGAGCTGAACGGTATAACTGAACCATATGGGCTTCCTGTATTGCTGAAGGAGAAGGGGCCGACAGCTACGGTTCATTTTGAATCAGCCCTAAATGAGCTAACATATATAAACCTCTGCCACTCACTACGTAACCCGTAATTTTGGGCCGTGGAATTGGAGTATTCTGAGTTCTGATTCTGTATATTCTAAATTTCTGATCTGTCTCACAGAAAATATCCACAAGGCATAGATTTGTGTACCGTCTGCAGGTGGCCCCTGTTGTTCCGGCCCAGCCTCAGCTCGCCACAAGCAGTAGGACCCACACGTCGGCCAGATAAGATTCGCACTGTCTGACAATGTGGGCCCCTATGTCATCGACTCATCCGGCTGCGACCACCCGCCAAACAAATCCCTAAGATGGATACAAACCGCCAGTTCACGCCTCCCACTCGGTCCATCTCTCTCTCTCTCTCTCTCCATTTCCATCCTCCTTCCTCGCCGCCGCGGCCGCCGCTAAAACCCTAAAACCCCTACCCACCAATGGCGGCGAGCAACGCCGGCCTCGCCCACGACGGCTTCCCGGCGCCGCGCCTCTTCTCGCAGGGCGTCTCCTACACCTACGACGACGTCATCTTCCTCCCGGGTTACATCGGCTTCCCCGCCGATGCCGTCGACCTCTCCACCCGCCTCTCCCGCCGCGTGCCCCTCTCCATCCCCTGCGTCGCCTCCCCCATGGACACCGTCTCCGAGGCCGCCATGGTCGTGGCCATGGCCTCCCTGGGCGCTGCCGCGGTCGTCCACTGCAACACCGTGCCCCACATCCAGGCCTCCATCGTCCGCGCCGCCAAGTCCCGCCGCCTCCCGTTCGTGTCCTCCGTCCCCTTCTTCTCCCCGGCCGACGCTCCGTCCCTCAATGACTTCTCTGGCCACGACTACGCCCTCGTTACCGAGCGCGGCGATTCACTGTCCAAGCTCGTTGGTGTCGCGGTCGCCGCCGACGCAGCCTCTCGCGAGGCCCCCGTACCGGTCTCCGAGTACATGCGCCCCGCCCCTCGCTCGGCCTCCGCCTCCTTCGACTTCGAGCAGGCCGCGGTCTTCCTCGCCGATGAGGGTTTGGACTACGCCCCTCTCGTATCCGACGACGGTGAGGTAATCGACCTCATCACCGCCAAGGATGTGGAGCGCATCCGGAGCTATCCGAAATTAGGCAAGCCGTCTCTTGGGGCAGACGGGAAGTTCGTAGTTGCGGCCTCCATTGGAACACGTGAGGACGACAAGAGAAGGCTGGAGCAGCTAGTTAAGGCAGGGGCCAATGCTATCGTGATTGATAGCTCGCAGGGGAACTCCATCTACCAGCTTGGTATGATCAAGTACGCAAAGATGATGTATCCTGAAGTGGATGTGATCGGTGGCAATGTGGTGACAATTGCGCAGGCGCAGAATTTGGTCGCTGCTGGAGTGGATGGATTGCGCGTTGGAATGGGCTCTGGCTCAATTTGCACTACCCAGGAGGTTTGTGCTGTGGGTAGAGGACAGGTATATAATCGATAAATTTCTCATAAACTCCTGCTCCCTTAATAGTTTAATTCGTTTGCATGTCTGCTAACTTCATTTTGTTTGCTGTCAAATTAGTTGATTGTCTTGTTTGTCAGCTTGGATCCTCTACCATTCATAGGATCAGCATGCACTGATGCACACGCTGTTTGTCACACTTAGAGTTGTCTGATACTCTCTTATCTTATTCTAGAGGACCGAGACCAAGATGTAAAGAATCCTGATGTGTCACTAGAAATTCTAATCATATCCAAATCTCTTGCCATATTCATGCCAAGCATCCAGTTCCGATTGGATGACCTAAGAGCAATGCTCTGAATGGTGGATTGGTAATCCTAAGCAGTTAACGAGTGGCCACCCCACCTTATAGTGTTATTGCGGTATGCGTCCTTGAAAGCGGTTACCCAACAATTGAATATTTATCATGTATTGCTCCATATGAGGGTATATCTTCTTGAGGAATCCACTTGATTGGTATCTTCTTATGGAAGCCAAATAAAAGAATAGGGGAATTTTTTTTCTTTTGGGCTTCTATAAAGGCCACTTTTGTGTTTCAAGGGCCGCTAAACCACTAAGGCTATCCTTAAGTTGGCTTAAAGCTAGTTTCTACTTATGGTTTCTGCTTTTTTTCACTATTCAGTAATTTCGTCTTTTTCTGGTTTTTTATAGATTTTTTGGGTTTTTTTGCCTTTTTTTCATGTATTCTTTTGTATTGTCCGACGTCCGTGATGGGCTAACATGTTTTTTCTATTTTTTTAAATTTAATTATACCAAATGAGCTAACTCAGTTACAGTAAAAAAATAAGTCAGTTACAGTAAATTTCACATAGCAGCTGCTATTTAAAACAGTGCCTTATAGCATGTGCCATCTGTGCCTTTTCAACATCACAGCAAAGAGTATAGATACCTTGTACCATATAATTAGAAGATACAAAAGAGTAATAGATTTTCACAATTTTAGGAAGTTTTAGGACATTGGAAACCTCTGGAATTTGGCATTTGATGCTGTAGTCTCTATTCCCATCCTTGGAACTTGAGTACCATGTTATTTATGGTGCCATGGCTGAGATTTGTTGAGACCTGATGTAATGCCTTTTTATCTTGTATTTTTCAGAACTGCAATTTAATTTGACTTAGATGGTAGTGTTGTTCCATATATTCTCACATAGTCTGGCAGTCTGGCTAGTCTAAACTTGATAGAAAAGAGTGTTGCATTTTTAATGATCCCATGGTGGTTTCAAATGGTTGAAGGTGCATATTGCCCATCAGCCCATGATATATAGACATCAAACAATTTTGGTACCGCTGCTTGCCTTTGATGCTTCTTTTGCTTTTGATGTGACAGGCTACAGCAGTGTATAAGGTTGCATCATATGCCAAAGATCAGGACGTGCCAGTTATAGCTGATGGTGGAATTTCAAACTCTGGACATATTGTGAAGGCTTTGTCGCTGGGGGCATCCACTGTTATGATGGGCAGTTTCTTGGCTGGCAGCCATGAAGCTCCTGGTGCTTATGAATACAAGGTATGCATCGATATATTTTTTACTTTTTGAAGCAGGGTTAAGTTCAGCAGGTGCTTTTCCTTTTTAATATGTTTACCATATACAGAATATTTGACTGTCCTGCAGTGATGCCTGCCCAAGTCCCTACATCCCTATATTAGAGACTAATTTCATGCTTTTTGACGAAGACCACATGACATGCACATGCAAATGTACATCCCATCTGACCACTGCAATGAAAACGATCCCTTACTGTCTAATTAGATGTCATAAAAGCTAACCAGAGAGTGCCAGTAAAGGTTGGTGTAAGATGATTGAGCATTTGAATGCATTGCTCTAATTTTTGCTTTGTACATGAGTGCAGGACATCACAGTTTATTTTACAGCAAAGCATAAGGTGGCAATACATTAGACAAACTATGAAAGTTGCGGACCAATTATTAATGCATATTCAGTGTAGATGTAGTTGGATTTGTCAGTTACAAACTATGAAAGTTGCGGACCAATTATCAATGCATATTCAGTGTAGATGTAGTTGGATTTGTCAGTTTATTTTACCATTGTTGATAATCATAATCTGTGCTGGTGGAGTAGACATCACAGTTTATTTTACAGCAAAGCATAAGGTGGCAATACATTAGACAAACTATGAAAGTAGCGGACCAATTATCAATGCATATTCAGTGTAGATGTAGTTGGACTTGTCAGTTTATTTCACCATTGTTGGTAATCATAATCTGTGCTGGTGGAGTAGACATGTTAGTTTTGTATTAGTGTTTTTTGGAGCTCCTGGAGTTAGTGGTACGACTAGTTTGCCGTGGTTAGTTGTTTAGAGGTCATATTTGGTAATTAAAAATTGCTCAGTGCTTTTGGAAGTTTTGTGAATTTGACCTGAGCTAGGAATGGTACATAACAACTGGCAACAGTGGGTGCATAGCTGTCTTCCAGTAGCCATTATTGTCCTACCCGAGCTTGGCAATGTGGTGCATGTTGTTGCTAGTACCATGGAACTTAAATGGTTACATTAAACCCTTCAAGAATTGAACTAAAATATTAAGAATTATCTGCATTTATCCCTCTTCAATTCTAGCACTTCCTATCTTTATCATAAAAGTGTTTTCTTAAATTGCTTATTAATGTTGGTTAGTTAAAGTATACTCTTTTATGCTATTTTATTACTGATATGTGCTATGTGACTTGCTTCTGGCTAAAATTGTGACTCTTGGAATGTTTTGCTAGGACGGCCATCGTGTAAAAAAATACAGAGGCATGGGCTCCCTGGAAGCCATGACAAAGGGGAGCGATGCAAGGTACCTTGGTGATACTCTCAAGCTTAAAGTCGCCCAGGGAGTTGTTGGAGCAGTAGCTGACAAAGGTTCTGTGCTGAGGTTCATTCCTTATACAATGCAAGCTGTTAAGCAAGGATTCCAAGATCTTGGTGCATCCTCTTTGCAGTCAGCTCATGATCTTTTACGATCAGAGACTCTTAGATTGGAGGTATTTTCATGCTGGATTACATTTTTGCTCTTCACCGTTTCTTTAATATTTTAGATTTTGAGTGATTAATAATATTAAGCATCTAAGATTGGAGAAATTGCTTGTTTTCGTTGACAAAAATATCATTTCTAGACAAGGGAAAAAACCCATGTTTGTTAGAGGTACAGATATTCACAAAACAAAATAATTTTTTCATATCTGCAGCTGGAAAAGGACTTAAACTTTAAATATGGAAAATAACAACTAACAGTAAACTCCAGTACCTCTTGGTTTCATGTTGGAATGGGCATTAACTCTTGTGCCTATGTACTCAATACTCCTTATATATTAATTTCAATACATTGTTGTGGCTAATGGTTGTTTACTTGTGGAGTCATGGATCTATTTATAGGAAAGTTATTCTGCATTTGACAGACTTTATATTGGTTTAAATGTTAAATCGTAGAATAATCCTTTTTTTCCAAGCTTGCATACTTGTTGAATGGATAACTATGGTATAAACAATTTTCTGTCACAGAATTTGGTTTAGGGGGTGCTTGGATTAGAGGTATTTCATTGAAAGGTTTTAGGATCTAGTTCAATTTTAACTAAATCCCAAAACCTCCCAAGGAATTACTGGTCATCCAAACAGGGCCTTAGGCTGTTCCTTTTTCCTATGATATGGTCTTGAGCTGCCCTTCTCTGCAAAATATTCTTCTTATAAGTTATAACATTGTGTTAGGTGATTGGTCTTCTTATAAGAATATGAATCTTACTTCCTGTAGGCGTACAGATTCACTGTTAGATATGCAGAGAGCTTCATGAACATATTCTTTGTTTCGAGGAATTCTAGATCACTAAGTCTTAGGAGTACGTCAAGGTTTTAAGCTATTCCATATTCACTCTCAAGTGAAATTCGATTTGCGATGCAAACTCAATGTTCTGTTACCATTGTGCTTACCTTATCTTTTCCAGCTCAAGGCACATTTGACCTCATCTTTTGAGGAAATAACCCCAATTAGATCTAATCACTCCTTTCGTTTTACCAAATATGGTAGGCCTCCTTTTCAATGATAACCAAAATGACACACTGTAATTCACTTAGCATTGCGGTTATAAGTCTGACGATGAACAAGTCGTCTCATGCCTTCACATGGCTGTGTAGTCCCAAAAAGTACATTGATTTTCCCCTTGATAGTTTACATATTGAAATACTAACCGGAGATTCTGCCTCCGGCCAAGAGGTTCGCATTGCCCGACTAAAAAATAGTACAGTATTAAGAGCAGAACTGATTCAGTCTTTCCTAATCTTCCTTACCAGGTGAGGACTGGCGCTGCGCAAGTGGAAGGAGGGATCCATGGGCTGGTGTCATACGAGAAGAAGGCTTTCTAGTTCCATAAACACTATCGAAGGTGAGAATGGTGTTATCGCCATCTTACAGTTTTCCAAGCTGAGCAGCTTGCCAGCTCGCCTATTCGAGTTCCTTCTGTCGGTTCGCAGGCTGGGCAGCAAGTTAACATTAAGCATCATCAAAAATCTTGAGAGAATCAAGAAAAATTAGGAAATCATCTGTTTACCATTACCATTAAATGGTAGTATCGACGGTGTTCTTTTCTACTTCCAATTTTGTTGAGTGGAAGACTGCTATTCCATGATTGTACCAACTGATCGATGTACCTTGCCCTGTGCAACCCATCGTGTTGTAGCAATTTCGGATCCTTTTTCATGACAAAAAGTTCACCTTGTGCTTTCAGATAGCTTGTACTTTCAGCTACTTCTGCCCCAGATCTTATATGGTTGCTCGCTGCGCTGAAAGTGAGGGGCAAGAATATGTGGGTGGCAGGTGTTTGGCCTCTGGCTCCCTGCCATCTCTCCTAAGCAACAGCTACATGCTTTGACATCAAAACATTGCTTGGATTACTAGTCAAACATCGCCATCCTCCCCATAAATTGCCCCCATAATTCGGCATCTAATCATTCTTCTGTAAGCGTTGCTGCAAAAGGACACCAGTTCTCGGCCTGTCCACGATCGCTCCTATTCCCATGATCCAACCACCGAACCACGAATCGCTGAACCGACCCTGCCAGGTGGGGCCCACACGATGACACTTCACGACAGCTACGCCTCACCGCAACAGCTCCAGCGCGCTGGCGCGCGGGCCCCACGCCCATCGCCCGCTCCCTCTCATCCACATGTCTCACTGCAGGTGGGCCCAAGGTTGGATATGCCAGCCTGCCGCGTGGGCCCACGTCCAATTCCGGCGACGGAGCCCACTGCAGGTCGGGCCCATGCTCGGTTACGCCAGCCTGGACCCAAATCGCCTTTCCACGTGGTGCAACCAAATAGAATCATCCAGAAACGGCCGCGCTAGACCCCCGAACACCGTCCGATTACGAAATCCACGGTCGAGGACAACCCACCACCACACAGCTGTTTCTGCCCTCTGCACCTGGGCCCCACGTCACATTCCCCACCGCAACTGGATGTTGGGTCCCACCAAAGTCACCACCCCCTCGAGCCCGCCCGAACAACACCAGCATCAGCAGTATAAGACGGCGAAAAAGACCATTTCTAATCCTCACCCAAAGCAAATTAGCCGTCGCGCTAGCTCCCCGTCCCGGTACACCTTTGCCCCCCCGACCCCAACGACTCCGGTGAGCGGCCGCGCAGCTCCGGCGAGGCAGCCATGAGAGAAATCCTACACATCCAGGGCGGGCAGTGCGGGAATCAGATCGGCGCCAAGTTCTGGGAGGTGATCTGCGACGAGCATGGCATCGACGCGATGGGGCGGTACTCGGGCGACTCCGACCTGCAGCTCGAGCGCATCAACGTCTACTACAACGAGGCCAGCGGCGGCCGCTTCGTGCCCCGCGCCGTGCTCATGGACCTGGAGCCCGGGACCATGGACTCAGTGCGCTCCGGCCCCTTCGGCCAGATCTTCCGCCCCGACAACTTCGTCTTCGGCCAGTCCGGCGCTGGCAACAACTGGGCCAAGGGCCACTACACCGAGGGCGCCGAGCTCATCGACTCCGTCCTCGATGTCGTCCGCAAGGAGGCCGAGAACTGCGACTGCCTCCAGGGTATACCATCTCATCTCGTCTCGCCTGTCCCATTCAGTGTGATTTTCTAAAGAGTTTGGTTAGATCTGGGAGGGGCCGTATATGGGGGAGTTAGATGTAGCCGTATATCGGGGAGTTAGATGTAGCCCAGATCTGGGTGATTGCGATTCTGCGGTTAACATCGGCCTCAATTTGGCATTTAAGGGAGGTGCGGCTTTTTTATTGTTAGGCATACGACATTTGTTCTCCATTGTTGATATTTTGATCTTGCCAATTCGTGGGCAGTGTTGTGTTATTAACTTATTATAATATCTGTAGCCTGTGGTGAGGTTGTTATAGCAGTGCATGAATTGAATTCAACTGCTAATCGTTGAGGATCAGTTCTAAAAAAATTGTTGTGGATCCGGGTAATTTGCTATCTGGCACGGTAATCGGTCATTTCTGTTACTCTAAAGATGTTCTAATGGTCTATTTAGCATAGAAGTTATCACGTTACTATGTGGTCTATTTGTGATTAACTTGGAAGGAATGTGTCAGTCAAAATGTTAAGCTCCATGAGATGTTCTGATTGATGCATGTTTTGTGGATGAGCTCCTAGCTGTCCCCGAGCTAACCTAGCTTGATTAACATCAATTGTCGGTAGGATGGATAGCTTATTGCTGTAGTGTCGGATGTGTTTGCATTAAGTTCAACTCTTCGCCTGTTAATGTCGTGCTATTTTATTAAAAAGTAAATTAAAAGCTGTGTTATAGCTGGACTGGATTCTTTGGTCAACTTTGGACAAAATGTGGTCTTTGTCTTCATGATGAATAAATAAGTACTTAAATTTATCGCTTTGGTCATCCCTATGATTGTTTTGGTGTACTATTAAATATGATAGTCCCAAGTAATATGTTTTAGTAGCATGTCAGGACAAGTTCATGGACTACCAAAGCGTGGTGGCAGAATGTGTTAAAAGTTGTGTTAACTTAGTCATCTCCGTGACTGTTGTAGCATGATTGTTCACAAACTTTTGTTTCGTAGAATGCATGGTGATACTCCTAAACTGCTAGCGGTTTGACCTTTTGAGTTTGCTGCATCCTTCCAACCCTTTTACTTACTCCAAAATCCAAGGCTGTTTTTTATATATGCATGCTGGAATATTGTTTGCATTCGTGAATAATAGTATGCCCGTATTTGCTTTACTTACAGGATTCCAAGTTTGCCATTCTTTGGGAGGAGGCACTGGATCTGGCATGGGCACCCTTCTTATTTCTAAGATTAGGGAGGAATACCCCGATAGAATGATGCTGACCTTCTCTGTCTTCCCATCACCAAAGGTCTCAGATACCGTTGTGGAGCCATACAATGCTACACTTTCTGTTCACCAACTTGTTGAGAATGCTGATGAATGTATGGTGCTGGACAATGAAGCTCTTTACGACATATGCTTCCGCACGCTAAAGCTTGCCACTCCTACCTGTAAGTTAATCCTCTCCTGTTTTTTACGGATCCACGATACTGCTAAAATTTATGTGTGGAAGTTTATGTTCAATTAGAAGTAGGCACTGATAGCTTTGTTCTAACAATGCAGTTGGTGACCTGAATCATCTTATCTCTGCTACCATGAGTGGCGTTACGTGCTGCCTGAGGTTCCCAGGTCAGCTCAACTCTGATCTTCGTAAGCTTGCCGTGAATCTCATCCCATTCCCTCGTCTCCACTTCTTCATGGTTGGCTTTGCGCCACTGACTTCACACGGATCACAGCAGTACCGTGCTCTTACTGTTCCTGAGCTGACTCAGCAGATGTGGGATGCCAAGAACATGATGTGTGCTGCTGACCCCCGTCATGGCCGCTACCTCACAGCTTCCGCCATGTTCCGAGGGAAGATGAGCACCAAGGAAGTGGACGAGCAGATGCTCAATGTCCAGAACAAGAACTCCTCATACTTTGTCGAATGGATTCCTAACAACGTCAAGTCCAGTGTGTGTGACATCCCGCCCAATGGGCTGAAGATGGCAGCGACGTTTGTTGGGAACTCCACCTCCATCCAGGAGATGTTCCGTCGGGTCAGCGAGCAGTTCACCGCTATGTTCAGGAGGAAGGCTTTCTTGCACTGGTACACCGGCGAGGGGATGGACGAGATGGAGTTCACCGAGGCAGAGAGCAACATGAACGATCTGGTCGCCGAGTACCAGCAGTACCAAGACGCAACAGCCGAGGAAGAATACGAGGAGGAGGAGGAGGAAGAGGAAGGCGTGGCGGAGTAGCGATGAGTTCCAGAAAACCCTTTTCAGGTCTGCCCAGGTCGTTTCCCAGTGAGAGTTTTTGATGCTGTGCTTTTCGTGGCTTGCATGATGGCTTGTTATTGTTGAGGTCGCGTTTGCGCTTCGTTTTAGTCTGCGGTAACCTGTGCTGCGTAGTCCCGTTTTGTTTCGCATCCTTGGTCAATAGCTGATGGCTTGCATTGTTTTGAGCGCTCTACTCGAGCTAGTCACCTGTAAGTTTTGACAAGTACTGGTAATTTGGTAGTGGTTTCTCCGTTCTCGTCTTTGGGGAGCTTGTGTGTCAATGTTTGTTTTTGTTTTCTGTGTAGATCGTATGCACTCGCTCAGGTAAATTTTTATAGATCACGCTGTGGATGCTGATAGGCCCTTGCTGAATGATCACCCGTTGATGCGTCATGGGTGGTAGAGCTCCATCGCGGCCGGCGTTGTTCGATGGCGTTCCCTGAGAGGGTCGACTGACTCATTGTGCAAAGCTGACAAGTGATAACTCATCTGGAACCTTGGAATTTCGCGTGTTCCGTGGGAACTACATAGTTTTTATTTCGTGGGAACTCTGTAAAAATAAAACTGGGTTCGCGGTGAGCTCTCGGTCTCTCGGGCCGTACCAATGCACGATGCTGAAATATCTACGGAAATACGGCCCTGCGCGGGTACCTAGGCCCTGTTTGAGACGTGATAATTTTCAAAGGTCCTTCTAACTTTTAACTTATTTAAGTTAAAAGCTATTTGAATATATTAATTTTTTATTTTGATATATTTTCGTTCTTTGGGTTTTTTGACTTTTTTTCACCTTTTATTTTTTTATTGTCTATGTCGATATAACAGTTTTTATTTTTTTAAAAAAAAGTTAACAGCCGCTACAGTGTAATTTCAGCCACAAGTTAAAAATTATATACAAAATAAGCTGTTATAGGACCGTTTTCTATAAAAATTTTGACAAAATTCTTACCATTTAAACAGGCTTAGGCTGCACTCAACGTTCGGCGATGGCTGCTTAACACCAGCGTTAGACTTTTTTTACACTATTTTTTTTGTCTTTTCTTTTATATTTTTTTTCTTGTATTCCTTTATATTGTTCATGATGGGTTAACATGTTTTTTTTCTATTTTTATTTTTAAAAAAAATTTAATTATGCTAAATAAATCAACTCAGCTACAGTAAAAAAATAAGTCAGCTACAGTACAAAAAAGCCATAAGCTACCGCCATTCTGAACACCCCCTCAAGCTACTTACAGTTGTTGATTTTCGAATCTTTTCCTGTTACCAACGCATATCTTGTTCTCTCTTGCTCTGCCTTTGTGTGTTCTAAAGAGGTGGTGCCTAGAAAAACATTGTTTGGCAGTTGGGACTTGCGCTGCACAAACCCACGTAGTACGCTGTACAGTTAGATCAGATCTACTGAGCAAGCAAAGTGAACTGAACCAACCGTCTTCTGATGCAGCGGCCGGTCAAATCAAACGCACATCTGGCGGACCCACCAATCAAGTGTGGTTTTTATTAGACTGTAGTTTTTATCTTAAATATTTAAATTCTGATTGTTCATAAGAAAGAGTAAAAAAGAGATACTCGTATATAATTTTAACCGATATAAATGAATTTGATATAGTGTTTACTATAATCAACTTTTAAACCCTTATCTTGAAAAAAATATACTGTTTAAAAGTCAGTTACTATAGCATAAACCTAAAGCCTAAAAGAATCTAGCCCAAGTCTCGAGGTTTGGATGACCGACAATCTTGAAGCCGCTTGGAGAATTTGTCATGTTTGTTTCGGCTCTCGGATAAGCTAAAGTGCCTTTTCTTTTCGGTTTCTAAAAGCTGTTTTTTGGTTTCTCTACAATAATTAGTTTTTAAATGGAGTAATTTTTCAAGGAGGGGTCTACAAATTAATTGTAGTACACACTGTAGCGACCTCATTTATATTGACTAAAACCGTATGCGAGTTTCTCTTACTCCATACTCTCTTTTACGAATAACCGAAAACTATAAGTCATAAACCGCAGCTCAAAAGAACAGGTCTAAAGCTAAAAGCCATAAAAAGAAAAAAAAGAGTAGGACATCTGAGAGCTCAAATTTGGCTCAAATGATCAATTTGAAAAGGAAGATGGTTGCTAGATTAAAAGAGCAGCTCCAAGCAGCTTATGACTATGGTTTTTAGCTATTTACTAAAATTACACTGTAGTGGCCGTTAATTTTTTCTAAGTTATTTAATTAAAAAAATAAAGAAAAATGAGAAGAAAAAAACCATTATATATTCAGAGACAATATAAAGGAAAAAGAAAAAAAAAGTAAAAGCCAAAAAAACAAAAAAAATTAAAATTAAAAGCTATCATATTTTAAATGGTTTTTGGTTTAGCCGAAGCCACTTGGAGAAGAGTAAAATTCAACAAATTTGCTAGATTAGTTACAATAACACTAATTTATTTATACAGCACAGTACAGCCCATCGCCAAGCTGGCAATTGGGTCCCACCGCCCCTCGACGCCTGCCTGCCTTGCCTCTCTCCTATTTGAGAGAGCAAGAGGGCTTAGCGGATCACTAATTATAGCTGCACCCTTGGAATAATTAGCTAAGTGCAAACTTGCACAACCCAACTCAGCACGAAGAGAGGACGGGGCAACATTTTACTACAAACCCTCCGCCTTACTCTCTTGTTCCACCTTCGCTCCTCCCGTCGTCCCTTCCCTTCTCTCTCGTCACTCCGGGGAGGCAGAGAGCTCAGGGGGAGAGGCCGCCATTGGCGCTGCTGCTCAGGTACCAGGATCCCGTATTCTCTGCTCTCTCGATCGCATCTGGTTCTTGCTGTATGGTTGCGGTTTTGTGTTCTATCCGGTAGTTCTATACTTCTTCATGGATAGACATCGTTCTGTTCTTCTGAAAGAATATTCTGTAGCTGTAAAATTATGTATTTCTAATTAAAACTGTTCGGTTGCTTAACAGTTAAAGTAATCTACTTTTGGTTGTGTTCTGTATCTTATCGGTGAAGGTTGGTCATCTCGAGGAACGTTATCAGGAATGGGTTCACCAACCTATTGTGAGCAAGGAAGGTCCACGCTTTTTCAGAAATGATGTCATGGAGGTATTGTACTCCAGTATATAATGTTATCGAGGGTTTTGGGAACTGAGCTGTCATAACAAAATTTTGTATGTCCAGTTCTTGACACGCACAAAATGGTGGGCTGTGCCAGCCATATGGCTGCCTGTCGTCTGCTGGTTGCTTGTGAAGTCTATTCAGATGGGTCACACTATTCAGGAAGTAACTCTAATGGCCCTTTTTGGAGTATTTATTTGGACATTGATTGGGACTAAAAACTACTGGTAACAACTTATCAACCTTGAGTTGTTAATGTTTCATTTGGTCTTTCCTTCTTCTCAGCAAGTGGTTGTTGATGCGATATTGCAGGTCAAACACAGCACATTACCTTCTTCATGGATGCCACCATAAGCATCCTATGGACTCACTCAGACTTGTATTCCCTCCTGCTACAACAGCAATTTTGTGTGTGCCGGTATAGCCCTGAATCCATTATACATGAAATGGAAGTGCTAATGTTGAGCATATAATTATATTTGATGAGAATGGAGCTTATATGGCCATTTGAAAATTGCATCCAGAAAACATGACCCATTAAAATTGAAGTGGTTATTTGTTTCTTTCTTTTTTTTGCAGTTCTGGAATCTGGTCGCGTTTTCCTGCACTTTTTGGCGGTGGCCTGTTGGGATATGTGATGTACGATTGCACTCACTACTACTTGCACCATGGACAGCCATCCAAAGACCCAGCAAAACATCTCAAGGTGAGAGCATAATCCCACTTAAAAGTTGTAAATAAGCTAGCTGTTCCATGCAGATGTCATGAGGCTTTCATACCTCGCAACTTCTCTTTTTGCAGCGGTATCACCTCAGCCACCACTTCAGAATCCGAAACAAGGGCTTTGGCATCACCTCATCACTCTGGGACGCTGTTTCTGGGACATTGCCTCCATCCAAGACCGCCGGGAAGAGCAACTGACACAGAAAAACATATTCTTTGCATGAGAAATTTTAGAGGATTTGTAATATTTTGAGGTTAGGCACAATGCTCGTCTTGTCTTCCTGCCATGGGTTCGCATGTCCATTCAGTTCGAGTTCCATTCAATCCCCCAGCCAATGGGCTATTCTTGATAGTTGATCCTGTGATTCCTTTGCCAGTTAGGATCAACATTTCTATTCGCTTGTCCAAGTGCAACATCGTCTGCTTTTTTTGTCCTTGGGTTTTAGTTATCAGTTGTTCAGAGTATCAGATACGCGCATATGAATGATGCGGGTCCCCGTCATGAGTTCTCTGGTTAGGCAACAGTCAAGACCAATTATTTCCATGTACCTCACAACCATGGTTTGACAACCTGCTGATACCTATAACTATTCGTCAAGGCCACTGAAACAGGCCAAGAGGTAAATCTGAATTTTGCAACGTATAAAAATCAGACAATTATAACGTGGCAAATCTGAAGAAGCCATTATTGCAGTTGCAGATCGGAAATGAAATGCAATAATAACTTGGCCCTGTTCATATTGTTTTTAAAAGTTGTTTTTTTAATAACAAATAGCTTTTCTACCGTTTCTAACTTTCAAATGAAATATTTTTTCAAATCAAAGTCTACTAGTCAATTGTAGTACACACTGCAGTAACTTCATTTATAACAACCAAAATTGTACGCAGATATATCTCTCTAAATTTCTCTGCAAATTATTACTATTAATAAGTTAAAGCCAAAGCTAAAGTACCTAACCCAGCTTATCACCAGTACCACAAGTACTGAGTCATCTAATACACAATCATTTTATCCGTCATATTACAGATCTACATACAGTTGGGGCATTGCAAGCACATGGGAATCATTTGGTTCAGATGCCCCTACATGGATCATATTCCTATCAGAATCACTAGATCATACATACACATCAAATGCTTTAACAGTAACCAGGTAATCGAACAACACTAGAAAAGAATGAATTTGGTCTCAGGAAAATTCGAGCCTGTTCAAAATGAAACCTACACGAAGCAAAAATGAAACTGAAAAATTCTGTGCTTGGAACTTGACACAAGCCAACAATTGCCCCAGGCAAATATGTTGGCGCAACAGCCCACCTAATATGGAGATTTTCAAGAGCGGATCACATGAGGTGAGATTTTCAAGAGCAGATCACACGAGGTGAATTTTTAGGCCGCCTTCTCTTCCCATTATTTGGGATTATTGGCTGACTGGTCACCAATGCGTACATTTTGACAGCAAATAATTCCTTTGGGAGGTTCTTCTGGTCCTGTTATAAATTGCAAGATTAGAGGGCTGATAGGGAAGGTGATGTTTGTAATTTGAGAACATTTGCGATTTTTTTTACACACATACCTTAATGCTGTGGATATACAATCCACACTTTTTAAATAGCTCCCTGAAATATGCATCAGATCTAGTGACACTGTTATCCACCTTGTCTAATACAAATCCTGACCACACAGTATATTGTAGTAATTTCCACATAAGTATATTGTAGCCATTTTATCTCCAAAAGTATAACTGCAGTAATTAGACAATCCATTTAATACAGTAAACTTACCGTTTCTTGCAATGTTCTCTTTCAGAACAAAAAATCCATCGGGTTTGAGCCCAACCTGGAAGCAACATTATTAGGTATGTTTAATTAACATGCATAGATACTGGAACATCCATATAAATAATATTAACTCAGATTTTAGCTCTACTAGTAGGCGAACATTGGAAGCCTTCATTCAATAGAATTGGAATTACACATTGGTATCCAACTAGCAATACAACAAAAAGAATTATCAAGGTAGTAGCAGCTGCATTGGACATGTAATTGTTGAAACCATACAATGAGCATCTTTCTACAGATGCATCAGAAGTTCATCTGTAAGCTTTTGTTTCCAAGGGAAAAAAATAGCATCTTCCTTTCTCTAAAAATAATAGTATGACACTATAGGGTGCTTCTGCATACAATACAAATGTTAAATTTACACTTCAAATTACAGACAAAATGACAAATACTAAAATCCGCATAACAGTAAAATGTAAATAATAAATGAGCCTAAACCGAATCACCTTCGCACGATTAAGAAATGAAATAAAATCATCATCAGGAAGTTGACCTATGCACCACTGGATCCATATCACATCGTATCTTCCTTCCTCAGGAGTGAAGTCCTGAAGCAAGAAGTGAACTTTACCATCAAGAAAGAAGCGGCAAAGAAATGTGCAAAGAGTATGAAACTTGCAATAACAATCATCTACATATACCAACCTGAAGAGGCACACAATAAAAGTTAACAGCCTTGTGTGCATCTTGTCCAAGGTCCATACACCCAGTAAGATTTTCCTGTGCCGCTTCTAGAAAATGGGACACTGGCTCAACAAGATCAACCTGAAGGACCCAATTCCAGTTTAAAACGAATCATTGAAAGATACAAATAAGGCACATCAAAACCAATGATAAATATTACAGACAAAACAAAATGATCATAATTAAAGTTTTGTGAAATCAAGAAAAAAATGAAAATGTGTTGGTTCTTGACAATATCATTATGTACGTACAACATAAGCTGCATGGAGAGAGAAGGTAACCCTTCGTGATCTAGAATCAGTTCATGGTATGGATAAGCAGGCAGGTCTTCGGGGCCATAGTACAACCTCAAAGCTTGTGAGAAGACAAGTTTTTTGCATACCTCATTGAAATGTCTAAGAAGAAGATTCTTTGTGACCCGTCCAATGCCTGAGCCACAGTCTGCCATAATTTCAGAGACAACACGTAAGAAAGTAGATCACAGAGAGCACACAAGGATTTTGTAGCTTGAACACTACATAAGCGAACTCACGAAAGAAACTACTCGCAATAACACTCACACAGAAACAAGCACTACTGCACTAATCAAATGCTCTTTACAGCAATGGACTCACCAAGCGCGACGAGATGGCGCTTCGCAGCACCGAATCGCTCGGCGAGGAGAGGGCGGAGGAAGACGTCGCTGCCCTTCACGTCCGCGTCGTTGACGCACCCGTACCCTCCCAGGACACCCTCGTTCGACGCCTCCACGCCCTAATTCACCAAATCAAGACAATTGTAGCTAAATCCGCAGTGAGGAATATGCATATGGATTGGGGGTTTAGGGTTTAGGGAAGGGATCGAGTGAGTGCTCTTTACTTGCCAGTAGGCGATTGCCTTGGAGTACCACCCCTTGCGCTTCCCGTCGCCGCCTGACTCCTCGCCGGCGTCCCCGTTGCTTGCGGCGGCCGCGGCCGGAGCTACTTCAGCTTCCGCGTCCGAGGCTGAGGCGGTGGCCGTGGCGCCGATCTCTTCCGCCCACATCTCGGTGGCGTTAGAGAATACGCGACCGGCGGAATCGAAGCCGCGGGAGTCCATCTCTCCGGCGGCGGTGAGGAAAGAGTTGCTTGTGCAGTTGTGCGCGAGCTGGAGAAGCAGAGGAAAGGGTCCAAATCTACTATTCTAATTGTTTGCAGGGTCCTTCTAGCATATGTACATCCGCGCCCGCGCCCGCGTGCGTGCCTCTTTCGGAGGACCATGTGGCCCCGAGGATACACAATTTTGGGAAAGAAAGAGGTTTCTACAAATGAATTGCCATGGATTTATCTTTGCAGTGAGGAAAGGTGTCATATTGAAAACACAATAAAAAATGAAGATCTCATCTACCTATATACATATCGTATTAACAAAATTAGCGTTTTTGCCGACCGGTTAATCGGACAGCAAAGCCATAGATATGACATATATGACCTGTTGTCTGATCACTGAGCGGCAGGCAACCTGTCGCCCAGCCACCGGATGGCCAAGGCATGCCGCCCCGCGCCCGAACGGCAAGTAATTAAGCCAAATTAATTACCTAGCTTAATTATTTTTTTATATATTGTTTATTTGAATTTTTAAATATAGTAAATGAGATCAAACAATTATGCACTTTTATATACAGTCTTCTAACATAATGTACTTAATTGTATAAATTTTTTACAATTTTATCCATTGTGAATGTTGCTTAAAAATTTATAAGATTATGATATTTGTATGAGTTGTTACATATAACAAACGAGTTCTAAAAAATACAAAATTTTATATACAGTTCTCTAACACAATGTACTTCATTGTGTAAGTTTTTAACAATTTTGTCCACTCTAAATATTGCTCACAAATTTATAAGATTTTGATATTTATAGGAATTGTTACATATAGCAAACGAGCTTCAAAAATTATGAAATTTTATGTGAAGCCTCCTGACACAGTCAACCTAATTGTGCAATTTTTTAAAAATTTTATGTACTCCAAATTTATCATGTTAATTTAAGTTAATTTAGTCATAAAATTAGCGATATGCGATACTCATTTAATTAGTCTGCATGCATGATTACAGTTGGTTTATAAATTATAAATCAAGGTAATGGTTAAATTTAGTTCAGACTTGATTTATGAATTTGGAACCTTAGAATTTGGTGGTAAGATGGTAACAAAGAGACTTTTTTTTGAAGAATTGAATGCGAAAAGATGACGATATTTGATGTTACGAATTAAAATAAACTTTATAATAAATCTGAAAATAACATAACACACATGGTTTGGTTATGTACATAAGAAACAATATCATGCACGATAGAACAAACCGAAATACTTCTACAATACATATGTGCCTTTTTGGAATGGAAATAAATCCGACATTCGGGGGGCTAGTTCGGAACGATTCGACCTACTGTATGGACCAGGGCCATTTTTCCTTCCTTGTGAGCTCGGCGTTGAACTCATCGGTGGCCTCTTTGGCCTTGGTCACCATTTCCCTCTTTTTCTCACATTCTCTGTGCATGCACATATACGCTCGGTTTGCTCATCGTTGCCGCACTCCTCCTCCTGGATCTCGCAGACCCTTTTGACATTCCACTCCTCGTAGTCGAGAGTCTACTGGTAATGTGGGTAGATATCTAGATCAATCCACTTGCAGTAGCCACATAATGGTTCCGGGGATTGCGGATAGACGGGAGAGGTTGCTAGTGCGTACTTTGAAAGAGAAATAGTAGCGGGGAACATACTGTAATTGGTCCTTACTAGCTGTCGATAGCTGCTCATATCCCGACAGCGATTAGGATAGTTACATGAGTAGTTCGCGCAACCTTAGTAACGCATGTCCAGGATGAACCACTATATAGACTTAAGAATTTGCATGGGTTCCTGCACCAACAGAGGGGCAGCGTCTTCCCCTCAAGTGGGTGTTGCGGTAAACGCTCAGTTGGAACATTTAGGACAGACATGCTCTGATGGGGGCGTCATTGCTGGGAGGTGACCTCCTGGCACACTTTGCTTGTTTGTTCTATGCTGCTGCTGCCCTTGCTTGTTTGTTGCGAGCCGTAGCAGACCTTTCTAGTTCACGGGTCTCCTGTCATTGCCTCATCATCTTGTCTCATTGTTTTTTCTACCTCTTATCCATCCCGACGTGTTGAAGAAAGATTTGGTGTAGTATTGGGTTTAGTTGTGAAGTGTTCTCTCTCATATGTCTTCCACCTTTTATAAGTCAAATGGTTGGTGTGGTGTGGTTAATTTCATATCGCTACCCTATGAGATAGAGTGTTGCACTCTGTTTGTGCCATCCATCCTCACCAGCTCTCTCTGTGCACACTTGTTCGTGTGTCCGTGCCGTCCCCCTTCGCCCACTCCCTCATGCGCACACTTGTCACTTTGTCCATACCATCCCCCTTGGCCTGCTCCCTCGTGCACACATTTGTCACTCTGTCCGTACCATCCCCCTCTCCCACTCCTTCGTGCGCATATTTGTCACTGTATCAGTGTCGTCTCCCCTCACCTGCTCCCTTCTATGCACGCTTGTCACTCTATTCATATCGTCCCCCTGGCCCGCTCCCTTGTGCGCACACTTGTCGCTGTGTCCGTGCCGTCCCCCTCACCCTCTCCATTTGCGCACACTTTTCACTCTATCTGTGCCGTCTGCCCTCGCATGCTCTCTCATGCGCACATGTGGAGATGCTTGTACCACGCTTGCCCCCTATTGTAACTAAATGGTTGACGTGTCATTGCGAAATTGATATGAACATGAATTAGTTCAATAAACAGAAAGATATATGAAATCATGATACGGAATGGCAATCAGATGAGCTCAGTCTGTTAGGGCAATCTCATTCAGTACCCATAGGTCTTGCCTTTTTCGATGCTCCGTCACTCCACACCCTCTTCATCCATATATCCCATGTAGTTGTAATTCCCTAAAGGCATGCATACTGTTAGGCTACGTGCCATGTAACCCTATTTAGTTGTATGATTTATGTTTGTTAAATTTATATGGATGACTCTACGTTAATACACACAATGAAGCGCGGAAACAATCAACATGCAATCATGTACTACAGTATAAGTATAGATATGCATTAAATATACATAAATGATACGAAGCACTGCAGGTAACAATGCGAAAGAAAACAACACTCGTAACGCTACACCTTCAAGATAACAACGAACACAAGAAAAAAAATAGCACACAATATTAAGTTGATCTTCCACTCGAGTTTGTCAAAATGATGCCGCATCTCCACCATTTCAGTACCCCTCATCACAACTCTCTCATGTGGAACAATGTCGAGCCTAATGGTTATTTCATCCTTCCAACCCAGAATTGGCAATCGCCTGCGCCATCCTGTAATTTAATTAAAAAATAATCTGTAACATCTGGTGAACAATTGGAACCAACCCAAAACAACCTGACTTACCAAGTGACAGGGGCACTTGTAGTAGTGTTGTCCAGGATTCGCAGCTGTATGTGAGGTCATATGTCTGATAAGTGTGTTGCCCTTGGGGCAAATCACTGCGGGTACCATTGAAGAGGCATGCAGTTGGCTCATCTCGACGTCCGAGGGAGGGAGAAGCAAACTAACGTACAGAGAATGGGTACAAATACTTGATGATGTGAAGGAGAACAATACAGGGGGATTGTGAGAACTCCGTATTTGAGGCTGAGGGGAAAGAGAACCCGGTATGTTGTCACATGAAATTACAGACTCTTTGTCGACACGTAGCACCATGAATGAGGGGGGATGACATGGATACACTGATATTTATGCATGCGAGGGAGCTGAGAAAGGGGGATGGCATGGACGATCCAACACATGTTCGAAGGAGAGAGCGGGCAAGGGGGACAGCAGCAAGGGGGTGACAAATGTGCAAAGGAGGACAAGGGGGACAGCAACATATGTTTATGTACGTGTCGGGGTTTGATTCGACTATCTGGTGAAGCAATCTCGACACAAAGTTATACGCCTCTTCGTACGTCCCGTATATGGACTCGATGACCGTGTGCTTGCCTCGTCAGACTTTACTGTAGCTGACTGGATAGCCAGTCATATTGGCAACTTCTGACATGAATATCTTTGGGGAAACGGACATGTCCGCCGCAACTAGGTGACTGATAATGCTTACCACATATGCGGAAATCACGTTCCAATGATAGAGCAGGTGCTCGCTGAGCACGCAAGTGTGGTCGATCATCGCCTTGATCGAGAAGACCGAGTAAAAAATCTTAGCTTATTGAGTGTTGACATTTGCAGGGCAATTTTCTACCAAGCACTTCACTACGTAATCGGTTGAGTTAGACCGATGCACTCAGTACACACAGCCGATAAACAATGTGTACCGTGCAATAGCTTGTTACATAGTTGCCTTGCTAGAGAAGCGTTGCCCAACCAGGAGGGTGCCAGCTTGACACCTCCACTGGGACCCTTCTTCTTGTGGTAGTATGAGGGGAACACACTACAACATCGTCGAGTCTGGTAGACATATAGGGCACTTTCGATGACACAATTCCCCTGGGTGGACCAGCCATCTGTTGTGCATCGTCGTTGGTATCATCGGAGCCTGGGTCGGCATCCTTGTTGGACTCCAACCCGAGTGCCTAGTCCAATAGATACTCATGAAAATCAATGTGAGCTGACCACCACATGCCCGCTTCATCATTCTGCACGAAATTAGGGGTAAGTCTTTCCTCTGATATAACACATTCAGTGGTATCGTCTTGAAGCTCCATCTGTGATTCCCTAGGTGTGGAGGGGCCAAGTTAATCAACGTTTTCTGATGCCCGGAGCATGAAGCTCAGGTACATCATTGACCTCTTGTAAATGGCCACTTTAGGCTGGGTGGCATTTTGCATGTACTATCTCCATGCTACGGTGCTATTCACCTTCACGAGCTCCCACACACCATTTGTGCAAGTGATCCTCTCGATCTTATGTTTCATTGCTATTGCCTCTATGGCGAACTCCCTCCAAATGCAGCTTTATAGCTCGTGAATATTCATGACGCCGAGCCCCTTGGTCTGGAGCACTTTGTATTTGCATGTTGATAGGTCCAGCCTGTACATGATCATCATTGTAGAACATTGTCAAGTGTTCCATATCTACGACTACCCGAAGCCACAATAGCCAGGTCCCCAGTAAGCGTTACAATAAAAAAATAAAGGCAAGCAACATGCAAGTTACCGACAATTTGATTACTCGTCTGAAAAAATTACGAGTGATTTATTAACATCGTCCTTAGCACTTAATTACTTAGCACAAACTCATTACTTAACCCTAACTAATTGCCACTATAGTAATTACGATTGTTTAATTACACACTACCATACAATAATAAATTATGGGTACCGTACGTACACAAAATTAGTAAAAACTATATCTAAATTACTACGATCTACTTACTTCATAATACAAACTAAATTAATTATGACTAACTAAATAACACTAATTAACTAGGACTACAGGAATAACATTGAAAGCATACGATAAAAAATTACCTGTCTTTCGGGAGAATCAACCAGCACTGTCGTGTCCTCCTGCCGCATCCTTAATGAGCTATGCACAGCTTTTCAAAATAATCAGCTATTGCACTCTTAATTTTGAGTGACGACCGCAAGAATGAACTTCTGCGATGAGTGACTTAGATGATCGATGTCCAACTGCGAGAGGTTCATATTTATGGCCGAATGAAAAGGGAACTCGGTGCGCTCACGCCATAAATTAAGGACTCCTTATCGATACGCAGCACTTCGAGCGAGAGGGGACGACATGGTAACACTGACAAATGTAGAGACAAGAGAGTGGGTGAGGAGGACGATATGGACATAACGACATCAGTGCGGATGAGAGAGCGCACAAGGGGGGATGATACAGACAGAGTGATAATTGTACGAAGGACTTAGTGGAAAAGGAAAATACCAGCATCAGGCCAACAATATATGAAGGACAGAGGTCACGTATTGCAAAAGATGCTTGAGCATCATATATCGCTAATTACGATTAAATTAACATTGTAAATTCAAAGCACATAAAATTCCTAAAAAATTACACAATTAGGTCGATTGTGTCGAGAGGCTTCACATAGAATTTCGTAATTTTTGGAACTCGTTGCTATATGTAACAACTCCTATAAATATCAAAATTATATGAGTCTTTTAGCAACACTCATAGCGGATAAAATTATCAAAAAATTACATAATCAAGTACGTTATGTCAGGAAATTGTATATAAAATTGTATATTTTTTAAACTTATTTGCTATATTTAAAAATTTAAATAAACAATATACAAAAAAATTAAGACAGATAATTAAATCGGTTTAATTACCTGTGATCCGATGGTAGGGCGGTAGGCCTTGGCCACCTGATGGCAGACGATGGGTGACACAGGTCACCTCTACGGTGTCGCCGTCCAGCCACCAGGCGGTTGTAATTACGGATTGCAACAGTGCCATATATATCAAAAATTCATGACTGTAAAACTTAAGTACGTCTTGGACAAAATAATACTCGTATCAAATTTTGTTTGAAGCTTACAATGTTCAACCTACAAACATATAATGATATAGTGTGTAACTAGAAATGGAACATACAAGTTTATCTCCAGCGATTCATAACACCATCACCAAAGAGTCAAGACAAGCTCCACTGTAGAACTGTTGAGTATCTGGAGATGTCACGAAAGCTGAAACAATGAATCATGGCATTTTCTTTCTCGGAAAAATGCAGTAATGCCGAGTACATGGACAGTTGATGTCTCGAAGACAAAATCTCATGCTCTACGCAAATTTTGCTTTATCTCGTAGGCTTGTACAAAATTCGAGTATGCATTGAAACTTCTTGCTACTATTGTTGTTAGACGTTGAATCGGAAGAGCATGACATCTCCTTCCTGCACAATATAATCCTTCCCTTCCAACCTCAACTGCAGTGACAGAGATCATAAGAAGTAAACACATTTTCTTGTGTGTTTCGTCTCTAACCTTCGTATTTACTGCATAAAAGTGCAGATATTTTTACCAGTCCCTTCTCCCTTGCTGCTCCAAGAGAACCCGCCGCAACAAAATCATCATAAGAAACCTAAGTCATAGTAGAGTAAAAAAAATTTAAAAACCACCAGGGAATAATACTATTGTACATCAAAAGAGATGCAGGTACCTCCAAATGTAACTAGGGCAGACCCCAACATGCAAAAGAAAATTGAGTTACTGAAGCTTTATGGTCATTGAACTTACAGTTTCAGCTCTAATGAAGCCTTTCTGAAAGTCACTATGAATAACTCCGGCCGCCTGAGGTGCAGTCATGCCTATAACAACAACATGTAAGAATGTAAGACAACACATAGCTAAAACTTCGTGTCTACAGTAATTAAAATAATACGATAAGAGCATTGCAAGGATGAAGAATAAAACCCGCAAGAATAGTCCAAGCTTTTGTTTCCTAGCAAAAGGAAATATGGATTTGAAAGTTAGTATTAACAGCCGAAAAAAATATCTCTTAACAGTACAAAAGATTCACCTTCTCTCCAGTCGTGAAATATGTTCTTAATCCCAAAAGGTTATATGTTGCTTTTACCAAATTCCCTAGCCCACTTTCAGTAACACCAAGAGATTTTAGATATTCAACTCTCTCTTCTAATGCTAGTTCAGCAAGTTCAGCCTCAACCTGGTATGCACCCCACAATTTTGTTAGCTTAGATGGATAATAGATTTGGTGACATTATCTAATATCTAGGTAAAATAAAATAAAATACCGTCAGATGCACATGTTATCACAAACCTGAGCAGATATTGTAACCATGCCAGATTGCAAGTCTGATGCTAGCTTCGTCACCTCTTTGACATGAGGATTGCTATCAGGTTCTGAAAGATCGGACTCTGTTACATTAGCAACATAAATGACAGGTTTCATAGTTAGCAGACAAAGATGCTGTATAGCTTCTTTCTGATGGTCAGCCAAATCAACAACAGATCTTGCAGGCTTTCCATCCATAAGTGCCTTCTGAATTTTTTCCAATGCTGACCTCTCTGCTTCTTCCTGAGTAATGAAAACTGTTGGAATCTAAAAGAAAACCATCAAATAATGGTAGAGCCTGTATATCTTACCTTCACTTTTACTTGTGGATCTTTAGTTTTGCTCTTTTTAAGCTTATCTATTCTCTTCTCTATCTGCAGTTTTTACAAAGTTATCATGGTTAATAATATAAACATAAACACATGATTAATCCATACATAAATCTTTCATCCTACTAAGCAAGCCAATGGAGATAAGAGAACTTCACACCAAATTACCTGTTCAAGATCAGAAAATATCAGTTCTAGGTTAATGACATCAATATCTGACTTGGGATCAACTTTTCCATTCACATGAACAATATCATCATCTTCAAAACATCGCACAACCTGAGAATCCAATAAAAAAAGATGGGTTCTAACTTAGTCCTTCAAATCTCAACAACTAATAACCTATTATGTTTTCCAAGTTCCAACAAACAAAAATGTAAGATAGCACAACAAGGACCAAGTGTCATCAGTGAGTGGCAGTGCCAGAAAACAAAGTGGCAGTCATCAGATATTCAAACATTGTACGACTTAATTAAACGGAAAGAAACATCTACCAGAATTATATTACTTTAATCTCTGTAACATAAAAGGACACCAACATAATGGCATACAGTAATTAAGAAACATTGGAATGAAGCATGTCACAATTGCAAAGTTATACTTTCCAGAAACTTGACAAATGCCTGAGTGCAAAAACATATATAAGGATGTCAACAGACTGACCTGAAGTATGGAATCTACTTCACGAATGTTTGAAAGAAATTGATTTCCCAGTCCCTGATGTTAACGATGAAGTCAATACCCTCGTATATAAACTAGTGAGAAGCAACCATCAAAATGACCAACATACTCTGTGCTGCACTAGGAGTAAAAGTGTGAAACAAAGACAATGATGACTTGATGAGACTAGTACCTCTCCTTTGCTTGCTCCTTTGACGAGACCTGCAATGTCCACAAGCTCAATGGATGTTGGGACCGTCTGCTGAGACTTGCTTAATTTTGAGAGCACATGCAAGCGAGGATCAGGAACAGCCACAACGCCAACATTTGGGTTTATGGTGCAAAAGGGAAAGTTTGCAGCTTGTGCCTTCCCATTTTCAACCTAACAACATTGAGAAACAGAATTCACATTTCGTTGTTACAAGGAATAACGTGCCCTACATATGTCGACTGCATTTCTCCGCGCAAAACATAAAAACATCCCATCAAGCAATCACTACTGCAAGAACACAAGTTATGCAGCCAGAGGAATAACACGGAAACAATGGCAAATTCATTAAAACCCTCTTAATTCTTAGAAATCGAACATCTTAACTATTTCAACCGTTGCACAACGGCATCTCTATCACTCTATGTGGCAAAACATCGAACATTTGGCATGCAGTGCCGTTGCCCCTACATACACACTTCATCTGCTAGAAAAACCAGTGGACGAATCGAAAAATCTTCTCGGCAGAGCAAGAAGCAACATAAATTTCTTTCTCCCGGATACTTCGAGCTCTCGACGAAACGAATCCTTCGCACGAACAACAACAAAAAGAAAAGAAGGAAGCAACGGGTTGTGCTCACTTAGTTACTTACAATGGCGTTGAAGAGGGTGGACTTGCCGACGTTGGGCAGGCCGACGATGCCGGCGCGTAGACTCATGCTAATCCGTGCGCTGCGGCCGGACGAGAACCGCCTTGCGCCGCCGCCTCGGCTCCGGCGCCAGTGCAGGAGAACCGAGGAAGCGCACGGGGAGGGCAAGGTCGTGGTCGGCGCCGCAGTGGGGGTCCGCGTGAGGCCCACGAACGCCGAGCCAAGGGCACGAGATATCGTCGCCATGGGCGCGCGGCGGAGTGGGCGGTGCGGGAAGACGGGAGCGTACGGTGGTCAGATGTCAGGGCGTGAGTTTGGATGGCGCAGATATGAAGTGCCTTGAAGATCAAGCGGTCCAGATAAATAGGAGAAGTTCAGACCGTCTAAAGAGATACGCTTTATCGATTATCTGATTTAGATCTAACGGTTGTCATGAAGTTTAGTTTGGCTGAGACGTTAAGATGATCTGAATTGTTGAGTGGGATCGGACGGTCTTCACTTAAGCTACTTCACTTAAGCAGCGAAAGGCTATCGTGTGAGCGTTTGATCTTCATCTAACGGCCTTTGTCTGTTTGAGTAGTATTACTTTTGCTAAACTGTGTAATTTTGTCATAAACACTGTTCACTATCTTTTGTCTTAATTGAGCTTAAGCTCTTAGTTTGTATAAAATGCTTGTAATCCTACTATTGGAGATATCTAAGAAATGAAACCCTAGCTGTCAGTTTATAGTTCTATAATTCTCTTAGCATCTACAAATATATCGATCTGTATCCTGTTTGGACTCAAACTTCCCGGGGTCCTGACAATTGGTATAAGAGCCAATCGATTCTTGGCCAAGATTTTGTCGATTAGAGTTTTCGTGAGTAGTGATGGTTTGAGAGCTAGTCTCTCTATAAAATTCCAAAGCTAGCTTAGAAATACATAGATCAGGTGGAAAGGAGACCCAGATCTGTCCTTGGAGTTAAGGATTCGTGTGTTTTGGTGAGGATTGATAGTTTGTCCACTAGTAAAATTACTAAGCCAGACACTCGAATCAGGGAGGTGGAGTAAAATCGATGGATTACTTTGGTGGTTTTCAATCCCCAGTGAGCTAGCACACAAAAAAATGGCAGTAGTGATGGTGGTGGTGCAACTGTATATGGATATGGACATTCTAACCCTGGAACGTCATGTGGAAATTATGGGGCCAGGAAGATATAGTGGTGTTCCTGGTGCGTATGGTGGACCATACAGCAATACCAATGCAGCTAGCTCCGATTATGGCACTAGGAGTTATGGTGCAGCTGCAGGCTATGGTGGATATAGAGACGTCATGTATAATATTAAACATGTGTTTGATGAAATATCTAGTATTAATAGTAGAGTCCTCTCAGTTTTGATTCATTGCATGAGCTATCCGCTGACCACTAAGGTACTCGTTTAACTATTTTCTCTTATAGATTGGTAGGAATAATAGCTCTAATTTCAAGTCTGTCTGGTGGTTTTCTTGTGCTAATTCGGTACCAATCAAGACACATAGCAACACAAGCTATTAGCGCTTTGCACGAGAAGTATCTTTATGAATTGGTTTGCCAACTTGATGTGCAATATGCAAGAGCCGAGATGATATGATTTGTAAATAATTCACATGAGGCCTAAAGCTTCACAACTACTATGGAAGTATGTAAGGTTTCTTGTACAGTTGCCATGATACAAGAAGAAAAGGGAAAACCCAGACTTGATCCTAAAATGGCTAACGCAATGTTGAATTCAGAAGCAAAGACTAATGTGTAGCAAGTTCGATCTTCTATTTGAGCAAAGGAAAATCAAGAACTTCTTAATCAAATTAGAACACAATTAGATGCCATGATTGAGTATAATAAGAAATGGACTCAAGAGATGGACGGAGGCGCGACCAAGAAGAGATCTAAATGGAGCTCAAGCACTTGTTTCATCATGCTTTTGATATATTTGATGAAATGCCAGAGTTTGCTATCGAGCTAAGAAAAGACATTAGCAGTGTAACATCAAACCTTGATCAACCTCTTAAGGATTCTTCTGAATACTTGAATGATGACCACGGTGATATTATATCCACACTGGAGCATGATGAGATCATAAACAATGATATTGGTAATGCACTTAACCCCTTTTTCTATGATGCTTTCAATCTATTTGATGAGATTACTTGGGTAAACATGGAGAAAAATGCTCATAAGGAACAACAAGAATCTCATGGAGGGTTTCATTATGTTTTGATTCTCTTGATAAGTACCTAAAATGGGTTCAACTGTCAATGAATGATCAGATTGATAGAAAGAATGTTGCAGATTCTATTGTGCTTGAGTTTACATAAAACAAATAAGCATTGTTCTATGTTATTAGTTTACACTCCCATCATCAAATAACAGTAGTTGAGAAGGTTTTCTGGATGCATCCAAAAGAAGCACAGAATTACACATTAATGGGCAGTTCAATGAAATTGCTTTAGGAATCTATTGGTCAAAGTTTAGATGGGTCGAGTTGCTTTCTAGTTGTATTACCAAATCACACCCAATCATGGGGCTTATCACCCCCACCACAAGGAGTGTTTTGTGGGTATAGAACTCAGGATGCCATAGGATTCTGGTGTGCTCAAGTTCTTGACAAAGATAAAGAGAGTTTGCTATTTGTTTATCAAAATGTCACCATAGAGACGAGGAGGCTTAAGTCTAGGGATTATGAACATCAAATCACTGGGTATCACCTAGCACCCAACAGAAAATAAGTACCAAAGTGGCAAAAACTTAATGATAAGGATGAACTTTATGTGGAGTGTACACCTAGAGCATCTGAGCTTGAATTAGTAAGGGTGTACTATGCTACTCCTTCATGCCAAAACTTATTTGAGGTGCTATGGCTACTATTACCATGGCCTCCACCCTGTAGACTAATGGTTATGCATGGGTTGGTATTAAGGTTTATCCAGAAGTCACGAGAGCTACTATTGCTTATTCTGCAAATAATCTCACTTGCTGACCTGAATCTACATGGGGTTCAATTGTTATTGATGTATAATCCATGGTGTGTTTCTTATCTTGGTTTTTATCATGATGAAAGGAACTATTGAGCATATAATCATTTTGAAAACTGGTACTCGGTATTTCTGGATTCATCTTAGTTTGTATGTTTACATTAAAGATATGGTTCAGTTAGTGTACTGTTATGTTATCCTTCACTTATATTCATTACTGAATTGTAAGGAAGTTCCTCACATCTCAGTTTGGCTAATAAATTGGTTACCTTCAGAAATATATATGCTTGTTGAGATATTACAAGATGTACCAATAGCAAATGGAATGGGCATTATAGAAGTTGCAACTAATGATATTGTTCTTATTTTACATCTTATGCAATCTAAGTTGCAAATTTGTTGTATTGATGATATGCTATCCATGTTGGAGGAAGAGCTATTCTGATTTGCAACTATGTTTGGAGGAACAAGATGACGATGACCTAGTCCCATGGTGAGGGACAATACTATTATGCCTTACTTGTTGGCCAAATTGCTACATCTAAATGGTGTCTGCTCCGTGGAGATCTGGAGTGCTCTAAATGAGGTATATGCAAGTTACTTGATGTGTCTCAGCAACCATTTTTATTCTGAACACTATGCCATGGTAAGGCTTTTCTTGGGAGTTATTGTTTCTATAGAAATCATGGAGCCAATTAGTGACACGTATATGAGGACTATTGGAACATTCATTGAGGTCACAGTGGTTGGTTTCTTCCTTTCAAGTGTAGCATGGCTGAAAACAATTTGCTATATTCAAAATGGAAGAGTTTAGAGAAAGGGAGACAAAATGTTCATTTCAAAATCTCCAACTGAACCACTTAGACATAAACTCCAATACCAACTTCTTCTTTGGCTAATGTTCAGGTTTATGGTGGAACAGTCACTAAACAAGCTACTGAAAATATGTATGGTCTTGAAAGCTGAAAAGATGCTCTTTTGTCATGCAAACCATAATCTGCAGGCATGATTTGGATTAACTTTGGTATGCATTTCTGGAAATTTGACTTGAGAAAAATATTTATGGTTGTCAGTGGTTCTCACTTTCAGATTTCTAGGCATACTCTTTATAGCTATGGCAATACTAGGTTTACCTGGAAATCACTACTTGTTTTTTGGTGAATACAAAATGATTAGAATTTGTAATATGATGCTACTGGTTATACCGGTCGAAGAAACAAGCATGGAAAGAAGTAAAAGTCTTAGAAATCAGATTGGGAGCATAAACATTACTATTACTCTCAACCGGGGTTTAAAATCCCGGCGGTTACCGGCCGGTTACCGTTTTTACCGGTGGAGACCGGTAACCCAAAAAACTGGCCGGTATCAATTTTTGAATTTTGAATTTTGACTGATTTTTTCCTGTTTTTCCGGTAACCGGCCAGTTTTTCCGGTTACCGGCCGGTTTTTTCGGTTACCGGTTTCAAAACATCTCAAAAATCAAATTTTGATTTTCAAATTTTGACCAATTTTTGACCGGTTTTTCATGAATCGACGTGTAATCGCCTTGATTCTGGTACTGTCGGCCACGACCAGATTTCTTCCGCTCGGTATTTGGAACCTTGCTCTCAACCTTGCAAGATCAGTCTGATGCATTTTAGTACATCTATTGATGCTATCCCCTACCTTGTTAGGAACTGTATTTGGAAACTGTGGATACAAGCAGTGGGATCCTAGTATTGAGAAGCTTTTTCATGAAATAATGATGAAAACAAATGAGATATCTGAAAGCTAATGCAACGATTTAAGATTATATGAAGTGGCTAAAGGCCGTACATTAAGAAATAGGTCTAAATCAAGGATATCCAAATTACCCTTGAGGACAAGGGTCTTCAAAGGAGAGAGTATTGTTAGGTCGTGAGTTTTAGCGAATTTGGGGATCAATTGAAGCGGTATGCTCTAGACGGCTGAGATGTGAAGTTAAAACGTTATGAAGATCGGGTAGCCCAGATGAATATAAGAACGTTCGGATAGTTCGAAAAGATACACTTTACTAATTGTCTGATCCAGATCCAACGACTATCATTGAGTTTAGTTCGGCCGAGACGTTCGGATCATCTAAAAGATGATCTGAAGCGTTGAGCGGGATCGGACGGTGGTCTGAGTTATGAAAGCCATCGCCAACTTCACTTAAACAGCGAAGGGCCACCGCGTGAGCGTTTAATATTCATTTGACGGCCTCTGTCTATTTCAGTAATATTACTATTGCTAAACTGTGCAATTTTATCATAAACACTATTTATTATCTTTTATTTTAATTAAGCATAAACTCTCAGCCTGTATAAAAGATTTATAACCTACTGTTGAAGATATTCAATAAATAAAATCATAATCTTCATTTAGTATTTCTAGTTCTTATAGTTCTTAATTCATCATTTATTAGTTCTCTTAGCATCTGTAAATATATGGATATATATCTTATTTAGACTGAATCCTTTTGGGTTCCTGACATCAGAGATGAAGCGGAGTTGCGAGATAGATTTATGGCACGTGAGCGGCGCTCAACCTACTTAGGGGGTGATCGTTTTAGCGATGGCTTCTGGCTTTTGGCTGAAATTTTACTGTAGCTGATTTAGCTTTTTGGACATAATTAAATTTAAAAAAATGTAAAAATAGAAAAAATATGTTAGCCCATTACGGATAATACAAAGGAACACGGGAAAAAAAAGAAAAATGCAAAAAAGCTCAAAAAATCTAAAAAAATTTAGAAAAGATAAATTATTGAATAGTGAAAAAAAATAAGTTAGAAGTTGAAATTAAGAAAAAGCTGAAATGAGTGGGGCTTAAGCGTGGGGACTCGGGAGAATCGAAGCCTCAAATCAAACCGCAGACTTGAGCGATTCGCCGCTTCGCCTTTCCCTCCTCGACGCCCTCGTCGGCGTTGCCATGCGCCTCCCGTACCTCCGCCGCCTAAGGCCACCACCGCGGCAATGCCTCTCGGCCGCCTTCTCCACCACCGCCTCCGCAACGACGGCCCCCTCCGCCGACCGCCTGCTCGCCATCCTCCGCGGCTGCGTCGCCCCGTCCCACCTCCCGCTTGGCCTCCAAATCCACGCGCGTGCCGTCACCTCCGGCCTCCTCTTCGTTACCCACCCGATGCTCCTCACCCGTCTCCTCGGCATGTACGTCCTCGCGCGCCGCTTCCGCGACGCCGTCGCGGTCTTCTCCTCGCTCCCGCCCGCCGCCGCTGCCTCCGCGCTCCCCTGGAACTGGCTCATCCGCGGGTTCACCATGGCCGGCCACCACCATCTCGCCGTCCTCTTCTACGTCAAGATGTGGGCCCACCCCTCCGCGCCGCTCCCGGACGGCCACACCCTCCCCTACGTCGTCAAGTCCTGCGCCGCGCTCGGCGCGCTCGTCCTCGGCCGCCTCGTGCACCGCACCTCGCGGGCGCTCGGGCTCGGCCGCGACATGTACGTTGGGAGCGCGCTGATTAAGATGTACGCGGACGCCGGCCACCTCGGGGACGCCCGCGAGGTGTTCGACGGAATGGCCGAGCGGGACTGCGTCCTGTGGAATGTGATGATGGACGGGTACGTCAAGGGTGGGAACGTGGCGAGCGCGGTGGAGCTGTTCGGGGACATGAGAGCGTCCTGTTGCATGCCCAATTTCGCAACGTTGGCGTGCTTTCTGTCTGTTTGTGCTGTGGAGGCTGACTTGCTGTCTGGGGTGCAGCTCCACTCGCTCGCGGTGAAGTGTGGGTTAGAGCCAGAAGTTGCGGTGGCTAACACTTTGGTGTCAATGTACGCCAAATGCCAGTGCTTGGATGATGCTTGGAGGTTGTTTGGTCTGATGCCGCGAGACGACTTGGTAACCTGGAATGGGATGATATCTGGGTGCGCTCAGAATGGGTTTGTCAATGAGTCATTGGCGTTGTTCTGTGATATGCAGAAGAGTGGTATTCAACCAGATTCAGTTACACTGGTGAGCTTGTTACCGGCTTTGACTGACTTGAATGGTTTCAAGCAGGGGAAGGAGATACATGGTTACATTGTCAGGAATATTGTGCACATGGATGTCTTCTTGGTGAGTGCTTTGGTGGACATCTATTTCAAATGCAGGGATGTGAAGATGGCACAGAATGTCTTTGATGCTGCGAAGGCCATCGATGTGGTTATTGGCAGTACAATGATCTCGGGTTATGTTCTTAATGGGATGAGTGAAGAGGCGGTGGAAATGTTCCGGTACCTGCTGAAACTGTGCGTCAAACCAAATGCTGTCATGGTAGCTAGCATGTTGCCAGCATGTGCTAGCATGGCTGCTATGAAGCTTGGTCAGGAGCTCCATGGCTATGTTCTAAAAAATGCATATGAAGGAAGGTGTTATGTGGAGAGTGCACTAATGAACATGTATGCGAAATGCGGCAGACTTGACCTAAGCCATTATATCTTCTCTAAGATGTCTGCTAAGGACGAGGTGGCATGGAACTCGATGATTTCAAGCTTTGCACAGAATGGAGAACCAGAAGAAGCTCTTGACCTTTTCCGTCAAATGAGTATGGAAGGAGTAAAGTACAATAATGTGACCATATCTTCTGTCCTATCAGCATGTGCGAGCTTACCAGCTATATATTATGGAAAGGAGATTCATGGTGTCATCATAAAGGGTCCCATGAGAGCAGACTTGTTTGCTGAGAGTGCTCTCATAGATATGTATGGCAAATGTGGGAACTTAGAATTGGCTCTTCGTGTTTTTGAATTCATGCCTGAGAAGAATGAAGTATCATGGAATAGTATAATTGCTGCCTATGGGGCTCATGGTCTTGTTAAAGAGTCATTGAGTTTATTATGTCACATGCAAGAGGAAGGATTCATAGCAGATCATGTAACATTCCTTGCTTTGATATCTGCTTGTGCTCATGCTGGACAGGTTCAAGAAGGACTCCGACTTTTTCAATCCATGACTGTGGAATATCAGATTGCACCTCGAATGGAACACTTTGCTTGCATGGTTGACCTATACAGTCGTTATGGGAAATTGGATAAAGCCATGCAATTTATTGCTGACATGCCTTTCAAGCCAGATGCTGGTATTTGGGGTGCTCTTCTCCATGCTTGCCGTGTTCATCGCAACGTTGAACTTGCAGAGATTGCTTCCCAAGAACTATTCAAGTTGGATCCTCATAATTCTGGTTATTATGTGCTCATGTCCAATATCAATGCGGTTGCTGGGCGGTGGGATGATGTGTCAAAAGTGAGAAGATTGATGAAGGATAAGAAAGTCCAGAAGATACCTGGTTACAGCTGGGTAGATGTTAATAACACCAGCCATTTATTTGTTGCAGCAGACAAAAGCCACCCTGATTCTGAAGATATTTACATGTCCTTGAAGAGCCTTCTTCTAGAATTAAAAGAAGAAGGTTACATTCCCAGGCCAGATCTATGTTACCCCACTCAACCTGACAACAGCACGCAGGTTCAGCAATGATAACTCTGCAAATTGTTTAATTCATTATGCACCTTCATACTTTAAACCCTTGTTTAACCATTGTGCCAAAAATAGTGGGACATGTTTTCTTTTGTTCATATCACCCTCTGTAACTAAAATGAAACAAAAATTGAACTATTTGGACAATGTACCACTTTTTTTCTAGCTTCATCATCCTACCATGTTGCCGATCCATCCATGGCCTTCAACTTCGTCAGACAATAGGGTCATACCTACAATTGAGGGTTGGTTAATATATTCAGGATCAGTTATACCGTCATCCCAATGAACAAAATGACAGCATGTTACACTTTTCCTTAACCTAGTTTGCAGGTTAACTGAAAATGCCATTCTGGTATATGTATAGAATGCCTCTTTGCTATTGCGTATCTCCTGACAAGGAATTACAGAAAAGCCATTTTGATCTGGTTTAGCCATTTAAGATTCGTTTATTTTGTTCTGTTGTTATGTACTCTAGAATGCAAGGTTAGGTGATATTTGCAAGATTTTTCCATGCACTGACTCTTTTGTCTTGTGCATTCCAACTTAGAGTTCAATGCTAATGTCCTTATCTTCTTGTAGGTAATGGCAATTTGATTGTGATGTTTCCCAATGGCAGTGATCTGATCTTCTGATGATGATCAAAGGAGAACTCATTATTATACAAACTGTTGCCTACAGCAAAGCTCTTCTTATGCAGTGATTCAATGTTTCCATGTGAAAAAGGGGTGAGTCAATTTGCTTGCACATTAGACGGACCCTAAACTCTCAATTCTAAAAGCATTACTGACTTGCTAAGCATCCATGCCCCTATTGTTTTGTTGCTATTTTCTGGTTTGTGAACTTCTATCTCATCTTTTGCAAAGATATAATCATATAATAGGAAATTGTCAGCAAAAAAAAGCCTATTCCCCTCATTTTTCTCCTTTTCTTTAACTCATATTAAACTAGTTCAAATATTATACTTCTCTACAGAAATTGAAATGACTTCATGGCATGTGTCAGGTCCATGTTGCCCCTGCATCTCCTGTGCGCAGGTATTGTGGCTTCATTCTGATCAGTAAGGTTCATTTAATTTGTCAAAGGTTCAATGCTGTCAACGATGACAGTTTTTCCTGTGACTCTTTTTAAGTTCCGCCGGTTTAGTGTGTATGTTTTTTCAATCTTGAACATCATTTTTCTATGTTTGTGCAGTAATTCAGCACTGAATAGTGACAGGCCTAGATTGGGAAACTATGGATATTATCATAGGCTAAAAAGATTTCTAGAAGCTGTATTTAGATCTTGTTATGAGCCCCTTAAGATTTCTAAAAAAGGTTTTCCCCGTAAAAAAAGATTTCTAAAAGTGCTAGCCCTGGCTGGATAATTCTAAGCATAATGTGCCATTGGCGTCTGGATTGTTCAAAAATTGGTCATTTTTGCCTAGTGACATGAGCATTTTTTTCAAGTCATTTTGTTGCTTTTGTTGTGTGTTTCGCCCTCTACCCAAGCCTTTTATCATTATCTAAGCAAAACACATATCACAGCCTGCAGGGTGACTGGATCGTTAAGACCATCAGAAAATCTGCTCAAAATTTTTTTTTTCGAGCTTTAACATATTCACAGCAAGGCTTGGCAAGCTCAGTTTTCTTTCCTGTGATTATGGTCTTCGATAACACAAGGCTTGGGTTGCAGAGCAAGGGTGCAAAGATGAAACTTGTACAACCTATTGAGCCAGTAGATCATTTTAACTGATCTAAAGGTAATTCCATTGTTTTCCCTACAGCTACACCCTATTAATAAGTTTTACAACGATAGAATGATCGCTACAGGTGCTTGAATTCATGTCACAGGGCTTTGCGCACGGAACAGAGGGCTCCTTGACTCGTGGTGGTACAGTGGTACGATGGAGATGACAAATAGGTCTGATCAAATCTTGACAAGAAATATTTGTCGGTTAATGACTACATGATCAAAATATCATGAATTGATGAATAAACATGTCTGCTTGCAAGAAATTCACAATTTAACATATTTGCTCTTCAGCTGTTACGGAATAGAACATCATGGAATAGCATTTAATTGATTGGCCATATATTTGTTTTCCGAATGACAGTTGATACTTGGTATGAAATCAGTGGTAAAAAGAATCCTTCAAATACATAATATATTTGACATCGCCGATGTTACAGTCCATAGTTTGAACCTGAACTAGCAATCTCACGTTCTCAAGTTTGACATGGTTTATCACGTGGTCACTTTACATGACAAACTATCACGTTTCTTTATGTCCTGTATTCCTGTAAGAGAATCTTTAACTCATATGTCAATCGTCCAATATTTGCAGATTTTTTGGAAGCTTCTCACGCTGTATCTGTGCAAGACTCTGAGGATTTCTTATCGCATCCAGCATCCTGTCCAAGAATTCAATGAACTGGCGATCTTCATGAGCAACCTGAGGATCTGAAAACCTATCGAAATGATCCTGATCCTGCACATCCATTGCAAGCAGAGGGCGTCAATAAATAAACTCCCCGGGGCGAAGCAAAAAGATACATGGTTCAACATGATAGAAACCATTCACCAGAAGTTCAAATTTATTTCAAATTCAGAATCGGAGGTATGAACAACTAGAAAGCAGCTCTCCCTTAATGAACTAGTTGATATTTACCTAAGTTATTTCTGTGATTACCAGAACCTTAGAATTGAATTGACACTAAACATGAAAACTGAATAATACATAACATAATTCTATTTGTTCAAACTACAATCCTTAAACTTAGTTATAGAAATATGCACTACATCTTGGGAGAAATTTGGATGAAGGGCGTACCTTGACTGCGGTGTCAATATTGGTTTGCCCGTACACGTTGCTGCAGAACGCTTGATAGCTTGCCGGAGGGAGAAGACGGCGGAGCCCCTCCCCGCGGCTGAACGGCTGCAACCGGCGATGGCCGGCGAGACGGCAGATCGATTGGATTCTTCCGAGCGTCAGCTCCGACGCCATGTTTGCCAAAGCGATAGGTTTCGTTTGCTCCCCTCCTCCAGTTTTCCCCTCTTCAAGTATTTAGGTATTATAGATCTCTCCTCCAGGGAGGAGGAGTAGTAGTAGTACGCAAGGTATCGCGTCTGGCCGAAGGCCAGTCATGCATAGCGTGGATGACCTGGTTTGAACCGACTGGGTCATATGAATTGACTGCAACACTAGTCGTACTTTGATGGAACGCGTTTGGTCTCTTCGCTGATTACTGTCTTTTTATAGTTTTTTTAAAAGAGTTCACTAGTTACTAGGTCAAATAAGGGTAGAAACAGATGGAATCCCTTACAACCCCAACACACACATCTACTCAATTCGGTTGATGTAGACATCCTCGTAACTTATATAGTATGAAGATATTGATGATATTTTATCATGGTATAGTCACGTTTAATTATTTTAATTCATTTACTTCATTTAAAGAAACACGAATTCACATTGAATTAAAAAAACTTGTGCAACTAATTAGCTGTATTGTAATAAAATATGTATATTATTTTGTCGAATGTGAATACGAATAGTCCAGATAAAATAATATTTTATATGGTGAAAATCTATACTACATTCGTATTTATATTTTTATATAAATTCAAATACGAATGAAAATTAGGGAGAAATTGATTTGTATCCATTTCCCACCCACAATTCACCTCGTGATGTGATACCTAAGGAAAGCGAGCCTTCCCAAATTAAGCGCAGGGTTTGCCACGTCGCCTAAAATCCCATGACCGTCCAATCGCTTTCGAGCTTGATCTCGGCTGTCCTTTTGAGTGTACAAGTGGCTTCTATATATAGTTCATCACAATTCGTAGTTTCATTTTTCCCCCTCACAATTCGTAGTTTGAACAATGAAAACGTGTACGCGTTTAGTTGGAACGATGCCTGAGACGACTATTATAGTCATAGGCCCTGATCGTTTCGGCTTTTTTTTGCTTCAGCTTCTAGCTTCAGCTTTTTTTTCACTATTCACTATACTATCCACTAACTCAGCTACAGTGTTTTTTCAGCCAGCTACAATGTTTTTTCAGCCAAAAGCCAAAAGCCATCGCTATTCCGATCACCCCCATAGTTGGCTTGCTGGCCAACCCCTTTTCTCGGGACTACAAACTATAGTATCGGCCGGTAGGTATCACGCTGGAAGATACCTACGTGGCCAACTATATAGATGTGTGATCCAGCAAAAGGAGTATAGTATTCAGGATGCTAATATGATCTAAAATTTTGGACATGTGGTGCATGATTCCACTGAGTGCATAGATATACTGACATCAGTGTCAAATGGTACAAACAATATACTACCACACGATTAACTCGTTGCATTTTTCAGCCGACTTGCAATGGAGGTACTTCCTCTGTAACTCAGCAAACCGAAGGATTTCGTTGCTACGGTGCCACCGAGGACTTCTCATCCAAGACCTGCACTTCCCCGTTCGATGCAATGACAGCGTATGATCTGCACGGCAAGAGATTCTTCAATGTGTAAGAATCTTTCTGTGCATACACAGATACACTAGTAGTAACTGAAACAGTTGATGCACAGAACGATTTTTCCTTGGTCTAATAACTGGACATTTTCACTAGTGCAGAGTCAGTCAAGTTTAGAAATTTACGGAATGCTGGAAATTATCCCATGGTCCACAACACCAGCGATTTTCTCCAGGCTTTCTGCTACATTAGCTGCAATATACCGAAGGACTCCATTTGAGAAATGGTTATTGAATCACCAAGTTGAATTTAGCTCCTCAAATGGTAACAATCTTCCATTGGCATACCAAGATCCGGGATGGGAGTCGTGAAGATAACATCAAGTATGTGATGGCCCTCCTTAGTAACCAATGGGGAGTCGCCTCCCAATGGACCGGCAGTTCCAAATGATGGCCTCCTCCAAACCTTCATCAAGCAATCACGTAACGGTGATGCATGGAAAGGTTTCAGATTGACAAATCCAGTAGCTGTTCGAAGTATGAAAGTTTAGAAGTAATTGTCACATAGATGAGCACACCTCTGCGTCACCTAGGAACAAATCATCAATCTCTTCAGCAGTGTCAATCCAATTTCCCTGAAATGACATGTTCCTCTCTTAATGAACATTGCAGAAAACTGATCCGCACTCTAGTAGTAGGAGATTGCTTACACTTCTGACCAAGACTGGAATGGAACCCTCGATGCCTTTCACATACTTGTCGTGGCCAATGATGAAGGCAAGTTTACCAGCCGATTTAGCAATACCCTGTGGAAACAGACCAATCAAGAGTTGCATTTAGGGAGAGGAAATATTCATGTAACAAAGTATCTACAGTGTAAGTGTTGTGGCTATAGGCTAAACAGTAAGTATAGGATTATCAGAGTATGAGTGGAAAAATGAGCTATATCTCTCCCTTGTTAACTCAAGGAAATATATATTGTATTATATGTTTTATTGGGACTCTTAGTCTAGCATATCGAATGGTTACAGGTGGAGGCTATCCCACAACAGTAAGCAAACAAATGACAATTCCAATTTTAATGAACTTGCTGTGCCCCCATGGTTGTTTGAATATTTAGTGGATGAATGAATAAGTGATGATATAGGCATGGAGCATAAATGAAAGGCTAATGTTTCTGAAGAGCTTTGCCTACCTTCTCCTCCATGAAAGAAGGCTCTCCACTCTCCGTTCTCCGGCGCCCAATGACAGCAGCCAGTGTGCCCTCTTCAATCATATCTGCATCAGTGAAAGCAAAATCAATCTATACGTCAGTGAGCACGGTTTCAACGGCTTTCTTTAGCTATCTACGAGATTTACAATTGTACAGCTGCGCATACTTGGGTGCCTTCCTCGTAGCTGCCAACCCGTACCCCTGCTTTCTCTGCCTCACTTTCACTGAGCATGGACCTGGCTGATCAACCCAAAGTACCGATTAGATGCAACTCATTTCAGTTCAAACCAGTAAATTATTATATCGTCATCGTCACCACAGAAGAAGTAGAACAAGAGCAAGAGACCGTACAGAATGCACAACGATGTGAAACAAGCGATCCATCGAGGTTAACTTAAGCAGTCAGAACTTACGAGGGTATTCCAACGATGCCAGTTAGAGATCCTCGCCGAAGTCGCGTGCCGAGGTACTGGATGGCGAGACCGGACGCCGGGCCGGAGCCCAGCCCGACCACCATGCCGCTCTTCACAAACTTGTCCACCTGAAGGCCAGCAAGTGAACAAACAAACTCATGAGCGACGTGCGCCTGGCACTGCCACCGGACGAAACGTGGGTGAGCTTCATTACAGTGAGCTTGGCGGCGTCGAAGAGGCCGACGACATCGGCATCGGCGGCCGCGCAGGTGACCACACCTCTCTGGTAACGGCGGCGGCGACGCACGGCGGAGGACGGGGCGCTGCCGTTGCGGCGCAGGAATGTGCACGGGCGAAGCTGCGCCGAAGAGCTTAGGCTTGCCCTCGCCATGGCCTCCACGGACGATGCTGGCCAAGTGAACTCAGTTTTCTCGCCCAGCCTGACAGTCGCATACACGGTCCAGCGGATAAGGGAGCGGTGCAGGTGCAACACCAGCCTTTTGTCTTGCGCCCCATCGTCATCTACTCGGTCCAGGGGTCACCACTAGTCCTGATCGCCGACCACTTCAACAGGCTTCGAGTTTTTCCGAACGAAATAAATTGATCATCGTAAATTCATCCCCTGCCTGCCAGTATGCCATCCCAAATTTCAATTTTCAAATACGTAATGAACCAACTAGCTAGCACTCCCGAAGCTTTACACTTCCGCCTTGTTGGCTTTACACTTTGCCTTAATAGTTGGGTTCTTTCGCACTGAACTTCGCAAACTGATTCCAAACGACACACGCAAGTTTGGAGCACCCCAATTTTTAATTTTCAAATACATAATGAACCAGCTAGCGCTCCAGAGATTTGAACTCTGCCTGGTTGGTACTCACTCGAAGCATGTGCCCAGAACAAGCAACGATAACTCCAGGCTAGCCTGGTTGGTAATCACCCGCCTGCTGAGTGCCTCTCCTGGCCTTGCCTTCACGGCGGAATGCACGACGCAGACGAGCAAAGCATCCACACAGAATCAACATCAAGAACAGATCAATAGGGCACTACGACCAGTGACAATTTAGAGACTGTATTGTGTATAAAATCTGTGCAATAGCAAAACAGAACAATTTACCACCATATCCAACACCGAAGCAATGCAACATCAGAGGATTTCCAGCTTCTTTGCAATAAGCCGCCGAGCAAACAATCACCTCATACCAGAGAACAGGACGGCAGAAAAATATATTTCAGGGTACCTCAAAATTCCATAAACCGCGTAAAAATCAAGTCAAAAAGCAACATATGATCGTATCACATTACATAAAACCCAGTCTGAAACATAACCAGCCTCTTAAACAGCTAAATTTAACCAAAACCCAACAAGGGTCCGCATCTCCTACGGCTATAACGAGCAGGACACATCAAGAATCAGAAGGCCCCGTCGTCTACAACCAAGCTTCCCCTCGGAGCCGCCCACCTACTTGGATCTCTGCCTCATCTTTCGGCGCTTCCTCTTGAGCCTCCTCATTCTCTTCTTCTTCCACTGCACATTATTGCAAACAAATGTACTGCTCATCGGTTCACAATGTCGGGCACTCGGGTTGAATAGATGCAAAAAATAGGTAAGTACTTCCTCACGACAATGTACAGACGGCACAAACGGAAAAGGTTTCGTTGTCATGTGTTTTGGGGATCAGAAGTACGAGTGTTTCATTTTGATTCATCACGGAATATCAGAAACACGGACCAAATGTTCTTCCTCATGTCCCAAACTACCTCAATTTTGTTAACTTAACATCATGTACAGAACAAAGAAGATGTGATCCAAGACTTGCAAACTACATAATGTAAATGATGTAACAAGCAGAACACTACTGCAAGATGAACCTATCTATGAAACGAAACAAATATACAGCGGATTTGGCATTCAGAATGAGTAGGAGGAATTTCTCATCAAATAGATCAGAAAACAATTGTCTTCCTCATCATGCCAATACCATCGACAAAATCATATCAAGAAAATAACCGAAAAACCGCAAAGAAAAAACAACGACCAAAAGGAAAAACTAATCAGTGTTCTCTCAGACAAATGCCTCGATTGTCCCCATGGTTTAATGGAATGGATTATATCGGACTCGTCATCTGTGTTTCGTCATCACGGAGAACCACAAGCGCCTTAAAAACTTCAAAACTATTTGATTATCACACAAGCGCAGCTACTCTCATCAAACACACGAAGTAAACACTACATCTATGCAATACCAACACAGTGATACATCTAAATAACAGCATCATCACGGGGCAACCACGCAATCGCAACATGCAATCAGATCTGAAGTTACAGGTGAGAATCGGGAATAAACCTTGGCCCTCATCGCGGCGGTGGTGGTGGAGCTCGCGCTCTCGGCTTGCGGCGGCGGACGAGAAGAAAGAGGGGGGATTTGGATGCGTGGATGGGAGCGAGGGCTCTCACGTCTTATTTATAGAGCTAGGGTATTGGGAGAAGGTGGAAACCCTAACTGGGCCTGACTGATGGACGGCTCAGATCGGCCGCTGCACGGGGATCTGTGCCGATTAGGACACTGGTTGGTGGGCCCTTCCTGAAAACGGATTGGGCTGGATAGGCCCAAGACGATGTGTTTTTGTAGGCCTAATGGGTCTTTAAGGAGGATCGGGTCATGCTTACGGGAATAACTCAGGCGTTTGTGGGCTATCGTGTTATACAAGGCCGGGCTCAGATTAGGCATGCAATTTTTCTCACCAGGAATTATAGATTATGTATTTTTGTGCTTTTGGTTTATGGTTTTTTTAGCTTTTTTGAATATAATAAGTAAGGTGATTTTTTGAAGTAAATTTTACAAATAACTTTTCCAACTTAAAACCATGCTCATCATCTACATCAGTGTCTCCGTCATCTGTTACCATATAAAAAAATACAGATAAAAACTATCAGACATAGGTGAAAAGAACATGATCATAGACACAAGAAGCAACGTGACATTCGTTCCCTCAAAAAGAGAGAGGAGAAGAAGCAACGCGACAATGATTATCATCAAATTAATTCCCATGACAAAGCCGGATATTGGATCCTTTAATCTCAATTGAAAGTTGGAACATAAATTTGTGTCCCTTCTTCATGGTAAACTTCAAGCAGCAACCATGCTAAACATTTCATCTCGAAGGACAGCAATAGAAGACTAGTAGAGTATGTGCTAGTAAGTAGTAGTAGAATTTGCAAGTCTCATCCTCTCAGTTGATGACTTGGTTCGTGTTTGGGTTCTCAGCGTTCGCACCGGCAGCGGCAGGAGGCGTCGGCTGAGCCTGACCGGGCGGCGCCGGCGAGCCCCAGCCTATCGGCTTGAACGGCATGCCCGGCAGCGGTATGCCGATGCCGGGCATCCCGGGCATGCCGGGGTTCGGGAACAACGGGAACGACGGCATCGTCGACGGCGGCAGCCACCACTTCATGCTGCCGCTGCCGGCGGCGGCTTCGGCCACCGGCCCCGGGGCCGGCCCGGCGGCTGCGGTGACGGGCGCCGCTGCCATGGCGTACAACGTACCGAGCTCCGGTTCGAACTCGACCCGGCTGATCTCGTTCTCGTAGTCGTCCGAGGACGGGTCCAGCGGCTCGGCCCCGGCACCCGCCGCGGCCATGGAGCCGAAGGCGAACTCCCGGCCGTACTCGGTGTCGACGTCGTGGAGGAGGCGCAGGCCGTGCCCGGAGCCGGCGCAGAGGAAGAGGAGGCAGAGGAGGGTGGACAGCTTCTGCTCCATGGTTTGCTGCTTCGTTCAGTTCTTTGCTTTTGCCGGTGAGGTAGTGAGGACTGAGGAGAGATGCACGAGCAATGCATCTTTTATAGCGTGGTTGGAAACTTGGAGTGGGGTTAGGTTGGATCATGGTGACCTGCATTCTGATTTCTGTGTGATCTGCTCGTTTTGACAACTGAAATTGCATGTCGGAGGCGTGCAATACCACCTAAAATTGAACAACTTGGTTGAGCATTTAGTAATCTAATCCAATGCAAATCGATTCTTATGCGCATAAGCTTGAGCCACGCTCGATAGTTTCTGACGCCCAAACCTACCATATTGTGACATTAAAGTGTCCGTTGATGATGAACAGATAGAATAGTTACGTACGCAGGGTTGGATTTCTTTAATAGTTTAATATGTTGATCACGTTTATAAAATACAAAAGGAACCCAGAAAAGCTCCACATACCAGTACAAAATGCTTCAGGTTTCTTAAACAAGACACATCTTGAAGGAAACTCAGGGACAAACTCCAAAAATAATAAGTCAAAAACAATCACTTGAACGAATTAAATATCTCAGCTCAAGAGACACAAAGTCCACCACCAAGTGCAACACATACACAAGGCTATGTCTCTCTAAAACACACTAAGTGCAATACATATATATATGAAGGAGAAGACTTGCTCTTTGCTCAAAGAAGGGAAGAATAGAACCATCAACCATCTCCAAACAGCCTTTGGGGAGGTATCTATACACTTCACCCAAAAATTAGCCGTTGGAGCAAAGAGAGGGCAAGAATGAGCCTGAGGCCTGGTAGTACCGCCAACATATGGCCAGTAATACCGTGATCCTCTCAACAACTATAAAACTAGTCGTTAGAATAGGCTATCGGTCAGACCATCCATATAGGGACCAGTCTGATTGCCAAGTCCAATCAAACTGCAGAAGTACCGGTCAGACCGCCACAAGAAAAGTCACCCTTTGAAAAAAACGTACCATAGAGGGAACGATCGGACCGCTACACACATGCCAATCTGACCGCCATATACAGTCTGGTCAGACCAGTCAGGCTGGTCAAACCGCCATGTTAAGCCCAGTCAGACAGCCACCTTTAGAGCTGGCTCAAGACAAGTGGAGACAATGCATATTTCTCGAGAGCTTTGTACAACAGCTTTGCAAAATATAATGATATGTATTCAAGCTTAATATTTGACTCCCAACAAATCAAGGAACATATCTGCAAGTTCTTTTTGGAATAACATCACCAGAATGACAATATGGACTTAAACCAAATCAAATTGCCTTTTCAAACTTAAGTCACATGTAGCAACGATATTTGCATGAACTATAATTATTTTGGAGACACATCCTAAATATTAGCGTCATGCCTCAAGGAGGGGAGAAATATGGACTTCAACATGTTGCAAAACACATTCACAAATATTTTAGTCACATGTCACAAAGTACTTACACATGAGTTACAACCATTTTCAAAACATATTCGAAAAATACTAGCATTATACCACTGAGGGAGCTAGAGCAATCAAGTGAGCTATCAACATATGATACATTTAAACTACTAGTCACGACCCCTTTTAATAGTACGATATACTATACTAGCAATACAGTCTTTCAACCAAACTCAAGACCGGTAAAAGATTAGGAACACATTTTTAGCCCTAGCTAGTCATACTTTTATCTTGCGCATCCACTTCAAACTTGATGACATATATCTCAATTCCAAGTTTGAGTTATGACTTATCAACACATGAATACTTTACTTTAATTGAGGATGATCAACTGCATGAACCCATCTCAAGTCATCCATCACCATGAAACATATCCTGTTCATTTATCTTAATGAAAATATTAGTTTCATAATATGATTGTCATTAATTATCTAAATATGTTATTAACTCATAATGATAGATATAGATCCTTCACATGCAAAACAAAGGACCTGTCTCAAGCTATCTTGCCCATTTAAAATGTCAATAGATTTTGTCCATTCAACATGTACATCTCTTTCTTCTTTAAAATGACTAGGAAATAAGGAGTCTTGATTGAATCTGTTCCAGTCCTCTGACTGTTCGTCCTGTGGATATGAAAAACAGTTCACTCCATTTTATTTTACTTATCATAAAGAATATACTTGCAACCATATTAGAAAATTACAATTAATTTTTGTATTGACATCGTCCAATCATACTCCACTGGTGCTTGTAGGAAAATGTAGAGGAGGCAATCTAACTTCATATACTTACATAACTTAGTAAGAGGGGCCTAATTTTTTGTGGGGACAATGCCCCCTTTGGCCCTAGAGGAGGTCTCCTATTCACATTTTTTTTAAACTATGTATCTCTTTTAGATTTTTATCATCACAAATCAATGTTCTGATTTTACCATTGTATGTAACGAAGCTCTTTTGGGATTTTTTGTTACAATGTCTGGTCAATGAAGCACGCTAATAAGATGAAAAGATTTGTTAATCATCAGTTTCACAAAGAACATGTATGTTGAATTCTATGTGTTTTTAACTTACTTGTTTGTAAGATTAGTTACGATGAACCTACCTTTGAGACTTGTTAAGGTGATTGTCGTGCCGCAGAGTTGTGCAGCTTGTTGAATGGAAGTGCAAACGGGAATAGTGAAGAATATACGGCATATCGTGGGAAAATTATGATTAAACTACCTATCTCTATACTAATATGAAAAAGAGAGAGTTGTGTTCGTTTCTAATGACCCAATTTTGTGTGCAAGAATCCTTCGTAGCCATCCGATAGATTGTATCTAATGGCTGATATTGGATCAATATATCCTGCCATCAACCGCGAATTCTAGCACAGTAGATTTTTGCAATCCAATGGCTTTGATTCGATGGATATCCTGCCACTCGATTAAATTACGTCATTTATTAATTTGCTACAATCACTCCCTTACCCTTCCCCATCAGTAACTCGGCCCCCCCTAGCCACCCCTCCTCCTCTAGAAATAGTTCTTTTCGTTTTTCAATCAGTTTTTTATTTCAGTTTTTATTAATCGGTATATTATCTAGTAGACATATCAGCTATAGTAATTAGACATATCAACTACAGGCTAAATTCGTCAATGGCAGCCCCCAAAACCAGCGCCTTTTACCTGTGGAGTAGGGCAGGCCGTCGTTTGCAGACAAGTATCCATGCGGTTCATGGAGATGCACACAGCTGCAGAAATTCAAAAAAAATGAGGCACTTGGAGATGCGGGGTATCGATCCCCGTACCTCTCGCATGCTAAGCGAGCGCTCTACCATCTGAGCTACATCCCCTTTGATGTTTATTGCGATTACAATCTCTCTATTGAAGCAAAACATATCCTAACTGCAAGCGACCCTACGCATCAGAATCCGGAACAAGAACCATGTCATCATCGGCATTCATCGTGGAAATAACCGGATCCTGCTCGCTCCCATCCAGCAACGACATCAAAGAAGTAGACAGTTAAACGCGCGCGCACAGGACAACTGGACAAGCAAACATACATATTTTGACGTGGCCCAATGGCACCGTTGGAATTGGAAAGCCTATCCAACGACAGGCCCCGAATCAGGTTTCGATCCACGCTGCATCCACCGCCCCACGCAGATGGATGGACACGAGAACATCATGTCCTCTCCTCTCAAATTAAGCCGTTTCCAAAGACAAATTGTGCTGCTTCAATGAGAGAGAAAGCTTGCCCATCTAAAATTCTTCTTAAAAAATCGTATCTGATCACGTAATCTCACAACTTGCATCATGTAAAGCAGCTTTAGCTAATAAGGTGAGCTAACTGTTAGATATAGGTTCAAGAGATCCATTTTTTTAATTTCAAAGTATTCATAATTTAGTATCATATTGCTAAAGTAACGTAGGGGAGACCAATTATAAGGTGGAGTCATACCACTACTTGAATTATAAATAAGATGGCAAGAGGAGGGTTTTGGCTAATCACACACGCGTGCATGCACGTGCACGCGCGTATTCGCGTATTTTCTCATGAAAATCGTGTGGTAGATTAAGTCCAACTTTATTTTTGCTGAAATGTGTATCACACTATCTCTGTTGAATAAGATTTAAACGTTTGAATTTAGGGTTTTATTGGGTTTGATGACAAACAGTTACCAGTGGGTAAATGACCGGTTAAATATGTCAGTTACTAATAGGTAAATGACCATTTTTAATCATGTCAGTTATCAGTGTTTCTACATATATGCCTAGAGACGTCCAGAGTATAGCAAAGAATCTCACCGCTTTCATTCTCTTTCTCCTACAAACTTATGCTATTGTGCCGCATCACCTGAGCCTCATCGACTCTTCTTCCCAGCGTGCACCGTGAAGAAGGGGGGCGATATCTCCGAGCCATTGGTGCCATGAAGACCTGCACGAGGACGACAATAAGGTTTTTGGGCAGCACATCTGTGCAACCGCTCACTTCACTGTGTCATCTACGTTCTACACTGCATCAAGCCTGCCATGCTTCCTATTCTTCACCAAGCCCAACAGTAAGTTGTTCGCGCATTCGATCAACTTTAATAATGTATTTTGTTTGTGTATCTTCTAAAGTACAATAAGTAGCTTGCTGTTAGTTATATATTTTGCATCACTAGTTTATTGTATGTCTCCTAATAATGTTTGGAATTAAAATATTACCTATCACTAACCACAGAAAAACCATGCAATATAATGCATATGTTACATATATAGTTATATACCGTTTTCTCTCCCTCACCAAGCACCAATCCTTACACAACCAATCTGGCCCTATGCTAGCTTTGGGTGGCCAACAAGCAATGGCCGCCAACCAATGTTCAACTCATGGACTACAAAGTGCCATGCACGCCTCCATTCTTTGCATCACAAAAGAAGCGCTGCGACAACTATATTTATAGCAGCTTAGCTTCTTATACATCAAGGACCCCCATAGCTAGTGGTAATTAACCAAGCACGCGGTGAACTCACGCTCACGCACATGACTTCCACTTCGAGCTTCTTGGCCATGTTCGTCATGGCCGTCATGCTCCTAGGCGGCAGCACATGCCGTGCGGCGCGCCTCCTCGCCGACTCCGAGAACCCAGCCGCCGTCGTACCAGGCATTCCGGCCGTGCCGAACCCGACTCTGCCCACGCTTCCAACCTTACCCCCGGTGTCCGGGGTCACCGTGCCAACGATCGCTACGGTGCCCACCGTGCCGGGCGCCGCGCTGCCTCCCGTGCCCGGCGCCGTCGTGCCGACGGTGCCCAACGTGCCAGGCGTGCCGAAGTTGCCGCTGCCGTCCATCCCCCCGGGCTTGCCCCAGCTGCCCGTGCCACTGCCCAACGTGCCGGGCGTGCCGATGTTGCCGCTGCCGTCCATCCCGGGCTTGCCCTAGTTGCCAGTGCCACTGCGGTCAATTCCTGGCGTGACATTGCCGTCGATGCCGTCCGGTCCCGGCGTGCCGTCATTCCTTGCACCGCCTCCGTCCGCCTAGACGTGACGTGCCAGTGACCGTGCGTGCATGTGTGCTCACATTTGTCTGTCCGATTTGCGTGTGTTATTATGTAAGATTTACATGTTTGATTACTTTGATAAATCCGTATACCAATTGAATATCCGTGCATTGCAACGAAAGTCAAAATTTATAGTAAATATCATGCATGTTCTGCCCAATTTGTGGGTATATATATCACTGTTTCTATAGACTGGCATGGGCTGGTTCTCATACCTATTAATATACTCTTATCTGGATTACGTTTGCACTTGATTCTTCTAGTTAAGTGGAAGGATCCTTTTGAAATTGAACATGAAGTGAACGGTTTGGCTTCTTCTAGTTAAATATAAAACACCCCACAATTTATTTGAATTGCTAATAAAGGCAGTCCATGTGAAGCTGCCTGCAGTGTTGATAATATGGGTACATGTCGTCACTAGCCAATGGATTCTTTGAACTTGTATAATTGCTGGTTTCTTTTTTTTCCCTTTTTAATTTGCTTCATGTCAGCTATTTGGTCTTTATATGCCAAACCGTTCACTTCATGTCAATAGATTTTCTAGCCAAATCATTATTATATTTATGTAGTTTCATACATATTTTTTTATCTCCTCTTCAATCAATTTTCAAAGTCTTAGAATACACACTTTAGTCGGGGATGAGGGGAACTATTTTGAGGAAATGAAGGCATTGATTGAGATGGACCAATTTGGGCATGAAATTTTCCATTCACTAAATTTTTTAAAGAAAATTCAGGCATTTGTTTCATGTGCTCATGTGCACCTGTTAATTCTTTGGTGTCTACAAAAATGTTGAAATTGAACATATGGAATAGAAAGGAAGAGATGTAATTTTTAGTATTATCATTTACTATCTTGCACTGATCCGCCACATCGAACTTAAATTTCTTTCCTCCTTTTGTTGTTGTGGTGGAAGGATCCTTTTGACGGGGGAAGCAATGCACATCATTTGGCTTTGCTGATGCTCCAAGGAAGAATATGACAATCTCAAAACACAGGGGCTTGTTGATCCCCATAGCCATGACAACTAACAATCCAGGGTCTTCTAACTACCTTTAGCATTTGGATCAGTTAGTTCCTAAAGGCATTTGGATCAGTTAGCATTTGGATTAGGTATTATGTCCTTGAAATCCATATCGACCATTTGGATCTATCCATGGTGGCTACTGCCATCGCGGTTCGCATAGGTCAAATGGCCACTATACATCATTCTGATATTTCTAGCAAAAACAAGCAACAATTGGTATATTTCTAGTCAGCATGCATATCATCTATCTACATCCAAATCCCTACTTTATTTTCGTAAATTCTCCAACCTCACCTAACAGTTCCATTAATAATAATAATAATAATAATAATAATAATAATAAAATCTCTTTTAATATATACACTGTAAAGGGCAGCTGAATGCTGTTAATTTCTTGAATGTTTTAATGGATACTTGATGTTCTTTTAACGAAAAGCATAACATCATTTTGATCTAAAATGGGTTGAAAATACACAAAGAATATTATGTCACTACTACAGAAAACCGTATTACAGACGATTGGAAAACGTCATCACATACTGTTGTAATTTTAACTCCTGCTCATCTCTTACACACGATGATATACTTTTCCGGAGCACCAACCGCTCCCTCTATTCTTCTTATTTCTTTTCCTCTTCTCTCGTTTTCTCTTACCTCAATTACATGACTATTGTGTCTTATAAAGGCTAATTTCAAGCCTAACACTCGGACTCCTAATCTTATTTGGATTCATATTTTCTTTCTCTACTCTCATACGTATACTTTGTAAATACTAAATAAACTCTCCAAAAAAATAAACCAAGCCTACTAAAACAAGATTAACTTTAACAATCACCTCTTTAATCTTATTTCTCCGTCCTGATCACACCGATCTTCTCTCTATCTTCTACTTCTTCCTTTTACTTGCACTCCTGCGCACCGTTCCTTCCTGGGCCATCACTACCCTATCGCATGCGCTTGCTCCATCATGAGCCTCGCACAGTCCGACGCTTGCCGCGCCTCGCACCTGGACTGAACACATCCTCCCTTAACTGCCCACATGAGCTTCGCTATTATCTGAGTCTCTCGTTCTTCTCTCTTGGACCAAGTCTGCTCGCTTTCCCACGTACATCTTAGCCGGGATTAAACCGTCTCTAATTTTTGTGCTTGTGCATCCTGTCTCCACTGTTGACGACATCTCCCCAAAATCACAGAAAAATGCACCAACATGTACTCCAAGTCTTTCTCTTGGAACTTGTACACTTTTTCCTCCTAAGAGTCTATCGCCCGCACGAAGTCCTCTGTCCGCAGCTGTATGCGTGCCACCTTCAATTTCGTACGCACCTGCTCTAGCCTTAGGCCAGCCACCTTGTGCGTCTGAGCCGCTTTCCATGCACACCCCCTGAGCGTCTAAGCTGTTCTCCATGCGCACCCCCTGAGCGTGCACGTGCTGCACCTGGATCTCGCCATCTTGGCCTTCTGCATGCCCTGTTTGGCTGCCCTCATCTACGCTCAGTGAGTCTCGACCTTGGGTCCCGCCATCTCCTGACTCCTCCAAGCTGCTCTTTAGACAAACTTGTTTACAAATTTTCAAGAAAATTTTGTACAGCCGGTTCAGATATCTTTTCACTTTCATCAACAGATCATCGTTCTTGGTAGAGACACGCAAGAACTCATCCTGTAGCACCACCCTGCACAATTTTTCTGTCATCTGTACGATACTAAGTATGTTATTGCACAAACTTGGTATATAGTAAATCCTTGTCAATAACTTCTTATCTCCAGTCTTGCATTGCAACATCATCGTCCCTTTGCTTCTTATATCTATCATAGATCCATCGTCAAACTTGACCTTACCTCAAACCTTCTCGTCGAGCTCATGGAATATGGAGCGATCTCCCGTCATGTGATTGCTGGCTCCATTATCCAAATACCACTGATCTGAGTGATCGTGGTTGCCTTCCTTTGTGCGTAGTTTTGGAACTACGTTCTCCTCATTTAGCATCACCATAACCGGTGTCTTTTCAACATATGATGAGAGAAATAGTACCAATTCGTCATCTTCTTCGTCTTGGGCAAGGTTTGCCTCCCCATTCTCCTTTTTACTTTGGCAATTCGAAGTATAATATCCATACTCGTTGCAGTTCAAGCACTTTATGTGCTGTGACGCGTAGTGCCTGTATTCGCCACATTCAAAGCACTTGATATGTGATTTATCACGGGATCTGTCGCCACTGCCTTGTCAAGCATTATCTCCACGGCCACCTCTGCCACCTCGACCACTCTAGCCACCTCGCCCGTGCTATCGCCCGCGACTGCTTGATGAGCCACCACTCCTTGTATCTCTCTTTATCAGCAACGTCTGCTGGTTATGAGACTGAAATTTCTGCTTAGTACGAGACGAAAACCTCTTCAGAAGCTCCTTGTGCGCCTTGAGAGAGTCAGTGATCTTCTCGATCTTCTTTTTCTCTAAGTCAGGGGAGTACATGACTATGGTGATGATAGGCACATACTTTTTTGGTAGCACGTGCACGTACTTCTTCACTGCCACAGATTTCTCTATCTTGTCGCCAAGAGAAATCATCTTATTGTATAATGAAGTCAACTTACCGGTGAACTCGTCTACCAACTGGGTCTCTCCCATCTGCAGATTCTTGACCTCTCTCCATAAATTCTGGAGTTGCACTTCCTTCACACGAACAACTCCCTCGTGCATCTTCTGAAGCGTCTCCCACGCCTCTCATGCCGTCTCCTTCCCGACGAGCTGAAGCATCATCGAGTCTGGCACCGCTTGGTAGATGATAGCCAAAGCCGCCTGATCCACCTTGTCTTCCAGCTCCTTGTCCTTTCCCTTTGGATCGACCGCACCAAAGACTCCCTGGGCGCGTATGTTCACCTTCATCTTCATTACCCACACCAGGTAATTGTCAGTCGTCAGGAGATGGTACTGGAGGGAGATTAGCCCACCCTGAGCCTTCGCTTTCTCGCTTATATTCTTCAGGCACCACCAAGATCAATAAGTTCTGATACCACTTGGTACAATTTTAACTCCTGCTCATCTCTTACACACGATGATATACTTTTCCGGAGCACCAACCGTTTCCTCTATTCTTCTTCTTTCTCTTCCTCTCCTCTTATTTTTTCTTGCCTCAATTACATGACTATTGTGCTTTATAAAGACTAATTTCAAGTATAACACTCGGACTCCTAATTCTACTTGGATTCCTATTTTATTTCTCTACTCCCATACATATACTTTGTAAATACTAAACAAACTCTCTAAAAAAATAAACCAAGCCTACTAAAACAAGATTAACTTTAACACAGACGGTTTCGTGAGCCGTCTGAATTGATAGGTCAATAATAATACGAGGTCATCACAGACGACTTTCAAACCGTCTGTGGTGTAAATACCACGAGAGGCTTAGACCTAAGCAAAGGGGTTTGCACCAAGGGGCACTTTTGTAGTATTTGATGGAGGACCTAAGAAACAAAATATGAAACCAGCAAAGATCGAAGTTTACCCTCCCAAGGAAATTCCTGTGTATGAGCCGGTCAGCTGGTGCCTCAACTGCTATCATTATACTCATAAAAGACACACAAGGAATATGCTACAAATAGCATATTCAAATTATTTATGATTTCTCGTTGTAACTACTATTGAAAAAAATATGTTGCTTTAATTAGATTTTTCTTTTGAGAAATTAATTAAACTTCTGATTCCTAGAATTTTCACTAAATTGAGATGCAAGAAGGTAGAAATGTTCCTCGCATACATTTTACTAGTAAATGGATAAATGTTGTTTTACATGAAAATAACAATAATGACCATAAGATGATCCCCTCTTAATCCCAAAATATCAAAAACATCTTATCAAAAGTAAAAGAAATTCACATCAAAAAATCTGTAATGAGTAGAGAAGAAATGGAGAAAATACCCCTATGTTCCATAGTGACCCCGATAGTCACCTTCTTCAACCCAAAGTTCCTGTCTCTCTTTGGCTGGCAATGAAAGGGCTCGTCGCCGGCGATAGGGGCGGCGACTGGACATGAGCATTTCAAAAATAGAATGGTCATGCCTGAGCGCACGTCTGGGCTTAGTCCCGCTGACCAGTTTGATGTGGTGGCGGTCGGCGGTGACCAACGGTGGTGGCGAAACAGGGAAGATAGGGGGAAATTATCTACAGCGTCCTAGCATAATTCTTGAATAGGGGAGCATCTACAATGCGACTCAACTTCACCACGAGCTCGGGGATACTGGGAGTGGTCTGGTGGCGTATGACGATGGCGGGCAGAGGGGGCTCACAATGCCGGTGATGTACAAGTGTCGATAAGTCCGACCGAGGGTGGGGATGGCGTCGTCTTGCTCTAAGGATGCTCCAGCTCGGTACACTTAACTTGCGGTGGCTCCAGTCACCGGATTGCCGACTTACCGGCGTTGGGGAAGATGGAGGCGGTGACAAATGATGGAGGCATGGGAGGCCAATTAGCTATGTTGGGAGGAGTGGGGTGTGAGGAGAGTGTTGGCGGTCTGCCATGGTTTTTATAAGCGGCGCAGCGGCTTGGCGACATGAGGGTGTGGTTGGTCGGTCATGGCGGGGGACGTGGCATCGACATGTCTACAGAGCTGGTGATGTAAGCTTGACTTTTTTTATGACAACACATTGAAGGGTATGGCTGCCGCACGGCGACAAGGCATGTGCCGAAGGGCATGGGCTGCGAGATGGCCAATGCAGGGCATGGCGAAAGGGTGGTGACATGGCGAGGTAGGGCTAGGAGGGCTATGGCTGACAGGAGTGACGTGCACAGGGCAGGAGCCTGATGGGGGCAGTTGTGGTGTCATGTTGCGACGGTGAAAGCACATACTATGGCTGACTCGAGCAGCTATATCACAGCGGATCGAGCGACGCCTCGTCGGTATTTCTCCAAGTGATGGGTCAAAAGAGGTGAGGTCAGATGTGATGCCGACACTGTGGTGACACGGAAGTTGAGCCATGGCAGCGCAGGCGGTTAGTAGCATAGGCGAAAGGGAAGCACGCCGACGACCGACGATCACATCAATGAATCACGGTGGAATGGGCTACCGTGGTAGGGCCAATGAATGAAAATTTCTACCATGGCAGCGCACGACAGAAAGAACAAACAGGGGGTCGGGCTAGCTCAGCCAGGACGCAAGGCCAGAAAAGCTTTGGGGGCTAGGCCCATTTCTATTTTTCTGATATTTTCGCTAATCCTGAATTCCAAAATTTTGCATTATACCATGTCTTTTTATTGTTCATCTTACCTCCAAAATACTAGTAATTCTCTTACCCTGATTTGCTGGATTTTTTTTCCAGATTTGTCTTTTATTTTGGATTTAACTTCTATTAGTTGTGCTTTTCCTTTTTAAATTTAGGTTTTTATTACTCTTATTGGAACCTTAACCAAAAATCAAGAAAAACCAACAAGATCAATCTACAGAGAACATTCATTCCAAAAGATTTTTGTATTTACACATTTTTTAAAATTATAACTTTTAGGCCTCTCTCCACTCCTCCAGTGCTAGCGCCACCTCCCGCCTCCCTCCCCACTCCTCCAGCATCGGTGCTGCCTTTGGGCCTCCCTCCACTCCTCTAGTGCAGGCTCCCTCTAGGCTCCAACGCCGGCTCCTGGCCTCTAGCGCCACTGGCATCGACGTCGCCTCCCTTCGCATTGGCTCCCTCCAGGCTCCAGCGCTCCCCTCCTTCCTTGCGCACGGTGCCGCGCCTTTGCCCCCTCCCACCCACTCCCAACGTCCAGCGCCCCCCTCCCAGTGACCTGGCCCGCTTCGGCGAGGCAATGCTCCCCTCCAGTCCTAGCCCGGCGGCCCCCCTGCCTGCGCCGTCCCCCCTCCCAGCGTCGTCATTGACTCATCGTCTTCTTCGCTCCCTCCTCAAGGTTGAGCAGCTTGAGCTCATCGGCTACCGGTGAGGCAAGGATTCTAGGAGCTGATCTGCTAGTTATTTCTTAAGATCTACTTGTTTCTTGCTCTAGCTTATTTAGCTTGCTTGATTGTTTGTTGCAGACTCTGACTTGTAGTGGGTGGAGGAGGAGGGATCGATACAATCTCATGGGGTTTTGGTTCGAGGAAAGATCAAAGCAAAGGGAAAAGTAGCTCTGTAGCTGGTATGCTCTGATGTTGAGTTCTTGACCTTGGAAGTTTTTCTAACCAAGATTACATCCAGGAGACCAGGACCGGCTCCATATATTGGACTTTGCTTTTACCTCAACATATATAGCTTGTTTTGATCCAATGGCAACTCGATGAGCTTAGCATCAGATTAATTATATGTACTCACTAAGAGGCTTGAGCTGTAATGAGCGAATTCTTGGTTATCCATCTTTTCCCTTAGTTACCGTGGGAATCCTTGGTTTCGGTCAGAAAGGTGTTAAAGATTATATCTTCCATATTAAGGATTTTGATATCAGTGCTTAGTAAGAATTAACAGGAAAATGTGTGGTATTTAGGGAGCTGAATTTTATACGCTTGAATCAATTATACTTGCAGGTAATTGTGGTGTTATCTGAGCTAGTTGGCTTAATGCCTTAATCCCAAATCTACTGTTATTAGTGGTGTTGCTGCTAGTTCGTTTCCATGAAGACAACATGATCAAATAATTGTTAAGATAAATAATTATTTTGCTGAAAGATCGTCCCAGTTGGTAATGTGCATTTCTTGTCTTGATTCAAATAAGAATCAAATAATTCTTATCATCCTGTATGTTTTACCATTGTACTTAAGTTTTATATAAATGATGTATTTGTGCTGTATTTTTGTTATATCATGGTATAAGTATAAATTAATATTAATTTTAGATTGTTAGAGTTTAGCTTGGTGTGTATGTATTCCATGCCCAAGGTGGCGATGCCGCTGATGCCTTCCATCCCGAGCGTGACCGTGCCTATGCCATTCTTGGCGTCGCTTCTGTCGGCGTAGGCGCACTCGCGCGGTGGTGCATTGCGTTCGCCGTGTCAATGACGTGGGGCGTGGGCTGGTTGTGTCCCGGCTAGATCGCTCGGTTGCATTTTGCTTGCGTGTTGGTACGTACGTTATACATGTGTTAGATGTGATGTCTCTGATCACAAATGTATTATGTATGTATCATTGGTGTTAGAGGCTGTGTTTTTTTAGTCGTGTCTTATGGCTCATAGTTATGACTGTTGGTTTTTAATCTCAACACAAATATTTATACGAACAAATCAAATACCGATAAGTTGTTTTGAAAAAACTGTCACGATAAGCTATTTTAAAATGATAACAGAGAAATCGTCTCATTTATTTGTTCGAAAATCATAGGCTATAAAAAAAGTATTGAGCGTTATACTATTGTACGTACGTATGTACTGTTCCCGTGCACGTGAACATGGGTATGCTATTCTCCGTCATCTTCGACGTTTCCGTGCATGTGCTGTTGCGCGTACGTACATTGTTCTCTTACGTCTTACCTCATCCTCTGAATTGCACCTTTGAAGTTTTCGATTCATCACTGACATTGTAGTCTGACAACCGAAAGGGTTGGGCCCAGCCCAACCCAACGGGCGTGGTTGCAACCTGTCCTTTTACTTGCCTAGTCCAATCACGTCCGCAGTCTGGCCCGTCCACCAAATGCTCAGGTCTCAGCCCGCTGCTCTCTCCCACTCTCCAAAATCCACCGTGCATTTACCAAACTTTAATTTGGACCGTAGTAACATCCATGTTGCTGTCGGCGAAGAGCTCGAGCCTCCCAGTTCTTTGTCCACGTTGGGAGGGCAGCCACTGCATGACAAAGCGGATGAGAAGACGCTGCCCTGTAATCTACATCTGAGCTCCCATTGGTGCGAACTCACCTGGCTCGATCGAGATCATAACAAAAGCTGCAGAAACGTAGAACAACGGCGGAAAGGAACAGAGAAGGAAGACGTCAGAACAGAACGATCGAGAGGAGCTAGAGGCCGGGCTACTAGCTCTCATCCAAATCCCGCAGTTGCTTTCGGCTGCTTGGATGTTGGAACATTTCCCTTTCTAATTTATGCTCCCGGCCAGCTGCTAGTAGATTTACTCCGGTCTATTAGAAAGAGATACCAGTTAGGCTGCTCCAGAGAAAATACTACTCAAAACAGTAGAATACGGCTACGCTCAACTGAGCTTCCGCGTTTGCTTCTGGCTTCTGCGACGACTTCTTTTTTTACTCTTTGTTTTTTCTTTTTTTTCTTTTCGATTTTTTCTTTTTTTTTTCTCGTATTCCTTTGTATTATTTGTGATGGGCTAATACGTTTTTTCTATTTTTAATTTTTTTAAAAATAATTATACCAAGTAAGTCAACTCAGCTATAGTAAGAAAAAAATAGTCAGTTACAGTAAAAAAACCATAAGACACCGCCATTCTGAACACCCTGTCTTGTTGGCTTTTAGAAGTCACCTTTTGAACAAGTGGTTTCTCAAGTTATTTTTTATAAATTATTTGTAGAAGTTATTGTAGAAACTGCTTTGAATGTAATGGCTCCTAAATATGAGTGTCATTTACTATATCAATCTCTCTCGTAATCAATTAAGGACAAAAGAAAAAGCCACCGCACTTTTGAATTGGCCTAAAAGAAAGTTATTAATTCATCTATTTAGTTTTTTGGTTTGTTATTAGGCTAGGTATAACACATGAAATTGTCCTTAATAGCATGTCCTCACAAACCAGTGGAAAAGAAAAATATTTAACCACCTGATGATTTGAATTGTGATGACACGTTTTACTCATTCGTAAACAAAACCATCAGCCACTGTTGGTGCCCGAGTCTTGTATAATGAAATACTCTGAATTGCACAGGGAGAATCATTTCTGGGAATTACCCCCACAGAGAGAACTTCGTGCATCAGCGCTAGCGGTGTGCAATATTTGGCTTGGTACCCATCAGGCACCAAATATCATCATTTTCATGCTACCTATTGCTCAAATTATTCTACTTCTATTTTTTAAAAAATCCATAACTTTATTCTGCTCTGACTCTTCAAAGATTCCCAAGAACGATCCGATCACCCTGGACATCTATTATTATTGATCTTGTACTTCCCTGAAAGAAAACTGTACACATACTACGGCGCTCGTTTTAACGATGGTTTCTAGTTTTTGGCTGAAATTTTACTGTAGCTAGCTTTTTTACTGTAGCTGATTTGGCTTTTTAGACATAATTAATTTTAAAAATAGAAAAAAATAGAAAAAAAACATGTCAACCCATTAGGAACAATACAAAGGAATACGAGAAAAAAAGAAAATACAAAAAAATCTAAAATATCTAAAAAAATCAGAAAAAGACGAAATACTGAATAGTAAAAAAAAAGTAGAAGCCAAAAAAAAATCAAAACGAGCTGGACAACACCTTACTCAACAATGATCGACACAGATCACTCCTCAACCCTTCCTCTGCACCAAATTACACCCAACCGAATCATAGAAGCTATGCAAAGAGTCATAGACTCCATTATCTTTGGTTTTTCAGTTTGTTTTTGGCTTTGATTTTTTTAATAACCACTATTCATTATATTATAAACAGTAGCTAAAAGTCATAAGTCACATTTCATAATAATGCTCCCATAGATGATTCCTGTGCATTTTCAGATAAAGACCTAGCTAGTGCTAGATTAGTAGGGAAGCTCAACTTAACTCCCAGCAAATGCATGACACCAGTTGCATAGAAAACTCGTTAGTTTACACAATCCTGAGCAAGCAGCAGCAGCAGAAGCATAGCGAGTTCCAATCCAAGCTGCCAATTCCGAGGGCCGACATATATCCCATGCCGAGGAGATCCGACAACGATGTCAAGCACTGCCCTCCTCCGTAGAAACAGAAAAAATCGCGGTTTTGGTACTGTTTTAAACAGTTTTTGTTTTTTGGTTTGGAAAAATCATCTTTTAAATTGAGTAGTTTTTTAAGGTAATTTTTATAATTTACTAATAGAAATCACTGTAGAAACCACTTCAAAATTTAAATAGTGTAACATCTCAATGCATATATTCTTTACCCTTTTTATCTTGCTCACAATCTACTAAAACCAAAAGACACAGCGAAAACCAAAAAAACTTTCGAACACGAAGAATCCGAGCGAAATAGCCCACGGGTTTTGTTCTTTCTGATAAAGGGAAGTACACTTACGGGACAGGCAGTGCACTGCTAGTTTATATATACTTGCGTGCTGCGCCTGCTCCTAAAGCTGCTGCGTGCCTGCGTTTGCTTGCTTCGGTTTGCGAAGGGAGGCAGAGAAGAGGAGACTTTGCAGTAGCAGCACGGGCTTGCTCTTGCTCGAGTGAAGTGGTATTCAGGTAAGAGGTCAGCTCAGTAGTCAGTAGTACTAGTATTCTAGTAATTTGTGTAAAGTTATTTGCTTCGGTTTTCCTTTTTGCAATTGATGCTGTGGGTTATAGCTGTAGGTTTGGAGGTAGGAGGAGAAGGGTAGCTTGGCTTGGATTGGTTTGCTGGTTTCTTGCATCACTTTGCGGCTTATCTTGTTTGTTTCTTTTTTTCTTGCATAGCTTTCCCTTCCTTTTCGCTTGGGGTCCCTGCTTCCATCGCAAAGTTTCTTGTTTTGGTTATGTTTGCTTTTGTTCTCGCTTCTTCCCAACAACTTGTGATTAGGAAGTACGCTTCATCTTGCGTTTGTTTCCCTTCAATTTCTTTCTTGCTTTTTACTCTTCCAGATGATGGATAAATGGACTATGAGATGTCTTGGTAAGATTGTTCATCTCTCTTGCAGCTCGTGAATTTCCCCAGGGACAAGAATCGTGACATGGACGGCAACGCGAGATCGACAGCGAATCAGAAGAAGCCCATCGTGTAAAGATTTCCTCAGAAACCAAAAGAAAAAAATAATACATTTTTATTGCTCAGTGATCCTGTGATACTGATCCGCGCATGCTCCAATAGCCTCCGCAGCATGGACAACGATCTCGTGGAGCTGCTATGGCACAACGGGAGCGTCGTCGCGCAGTCCCAGACGCACCAGAGGGCCCCCTCCGACCGCGGCCAGAGCATCAGCGGCCTCACCGGCGAGGAGACCGCCCCGTGGTTCCCTGACACCCTCGACGACGCGCTGGAGAAGGACCTGTACACGCAGCTGTGGCACAGCATTGCCAGTGCCGCCCCGGACGGAGGCATGTTCCCGGGGCCTGGATCCTACCCTCCGCCGGACTTCGCGCACCCGGCGAGGCTGCCGATGAGGAGCGGCATCGGGTCAAACTGGACCGGCGACATCTGTTCGACCTTCTGCGGCAGCAACCAGGTCCCGGAGCTGCCGGCGGAAGGCAGGGAAGGGAATGCGGGATTGCCGTCGGAGGGGGTGTGCGGGGCGAGCCCGCACGACGGCGCTGGCACGTCGTCGTCCGGTGGGTCCGGGAGCAACTTTGGGGGCTCCGGGATGCCGAGTGAGAGCGCCCATGCCCACAAGAGGAAAGGGAGGGGTAGAGACGACTCAGTTAGTCGCAGTGAGGTGTTTCTTGGTCTAGTGTGTTCATGTTGTTTGGTTGTAACTTACTAACTTGCAAGGGATAGCAAGTATCCTTGAGTTGAATGGAATTGATGACGAAATTGTAGGATGCTGAGTGTGAGGCAACCGAAGAGACCAAATCATCATCGAGGCGATATGCGCCAAAGCGGAGGAGCCGTGCAGCTGAAGTTCATAACCTGTCAGAGAGGGTGAGATCAAATACTACTAGTAATCTTATTTTGAGCAGGGTAGCTTGGTGGATTGTTCTTACAGCGTTCTTTGTGACTTATGTAGAGAAGAAGGGACCGGATCAATGAAAAGATGCGCGCATTGCAAGAACTCATACCCCACTGCAACAAGGTAAGAAACAGTATTATGCATCTTTTCTGATCAGGTGCAAGTCCCTGTATTGATTCAATTTTGTCGGTGAGCGGTGACATATCTAATTTATCCTGCCCATATGTTTCTCTTTTTTTTCAATCTTTGTGGTTTACTTTTGTAAAAAAATTTCAGACCGATAAAGCATCAATATTAGATGAGGCAATTGAGTATTTGAAGTCCCTCCAAATGCAAGCTCAGGTTTGGGATTACTGTTTCGTCTACCTGAACTCATATAACCACATCGAGATCAATTACTGCTACCAATTGAGACGGTCAAATCTACCTCAGATTATGTGGATGACTACCGGGATGGTGCCGATGATGTTTCATGGTGCTCACCAGTTCATGCCACCGATGGCTGTGGGCATGAATTCAGCATGCATGCCTGCGGCACATGGCCTAAATCAGATGCCAAGAGTGCCATACATGAACCATTCCCTGCCAAATCACATCCCTATGAACTCATCTCCAGCTATGAACCCTCTGAATGTTGCAAGCCAGATGCAAAACATTCACCTGAGGGAGGCAAGTAATCACTTCCTTCACCCAGATGGCGGGCAAACAGCAGCACCTCAGGTACAAATCAATCATAGTATGAGTGCTCCTATGTTCTCAGTTTGTTCACCTAGTTTAGCCGCTTAGGTATCAATTCTTAGCAGGTATCAGGACCATATGCTTATGGACCTCAAGTAGCACAACAAGACCAGATACCGGTAGTTCCAGCTAGTACTGTTGTGCCAACCTATGGGGCCGGACAACCGCCTACCTCTGAACAAATTTAGAATGACCAGCATCTTGTAAGGAGTTACACTAATCAGCACATGTTTCTGTTTTCCTAATGAAATAATGTGTAGATAACTTGAGCTGCATATCTGTATTGAAGTATCAGCAGTGTTTGCAGTCATTCTTTGACAGCTTAAGCTCTTGGAGTAACTAGGTTACACAGAAAGCCTACTGATTTACTCCTATCATTTTTCATCTTGTATATGGAACTCGAGCTGCATACAATTTCTCAGTTTTTGTTCAAGAATGACTCTGGATGGGTAGTACATGAAGCCGTTCTCTTTCAGCTTAAGCTTTCACAGTAGCCAGTTAGTTCATGCAAGCTGACCAGTTGTTTTCATCTGATCTGTCATGTGATGGACTAGATAACTATCTTTCTGGTTTTGACATCTTTTAGCACTGTCCATAAATTTTAACGGTTGTACATCTATCTCATCATTTCACTGTTACATTGAATAGACCATTCTGTACATAATAACGAAGAGGTGGATAACTTCAGAACCAATTTGTTTAACCATCCCTTTCTTGATATTTACAGGATAAGGAATGCAATGTCGACCTGCACAAGGGCCATATTTCTGGATCTCGCTGAAAATACTGACATGATGAGCAGATACCATCCATATTGCTGTTATATATCCCGATGAATATCTGTCTAACATAAATGCTATAAGTATTTGTAAATGCAGATAGCATTTTTTTCTCCCCGGAGATGCTAACTCCAATTCCCACTGTATGTACTAATCCTAATATTATTCAATTTGCAATCATTTACTACAATGTCGTAAAGTACCACTGGCAATCTTTACCCTTATGTTTTATTATCGTCTTTGAAATGTTTGGTTTATTTGAGTTAAAAAAAGGTTGATATGCTTATTGTCAAATGACCAACATCCAATCAACCAGGTCCAAGGGGAAAGAACAAAAGAAGTCAAAACAACAGGTCCTACAGACACTGTTTGGATAACAAACCGCACTGTTCTTTAAATCCAAAGTACAGATCAATCAAGATTGCCTTTTGGCCAGTACTTCTACTGGGCAACCAACATAAACCACTGATTTTATCTATACATTACTTAACACCGCTTTGTGTTTGTGGAAAGATTTGGTCTACAGGAGAACTTATTGTTGGACTTGAGGGCAATTTGGGGATTTTCCTATTTGTTTTTCGTATTAAATAAAAGGGAGAGAGGAGGAGCCATTCCCACTTGTCATTGAGAGAGGAAGAGGATAAGGAGCCTTTGGCTCATTCTATTTTGCCAGAACGAGAAGGAGATGGGGATTGATCCAATCCCCACCTCCCCAACTCCAGCGGCCTTAGCGTTGGCCATTGGCGGCGCAGCTCTCCTCCTCCCTCTTCTTATACCGGTTTGGGCTCTCCTCCCTGGATAGGTCTTATATCCAATCGAGTTTCATCATCTCTCTTCTTCCTCCTCCTTCACCGAGTGATTTCCCTAGGATTTGAACTTCAGTGAGCGGCGGTGCTTACGACAACAGCTCGGTTCTCCAACAACCTAAGGCTTTGTCTCGGTGAGGGTAGAAGTCAAAGGGCCGGGTCTAGGTAGGGTCAACTCCGGTCTTGTACTGGGTCAAGGCTGCGGCGGCGCTGTCTATGCGCGACGTCCACAAGCGGTATAGGCGTGCTATTGCAGCGCCAGACCTTGTGCCAGTTATGAGCTCACTCTGGTGCGGTGGTTTTCAGCATTGCCGTGACCGTAGTGGTTTTGGCTGTGGTTTGTGTGGTGTTCTTGTTTGCTTAGCACTTGGCTGGTGATGGGTTCTTGGTCTTGTGTGGCATTCTCGGACCCTCGACCTCATGGCCGTAGTGCTAGCTGGCTTGTATGGGTAGCTTTGTATCTCCAAGAACCACGTCGTATGCAAACGTCGGCGCTAGGTTTTCAGGGACAACGTCCACATCGATGTGCCTTGCCTTGTGTTGCTGCCTTCTAGACGGCTTTGAATGTCGTCTCCTCGTGAGTTGCTTCGGTTCTTGTTATTATTGCGCAATTGTGAGCCATTCCAGTGTAATGTTATATTTGATAATCTTGTTCATTAGTTCTGGGAGACATTGCATAATAATCTGCAGGATAATTGCTTGCTTGATTAGGATTCATAGTCTATATGAGATTAAGATGATATTTTAGGATATTCTGCTAGTTGATGAGTATTGTGTAGCAATTATAATTGTTGTTCTATTCTTGCCGAAGCTATAATCTATTACTACTGTTATATATATACATATATATACACACATATACATATATATACATGCACATGTATATGTATATGTACATGTATATATATACACATGTATATATATGCACGCACACACGTACATATATATATATACATGCATATGTATACACATATACATATATATACATGCATATGTATACACATATATGTGTGGGTATATGCGCGCGCGCACACACACACATATATATATGAAACACTAACCAGCGTGCAGGTGTAAAATATGCGGAGAAGTTACTGACATTTCTGAATAAAGTTACCATCGGTTTTAAATGAAGTTATTGCTAAACATTCACAATGCCGGAAAGTTACTGACGTTTCTGAATGAAGTTATCATCTGTAGCGAGTGAAGTTACTACCGAACGCTTACAGTACACAGCCGGTGGTAACTTTCCTCACAGCCGGTGATAATTTTTTTAACAGTCGGTGATAACTTTACAGGATGTAAAACTGCGCGCAGAATAGCGCTACCATATATGTGTGTGTATGCGTGTACACACACATACACACATACATACATGTACGTGTGTGTATATATATGTGTATACATGCATATATGTATGTACGTATGTACGTACGTACGTATGTACGTACGTACGTATGCTCTTTTAGTGGTTTAATTGTTTGTAGCAATTATCTTGAATTGCAATCGATTATTGTGGTAAGAAATTTTAAGTCAAGACTAGCAGAATATCTAGAGATTGTCATTTTAATCATTGATTAGACTTAAATCAACCGTGGCGAGGAGGCCTTGTTTTGTTTTTAACAAGAGCAGCCCGACATCTAATAGCGAAACATCTAAATAACAGTTTGAGTACTATACTAATTGTTCATTTAGCTTGAGTAGACATGTTAAGCATAATTTCATATTTAAATGACTTGGGATTTAATTATGTTCTTTCAATTATTTTAATATTGCTTGTCATTTAAATATTGCTGGAAATATGCTTTATTGATTATTTATAATTCTGGAATTTTATTTAAATTATTGCTTAAACCGCATTTTGTTCAACACTTGTCAGGCCATCACAATGTCTGTTTGATTGTGTCTGCTTGTTGTGCATCGGTCCAACATGCTTATTAGAAAAGTTTTCAGCATCCTGGCTCTTGTAGCTCACAGCAACTGGGAGAACCTGATAATACAGTGTGGAGCCCTACATTTTGCAAATGTCAGCCTCTCAGCTGCAGGTGACGAGTGGCAGTTTTCTTCTTCTTTTGCCTGATGTTACACTACTCAAGTGCATGTTACATGGTCCTACCTGCACATGCTACCGGGGCCTGCTCACTACAACTGGTCATGGGATCATATCTCCAGAGCTTTCCTGTCTACCACAATTGGATCCCCTGGTACTCCTTGCCCCTCTGTTGCTTTCGCCTTTCTGTTATTCTTCGGGATTATACGGTTTTGCCACTTGTGTCGGTAGAGAGTAGGAGAATGCAGCCAGAGCACTTACTGTATCTGGACAGTGATGTCCATGTAACCTGTAGCTTGTATTGCCGGAATATCTACAGTAGAAGTGGTTTAAGTGCTCCTCGTGGTATTTACTGTTTAGTTGCTTTGTCCCAAGTTAACGAGGGGAGTGATGACTGATGAGCATATGCTAAACTTCCCTAAAGAGTGAATGATGTTCATGTCTGCATCTTGTGTTTATTAGGGCTCACTTCGGTCACCATCTGTGAGCACTGGAATCTGGGATCATATCCTTTTTCACATTTATAGGTGGAGATTTCAAGTCCATGCCCAAGTTGGCTGCATCTTTATCTCTTGTTGAGAGTCGAGACCGAGTCATGTGACAGAGTTGTTCCATGCTTCAACGCATGGGGACTGTTTGATCTTTCTTCTGTTGTAGTGAAATATATGTTCTTTATGTACATCAAACAGATCAAAATGATAGAGATGCTTCATATACAAAAAAAAAAGAAAGAAGCTGATGGTTGGGTCATGGGTGAACTGGCGATGCTTTTAATGGGGGGAAAATCAAAATAAAATGTGAGCAATGATGCTTCGTTGCTCTTCAACTCTGTTTTCTGTTGCTTTAGGAAACGAGCACATTCTTTTTGTGACGATAGAAAATATGAATCTGAATGTACTGGTGTGAGAGGCACTCGATATCAGTGACCGTAAAATTAGAGTCCGGCTCGTGGTTTACCGTGTATGAATGTCACTTTTTTTTAAAAAAAAACAAAAATAAATACACAAAAAAGAGACTTTGTTTCAGTGCTCGTAAGTTTAAAAATTCAGTTTGCTTCAGAACATAATATTTGCTGAGATGCACCAAGTTTCATTGGATCTGGGCATCTGGCCTAGTTTCAACATCGTTCGGTAAACCTACAGGCGAGAGATTCAAAGAACAAGGGGGAAAAAAACACAATGGCTTCGCCCGGACTCGAACCGGAGACCTTCAGTGTGTTAGACTGACGTGATAACCAACTACACCACGAAACCGTCTTGTTTGCATTTGACCGAGATAAACTTCGTCTTTGCCTCAAACCCCACTTGCGCACACGGCAAAGGGAAAAAAAAAGTCCACATCGAGTTGATCTGGGTCCTCCCTATGAATATGTTCACCGTATTGGCATTCCAACAATTGACATCCGGGTGGATTTTTTTAAGTTATAATTTATTATTTTTTTGTCTTAAAATTTTAATTCTGGCTATTCATATGAGGGAGTACAGATAGAGATACTTATATGTGATTTTAGCCAATATAGATTAAGTTAAAACAATACCTATTATAATCGACTTATAGATTTCGTCTTCAAAAAATACTTCGTTTAAAAAATAGTTACTATAAAAAGTCAAATCATAAGTCTAAAAGAACCCACTAGTCGACTGAATATATCAAGGAAGCAATAATAAGAGCTAGTGAATGAATACATCTTTTTATGGGGTGTTTAGAATGGCCTTAGTTTATATTTTTTTTATTGTAGCTAGGTTATTTTTTACTATAACTGAGTTGGCTTATTTAACATAATTATATTTAAAAATTTTAAAAATATAAAAAAATATTAGACCATCACGGATAATGAAAAGGTATGCGGGAAAAAAGAAAAGATAAAAAAATCCAAAAATTTAAAAAAATATAGAAAGAACGAAATTAATGAATAGTGGGAAAAAAAAGTAGAAGTTAGAGATTAAATTAAGCGGTGCATTACAATTCAGATTGAGCTTTCCAAGGGTAGTGTCATAACGATCTACGACTGACAAAACGGAAGGAAGACGGTAGCAGTTGTTCTTCGCCTAGAGCGGCAGTTTCGATGGAAAATAAGCTGAGAAATCGAGTGCCACGATAGAGGTGCGTGGTGCAGTTCGTCCACGAAACCAGAATTCCCGGCCGAGCGATTCGCCGTTCGCCCGCCTTGCCTGCCTCCCGCCACACCAACAAAAAGAAAAGACCAACGAATACTTTTGACGGGAAAACTGCCCAGCACGTCAAGCCTCTAATGCGCTCATCCCTCCACCGTCGTGCTCTCGAGTTCGACCGCAGCTCATGTTAGTGCCTCTACTGTCAAGCTTGACTCAAGCCACGGCGTTGCCTCTGTAGTCACGATCAATCTATATTGTCATTATATTACACTGTTTGCAACCAAATTGGCCAACATCGGGGCTAAGCCTTTTATATTGAGAGTAGCTCTTTTTAAATTGGGAGTAGCTAGCCAACGGTATACTGTTCGAAGCATTTCCAACGATACAGCAAAGTTTCATGGCGTTTCAACACACTGAAGTAAGTTCCAGTAAATTTCGTCAAATTTCAGGAAGCTTCATAAAAAATATTTGAAAATGTTTCGAGTTCCAGCGGGTTTTATGTATATCTAGAAGTTTCTAGAAAAATTTCAAAACCAAGTTCCAACAAATTCCAGATTTTCGAACTTTCAAGTTTCAACCGAAGAATTTCACGAGGTTTCAAATTTCAATGATTCTTAGTTCTTTTGGCAAGTAACACCAATTTTCTTTGAAGGAAATACGAAGCTTTTGGCTTCTGGCCAGAAAAAATAGCATGTAAAGGGCCTATTTGAAGTGGTTTTTGGCTTTTGATTTCTGGCCAAAAGAAAATACCATGTAAAATATATAAATGCTCACACTGTCACACATGTAGGTGCTAAAATCCATAAAGAGAATTGCCCCTGCACCCTCGCATGGGTGACAACAATGCTCACGCATCACCCTCTCATGGGTGACAAAGCAAATGCCAAACTCTTTCTTAAACATAATTCTCACGAACACTATGAGCATCCTATTCAACAACCTTGGCAGGGAATATGAAAATTGAAGCATATAAAACACTGCTATCAATAGAAGCTGTCTTTAGGTGATTGTACCTTTTAGAAACCTTCCGGTGTCACGAAGGATTAAATCAAGTTGAACCCTCATCTCCTACACACATCATTATACAACCCACAAAAATGTTGAATTGCAGATAGCAATGCAAGTATTATTTTGCTGCTATGATTTATTTCAGCTATAAGAAGAACCTGGAAACTAAGTGAGCTCAATCAAAACAAAAATAAGTCTACAAAGTGCATAATACTTTTCAAGTCATTTGACCCCAAATCTATACGGGAAAGATATAGATATAACAAAGGTACTACATTTGCATGTCAAGAATGTGTCAGGTCAAGCAAACACTAAATCCAGCATGTCAAGAAATAGTTTGGAGGAGAATTGCCACAAGACTAAGGTTATGCACCAAGTGATATGATGTATCTAAATTCTAAAGTTCTTAATCAGTCATTTGCTTGTCAGTAGAGTTCACTGCTAGATTCAACTCTCAACATAAATTGTGGTCATTACAGAAAAAATGGTTAAATGTAGACAAATACATCATTATAGAAAGCACAATCTCCTCTCAAAAAAAGAAGAAAAAAAAGCACAACCAATTAGAATGATATATCAACAGGACTACAAATTCAGTCTTGCACATTCAATTGCCAGCTTGGTTTCCCAATTAACATCATCGCACATATTGCCAAATACAAACAGAGAATTACACTAGACATTACCAGGAGGTGCGAGGCGACTGGGCTTGTGGAGGAGGTAGCCGAGCTTTGAGTCAGCCGAGTGCCTGTGTGGGAGGAGGGAGTCAGGCTGGCATTGAGGAGGAGGCCAGGCGGAAGGAGGCTACCGGGCGTGACTGCTTGATGAGGGGCGGCAGCCGGGAGGAGTATAGCCGAGCGGATCTAGATCTGGAGGTGAGGAGGGGCAACAGCTAGGCCTAGCCGTGAGGAGTGGCGGCAAGGTGGGCGGCGGTAGCTGGCTAGGAGGAGGGTGTGGGAAGTAGTCGGCTGGGAGGAGGATGATGCAGGACTTGGATTTGTGGCTTTGGTCGTTCGGCGCTTCGTGTGTTGGCGGTTGGACTTGAGGAGACCGAAGACGTAGAGAGTGACCGAGTAACTCTACTAGGTTTTTCAGTGGTAGCATTAACTGTTAACCTACCTGTCAAGTGTATATCTATCATGAATAAATAAGTGAAACAGGTATAAATAAAGCTCATCCATGCTCATATCCACTTACCTGATGGACAAATATTTTTCTAAATTTTTGTGATGACAAAGAAAATACCGTGCCTAGCTCTATTTACCTGCGAGAGGGTAGTCGCCATCTCCAAGCTTCCTCATCCCCTCTCGCTTTGCTCCTCAACATTCTCCATAACCCTCGTCCTTTCCCGCGACTTCCTTCCGAGGGAAATTTTTTTTCAAAAATCCTACCCCACCCTCCTCTCGCCTCAAACCCTAGCGCCTCGCCTCGCCGCCGCATCGTAAGGTTCGCCTGCTTCCGCTGCCGTCCATGGAGGCGGTGGTCGTGGACGCGGGCTCCAAGCTGCTCAAGGCCGGCATCGCCGCGCCCGACCAGGCCCCCGCTCTGGTGAGCAACCAGATGTCCCGTTCCTCTATATGCGCACGAAATTTGGTGAGGTTTTTGCGAACTTTTCGAGTTCTGTTTTTTTGGTGGTCAGGTGATGCCCTCGAAGATGAAGTGGGAGGTCGAGGACAATCAGCTGGCTGACGGCGCGGTGGTGGAGGAGGTGGTGCAGCCGGTGGTGCGCGGCTTCGTCAAGTACTGGGACGCCATGGAGGACCTGCTTCTTCTACGTCCTGTATAGGAACATCGGGTGGGAGATTGGGGACGAGGGCCAGATCCTCTTCACCGAGCCCCCGTCATGCCCAAGGTGATGGGTTTCGTGCTTAATTTAACCTTGTTTAAGTGTTGCGTGTAGTATACCTGTTGACCGGTCCAAATTGTATTAGAGCGGGCTAGTGGGGCTAGTTCAAGGTTGGGTTTCAATGTTCTGGATTAGAAATGGGGGCTCGGTTTTGCTGGGCTCATGATTAACTGGGTCTGGGTGGTGTGGTTTTGAGTCTTGACCCAACAGCCTAATGTGCATGATAGCATATGTATTCCACCAGACTCAATGACATTAGTTATCCCTTTACGTGCTCTTGTATGGGCTCAATTTTTAAAACTATGAATTATAGGGCCATGTGATACATATTCTACATTATGAGGTAAATCCTTTTGTTATGCTGGTAATGCATGTTCATAGTGGATTAAACACTTAATGTGATCAAGTATGGTTGGGTTTCTCTTATCTAAGCTGAGATGGTGGAGCCCTATGGTTTCTGTGGCTCACATATCCAAATTGTGAAATTTAGTGCACTTAAGGCCCAGTTTGCGGTTGGTGTGCTGTGTTGTGCTTGTGCTGCGCTATAGAATCTAGTTAGTTACGGAAATCTCTACCGATTCTAGTAAGATTTTGCTGTTATGAACAAAGAAGATGCTCTCAAATGGTTATTATATCCAAAAGTAGAAAAATATTAGTGCTTTTGACAAGCCTTTACAAATGCCAAATGGAGCCTAAGTAGGTTTTCATCATTCTGAAGCTGTAATACAATATCTCTCTCACTAGTTTGCTAAGCCTTTTCCATTTGACATTATCCATTATTTTTAGTGTGCCTAATGCATTGATTTAACAATCTTTTTTGTTGTTTTGCATTGGTTCTAATTTCCCTTCTGTATTTATGCCATTTGCAGGCTCTTCGGGAGCAATTGGTGCAACTTATGTTTGAAAAATTCAACGTATGAGGCTTTTATGACTCTGAAAAGGCTGTATTGTCACTTTATGCTGTCGGACGCATTTTGGGCTGTACAGTTGACATTAGGCATGGAAAAATAGGTAATATGATAATATCACCAAATCAGATTGTCATTCTGTTTATTCCGCATGTGGCTTTTGTTTAATGTCTATATAATATTTTTTTTTCTGAAGCTGTTGCCTCTATGCTTTTTTGGTTTGGTGAACTGACCATGCTTCATCAACATTTGACACCCCTATTGACGCAGCACAAGTGTTAGAGGAACCTCTCCAACATGCTGATGGACTGAAATAGCACAAATTGTTGAAGGAACAGCTTCAACGTGCTGGTAGATAACACCCTAGGGGCAGTCCAAATCCACGGACAGCAAGAGCTTAATCCAAAGCTCAAGAGAAAGATCTATCCAAGATCTAGTGTAAGAACACCATGTTCTATTAAAGGGTAGTGAGTACCTGAGCAAGTTACAAAACTATAGGGCTTTGCCTATATTTATATAGCGTTTAGGTGGGTGCACAGGTCGTACACGCCCGTAACTTGCGGACCTTGGCGCCAGTCAAGCCAGCACGACGGAGACCAGGTATCCCAGGTTACCTCCACGGCTTCGAACCTGTTCTCGTGTGGGTGTCCTTCTTCGTGTTCTCTCGATCTGGATCGTTCGCAGTCCAGATTGAATACTCCAGATCGAGAGAACACAGAGGAGAACACCGACACGGGAACAGAAAAACCGTTTTCTCACGGCTTCATGGTCGAGAGAGTCCAGGCTTGGCTTGTTGTACGAGCTCGACGGTACCCAGGACCGATCCACCTCCGGCCCCCGGTACAAAAGGAGATCCTCTGCCATCTGCAAGGGGCACAACACGGCACCGTTCTCTTGATCCTAGCCACCCAGTTGAACAACGAGAGGTCGGGATCGACTTCTACAACATACAGAAAAGATACGGTGTACTGTTTTGCTACAGTAGCGCTACGATCAAGCAGGCCGTTCTTTCTCGATCCGGTGGGCTTGAAGGCGGCACCACATTGTACCACCGTGCCATTACTTGGTAATGGCGAAGGATTCAATTCACCTGCAGGTACCAGAAAGCAGCAATGGCTTCAATCGGAGTGCTGTGACTCTGGCAAGTGGCAAAGCAGCTGATTACTAGGCCAGCCCCACAAATGACCCAGTTCTTGAGACCATCCATTGGCGCTTTCCGACGTGCCGGCATCAGGATTTTGATCTCGGAATTGTACGAACAGTAGCCGATCTGGCCGGCCTCCAACAAAAGCTGCTCGTGCTCTAACCAGCTGGCTTGGTCTCCTAATAATTTTGCAGATTAGGGCTATGCCGCCTGTGAGTTGTGACCAATAAAAGTGATCGATCTTGTCTCTAATGGACGCTAGCGCTTTTGTCAATTTAGGTGGCTCAACCGGTCATACTTCCGCATAATCTCCTATCATGTGGGTTTGTCGACCCAACAACTTATTTAACGATGCTAGAAGAAATTACAGTTTGCCAAAATACCATCGGCTTATGTTCTCGTGCTAGAAGGGAATAACCAGGTTAAGGACCCAAAGAATTGAGCAGGGTGCCATGGTCAAGACCGTTCCCTGAGTAGGGTCGTCAAGCTATTCGAAATGTAGGTTCTACTCGGGTGAAACATTTGGTTTCCATTTCTATTCCTTGAGCTTTTGTGTATAGTACTAAACATTGCTTTCACCCAAAAAAAAGCATTGCCTACCATAATGTCTTTCTACATTCACCCTAAGAGCATAAAACTCCTGACATTAACCTGTAACAAGCCGGTTACCGCCCGAATGAATTACGAGCTAGCCCTAGGTGGAGGTAAGTGCTATAGGTGGAGCTAGGTAGAAGATTTCCAATAAACCACTCGCCACCCTTGATCATCATGACCCATGAGGCTAAGAGGGAAGCCGACAAGGCGGAAACCTAGGGGAAAAAGGGCGAGCAGAGGGTGGCAAGCGGAAAGGGGTGTCGACTTGCAGTTGGGCCCATTTGTTGGATAGCGACCCCGATAGCGGCGCGCGGATGCAACACGACACCACAATATTATTACCATAAGAGCATGTGCATCCTTAGGTGCTAAGTCAATGCTATAGAAGAGAGAAATTTTTTTACCACCGATGCAAAGAAGATTGGGAAATAAGTGCTAAGTCTAGATTGTATGGCACCGAAGTAAACCTTGGCAACTGGTGCTATATGAGAAAAAGTTAAACCTCTAGCACCTGTAAATGATGTTAAGAGTTGGAATAAGGTTAGGTTCTTTTTGGCTTTGACTTATCATTTCTTGCTACAGTAATTAGTTTTTAAATAGTATGTTTTTTTAAGGTAGGGGTGTCATGCAACAGAGACCACTTCTCCAAGTTAGACGTGTGTGTGTTCACCCACTGTGTGAACTCCCCACTCTCTCAGAACCGCCCGCCGCTACCCTTGGTTCGCTATCCTGTGAGTGTGCGACAGGTTGCTAATGTCCTCATAGAGCCATCTCCACACGGCCTCAAACTTCCACCTCTAATTCTGTATGCAGAGTTTCTTGAATGTCTTCATCAGCTCCTTGCTTTGAAATCTTCTATGGAAGTTCGCCACGAGATGCCTCATGCACCAATGGTTCCTCAGGTCATTCCACACGAACAGGGGTTATACGTCCTGTTCTACATCATGGACAGCAACCAAGTGTTACGGTTCAAGATGACACACACATCTGCGTGGTGCTCAACCATCACTTGCTTCACATTGGCCAGGAACCATAACCAGCTCTCCATGTTCTCGCTCTCCACTATTGTGAATGCCACGGGGAGTAACTAGTCATTGGTATCGGATGCAACCACAGCTAGGATGGTGTTCTTGTACTTTTCTGATAGGAAGGTGCCGCCTATCGTCAGCATGGGACAACAAAACTTGAACCCGTCGATCGCCTGACCGAAGACTCAAAACACTCTATCAAGAATAAAGCAATTTGGCCCCTTCATTGGATGCGGTCGCTCCACCTTGTTTATGTATATCCCAGGATGCTATTTGGTGGAGCAATCTTGGGACTACGTCGTAGGCCTCTTTGTATGTGCTATACATACAATCCAGGATCTTCTTTTTCGCCTGTCAGACCTTCTTATAGCTAGCATTGAAGCCCACTATATTGACAACATTTGCCTGCAGAAGTTTTGGTGAAATGGAAATATCTGCGACGACCAGATGGCTGATCAGGCTGTCAACATACGAGGATGTCAAGTTGCAGTGCCTTTGATGTGGCTCAGCAAACTCGCATATGTAATCCATAGCACTATGATCTGAAAGTCCGTGGCTCCGCCCCTTGACCGGTGCTTACGGACCTTTTCAGGGCAAGATTCATCCACACATTTCACGATATAGGTGTCAGGATTCGATCTATGCACCCGATATATAAGGTTGATGACCATGGCATATCTGGCAATGGCCTGTTGGGGAACACTTTTGTTAGAGAAGCAGTGCCTTAATAGTAGGGTGTCTTCATTGAAGCCCCAGTGTGCCTCCTCTGGCTGCGGCAAAACCAGTGATGCCGCAACGATATCGTCCAACCTACAACTGACATAAGTGCCATCGGTGGAAACAACACCACTGACTACACCTCCCATAGCAACTCCTCCATCTCCATCATCTTCAAAATTAGATGTTTCTACGTCCTCCTCCTCCTCACTCTCCACTTCCACCTGGTCGGCCAAGTACTCGTGGTAGTCAATACGGGCTGCCCACCATCCCTACACGTCTTCATTAGACTCAAATTTTTTGGCACGCCTCCTTAGGTCTCCATTACCCACCTTCTCGCCTGCATCTCCACCAGCAGTCCCATCTACATCATCGCCAGAGACCAACCCTATTACTACATTAGCAGCGCCTGCACCAGAGCCAGGCATGCTGGATGACTCTATCTGCTCAACGAACTGAACATATACCGTCGGTCTACCATATATTGCAGTTGTTGGGTTGCACACAGCCTCTATGTAACTGGCTCATGACTCATCGCTTGTCACCTTTAGAAGGTGCCATGAGGTCTCCTCTTGACCACCCACTAAGGAGACGTACAATGCTTCAATGCACAACTTATTTCCTACAATGATAGGATCGAACACGGAACGGATGCACCTTCTGAGCTCTGAGAGGCCCATGTCCTTCTGACTGGGTGCCCAGATTACGGTCCGATCACAATTGGACAGGTCTACCCCGTACGGTCTGTCACGTACGATACCATTCCCATGGAACACGAACAGGTCTTGAATACCTGTCATGGCGTACTTACAAAATTTTGCAAAGTGTGTAACATTAAGTTATAGCTCATCTCAATATTTTTAGCACTGTTAGACTAAGCATATCACGCATGTACCACCCTACAATTCATAAACTCCTACTGATAGTACTGTATTTTATTTCTAAGCGGACAACTACAATGATATTCAATTTTTAACATAATGGTAATGTAAAAAATTCTACACAAAGCACAACAATTTAACCAAAAAATGCATGTCTAGAAGTTTCTGCATAACATTATACAAAATGTGTACTAACTTTTTTCAAATGCAGCAAAAAATATAATGTTGTTCCCAGGCAAACAAAACAACCTATGTATAAACTACGACGTTTATATAATTACCATGACTAATATGCATTTAACAACACTAACAACGCTATTTCTTTGACGTGAACTAAGGTTACTGCCCGATTACAAAAGGGTAACTACCACCTTTCATACTAATAAACTATCATTTTTCTAATTACATACTAATCATATTTCTAAAAAACTTACAGCATGTTGATAAAAATTACCTCTTTCGGATGCTCTAAAGCCGATCTACAACTTTTCAACTGCGCAAAACTTCAAACTCAAATTCAAAAAGCTCAAAAATCGGATGCTTCGGATGCTCCTAAGCCGATCTACAACTTTCCAACTACGCAAAACTTCAAAATCAAATTCAAAAACACTAAAAAATCGAATGCTTTCACGATCTTCTTCCTCTCTTAGTTTCTACTCTTGGCTAGAGTAGAATAAAATGGCATTGTTGTGCATTTCACATAATGAATCCGTCCTTTTAATCATGCAACCAGTGAGAAGAGAGGGATGGTTGGGCAGGAGGTGCCATGTGCAAGTGCACCGGGTAGGGAGAGAGGGAGCTAGTCGGCTAGGTGGTGATCGTTTCGATTTCAGCTTTTTTCACTATTTAGTACACTATTCACTAACTCAACTACAGTAAAAAAAGATAAAACCTCGCGCGAGGGGCACCACGCCAGGTCTACACGTGGTCGGGCAGTACGCGAGCTACAAGGTGGTGCGGTGAGAAAAGAAGTGCGGTGAGGAAAGACACCAGCTAGGTGGCGCGGCTGGGGACGCGCCAAGCCTGCTGGCTCGGCTGGTCAGTGTGTCAACTGGCTCGCGCGGTTTCTCACCGTGCCAGGGGACCAAATATCTGGTATTCACGTGACGCGCGCGCGTACGTGGTGAATTGTGTGTATGCATGGGTTCGTAGCTAGCTGTGCGGCCGTGCTCCCTCGTCACGAGCACGTGATGTATGCGCATATTGTTGCTTCGTGTCGGGCTTTTGATTTTCTCCTCTCGTACTCGATACGTACAGCTGGCTATTCTATTCAAAAAAAAGCAGTTTTTGGCTTAATTATGACTTTACCTATTTTTTAGCTAAAATTATACTATATTAGCTGTTAGTTTTTTAAATTATTTAATTAAAAAAATTAAAAAAAATAAGATAAAACCATTATATCGTCATAGGTAATGCAAAGAAATAAGAGAAAAAAAAGAAAAGCAACAAAGCTAAAAAGAAGGTAAAATAAGTTAAAATTAGAAACCGACGTGTTTTAAGTAGTTTCTAGTTTAAATAAATCAAAAGTAAAAAAAAGCTAAAGTCATTTAAAAGGGCCCATAGCTTGTTCCAAACACGCCTTAATACTAATACCGATCGGGTCAAACTGATGAGTACAACTCGTACAACTAATCCAGACATGACTAATGTCCTTTACAAGCTAATTGAGCTTATTGTTACACGTCAAATGCATTGAAACACTTGAATGGCAATCTTAGACATCCCAGTGCACGAAGTGAAGTACACGCGATTTGGACCCAAAATGAGCTAGCACAGGATCAAATTAATCCTTTTGCCCATCTCAGTCGTATCGACCTTTTTTTTTTTTTTGTAAGCGATGAAAAGGTAAAAGGCGTAGCGCATGCGTGGTCACGGGGGCACGCAGTTGTTGCAAAGACAGTAGCAAGAGGTAAAGCAGGCCGTGACCCACACTAACCCTGGTCCACCACGCACAGGGGAATCCGGCTCCCGGCCAAGCGCTGCGAGACAAACCCCGTCTCAGAAAGCCAGCTCGTTGCAAAGCAAGCTTCAGAAAGACAGAGAGAGAGAGAGAGCTGCATCCAATATGCAAAGTTGCAAACATCACACAAAAGGTTCTCAAGAAGAGCATATAAATATATATACTATGCTACTACATTTTATAAGTTTTTGTTGTGGCATGGCGCGCGTGTCACCACACGTAGCACGTTCACCACACAAGCACATAGATACTTAACATTTTAATGAGAGAGAGAGAGAGACAGAGAGCAAAAAAAAAAAAAAGCTAGGCCCCTGACACTGTGCCAGCTAGGGATCTGTCTAGGGTTTTCACCCTTTTTTTTGAAGGGCAGGGTTTTTCACTTGGTGCCTAGCGCCCTGCCCTTTATTCCGTCTTGTAATATGCGTGTTGTGCGTGTGTATATGGATGGATGGGGGAAGCTGAGGTTCTGCGGCGCGTGAGCCTGGAGCTTGGAGGAGTGTGCAATGTGCGTGCATGTGTGCGCCTCTACGTGTTGCCGCGATGGCACTTTGAGGAGCTGGGGTTTGGAGATATATTTATAGGGGGGCTGTGTAGTGCGTACGAGTCGATCTCCATCCTCCTCCCAACTCTCACCAGCACCAGACACCATTCAGCAGTGTGGATGCTTGTCCTCTCTCTCTTCTTTCCTCAGACATCTCTTCTCCATGATTTGCATCCATACATTGAGGAGTGAGCTCGTGCCTGTGTGTGCCATAGTAGTTCTTGTCTTCTTGAAGTGTTTAAGCTTAGCATTGGGAGGAGGGCACAGCCGCTGTGAAGTGCTGCAGTTTACGGAAGGGCATGCATGCATGGCATGGACGCGGCGGATAGGTAGGTGCACGCACGTACGCTTGGAAGGTGCGGAAGAGGTGAAAAAGGGGATATGCCTGGCTCCCTGTATGCCACTCGTATAGCTGCCAACTCAGTTGAGCTCCCATCGAGGGCACGTACGTTGGCTCTACAGCGGATGGCGTGCGAGGAGCCAAGCATGACCGTCTCTCTCTCTCTCTCTCTCTCTCTCTCTCTCCGTGTTCTTAGATTATTTATTTCACCTGCTTTAGATTTTTTTCGAAATTAATTACATAAGATATATGATATGCAGAAGCTAGCCGCGATAATGCTAGGGAGTACTCCGAGATGTAGTGTTTTTATACGTTTGGTAATGGTTGTTTAGTTCTTTAAATAGTTGTTTAATGTTGCTTGTTGTTGTTCCATTAAGTATCTGCTCAAGACCGTGATTTCCTGGTAATCAAACAATCCGTACTAACCTAGTTCTCACTTCTCTGATTAATTTTATCTGCAGCCCCTTATTCAGCAACTATTAGATAATTATTGACCTTTTTGTTTCATGCAGTTCGTCACATTTTGTAACAGTACTAGTGGCACATGTACATGCGCATATATCATGCACTTGCCTGGCTCGATTTTATTAATAATCATCGAGAGGCTCGATCATTTTATGGTACACATACATATGATCCGGCCTTCGTAGAAGTGACTGACAATGTTAATCCATATGCGCATTAGCGGTAGCTAGTTAGATTCTGAGAGCCCATGCATGGTCGATCTGAGACTCGGGTTGCTCTCCAGCTAGGCATGCATGTATATATGCCTTGAGATTTCAGTTTAAATAGAGTTGGAAGTGGAGCATTTTCGAGATGCATGCTTTAAGTTCGCATATGCATGTAAAAAATGTAAATGATGTCTTGAGCAAAGGGTTATTGCTTAGCTCTAGTTGATGAAATTAATCTGTTTGGTTGAGATCGAAATCGAAGTTTGATTGCCTAACTCCTCAGAAGTTTGATTTGGCCATATATAAGTCGATGTACATATATATGTATTCAGTTCGCATACATTACGCTCTTTTTTAGACATCGTATACATGATGTTATTAATTACATGTATATATACGGGGAAAACAATTTCGATGCATAAAAATATCGGAACCTGCCAATGAAACCGAATTTCAGAAATTTCATAATTTTTTTAAAAACTTCGGTCAAAATATTTAAAAATACAATTTGAATTCAAGAAATATAAAATATATTCAAAAATACCAAATCCCGATGAATTCTCAGCGGCAGCCTCCTCCTCGACAGACGCATCTCCTCTCCCTTGTTGCCGCCGCCGCGCCCTTCTCTCTTGCCGGTGCTGCCTCCCCCTTCTCCTGTGCCAGCACAATGGGGAGCCGACGTGATGGGGAATCAGTGATGGGAGTGTACATGAGAGCTAGAGAGACGGTGGCTTGAGCACAGCGTAGGAGAGATGTGAGTGTATACGACGTCCTATACATTGTGCGATGGGGAATCAGCACCATGGGCCAAAAAAAAAAAATTCAAAACAGGCCAAATTCATTGATCAGATTGGGTTTTTTCAGGGTGGAATGAGAAAAACCTAATTTCTGTGAATTTTACGAAATTTTGTCCGAAATTGTTTTTCATACATGTATATAAATGTCCAGTACTGTGATAAAATCAGTGTCGTTGTCAGATTTGATCACCATCTGATCGAGGGGAGGAGGATCACTGGATCAGCACGGTAAGACGTGTTTCCTAGCACACACTATTTCACAATACATAAGAATAGCTCTCATCTAATCTACTCCTTGAAATAAAATAAACCATTACGCAAAACTCACAGGCTAGAGGAGATATGCTTGTCAGTTTACGATAGTTTGCTGGACAGCCAGTGAGAGATAGAAAGATATTATTGCAACTATAATAGACTGATTAGAACATATGATACATGTCATATTTCGCTGAAGAAGGGCAGTGACACTCACTCCCCGATCTGGGAGGAGAAGACGACGGTCATCACGCGGTCTAGATAGAACTGGAAGGTGACCACCTAAAACAAGACGATGGCCTTGTTGGCCAGAAGGGTATACTAGATAGAGCGGAAATGAAAGTTGAGTTGGATGGCATCGGGTTGGTGGAACAAGTCGGCGGTCTACGCGAGGGAGTCGTACATGACGAGCTCCTCATCCTCACCGAAGCTGTAAAAGATGAGAAGGAAGCCGGTGTCACAGCCGTGAAGAAACCACTCACCTGCAACAGAGCCAAAATGGGGGTGGTCACCAGCGAAGCCTTCGAAGAGGAAATTGCCACCATCGGCGCAGGTAGCGAGGCGCACGTTGTGAGCGTGGGTGTAGAAAAGTAAGAGATTGGGGCTACAGTGCAAGATGGCTTCTAGATACTCTGGAGAGAATGACGGCGAGGAGGGGGTTGAGGAGGTGGAAGTGGCGGAGTATTTCTCCCAATGCCCTCCATTCTCAAAACTCCCCATCGTTTCGTTAGCTTTAGGCTCCGCTCAGAACGAAATCGGGGCGTTGGGCGACTTTTAAAACATCAGAGCAGTGCTGCACTCGATGACTGCTGATAAAAAATTTATTTTTTGTGTTTTGTTTTTTTTCATGTTCCGTTGCATCGTCCGCTCTAATTTAGTACAGCGTTTTTATTTTTACATTTTTTTAATTTAATTATACGCAATAAATCAACTCAGTTACAGTGTTTTTTCAGCAAAAATCAATAGATATCGCTATTCCGATAACCCCTTAGGCCTATATAGGCTATATTTAAACGCAACAACTTGCGTATCTTGTAACCTATCATCTCACTTCATGCCAATATAATTCAACCTATATATTTTGAGACTAGTAGTGTGGATCAGTAAGATGAGGCAAGGAGGAGCGGAGGAGTAGTACATGCAGTTGGAAATTGTCGGTTGAGTGCCGAGTACTTATTAGTAGAAACGTGCAGGAAGGGGCGGTGTGTTGGCAGACGAGTGGAGGCAGATGTTGGTGTTGCTACTTACTTGCTGCGGGTACACGCGCAGTGGCCAGTGGGGTTGCGGGTGCGGCACATGACACACTCGATTACTTTTTGGGAGGAAGTGTGTTTTTTATAGGAAGTACATCAGTACGTGTGTACTTGGTGATAGAAACGACGAGTCATAACTCATTTGTTTCATTGCTTATGGAGCAATATTCATGCAATATTTCTCTTAAAAAAAACGCCGGGGAAGTTTTCCTGACAACATAACTCATTTGTTTCATTGCTTATGGAGCCACTCCAACCGGCTGCTGTCTGAAATTATCCTATAGCGGTCGTTGATATTTTTCTAAACTATTTAATAAAAATAAAAATATTATTATAAAAAAATCGAAATTAGAAGCTGACATATTCCAAATGGCTTCTGGCTTAAAAAGCTGAAAATTAGAAGAAGTCAGAAGCTGAAACCAATTCAAGTAGTCCATATGTCTTCTGATGCTGACTTATGTCAACTAACTTACGCTTCCCTATGCACTTCTGCCGTAGAGCTGTTATATAAATATTGTTAGAGATCCATATCTGATAAATTATATCATGGAGTGCTCGAATGTCAAAAACAAAACACTAGTGATATCGATCCTCGCAAGACAAAAACACTGATACAAAGTGATTAAGATGGGGCTATTAAAATGCATTTCATTATTCAGGCATAAAGGTAATCTGAAGGCCGTTTACATGCAAGGCTGACGACACATTTCGCAAATTGATGTTCACATGACAACCACACAAATTGCTATCAACTTAATATGAGTACAATAGCATCGATTGATCTACGGCCCGAACATCGGCACTTTGTGGGCGCAGTTGGCTCCACGGTACACCGCCGCGGCAGGGCCGTCGGCCGCCGCTTCTTCAAACGTCAGCACGTCTAAGTCGCTGAGAGCAGCAGCATCCACCGCCGTGGTTGACGAGGGGGCCACCGCAGCCAAGGGTATGATCACGGGTTGCATGCAGCTGCTGGCCTGCAGAGTGCGCCCGCCATGAGCGGACGAGATGGTCGCCGAGGCGACGAGGAGAAGGGTGGCGAGGACGGCGAGGCGAGCCATTATTGCTAAACTGTGGAAACTAAACTTGGTTGTGTTTGTGTGTATGTGTTTTTGATATGGGTTGTGCTTGTGTTGAGACTGCACGTATGCTTTGTGGTGTTGAGACTGGAGGTAAGGGTGATTTTTATACTACCAACTGTGAAGGGAAGGTGTAATAGAGCGTTAAATTCGATTTCAGTAACTACGGTGGGATTAGTGATGGTAATTAATGTATGACTAAAACTAAAAAATGAGGGGCCACGTCAAAGGGGTTACATCTCCTATGTTACTGTAGACGTTTTAACTTTAATGTTAGCTTATTCACACGTTAAGGAATGTTACTTGTCGTCGGTACTGTAACAGATGAAGTATTATTCCTCCCTTTCTTTAACCCTTCTGATCAGAACAACCTAAACTACTGCAAGTTAGATCTCACCAGTCAGCACGTGTTGCTCGTGTGCAGTGATGGTTCTTTCAGGTGAGCAGCACTTGTTCTGAAAGCTTCATCCAAGGTCCCAACTGAATCCAATTCACCTGTCCTACTCTATTTGGGCTTGTTTTCAAAAGGTCTGGCTAGCATTTCCTGAGGCTCGCCGAAGAATAAAAAAAAATAGCTATACAAAGAACTATCGCAGATGATTTCTAACACAAATTCGTCATGTTTGTGAAGGTCAAGCATGTTGGCAACTACACACGAGTGGCTACGGCTTGGCCTAGTGTTGGAATCGATCGGAGGCATGGATGAGTTCTACAGGTGGTGGTCAAGTAAATTCGATTTCTGTAACTGTGGTGGACTTAAAGATGGTATTTATGACAAATTTGTTAATTGCTACAAAGCCTGCTACCTTCTTGCTGCTAATTTTATTCATCGTTCATACAACTTTTCTTCAAAGAATGCTATGACAATTGGATCAAAACCAACAATTTAAAGTGTTTGATTCATAGAAACATAAACGTACTTCAATTTCCCTTACAAATCCATATGCCAAGGTTAATTGGGCATTCCAAATGAACCACAGAAAGGACCTACAGAGTTGTTGGATCGCAAGATTCTTTGTAGAACTGCTATCTATTTGTGTGCCTTCATCTATTCGAACGGTCTCTACCTACAATGTTGGGGAACTCTTGTCAGAGCTGGGTTTTATTTTGATTCTTTGCATGTGAGACTGTTTTGTTTTCTTTCTTTAAATGGAAATAGCCAAATAGGTATGCTTGTTCGACAGAAAAAAAGAAAGAGCGTTCTTGTGACTTTTCGTTGGATTGTGCTCAGATCAACCCAGCCATGCATGAAGAAGATAGAAGATCCGTCATTGCAATATCTTGTTAGAGATCCATATCTGATAAATTATATCATGGAGTGCTCGAATGTCAAAAACAAAACACTAGTGATATCGATCCTCGCAAGACAAAAACACTGATACAAAGTGATTAAGATGGGGCTATTAAAATGCATTTCATTATTCAGGCATAAAGGTAATTTGAAGGCCGTTTACATGCAAGGCTGACGACACATTTCGCAAATTGATGTTCACATGACAACCACACAAATTGCTATCAACTTAATATGAGTACAATAGCATCGATTGATCTACGGCCCGAACACCGGCACTTTGTGGGCGCAGTCGGCTCCACGGTACACCGCCGCGGCAGGGCCGTCGGCCGCCGCTTCTTCAAACGTCAGCACGTCTAAGTCGCTGAGAGCAGCAGCATCCACCGCCGTGGTTGACGAGGGGGCCACCGCAGCCAAGGGTATGATCACGGGTTGCATGCAGCTGCTGGCCTGCAGAGTGCGCCCGCCATGAGCGGACGAGATGGTCGCCGAGGCGACGAGGAGAAGGGTGGCGAGGACGGCGAGGCGAGCCATTATTGCTAAACTGTGGAAACTAAACTTGGTTGTATTTGTGTGTATGTGTTTTTGATATGGGTTGTGCTTGTGTTGAGACTGCACGTATGCTTTGTGGTGTTGAGACTGGAGGTAAGGGTGATTTTTATACTACCAACTGTGAAGGGAAGGTGTAATAGAGCGTTAAATTCGATTTCAGTAACTACGGTGGGATTAGTGATGGTAATTAATGTATGACTAAAACGAAGTTCATATAGTAAAAAATGAGGGGCCACATCAAAGGGGTTACATCTCCTTTGTTACTGTACACTTTTTAACTTTAATGTTAGCATATTGCACACGTTAAGGAATATTACTTGTCGTCCGTACTGTAACAGATGAAGTATTATTCCTTCCTTTCTTTAACCCTTCTGATCAGAACAACCTAAACTGCTGCAAGTTAGATGTCACCCGTCAGCATGTGTTGCTCGTGCGCACTGATGGTTCTTTCAGGTGAGCGGCACTTGTTCTGAAAGCTGCATCCAAGGTCCCAACTGAATCCAATTCCCTATAGGAAGCGCAGGAGGGGGAGGCGGCGGGGGAGCGGTGGAGGTGGGGGGACGGCCACGGCCGCCCGGTCCACCCGCACCGGCAGGTCGCGAGGGGGAGGTGGGGGGAGGGGGAGGCGGCGGGGTGCGGTCGAGGTGGGGGGACCGGGCGAGGAGGGGGCGGCGGGGGAGGAAGGGGGAGGAGGGGGGAGGCGGCGGGGGAGCGGGAGAGGGGGGAGGCGACGTCCTCCACTCTGCAACGGCCAACCTCCGCCACCGGGCAAACCTCCCGCTACGGCCGCACACCACCGTGCCACACTCCACTCCCCGACCCCGACCGCGCCGCCTCGCCGGGAAGCATCCAGCTATGAGCGCCGCCGCCGTCATCGGAGGCGGAAGTAAGCAACCCAACCCCTTAGCTCAAACTGACCACACTTCCCCTGATTCGATCGTTCCGTTCGAACTGACGCCTTCGTTTCTCCGATTGTAGTCACGGCCTCGCGGGCGCCATGTGCGCGTCGCTCCTCGCCGCGCGCGGGGTGGCCGTGACGCTCTTCGACTCCGGCCGCGGCGCCGGCAGCCGCATGGCGCAGCGGAGGTACTCGACCGATTTACTACTGCGTGTGCCGCGGGTGTTGCTTTTCGGCTCTGATTGGTCCTTTTTTGGGTGGTGTTTTGGGTGCTCGCGGGGAGGTGATGGAGGACGGTACGGAGCTGCGCTTCGACCATGGCGCGCCCTACTTCACCGTGAGCATCGATGAGGTTGCCCGGGTCGTGAGCGGGTGGGAGGCGCGGGGGCTTGTCGCCGAGTGGAAGGCCATGTTCGCGTGCTTCGATCGGGAGACCAGCAAATTCACGGACTCCAGGAAAGTTTTAAGCTTCGAAACTCAACCTTAATTAGTTTGTGGCTTTGTGCATACTACGTATCTTGTGATAAGATGACCGCGGAATTGGGATAGCCCCAAGCACTTGGTAGATTTTACCACGCGAATCCCGGAACTGAAATTGGGAATGTTGCAGTTAGAACCTAAAATATTCACCGTTTCAACCAACTTTTGGCTACCAAATCTGGTGATGGCTGCATATAATCTGCAATTTAGAAATTTAGTGGAGAACATCTCTACCAAACTTTCGATACTTGTATATCCAGAACTGTTAATCTGGGACGTCTCTGATGGTTTTCTTGATCCTTATGAAATGATGGAGATGGAGTAGCTTAACATCATATATGCTGATATCGCTGCACGCTTGAAATGGCACTTTCTATTTACTAATATTACCTCCCTCGGGATATATTCTGACAGGAGGAACCTACTAAGAAATATGTGGGAGAACCGGGCATGAACTCAATATGCAAATCACTCTGTCTAGAGGATGGTTAGGGTTACTACAGAGTATTATGATTCTTTGGTACTCTAGAGAAAGCAAGCAATTTTTTGATGCATATTGTAGGATCGTAAGGACCTTCTCACCCCAAAAGTTAACCAATAAGGTGAGGGACCCTCTCACTTTTAAGTTAGGTCTGTTGCTCTTCCACAACTAATGTGGAACTATTATAACAATCCCCCTTTCACACATTATTGTCCCTCAGCCATTCACCGCCTCTTCACCGTACACCGACGGTCCCTCAGGTTAACATTCCATCAGACGTTCACACACTAGTGTCTATTAGGCCAGAGATGATAGAATCGGACTCTGAGAACACTTGTAGGATCGTAAGTGCCTTCTCATCCCAAAGCTAGCCAATGAGGTGAGTAACTCCCACACTTTTGAGTTAGGTCTCTTGCTCTTTCACAACCAATATATGACTATTCCAACACATATACGTGCTGTCTCTTGCTTTAGGTGTGATGGCCAAATTTGGTGTCACCATTGGGAAGATGAATTGGCTTCAAGATAGGAGTTCATGGTCACTGCCTAGTTTGGATTGTGGATCGCTGAGATCTTGGGAATTTTCAACTGGAAAACCACAGCCTCCTGGTTTGTCCTATACCATTGTCTTCATAATGTGCACTACCACTGCACAATTTTCAACTGCTGGGTTGTTGTCTGTCTTTTCGTTCTCTTTTTTAAGAAGTCAATCTTCTAATTTTCTGATAAGTTATATTAATCAGGATGGCTATCGCTATCTTTAATTAGAAAAGGAATTCTTATTTACTAGAAACAAGTTGCTTTTCATGTCATTGGTTGATATTTGCATCTATTTCGCATTGAAGTAGTGGAATGTTTATGGCAGACATGTAAACAATCAAAGTATAGTAATAATCTGTATGAAATATTAAGTCGTATCCCTCTGCTTCTCCAGAAGTTCATTTCTTTTTTTTTTCTGTTTGTTTTGGCTACCTTGTTTTCATTAAAAAAATATTAGGAAGGGTACAATATCGGTTACCATAAAAGAAACTCCATTTTTGACTACAAGAGTTCACTTAGCTGTTGATGCTAACTTACACTATTGTTACTAATTACTGAGGAGCAGCATTTTTTTAGCAGATGTCTGGGTTGGATGTCTTGATGATTGCTTTTTTAATGTTTTGTCAGATTTGTCAATATTTCCACAATTGTCAACAGAGGTTCAAGATATCCCAGTTCGCCCCTGTTTTGCTCTGATGTTAGCATTCTCAGAGCCTTTGTCTATGGTATGACCAGTCTGCAATGGCATTCATTTTATATAGCATTACAAGAATCTTCAATTTCTCTTATTATCTGTGCAAACGATCAACTTAACAAGTTGGCTATACATGATGGTTGGTGATTCCTGAAGTTGTTCCATAGTTCATTATATTTTTAGTAGTTCTCATTCATCAGTTTATTCCTCTGCCTCATGATATTTTAATCAGGTAACTTTTCAAGGTTTCTCTTTCAATAATTCTCTAAGCTGGGTGCTTTGTGATAGTAGTAAGCCAGGACGGGCTTGTGTACCTCCTAACAGGTATACACTTCACAATTACCATTTTTTTGTGTGATGCCATCTGATTTCATTAAATCAACTTCTTTGTATCCAGTCAATATTGGGTGTTGCATTCGACAGCTGAGTATGCTTCCAAGGTAATAAGCAATATTGGTCCCCGGAAACCTTCAGCAGATTCCCTTGCTAAGGTGGCAGAGGACTTGTCCAAAGAGTTCCAGGCTACAGGACTGAACATTCCACAGCCCGTCCACCTCAGGGAGGACAAGCTTTTCGTCTAGCTCGGGGAGAAGAGCGACAGCGGCTGCACCTGATGGATTCTTGACACCGGGGCAACCAACCACACGACGGGCACGAGATCCGTCTTCTCCGACCTTGACAAGGGGATCCGCGGCACCGTCAGATTCGGAGATGGCTCGGTCGTCAACATCGAAGGGTGTGGGACCGTGCTCTTCAAGTGCAGGAGCGGCGAGCATCAGGAGCTCACCGGTGTCTAGCATATCCCCAGGCTGACGGAGAACATCATAAGCCTGGGCCAACTCGATGAGGATCGCTTCAAGATCCAGATCGAAGAGGACGTGCTGGCGTGCTGAGGATCTGGGACCAGCGGCGCCACTTGATGGCGAAGGTGCTGCGCTCGCCGAGTCGGCTCTATGTCCTCAACCTCGACATCGACAAGCCGGTGTGCCTCGCCTCTCGGAGCAGTGAGGTGGCCTGGCAATGGCATGCTAGGTTCGGACATCTCGGGTTCCAAGGGCTCAAGAAGCTGTCCAAAGGGGAATGGTGCGCGAGCTGCCGCAGATCGACCACGTCAAGCAAGTCTGCGATACCGCTGGCGGGAAGCGCGACGCTCATCCGTTCCAGGCGGCGCGCGCATCGCCGCGCAGACCGCCTAGACCTCGTGCAATCTGATCTGTGCGGCCCGATCACGCCAGAAACACCTGGCGGGAAGCGCCTGTTCTTGCTCGTCGTCAACGACAAGAGCTGGTACATGTGGATCGTGCTGCTGGCATCCAAAGATCAAGCCGCAGTGGCGATCATTCGTCTTCAAGCTCGAGTGGAGGCGGAAGCAGGAAGGAAGATGGGCATGCTCTGCACGGATTGTGGCGGCGAGTTGCGTCGAGCAGGGAATCCAGCACCACCTCACCGCGCCATATACTCCCCAACAGAACGACGTGGTGGAGCGGCGCAACCAGACCGTGCTGGGGATGGTGCGGAGCATGCTCAAGGCAATGCGCATGCCTGGCTGGTTTTGGGGGGGAGGCGGTCACGACGGCCATCTTCATCTTGAACCGCGCGCCGACAAGGAGCGTCGAGGGAATGACACCATTCAAAGCCTGGTATGGATACAAGCCACCCGTGCATTTCTTTCGCACCTTTGGCTGTGTTGCGCATGTCAAGGTCGCCGGCGGGCATTAGCGAAAGCTCGACGACCGGAGTACGCCGATGGTATTCATCGGGTACGAGCCAGGCTCAAAGGCGTACAGGTTCTACAATCCAAGCACCGAGCGCGTTCACATCTCTCGTGATGCGGTGTTCGACGAAGGGAAGGCGTGGGACTGGAGCAAGTCAACGGGGAGCTCATGTTAAGAGGACATGGAGCCCTTCTGCGTCGAGTTCGTGACAGAGTCAGCTCGTCACGGAGCGCCAGTGGGGTCGCAGGCAGACGACATGGTTTCGACCCATGACTCGCCACCGGCACCTAGGACGCCGAACGCGACGTCGTCCACGAGTGCGCCTGGGCTGCACACGCCGCCAGCAACACCTACACCGAGCGCGGCCGTCGAGTTCGCGTCACCACTGTCAGCTGAACCAGACCTCGACGGCGAATACGATGACGGCGACCGGCTCCGGTTCAAGACACCAGAGAACATTCTTGACCCGACGGCGACGCTAGGACTAGCAGAGCAGGAGTTGGGGGATGATCTGCTACTCGCCGTGGGCGATGAGCCTGCCACGTTCGAGGAGGCACGTGGCGAGGAGTGCTGGCGGAAGGCAATGATTGAGGAGATGGCGTCGATCGAGTAGAACAGCATGTGGACGCTCGTCGACTTACCTTCAGGCCACCGTCCAATCGGCCTGAAGTGGGTTTTCAAGCTGAAGCGCGACGAAAAGAGGGCCATCATCAAGCACAAGGCGAGACTCGTGGTGAAAGGTTACGTTCGGCAACAGGGGATCGACTATGACGAGGTTTTCGCCCCTGTAGCTCGGATGGAGTCGGTGCGGATGCTGCTTGCTATGGCGGCTCGGGAAGGCTGGCTTGTACATCACATGGATGTCAAATCGGTGTTCCTCAACAGCAAGCTGAGCGAGGAGGTGTACGTCCGACAACCGTCGGGTTTCGTTGCGATTGGGCATGAGGAGAAGGTGCTGAGGCTACGGAAGGCTTTGTACGGGCTTCGTCAAGCGCCACGCGTGTGGACTGTCAAGCTCGACAGTAGCCTTTGCGAACTCGGCTTCACCCAGTGCGCCAGCGAGCACGGTATATACACCAGGGGTATCGTGACGTCGCGCATGGTGGTGGGCGTCTACATTGATGATCTCATCATCACGGGATCACGCTCAGAGGACATCGACACGTTCAAGGGAGAGATGCGTTGGCTCTTCTGCATGAGCAACCTGGGGTTACTCTCTTACCACCTCGGGATCGAGGTGAAGCAGAACCGGGACGCCATCACATTGTGTCAGGCGGCATACACGCGCAAACTGCTGGAGAAGGCGTAGCTGGAAGGTTGCAACGCATGCCAGACGCCCATGGAAGCGCGTCTGAAGCTATCCAAGGACAATGCCACGCCGGAGGTGGATGCAACGATGTATCGTAGCCTGGTTGGGAGCTTACGGTACTTGGTGCATACACGGCCCGACATCACTTTTGCCGTGGGCTACATGAGCAGATTCATGGAAAAGCCACGGCAAGAGCACCTCGTCGCCGTCAAGCACCTGCTTCGGTACATCTCCGGCACGATCGACTACGGCATCCTCTACTCCAAACGCTCTAATGATGACATTCGCCTGACGGGCTACAGTGACAACGACTTGGGGGGAGATGTGGATGACAGGAGGGGAGATGTGGATGACAGGAGGAGCACCACCGAGATCATCTTCTTCCTCGGTGAAATACCAATCTCTTGGCAATCCCAGAAGCAGAGGGTGGTAGCGCTCTCCTCCTGCGAAGCTGAATACATCGCGGGCGCGGCAGCTGGGTGCCAAGCGGTGTGGCTCTCGCGGCTGTTGGGCGACATGATCGGCACTAAGCTCCAGCCGCCTCAATTGAAGATGGACAACATGTCCACGATCGCCTTAAGCAAGAATCCCATTCTTCACGACAGAAGCAAGCACATTGATACTAAATTTCATTCCATCCGTGAATGTCTGGAGAGTAGGAGGATTTGCTTGGATTTCATGATCTCTCAGGAGATGCTCGCTGACATCCTGACAAAGTCATTTGGACGCGCTAAGTTCTGTGAGCTACACGAGAAGATTGGCCTCGTCAAAATCAAATGAACTAAACAAGAATTAGAGGGAGATTGTTGGATAATCCTGGTTTGGTTTAAAGCTCCTAGTCAAAGAATAAATCTGCAGTTTCAAGTAGCATTTAGTATGCATGCATGCATCAGTTTTTAAGTAGAGTAATGCATCAGTTTTCAAGTGGAGTAATGCATCAGTTACTAGTAGAGTAATGCATCAGTTACTCATCCGTTTCTGCATGTTTGAAGTGCTGAACGGTGGGAGTTAGTGGCAAGTAAGTGCTGTTTTGTATTTGCATTATAAAAGGGAGAAGAAAATGCTGCAGCAAAGCAGTCTTGGCAGCACCAAAATACTGAGTTCACCTTGCTGTTCATTGTCTGGTTGTGTGTTTGTGCTTGTCTCCATTGATCACCGGCAAGGGGAAGCCGGAGGTGGAGTTATCAGATGAGGTAGCCATCGGTCTTCGCATCGGCCTTGGCGAGCGATATGGGGTCGGAGGTGGGCTTGGATTTGTATCGTCGATGGTGCAATGAGAGCAAGACCTGCTGGGATAAGTTCTGTCAATGCTGATATTATGGAGGGGAAGAAGATTTGCGCACAGAACAAAGGGGAGAACTTCTCCGTGTCAAAGATTTGGCAGTGGTCTAATCTGAAGGGCAAGCTACCTGCTGGCTTAGATGATTGTTCAGAAGCGGGGAGCCTTCCATGGATGAAGAGAGGTGGCACCGGGGATACACCAAACATGTGACTATGTAATGTTATAGTAGCTAATCTTTTCTCTTGCTAGAGTTGCTCACTTAATTGCTTACCTATAGTAATTTTTAGTCTAATTTTTCATGTGCCAATTTTGATTGGAATGCATTAATCTCATGGAGGGATAACTTTTGGTGGTCATGCCAGCGTAGTGTATAAGCGTATTGCACCAAGTAGATTGTGATAGCTTAGGATCATGTGATTTTTGGTGCCCGCTGTTTTGCTTCTGTTGGTGTATTGGTTTGACGCTATTGTTCATATCCTTGCAACTTTCCTTGTGTGATTGATCAAAGTGGAATGTAATGCCAATGCTTCTCAGACACTTTGATTTCTTTGGTCCTCTCATTCATAGTTTTGTTGGATTGAATTCATTTGATTTCCTTGTCTGTCAAATGTAAGATGCACCAATTTATTGACATGGCAACTGACAAGTTGGTAAACAGGAGTTAACACCTTTTGCCTTGGTGCTCCATCTTTGTTGAAGGGAGACCATGTGGTCTGAAATAGTAGTTGTTGTTTGTTCTGACATATGAAACAATTGCTTTGAGATTTGCTCTTTAGATCTCCATTTCCAGATTCAGGGCAAGCCCAGGTTCTTTTCATTTCAAGCAATGTCCCGAGTCTCAGGACTCACAAGCTTTAGGTCCTACTAGTCAAGATCAGACGAGACCAATTGGTACGGATATCGTTCACTGAGAAAAATGGTGGATAGATTCAAGCTTTCAGCACATCCACTTTTCTTCTCATATGCAGATGTTCATGTGTAAAGGTTAGTTCCATGCATAATTGAAACTTTGTTGCCAACCAACATAATAGGGGTATTTCAGACTAAGCTACACCATTTAACTCATCAAGAAGTTAGGATGCCTAATAGCTTGGTTTGGCTTAAAAGCTGGCTGCTTTTAAGCTGCTTAAATCAAAAAGCTAGCTTTAAGTTATAAACCAAAAGGCCTAAGCCTAAACAAACAGGGTCTTAAAACTTAGGGATTTACCAGAAACAATTTAATTTTTACAGTAATTTAAGAAAATTCACTTCCAAACACAGCCTTAGGGCATGTACAACGCGTCGTCTACAGCCCGTCTCTATGTCAAACTTTTGCATTTCGGTCCTCCTTTTACAGCAAACCGAAGCGAGTCGTCGCCTCGTGAGACGATGGCACGGGCGCGTGCTCCCAGGGCAAATCGCCGGCACGGGCGCCGTTGTACGACCTGCTCCGAGTCATCGCCGGCGTCCGAGATCTACTGCGCGCGGAGTAAATCTGAGGGTATGGCGCCAAATATTCGCTCGCGCTATTTCTCCTCTTCCCCTTCCCACCGAAACACCACGAGCACCATGCCGCAAGAGCAGCACCAGGCGGCGGCGGCGGCGGCGCAGGAGAGGAAGGTCGTGGCCATTCTATCGCCACTGGGCCGTCGAGCTCCGCGCCGCGCTGCCCTTCCTCGGCTCCATCGCCTTCATGCTCGGCGCCTTCCTCTGCGAGGCCATCTCCGTTTGCTTTGTCTCCGCCGTGATGGGGCTCCAGTGCACAGTCGATATTTCTTCTTGGGAACTGGGAGCTTGGCCTCGACACGCATTTCAAAGACTTGAGCTGTTTGGATTTGAAATGCCCTGGATCTTGGAGAGATTTCAACTTTTGAGTTGCTGTTTCTGGTGTATAATGCTTATAGATAGGAGTTTTGAGTTGTTCGTGGTAGGATGGTGTGATCTTGGAGGGGATCGCTTGTAGAACTGCAAGACAAGTGAGTTGCTTATAGCATAAAGGTGTTGTCTTGGTGAGATTTGCTTGTGGCGGCGTACAGCATTAGGGGGTTTAATTGTTGAGTACCGGACAATGGGTGAGATTTGAGCTAGTAATGGCGTAGAATTATGATCTGAGAGGGTTGTGAAACATTTCAAATACTACAGTTTGGGGGATCTTGAATTCTTTTGTATGATGCTCACCAACAATTTCATTCTGAGATTCATCCGTATATTCGGGATAATGACAGTTTAGCGGTCGATTGGCATTGAACCGAATGCTGATCTCCTTGTTCTTATTCTTGTTGGAATAATCTGCCGCTGTCGAAATCGTGTTTTGTCGGAGACCGAGCCTATCGCTTGAGAATTGAAGTATTGGAGCATTGTTATCTCTGAAGGAAGTATCGGAGCACCGTTATCTCTGGCGCCAACAACTACTCGGTCGATCAGAAACCCGCTCTGCATTTGCATTGCCGAACCGATCGGTCAAGATAGTTATTGCAACAAATCGGGAATGTAGTTAAGGATTAGTTAACACTTTGTAAGGTCTTTAAAATCCGATGTAATCCACGTTTTTGTTTAACGGAAGTTCGGTTTAAAACAATCAATTGTATTGTTGTTTATCATTTCTTGTTTTTGTTTAACTAAGTTCGATTCAAACAATCAATTGTATTGTATTGTTGTTTCTTGTTTAAGGTCTTTAACGGAAGTTCCTTGCATTACTCTCTGGAAGTGGAAGGTACATACTACTTTTAATCCACTATTTTTGCTGTTTTTTTATACTAATTCCATATCATATGGACATTTGAAACAGAATTTGTCATCAGAGGAGCACAAGAAGATCTGAGAATGAAGCTGATGTAGCTGCAGCACAAGATGCTGGATATGAGAAGTCTTTGATTGCTAGATTGACTCTGAAACAAGGAAAGGTAGGCCCAGTCTACATATATATTTCCTCACATATTAGCTAGTAGCTAATATTTCCATATAATTCCATATATTTCCTCATATATGTGCAGTTAGATAGTAGCTTCACGTTTCTTGTTTTGTCCAAATTGTTTTGTTGGATATATAACACTTGCCTTTTTTTTTCTTTTTTTGGATATTGTTTCTTGTTTGATTCAGCTTATATTTTCATCATTTTGTAGATAGCAAGCCTCGCAAAATCGTTTTGTTCTCTAGTCATCATGTCGCAGCAACCAGTGCCACCAGCCTCTAATGAAGATCATCCAGATGAAGAAGTCGATGACTTTGATCCTATGGAGGTGTACACCCTGGAAGACATCATGGCAGAGGATGCAATCTTAGACGAATATAGAAGCAAGATTGGAGAGAAATTGAAGGCCGATATCGATGGAGAAACATCAAGTGTATCTCGCCGCCGCCGACAAAGTGGACCAAGGAGGTATATACCAAGGAATCGAGAAGCTGGTCACGATGATCTTGTTGCCAACTACTTCTCCGCAAATCCTATCTACACCGACGAGATGTTCCGAAGAAGATTTCGGATGAATAAGCCGTTGTTCCTTCGCATCGTGCAAACTCTTAGTGAGTGGTCTCCTTATTTTACCCGAAGAGTGGATGCAATTGGTAGGGATGGGCATTCACCCCTTCAAAAGTGTACTGCGGCTATCCGAATGCTAGGATATGGCACACCGGCTGACCAACTTGATGAGGTATTGAAGATTGCCGCAAGCACATCTTTGGAGATTTTGGGAAAATTTGCCATAGGAGTGATTGAATGTTTTGGTGGAGAGTACCTGCGCCCTCCTAGAAGCGATGAACTAGAAAAAATTTTACAAGAAAATGAGTCTCGTGGTTTTCTAGGCATGTTGGGAAGCATTGACTGTATGCATTGGGCATGGAAGAATTGCCCGAAAGGTTGGGCCGGCATGTTTACACGTGGTGACAAAGGCGTTCCTACTATGATCCTCGAAGCGGTGGCATCGCGGGATCTTCGTATATGGCATGCTTTCTTTGGTACCGCCGGGGCCCACAACGACATCAATGTCCTAAATAAGTCACCACTATTCATTCAAGCAATAAAAGGGGAAGCTCCTATAGTAGAATACAACGTAAACGGGACACAGTATGACATGGGCTACTATCTCGCCGATAAAATATATCCAGAATGGGCAGTCTTCATGAAGACAGTAACGGCTCCTCAAACGGAGAAAGACAAACTATTTGCATTGAAGCAAGAAGGGGCGAGGAAGGATGTTGAGTGCGCATTTGGCGTGTTGCAATCCCGTTTTGATATTGTTCGTCGACCAGCACGATTATGGAAGCAGGGGGACGTTATCAACATAATGCAAGCTTGTGTTATCCTTCATAATATGATAGTTGAAGATGAGAAGGAATTGGTTAAAATTCCCCTGGACATGAATGAGAATGCGAGTGCAACGATAGTGCTGCCACCTGAAGTGCATACCAACAATAATCCTAATCCATGCTTCGAAGAGGTGCTTCGGAGAAATTCCGCTATCCGTGCTCGACCAACACATAGACAACTCAAGAAGGATCTAGTCGAGCACATATGGCGGCGCTATGGTCACAACGGAAATTAGACCTACATGATGTAATCGTATTATATTTTATTTGATTTATGAAAAAAAACTATTATATTATATTATATATATATATATATTAATATATCATTTATATTGATGGTTCTAAAAAATATTGTAATTATGTTCATCTTATTTATGCTTGATCTGTTTTGTATCAAGAAGCAACATAATAGTATACAGGAATCATATTCATGCTTGATCATGGCTGCATACATGCATTAAACAGTTCGCAGACAGTTAAATAGACGACCCATTGTACAAACTGTTTGTTCAGTTGTCTATATGTGAAGTGGAAAGAACTTGCAGACAGCAACCCGTCTGTGGGTTGTACATGCCCTTAAAGATTTGTTCTGTCTCCGACAAAATTATTGTATTTTAAACGGTGTTTACATGTTTATAAATAAAACCAAAGGTGTCAGATGCTGCTGGGTAATAGGATGCAAGCCAAAATATACAATGAAAATGCTAAATCAAAATAACCGATGTACAGCTCAGCAGCTCTCCAAGGGAAGAAAATCCAATAGGGGAGGACCTCACCAGAGATTCCTTATTTACTGTTGGATCGACATAATTAACCTTGATTTAATAGTTAATAAAGAAAGATCTTACATGAGGCGCTCTCCGTATAGTTCCTTTATCTCTCCAGGCCTCCACCTATGTGGACGGATCAGGGAAACCATCACCTGCCGTCAACACGTGCTTCTTGGGATTCATGTTTAAAAATCAAGCTAACCTGCAGTCTCGCGGCAGATCCGTCGATGTCCAGCCTGCTTGTCTCTTTGCGGGCCATGGGCTACTGCTATACGTAAATTTTATCATATAAAATATAAAATAATATTAAAAAAAGAATTAGATCATCTTTTATACAATAATCGATTGTGATACAAGAAATAAAACATAATATATTATAAAAAAATGTCTATAGACATGTAAAAAACAACCTCTTATAGAAGTATCTATAGATAATGTTATAGATAATAATTATCTATATTATTATATATGTCCCATGCCCTTAAGTGGTCAATTGCCTTCACATCCACTCCAACGGGCAACCATGGATTTATGGCTCCACGGGTGTTACACCCGTTTTAGCGATGGCTTCTAACTTTTGGTTAAAATTTCACTGTAGTTGGTTTTTTACTGTAGCTGAGTTGGCTTATTAGGCATAATTAAATTTAAAAAAATGTAAAAATAGAAAAAAACATGTTAACCCATCACGGATAATGCAAAGGAATACAGGAAAAAAGCCTAAAATATCTTTTTAAAAATCAGAAAAAGACGAATTACTGAATAGTAAAAAAAAAGTTAGAACTGAAAAAAGCTGAAACGAGCAGGGATTCTACCTGCTTAGATTTACCAAGAACTTGGAACTAGTAACGGGAGTTATACTCCTAACTCCGAGTGAAGTAGTAGCAGCGTCTGCTAAAAAAATGAAAACCACGGAGACATTACTCCTATATTGGTCGCAAGTTCGAAGGCAACACATTTATAACGAACTGGTTAGGGCATCTTCAATAGTATATTTCAACTATTTCTTAGTTATATAAAATAAACAAAACTTTATACAAAGAAGAGAAGAGGTGAGAAAAGATAATATGCTATATTTTATGGAAGAAATGATTTAGCATGCAAACCAATGCAAATAGTGAGAGGGTGTGAGATATAAAGTTCTGATAAAAATAGTATAAAACAGTTAAAAAATAATTTACTATTAAAGAGATTATCTTTAATGATGTTTTTAAATAAAAAAAAGCTTTAAAAATAATCTTAAGTACATAGCCTTATACGTTGCTTTGGCAATGCAAGGTATAGCCCAACATAAAAAAAAAAACGTTTGATAACCACCATGGTAATTTGCTTACCTAGGGCGCGTGTAAATATTTTTTTATTGATACGACTAAACCTCATTCGGTCCAAGCAGGTGGAGAGCAACGAACAAGTTTTAGGCCGGTTCCAACCGGTTTCGACTGGCGGTTTCCGGTTTAAGACTGTTGGTTTTTTTTATTAAAATTACATTTTATTGGTTGTTATTTTTTTGGTTATTCAATTAAAAATAGAAAAAAACACCGTTATATCTCTATATACAGTGCAAAGAAAGAAAGAAAACAAAAACCCAAAATTAAGAAACGATACGTTCATTTTATCTTCTAGTTTTTAGAAGCCAGAAGTCTAAACGTCTATTGAAACAGGGCCTTAATCTCTAGATGTGATGTGAGAGCAACTACTAAAGTGTGTACTTCTTGTTTTATTTGTGCTTTTCGAGATCACGGTGGATGGTGGAGATATTGAAATAGACGATATATACAATTTTAGGTTTAGGAAGTCATTTAGAGAAACCATTTTAATAAAATGATATGTTTATTTTGATATTTAAAAAAGCCAAAAAGACAATTCCAAAAGGACATGTCCATTGTGTTGCCGTAGAAATTCGGCCAAAACATTTTCTTGGCTCTTAATTAAAGGTTCCTAGCCTTATGTACTCCACCAGCTAGTAGTGCCTGAGTGATCTTCAAGCACAGCCAAGCCTAGCTACTACAGCTTCCAGTCAACTCACCAGCCCTGCATTAATCATCCTAAGATTAAGAACACAAACATGCATATCCTACAGATCAAGGCACGCACCACTTTGTTAATCCGCATTTACAAAGATCAGCAGATACAAAGCTAAAACAAAAAAACAAAAAAAACACAATACATTTTACTTTAAAATATTTTATAGACTTTTTTGACTCTTGTCAGAGCTGTTGGATCTCAATATTTTGTAGAGCTGTTATATATATATTGTTTGATATCTATATATGATAAATTAAATCATGGAGTGCTTGGATGTCAAAAACAAAACACTAGTGATATCGATCCTCGCAAGACAAAAACACTGATACAAAGTGATTAAGATGGGGCTACTAAAATGCATTTCATTATTCAGGCGTAAAAAGGTAATCTGAAGGCCGTTTACATGCAAGGCTAACGACACATTTCGCAAATTGATGTTCACATGACAACCACATAAATTGCTATCAACTTAATATGAGTACGACAGCATTGATCGATCTACGGCCCGAACACCGGCACTTTGTGGGTGCAGTCGGCTCCACGATACACCACCGCGGCAGGGCCGCCGGCCGCCGCTTCTTCAAACGTCGGCACGTCTAAGTCGCTGAGAGCAGCAACATCCACCACCGTGGTTGACGAGGGGGCCATCGCAGCCAAGGGTATGATCACGGGTTGCACGCAGCTGCCGGCCTGCAGAGTGCGCCCGCCATGAGCGGACGAGATGGTCGCCGAGGCGACGAGGAGGAGGGTGGCGAGGATGGCGAGGCGAGCCATTATTGCTAAACTGTGGAAACTAAACTTGGTTGTGCTTGTGTGTGTGTCTTTTTGATATGGGTTGTACTTGTGTTGAGGCTGCACGTACGCTTCGTGGTGTTGAGACTGGAGCCAAGGGTGATTTTTATACTACCAACTATGAAGGGAAGGTGTAATAGTGCAGTAAATTTGATTTCAGTAACCGCTGTGGGATTAGTGATGGTAATTAATGTATGACTAAAATGAAGTTACGTATGGTAAAAAAATGAGGCGCCACATCCTGGGGTTTACATCTCACTGTTCTTCCTAACGTAAGCTATGTTACTGTAAACGTTTTAACATTAATATTAGCATATTGCACACGTTTACAAATGTTACTTGCCGTCGGTACTGTAACAGATGAAGTATTATTCCTCCCTTTCTTTAACCCCTCTGATCAGAACAACCTAAACTGCTGCAAGTTAGATCTCACCAGTCAGCACGCGTTACTCGTGTGCACTGATGGTTCTTTCAGGTGAGCAGCACGCACGGACGGAACACAATACATCCGATACATTTCACTCAGCACGCACGGACGGCCTATAGAATGCTGGTGAACATCTGGCTGACGAGGTTCGAGTACGACGTCGGCGGGTGGTGGCCGGCCGCCACCCCCGGCGCCGCGTCCGGATTCTCTTCTGCCGTCGCCGGCGTCGGCTGCTGCTTCACGACGGCGGGGGCGAGCGGGGTTGTCCTGCGGCGGTCGCGCTCCTTGACGAGCTCGTGCGCGAACCGCTCCAGCTTCTCGCCGTTGGTCTGCTCCGCCAGCTTCTTCCCCCGGAACAGCACCGATTCCACGTTCTTCTGCGACAGCATCTCCTCCGCCGCGCTCCGCCCAGCGCCGCCGCCTCTCGCTGAGCCTCGGCTCGCCCTCGGCGACCCCATCGCCTGCAAAATTGATTAAGATCAACGGCGAAAGTTAATTGCGAACGTCTCAAACTGAAGCAGCACAAGTGAGAGGATAGCAACACTAGTGGAGTGCAGCTGGCCATAGTACTGACCTGTATGCGGATGTAATTGCTTGTCCTATTATGTCCGAAGGCCATGGCCACTGCCTGATCCACCTGGCGTCAGATGTGTTGCAGTGAGTGAGGCTTTAGCGGCGAGCACAAAGAACAAGACGCAAGAAAGGACCGCACTACTAGCAAAGACTGGCATAATTCACGTGTGTTTCGTACCATGTCGGCCACGCCCTGGGCGGCGATCCTGACGATCTCCGACGTCGACGCGCCAGCCCCGGCGCCCTCGCCGCTGCCGATGGAGATGACCAGCAGGTCCTTCACGCCGGTGGCGAGCGGGAACTCGCGCTTGTTGTTGAGCACGTGCGTGATGGCCGCCGCCGTGGGGTTGCCGAGCGTTACACCGCCGCCGACGGCCACGATGCGGGTTGAGCCGTCAGACGAGCGTACCTCCACCGTGGAGGAGGAGCCGTCCGACCCGGCGCACGTGGCGGCGCACACGTCACAGAGGCGGAAGTCGTAGGACGGCGTCTCGACGGCGTCGGCGCACGAGAACAGGAACGGGCTCCCCGTGGCCAGGTCATAGCACGGGATGAGCACCGGCCGCACGGTGTCCCGCAGCATGAGGTCGCCGAACACATTGCGGAAGACGGCGCCGGGGCGGCGGAACAGCGCGCGGAGGCCGCCGCCCCTGCCGGACCACCCTCGCCGGAGGCTGCCCATGAGGAACGAGAGCGCGTCCTCTGCGGAGAACAGCGTCCGCCCGTCCGCGCCGCGCGCCACCAGCATGGCCGCGAGCACGCCGCCGGCGCCGGAGCCCGCGGCCACGTCGAAGAAGTCCGCCAGCCTCGCGTCCTGGTCCCTCGTGCGCCGCCGCAGCGACGCCTCCAGCCTCACCAGCGCCGCCCCGGCAAGCAGCCCGTCGGCGGCCCGCCCGCCACCATCGATCGACAGTATACACACCTTTCCCGCCTCTGCCGCCGCAGGCGCTCGTGCCGGCTTCCCCTTCGCAGACGCCACAGTAGCCGCCCCCTGCGGCGACCTTCCGGCAAAGAAAAGCTTGGGGTCTTCGGAGCCGAACAAGAACTTGCTCTCGAGGATGGAAAAGATCTCGTGAGTGAGCTTGTCCACGTCCAGGTCAGCCGGCTCCACCCGAGCCGCCTCCATCTCCGTGCGCGCCTTGCAAACTTGCACGTACTCGCCGGTTTCTCGCCTCTGGTCGCCGGCCGGAGCTCACCAAGCCGAGAGTAGAGGGGGTTTTGCGTCGTGCGCGCGGCGCGGGGGCGTGGAAAGCAGAGCACCGAGCAGTTGCTACCACGGGGAGGTTTTTATACAGGCGCGGGAAGAGGAGGCGGCGTGGGTTAGCGGCGTTGACTCGACTGGCGCACCATAGCGCGCGCGAGGAGCGGGCGAGACCGCAGTCAGTAACCTAGATGGCTAGATTGTTGCTATAATTTTAGTAGTGTAACTCGTGTTACTGCTGTAACTTGTACTGTAAAATTTCTGTAGCTCTTAGGACCTAGAAAATGGAGTGATATTAGCTATCTATAAATCTTGTCACATAAGATATGAGCTGATGTGGAGGAGAAAGAGAAAGAGTATAGAGAATTAAGCTGTCTCTTATGCAGTAAACTGTAACGTAATAAATAAGACACATTGTGTTATAAAGATGCTATCTATAGATATATGCAAAAGGACAACTTATTGTATGAGCTCTTTAGTATCGTCTATAGATAACATAGAGTATATTAGGGCAGGTACAATGGAGAGACAGTAGTTGTCTTTATCATGCCAACACAGCAAAATCATCCGACGTGGACTGTAATTAAGGAAGGGAGAGACACAAGCCGTCCTCTCGCGAAGAGACGATCAGCGCTCGTGCTCCTAGGCGAAGAGACGGCGTTACGAGCGTTGTACAAGCCGTCTTTGTTACAAACTGTCTTTTTTATTGTCTTTTTTGATTAGGTTGCAGACAATTAAATAGACAACCCATTGTACAAGCTGTCTTTTTGTTGTCTATATATAATGTGCATGTATATATAGACAGCAGCCGTCTGAACTGTTGTACATGCCCTTATAGACAATAGTTGTCCATACTATTGTACATACCCTTACGGTGATGTGAATTGTAGCGATAATTAATGCATGCGTATTGATGCTCTGTGCAGTAGTAATTGCTATGCATACGTATGCAAGTGCGGTTTGGGCTGTTCTTTTCGGCTTTGCCTTTGGTTTTTTTTATAGTAATTAGTTTTTAAATAAAATATTTTTTCAAAGTGAATCTATAAATTGATTGTAGTAGATACTATATTATTTTTATCTAGATCAGCTAAAATCATATATAAGTATATTTCTATACTCTCTCGTGAATAGTTAGAATTTAAAATTTTCAATTAAAAATTATAAATTATAGCTCAAAACGATGGGCCATGCATGCATGGACGCTCGGCTGATCAAAATTAAGTGTTCAGGTTCTGTGGGGAGCAGCACCGGCACTAATAGCAAGTACACTAGCGCATCCCATTCATGCGTGGTCATGCTCTGGTTGAACAAATCTGTTGTTTTACACCCAGAGCAACCTGTGATCAGCTCGCCAGCGGTGGTGGAGCAAGAAATTTTTTTTTGAAGCCCAGGTAAGCCCACCGTGTTGTTCGTCAATGAGCTAAGAACACTGTCGTTGTAGGCTGTAGCCAAGAACACCCACTGCTGTTCGCCGGCGACCCCGGACAGATCGCCGGGAGTGGCTCCGCCGCCGCTCGTCGGCACGATGGTGCGTGTGTTTGGAGTAGTTGCCAACTTGCCATGCGTCGATGTACGTAAGTGCGTGCATACGTTGATTGATAGACGGAGCTAGATGCGATCGAGCTGAGCTCGACGGGAGGCAGCAGGGTGTGGGGGGCCGGCGGGCTGCGTACGGGCGGCGGACAGGGGCGGGGCCGTCGGATCCGGACGCATCGGCGCGCCCCGCGCTGTCATGCACCTCACCTGGCACGTACGTACGTACCAGCGCGCGCCTGGTCGGCCGCGCGCCTCGCTGTCGATCTCGATCACGATCTCTCGCGCGGCCACCCGTTGCATGCGTTGCGCCCTGTGGATGGATGGGATGGATCCACGGCCGTATGCTGCCGTCTCCAGCCACTGCAAGCCGATCTCTAGCTGTAGAAGCTTGCTGTCTCCGTGTCTCAATGTGACAAGATGCGCCCACGTCGTCCTGTCCGCCCGGTATCCAATGGCCACGCCTCCCTCCTTTTCCTCATTTTATAAATATGTATACACAGAGAGAGAAAGGGGAATCTACTTGATCAATCCTCGCTGCTGCCTCCATTCATTTCCACTTTTCTTTAGAAATTAGAAACCGAAATAAATATGTTAGCTTTTTAATTATGATCTTTTTGGTTTTTTGTTATTTTTTCTCTCTTTTTCTTTGTATTGTACATAGAGATATAACTTTTTTTTATTTTTTTTCTTATTTCTTATTTTTCTTTAATTTAATGACTCTGAAAAATTTAATAATCATTACAGTATAATTTCAACCAAAAATCAACAACCGGAAGCTAAAAGCTTTCAGAAAATGGACGGGGCCACTAGTTAGTTGGTTCCTGCAATTCTCCCAGGGGGCGTTCGGAATAGCGATGACTTTTGATTTTTACTGAAATTTTACTGTAACTAGCTGATTTTTTACTATAGCTGAGTTGGCCTTTTGTGCATAATTAAATGTAAAAAAATGTAAAAATAAAAGTGACACGCTAACCTAGAGCGGATAATGCAAATGAATACGGGAAAAAAACAAAACACAAAAAAAAACAAAAAGTGCTACAGTGTTCTATCGCTAACGCCTATCGCCACCGCGCTCCCAGAAGCCGATCTGAGCGGTCCCTCAATCTGAGCTGCGTGATTTATTTATGTACTAAGTTCTTTCTTTTATTTGTTAATTTTCACGATTTTTAAGACGTGATTATAATGGTTACTCTCTATAACTTTATATTAATATAACTGATAAATTTATAATATTATGAAATTATTTTTGATGATAAATCTACTAATATAGTTTTTATATAGCATATCTAGATTGTTCTAAAGTTTTTTTTTGAAAGCCAGCAATTGCTGGAATCATATATTAGAAAGGATAGAAGTAAAACATGTTAATTTATATAAACACAAGTAGCGCTTGTGAAGGAGTGGAGAGTACGCTACCCTTTACAAAGAAAAACAAGGGGCGACGAAAAAACTAAGGGTCTATTCTTTTTAGCTTCTCAAAACGTTTTTTGTTTTTTGCTACAGTACCTAAGTATCAAACAGAGTATTTTTTTAAGATGAAGTTTACAAGTTAATTATAGTACACGTTAAAAGCCCAACATCTGTACCATCCAAAATCACAAGTGAGTATCTCTCTCTTCGTAATATCTGTCACAAACAGCTAAAATTCAAAAATTTCAGCCAAAAACCATAAGCCGCAGCCAAAAAGAACAGGCCCTAAGTACTCTTTGCTACAAAGCATTGTTTGCCCTTATAATCAACACTTTAAAATGCTTTGCTCCGGCTCTCCCAAAGCTTGGCATGCTCCTTGATTAGTGCTAGGATCTCACGGTGTGTCGATACTTTATTTTGGAAGACACGTCTGTTCCTCTCCTTCCATCATTGCCACATTACAGGAATGATGAGTGTGCTTGTAGCCTTAGTGAAATCGGGCAGGAAGTCCCCCTGTTTGAGCTACCAATGCTCAATCGTCGTCGTTGGGTCCCAATTTATTGGATCGAGAATTGACGGGTGGTGTCATTTAGATATTTCAGTCCATGTCTGCTGGGCTGTCGAGTAGTCAATGAAGAGGTGTGTTGTAGTTTCAAAGTTTTTGTTGTGCATTTGGCAAAAGTATTGGTTTAGCCATCCTTGAAGTTGCAGTCTTTGAGATGTCCATAATCTATCCAGTAGCACCAACCAAGCGAAAAACTTGCAGCGTGAGGGTGCCCAAGTTTTCCAAATGATAGTTGATAAGAAGTTCGAACTAATCCCAAAAACTGTGCATGATAGGCTAATGACATTGAGTGTGTTTCATCTGTTGTTAGTTTCCATTGGATCTCGTCATCAATGTCTAAGTCGATGTCAATCTACTACATCTTGCCCTATAGGCCCATAAATTCAACTAACAGTTGAACAGTAATGTCGATGTTTTAATATCGATCTTACATATAATTTCTTGGATTTGGAGGAAAGTACTCAAGGGTCTCGTGTTATCATGTAGAATAAAAGACGTATAAAGTTTTATACAGATTCGGACCTTCTCTTAGGAGAATAATAACCTTACGTCCTGTGCTATTGTTGCTGAGAAAAGGCTTATAAGCATGAACAGTGAGGGAAACTACACACTGCTTATAGAACTGATTACTTCCTACTAGGATATGTTCCCCCTAGACTTCTCAAGATTCGTCTTTTATATTGGCGACGAACCGGCGGTAGTTGCTTCTTACCAGAAGACGTCTTGACACTTCGGGAGTTAACCGCTGGATAACGGTTATTTGTCAGAGAGACATAGGTAGCAGTTCGCTGTAGGACAGTTGTTGTCAGAGAGATATGGGCAAGATCGTGTGCGGTTATAATGCACATTCTAACTGTTTTGTCAGGCTAATCCACTATAGGAGTAAGTTAATTGTATATAGGAGAGTGATCATACTGTCGTAATAGAACTTACGGCTAACTAATCACATCATAACTTATGACTAAGTAGTCGTAGTATAACTTACGACTAGGTGATCGTAGCAAGAGTTGCGACAAAATAGTCGTAGCAGATCTTATGACTAGGTTATCATAGCAGAAACTACGAATGACTAGTCATAGCAGACCTTATGACTAGGTAGTCGTAACATATCTTACAACTATTTTACGAAATTTCTCCCTCATCGTTAATAGGTATATTCGGAGAATATGATGACGTAATGAATAGAGGATTATTATATCTTCATCAGGTAAGATTATGTCGAATGTCTTGTAATCCAGTTCATATCTTAGATGGCATTTGCAACTGTCCTATTTTTCCTTCTTGAGTGTTTGTATAGCTTTGGGGCCAGAGAACATGGCCCACACCATCAATCCAAGGGGAGGTCTAAAACTTTGCTTTGCACCTGTTCCCTACTGGTCACATGGCGTTGGTAGTCCTACCTATAGCTTTTGTGGCACTTTCCATTCATATCAAAGCCATCTAAGACTTAATACGGTTGCAAATTTCTCTAGATCCAAGACTCCCAATCCCCCTAAATCTCTTGGGTGGCAAACTTTGTTCTAGTTTACTTTGCATTTCCCTCCTTGTGTCTCCAGTTGCTGCCCACAGGAATTTTTGTCTTATCTTGTTGAAGTCCTTCAGGAATAAATGTTGATGTTGCAAAGAAATTTGCTAGCCATTCTCTCTACTTTGGCCCAAAGCCCCCGGCCTGCAGCAGGATTGTTCTAAAGTTATTTGTGAAAAATTGATGATACGAATTCTAAAACATCACATAGAAAAGAACGGCGGAAGTTCAAGCTAGCACACACTACTAGAGCTGTTCAGGAGTCTGAACTTGAGAGATCCATATTCAGCTGCCATCCAGCACACGGATATAGTAGATAGTAGATACAAGGTTGAGGTTTTAGGTAGGATCGTTTCTTATTGATAGGATTGGGGTCATGATTTGTACCTCGAGAATCATCATTCTAAATATCGTAAGGTTTTGGCTATTAGTTATGAATACGTGTGATCAAGATGGTCTCACAGAACTGTAAGATACTACAAATTGCTAGATAAGATACTACTACCACGACAGACGATACACAGAGAGACCACGAAGAAGACGAAACAATGCGTTGCGTGCAGTACATGACTAGATGTTGCTCTGCTAGACTGTACGGCAAGCTAGAGGAAACAGGGCGAATGGAGTACTGGTCCATTGATAGGGGCTAGCTAGCTTGGAGTAAGAGTTAGTCTTGATCAGTTTAGATTCATGGTGTCCGGAGGAGCCATCGCTCGGTCAAGAACTTTGCTGCGTGCGCCGCGAAGCAGACTCCGAAGCAATGGGCTTTTGGGAACTGCGTCACAACTGCAAAGAAACAGGGCGTTCAGTTTCAGCAACATTGTAATTGATCAATAATAAACTATCGGTTTAGTTTCTATTCAGCAAAGAAAGTCCCTTTCAGCATAAAGAAAATAGGCAAGGAAATATATTTAGGCTTCGGAATGTTCAAAGGAAATTAACCAGTTGCGTTTTCAGTAAAATCCATCAATTGTTGAAGTATTAAGTATTAAAAGGTAGGAGCAAACCAGCAATTCCACAAGACTGATATATGCATCAGAGTAGTAAGTTGGTGCACCTGTATAGCAGGTATGCAAGAAAATTTTTTTTAAAACAACATGGTTTAACAAGGTTTATGTATTGAAGGTGCTGCTTACTTCAGAGAATTTTAGAGGATGGAAATGGTAAAAGCTGACGCCTATATCTATCGATCAATTTTGTAGGATACAATGGGATGTGAAAGACCTCAATCATTTGATGCAGAGCTTGGAGCATCTGTCTGATCCAACCACTAAAGATTGTGACCACAGAGATGCCTTTTTTGCCCAATCATCGTATAAATGTTCATATGGGAAAGCTGCAGGATTGGTAGGAAAAATATGATTCTGTGCCAGTCGACACTACATACACAGAGCCATGAAATTATTATCTATGATATCCAGCATATCTATGTGTATTTAAACGTTGAGCTATGTTCAACAACCATGAATGTTATCAACATGGAAGCATCCTAACAGCCATGAAGAAAATAAAGAAAATACTCATAAAGGAAGACAACAATTTATTCACTGAAGAAATGTGCAATGCTTACCTATCAGGGCTACAACATTTGATGAGAGAACAAATATTTCAACAATCAATATAGCAGATGATGGAAACTCCCAAACCTGAAAATTTGATAATCAACTTTAAAGAAAAAATTGATAAATAAAACTTAAAGAAAATCCTATCTACACAAAAAAAATATTTTATACCATCATTGTAATAAGAAATAACTTGAAGTAGCTTGAAATGATGACGGCTAACAGAACCTCTCTATACCTGAGTGATGACAAAGTAAAACTGTCAACCCAAGTACATCACAAATTAAATGTGAAATTCTGACATGATTTCACCCTCTAGAACAGAAATGTACTATTACAGAATGTCTATTGATTACACAAATACAATTGAGAACACTCAAACAACCCATTCACACATAATGAACCACCAATAAATGTAATTTTTAAGAGAATTTTGTCATGATAATTGAAAATTTCCACCTCACAGGTATTCCAGATATTTAAAACAGGCTGTATAACCGTACCTTGTAAAATCAAGAGATAGTTTGAGGATAAATCGAACTCCCAGGATTAACATGGCCATAAATACGATGTTCCCTAACAATGCATCACCCAGAACCTGAAGAACAACAGAACATCGGATTCATTGTTAAGACAATGAGCAGAGGAAACATCAGATTATTTGAATTCTGTCAACATAGATAACCTTGCTGCAATTGAAAATTGTTGAGAACATGCTCCTGGAAGAGTGCCCATCGACTTTGTTGCCTTTTGAAAAAGATATTCTGACTTGCATAGTTATGGGCTGCTTAAGTTAAATAGATACTTCAAAACAACCCAAATTGAAGTTAAACATTTATAAATAAAATGGATACGTGCGTCAAGAACAATATGCATCAGAATGGACAGGTACAGTATTCCCTGCAAACAAGAACGCAATCAGACACATAAGAAAATTGTAACTTTGGACATACCCAGTGAACAAGTTCTTGAAGGGAAATGCCAGACATTATAAGTAAAGAAACTACTACTGCTCTACTATGTTTGCACAATCAGACACATAAGAAATTCAGTATTTGCACAGAGTTTAGATAGAGGAGTAGACACTGAGTTAATCGAACCATTCCACTCAAATAAACGATAATAACAATAACAGAACCATGTTTCATCACATGTATAATTTACTGCTCTACTAGTGGTTGTTTCTTCTAAACATTGTTTTAGTACAGAATTGCTAAGGCAGGTCAAAGGGCAATTTCTGCATGCTTAGAGCATTAGTACTAAGAGCTCAGAAGAAAAGAAATATGGGATGCAGAACTTCATAAAAGCTGACTACACCTTTAGGATATTGAAAAGGCAGAATAGCACTTGAGTGCGTTTGCGTAGTATCATAAGATTCCCACCTTGTCAAGAGATGAATCAATGCTCAGCTTATTAAACAGCAGGTGACGGTATGCCCTTGTCTTGTGTAGAATCAGATCGATCAAGATAATCTACAGAGGGGGTAAGAAGAGTTCAGGCCTAACTCATGCATCATGGGGAAATTCGAACTCACAGATTATCGTACCATGAACTCGCACTCAATGTAGGGATCAACAACAGCCTTGCAGTTATCCTACATACAAACATCATCCAGAGTTTAAAAACGGCTTACACACGCAGAAGGCAAAATGGCTTACACATACGATGTCGAGAGCGCGGGATTTCTCTCTTACGCATTTCATCAAACGGATGTTGCCCGGGGAGTACTGCACGAAGAGCATCTTCACACGCCGGCCGCAGCCAACGCAGCGCGGCCCCTCCTCCCCCCGTGGCTTCGCGTCACCCATCACGCCGAATCCGTCTGCCCCAAGCTTCTGCAAGGGGCCAATATATGCAGAGATCTCCTACAAGCTACCAAATTCGAGCACGGGGAGCGCACCAAATGCGATCAAAACTGAAGCCATAAATCGAGGGATTCGCTTAACTCTGCTCTGATAATCATAGTAACAGTGTACCTGCGGCGTTGTCGATCGAACTAGCGTTGAGGGGGCGGGCGGTGCGACCGGCGGCGGTGAAGAGGCAGGGGGCGTCGACGTCGGATGGTGGCGTCGACGTCGGATGGTGGCGACGATTCACGACGGCGGCCGGTCTTGCCCGCTGCTCCTGATCCAGTTGGGCCGAAGCACGATAAGTTGGGCTGAGGTGATCGTTTTTGCGGACTCCAGTGTTTTGCCGAACTGGCCTTCAAGAAGGGCCCAGTAGGCTTCGAGGAGGAGTATTACTCGCCATGAGTTCGGCTCAGGCAATGATGTCATCTCATCATCTTCTAAATGGGTGGGGCTACGGCCTACGGGTCTGTTCTTTTTAATTTTTTAAAATAATTTTTAATTTTTGTTACAGTAATGAACTTTCAAATAGAGTATTTTTTAAGATAGAATCTCTCTCTCCATCCAAAATCTGTACCATCCAAAATCGTAAGCGGGTATCTCTCTCTCCGTAATCTCTGTCGTAAACACCTAAAATTCAAAATATTTAACCAAAAACCATAAACCGCAGCCAAAAGGAACAGACCCTATATCTTACGGGCCACCTGCCTGGTTAGAAGCCAGTGCGTCCCATTCTTTTTATTATTCACAAATAGAACAAGAACAACCTCACTTACAAGCCTCCACACATATGCACTTATACATTCATATAGGTGCATTTAATGTACACATTAATATAGAGTGAAAACCTTAAATTCTTACAAAGCATGGATATACATCTTAATCACTAAAAACATCCACATGTATCCGTACTCTAAAAAAAACCGTTCATATGAACAATACCTCCAAAATGAGGCGCCTTAGAATTGAGCCTAGGTCTGCACGCCAACAACCTCAACATCTGAGCAAGACTCGGCCCTTCAGTGTGTTCCATTATAAGTACACTTGTATGTAGACGTATTTAGTAGTTAAAACTTGTCTAAATGTTTACGCGAGGGGGCGTTCATTTTAGCGATGGCTTCTGGTTTTTGGCTGAAATTTCACTATAACTAGTTTTTTTACTGTAGCTGATTTGGTTTTTTGGGTATAATTATATTAAAAATGTAAAAAATATGTTAGCCCATCACGAATAATGCAAAGGAACACGAGAAAAAAATACAAAAAATTTCAAAAAATTTAGAAAAAGATGAATTACTGGATAGTGAAAAAAAAGCTGAAACTGAAAAAAAAAACTGAAATGAGCGGAGTATAAGCCCCGATCTTCGCTTTGTAACTTTTGGTCTTCGTTCTTGTACATTGAATACACCCACGTAAATGTATACGTGAGGTGTGACTGGTGTTGCGTATGTGCGTCGTCGTTGTAGTCTAAAAAAACATATCTAGTGAGAAAAAAGCTCTTGCAAAAGAATGGGGGAAAGAGTCACAGGGCGAGAAGCTTCGACAACACATTATGCTCATAAGTTTATTTATTGACAGAACAGAACGGATCAAAATGACGACGATTATTTCACGGGACAGCTGGATCAACCCTTTTTCCTGAGACTCAGGAGCGTATGCCGGCAAAGGGGAGAGAAGAAAAAAAAAGACATCCAAGAAACATTGCTTCCCGCAATCAAATCAACCGCTAGAATAGACCATGGCAGCAGAGTCACACGGTTACGGTGGCTTCGATCTCTTGCAGCCTGAGGGTGACAGCTCTCTTGTGCGCCTCTAGCCCTTCGACCTCGGCCATCTTTGCGACGTGCGGACCCAGCCTTCTCAGCCCTTCCTCTGACAAGGATTGGACGGTGATGTATTTGAGGAAGGAGTTCAGTGACACGCCGCTGTACATCCTTGCGTAACCGTAGGTTGGAAGGACGTGATTCGTCCCGCTTGCGTAGTCGCCCACGCTCTCTGGGGTCCACTGCCCTAAGAAAACCGAACCTGCAACACGAAGAGAGACCACTGACATTCAGATTGAAGTAGGCAAGGGGTAGCACACAGATCAAAGATTTATGTGACCGCGGCTAAGTGGCTGAGAATTATGTCTACCTGCATTCTCAATGAGCTCCTCCCATTGCTCGGCATCCTTCACATTGATGATCAAATGCTCAGGAGCATACATATTTGAGAATGATATGGCCTGCAAACGGGGAGAAACAGAGGCAGCTGTCAAGGATCCTTGGGAATAGCAAATACCCGGATAGTTTCACCGTTTCAAACTATGAAATGCATAATGCGTTTCTTTTTGAAATTGTGCGGCAGAATTGAGAAGCATGTGAGGACCAAGGTCACAGAAGGAGAACTTGTTTGCAACACAAGCGAGCTGCAAGAATTACCTCGACCATATCTTTGGCAAACACGGTGAAACTGTGACCAAGTGCTTTGGAAGCAAATTCTCCTCTAGGAAGAGCAGCACACTGCTTGCTAACTTGTGCTTCAATGGCACCCAAATCAACACCATCTCCCGCAATAACTAGAACAACCTGACTATCTGGGCCATGTTCTGCCTACAAAATTTAAGTCACCAACTGTGATCTAACATACATTATGAACATCATACGGTATTCAATGACAAGTAATCTCTATGTCTGTTATAGATTCTCAAATCTGATATTTCAAAGAGTAAACAAAGGTCAATGGTACGTACACCTTTCAGCAGTACAAAGCAGAATATCAGGAAGAGACGATACCTGAGATAGCAGATCAGCAGCAACATGAACTGGGTTTGCAAATTTATCAGCAATGACCAAGACTTCTGAAGGGCCAGCAGGCATGTCTATAGAGACCATGGCTTCACTGTTCTGCAGTCAAATAAGAATGAGAACCACAAAATGAAAGAAAAGTTATCAGAGAGGCAGATAAAGGTCATGGTCTACAGTTTTACAAATGGATAAAACAGAACAAACCTGAAGAATCATTTTTGCAGCTGTGACATACTGGTTACCTGGTCCAAAAAGTTTTTCAACCTGCAAGGGCAGTAATGAAGTTGATCTGTCAAAAATGATGCAAATATGATACCATTGTTGTGACTGATTGCACAAAGCAAAAACACTACTATAACTATAGCATTCATGTGGTCTCCTAACTAAAAGAGTAAAGGTCACTGAAAATAAGCTAGAAAAATGGAAATCAGTGATTCAATAGCACACCCATATTTTAATAGGTCATTGGGGAAGAGTATGAATCCACTCACAATATAACATAGCAAAAGTGCTTAAGCTGATTATATCATATTTACAGTTTTAACAAGCATATGGCAATGTATGATAGTGTGGAGGTCAGAATAAAGAAAGAAAAGACCCCGATCCCCTCATACCACTCACTTCAAACGAGTGATACAAGAAAACTTTTCAAGTACCTTTGGGCATGATGCTGTTCCCCATGCCATTGCTGAGATTGCCTGAAAGTAAACAACATTAAGATCAGTAAACTACATAATGGAACAGAAAATAGCATCAGATGTCCTACTACCTGCGCTCCTCCAGCTTTCAATATATGTGTGACACCAGCTTTCTTAGCACAATAAAGAACCTCCTGCAGGAAACAACAACAGTTTCCAGTTCTCAATCATTTGGACCTTAGAAAAACAACTGTTTCAAGAAACAGAAGCAGTTCTGTATCCGGTGTAGTGCACCTTACATATGCTACCATCACGATTAGGGGGTGTGGCAAGAACAACAGTTTTGCATCCAGCAATCTGAGCAGGCTGGTAGAGAGAGAGAATCTATGTTACAAGATGCAAACAATGGATGGCTTATGGTAAGTTACTTAAGAGGTTTGAGCAAACATGATCATACCACAGCAAGCATCAATGCGGTGGAAGGTAATACTGCGGTGCCACCTGGAACATAAAGCCCGACAGAACCAATGCATCTTGTTATTCTTTTACATCTTACACCCTTCATATGTTCAAGAAAGAGCGCATAAGTCAGTAAGCATGAGAACATAAAAAAGGAGAAAGTTATATATGAAAACACCAAACAACCCTTACTTTTATATTCTCTACAGTCTTCTCGGGCAACTTTTGAGAAACATGGAAGGCATATATATTTTCATATGCCACATCGAAGGCTTCCTTCACGGCTGGATCAAGCTACAAATTTTTTGCAGGTAAGGGGATAAACTCATCTTGCAAATAATAAAATCATACTAACACAACCTAGCATGTCAGGATACAAATTACTGCCTTCAGGTGTACCTATTTCTAAGGATTTGAAGACTCTGAATGCAAGTAGCTAGAGTTGCAAGTTGTTGAAATCAAAAGCATGCATCATGTCAGACTAAAAACAAATGTCTATCACCAAACATTTAGGTAACATCACCATAATAGCAGAAAGAGAAAAATGTAAAATTTATCTATCAAACGACTTAAAGCAAGCTGCGAAAACTGAGTTGTAACATCACAAAGTACATACCACCACATCCGGAAGATCACTAACCCGTAGAACCACATCATCGAGCTTAACCTTGTCGAACTTTGTTGTATAACTGAACAGACCAAACACAGCAAATTAAAGAAAATCATGCATTTGGCCGTGAGCAAAAAAAGGTCAAACACTACAGCAACACTTACTCTTTAACTGCAGCATCGCCTCTCATGCGTACATCTTCAACAATGGGATTCACCTGACCACACAAAACAAAACCCCATGATTCTTACTTCTTAGACTATGACACAATGTTGGACTTCCATAACCATGACTAATCTCCGTCTTATCTTACTGTGCTGAAAATGGAGGAGAAGTCAATGCGAGGACGCGCCTTGAGGCCACTAACCTCAGCATTACTGAGCTCAGAAAGCTTGTACGACTTCATCGCACAGCAGATACTAAACCCTGAAACCATCCAGAAGCAAAATACAATTCCAAGAAACTTAGCCAAACAACCTTAGGAAGTAGAAAGTAGAAACTAATGGCTGTAACCAAATAAGCCACAACAGAAAGCCCAAACCTCTGGATAGAGGTGGAAACGGATCGAATACGAATCAAATAGTGTCTTTACCACATTTGTATCCGTATTTTGTAAATGAATATGAATACAATTCGAAATTCTTGAATACGAATATTGTAATGAATACGGATTTGAATCAAATATCTACTCGATTCAGTTGGATATGGATATCCTCATAACTTATAACTTATGTAGTATGAAGATATTAATAATATTTTATCTTCATACAGTCATGCTTAATCATTCTAATTCATTTATTTCACATAAAGAAACACGAATTCACATTGAATTAAAAAAATTTGTCTTAGTCGTACTGCAATAAAATATCTATACCATATTCACACCCATATTTTTATACAAATTGGAATACGAATATAACAGAAATTTAATCAGAAAAAAATCTGTATCGTATTCATATCTTATTGAATATAGCCGAATAATACGGATAATTCGTACCCATTTCCCACCCCTACCTCTGGACTTGTAGACTCTGGAGGAGGCAAGACAGAACCCAAAACCGCGAACAAACCTGGCGCTGCCGACGAGCGGCGGCTGCGGCGGAGCGCGCAAGCTGCCCATCAACAGAGCCCGATTCAATTCTGAAGCGTTGGAGAGTCAGAAGCATGGGAGAGGAAGCGCTAAGCTTAAACGGCGTTCGAGCCCACGACTGTAGAAAGAAAGGAAAGGGAAGAGAATCGAACCGAAACGAGACGGCGGCCGGGCAGCGTTTCTCAGGCCGGCGGCGAGGCGATGCCGATGGAAGGGGAGGAAGTCGCCGCCGTCCGTGGTCTACTGGTCTCTCCACCCATTTCCTTCAAATGGATATTAACTGGGCCTTTCAATTGATGGGTCGGTCCGTCCACCACAGGCCCAGTGGCCCAGTGCGTGGATCCAGGCTTCAGTTGGGTTATTTTCTGTCCCTCCGATTATAGATCGACGGTGTCTATATATGTCCCTATGGGATATTAGGCTGACCCGTGGGCCCCATCCACCAGGAAGCGAGCGAAGGCTGCGAAGCAACCAAGCATTGGAAGGAGAAGTATTTAGTATCGGGCTGTTGGGTTTCCGGTTTTTCCTGGCTCCGACCGCGACTCCTCCTGCCGAAGCCTCCGCGTCCGCCTCCACCGCCGACCTTGGCGTGGTGTCCTAAGGCGACGAGATCGCCGTGAGATCCAGACCCAAGCCGGCGCTGCCGCTTGTGTCTGCCCGGTGAGCTATTCTCTAGTCCCGTCTCATCCGGTTCGGTTCCTTTCGTTCGATCTGGTCTTCCGGCCTCGAGTTCTGGGGGTTGGCGCCGTCGCGGCCGAGCGATATGGAGTAGCTTGTTCCTGCACCGGTCGGATTGTTCGGTTGTTTCTGCGGGAGCTGAGAGGTTAAGGATTTGTTGTCTTGTCCGTGGGTTGTGGTTGAATTTTGGAGATTTGGATCGGTCTGGATAGATGAATCCTGCGTATGATATGCTGTTGTAAGTAGAGCAAAAGGTTAGAGACTTATGGAGGATGTTGCATGATGTAAGGAGAATTTGTCCTGGTCTATTTTCATGAGGGAATATTTTAAGAATTCTTGTTTCGAGAGGTTTTGTTTATGGAGAATATGGGTCAAATGCTAGAGATTTTGGCTTGATTATGTACAACACTAAGCCGATGCGTTATAGTTCTCTGATGAGGTCGGTATGATATATTGATATGTTTTGTGGCAGCTGAAAGATGGGGAGGATACCGTCTTTGAGGAACTTCAATGCCTTTCCGCATGCGGAAGAGCACTTGTTGAAGAAGACTTACTCTGGTGCTATCGGTATGGAGATCCTATTGCTTCATGATTGTCTCCGCTGGATGCTTATATTTAATTTGGAGGTGTATGCTTAATTTGTGCCATCATTAATATATTGACAGTGACCATTTTCGGGCTAATTATAATGGTTACACTGTTCGCGCATGAGCTGAAGTTCTATCTTACCACCCACACTGTACATCGGGTATGATTGGTTCTTGCTGCCTTCTCTTGTATGACTAGCATACGCAACCTTACTGTAATATCCATGTAGCTCTGTTCATTCTTCCAATTAAAACAACTTTTATGAACATACCAAACCAATCTGGCCAAAGATTTTTCATGATGACAAAAACATGTATATAAAAATTAAACAAGAATTAGTATTTAATTACATTCATAAAGAATTCATGTGCCCTCTTATTGTTGAAAATATCTGCTAGTTGTTGTTTTACAAGATCATGGCAAACCTATTGGCATGTGGTGGTTTTTCTTTCCCTTGTTTTGATCCTTGCCAATATAAAGATCATGAACTCTTCTTGAGTTTTTTTATTTTAAATCATGAGCTCTTTGCTAATTGATGTTGTCTGCAGATGTCTGTAGATCTGAAACGAGGTGAAACTCTGCCAATTTATATAAATATGTCATTTCCTTCTTTACCATGTGAAGGTCAGTTATTGATTAAATACACCCAGGATTCAGTTTGATATAAAGCTCCATTTGGACATTCATTTGCATAAGGAGTTTCATGTTTTTGATATTTCATTTGCATAAGGAGTTTCATGTTTTTGATATTTCTTTCACTGGCTTGTGTTGTTATTTAGTCTTGAGTGTGGATGCAATCGACATGTCCGGCAAACATGAAGTTGACTTGCATACAAATATTTGGAAGGTACCATCTGATGTCAAAAGTTTTTTTACTTTCAGTGTATGTTCTAATATGTTAATGGAAGCCTTTTTTCTACTCCGGAGTGTAATATTCATATTTTCAGAAAACAAAATGGTATTTTCTCAACAGAAGTTGTAATATAGTTTGTCGAAATGATGCATTTTCACTATTCAGTATCTGGCTCATGTCTAATATTTTCCATCTTCCTTTTCCTGATGGATGCAGCTTCGTTTGGATAAGTATGGCCATATCATTGGTACTGAGTACTTGTCTGATCTAGTTGAAAAGGAAAATGGGGCTCACAATCATGGTATACTCTGCTTCCTCCCTGAAAAAATATAGCACTAAATTGTCGTATGAAAGAATCTTTCTTTCAATCCATAGTGTATATATCCTTTTCTTGTTTTGCTCACTGTAGAAAAAGCGCAGCTTGCTACTAATGGTTATTTGCTGTTATAACTATAACTGGGACAATAACTTTTAAGTAATATATATTGAAAGGGAAGCATGTGTTCTCACTCTTGATTAGGCGTCAGGCATAGTTTCAGGTGATAGGAACTATGAATAGTAAAGTGAGTCACTTATTTAATAGTTGCAGATGAGATGAGCTCCCTACTTGTTTCTTCAAACTAGGTTTTCATGATAAAATATCCGTAGCTAATTGTTTTTATTGGATTGTTTAAGTAAATACTTCCCAATTTTGATTGTCTTCTCAATGTGCTAAGCTTCCCCCCCTGGAAAACAGAGCTTACTTTAAGAATGTCTTGGAGCTTAGTTCTTCTGTATGTAATTCGCTCATGCGTTAGAAGTTTAAAACAGACCATGGCCATGAGCATCATGATGAACAGAAGCATGAGCACACCTTTAATGAAGATGCAGATAAAATGGTTAAGAGTGTCAAACAAGCACTGGAAAATGGTGAGGGATGCCGAGTAAGTTATTCATCTACCGGTACCTGTTCATTTTATGAAATGATATTTAGGGTTGTGCTTGTCAATCATATTCTGTGTTGTTGTTCATAAAACCATGCTTTCAATTTTTACAGGTGTATGGGGTTCTAGATGTGCAGAGGGTCGCTGGCAACTTCCATATATCGGTGCATGGTTTAAACGTTTTTGTTGCTGATAAGGTTATCCATCTAAAACTTGATACTTTACTACTGTTCTTCTGTCTGCATTTTTTTTATTGTGAAGTGTCCTTTATTTAACTAATATTCCTAGGATAAAAGGCGAAGCTTCTAGAAAATAGCTAATCTCTAATGTGAAAAACAGAGACCATAAATTAAGTTTTCTTCATGAGGTATCATTTTAAATGTTTAATAGTACATGTTCCCAAGTGGCTAAGTATAGGGTTCCAAATCCCAGCGGAAAGCACTGAAGCTGGCCGGTTCCCTACTTCCTGTTAATGCCAGCTTGGACCTGTCACGACCCAGGTTTACTAATTGTGGGAGATGGGAGGTTGAGGCCCAGGTCCTCAACGTCCTGGTGTCGTGATGTTGAGAGAAGTGTAGCGGGGGGAGGAAGAGAGAACTGAGACAGGGAATTCAAGATTAATTCTTGCTTGCGTTTTTTATGCACGCGGTGGCTCATATAGAGATGAGTCCATCCTCCTAACTACTTCAATCTAAACAGAATATCTTTAACTAAATGCTAAAACAATTTTTAACTCATGCAAGCAATTAACTAACGCAAGCAACTAAGGGATAAGCCTCCAAATGATGTGGTATTGTGCCGCTTCTGGTATTGCCTTACACCATGTGTGCCTCTGGTAGGGAATTCCGAACATGACAGGACCAGTATTTGTAAAACTTGCCGGAATCAGGTTTTACAATGCTATTTTGAAGGTAAGCACATGCCAGTGATTGTGAGAGACGAGGGAAACACAAAAACTAAAGAATGATGAGAAGAGAAAAATAGAAGGACGAGTCGACCAGAAAACAACTGAAAATCCACCAAGGTTGTCAAGGCGTTGCCTAGGCGACGCCTAGGCGTCCAGGCAGCCCGGAGCGGACGCCGTGGAGGCTCGCCTCGCCTTGGCCAGCTAGGCGGACGCCTAGGGCGACACGGCGTCCACGGCGGAGACAAGGCGAGGCGTGGCGTCGGCTGGGCAGGCGCATGGCGTGTGGTCGCGTGAGCATAAGAGAGGTCTTCGCCGGATCCGCTGTCGCCGCCGTCGGATCCGCGATCTCCTCTGCGTCGCCGGTAGGTTCTCCGCTGCCTCCTCCAGTCTGCCGGCTGCTGCTTGGAGGCAATGGAGAGCGGCGGCGGGAAGAGGGAGCGGTCGCCGGCGAGCTGCCTCGGCCTCGCCAGTGTCGGAGGGAGAGGGGATGGGGGAAGGAAGAGGGAGAGAAGAGGAGATGGGGGGCGAAGAAATGTGTCGACTGTCGAGCACTCAAGCAGCCGAGCTCAGGCGGCGACTAATATGAGTGATTTTGGATTTTTGCGAGTGAGCCCTCTCAAGGTTTTGAAATTACAATATGGTCCTTCTCTATTTGCATTTCTTCTGTTTAGGCTCTTCTCAAGTGAACCGTCTTAGCTCACCTAGCAACGCCTAGAGGACGACTAGGCGCCCGCCTGGACGACTAGGCGTCCTGGCGCTCCTTAGGCGCCATGGTCGCTGAGGTCGCCGTGACAACCATGGTTTCAGGCACACCAGACAGTTCTGGGATTGGAACAAAAAAGGGAATTGGGTCCATAGCTAAGTATCTGCCTATGCCTGCCATCACATGATATTGCTTATCAGCTTACATTAACCATGATATCGTCCAAGGCTCTTTCATTGGCGTGTTCTTATGTCTGCACAATGTTTTACTAGCCTTACCACCTATTTGAAAACACAGTATGAAAACCTTGATTAAACAAAAACAATCTTTGTTTTTTCTTGGTGTATGACTGTATGCTGCTCACTGTTATTAAGTCGTCGACTAATCGGCAACTAATCCACGACTAGTCGTCGAGTCGGCACAGGATGAACGACTAGAGAGCTCGACTTGACTGGAGCGACTAGTCAGGCGTTCGGACGACTAATCTCCCATTTCTAGTCGGCCGACTAAAGCCCACCTGGGAGAGGTGGCGGAGGGAGGAGGCCGCCGGGAGGGAAGGCTGCGGGGAGGGGAGGAGGTGGCGGGGGAGGAGGCGGCGATGAGGAAGGATGCACCTGGGAGAGGAGGCGATGGGGGGAGGAGGCGGCGGGGAGAGGACCGGAGGAGGCGGCGGGAAGAGGCGAGGCGGCGGGGGGAGGGCCAGAGGAAGCGACGGGGAGAGGCGAGGCGGCGGGAAGACACAGGCATATGCTTGTTGCAGGAGAGTCAGCGGTAAGGAGATCTGGTTGCAGACTTTGGGCGATTACACGCGGGAGACAGATATATGCTCGGCTGCTCGCTCCTGGCTGGTCACGCGCGGGAGACAGAGATAGCGGCGACTCCTCCAATGGCCACCGCTCGTCCCTCCTCCAGTGGCCGCCGCTTGTCTCTCCTCCTCCAGTGGCCGCCGCTCGTCTCTCCTCCTCCAGTGACCGTCTTCTCCCGTGACCGCCGCCGTGCCGCCTTCTCCGGTCAGTGCAGCCTCCTCCCTCCCTCCCCTCTCCTTCCCCCTCTTCCCTTCTTCCTCCCCTGCTGGCCCTCCTCCCTCCCTCCTCCCCTCTCCTTCCCCCTTCTTCTCTCCTTCTCCCCTCTTACACCTGACTAGTTGCGACTAGTCCAGACTAGTCGGTCGACTAGTCGACTAGTCTGCCTAGTCGCCCCTTAAGCGACTCGACTCGACTTAATAACCTTGATGCTGCTATTTGCACACGGCCATTTTTACAAATTAGAATTGATTTGCCCTGTAAGGTCTGTTAGCTTGTCTTAATGTAAGTAGTTTCTTCTAAATGAAACAAATCATTGTTTTTGTTCAATTTCGATCTTCAAATGTAGACAAGGCGATTTTGTTTTCTTCTCTTAACTCTTATTGCAGAGAGGGATCTCCTTGTGCCATCTATATATAAGTGTTGTATGCTTTCATTGGAACTGTTGGTACAGCTTTCAATTGATCATTTCCCATAGATTATCGTTATTGATCTGTTGTATGCAGATTTTTGAGGGGTCAAGCCATGTTAACATCAGTCATGTTATCCATGATCTGTCCTTTGGCCCGAAATATCCTGGAATTCATAATCCACTGGATGATACTACAAGGATACTCCATGACACAAGTGGAGCTTTCAAATACTATATCAAGGTGAGTAGCCATTCATTTAGTAGTTTCCACAGTATAATACAACACCTGCGGACCAGATGGAAATTTACCATTTTATTTTCCTTTACAATTAGTCAGTAGTTTCAAGAAAGTGTTCTCATCTGTTGTTCAAATTGATGTGCAGATTGTTCCAACCGAGTATAGATACCTCTCAAAGCAAGTAGTGCCAACGAACCAGTTTTCTGTCACAGAGTATTTTGTTCCCCTTCGCCCAACTGATAGGTCATGGCCAGGTAACTCTCCCTCTTTTTTTTGAAGTATGGTACTTTCTTCTCTTTTCAGGACTAATCTGTTTTCCTTCTGCAGCTGTTTACTTCCTGTATGATCTCTCACCAATTACAGTCACCATCAAAGAAGAAAGACGGAACTTCCTACATTTCATAACTCGCCTATGTGCAGTTCTTGGGGGTACATTTGCAATGACAGGTTTGCCTCCAGCCTACAGTATTGTGTTCTATCGTATGCTGGTATTAGGGATTGGCTTCCGTAACGATACTCTCGAATGATAATCTCAGTTGCATGCAGGATGATACCAACTGATACCAATTCATTGTTTTTACAAGTTCATTACCCCTGACCAAACGGATACCAACTTTTCTGCCTTGCGTAATACAGGAATGCTTGACCGATGGATGTACCGGCTTATTGAGTCGGTCACTAGCTCAAAAACCAGAAGTGTATTGCGGTAATTGTGCATCTCATGATGGGTGAAGGAGGCAAAGTGTGACAACCTTGTGGCCAGTCAAGTCAGTCATAGAGCATGTTGTCCGAACTAACTGATCAATGTTTTGTCTACTCCATTCATCGATAACTTAAAATATGTTCCTAGCTTTGTCATTAATCATGTTAGATTGGCACTGATGCAGGTATACAGTTTTGTTATCAACGATGTGCACCAATCCGAAAGTACCAACGATGCCATGTGGTTTGGGAACAAACCTTGTACCTGGGAAAAGCATCCCCAGCATGACCAATAGCGCAAAAATCATGTTACGAACGTGTATTTCATCATTTGGTTATACATTAGCATTGTAGTACACATTTGTGGTATGGATTTCATGACCGGGCGCACTTGCAGGCACACCTTGACAAACAAAATGTGTATCGATCTCCAATTTAAAGCTTGAGGTCTTGTGTTTCTTCAGCTATTCTGGAGCCTACTTTCGAAGTTCTTAATGTCTACAGCATCGAACCAGATGGACAAAAGACCCTAGTAGACAAGAATTAATCTACCATGTCAAAAATTTTCCAAACTACCCTTGACAATCTAGGATTCTGACAGAATAACTCAGAGCCCACTCTCACATAAAACAGTGTAATAGCGGACGCTTAGAATATGACGTGCATATAGCTGGTGTAAGAGTAAGGACAGCCTTCCATACGCTCAAGCCTGCTGGCCAAACAAGTATCACTAAATTCACTATTGTCCACCCAATGACTCAACGAGGATGTGTAATTTGCACAATGCAGGTCAGTCACTGATAATTATTCTGTACAGGATGCGATTCTGACCGTCATCTGCGAAATAAAACATCTACTTCACACCAAACTGTACCCAATTACCCATGATGGCATGCATGATCCACATGAAGCTGCTTATCTGGACCTACCTACACACACACACACACATACACACACACTTCACACCTAACTGTACCCAATTACCCATGATGGCGTGCATGATCCACATGAAGCTGCTTATCTGGACCTATACATACATACATATGCATATACATATACATATACATATACATATATATGTGTGTATATGTATATATATGTATGTATATATGTGTGTGTATATAACTGCAGGTCAGAAGCGCCAGTTCAAATGTTTTGAAATATACAGACATGTCCTAGGATATCAAAACTCAGTATGGAAGAATCCTCCACTTGATCTACAACTGGAGAGTCACATGACTAAGCACATGAGCCCGGACATCAGCTGTACCTACCTAGCACCTCCTGGGTCCTAAGCCAATCTCAAGGAAATTTAAATCCTGCATTGTTTGTAAAATGACGAAGTTATTATTGAGTAGTCTGGACGCATGGTGTGAAACATTTGAGAACTTTGAAATCGGGATGTAACATTGCAAAAATTACAAGGTAGTTTGTAGTGATTTTTTAAAAGAAATGTTACGGATTGCATATAGGTCAGTACTCACTGTTGTGAAGTTTGTACTACTTGTGACTAAAAACATCTTTCTAGTAACGGTCGTCTCACCTAGCTGCCCTCATATATGTTGTATCATCTCCATTTTGTTTACTTCTCAAACCTGCAACAAGCTTGCATGTCTTCAAGAAAGCATCTAGCAACTGCATACGAAGCACCCATATTAAAAATTCAGCTGTTCTCACTATTAAACAAATCATTGCAAGATGCCCGGATGCAAGCATGTAAATTCTTTCCAACTGTAACACAGAGCACTTAGGAGTGCCAAAATATCAACATGTCATCAAAGGGTTAAGCACCCAAGCAGAAACTTGGGTGAAACAACAGAGGCAGGGTAAGTAAGAACGATCAGCACTTATGACTTTGACACGCGATACTTACCCCAGGATATTGCTGCAATGTAGGAGAGTAGTGATCAAGAGTTACATATATCTTTTGAAGAAGGCTTAAATGTGCATTAACCTTGTCACCCAAAAGGACAACCTGAATCATATAAGAAATATTTCACAGGTCATTGCAGTCAAATTGAAGTTTAATTAATATAAATGAACCTTTCATCAGTGCAAAGGAAAACTCTAAGGTGGGAAGGACCAATGCTGACACTAGGAGCAGCTGGATGAGGATAGCACGCAAGGGATTTTTATTAAATGCGACTTAAGGGCTGTATGCATGTATTCATTGATCACTTATGTCGAGAAGAAGCTCTCTACATGTGCTAGACTCTATAGGACGAATAAAATATATCTTGTTTGACAAAATCAACAAAGGAATGAATACCTTAGCTTCAGCCTTTTGGAGCTCAGAACGCCTTGTTTCAAGCATTTGTTTATACCAGAGGCCTATTTTTGTTAGTACAACAGCTTGTCTGACCATGTGGTTGCAATGATCACTCAAATCCTCTGACCTGAAATCAATAATAATCGCATCAAGTTATAATGGAGTGTATTACAAAAAAAATGCCAGAAGTTGCAGTCCTGATCAGGATTTGATAATAGTCAGTCCGCAGTCTTTACAAGCAATGACATACAGACTTTTAAATCAATCTTACATAATATAAGAAACATATTTATCAAGAAAATGAAAAATAAAAAATCTGTTAAATACGTTCAACATTGGATTTGTAGTTTAGAAAGGAAGATGAACTAACCTGTTTTCAGTTCTTTCCACTGACAATTTTTGCTCAATATCCACAAATTCCTTTGACAACTTCATAATAGATACCAAAATGCACTCCAGTTGTTTTTCTTGCTCGTTCTTAGTGAGAATGCCATTATAATCCATATTTTTCTTTTCAACTTCATTCAAGGCAGCTGAGGCAATTTCTAAACTTGAGTTCAGTTTGATAAGTTTGTCATACTGCAGATATTGCTTGGAAGTCTCATGTGATATTCTTGGTGATGTGTGAGGCTCCTCCTCGATGTCACGCAGTATCATTTCTGTACTCTCTTGTTTGATGACTTCTGGATCTTCCTGATGATGTTGGATCAAACACACTTTCTCTAGCTCTGCTAACTTCTCCTTTAACTTTTGATTTTCTTCATTTGATAAACACAATGCCTTCTCCTTTTCGGAGATCACAGCTTCAAGTGAAGACAGTTTTGCATGAAAATTCAGTGCAGCATCATGCATGCTGTCCATAGAATCATCAAGTATTTTTCTTGTAACAGTGTGGTATAGTCCATCTCTAACATCACCTTCAATTCGGAGGTCATCATACTCTTCTTCAATTTTCTCAATTTGTCTCAAGAGCTCTTCTTCTGACGACAGTTGAAGAGTCTTTTCTCTACTGCCTTCAGATAACTGAGACGATAATTCCTTAACATCCTTCATATTATCAGCAAGCAAACCTCTGAGATGCTGATTTTCATAGTATAAAGAATCAATTCTGCTTGCCAGTCTCCACCTTTCATCGAGTTCATCGTGAGTCATGCAAAGTGCGGATATCTTTGTATTCTTGGAAATGATTTGGTCCATTCTCGAAATTATCTCTGGAATTTTCTTTCTTAAAGGTTCAAACTCCACGCCATTCTTAAGAGCAAGTGATCCCTTCTCCCGTTTGAATTTGAAGAGCTCTTCCGTCTTTTCTTGCAAGGCCAATTCATGCATCCTCTTCAATTTGCTCATCTCGGACTTAAAATAGCTTATTGTTTCTTCCTTAGTCATACCATTCAGATGGCGGAAGTCAGATTTTTCTGAGATAACTATGGACTTTTGTTTCCTGAAACTCTTATTTTCCTCAGCGCGGGATGAAGAATGATCCTCCTTTGTTTTCTTTCCAAAGAAATTGTATTTCCATCTGTTACTCCTGTTGCCTGAACTTTCATGCTTACTGTGAGAAATATGTGATTCTGGTACTGAAGGAAATAATAGCCTAGAAAGAGCACCAAGGTCTTCACGCATGGCGGCAAATTGAGTTATTGCTTCCTGCCAATTCTTACTCATGGTTTTTGTAATAGAGAGTTGCTCATACAGCTTCCTCTCTAGCTCCTCTTGCAGGCCACTAATGCATTCTCCGATTGTAATGTTCATGACCTCCAATTGCAACTCATGCTCCCACTGGAGATCAGAAACCGATGGGTTGACCAAACCAAGCATCTCCCTAGCTTGCTGAAACACGACGGCCAGCAGTAACTTCAAGGCGTTGAACCTTTCATCTATCTCAATCAGCATCACATCAAGAGACATGCCAAGATGTGTACCAATTACATAACCATTATCCGGCAAAGCATAGTTTTCCAAACCTGTTACACCCCCCTTGAGTTTATCAAGATGCGTATCGACTTCTATTTTCATCAAATCTAAGTATTCTGCATAGCTGATCTGCGCATTCACGGTGGAAATGTGTTGATTTGATCGTGACAGCGCTCTTCCAGACCCTTCAAAGTAGCTATCGGGGCTGGAGTTGGACTTGAAGGACAACCACCTCGGCGTCAGTGCTGGTGAATCTTCAGATGTTATCGAACCGCTGCTGAGCTTGCCTGCGCAAGGCCTGGTGTCAAGGAAAGATCCATTGTGATTGTACAAACCCGCACCGTTGTCGGCATGAGCTTGAAGTTGCGCAATACCGGCTGGAAAGGTTGATCTGTTGAGCAGCGGGTTCATTCTCTCACTCAACACCTGCAAGCAATCACCACTTTTTAGTTTCGGTTTAACATCTGATCTCATGGCAAGTTGACGCCAATCTTGAAAATAAATAATTCAACACGGGACAAATTTCAAACTTGATCAGAGCCAAGTAACATACAGATAATCAAGCTCACTGGAAATGAAACCAATAAACAGAAGGAATCATCTGGCTTCACATGTGCACTGCGGTACTTTGCACATGAGTACTTGTGACGGACTAACAAATTACCAGCGCCGTTCTAGTGAAAACTGGAATTGATTGCTTACTAATTACCGCACACATATAAAACAGAAAATTCGATACGAAACTATTCGCAGAAAACGCACTGCGGCGCCGAGCCAAGCGGCCGGACGAACAATCAAGCACGATCGACGCCACATCGAACAACTCAGCAGAGCAAAACCACGGTGGTGGATGTACAGCCAGTTCGAATCGATCAAACCAATAAGGAAAAGACACAGGGCAAGCGCATGTGTTGGGGTGAGGAGACAAGGAAGGGATCGGGATGGCTTACGGGCTGGATCGCCTCCATGGTTGATGGCGGCTGCGGCCGCCGCGCGCAGCTAGCTTGTTCCCGCCACTCCAGCTCTGTCTCAGGAGTCGGGTGAGCCTTAGGGTTTACAGCTACCACAGGTGTACTAAACTAATCGCTCGTACAAGAGACAAGATTAGCAGAAGATAAGAGGAGGAGGAGGCTAATACGTGGGCGGGAGACTGGGAGGTGACAAGACAAGGACGGAGGAGGAACGGAGTGGAGTCGAGTGGAGTAAATGCACGAGAGACGGCGACCGCGAATAGTGTGAGCAAGGGAGGGGGTGGTTAGGGAGAGGGCGAATGGATCGTCCGCACGTCGATCGACAGGTCATCACCATCTGACGTAGCCGGGGAATGGTTGGCCGGCTCCGTGAGGAGGATCGTGGAAGCGGCCAAGGCGGCACGCAGACGTCGCCGGCGCGACGGGCCGGGCCCACCGCCACTTGCAAGAGGGGAAACGAAAAGGGATTGGCTTTGTCCTGGGGCGCGGACCTTCGAGTCGCTGGTCGTTCGGCTCAACTCCTATTACTTTTTGCAAAAAATAAAGTGCACGCATATATATATATATATATATATATATATATATATATATATATATAGTCATTGGAGTACGTATTTACATTTCTAATATATTCTTTTAATGATATTGTTATATTTCTTTATCTATTTGACCATGATCTAATAATGATTATAAGATACTCTAAAATAATTTCTGTGAAAAATTTTATCAAAGTTTACTTTTTATAACATAATTTACATATGTACTCTTTTTATATATGAAAAAGTGTATATAATAAAAATAAGGGCTCTGATAAAAAATTCAACTAAATTGCATTAGAGTATATTAGAATTAGTATTTAAGTATATCAAAAGTGATAAAGAGTTATAAAATATTCGTTTAGTGATATATTAGAAGTGTGAGTATGTAATCCTGAGTGTACGAAAAAGACTTCATATGTACATATACATATGTATATATGTGTGTGTATTACACATGTATAATTTTAATTGAACTAAAATGCTATATACTTGTACCAAAAAAATATAAACCGCCCAATCCAACCTACACCCCTCTCTCAACCCACTAGAACCCTCTCTATGCCCACCAAACCCACCGCAGTCTAAATTCCCCAAGGCCCCAAGCCACTCAAGTCCTACCCCTAACTAGCTCATCTCGCTCTCTCAACATAGCGGGCGCACGTGAAAGGTGAGGGAGCTGGTCAGACAGGAGACACGAGATAGTGCCGTAGTGGCGTAAGCCCACAATGGCTGCACGTGGCGGTGGCCAAGGAAAGGGGGAGAGAGAGCGCGGCGTGCAATGGCGCTCAGCGATGGTAAGCTGACGAGAAGATAAACAGATTCCCAAATCAGGCCACAAGTGTGCTCTAGGCGGTGCGTGTGAGCAAGAAAGCGACGTGATGAGTTGGGTGGCGACGTGGCAAGGAGAGAGGTATGAAACGCACGGTATTATGGCAATGTCTCATTCCCAGGTGGGTTATGTTCTGTCTCCCACTCTCCCTCCCAAATTCCAAAATCAGCAAATCCCAAATAGTTGACTGAATGATTATGCTTTTGTGAAATGTAGATCATAGAACTTTTTAAAATGAAGAAAAAGTTTGCATATTTGAAATATTTGTAGATAGTGTTGGTTAGATTAACATAATCAAGGAAATTTCTTTAAACTTTTAAATTGGTTAGCATAAAAATTCGAATAAGTTAGTAAGGTGGTTTTAAGGAACAATGAAATAGTTGTCCCTAAAATTACATGAAGGGTCATGGAGTTAAAATTGTATTTAATTATTTTGCAATTTTTCTATATTATTTTGTGATGTTTTTGGTTAGGACAATTTGTACTTCAATTTTTTTACCAAGAACTTTTTCTTTTTTCTTTGAGCGATATTTCATTAACTCCGAACACACATCTCAGAAATTCTGGGTCCGCCATTAGTTTTGAATGTCTTACCATTGTCGTGCCGAAGGTGGCACTCTTGAATGTGCTTTGGACCGTCCAATCCATCCATCTATTATGTTCGTGCCATGAAAAGATAAGAGAGAACCCAACCTACTTCTCATTTTGCACCGTGATTAAAGGGTGCATTTTTTTCAACTGCGACTGATGGCTTATGGCTGCAGCTGATGACTTTTGGATTTAGCATGAGTGCTTATGCGAACGAACTAAATGCTGATAAGCTAATTCGAAAAGGCTATCCCAATGAGCCGCTATGAAATGGTGGCGGAGAAGTCATCTCATTTGTTTGTTCAAGGGAAACCATAAGTGATAATGTAAGACCACGGCACAACCAGAAGCCCAGAATGTCACCCTACCATTCACTCACTGAGTTTAAACCATCTAACAAAAAAATTTGACAATACCTTCCCGACCTAGTCCTCCACAAAGAACTAATTTATAATAAACATTACTCATTAATCAGAGTAAGAATAAATAATTTATAAAATAAAACTTGGATCATGCGCCAGAGAATGCTAAAGATCACATGCTTGAGAACGTTCAGGATCACGCGCATGAGAATGCTCAGGACCTCGCGACTGAGAACGCCCGAAATGATGCATCCAAGAGCATACTTAAACATACAAATATAATATTACTAAGGAAGTATAAATTACCAAAGAAATTCTCTAACATTCATCATGATTTTACGAGGGTTCTATTGATTAAGTTTCAGATTGTTAAGATACTTTACTAAGGTAATATTAAGAAAAACAGAGGTGATGCTCTAAATCATTATTATTAGATATGGTGCAGAGGCACTACTCTTATTCTCGATGCATGATGTCTCAACAGTCACCTAAAAACAACAACAAAAGCAAGCGTGAATCTAAGACTCAACAAATACATAGCAAAACAGGAAATATCAACATACATATGATACCATCTTAGATCACATCTCTTTTACCATTATCCATTAGCTCTTTCATATATATTAACACTTTATTATGCATTAATTTTTTATAATCGTTAAAGCAATGCAAATACACATGCACATCTCTACTCTTTTCTGTATCATATACTGATATAACAGAGTAAGCATTCGTCAATGCTCACTCAAACTTGCCCTCTCAATAGCATGTCCTCTTCATACAGGCGTCCTTAATCTCGACTCATGTAGAATGCATATGTCTACTCTTCTCTATAGTTTATACCGGTATAGCGGAGTGAGCACTCGTCAATACTCACCAATGCTTGCCCTCTTTCAAATAGGGACCTCAATAGCCCATTCTATTTCACATAAATGACCTTAATCTCCACTCCCGTGAAATGTCTTCCGAAATAGGTCTTATTCTTTCCACTCCTGTGAGAAGTCCACACATGTAGACCACAGATGCCCACAATAGCCATCACTTTCCACAATACTGTGATATGAATGTGTCGATATTTTAATATCTCATGAATAATTTATTGGATTCGGGGGAAAGCTCTCAAAGCCCTCGTATGATCATACAGAGTAAAGACATAGAAATTTTTATATAGGTTCGGATCTTCTCTTGGGAGAATAACAATACTACGTCCTGTGTTACTATTATTGAAAAAATTTTACAAGTGTGAATAGTGCGAAAAGTCTAGCACGATCCCAAGATATCTAAACCCCAGGTCGCAAAAGACTATGAAAGAGAAATTGTTTGAAAAGTCTGAGTTGGTTGGTGTATTTGTCGGCTATAAAACTGGTATTATACGCACTTTTAAACCAACTCTTTGGCATCATTGAGGGCTGTTGGTCAGTAAAAATCTTGTTGAAAGGCCTTACCGACCAGTGTTCTGTAGGAAGCATGCGCCCCACAGATACCTCCTTGCATGTCATTAAGGAGTCATAATCACTCTTTCTGCGATATACATTGTATGAGAACACCTTGAGTACTCTACTTGTAGAGTACCCCTTCATAGGACCGACGATCTGCTTTGAGGTCATCCTCAGGTACAGAACCCTTCTGAAGATACTCGTAGATGGGAGACATCCAAATAATCTCATTAGGAGTTATCTTTGGTCCTTTAATCGAAAATAGCTTCTTGAGTTGCTTTAAGAAAACTCCTGATGGTACTTGTGAACGGGAGGAAGTTATTCGAGCCAACTAGTCTGTGAGAAAGTTATCCCATTGAGGGATACACTATAACTTCAAACCGAAAAAGTGCTTTTCTAGCTTGCAAACTTTCGGCAAGTACTTCAACATGGTCGAAATCGAGCATTGATACTCTTTGCCGACCTAATTCACGACTAGTTAAGAGTCTCCTCTCACGAGCAGTCGACGAATCTCGAGTACTTTAGCGGCTCATATGCCAGCCAATAAGTCTTCATACTTAGCCATGTTATTAGTAGCTAGAAAGAGTAATTTGATGACATACTTTAAGATCTTTCTCGTAGGAGATTCCAGGACCACCCCAGCCCCTGAGCCACTTAACGTAAGTGACCCATCGAAGTACATCGTCCACTAGTCGTGGGAATCGTACTGTTGGGGATTCTAAATAGGTTTAGGATTTGTCCATTCCGTGATAAAGTCCACCAAGATTTGAAATTTAATGGCCGTTCGAGACACAAAATAGAGGTCAAACTCTCAAAGTTCTACCGACCATTTTGTCATACATCCAGCTATTTTCCTACTTTGGAGGATCACTCTTAAGGAAAACTCAGATGGCACAATAATTTTGTACACCTGAAAATAATGCCTTAGTTTCCCCGAAGACATAAGGAGGGCAAATAATAGCTTTTGGACCTGTGGGTAGTGCTCCTTAGACCCATGTAAGACTTCGCTTACATAATATACAGGTCACTGAACATTTCACGTTCTGTAACGAGTATAGCATTTACTGCCTATGGCTTGACGAAAAGATATATGAGTAGCATCTCGCTTGATTTCGAAAAAACCAGTACAGGTGTACTCGTAAGATATTTCTTGATATCCTCGAATGCATCATTAGCCTCCTTCGACTACTTGAAATCTTCATTTTTCCTGAGAAGTTTAAAGTAAGGAAGCCCTTTCTCTCCCAGGCGTGCAAAGAAACGACTTAGAACCGTTATGCAGCCAATGAGTTTTTGAATTTCTTTCTTCATTGTCGGAGGGCGCATCTACTCAATGGCATTGATCTTTTCAGGATTTGCTTCGATACCCCTTGCTGAAACAAGAAATCTGAGCAACTTTCTTGAAGAAACTCCGAACACACACTTCTCGGAATTAAGCTTCAATCGATGTTTTCTAGGGTTATCGAAAGTCTCCTGCAAGTCTGAGATGTGATTAAGTTGTTTGCTACTCTTGGCAACTACATCATCAACATAGGCTTCCAACTATCTATGTTTGAATATCAATATTATGTATAATTTTTTGGATTTGGAGGAAAACTCTGAAGGCCCTTGTATGATCATGCAGAGTAAAGACAAGAATTTTTATACAGGTTTGAGTTTTCTTCTGAGAGAATAACAACTCTATGTCATGTGTTAATATTACTGAGAAAAAGTTTATAAGTGTGAATAGTGCGAAAATTCTAGTACTCCTCCCAGAACTGATCGCCCCCACTCCCTTTCTAACATCAACCCTTATATCGACGACGAAGTGGTGCCAGTTGTTTCTTGCCAGAAGACACCTTGACACTTCAAAAATTAACTGCTAGATGGTGGTTATTGCCAGAGAGATGTGGGTAGCCATTTGCTGTAGGACGGTTGTTATGAAAGAGACGTGGGTAAGATCGTATATGGTTATTGAGTATAAACGTATGTTTTAACTACCTTGTCAGATAGACCCGCTATGAGGGTAGGTTAGTCGAACATAAAATAATAATTAAGAAGTTATAGCATAACTTACGACTAGATAGTCGTTGTAGATCTTACGATTAGGTACTCATAGCAGAAATTATGACTATGTAGTCGTAGTAGAACTTACTACTATGGAGTAGTCGCAGTAAGACTTATGACTACTCTATAAAATTTCTCTCTTATCATTAAGAGGTATATTCAAAGAATATGATGATGTAATAAATAGAGAATTATTGTATCCTCGTTAGAATGCATTAAAATGTATCATTTCTCCTTTAACAAGTCTCATACGTCATTAACCATTGTCCATTAATCAAGTTATCATCGAGTAACCATATCATTTACCATTACCAAGTAGCTATTATTATTTATCATACTTCATCAAAAATTAATTAACCAACAATGTCACTTATTCATCATCAGGTGGTTATCATAGACATTGTAGACAACAAGATTAACAGGATTAATCATATCAACAGCAAAGTAAACATGGCATAAATATAAAGCATCAACCCTACGAAACCATCTACTGTTCTACAATGTACTTGCTTGATTAACCTTGTGAATAATGCATCGATGGCACTGTTCCTGAACCTCCACCTAGATAACCTATAAGACATCTTAAAACATGCCACAATAGTGCAAACACAAAGAAAAGGGCATCGCTCCTACGCGAAACCCAATCAAAGCTTTGCCAATCGACACAACAGCGAGCATTGGCGACCAAGTTCTAGCCGACAACATTACTAGAAGCGCACCCCAAAACCACTTAACCAAAAATGCAGTTCAAGCACTAAACGGGAACTCAACCAATTATCTACAGCTTCCTCATTAGTCATACCCTAAACTCCCTACATCTTCTACTCCAGATCTGAAATTTCCATGGCCCTAACCAACCACAAAGATTTACCATGCTACTCACCCCTTCTCCCTCTATTACCCACTAGACCTAAATTTAACCGAGAGCTAGCGAAAGGAAAGGAGATCAGATCATTACCCTAGGAATCAGACAACCAGGATGTCGAGATCGACGAGAACACAAAACCCTTCTCTTTTTTCTCTTCTCCTTCCTTCCTTCTCTTTCTCTACTTCCCTTCTCCTTCCTCCTTACAATAGCAACTCCATGTGGCTCGGCCTCCTCTCATCTTCCTCTTCCTCTTCCTACTTCTCTCCTTCTTCCTCTTCTTCTTGGCAAGATTCAGTGGATTTGGCGTTGGCTCGGCCTTCTCTTCCTTCTCTCTTCCCTTCCCTCTCCTTCTCCTCTCTTGGCCGATCTCCTTCCTTCTCCCTCCTGCTCGACTGGGCTCCCACCCTTTCCCTCCCCTTCCCACTTCCCCCTTGGCTGCGGTGACTTGGCGAAGGGCAGCACGAGATAGCTAGCAATGGTCGAGGAAGGGCGCAGCGCAGGGGGGAGGGGTAGGGCTTAGCCAACTGACTGCGACGCGCAGACGAGCGGTGGTGGCCGACGAAGGGAGCAAGGGTAGCGCACGCGAAGGGGGCATTCGGCGTGGGATAGCAAGGGGGATGACGCTGGCGGGTGATGATGCTGTCAGGTGGATGTAGTGGTAGGACCGAGGGCGTAGGCACGGCAACGGCCAGAGCTAGCGGGGTGGTGGTGCATGCGAGGCGACAAGCTCGGCTCGAAAGCAGTAGTGGCAATGACACAGCAAGGATTGGGAGTTTGGAGAAGGAGGATAGGCAAGGGATTGTGGGGGCAATGGCTAGGGCATAGGCACAGTGCCCTCCCTACCCTTAAATGCATAAGGCATGGGCCGGTTCGGGTGGCTACAGCGGTGGCCCACCTGGCCCAAGCCCACCTTTTTTCTTTTTGGAATATTACATATAAGACATAAGCTCAAAAGAACGAGGCTACAATATAGTGCATCGGCTTTTTTATCTAGTATTGTGCATGCAAATACAGTTAGCTCTAACTATACCACCTAATCTATGGATCTGAACCTCCAAGGTGAATCAAATCAACATTTTAGGTCATGTTGGAGTTGAAATCTATTGATTTTTTTCTGTATGTGGAGACAAGTTAATGCAGGGGCGGTGGCGTTGGGTGAAGAAACAAATAACAACACATGTAACTGATTCTAAGATATGGGACAAACTATGTGCTTAACATAAAAGGGAGAGTAATGTGGAGGGAGGATATAGGTATACATATGTATATTGATCTGAACATTGATATTCTTCATTTGACAATGGTCCGTTTAATTCAGCTGTGACCGATGGTTTTTAGTTGAAATGATACTATAGCAGCTGTTAGTTTTTTTATTTAATTAAAAAATAAAGAAAAGACTATTATATCTCTACATGCAACGCAAATAGAAAAGGAAAAAAGAAAAGAAAAAATACTTTAAAAAGCTAACATGTTTTAATCGGTTTGTCTTCTGAGTAATATGGCCAGTGAATTGTCACTACGGCAACTAGCAGCAAAGCAAGCTAATGATGAGAGCATTTTTGTCTGCAGAAGGAAGTGGAAGTTCGGTCAGGGAGACGCTGGCGGCTGGCTCTCACTCTTCTGACGAAAAAGGTGGTCGCACTTATGAGAATTGAAGAGTTCCTACGATGGCTGCTCCAAGAGCACATTAAAATATTTGATTGCGCTTCATTCGCATACGACCAGGGCAGGTGCTTAAATTCAGCTTCAGACAAAATACCTCATGAAATTGTAACCACTAAAGTTACACGCTTCGTTTCACGCATCATGTGATGCAGAAGCTTATGAATTACATTGGTGTTTTTATGATTCTCCAAAAACAATCTTGATAATTTTGCACCACCACAAGAACCATTCGATCATTTGTTTGTCTTTTCTTGGCATCGTCTCGCAGGGCAACAATTAAAAATAGCCAACATTCAAAGCCTAGTAAACCTCAACGTGCCATTGCTTGTTCTTCTTCAGCTGTGATAGCTTCTGATCCCAGCTCTCCCCTCGCTGCTCTGCCACTTTCTTGAGGGTGTCCTGAATCCCTGGCATCATTCCCTTCAAACCGCAGAAGTAGATGTGAGCACCACCATCCAAAAGCTTGAAGATTTCATCACTGTACTCCTCGATCTTGTCCTGAACATACATCTTGCCACCACTCTTGTTCTTCTGCTCCCTACTTAGTGCTTTGTCGTACCTACAGATTCAACACAACTCAATTACATTCTACCAAAAATACACTGAACCCAGCTAGTTCATTTACGTGGCACACTCAAATATCAATAATGTTCTACGATGATGTAAGTTGACAGAAGCATCTAAGTCAATACGAAGTGCCGTTTTGGACATGTATGGCAATAATAACTGAAACAAGGCGTTAAGATGGATGAGGTCTAGTAACCTGAAATTGTCTGGATACTGCTTAAGATAGCTTGTGAACTCTTCATCGTAGAGAAGGCTGTCAGAATTAGCCACACCAAGGAAGAGCCAAGCCAGGCCACCAAATCTGTAATTCGGGACATCTTCCATGAACATACGGCGTAGGTACCCACGGAAAGGAGCAACACCAGTGCCAGTGGCAATCATGATATGGGTTGCATTTGGATCATCCTCAGGTAGGAGCATTATTTTGCCAGAGGGCCCTGAGATCAGAAAGCAATCATAGTGACACGCTTAAGGTTAGAACATCCATCATGTGCCGTGAACTAAGAATGAAAGCACAGTTCTACAGGAAAGATGGATATGCACACAAGTTGGATTCATATCTGAGAACTATTCGGGAAACAAAGCAATTTCTTTTTTGAAAAAAAAATCTATCTAATTAGTATATGCATTGGGGGATTAAAGGATCTTAAAAGATAGAAGTATAACAAATGGTGGGACTGCAAACTTTAGTTGGAAAGGAGACAGTAGGCAGGAGAAGAGAAAAAAAACGAGATAGCCGTGTTAGTGCAGGGGCATAGCCAAATTAGAGAAGAGAGGCTCTTGGCTTCTTGGTTGCCTAGAATTGTTATTTGTCTGTTGGTTATGGTGGTTAGTGTTTTTAACTTTTAAGATCTTTTTTTCAAAGCAATTAAAGTCTTTCTTAGTGCTCAGTTGTCAGAACATATCTTGTAAACCTGTAACACTGTAAACTCTCTACTATTTCTTAATGCATTCGAAGCAGGGTTATTTCCTGCTCCGCCTTAATTTACATCTTTAAAATTATGTATGTAGTCTAATACCCTTGAGGGGCTCTCATATAACACTGCTACACACAGGAAAGCCTTTACAACCATCTGAAAGAAATCAACTCACCTGTCAGCTGAATCTTGTCCCCAGGTTTTGAGTTGCATAAGAAGTTACTGCAAATACCATTCTTTAAGGGGTCCTCCTTGCCAGTTTCGGGATCATAATAAACTGCACGGCGAACACACAAACTACCGGTCCTTCCATCGAATGAATCTCCATACCTAGTAGATGCAATTGAATAAAGCCGAACATTATGTGGAGCTCCAGGCTTCTTCGGGTTCTCTCCCTAACAGACAAAAATGCACACAGGGTTCAGAGAGTAACGAAGATAGAGGGTGAAGACATGGAAGACAACAAATGAAATGAATAAATATTTGATACTTTAATTAAACTAAAGAAATTTTCCTACACAACAAGATGTACATGTTTCGTCTCTTTTATCAACAGTAAATTTTCTCACATAGGTCTATATGACATTGAACAGCATACTGAAAACAAAGTCTGCAGATTTAAACATAATTTCAGTACTGCCTATCTCTATCTGTTTAGCCCCTCATTTAATAACTATGCCGAGTCAATTGTTCAATATCTGATAAGAGTATAAGACAAAGAACGAAACCGAGGAAATGATTGAGGGCAGGAAATACTCACCGGAGGAATCACGCCATAACTTTGTCCCTCCCAGTAAGGTACATTACCACCATGATCAATGACGATATGGCATGTCTCTCCTGGTGATTTAGGGCCTACGATTCTCTCAACTGAGACGATTGTGGCCGTGTAAGGCTCCTTCGGTTTATATGTGTTGAGGGGTGGCTCCTTGCCGATCTCCAAATCCAGAGCCCTAACAGCAACTTTACTTTTGTTCGCTTGCTGAACAGACATGCAAAGCACCTTGTTCACATGCCTCCGTTGCACGGCCTTGCTTTCCCATGCCAATGTGGAGCCAATCCATGATTTGTTGCTAAAGCTAAGATTGTTGCTACCCTGAAGCATAACAAAAGGGGTAAAATTCAGCACACAGTTACAAGAATGCTGTGAATTCAGGATCTAGAGCCTGCTGAAGCAAGAGCCCTGAATTACTAAATGTGAATCTACTACTATGCGTAACTGATAGCTAATCTTTGAATCCAAAGAGCACGAAGCCGCAGTATTGCACTGCAATCGAATACTTAAAACTGCTCCCTGTTCGAACCAATCTACCCACTTCTACAATCCAGAGCTCACCAAATCACGCCCTAATACATGACTCCCCCAAGAAACACCCAAAGGGAGCCAACTTTACCACAAAGGGCATCGAAACACGCACCTGGATCCCAGAACTTCTCGCTCCGCGATCCGAGTCGACCGGCGCCGAGACAACCACCTACAGGGGAACCACCAGAACGCAAGAAAAAAACTCAGCACCACTGCGCAGCGCGAGACGGAATCGCACGGACGGCATGCACGTACCTGGGACGCAACAGCGGTTGCCATGGCCGATTGCGAGGAAGGGAGATGAGAAGAGGAGGGTTTTTGATTCGTGGAAGGGGAGGGGCAGGAGGCGGCGGATTTATAGAAGGGAAAGGAAAAGAGTGAGCTCTTGAGTGACGGAAGGGACGACGACCTCCGCCGAGAATTGCGATGCGATTAGGCCATTTGCTCTTGGGGTTGGTCAGCAGTCAGCTGCTAAACTTGTTTAGTTTTGGTTGGAAACTTGGAGTATTAAATTACCGATTAAGGCACGTTCAAAATGGTTTAAAATCAACTTTTATATCTGATTTTTTTACTATTCAGTAATTTATCTTTTTTTAGTTTTTTTTAGATTTTTTAGATTTTTTGTATTATCTTTTTTTATATTTTTTTACATTGTTCGTGATGGGCTAATATGTTTTTTATTTTTATACTTTTAAACTTAATTATATCATATAAGTTAACTCAGTTTCAGTAAAAAATAAGTGAGTTACAATAAAAAAAACTATAAGTCAATGTCAAACTAAGTGTTATCTAAGTTCAGATTTGATTAGTAAAGTTTCTTTAGCCGGAGGCAGGCGCATAGAGTTGCTTGGCAGCTTTGACCAGTTGAGAACGACTAAAGTGTCTGCTTGAGGGACGTATCTAGGCCTATGTAGCATAGGTTCTAACCCGGAACATGATACATTTGGGTCGGGGGGTTTTCGGCTGTGATTTATGAAATAGTTTATATTAGTTTTTGTTGATAATTTAAGATATGATTTATGGTTTTTTAACTGAAAATAAATAGTAGTGGCTGAAAGAAATAACTTTAAGAAGGATATAAGTGGTAGAAAAAGTAAGTGAGAGATACGTGCGCGTGACCAGAGCCAGAGGGCTGGGATGCGTGATTCATTCGTGACCCACTGTTTTATCTCTGGAGCAAGAAGGTATCGAGAGGAGTAGAAAAGTCGCTTCAAAAAACCGGATGTTCGTGTTAACTTTTAGCTTTTCTAAGCAGCAGTCAGAAGTATAAACTAATACGAATAGGGCCTATGGTTTATAGCTACGGTTTATAATTTTTTGCCCTAATACAGCGCTTGTATGAATGAATCAAATATTGATAAGCCGCTTCGAAACGGCAGCGAAGAAGCCGTTCTGTTTGTTTGTTCAAAAAAAGATATAATCTAAAAAGAATTGAACTAAATATAAAATCTAGATAAGTTTAAGATATAACTCCCTCTTCAGTTTAGGTGGTAGTGGTCTGTATCGCTATAATTCAAGATGTGACGAAATCCTGGTTGCGCGCTTGAGTTCTTCACTTGGCTTAATAAAATGGCCTTGTGGTGTCATCAAAGGTCATGTGACTCAGATCAAAGGCCAAGAGATGCAGCCTATAGCCCAGATGCATGCACGAATGCTAGTGGCCATATCCAACTACACCCATTAAAAAAATGGCTAAAAATGCGTCCATTCTGAATTTCCAGTTACCAAACCCTATACCCAGGTTAATTCTTGGCCAAGAGACTCTGTCATTCTCCGATACCGAGTGCCGTCCAACTGTCCGACGTACTACCTCTGGGCATCTATTCTGACCAAAAGGCCAGAGGTTTTTAGCTTTCATGCCAGAAGTAGCACGAAATCTTCACACTGAAAATGTACAATCCAATATTACGTGCAAAATGATCGTCCCTGCAGCACGCTGATGGTTGTTATCGGGTCATGCAAAACCTCGAAGAGCTTGTATTGTATAGCCTTGTAAGCCTGTGATGTCTTTACCCTGTTTCATCTTTGGAATGTTTTGTCAAAAGCTGAGAGCAATGCTACTAAACGCTGCGCCAGTTTATTGTATTTTTACAGCACTACAGGCCAGCAAGCAGTACCTAAAAGTGCAGACATGTTTCTTCTTCCTCACAAAGACATAATCTATTTTCTTTTTTAAAAAAAGGCAAACTACATCATAAAGCTTTCCCCTGGCTACCTACAAGACATGCACTAGTTTAGACTTCAGACAGATGAGTTGCTACAGCCAGCTGCTTCATTCATATCCCCATGGTGTGATCCAGACCTGCATGAGGGCCTCCTCCCATGCCTGCAATCGTCATGTTATGCAGCAATTGTTGGGAGTCATCGCCTTGTTACATGATCATCCTGTGTTTCTAATAAGAAGCTGGAGTCGGCAAACAATTGAAACTTGCAGTGTAAATTTAATTGTAAAGCTTCTTTAGTGAAGCAACAATAACTGCTGATGTCGTGACAAGTTGAAACGCACCTGAAGGAGTTGAATGTCCCATCTTTCAACACGGGGAGGAGGCAACTGTTTAGCGCAGCACCTGCCCTGCATAAGATCAAAAAAATTTAGGGACAGCCAATTTTCACATAAAACAGTTTTACAGTTTGTAATTTGTATAGATGCTAGCATGAACCTCGTATTTTCTGTCAGCCTGTGCCCTGAGGTAGCAGCGGATTATGTGCTTTGGCAATCTTGCAGAAGGTTGTTCAGCAAATGCCTGAATCATCTGTGCCAAGGTTGTCAGGATGGTATACCAGGTATAGGATCATTTTTCATTTGACGGGATCATATAGTAGAATCACAATTCTATCAAATTTTAAAAAGCGTATATATTTTATATAAAAATTAAATTATATTTCTAAATATAAAAGTCTATCATAAATTTTTTGAATTTAATTTTGTAATTTGAATACATTTATTTATATTACATTGAATTAAGGTTGATTTTTGAAACTTATTTAATTATTTTTAATAAATTAATAATCTAAAAATACAATATATCAAAGATAATACTTTTTTTACCTTAGAACAACGTGTAAACAACAAAACAGAGCCCATTAAACTTAGTGCAACTTAAACTAGATAATATCAAATTTTATATGTTAATATAGTTTGTTATCAGGATCACTGTCCCACTGCGATCCTACCCGATCCTAACGATTCTACAAGTAAAATCACGATCTCACTTACGATAATACCTAATTTAGATCTATATTGTGATTCATATTATCTAACTCTGGTAGAATCGTACGATATTATGATACATGTCATAATACTAACAACCTTGGCTGCAGGAGTTTTTGACACATATAGCACTGTTGGGATTTGTATTTACGAGAATATCAGTACGCACGCGGAATTGACAGAAAAATCTGTTTTGCCTCCTTATCACCGGGCAGCGACACTGTGGAGTCGACACTTAGCATCTGGAGCCCCACCTAGCCTAAAGCCCAGTTGCCATGCACTAAGCTATTAGTGTTGTAATTAATTAATTTAATTATGTGATTAGATAATGTATTTACACGTACTAGTAGAATCTTTTAGATATAGCAAATGAGCACAAAACTTAAGAAATTTTTTGTGGAGCGTACTTTAGTGTGTAATTTGCCTGTAATTTATTCTATTTTAAATTCTACTTAAAAATTTATTTATGTTAACTATTTGTAGGACTTTTTTAAATATAGGAAATAAGTTCAAAAAATTATAATTTTTTTAGAAACCTTATACAGTGAATTTGATGCTGTAATTTTTTATTTAATTACACAAGGAGTACTATAGCACTATAAAAAAGTCTGACTGTGCGCAGTTAGATCAGTTCACAGTATTACATAGATCAGTTCACAGTATTACATCCTTATGTTCATATTAGCGTCTGCACATTTGGTGGTCTAGTAATGCAGATCTCATGAATTCTTGGTCTATCCCCCGACAGAACGCAAAAACATTATCGATGCAGAGTATTTTTCAAGCAAAAAACAACGACACGAACCTAAAGCTCGCACGAATATCGATCAAGAAAAAAATTGAGTCACCGTGAAGGCGAAAAAATATGTAAAATCTCAAACCAAACAGCAAGATCCATGAAATCATATACAAAGAGTCAGATTTAATAGTATGTCAATCAGCACAGGCCCGCGATTAAAGCGGATCCTACGACTGGGGCGACAATATCATATCATCATCCTCCGAACAAAATTGAAGAAAGAACGCACAGAACATATCCAATCCATCCAAGAAAGATAAACCAAGAACATCTAAGACGCGAATGAGTCGGCAGTGGAGTCAGAATCGATAACATGTCAATCAGCACAGGTCCGGCGACCGGATCCTAAGACTGGGGCGACAAAACCGTATCATCACGCTCCAACGCAGCCCAAGTAATCGACATCGAAGACAAAGAACATCACCACCACGATGCTAAGAAAAGATCACAATAAAAACGAAGCGCGAAAAGATCTGGGCGGAAGAGAGGAAGAAGCAAATCGAAGACGCGAGACGACGAACACGGCTTGTCCCGTTTGGGGGAGGCGGTGTGGCGGCCACGGGCCGCAGTGTATTTAACGGCGGAGAGAGGAGAGGAGAACTAGGGTTTCTGGGATGGATTGCGAAATTTCGTGGGCCTCCAGATGATGTCAGACTGGAATGGGCCTATGATGGGCCATTCCACTAACGTGTCAGTTAAGCTAGCGTGTTTTGGGTCCTTTATAGGAGAATTTTAAAGGCTTTTCTAATTCTTCTCTCCTCTTTTTGTGATCGGACTCTAGAGAATCAGAGGAGGTTCCGAGCTTTTCTTTTTAATTTATGGTTTTTTAATAAATAAATATGATGATTTTTTATCTTTTAAAAATAGTTTATTAAGACAACTTTTTAAAACGATTTATCCGCATTTAATTTGTTTATATAAACACTTATGCTATGGATAAAATCATGAACCGTAGAAAAAAACAACCCTCTGGCCTCGTCCTTTTGTCTGTCTACGTAAAGCCTTCAAGGATGGGGCTGTCCTGCAGTGTTTCTCCTTTGATGCATCTCATAGTCCCACGGTATCATCCAAGTTTTGAAGCTCCATCAGATTTACAACTATTGAGATTACAGCAAATTTAGTTCATCTCATCTGAACTTTTGACCATGACTTTTTTTTCAGCCCCATGTCTTTGTAATAAACTATACATACGCAACTCAATATATATACAACTACTTACAATTAGAGGTGAGCTCAGCTCAGCTCAGCTCGTTAAAAGCTTGTTAGCAAGGCGGCTTGGCTTAGCTTGATGGGAAGCTCGAGCTCGGCTCGTTAGGTTCGGTTGTAATTGAGAATAGATAACTGTATAGAATAGATGTTTTATTGGTTGGTGAGCCAAAGTGATAACATTTCATCTTACCAAGTCACATACATAATGTGCAGAGAAAACCTAGTTCAAATATATACTAAATAATTATGAGTTTATGACAAGTCTCTGTAATCCATATATTGTGGCTAGATTCTAAGTTGCAAAAGGTCATATTGACATTAACTTTTCCTCTAAATGAATTTATCATATTTTATAAAAACCTTTCACTTTTTTCTAGAAAATAGCAGCGCTGAAGATCCAACGGCACAAAAGTATCGCCCCCGAAACGTAGGGTTCAGCAACAAGCCCGCGCAAGCTCCAAGAGCTCAAATCGCAAGCTCCATTCCATTATAGCAGCACAAATCCTACAGTTTTGCAGCCGGGAAAAGGTAAAAAAAAAGAAGCAAAAACTCCTACTTTTTATTCATTAGACACCCACAGCTGAATTAAGCCACCAAATATCACATGCTTAAACCTAAAAAGTTTGTGTGTGTGTGTGTGTGTGTGTGTGTGTGTGTGTCCCGCTGGTGAGCGAGACCGAGTAGGCTGTAGCTCGCCACCGACCTAGGTTTAATCAAACATACTCACTATCTCCCTACGCTCCCCGCGAACCCCACCTCGAATCCTATCATAGGTCTTTATGCAATTGTGCCCAAAACAATCCAGCTTTCTTTTGGAAAACCAGCCACCTCACTAGTCACCACCAATCCAAGCACCGAGAGCCCAATTCGCCGACCAAGCGGCGCACAGCTGCGACGAATCTACCACCAAAAGGAGGGAGGCCGAGGTGCGACCGCGACCGTACCTGGAGACCGGGGTGGGCGGCGGTGGCGGCGACGACGACCGGGCGACGGCTCGGCCGCCGCCCCTGATTGTCGCATCTCCCTCCGCTCCTCTCTGGCGCCTCCCGCTCCCTCTCCTCTCCTGGGCGAAATGGGGAAAATTTTCTGCGATCGCGACGCGCAGAGCGAAGGGAATTCGGGTGGTTGCATCGACCGTTAATTCCGCTTCACGCCGTAACTTAAAGGCCTATTGGGCCTACAAACAACAACCCAGACTAGGCCTATTGGGCCTACAAACAACAACCCAGACTACTTGGCCCGGCGATGGCCTAATCATTTGGGCCCACATCAAGGTGTAGGTCCATTGTAGGCCCATATTCCTTCGGTGTCTCTTCTCGCTGGTCCATGGGCTCGTCGACCGGCAAATCTCCTCTCTCCTGTCTCCTCCCATTCTCTCGTCCGATCCCGCGGCGGCTCGGTTCGCCCCGCGAAGTACGGACTCCGGCGAGCTGACGGGGCTTGTACGACGAGCTTGCGGACGGAATGGACGAGGCGAGCACCTCGGCGTCCGGCGGCGCCGCGGCGCACGGAGGGCGTGCCTTCCCGCCGGCGAGATCGGGAGGTGAGTCAAAATTTGACGACTGGCTCGCTTCGATTCGGTCGCTCATGAGCCGTGTGGTACTGCCGTCTGCGTGAGGAGGGGGTTCCTAGGGTTGGTAGCTCTGTACGATCGTGAGCTTGCAAAAGTAGTAAATTCGGGCGAGAAATTGCTCTTGCTTGATTTACTTCTACATGTTACGGCAGTTACCTTGCTTTGGTGGTATTTTCTCTCTACTTGCTACCTATTGATTTGTTCGAACGTGATCTGAGGTATTGGCTTGCTATGTTAGTATGTTACATTCAGAGTGTATGAATTTTGCGAGTATTACCCCCTTTTTTTAATCATAGCATCACCCATGATATAGGGTTAATCAGCAGAGCAAATAATCCATCACTCATCAAAATTGAGTGAAATGTAACGATTGACGCGCTATCAGGCAGCTTTGTTGGGTCAACTTTACAGTAGATTATTAGACAACGTGACAACGAATGTCTTTTACGCACTGGCAGATTATGAGTTTCTTCCCTTCTGATGCTATCTAGGTTGATCATGTTGGTTTTGCAGTGTTCTATAGGTTCACCCAGCAGAATCTTCCAGCTTGGAAACCGGCAATGACACCAGGATGTGTAAGTTGGAATTGATCCTAGCTACGGGTTGTTGGGATTGATCCTAACTACGGGTTTTCTAAAGACAGTTTTATGTATTGTTTAGTAATTTATATGGTATTTCTTCTACTTTTTCAGGTGATAACCATTTTCTTGATGATTGGAATTACTTTTGTACCTGTTGGGCTTGTTTGTCTTCACGCTTCAAATCACGTAATTGTTTTGCTTTTGATCTGGTAGATGCTGAATTGCCATAAATTTGGCTCTCATGCTAAATATGTACCAAGATGCTCCCTATTTCGGGTGTGCAGGTTGCAGAAATCGTTCACCGTTATGATATTGATTGTGTACCTAATGCTTACAGAAGAAACAAGCAAGCCTATATTAAAGACAGCTCAATTTCGAAAAATTGTACTCAGGAAGTGAAGGTAGTTCGTTATGAGATCTAATCAGACCTTATTTTTATCTTATTTTATCGTCAGCTAACCACAGTCCAGAAAACTTTTTTGATTTTTTCTTCTTATTGTATAACTGAAATTTCCTGGGTTTAGCTTGGCATACTGAGATTAAATAAGGCACATGTTGCAGTTTTTTTCTGGCCCTCCTAATATTTCTATTACTTATTTGTAATTGGGTCAGAAAAATGCTGATAGTGTGTATTTGCAGGTCCAATACCATATGAGAGCACCAATTTATGTGTATTATGAGCTTGACAACTTTTACCAGAATCATCGCAGGTAAGATTCAACTTTATTATGCATCTGTCTTAGAAGAAGAATTTCTGTATCGTCTCTTGCTGAACAAAGGAATTTGTTGGTGCTGAACAGGTATGTCAAAAGTAGAAGCGATAAGCAACTGCGCTATGGGATGAAATACACAGATAGCTCATGCAGTCCTATAGAAAGGAATAATGGCCTTCCCATTGTTCCCTGTGGATTGATTGCCTGGAGCCTGTTCAATGATACTTATGGTTTTACCCGTGAATCCACTCAAATAATGGTCAATAGGAAAAATATTTCATGGAAAAGTGATCGGGAGCATAAGTTTGGCAAGGATGTCAATCCTTTCAACTTTCAGAATGGATCCTTGATTGGAGGAGGAAAACTTGATCCTGACATGCCAGTGGGTACTTCTATATATCAACTGTTGTTTATAGGTTGCTGATGCAATAGCTAAATCTACATTTTGGCATTAGCAGACGTGTTACTAAAATGTTAATTATGTTTTAAGTTAGCTAAACAATTGTCTTTTTGCCAGCTGAGCAAGCAGGAAGATCTTATTGTGTGGATGCGTACTGCTGCTCTTCCACAATTTCGAAAGCTCTATGGTGTCATTGAGGAGGATCTACAAGTTGATGAAACCATTACCATGCACATAGCAAATAATTACAATACCTACAGTTTTGGTGGAAAGAAAAGCCTAGTTCTTACAACATCAACCTGGCTAGGCAGCAAGAATAACTTTCTTGGATATGCATATCTTGTCACCGGTTCCTTGAGCATCTTCTTGTCTATTCTCTTTGCTTTGATTCATGTGAAAAATCCAAGGTAACTATTAAGTTGAACCTTTTGAATAATCCTGTATGATCATCTTTACTTTATCTATGTTTCTCTTAGAGCAAGTTGTCCTAAGGTGATAAATACTGCTTCTCTTGATTTTTATTGTCATACTCCAACCTAACAGCACGTACACAGGCAGTGCATGCACTCACCTATAAACAAAACCGCCTTTGGTTGCTGTCTCATCTTCCATGTAGTATTTCCATATGCTGCCGTTTGTTGGTCAATTAGATGTTTATTCATATCATTTGATGAATTTGCAGGCCGCATGGTGATGCCAATTACCTATCTTGGAACAGGAAAAACAGCACTAGCTAAGCTTCCTGCATAATTGTATAAGGTACACACTTGACAAACACTAGTTCACTTCTAAGATCATGGCTATTTTCCTTCTTTTAAAACAACATACAGTTCAGATAGAGTTCCAAGTCCTTGAACCTAGAACACCCGGGAGTTCTTTCCAAAGAATGCACGCAGCTCGCGCTTCCTAGAAGAACTGTTAAAATAGCTCTTCCAACTTTCAAGTTCATCCACACACTTGGAGAATGAAATGCTGATGACTGCTGAGGATCATTAGCGTTAATTGACTGACTTGTTCGTGCAATTTGGGTTATCGCGCCGATGTGTCCTTCAATAAAAACTCATGAAAATTATATGTACAAGTGCCATACCATGTAAGTGAGGATGTACAATGTATGAATGTATGTCTCTTTTTGTAAACGAAAAATGTACGTGTCTTTATTTCTGAAGCAAAGCACGTTTTACCACTTAATAACAATTGTGAAGATCAAAGCGTGTGCCTCCTGGGCTTTATCCATGGGCTGCGACCTCCTGGGCTTCTCAACATGAGGAAAAACATCACTATTTCAAAGTTGTATAAATATCAAAGTATGAATAAAGAGCGGTAGTGATTATTTATCCCTTCACTTACTTTAAGATCTGTGCAACTTATATTAGGGGTTTATGCATAGAAGCACTGCTCGAGGCCAAACTGATCCACCCTGTTTCGTCAACTTCGCTGCTTTCCCATCGTCCGTCCAATCGTGTAGTGTGTAAGCTTGAAGAAGCATGCAGGTCTGCTCATTTGAGCTTTTACTTCTAAAGGGGTGATCGGAATAGCGATAGTTTTTTATTTTTATTGAAAAAATACTGTAGCTGGCTGAAAAAACACCGTAGCTGAGTTGCATATTAGGCATAATTAAATTTTAAAAAATGTAAAAATAAAAACGGCTCGTTAGTCTAGTGCGGATAATGCAAAGGAATATGAGGAAAAAAACGGAACGCAAAAAAACCAAAAAAAAAATTTTACTACGTGACAAAAGTGCTACAGTATTTTAATCGCTGCTACAGTGTTTTAATCGCTGAACAGTGTTTTTATCTCCAAACTGATCGGGGCTAACTTTTTAATTTAATTTTTTGGCTTTTCGGTTTTCTTGCCATTCTCTTCTTTTTCTCTTTATTTCTTTGCATTATCTGCGATACCAAATTTTTTATTTATAGTAAATAATAATCTTGATTTCACGAAACTAGGAAAGTGGAACCGAAATTTACGAATCTAGTAAGGACGTGGAGTAGAACAGCGTCTACCCGTGAATGCAGGGACGCACGGCGTCCCCGACGGCCCACATGTCCACAGTGAAGCCCATCAGCCCACCCACGAGGTAATTACCAGTTACCAGAGTCATACTCCTACCACATTGTTGAGTTTATGTGATTTTTGTACATATTGCACTTTGGATTCAGGATGGGCGTACACTTTTAGAACATATTCAGCCATATACAGAGTCCATGTATAATCTTACCGTAGCTAACATAGCATGTACCATTAAACTTTAACTGATCGGAGTCCCGATACAATTCATACGATCCTATCAAAGTACCAACATCACATAGATTGTTTTACTGAGAAAAATAGATAGAATTCTATAGGAATTAACAAAAGCAAATGAACTCCAGGTACATCCACTTGTTGACACTTTCCAAACGTCATCCCTGTCGTTGGCTCAATGATGCACCTATTTACAAGACAATGAAGCTAGAGTAACTGTGGATAAATTTAACATCATTGCAAAAAAAAAAAAAACAATAATACTTTCATACATTCTTGATTCTTGTCACTTGTGGAACGATGTGCCTCATGTCCTAGTCGCCTTCCTTGCATTTCATCCATGTACATCGGAATTCTATTATGTTTACGACGACCACGATTGATCGATCTCGGCTCAGGAATAATAGCTGGACCATTATATGGAGGCCAATAAATTTGGTTTCCGTAAGGATGGAAGCGGCCACCCCGAGTGTTGGCAAGCACCTGAGCAGAATAGCTTGGATGGACAGATTGATTCTCCTTCAGATTTCTATGCCCGCAAACAGCAAGGACATGAGCACGAGGCACGCCAGTAAGGTTTGGCTTTGGGCAGTCACACGATGGAAGAGCATTGGGTTGCAAAAAAACCACCTTGTACTTGAAGTCTTTTCGAATATAAACACAACACGATCCCCTTGGCGGGCCGACACTCGCTCATTATCAGCCTTCACCTCATTACTCTCCCCCTTCATCACCATACGAAATCGCATGCATATGACCAGCCTTGTCGCCTCGCATTGTTAACAAATTCATGGGACCATAGCTTGCCAACATTAAGTAATTCAACAGCAGCATCCCTCCTTTCAATAAACCGTTTCAAGCACACCGAAAACGTCTCTTCTACAATGGCCGCCACAGGTAGCCTACGCGAATACTTGAACACATTGATCGATGACTCCGAACCATTACATACAAATGAATATACATGCGATGAATATACATGAGAAGAATGGATACATACAAAGATCAAGACGGCAATAATGGTCGAAGCAGGAAACATGCTACTCTTTCCTGCAGAACGCCGCCGAAGGACATGCAGAAGAACGTCAAATTTTTACGTGGACGCACGGCAATTAGGCCTGGGTGGGCTGATGGGCTTCACTGCGGATGTGTGGGCCATCGGGGACGTCGTGCGTCCTGGCGTCCACCTGTGGACGCTGTTGTACTCGACGCCCTTCCTACGTTCGTAAAAATTTAATTATCTTTACTATTATAAAAGAAGGAGTTGGTGGTTGACCCGTCGTCACTCCTATCTTCTCAGCCATTCGATCTGATTATGAGATTAAATCCGAACCGTCTGTCACCTCTCCCCTCCCACCCCGCACGCCGCCTCCCTAAACCCTAAAATCCGCCTCGCTCCCCCCTTCGCGCTCCCGCCTCCCCGTCGCTCTCCCCCAGGCCCCAGCCTCCCCCTCGCTCTCCCCCCGCCGCCTCCTCCCCCCACGCCGCCGCCGCCTCCTCCCCCCCCCCTGCGCGCGCGCCTCTTCCTCCTCCCACCCCGTCGCCACCTCCTCCCCACCCTTCCGCTCCGCTGTCGCTGTGGACCCCTCAAACCCTAAAACCTGTGCACTGCCTCCCCACCCAACCCGTGCACCTTCCTCCTCGCCTCGTTTCTTCCGCCTCTCCATCGCTCCTCTCGCCGCCGGGCCGCCCTCGCCTCCTCCTCCTCCGCCTCACCACCTCCGCCCCGCGCGCCCTCCTCCCCCGCTCGCGCGCGCCGCCTCCTCCCGGGCGCCTCGCCTCACCCCTCCGCGCCCCCCTCGCCGCGGCCCGTGCTCCCCCTCACCTCGCGCCGCCGCTACTCCACCGCCACCCCCGCGTCGCCGCATCCTCCACCAGCGTGAATCGCCCGCCGCGGTCGCCGGTCCAGCCATCCCCACCGTGTATCCCGCGAGCAACGGCGCACGTCTCCACCGTCGAGAGCTCCTCCAGCATCGAGCTGTGACGTTGCGCAGCCGTTGAGCGCGGTGACCTCTCCCAACTCTGGCGACGCCGATGGAGGCTACCCGGCATCACCTCTCCTTCTTCCTCTACACCGAGCTGCTCCCGTGACACTTCTTCGTCGACATCTGCTTCAGCCCCTGCCACTTCTTCCCCTAATTGGTTAATAACATTCCTCCTACCTTCTCAATTCTATTTACTGTTTAGCTTTATTAATAATTATGCAATGTGGAATTCTTCCTGTGATGGTAATCTATGTTCTGTATTGTTTGTGTTAGTAATTGTTCAGTAATTTCAGTAGTGCTAATTGTGGTTTGTGATGGGACATTTTATGCCTATTGCAAAAGGTGATGAACCCTGAAAGAGTTCAACAATTCAAGATGGTTGCGATGCATAGAAACAGTCTCACATTGAGTTTAACCTAGATGGTATTTTGCTGATTTGGGGCTTCTGAAGCCAATTGTGGAGTTGAGGATATTAGCTTTTGTTATGAATACATACATATCTAGCCACACCAAGGACAAACAAACAAACATATGAGTAAACATACATATGTAATTTAAGCTATATTGCCTGTTTACTAAATATGTATGTTTACTCGTATGTTTACTAAGCTTTCCCTTTAGCTATTGCCAACTTGAAACCAGGCATACCTTTCTTTATGACTTTGGGTAATTATGCGCAATAGCATTAGACAGTTTTTGATGTAGATGTTTGCTGATCGTTTTAAATAAGATACTTCACTATAGTTATGTCAGCTATATACTCCACATCAACATGGTTTAGGAATTAAATGTCTAGAAGGAACGATGAAATTGTTTGTGCATTTCAGCTTATACAACAATGGAAATTTGAAAGCATTGATATAAAAATTCTGGAATATATCTGTATAATAGCAAGATAAGAGGACATAATTAGACGTGAAAAAAGCATAGGTAGATGTAAGCAGTTTCAACTTTCAAATGTATAAAATGAACTAATTTATGAATTTGAACACTATCTAATATGAGATACACTAATACGATGCTTGATTTATTTACGAGTATGAACATATATGTTAAAGTTGATATTTATTATTCAGTTTGAGATCATATTTGATAGTATGCATCACTTTTATTTGGTTTTCCGTTGCAACGTACGGGCACCTTACTAGTACTAAAAAAAACTATCAGCAGCTACAGTGAAGAATAAAAAAGCCATACGCCTGAGCTTTTAAGCGGATGACGAGTCTACCGAAAGCGTGAAGATCACATCTCGCAGGTGCGTAAGTGCCCATCAATGACGCCAACGGTTCAACGGGGACATGCTGCCGTGTTTTTCAACGTACGGCTTGTGGCTCAGATGGCGAGCTGAACAGATCGTCTTGGAACATCACATCTCCTTGGCTCATATGACAATCACATGTGAACAAATGCGTACTACAACTTCCTAATCCTATCGGATGTGGCACTCAACTTTGTCATGGCTAAGGCATCCTTTGCAGCTGTTGGATTAGGAGTGCAGGCACTTCACTTGCTGCAGAATTGGAGTGAGGCGAATGTGACAACCTAAAGTTATTTCCATGTCTTTTTCTTGGGCTCTGATACGATTGATCTCATCTCTCCAGGCAAGTCGGGATCTCATCTCCTTTGTCTTTCAGCATAGTGGTATCGTCTACTAGCTGTCTTATTCTTTTGTTTAAGACCAGAATTATCCTTGCTTCTTCACCAACTAAATGGTTGTGTCGCCACTTCAGACAAGTCTGTACTGAGTATGTCTGATCCATCGACTTGGAGCCGATTTTATAGTCAGGCCAAGGAATCTAATCGCCTGATGCGATGCAAAAGTGGAGTTTTGTTCAGAGGCTGTTGCAACTTGCATCACATCTGCACCAGACAATGATGCATATCTAATGAATTAGGGAGATTAGAGAGAGAGAGATACTGTGATGTCTCAACATTAGCAGATATGACAGGTTTGGGACTGTTATCGTGCTGTCTATCAGCTGCATACAGTAGTAGTTCTGGTGAAGCACTCTACTGGTCCATAGCGCATGCCACGATGTCTGCTCTCTGAAAAATCTACTCCTACTTTGTTAGTTTGTCACAGGCGCCTGCAGAATGTAAGGAGTATGTGAGACTGCCCTGTCGGCATCGGCTTGTTTCCCATGCTCTCTTGTATCATCAGTCAACGAAGGGAGACCTTCCTTTTGTTCTTGATGGAAGCTGCAAGATATGATTTCAGTCTAATCATCAGTGGGGATTTGAAATTTTACTTTCAGCTAGTTAGGAGTACTTTGTTTCAAGTTGCTGTTCAGTAATCTGGGCGAGAAACTGAAGAAGTTTATGCTACAGTTCGGCAGCACTTATGGCTTAAGCATTTTCACTTATGCTACAATACCTAGCTTTTATACGGTGTGTTTTTTTAAGGTAGACTCTATAAGTATATTGTAGTATAAACTGTATTGAATTCAACTATACCGGCTAAAATTAGATACGACTATTTTTCTCTACGTATTGGCTCTCGCGAATAATTCAAAATTCAAAAACTTTAACCATAAACTATAAATCACAACTTAAAAGAAATCACCCCATATGATTAATTGGTTGATGCAATTTCCAGCATATAAACATGACATTTGCATGCGCTGAAAAAGCATATATGGTGTTTATTTTTCATCTGGAGCATATGAGCATACACAAGGTCAAAGGATACTGAACAATGAACACGTAATGCTCGTGGTTTTCTACAATATACGCGCATGGCAAGAGACAAGAGATGACATATGTTATTCAGTTGATGCAAGGACATTTTAGATTATAAATGTGACGTTTGCATGCATAAACCTGAAGTAAGGGATAATTATTTTGGTTCGCCTATAAATATGTAATCTTAGAGTATCTCTTATGGGGAGGGCTAGCGCACGGTTATACCTAAGTTTCATCAAATTTCATCTAAAATTTATGAGCTTTACAAAGTTTCATAGAGATTCGAACATGTTTCATAAAAGTTACTCAACTTAGCCATGAAACATCCCTAAAACTTTATAAAACCACATGAAACACCATGAAATGTTGACATAAAGCCTTATAAAACTTAACCAACTTAGTTATGAAACACTATAAAACTTAATCATGAAATCTAGTCATGAAACCTCATGAAATTTTAGTCATAAAACCTCATAAAAATTATAAAATCATATGAAACTTGGAGTTTAACTTCATGAATCAACTACAAAAACTTGAAAATTTTGAGTGAGTTTCAAGACAATTTGAGGCAATCTTCACATAAAAGTCAGACAAATTTCAAAAGAAATCAACAAGAATAAAAAAAAATCATAGTAACACGTTCATGGCATCTTCCATGGGAAGCCATCAGTGAGTTCATCAATAGCGAGAACATAGGTGGGCCACACATTGCTGTGATCACATGTCGTTGCCGCAGCGGCCATTCACCATCCTGCGTGCTGGCGAGCTTGTGCATCGCCGGTGCTCCCCCACAGCATGTGCTTGCCTCAGCGGGCCACACATTGCCGATCACCTGCCATTGCCGTAGCGGCCATTCACCATCCCGTGTGCCAGCGAGCTCGTGCATCGCCGGTGCTCCCCCACAGCATGCGCTTGCCTCAGCGGGCCACACATTGCCGTGATCACCTGCCATTGCCGTAGCGGCCATTCACCATCCCGTGTGCCGGCGAGCTCGTGCATCGCCGGTGTTCCCCCACAGCATGCGCTTGCCGAGCCATGACAGCCGCAACTCCGGCTCACCACGCTCCCCGATGGTCCTGCACCTCATGGCCATTTGTCACCACTGGCAAACGCTGTTGCTGCACCGCTGCCAAGCGCCTCATGACCACATTTGTTGGGAGGTATGGAAGCCTGAGACGAAGTGGCATCAATAGAGTTGACAGGAGCAAGGAGTAAAGTTGATAAGCTTCGCACATGTACTAATCAAACGGTCTAGGACTATCAGTTGCCTTACTGTGAGCCACATTGTACTGTCCTCGGCCCTGCCGCGAGCCACGCCACACCGTCCTCCGCCTTGTCACGAATCGTGTTGTGCCGTCCTCCACCGGCCACAAGCCACACTGTGACACCTCGGCCCATGTGAAATTAGGCCTATAATGGTTTATATGTGTGTTTACATGAGAATATAGATTAGTCTCATGTTGCTAGTTTAGCATGAGAAGCACCAACATATAAACACATAGGCATCATTGGTAATAACCTTCGGTTAACCGTTTTGCGCAAAGCGAGAACGAAAGCGCAAGCAACTTGTTATGTGTGTGTGACTTACCTATAATGGGGTTAGGTCTAAACCGGTTTGGACCCTAGGACCTTCTCTTCCCTGATTACTATTTCTCTATTTAGCTAAAATCAAGTATATAATGCGGAAGCTTAAATCAAATTGGTTTAGCACAAATATTGCCTAAATCAACTATGTTCATCTAAGTGCACCAACAATTTAAGACTATGTCAAAGATTTACAATCATAGCAAGACAAGCAACTAATTTAATACTATGAATATAAATTATTTGAATGTAGATTAAGCACAAGAGAACAAACTATAATTGACACATGATGTTTTACCAGTGTTCGGAAACTTGTCGGTCTCCCCTAGTCCACGTTGAGGTAAGTCCAAACGAATTAGACTGACTCCACGAATTAAACCTCCTACATCAAATCCAATAGTGGTAACTCTTTTTCGCTCTGGGTAGGTGAGTTCTAACCTTCACACTTTGCTTGATCTTTTCATAATCTTCTTTAAGAAGATCACCGCGCACGACGCCTCCAACACCGTCTAAGAGTCGACAAACTTCAAAAGTAATAAGTCAAGCCCCTTGCTTGACTCTCACCATGTGCAACGAATGCATAACACTAATGTGGATACTTAATCCACCTCTAGATACAACACATGTAATCTAGAGGTATCCTTTTTGTTTATAACGTGCAACACATACACAATTAAGAGGAGGACCTCACACTAGCTCAAGAGAGTGTCAAAGAATGCAGCCAAACCTTGCTCCAACCGGCCACAAAAGGGTATATATATCCACACCACAAAAACTACCTACTGGAAGCAAAATCCCTAAAAAATTAAGATTTTTAGTAATTCCGCTGTTATAAGGTCAGTATTACCGCATCCCTCGTAACGGTCAAAAAACTAACCATTACTCAGCAAAATTAGAAGTTTCGTCGTTCATTTTCCAGAACTTTCAATCATTGAAAGTACCGTGCCACACATGCGGAACTACTGCTCTCGCGGGGATGAGAAGACCACCACACAGGTGTCTCTCTGAAAAAAAAATATACCACGGGATTTTTTAAAACTTTCAAAGTCTGGTAGTACCACGCAACACATGCTGGAACTTTCGATCTTCCGTAGTACTGCACAACACATACTGGTACTTCCGAACTTCGGTAGTACCGCACAATATATGCTAGTAGTTCTGATTATCCTAACAAGTGCATATACTTCAACCAATCTAGTAAAACATATTTGCGAGTTACAGTACCATACGCACAAGGATCAATGATAATTTTCAATTTGTAATTTTGAAATCATGACACAGGGTATAGGTACATGGACTATTCACATTTGCAAAAACGCATTCGCAAACCTAAGTCACATGCTACAAGAATTATATATGATCTTCAATCATTTACAAAACACATTTGCAAATATAAGCTTCATACCACAAAGAGTATAAAACATGGATTTCAAACACCTACAAAATACATTCGTAATATATAATCCCATGTTATAAGGATCCAACACATGAGGTTCAATTATTTGCAAAACACATTCGTAAATATAAGTATCATGTCATAGAGAGTTAGAGCAAGTGAGGTTAAGCTATCAACACATGATGAGACTAAGCTACTAGATATAACTCATCTTAATAGTACGGTAATCTATACTAGCAATTCGGTCTTTCAACCAAACACTAAGATCAGTAAAAGATTATGAACACATTTTTAACTCCAGCTAGTCATATCTTTACCTTGAGCATTCTCATGAAGCTTGATGACACATATCCTCACTTCAAGTCTGGGTCATTGTCTTAATATGCATGCAACTCATGATGTATCCTTCACTTGAACTCCATCAACATATGATAGGTCTTCACTTGACTTGATGATCAACTCATAATCATCTCCTCTTGGACATGCATCAACTCATGATGCATCCTTCACTTAATGACCTTCAACTCATGAAGCCATATTCTATCTCGCATCTTGACTTGATGATCTTCAATACATGAAGTCATCCCAAGTCATCTTCACTTGTGGAACCTAACATATTCATCCAACTCATAGAAAACGTTAGTCCACAAACCAATTGTCATCAATTACAAAAAATTCACCATTAAAAGATAATGAAGGGACTAGATTTACAATATTTCTTTTTTGGTAATTCATGACAATCTCAACAAATAATGAAATAGAAAACTATTTACGAGTATACACTATGTATACAATAATTGTATACTCTAAAATAAACTTTCTTAGGCAATTAACTCATTTAAATGTGTGAGTTTATCTTTGAGATTAATTGCTAACAATGCGTACTCATCCGGTCATCATTAATCATCCAACTATTAACACATAATGAAGAAACTAGATGACAACCCAAATATGAGTATATATGAACTACACAAGCTATATATATACTCAATGAATATATTTCAAAGTAAAAATTCTTAATATGTGAAAATAGAAACATAGATCAATACTAATGAAACCACAAAGTATAGAGTGAACTCTCTCTAAATGTGTGCATACAAGAATATAGTGAAAAATATATGTACATATTCATCTTAGACTTTCGATAGAGTATAATCTATATTTTAGATCCAAAGAATGCACTAAGGTATAAGATTATAATGTCGAGTGTATATCTATATGATTTTCACCTTGTCATTCAAGTGAGCTTAAGATATCATAATCAATCAAATACGTCAGTCTCACAATAACATTTGTTATTCATTACATCCAAATAAGACTAGCTGATATCATAACTAATAAACATATTAGTCTCACAATTGTATTTGTCATTATCACCAAAATCAACTTAATAGAGTTTGAAGTTACAGACGAGAGATGAAGAATGAGTTTGAAGGGATAAGGATGAAGCCAGTAGATACATTTATACCATTTGTTTGGAGAAAAATGCTATAGTGTTTTGTAGTTTTTCTGATCTGCTATACCTAGCTTAGCAATAAACAAGTGGCATGACACATGGATTGGAGATCGACGAGGATGTCGATCAGATAATACACATGAAGGAGAGACACAACTAGTCTTTAACCTCATTAGGCCTCTCGCCGTTGCTCGGCTGAAAGTGAGGACTCAGAGCCTCATCACCGAACGATGTATCCTCATCATCGGCCAGCGTACTTATCTCACGTGGCGCGTGGTCCCGTGTGGTGTGTCTTCATTCCTCGATCAAGTCGCGTGCAAAGTTTCCAACAGAATTGAACAGACGCAACAAAGAAAAGGGTGAAAGCGACATCTTCTGACTTTTTCGATCTGCTACAGTACAAACACTATAGCTATGTTACCGATTACTGTTTGCTACAATAAACGTTTCGGTTTGCTACTGTACCACAGAAAAATATTTTTCCCTTTGTTGTCTTTTTATTTTTGTATTCTTGCTGCGTTGGCATGTTAGAAAATCGAAAGACAGTAGATTTGAGAAAAAAATTTGCTACGGATTATAATCATTCACCCCCTCTGATTGTTATCAGCGATCCTACAGGTACCTCTCCACCAAGTTACATGAGGTACCAAGAATGTATATATCATTTAGTGGCAAGGTACTGGTAACTCCTGATACTTTCCAAGGATGATAAAAAACTTCATATCTTAATAGGAATAGATATGAGAGAGAGTTAAGGCCCGTTCATATTGGCTACGGGTGATATCTTTTGGTTAAAAATAAATAGTAGTGATTGAAAGAAGTGACCTTTAGAAAGAAAAGGCGAGCGGTAGGAAAAATGAAGGAGATATGCATGCACGACATGAAAGTGAGAGAAGTGGGGTACATGTTGCGCTTTGAGCCTATGACCTCCATTTTATCTCTGGAGTGAGAAATGAAGAAGCCGTTTTGAGAAGTCGAATATTCATATTATCTTATCTCGTGCATCTTGATTTTCTTCGTCTTGGTACGAGCATCATCAGGCCTCTCACCACAATCAAAGTTGCTTCTTGGCTGAAAGTGAGGACTTGGGGCCTCATCCCGCACGGCGTATCCTTGTCATCGGTCGGTGTGCCCTTATCTCGCGCAGCGCGCGGTCCCATGTGGTGTGTCTTCGTTCGTCGATCAAGTTGCATGCAAAGTTTCCAGTAGAATTTAACACACACAACAAAGAAAATGATGAAAGCGACATCTTCTGATTTTTCTGATCTGCTACAGTACAAGCACTACAGCTACAATACAGTTACTATTTGCTAGATTTGCTACAATACCATAGAAAAATATTTTTTGTTTGTTGTCTTTTTATTTTTGTGTTCTTATTACATTGGCAGGTTGAAAAATTAGAAGATAGTAGATTTCATAAAAAAAGTTTCCGCTATAGATTACAATCATTCAGCCCCCCTCTGATTGCCATCGATGATCATATAGGTACCTTACCACCAAATTACATATTTGGTACCAAGAATTTATATATAATTTGGTGATAAGGTACTGGTACCTCCTGTTACCTTTTTAAGGATGATAAAAACTTTATATCTTAATAGAAACAAATATGAAAGAGAGAGTTAAGGCCCATTCATATTGGCTGCGACTGATATCTTTTTGGCTGAAAATGAATAATAGTGTTTGAATGAAGTGGTTTTTAGAATGAGGGGGTGAGTGGTAGAAAAAATGAGAAAAATATGCATGCGCAAGATAAGAGCGAGAAAAGTGGGATACGTGATACACTCTGAGCCTATAACCCCTGCCTTATCTCTGAAGCCAGAAAAATAAAGAAACCGCTTCGAAAAGCTGGATATTTATATTATCTTATAGTTTCTTTACAGAAACCAATATGAATAGACCTTTAGAGGGCAACAAGTTCGCTGAAACTTGCGAGCTCGACTCGTTAAAATTTATGAGTTCAGAATAAACTTGATCTTAAATCTAGAACGAATCAAGCTCGAGCAGATCACGACTCTTGTTTTTCCTTTTTCTACGGTCCAGCCCCGTCTCTGTGGTTAAACGTGAGACAAATTTTAGCGGGGACACGGGGGAGGGGGGGGGGGGGGGAGGAAGCAAATTGCATATGGCAACGACCAAGTGTAGTATAATCACTACCGGTACGCATGAAGAGTACTAGAAATGTGGTACATTAGTAGTAGTCTACTTAAGATCACCAAAATGGGCCTTTATTCGATCCGCACATGGAGCGCAGGAGGCAACTCCGTCTTGCCACGAAGAGACACTTGACACACAAACGACACAGCCTAACAAAGACCAACCAGTGCACTCCACTAAAAACCAACAGTAAGGCACTCAGCAAACGACCAATCAATCGCCGGTCGGTCTACTGAGCCTGATACGCGGTGCCGAACTTCTCCTTGAGCACGCCGATGAAGTCGTATACCTTCTCCGGCGCGTACAGGCTCTTGGCGACGCTCTGCCGCTCGCCGCACCGCCGCGCCCACGCCGCCAGCCTCGGGCACTCCTCTTCCACGCTGAACTCCCCGTACTTCTCGTAGCTGTGGAACCACGACGTGAAGGGCACGAGCGCGACGTCCAGGAACCCGAACGCCTCGCCGCCAAAGAAGGCCCTGTCCCCGAGCTCCGCCTCCAGCGTCTTCAGGATCTCCACCATCTCGGCTCGCGCCTGGAGCTGCGGCTCCCCCTCGAGCTGCCACAGCCGAGTCCCGCAGGCGTAGACCTTCTTGTCGATGTAGTCGGCCCAGAACAGCGCCTGCGCGCGCGCGTAGGGGTCGGACGGGAGGAGTTGTGTCTTGCCCGGGAAGGCCTCGTCGAGGTACTGGAGGATGATGAGGGACTCGCAGACGGGGCGGCCATCGTGGAGGAGGACGGGGATCTTCTTGTGGACGGGGTTGGATCGGAGGAGGAGGTCGCTCTTGTTGCCCAGGTCCTGCTCCAGGTACTCGTACGGCAGGCCCTTCTCCGCAATGGCGATGCGGCACCGCTGCCCGTACGGGCTCACCCAGCAATCCAGCAGCACCAGCCCCTTGTTCTTCTCCCCCGCCATTGTCAAGAGCTCTCTGTCTCTTTCTCTGGGTTTTGTGGTGCTGTGTGTCAGGTGTGACGCTTTGCAAAGAGGTGAGGGGCTTGGAGGGCTCGGCTTTAATTTATAACGGAGAGGAGAGGCTAATCTGGTGTGTTTTCAGAAAACACCTATGTACTTGTGTTTTCAGAAACACCTATGCTGATTTATACTTTAAAAGGTCAATTGATAATGCAAACATATAGACAATGGATACATCACCTAACACACTCCTCATGCCCCTGTTATCCGTATATATCTCTTCCTTATCTTTTGCTTCGCTCGCCCTCTTATTCTGAAACACTTCTTTTAGCTACTATTATTTATTTTTAACCAAAAGTTATAATAAAAAATCATCAGTAAAAACTAATATAAACATAATTGACTTTTGTTAATAGCTTTTGGTTTTAACTTATAAATAGTAATAACTTGTAGGAAACTATATAGATAGAGAAACTTACATACAATTTTAATTGATATAAATAAAGTCACTATAGTATATACTAAATTAACTAAGAGCCTATTTGGTAGAGCTCCAGATTCTCATTTTTTAGCTTCTGCTCCAGATTCTGTAAGAATCCACTTCTCTAAGAATCTGGAGCTACCTCTAAAAAGTGTTTGGCTAGTGGGTTCACTCCAGATTCATAAAAGAGGAGATTTGAAGAAAATAGACTATGTTACCCCTAGTTATAACTTTTTTGTTTATCTAATATTGAATTAGCAAAAGAACTTTTCACAGATATCTTACTTTTCACAGTACTGCTGCCCACACAAATCAACGACGAAATGGCGACGGCATACAGCAATCTATCATTCTATCTCCATCAAATAGAACTTTCCACACATCACAAAAGAATTTGATGTGGCTGTGGCTCCCTGTTGTTTCGCTGTGGCTGCTATTCCTATCTTTTTCTCCAACATGGACAGCTTCATACGGGAATCACAAGACAGGAACATACCCATTTACATTTTTCATACACAATTCAGAGGCAAAACAATTCCAAATACGTCGGCATCGCCACCAACATCACCAGCAATCCTAATTGCAATTCATAATTTCATACCCCAGAGCGAGTTCTGTCGATATCGATGAACCATTGCCAATTGCACTAGAATTTGATGATCAGATCTAGCAGTTTAGTAGGCGTCTTTTCTATGATGCCATTCAGAAAAGGCCAGGGTGGCTTACAATCAGAACAAAGCGCTGCTTCAAAAAATGCTAGTATCCATGACACAGCTCTATGTAGGTATTCACACGCTTCATCTCGCAGACATAAATAAGAGTAAAACGGAGGATAATATCTTATGACGAAAAGATTAGTCTGGCTGCGGGCGGCAAAAAGGCACAGTGAATTCTGGAAGTAACTCACGACTTGGACCCTGCAGGTTTCTTTGAAGACGCTTTCTTCAGCTTCTTCGGTGGTTTCTCGGGTATCTTCTCAGCCTCTGCAGTCTTTGTGGCACCAGGAAAATAAAAGAATTCCTCATGACTCAACTATCCATTTGTTTCATCAAAACTAGAAGAAATATTGCAAATGACAGTCCTATGCTGATATTGCAGAAAATGGTCATAGTATTGCGAACATCTCGGTAAATATAGTAGTTACTCTCAAGCCCTAAGTACACATTTATATAGCCCTAGGGTACAGCATTTGATTAAGAAAATGCCATATTTGGTGGACTTGCACGAATTTAATATAGGAGGGACAAATAGATATGTACACATAAGAGAGGCAAATTATATATGTTCTTGTTTTGTGTTATCAGGATACAAAAATATGAGGTCATGGTTCCAAATCACCAGGCTTGCTGACAATTGAGGGTCAAGGCAACCGGGAGTAGCTAAAATTAACTGAAATTCAGCTGGCATTGTACTGCAACAAAACCCAGGTATTGAGAAGCATTTGAGAGTATTTTTTTCATGAACCATTTTGATTGGACATTCATATAAAATTAGCAATGTATATCTGTCAGATAGACAGAACTTACAGAAAAGAACAAATAGACTCGCACAACCAAGCAAAGGTGAAATTGGTTAAATTCAAATAATGAAACACCAAGGGCCCAAAGACCACACCAGGAAACCATATGAGCAGGCACACACCAACCCACCACAATCTCTACCATGAAAGCTAAAAGGACTATGCAATGTATCTTGTGCAATGGAGAATTTGCTGATGTCATCGAGGGAGTGGGAGGCCGGGGCGGCACCGGGGCTGGGGCGGTGTCGGGGCGGCCAAGGAGGGAGGGGAGAGGGGGAGGGGAAGGGGGAGGCGGCGGCGCGATGCGGGGGGGGGGGGAGGGCAAGGGCACTCGGTGGGGAGGACGAGGGCGCTCGGATGAGGGGGAGGGCGAGGCGCTTGGGTGGGTGGAGATTCGGTTTTTTATACGAGTGGCATTTTGCGAGTAAATATTAGGAACTTCAATAGGTAAATTAGTTTTAGGGTCATAGCTCCCCACAAGAATCTACTAAAATGCTGCTTCTCCTCACTAGTTCATTTGAGAGAGTGCTTCTCGCGAGAAGCAGAATCTACTTATTTGGAGAATCGGGGTATTTGGCACAGCTTCATAAGAATCTATTGAGAAGTTAGGAGCAGAAGCTGTACCAAACAGGCCATACTAGACATCGTTTTAGAAATATATTCTTTTCAAAATTAGATACTGTAAGAAAAGATATTTATAAAAAATAATTTTTTAGAAATTAACGTGAACAAAGCGATGGAATCGTGCCTAGGCACTATGGGTCAATTCCGAGGCATAGGCTCGTGCCTACGCACGATGGGTAGCAATTCCCAAACGTATACCATGGGTTCCGTCAATTTCTTATAACTCGGTTCCGTTGTGTCACGGCTTGCGTCACGGCGAGCGATGTTTTTCCTTTTTTTTAGATGCGGTGAGCGGAGGGTTTTGATTTGAGGAGAGAGGAGCTCAGGCCTATGGCCAGCGAATGCAACACCGACGACAACGGGCACACCGGCCACAAAAGATCGAGGCCGGTCCAGCAAAGATGTTAAATACGTATACTATTGGTTTGCATATTTGTATCGGGTTGGAAAATAAATATAGATTTTTTTTTGAATTATTGGTAGTTTTGGCACTTTTAGCCGCCACCCCCTCGTTAGCATGGGCCCACTCGTTAGCCGCCACCCCCTCTCTCTTCTCTCCTCCTCTCGTCAGTCTCCTGTTCTTTCAACACCTAAAACTTTGACGGTAACCACGTACACATCATTTGTCCATTGACCTGAAAAACTGAGTATGTATCCATCTTCCTATTCTGGATGTGAAATATTCGGATTGGTTGTCTAGTTAATTGGGAGAGCTGGCATGAAACCAACCTTATGACCTAATCCATCACAATGCTGCCACGGCGATAATAATATCGAAAATACCAATTTCACGCGAGCACACACAAAAGATCATTTTTTTTATGGAATTGCTACAAACATGCACGGATACTATGTGCAATATATTCTCCTGGGTTCACGTGCTAGTGACAGTTCATGATGATTTCGTAGAAAAATCATTTGTAAGCATATATAGCACTTCATTTTCGCGATCTGTTGGCCTGATGCTTTAGATCTCATCAATATTGGAACTTTTCCAATGGCCAAGGCTTTTTCTTGGATTGCTTTTCTAGTTTGTTTCCTTCTCAGAAAGACATGGACCATGCATCTTTGTTTCCAACTTCACTTTGTATGGAATCTTTCCAAGAGTTTGGTGTTAAGGAATTTTTTGTACACCTTTTGCTTTGAAGTGCGACTAGCCTAACGAAGAAATAATCATCTAAAAGCAATTAATCACCTGTGAATTGAGCAGCAGGACTGTGGACATTGAGCCAAGCTCTCTGATCAGTTGAGTCGCCTAGCTAGTTATAATCGACCTGGTACCGGTTTTCAGAACCCTAGTAACTCTGACCATTGTTTCATAAGAATACATACCGGCCGCATTAACTAAACATCTCCATAATTAGGCAAAATTAATTAATATCTCTCCAAAAAGATCATTCCATCATTTGAATTTAAGAGTTTTCGTTGAAATTAACTGATTGAAGTGTTGATGTTTAATTTATGCTGGTCCCTTTAATTAGCAATTGTTTTTGTAGAGCATAACCAATGAGAGCTGTTCTTGTTTGAGCCATTATGATATTGGGCTTGTTTTTTTCGACTGTAACTTATGATTTATGATTTTTGAATTTTGATTGTGAGAGAATGTTTAGAGAGAACTTTCTCGCCTCTGGCCACGCTACGCGACGGCGATGTGTTCAATAGATTCGCTTGCTCCTCTGAATCAGGCCCGGGCCGCAACGAACGTTCCGTGCACAGTTTGGGCCAAAACTGCCTAACTGGAAGGCCTGAACGCGTTGAGCCGAATGTGAATGTCAGAGCATGGATTGTCCACTCTATGTTTTGCGAGCAACATTCGGCCCATATGTTTTATAAGGTGTTCTTGTTATCTATTTGTTTTCAAATTTACCAGGTTCTTTTTACTGATTTTTAAGACCTGATTATATTAGCTTTTAAAAACTATTTTTCTACCGTAAATAGTTTTTTTTATGATATCTAACTTTCAAACGATGTATTTTTCAACATGTAGTCTACTAATCAATTGTAATACACATTTTAGTAACTTTATTTATATCGATCAAAATCGTATATGAATTTCTCTCCGTATAGCTCTCTACAAACTCTACTATTTATAAACTAAAACTAAAATATATTGGTAAAAACCAATATAAATAGGCCAGTTTGTATGAACAGTTTGTATGGACAACACAATGTACATGAGATCGGAACAAGAACTAGGCAAATTGAACAAGATTTAGTTCGAAGGTTCGATTTAGCATTTTCAGCAGTAATTTTTCACCTGTTGGTTGGTTCTCCTGACCGAGCCCGAAAGAGAAGTCGAGTCGAGTCAAGCCGAACGCCGCACTTGACCGTCCGTACGCGCCAAAACCCGAACACGAGATCCCCGGACGCGCAGGAGCGACCGAGCCAGAAGAACCAGAACCAGAAAGGCCACGCGTGACGCGTCTACGTGTGCAGCGCGTGGGCGGCTAACTCCACCAGAGATTACTCCCCGACTCCGACGAAACGGGCGAGAAGTCTCGACGCGGCCGACCAGTCGACCGCCGTCAAGGGGGAGGAGGTGCACCGCACGCCATGGCAGGTTCGTCGCCCCGGAAACCATATGCCTATTAGTTGACTCGATCCGGCCATGAGGGAGGAAGAGGGGAATCAATCGATTCGTATGCGATTTTGGTCTGCCCGGTTGGTTTTGGACCGCCTTTTTTGTTCTTTGCGCTGGAAAGATGGATCTTTGGGGAAGTCAGCTTTATTTCGCGATTGGGTTGGGAATTTCTGAGCATTTGTCTTGATTTTGTAGAACCTTATGCCAAGATTCACTACAGATGTTAGCTGACTTAGTTCCAACAAAATTTGCGTCTTGCTTTGCTAACTTTAGATGTTTGATCATCTCAAAAATTTTGGGGAATCCTACCGATATCATTTGCATGATAGGGCACACGATTGGATACAGGTTAGGGTGGTGAAGAGAAATTGTAAGAATGGTAATTCATCTAGTGGGGCTCATGGCTCAGATGTGAGGGTCTCACCATGTTTAACTAATTCCAGTAGGACTTCAGAACTAGTATAATCTATAGTAGAGTACAGAAATATTCGCAAACGCATCGTGTTGTAAAAAATCATTAGTAGATTCCTCAAAATAAAAAGTCATTGATACAGGGATTTGCAGAATGAAGGCATGCCCTGTTTAGTGTTACATGGGAATATGTAATTAAGGTGCAAATCTGTTGAATTGAGCTGTAATTTAGGGTGCTGTCATATGTAGTCCTTGTTCATTCAGATGCTGACAAATAACAGTTTCTGGAGATGCCATGGTTGAATTTGTTTCATACTTTTATGTATCAGTGATGGACCTAGTAATTGCAAGGCACATTACCATGATGAGGAATATACCATTCCAGTCTCGCAATTGTAGAAAGTAATGGTCAGGATTTGAATTAGTGCCTGACTGCCTGCTGTTTGGATTGTTTGCAATCTACATTGTCATATCATGCAGTTCCTGGTTGACAGGTTTGTCCGTGCATGGTAACTTCATAAATTCTTCTCCCGGCCGCGCAAGTTATTTACTACCATTTATTGTAGGGAATTGATGTTAGTTCCTAAGTTCCTAATATATTTCGTGTGTGGTTGGAAACTTGGAATTTCTGTCTTTTAGTTTAGTATTCTAGTGTCTCCATATGCATCCAGTTCAGATTGCTTTCCAATGTGCAAGTGCCAAGTAGAGTCATTGTTCTTTGTGGCTAGAACAATTCCTTCATTCACTCATGAATGTGATTTTCAGGTAGTAATCCACCAGCAAAGCCATGGGAACGTGCTGGGGCTTCATCTGGTCCAGCACCTTTTAAGCCCCCATCTGAAGGTAGCACTAGCAATATTGTTGAAGCTTCTGGGACAGTAAAACCTGGGGAAGTTGTTTCTGCTACAGAGAGGAATGTTATTTCCGATGTAAACAGCACCATTTCAAGGCCTGTGCCCCCATGGCCTTGGCAGCAGCAAGGATATGGAAATTCTTATGCGGGTAATTAATAATTTTGTGCACACTTCATCAAATATAGTTGTGGCTCAGAATGTTAACCTTTAATCAAAATGCAGGTTATGGCTCCAGTATGTATAGTTCATATGGTGGATTTGGTGGACCTTATAGTAGTAATGGGCTTTATGGAAATAACATGTATTCAAGTTACGGAGGAGGTTTTGGGGGTTTATATGGAGGTTCTGGAATGTATGGTGGGTCGATGTATAACAGCGGGATGGGAGGTCCCATTGGTGGTATGGGCATGGGTCCTTACAATCAGGGTCCAAATTCATTTGGCCCTCCAGCGCCACCCCCTGGTTTCTGGGTTTCCTTCCTACGAGTGGTAATACATTTTCTGCTAGCTGACAATTGAATTAGATAATGATTAGTTTCAATCGATACTCTGTACAGTTGAGAATGATTAAGCTTTCAGTAATGTTGTCCTTCAATCACTAATGTTTGAATTTGTGTGGGAACTTTGCAGCTTTAGCCTGTGTTCCCTGCCATCTCATGATTGTTACATTTGTGTGAAGTACATGCCTTTTTGTTAAAAAAAATAGTTAGTGGAACGAATTTGGCTAGTAATTCAAGATCAAAATCCAGTTGTGTCTATTGTCTTAACTTACAGTTTCTTTGCATCATATGTATTAAAAAAATGGTATGCTTTAACAGGTTGGAGGACAACATTTTCTTAAATCTGTCTCTCATTGATTGCAGATGCATGGTGTTGTGAATTTCTGTGGGCGAGTTGCGTTCCTTATTAGCCAGAACACTCAGGCATTCCACATGTTTATCACAGCTCTTTTGCAGGTATCTTTTGACGAGTACTTTTCCATTTGAACTCGATTAAAGTATAATTCCTGTGTTCTTCCTGAATGCTGATCCTATGTTATTACCACCCTAGCTGTGTGATCGATCCGGAATGCTTTATGGTGAGCTTGCGAGATTCATTTTACGTTTGCTGGGGATCCAAACAAAACCGAAGAAAGACAGTGCTCAGGGTGCAGAAGCTCCGTCATTTGAGGGACCAGGCCAGCAGTTTGTTGATGCGCCAAAAGCTAACAACAACTCGTGGGACAACGTCTGGACTGGGGATGGTAGGGGAAAGTAAGTTACCATATGTGTGCGGTGAGACAGTTTTTGTGCGGATGACGAGTTTGCTTACGGGGAGAAAAATCTGCTGACCTTTGTTCAGATGCATTTTGCATTTGAATTGGAAGTAAAAACCAAGTAATCCCTAATGCCCTTTGTATCTGTCATGTTCTTCCGTAGTATACCTGTAGCTCTGTTACATCGATGTTAGTTTGAAATCATGAGAAATGTGAGCTGGTTAAGCACGAGGATATACTGTATTCCTTTCGATCTTGCCAACTAAAAAGTGTTTATTTTAATTTAGTCTTAACGTATGCTGGTAGCGCCTCATGTGATGAAACAACATGGAGTTATTTTCTGTTCTCACAGTTGTTTTTGCGAACAGATGAGCCGTCATGACTTCACAGCATCCCCTCCGAATAGTTGCTGGGACAGATTAATTCTTTAGTTCTTGCAGAAGGTAGTGCTGTGGGTAATCGTAAGCTGTGTGATTCCTGAAATTAGTCTGCTGAAGTTGAAACTTGGTCTAAATCTGAAGTGCGTTGTCCCTTTTCCCACATGGGCATTTCTGGCATAATTGGCATTTCTGGTGATGCCGTCCGTCAGGTTGACCCGTGGCTGACTCGCTTCCAAGTCATCAAGTGCCTTGTTGAGCATGGTTCGTCAAAGAGGCTGATAGATGTGCTGTTCCAAACCAAGACGGAGCACATTTTTGCTGCATCCACTTGTGATGACTCAGCCTTCTAGTGGACAACTCCAAACGCTCAGGTCATCCAGATTGGATGCGATTGAGAATCAGGTCCATTGAATCCTTATGATGCTTAAGGATGATCCGCATAATGTAATACCAGGCCACCCCTCCCCGTAAGAAAGCCAGGAGGAGGAGGTCAACTCGCTCACTCCTCCACCCCCCTAACCCTACCCCATGTCACCGCCCCTATTCACGTGTGTTGCCGCTATCGCCCAGCCCACCGGTGTCGTTGCTCATCGTCCTCCGGTGGCTGCCAATGTCGCTCTCCCTCCGCTAGCTGTTCACCGTCGCCCCTCTCGCACGCGCTGCCACTGAGCGCTGCCTCCTTGCTGCTACCAATGCCGCTCTCTGGCTGGCTGCCGTCGCCAGCCAACATTAGAATGTGTGCATGTATTGCTATGATGTGTTAAGATGGATTGATGCTTGTACAGGTAGATGTTCAGATTTGGTGCTATCCATGCATTATTCGTCAAGTTAACAAGCAAGTGTATGATAGAGCAGTAAATGATAATTGTTATGAAATATATGATGTTTACGATATATAATGTTGTATAGTAAATGATGACAATGATGATGAAGCAAGGTAAGCAATTATGCTTACCTGCTAATGATGATATTGATGAAACGAGGTGAGCAATGAGGCTACCCTACAAATGATGACAATAATAGAATCTGTTAGTGACAATGGACATATGTATTTGCATCATGTGTATTCATATGATGAGAAAACATCCACCGTTGGTGGATATGTAATGCCTACCTCGGTAGGCCTCTACGGGAGTGAAGAGATCCCCGTGACGATAAGGACGAGCCCACAATAGGGTGAATATCGACAGATGTTCACCCAGGCTATATCGGTATATAAAATGAGATGAGTAAATGAGCATGATGTATAGTGTTGCATTGCACTAATGGAATGGCAATGATGAGATATAAAAAAATGATATGAACATAATGATGCATGTGGAGAACATGTTTAAATCTATGGTTATATTGAAACATATGGAGTATGATATAACTAAATGGTTGTTTATGTATTTGGTAGCGTTTATCATCTTATTATGTGCTTGTTGAGTCTTCAGACTCACCCTTACCTGTTGTTGTTTTTTAGATGATTATTGAAGACGTCATGCATGAGCGAAAGTGGCACACATATATTCCCACGTGCAAACAGTAAATTTACATATCACCTCTAGATGTCATGTTCAAACTTTAATGCCAGGGTTTGGTACTTAGCTTTAAGATTGACCTTTATTGGAATTGCTTCATATTGTGTGGCTTATGCCTCTCTTCTTATAGTTGGTAAATGGGTACAGCTACCTTAACGCTCACCGGTAAGCATGCGTGCTTACCGTGTTGTTGTGTGGAACAGGAGAGTTGCTGTCGATTTCTAGCAGCAATAGATATAAACGGTAAATGTTAGTGTAGTGGTAGCATTCTGTATTCAAGGGATGGGTCGGAATGTTACACATAACTGCTTCTACAATCACCTTGCACCATCCCATCCTAAAATGAGCTCACTTAAAGGGTAACATATCTTACGCACTCAAGTTTGTGGTGCACTCATCATACACACCAACTAAACAAAGTCACAAAAAATTTCAAAAAAATTATGGTTTACTAACTTCTGTATAAAATTTGAAGTTCAAATTTATTCTATGTTAAGAGCAGCAAAAAAGAGAAAATTTCGATAAATTTGAACTCTCAACCATTGTCAGATTTTCTCTTTTTGTTACTACTAACATATAATAAATCTGAATTTAAAATTTTATGCATAGTTAAAGTAAATTTAGAAGTATATGTAGAAATTTTTTTATGACTTTTTTAATTTAGATACATGGTAAGTATACCATAAATTTAAGTGCATATGATATATACACTTAAAGCAACCTAACAGCCCATAAGATGGCAACAAAATATCATCACCTGCCTGGTATGCTATTCTGCCTCACCCCAATTCTGGAAAACAAGTAGGAAAAGTACATTTTTTTGTGATCAAGGGGAGGAGATAATCTACTCCAATTCAACCACCCCACCCCCCAAAAAAAGTCTTTATTGTGCTTCTCCATTTGCTGGATGGAAGGAGGGACAGTCACAGGAGTGGTGGTGTCAAGTGGATGAGATGAGGAAGTAGTGTAGGAGGAGCCATCCTTCATTCCAACCTCCAATAGCTCATCCATAACCTCCCCCCTTCCTTTCTTGTTTTCTCTTACCAATCTTCGCGTCTCCCCCCATCTTTGTCTTCACGTGCAGAAACCTCTCTCTCACCACCCAATCTCCTATATTACTTGCACCCTCACCACTCCCTCCAGTTCTTGCTCCCTCCATTGCCTCCTTCCTCCAGAGACATCCTTCTCTAAGGTAAGAGAAACTGATCAGAAGATTAATTTCCATGTTCTTGATTTGGTTAGCGTCGTACTTGTCGCGGTTTCTTGAATCCCATCCGTGTTTCTGGTGTCTGCCAGAACGTTGTTGCATGCGTCGCGTGAAACTGAAAATAGGAGTTCGATCTCTGTGTGAGCAGTGAGAGGATTGTTTCGTTTCGTTTCGTTTCTTCTGAACTTTTTTTCGACGATGTTATATATGAAGAACAGTTTTATTGTCCGTCTGCAAAGACGAGACTATTTCACGTTCGCTGGTGCAAATGATGAATTCTTCTGTTGTTCCTGCTAAAAACAAATCGCGTCTGTTTTAAAAGAATAGCACATCTTTTCTGCAGAAAGAAAATGGGCATCTGCACGCACTCTACGAGAAAGGAGTCCCTTGGTTTCTCTAATGATGGAACGTCTCGTTTTTGTTACCTTGTTGCTTTAAGGGGCTTCCATAGTTGCATGTGTCTTGTCTCTGTTAAGTTTGTACATGTAGACGATAGTCTCGTCTCGGTAGGAAAGCTATCTATCCTTCTAACAATTTTCTTGGTTTTAGAGAGGTGCAGGGTTAAGTACCAGCCAAGAGAAAATGGGGGAGATCACCAATGTCATGGAGTACCAGGCCATCGCGAAGCAGAAGCTTCCGAAGATGATCTACGACTACTATGCGTCTGGAGCCGAGGATGAGTGGACTCTCAAGGAGAACAGGGAGGCATTCTCCAGGATCCTGTAAGCCTTCCTCACTTGATTCCTTTGTTATAGATTGCACCACAACTGCATGCAATGTATGCTTGCCATAATGTCCATCAATATTTCATTTGTGCAAATGCCTCACTGTAAGAGTTTAGCTTCGTGACTGCATTCAGATAGTCCCAGTCTGAATTATGCATACAGGAAACATTGCAACTGGTTAAATTGAGAACAACAGGCATCAGAACCGTATTTGTTAAAAGTGGATATATTCGAGTCCTGGTCATTGAGTCCCTGTGCTCTTTAGTGTATATTAAGGCTCTTTTCAAAAGTGTTGTGGCTTTTGGCTGATTGTGAGAGAGAGATTGAGAGAGTAAAGGACACTCGCGTTGAGAAGACACTCCGTTCAAAATGGCTCCTGCAGTGACTCCTACAAACGGTTTATAGAAACCATCTTGAGAAATCATTTCCTTCAAAGATCTGCTTCCAAAAATCAGAAGCTGTTTGGAATAGAGCCTAAGTAGGACGTGTTTCACATGATCACGTCATTTTTTTCTAGTCATCCCCAGTTTTCATAACCGTATTCAGAATTTGTAAGACAAAAAAGTTCAAAAGTTCAGTAAGATTGCCGACTACTGAAACTTTCAGCTAAACTGATTTCATCAGTTTACCTCCAAAGATCTAATACCAAAGCTATCTCAGAACATCTAAGATCATCAGTTGCTACTATAAAGCCATTAGCAACAATCTGACTAAAATTTGCGAATCACATTACCTTTTTAAGTCACTGTATCATGTTAGCTCGTTAGGTGGATGTTTTTTTCCACAATCGTTTGGCGGATGTTTGGGATTTTGTCAACGCCTCAATCTGACAGTAATCTTCTCCGGCTAGGTTTCGCCCTCGCATACTGATCGATGTCTCGAGGATTGACATGACCACAACTGTTCTCGGATTCAAGATATCAATGCCTATAATGATTGCTCCCACTGCCATGCAGAAAATGGCTCACCCAGAAGGTACGTCCTTTGAACACTTTTGTCATCTTTGCAATTGTTTGTAATTGCTTTGATTAATGGTTCTATGTGCTTACAGCAATTCCAAATCGTAGATTACATCCAGTCAACAGCATTAATACATTACTACAAGTAACCATACTAATGTACTGAAAGTTGATTAAGTAGTATCCACTGAACGATTGGACAATCAAGGTTGATCTTTTCAGCATATGTTTCTTGAGCTAATCGAGGTCTCAAATGTCTTCAGGTGAGTATGCAACTGCACGGGCGGCATCAGCAGCAGGAACTATAATGGTAAGTTAGTGTTCCAATGGCACACAACATTTCTTTTGAGGAATCAAAGACAAAACAGTACTGTGAAAGCATGTCAGGCTTGAAATTTACCCAATATATTGCCTTCATTTTTCAGACACTGTCATCGTGGGCCACTTCTAGTGTTGAGGAAGTCGCCTCAACTGGACCAGGAATTCGTTTCTTCCAGCTATATGTAAGCAAATTTCACTGCTTGTGCCAGACTTTGTTTTCTGTGGCTAGACATTGTTGTACCGTTCTTCTCGATCATAAGGGGTGAATTTGTGCCAATTTATGGATGTTGTAGGTCTACAAGGACAGGAATGTTGTGGAGCAGCTTGTGAGAAGAGCCGAAAGGGCTGGATTCAAGGCGATAGCACTCACCGTGGACACTCCGCGACTTGGCCGTCGGGAAGCCGACATCAAGAACAGGTTGGTTGTTAGCTACCTTAGGCTTCTCCAAATGCAATTTGAGCCTTCCTTACATGGCAAAACACCATTCGTCGTGCTGCAGGTTCGTTCTGCCGCCATTCTTGACGCTGAAGAACTTCCAAGGCCTGGACCTTGGCAAGATGGACAAGGTTCGCGTCAGCTTCAACGAATATTGCAAATCCGTCTCTACCATTTTCCCATCAGCGCAGCATTTCTTTGGCATTTGCAGAGCAACGATTCCGGGCTGGCGTCGTATGTTGCCGGGCAAATTGACCGCACGCTGAGCTGGAAGGTAGTGTCGATGCCACCTCTCTCATGTAATCTTGCATCCATATGAATGACTTAATTGAATGTGTTTTGGGCTTGTGCACCGCAGGATGTCAAGTGGCTGCAGAGCATCACTTCGCTGCCAATTCTTGTCAAGGGAGTGATCACTGCAGAAGACGGTAATTAATCTTCCGGTCTTGCATGCCCTGTTCTTTCTATCCGCAAATGAAACAATTATATATGGGACTGGTCTACTGAAAAATTTTCTATTTCAGTTGATTTTGTTGCAATTTTTTTCCATGTATACGATATTTTTTGTCCATATTTAAAACATTTTTCATCCATATATGTAACAGTTCTCGTCCGAAAAAATATTACATACATGAAAAAAATATTATATACATAGACAAAAATGTTACAAATATGAACAAAAAATATTGCATACATAAAAAAATATCAAAGCAAAATCGACTAAAGCAAAAAAAAAAACTAAATGACTGTGTAATAGCAATCAGAATATATATCCGTACGTGTGACTGAGACTGACAATATGGCCGGCTGTATCCGTGAACCGCAGCTAGGCTCGCCGTCCACTCCGGCGCGGCGGGCATCATCGTGTCGAACCACGGCGCTCGCCAGCTCGACTACGTCCCGGCCACCATCAGCGCCCTCGAGGAGGTACGTGCGTCCAGCCGATGTGATGCAACGTACATTGCACATAACTTATGATCGATCACCAAGTTCTAACGGAGCCGTACTACGTCTCAGGTCGTGACGGCCGCCCAGGGTCGCATCCCGGTGTACCTCGACGGAGGCGTCCGCCGCGGCACCGACGTCTTCAAGGCGCTCGCCCTGGGCGCCTCCGGAATCTTCGTAAGTGACCACCAGCAACTAGCTCTCAAAGCCCCATGCATGCTAAGCTATTGCTACAACTGGTACTTGAAAATTAATTGTGTGCTAGCTTGCGTTAATTTCTTGTTTTAGATTGGGAGGCCGGTGGTGTTCGCGCTGGCGGCGGAGGGGGAGGCCGGGGTGCGGAACGTGCTGCGGATGATGCGGGAGGAGTTCGAGCTCACCATGGCGCTCGGCGGCTGCACCTCGCTGCGCGACATCACCCGCAGCCACATCTTCACCGAGGGTGACCGGTTCGGCCGCCCGACGCCCAGGTTGTAAGCGACGGCCGCCCCGGCCGGTGATCGATCGGCCGCTTCTCGGCTACTAACGCCGTCTCAACGTACGGCAGGACGAGCTAGCTAGCCATGCTATGCATGCAATAATCCGTACTCCATAGTAATTAATTCCAAATGCTTGCTGGGTCCGGCCGGGGGCGGTGAGTAGATAATTTTGCATCTGATGGCCGGTCGACACGTCTCATAATTCGATCGTATTTTGCATCGTCCGTGGACTATACAGTCTTGTAATTCGATCGTATTTGCTCTGTATATCCGTCCTGTATTAAAGACACTGTGTGTTTGGTCTTTGGATCAAATCGATCACAGTATAATTGTTGCCTTGTGGGGCACGTGGGCTCGAGTAAATCAAGCATGAAACGTTGCAGTATTAATTACTACCTAGGCGATCTGTGAAGAACGGTGAAGAAAATTGGACCCGTTCACTTTTCAGCTGTTTTTTTTACATCGACTTTTTTTTCAGCGATCACTGTTCATTAAGAACGGATCCGTTAACTACATTAAGATGCCGTGCCGGCGTCATGCAACCCGGTCCGGGCCATGCTAGTGAGCGGCTAAATGGGCCGGTGGCTAATCGGCTATCGTACGGCAAAGGGCCGCGGCCCTCGTCTTGCGCTTCTGCAGGAACTGCTGCAGTGAACGCCTCATGGACAGCCCCGGCCCGGGTTGCTGGCCGTGGATACCGTTGGCCCGTTGCCCTCAGGAGAAGCCGGCGGCAATGCTTGAGCCCGCCGTCCCGTCTCCTTGCATTGCTGGTCAGGCTGTGCAATGCTGCCGCCCCGGTCTTGGCTCTGCCTCCAGTCACGCACCAATTCGCAAACGTAGTCAGTCACAACAAAGTTGTCGTCAGCGTGCAACGTTCTGGAGGAGCTCGCATTTGCATGACGCCGGTCATGCACACGTGAAAGAAGCTGACCTGTAGCTCGGTCACGTCGACGGTGAAGAAGAGTACGCGCCGGTCGTAGACTACCGTAAGGGTCCTCCGCACCGGCGCCAGCGCCGTCGGGCTAAGATCAACGTCGTCGCGCGGCTCCGCTGCCCCCAACAGTTGGCTCCCATCCCGGCGTCGTCCGTCCTCGCAGCTTCACGGCCGATCAGCCAGTCGTCGACCCCGGTCATTTTCTTGCATCCTGTCGATCGTAAAGTCGACGGATCGGCACACTGGCCGGTTGGTTCGATAGAACAGAAGAGGAGGTACGTGACAACGTCGTACGTGCTTGTGTGCGCATGTGCTTGCAACTAATCTACGCCGGATGGGTCGGTGGCGCCGTGGCGGTGGGCACGTGAAGAACTCGCAAATTGACACGCGCCCGAGCGCCGAGCCCCCGAGCGGTGGCCAAAATGCTTTGAACCTGTTCTCTTTCGGCTGCAGGTGATGGTTTATGTTGAATATTTAGTCAATTTTTGATATATTTTAATCCAGAAATTCAGCATATAAAATATGATATACAAAAGCATGAGTGATTCAACAATGATATATTCATATTTGCTTATCAACAAACTAACAGCAACACCTATTATCAAATTCATAACATACAGAAACAAATACACCAAAGAAGTTTTCATGTTATACCCTCGGGCGGGGCCAGTGTCGGTGACACCGGAGGCGCCGTTACCATCAGTCGACATGATGGTCTATTCGATGTAGTCGATCGAGGCGTGATGCAGGACGAGGTGTGATGCAGGTAGATGTTCGCCGTGCAGTCTCGCGAACAGTTCACCACCAGGAAGAAGATGGCGTTCTTCACAGATTGAGCGATCGCGCCAATCGCTCCCAAAAACTTGATTGCCCGTCTACCGTGCAGTGCGCGAACGGACGGAGTTTCGGAGGCCTACTCGCCCAGAACTCTTTGCACGTAAAGTTCTGGACCGGAGATTACTTAGCACAGCTCAAAACAAAACCAGAATCCTCTTTTATCATCCCGTATGGAGTGGAGAGAGTTTTGTAACAGCAAAACGTAAGCGAGTAATCGCAGCCATTAGTCACTAGTAATCGTAGCCATTACTCAAAGTAACCGCAGCCATAATTCACTAGTAATCGAACCGTTCGCGCGGTAGTCGGTGCGTTACGATTTTCGAATAGATAAAGAAAACGCGCGCGCGCACGACACGCTGCTGCGCAAGACGCGCACGCGCACGCACGCATCGCGCACGGCACGCGCGCGGCTCGGCGTGGCGTGGCGTGGCGTGGCGTGGCGAGGCGGCAGCGAGCGCGCGCGTGTTGGCTCTTTCCAATTCCACAAGGGGTTACCACGTTCCACCTTTTAAAGTGGTGTAACTCCCATTCAACTCTCCATATGGGACTAAACAGTTTTTCCATGTGGGTCTAGGAATTTCATTTGATTAATTGCTAAATTAAATGGACCAAGCCCAATTAATCCAACAATCCCCACCAAATTTCAAGGCACACGACAAATGTTCTGAGTTCTGCTGTTGTTTGATATACCAGTGTTTTGATGGAGATCGTTAAGTTGAACATCCACCTAGGAAAGGAGTTACACTCATCCACAATCAACAATGGACTATGCCTTGAATTGACAGATTTGTGCGAACAAGCTTTACCTGGTTCCTTTACTAGTACTAGGTCGCCAAAAGCATCCTCTAGTTGGAGCGTATAAGTCATACTCAAGCCTATTCATGAGTATCTAGAGATCACCCAGATCTCATAGATCGTGACCAGCAATCGAACTCATATAAATGTGTTCCTTCTAAGATGTCCTGTAGGCCGACATCTCTGCTCTAAATAAGCCACTCGGATCACATTGAGGTAAAACCAACCTGCCATACAGAATAGGAGAGAAGCGCATCATTGAAGAAATGGGCCCTATAAAGGTCTCTTCTCCTCGATCAACTAACGACTTGTTTCACCATTCTACTTCACGGATCTCCGATCACGTGAAACAAAGTTACCACCGTGGTATGACTCATGTGGGTCTCGTGCCCATCTCACTGATGCACTATCTATCACATTACGTGATAGACCCTTTGTAAATTGGTCGGCGATTTTTTAGCTGTGCGGACATAGTCCGATGCTATCACTCGAGTTTTTCACTTTCGATGGACTTCAACCGCCTTTTAACATGCCTAGATGACTTCATGTTGTCCTTAGAACTGTTCACCTTGATAATTACTGATCGATTATCACGAGTTCATCAGATAGCCGTATCGGTTTTTCAACCATCGGCAAATCCATAAGGAGTTCGCGAAGCCACTCGGCCTCAACGATTGCGGTGTCTAATGCCGTGAGTTACGCTTCCATGGTTGACCTCGTTAAGATGGTGCGCTTGCAAGACTTCCAGAAATAGCACCACCTCCAAGTGTGAACACATATCCACTCGTGGCTTTTATCTCATCAAGATCGAGATCTAGTTTGAATCATCAGAGCCCTCTAGTACCTTTGGGTACCCAAAGATAGTGAATACCATAGCTCACGGTTGCTTTTAGATAGCGCATTACTCTCTCAAGAGCACGCCAATGATCATCTCCGGTTTGAAACAAATCGGCTTAGCTTGCTCACAGCAAACGAGATGTCAGGTCTCGTAGCACTAGCTAAATACATCAATGAGCCAATGATCTGGGAGTATCTTAATTGATCTCTTGTTATTCTTCGATTTTTCCTCAATAACACACTAGGATCATAAGGAGTAGAAGCAGGCTTGCAGTCACTATAACCAAAGCGACTCAAGACCTTCTCTACATAGTGAGATTGCACAAGTGTAACCCCACCATCACCTCCTCTCAGTAGCTTAATGTTAAGAATCACATCAGCCACTCCCAAATCTTTCATCTCAAAACTCTTGGACAGAAAGTCCTTGACCTCCTCAACCACATTGAGGTTGGTCCCAAAAATCAGTATGCCATCAACATACAAGCATAAGATCACTCCTTCTCCCCCACCATAGCGATAGTACACACATCTATCGGCTTCATTCACAACAAAGCCAGCAGATGTCAAAGTTCACGAACTTCTCATGCCATTTGCTAGGTGCTTGCTTTAGGCCATACAAAGACTTTAACAACTTGCACACCTTTCCTTCTTGACCTTCTACCACAAACCCGTCTGGCTGATACATATAAATCTCCTCCTCCAACTCTCCATTTAGGAAAGCTGTCTTAACGTCCATTTGATGAACGAGTAGACAATGAGAGGCAGCCAGGGCAAGTAGTACTCGAATTGTGGTCAATCGGGCAACAGGTGAATAAGTATCAAAGAAGTCCTCGCCTTCTTTCTGGGTATAACCCTTGGCCACAAGCCTTGCCTTATACTTTTCAATTGTACCATCAGGCCTAAGCTTTTTCTTGAAAATCCATTTACATCCTACAGGTTTACACCCATAAGGACGGTCAACGACCTCCCAAGTTCCATTAGACATAATAGAGTCCATCTCACTCCGTACTGCTTCCTTCCAATAGTCAGCGTCAGGAGAAGAATATGCCTCTTCCATGGTTCTTGGAGTGTCATCCACGAGGTATACAATGAAATCATCACCAAAGGACTTTGCAATCCTCTGTCTCTTACTCTTTTGAGTAATCTCATTGTTATCCTCCTCAGGATTTTCCATGAGTGTTTCTTCAGCATGTTCTATCGGCACAAAAGAATCAAGGGAAATTATAGGTTCTTGACTAGATGAGCTAGGTACATCACATTTCATAGGAAATTCATTCTCAAAAAATGTGGCGTCTCTGGACTCTATAATTGTACCAACACGCATGTCAGGTACTCCAGTTTTTATAATTAAGAACCTATAACCCACGCTGTGCATAGCATAACCAAGAAATACACAATCTACGGTTTTTGGTCCAAGTTTGCGCTTCTTGACAATTGGCACGTTAACTTTGGCCAAACATCCCCAGGTGCGCAAGTATGAGAGAGACAATTTCTTTTTTTCCCATTCCTCGAATGGTGTTACTTCTTTATTCTTTGTAGGAACTCTATTCAGGACATGACACGCGGTCAATATAGCCTCACCCCACCATTCCTTAGAAAGTCCCGCAGTGTCTAACATAGCGTTAACTAAATCAGTTAGTGCGGTTCTTTCTTTCGGTAACCCCGTTTGATTCGGGAGAATAGGGAAGCGTCCTCTCATGAATAATTCCATGTTCCTCGCAGAATAAAATAAACTCATTCGAAAAATACTCTCCCCCACGATCAGACCTTACCCGCTTGATTTTTCTCTCAAGTTGGTTTTCTACCTCAGCTTTATAGATCTTAAAGTAATTTAACGTTTCATCTTTTGTTTTCAATAAGTACACATAGCAAAATCTAGTGCAATCATCTATAAACGTCATGAAATATTTCTTCCCACCTTTAGTCAACACGCCATTCATCTCACACAAATCGGAATGAATGAGTTCTAACGGTGCCAAATTCCTCGCCTCTTTCGCTGCCTTGTGAGGCTTGCGAGGTTGTTTCGATTGAACACACGCATGGCAATTAAAACCTTTGACCAAAGTGAATTTCGGGATTAAACTCATATTAGCTAAGCGCGTCATACACCCAAAATTAACATGACGAAGTCGTGAATGCCAAACATTAGATTCATCATCATCGTTGCACACATGGTTCACAAATTTATTATAGAAATCCATCAAAGAAAAACGGAACAAGCCTCCGCTCTCATAGCCTTTACCAACAAATGTTCCATACTTAGACACGACACATTTATTGGACTCAAATGCAAGCCTAAAACCATCTCTACACAATAGAGTTCACTGACGAGATTCTTCTTTATGGAGGACATGCTGCACATTCTTGGTTGCACGGTCTTTCCGAAGTAAACTTCAAATCGACCGTACCAACACCATGAACAATTGCATGCGATCCGTTTCCCATCAACAAGGAGTAACCTCGACGGACTGATAAGATGAAAACAAGGAAATATCAGCACACACATGAATATTAGCACCGGTGTCAACCCACCACTCGGTGATTGACAAGCGAAAGAAGCGTAGGTAAATAATTACCGTACCCCGATGTTCCTCGAGCATCACTAATAACCATGTTGGCAGACTTCTTTTGCTTATCCTTGCGGTCTGGACAATCCTTAGCCCAATGGCCAGAATCACCGCATACAAAGCGACCTCCCTTTCCTTTGCTTTTCTTCTTAAACTCGATAGTAGCCTTGGGTTTGCCAATAGGCTTATTTTTCTTCTTATTGTGGAAAGCTTGAGGTTCTTTTACTGCACCAAATTGGCACTAGAACCTCCTCGTGACAACTTTCTTGCCACGAGTATCTTTTGCCCTCGCCTTCTCTTCAACACCAAGAGAGCCAATGAGATCAGTAACACCGAACTCCTGCCTCTTGTGTTTTAGAGAGGTAGCAAAATCCGACCAAGAAGGTGGTAACTTGGCGATAATACCGCCAGCCACAAACTTGTCCAGTAACTCGCACTTATTGTTCTCAAGCTCCTTTGCGAGCGCCTGAATCTCATGAGCTTATTCTACTACTGAGCGGTCATCGACCATCTTGTAGTCATAGAAGCGCTCCATGACATACTGACTCACTTGCACACATCGAAACTCGAACTTGGCCTCAAGTGCATTCCACATCTCTTTGCCCGTAGGCAAATGCATGTACACATCCACAATGTTATCTGCCAGTATGTTAATAAGTGCACCTCGAAACAAGTTATCCGCTACATTGAACTTGTGTTCGTCCTCAGCAGATAGAGGCTCGTGGGCTTGCCTTGTGCAACATGAAAACATTCCATGGCGAGAAACCACGGGATTGCACGTGCACGCCATCTCTTAAAATTTGAACCATCAAACGGAGGGTGCGGCTTAAGCGACGCAGCAAAGCCAACTACCGAAAAAGACCTATCAAGTTTTTGGATTGTTGAATATTTAGTCAATTTTCGGCATATTTTAATCCAGAAATTCAGCATATAAAACATGACATACAAAAGCATGAGTGATTCAACAATGATGTATTCATATTTGCTTATGAACAAGCTAACAGCAACACCTATTATCAAATTCATAACATACAGAAACAAATACAATATTAGTCAGGATCAAGGCAGGAGCGCAAAAACAAGGCATCACTCAAGTAGCTGTCATTAGCAATAACAAAGCACAGTCACTAATATACAGCTAAGTTTGTTAAAGACTCGTGTGAAAATAAAAGATTTCCTCCATCCTCTTAGTAGAATAAAAGATCTCCTCCATCCTCTTAGTAGTGTTTAAATCACCATCTAAATTTATTCATCTTAATAAAGATGCATACCTAAGAAGCTAACTTCTCGAATATGATGTAGATGAATAAGACATGCATGCAACACAAATATTCTTGGAATAGTTGAATATGAAGTTATGGTACAAAACTACAAATTTTATAAAACTGTCTAACTGCAAAATTCACAAATATTATGACAAGGTTGTGTTGATGGCTTAGCACCTAGACTCGAGAAGAAATCCTCCAATACACCAATCAGATCACCAAGAGTCAAACCATAATCACAAATAAGACCTGAAATAAGAAGCATTATAATTAGCTTCCTTGCCAGAACGTTACTGTATGTCATCCAACATATGGAGCAAATATTAATCAATAAAACACCCCATAGGCGAAAACAAGAAAACAGTTACCTTCTATCTGATGGAGTTCCACAAGATGAGTTTGGTCCACAGCTTCATTGCGGAAAACACGGTCAACTAAGTCATCCGCCGATGATGATTGTACTACAGCGGCACGGGCTCTTCCATGATTCCATCTTGACCTGCAGCAGGTAGCTCATGCCCGGCGTAGCATGGGCACCGGCGCCTCCCGCGGCATGGCCCGAGGTAGACGCAAGGCCCTTGAAGTCAATCACCTCATCGACGTCGGCGCCGAAGGACGGGTCCATGAGCGGCGGAAGCTCCACGGGGTCGAGAAAGTCGCTGATGAAGCCAAACGAGTTGACACGCTCGAGCCCCACGTCCACCGCCACCATTGGCCCGTTCCTCGCCGCTAGGTCCTTGTTGAACACCTTGCACACAGACCACTCGTCTGCACGCGACAACGGCATCTAGAAAAGAAGAGGATTTAGCTCATCAGCCTAGAAACGCTGTGCTGATAAAAAAAACCTAGCTTAAAAAAAAGCGGTAGGTTAAATGATGTGATCCAGCTGTTCTAAGAAATTGAGCTTAAACGCAAGGAGCTTAGCAGTGCATCTCATCGTGTGTTGCCTGTTGCAGAGCCTGAAAAGTTCTTGCTTCTATAACTTTCTATATTTTATTAAGAGATTCCCTGGAAAGCTTGACCTCTGCAATATTGGTTAGCAACAATACTTGTCCAGAGCCAACCAGTTTAAAACTTAAACAAGAGGAGAAATCACCTTTTGCAAGAAGGGCCATATACATTTTTTCCCTAAAACTTAAAAGCGTGTCTAAGGCCTTTAGTTCGTGTCTCTAATTTCATCTTGTGTGCATAAATAAGAGCTTGTCAAATGACTCTATGGCCTTAGGAGACAAAACATACTTTGTATGCACATTTTCTAAAGTATAAATGGTTAATTGCAATTTTCGAAAGTGCAGATGGGAGTCTACCATAATTCTCATTGGTAAAAATTTAGAGATACTGAATGGTTAGGGACCTTAGGGTTCATGATTTCACACTTCACAACCAGCTAGCAACAATGATTGTCCAGAGCCAACCAGTTTAAAACTTAAACAAGAGGAGAAATCACCTTTTGCAAGAAGGGCCATATTCATTTTTTCCCCTAAAACTTAAAACTGTGTCTAAGGCCTTTAGTTCAGTGTCTCTAATTTCATACTGTGTGCATAAATAAGAGCTTGTCAACTGACTCTATGGCCTTAGGAGACAAAACATACTTCGTATGCACATTTTCTAAAGTATAAATGGTTAATTGCAATTTTTGAAAGTGCAGATGGGAGTCTACCATAATTCTCATTGGTAAAAATTTAGAGATACAGAATGGTTAGGGACCTTAGGGTTCACGGTTTCACACTTCACAACCAGTTAGCAACAGTACTTATCCAGAGCCAACCAGTTTAAAACTTAAACAAGAGGAGAAATCACCTTTTGCAAGAACTCGACCAAGTCAAGGACCTACTGATTTCAGTTCTTTTTCTTTGCCTTTTGTAAACATTGCTAAGAAAAATGTTAGGTGAGATGTTTAAAGTTTCAGCTCAGACAAGAAGAGGGAGCTAAGATTCATCAGACTACCGCCTTAGATTATCCGTAGGCGAAACTTGTTATGAGAAAGTAACCCAAGAAAAACTTGATTTCTAAGAGGAATTGTGAGTTTCTAAGAAGATGTAGCATTTGCTTATCTTTCAATGGTTGGAGATGCAATAAATATCATACCAGACCCAATTTTGATGTTTGAGGATGCGGAGGATCTTGTCGCTAGTGACGCTCTTGACGAGGGGATATCGTCTTTGGTCACAGAGCACCACGCTGATCTACAACGGCATCTGACCCTTCTCAGCAGCCTTCGTGATCATCTCCACCTACCAAGAACCAACGCGCACACAGAACCAACAATATCAAAATCATAGTACAAAAGGAAAGGAAAATGACACCCAAATCGAATCAAGAAACAGAGAGAAGGCATGGCATCCCACCTCGGAGGCGACGGTCTTGACCCAGCTCGGGATAGGAGGTGTTTGCGGGAGGGGCAAGGTCGCTAGACGCCGTTGAGTCCCTGGGCCCAGGGGTTCGCCGTGGTCGTGGAAGGCGTGGCCGGGGGCGGGCACCAACTGCAATGAAGATAGAGGGAGGAGGAGGGAGTTGATGGTGGTGGCGGCGATTCACGCTGGCGATCGAGTGGCGGCGACGTGGGGCGAAGGGAGGGAAGGATGCGGCGGCGGAGGAGGGAGAGGGGTGGGGGGAGTAGGAGACGGCGGTGCGGGGGATGGAGAGGGGAGGCGGCGCGCGGGGTTGGGGAGTAGGGGAGGCGGCGGCGGCGGCGCGGGCTAGGGAGGAGGATGCGGCGGCGCGGCGGGACGGAGATGGAGAGAGCGGAGGAGGGACGAGGCGAGGGCGGCGCGGCGGCGGGAGGAGCGATGGAGGCGGCGGGAGGAGCAATGAGATGAGAGGCGGAAGAAAGCAGGTAGTTGCGGGAGAATCGAGAAAGCCGAAAGAAATCAGGCCGCGCACGGGTTCCATTAGGGAGTCTGTTAGGGAGTCAGTGGGGGTTTTAGAGTTGCAGGGATTTACGGTCAAGATTTAATTGTTGAGATCAAACGATTAAAAAGAGATATAGGAGAGGACTCATCAACCACCAACTCCTTCTTTTAAAGTAGTAAAGATATGGCCGTACTTAAGCTTGGAAAATGCAGATAGATAGCACTGTTGGGCATCTTAGCCGTATAGTCACGAAAGTGATCATCACCACATGGTATCAGAAAACGATAGCGCAAGAATAGTCACATGGCATTGCAAATTAGAAGAAATGCACATGTTACTATATATAGTTAGTTGGAAGTTTGACATGGTTGTAGTATTAATTTCCGTCGTACAAAATTGACAGGACCAGTTCCCGAAGCCCATCACGGATAATACAAAGAAATACGAGAAAAAATACAAAAAAATATAAAAATCTAAAAAATTCAGAAAAAGATAAATTACTGAATAGTGAAAAAAAACTGAAGCTGAAAAAAAACTGAAATAAGCGAGGAAGACAGCATGCATATAGTTAGTTGGCCACAAAGCTAAACCGAGAACACTAAACTTTTTTTGTCGGAGGGACGCTCAAAGAAAATTTTGGCATAGCAGATCACCAGATGATATGGTTATACTCCCTCTACTTCAAAAAATAAATCATTTTAGACATCAATATGATCTCTAAAATATAATTTTAACCACTAATCACGATTATAATATATTTATAAAACTCAACAAAATAATATTATTATAAAAGTATTTTTTTTGAGACAAATACACATATATAATTTTTATATATCTAATCTAAATATTTAAAAAGAAATCAATAACCATAATTTTTAAAATTGAAGTACACATTTTAAAGCGACTTTCTTTTTGAACCTGATGGAGTAGCTTGCATTGGGCCTGGGGGAATAGACTAGGCCCTCCCTGAACCCCTGATTGATTGAGCACTCCCATCTCAGCCCAACAAGATGAGAACTGCTGTACACCGAAAGTGTGCACCGACAAAGTACGTATCAGTGACGTGTACCTAATCAAAGAGGAGAAATTGATAGGATTAACATCTAGCTAGGTCCCACTCGCTAACTTCCTTTCACCACGTAGATCGCCGAGTACGTACCATGCATGCATATCGAGTCGGCACAGGTAGCATTTCTCCAACAAGATTACCTGCTTGGAGATGACAGAGACCAACAGTGAAATCTTGACGTAACATTGGCTAAAAACGACTTCGATATAACAGGACCAATTGGCATCGTCATCCTTTACGCGTAGGCGTAGCTAGTTATGTAATTCTTCGTTTCTATCTCTTTTTGCCTTATCTGTTGTACCGGCCTCCCGTTTGGCAGTGGTGCTCCTTTTCATCTGCCTGGTGGGCCCCAGCTACGATTAGAACATTTGATGAAAAAGAGTTCAGGTAGAGAGAGAGAGAGAGAGGAAGAGAGAAAGCAGGTAGCAGTTGTAAAAAAAAAGAATGGATCGGATTCGAAATCAAAGTTTGGTACGGATGGATGGTCGAACCAAATCCAGGTGAAAATCCGGCGCCCCGTCTGACAGGAGAATAAAACAACAGTTTGGACCACCGTCCTTCGCAGCAAACAGGAATGTACTGTCCTGCGCAACTTGGAAAACGAAATATTCAGAGCACATATGTTCCGGGGGGAGTCCGGACAAACACAAAGATTGGAGCTGCGTCAGGTCTCTTCCTCACACACAATTATATTTCTTTCATTTGTATTTTTCTAGTCTTTGGACGGAAGAATTTGGCTATTTGGGGATTTCCAATTATCGCCAATATTATTTGGATTTTTTTTCTTATTCCACTTTGAGCTTATTTGAAAACCTTAATCACGATCGGAATCCATGTGGATATATTAGGATGGACTAAAATACCGGTCTATCCACGTTGATTTTGATTGAAAATAGATCTTCCAAACAAGATCTTAGAGTTACACGATCTCGATGTGACACTTGTTCGGTAACGATGGCAACCGATGCACATGCATACAGCAACAGGACTTGAGCTCGTAGCCCCTCCGAGGTGCCGCTGCTTTAGGTGGTGATCGTTTTAGCGATGGCTTCTGGCTTTTGGCTGAAATTTCACTGTAGCTGGCTGAAATTTTATTGTAGCTGAGTTAGTGGATAGTGTAGTGAATAGTGAAAAAAGCTAAAGCCGAAAAATGCCGAAACGATCAGGGCCTTAGCCGTTTCTTATCTTCATCGCTCCTTCATGTGGTCTTCACGTTGCTTATATATAGGTTTTAATTTTTTGGGCTACGATTGATAATTTTTTTGTTATGAATGATAGGTTTTGTCTATTTTTTTAGATAGCACTGAACTTTGAAAACGTCGATACAGATGGCGCACACGATTTTAAGCCTAGAAAAAGTATTTGGAGAACCAACTTTAAAAATCCTCTTATTTATTTTGACTATGAAGAAGCTAAAAATAATAGACCTAAAGAACACCACCATAGGCTATATTGGCGGATCCACTTCCATGCATTTCCCGTCACGCTAGGTTTAGGTAGCGTTCGGAATAGCGATAACTTTTGATTTTTGCTGAAATTTTATTGTAGCTGGTTGATTTTTTACTGTAACTAAGTTGGTTTATTGGGCATAATTAAATTTAAAAAATGTAAAAATAAAAACGGCACGTTAGTCTAGAGCGGACAATACAAAGTAATACGAGGAAAAAAATAGGACAGAAAAAAACCAAAAAAAATCACTACATGACAAAAAGTGAACAGTACTTGCAAAATCGCTAAACAGTGAATCTGACGCCATCGCGGCGTCCAGCCGCTGAACTGAGGGGGTGATCGGTTTAGCTTTTTTTCGGCTTCAGCTTCTAGCTTCAGCTTTTTTTTCACTATTCACTACACTATCCACTAACTCACTCTGATGTTTTTGACCCACTCTGATGTTTTTATTAAAATCCAAAAACCATCGCTATTCTGATCACCCCCTGAGCCATCCGATCAGCAGCTCTTGGATTTGATGAAGGAGCCAATCCATAATGCACGCACCAGCAGCAACCGTAGTCCAGTAGTTCCACTGTTTATCGATGGACGGAGGCGGCACCTGATCATCGTATACAGAGTTGGCGTACGGACCTACTCGGAATTCGAAACATGGCAACGCCTTCCGGCCGTTTCAGTACTTGGGACCAGCGAAAATGACTCTCCAACAATGACTCTTAGCCATATTAAATAAATAAAATTCTATTTAATTCATTTATATAAGTATTTATTGTAGATTTAAAAATTATCACCGTAACTATAAATTATAAACCGTAGCACAAAAGTACCTATCTCCTATAGTGTATATATACCATCTGTTATATTCGTTTCTATGTGAGGTTCCTTACTTCCTTTTAAGGACCTGTTTGGGTTGTAGGATTTTTTTCTAAACTTTTATGAAAATTGAGCTATTTTTATATAATTTTATTGTGAAATTACCACGTTCCAAAAAAAAACCACAAAACATGCTTTTCTTAAGTGCATTCTGCTCTGTGTCCAAACAAGTGAAGTGAGCATGCACGGATAGATGTAATTAGCTAGATTCTGTAATGTTTCGATAGTGAACATGCTTTTCTGTAATGCACGGAATTTAATTGAAATATATGGAGTAGTTGGAAAATTGTGGGAAATCTAGCTAATGGTGGTTGAGAGAATGACAAACGCAACTCCTGTCGGATTTATATGCTGAACTAGAGGATCCATATATAAGGCTCTGATGGTATTGATTTTTGTTTTTGATTTTTATTTAGAGAAGTCAGAAACTAATATAAATAGTTGATTTCTTAAATTGGTTTCTCCACTCTTCTCGCTTTGAGAAGAGGGTCACATGTGCATTACGTACTCTATTTCTCTCGTCCTTATCTTGTGCACGTATCTCTTCCTTATTTTTTACACCATTCATCCCCTCTTTTCTAAAAACCATTTCTTTTAGTTAATACTATTTATTTTCAATAAAAAATCATCAGTAAAAGCTAATATAAACACCAAGTAAATTGATGACAAAATGTAGCGGTTCACACGTTTACACACAACATGCACGCATACAGCTAGTTTCATTAATTATTCGAAGTAAACCAGCGCCATCGAGAGTGCAGCCTCCCAGTCTGAACTCGGTGGATCTCACTTGAATAAATTAAAAATATGATACATATGTGTACGTGTTTAGTAAAAAAAATGTGTACCCATACTCCATAAGACCCTATACCTTCACGAAAAACTCTAACATACAGAGGACACATATACATATGTATATGTGGTATAGGTAAGATATGAGTTTAGTATGTGTCGTCTTGTACCCTTTTAAGAAAAGAAGCGAACCTGCGCCACTTGGCGCGACTGTTAGTGTTAGGACCTGATAGGTGAGAACCTATTTGATTCGTGTGAGGGGGACGTGGGCTGATGGCCCAAGCAACAGGTGTAAGGAGGACAAATGCGTTTCTTCTACTGCGTTCAATGGTACAGGTGTGTGTTTAGGTGCTGGTAGGGTTCGCTCGAGTACTGTGGAAGGAGACGGGGGCAGCGCGAAGTGACGAGGATTAGCCGAGGGGGACTGAAGCAGGTGGTGAGGAGGATAGCGTAAGCTACATCTGCAAGGAGGCGTGACAGACTCTTAAGACCCGTTCTTTCTATGGCAGCGAGAAAAATAACACTATTGCAAGACCCTGGAAGAAGCTTCGCTTGTTATTTGAGCAGACCTATAATGTCCTAGTAGAAAAATGTGCTCGGAAGGAACTGAATTTATTGTCATGATGGCAACCGTCAATTACAATCCTATTAGTAACACTATGGATGTAAACATCTTTGCACATTTTTGACCAATTCAGCCTTTATATAGCTAGATTACCATGACATAACAACTACCTAAGGCTGAGGTCCACTAGGCCGAAGAACAAAGGCATCGAATTTGTCATACTTCCGATGATGGGAGGGAATCAATCTCTAAAATATCTAGTGCAATACCTAAAACACGAACTGCAAAGAGTTTGCTCTGCCAAGCTGACAGCCAAAGGGGGACAGCAACCAAATGGAGTATCCTTATCACATGAAAGGTAAACCTTTGTTCAATACGAAAGATGCAACCCTTATTCTGTAGTTTGCGTTAGCAGGGAGCAAAAAAAAAAGCTATTGGGTTTATCACCTACATTCACTTGATAGCTGCAATAACGCAGCAGAGATATAGGACATGTATATACAGAACTTGGAACACACAAGCTTCATTGATCTGCTAACCCAAAACATTACATTCAACTCATACCATCTGAATTTAGGTTGATCAATCTGATATATCCTCCTGGTCCTTACCACCGCTATTTTCTTATTTCCCTTCTTCTCTACGTGGAGTGGTCCTTGTAGTATTGTTTCCATGGAAAGCATCAGAACCAGAAGAAAGCACAATCGGCGGTGATGTAAGTGGTGCCTATACCAAAAAAATTAAGTAAATTCAAACCTATTTGTAATTTCACTCCAAACAATATGCCTTATTAACTCCTGGTCCCATATATGAATGGCAATATAAATGGAAAACGCTCATTTTAAGAAAAGCAATGGTTCATGGCTTTGAGCAAAATTGATAAAAGGAAAAAGCACTTTGGTGCACAATAGAGCATAACTAATACAGTAATTTTAGATGTAGGGCCATGTTGGAGCTTCACATGTACTTCTCATTCCAGAGACACAAAATCTATATTTCACAACATAGCATAACTAACAAAGTAATTTTTAGATGTAATGCAGTGTTGGAGCAGCACATGTTCTTCTCATTTCGAGGACACAGAACTACATTTCACAACAGAGCATAACTAACAGAGTAATTTTTATATGTAGTGCAATGTTGGAGCGACACATGTGCTTCTCATTTCAGGGACATGTACAGTTGTCTATGAGTCTATGACCTTACTAATAGGGGCGGAGCCATGGTGACCCACCCGGTGTCACAAAATATCTGGTCCAAAAAACTTTTTAGTAGCAACCAGCACCTTTGGTCCATGTGTGAACTCTCCAACCCAAAATCGGTGCACTCCGCAACCAACAACAACCCACAAAGATACAGACTTGCGCCAGCTCATGAGGCAACACTTAGCCCAATAAAGAGACTGTAGCAGTGAAAGCATTTAGATTCCTAAAATGGTTTGGTAATTAATGATGTTATATGAATATAGGACCAACATGTTTATTGAGTGTTTGAAAGATTTGATCCCAATAATGAATATGAAATACATACTAAGAGTCAACATGAAGAACAATATGGCTAAAGACAAAGACATAAGTAGTCTAGAATCTTTTTTGGTTTTACCAGTCTTAGGACTGGAGAATTGATGAAAGACCGGATTATAGGATAAATATTGTACTATGAACAACGATACTTCCGTTCTCCCATATATTTTTTAGGGATTACTTTATAACGGCTAGTTTTGGTAGGTGGGAGTATAAATACTCTCCCACCTACTCAGGGTAGAGTTAGACACTTCATTGCAACATCCCTGAGTATAGAGCATTTTCTCTACACTTCATTTATTTTCATTCCATTCATTTGAGATAGTTGAACAAACATCAAGTGTGTTCATCTTATATTGATCCTTAGCACTTGATAACTGTCAAGCGAAGCTTTGTTTTATTACTTTTGGTATTTGCAGGCACCTAGACGGCTTGGCAAAAGCTAGCGAGCTGACTTCTTCAAGAAGGTTGTGAAGAAGCCCTGTGCGATTTGTGAGTGGTTTGGTGTCCATTATCTCCGGAGATAAGAAAGGACAACTACTAGTGATCAAGGAGTATGGCTTAATTCGTGGAACTGGACCAAGGTGTTTGGATTTTCCTCAACGTGGATTAAAAGAAACTGGTAAATTTTTGAACACTATGGTAAAACATCATATGTCAAATTTGTTTTTTAATTGAATTGAAATTTTGCTTAGCTATAATTTGTGATAATTAGTTTTAGAAGATAAAAATTTTTATAACCTCCTATTTACCTCCCTCTAGTTAGTTATCCTTGATCCTATAAGCAGACCAAAGCGTCCAGTGTTGCCCATGAGCTTCAATATTGCATGAGTCCATTTGATCGACACCGAAGTGCCGAGCGCATCGTAGCCCTCCTCCTCAACACATATTCGTCTCGCACAGTCGTAGGAGCTAGTAGACGCGTGCTGCGCGCAGCAACCGGTCACCGGAGAAGAGGAGAAATCGGCCGCCACTAGCCGCCTTTGGTTGCCATCTCGTGCAAAACTTCTCCTGGTCCTAGTTCATGTTGCCCCGCACCCTCGCCAGCCAAAGGAGGCATAGATCCACCCGATTTATGTGTATTTTACTCAAAAATTCTCTCAATTCTTTTGATTTGTTTCAAAAATAAGGGTTAAATCTGTGAGTTATGGTTTTGATGTAATGATTTTTGGTTTATTTTTATCGAATTGTATAGTTAATATAAGAGTTTCAATTTAGGTTTTTGGAATACCAGTCTAGTTCATTGCAAATCAGAGGCAAAATTGTAATGATCTGTAATTGTGATCCATGTGCTCATATCAGACCAATATTTTGATTTAATTTAGTGTTTGATTACGATGTCAAGCAAGTAAATTTTTGCATGTAAATGTCAGTTATATTGTTCTTGAATTGTTGAACACAGGCTATCTAATTGAGTTTTCAATTAAACAGTTATTATATTTATGAGAATTTTGGTGGCTATTTCTTTGTAATCATACGTTGTCATCAGTTATGTTGAATTATTGATATTAAAATTGCCTGACACTTTACTATTTAGTATAATATTACTTAAAAATTATATATGTGTGTGTGTGGTGAAGTAGTGAATCCGGATCATTTTGTTATAATTCCGTCTCTGCTTAGTAATATCATTAACCACAATCACATTTCCTACCTTTCGGTTCCTCAACAAAAGAACAACTAATTTCGATCTAACTATTTATGAGGAATTGCACCCATGTATTTTGAGAAAATCACAAAATGTCTAATACAACAGCAGTCCTCTACAGAACTTTCCATCTTTGCGAGGTGTATTTAATTAGTTAGATTGTTTGTTTAAAAAACGAAAGTATATTGATACATACTTAGAGCCTGCTCAACTCAGCCGCGCGTTCGGCATTCGGCTGCGCGATGGACTGTAGCAGTGTGTTCTGTGTCCTGTAGCTGATTTGTTTGTTAGCTTTTTTTTGTTTTTTTGGTATTTTTTATGTTTTATTTTTTTCCGTATTCTTTTGCATTATCCGCTCTAGATTAACATATCGTTTTTATTTTTATATTTTAGCAAAAATTAAAAGCTATGATTATTCTAAACGCTACCTTAAACTGCTAAACAGCTCGGTCGCACCTATTGATGATTAGTCACCACTCAAACATGGTACAGCCTCACCAATGAACATAAAAACGAATCGATCTGCTCCAGTAAAAGAAGCAAATTCCAGTTGATATCTTGTTATAGTACTACGAGGTTTATCCAGAAATGGTCGTAGCTAGCTGCAGGGTGGCCACTCAAGTAACAAGCCAAGACGACACACGACACATCAACTTGAAACAACTGTTCATTCCTTTCCTTCCCGAGGAGAGAAAACAGAGGGGTGCAGGCGCAACGCAGCAACCCAGGTATCTGCAACCGCCCCTTCATGGGATCGTGGGGCGGTAGGCATACCATTTCACTTACCAACGTTTAATGGATTTATCTCCCACCAAGAAATTATAACCCATGTACCATCAAATGTGTTGCTTATATTCAAAGGAAAAAAATCTGTACGAAAGAGAGATCCCGCATCGCATTGTTGGCGCCGCTAGATGACAAAACCAACTAATTAAGACCCTATTTATTTAGATTTAGGTTTCTAACTTATTTTTTTATTATTTCTAAATTTTATCTTTTTTTCTAGCTTTTTAGTTTATTTTTAGGTTTTTTTATATTTTTTTCTATATTCGTTTATATTATCCGTGATAGATTAACCTATTTTTTATTTTAATTTTTTAAAATTACTTACACTAAATAAATCATTATCAGTTATAATACAAAATAAATCAACTATAATATAAATTTAATTATAAATCACTAAAAATCAGTCCAACTGAACCGACTCTAAGCCATCTTTTTTTCCTTTACCGACATTGCTTGTACCACGAAGAATCAAACAACTACTGACACACGCGCACAGACATACACAGAGCCACGCACGCAAGGCTACAAGAGGCTGCGCTGCACTTACCGACAATGCTGTAGCACAAAGAATCGAACAGGTACTAACGCAACACGCGCACACACAAACACAGAGCCACGCATGCAAGGCTACAAGAGGCTGCAGCCTACAAGAGGCTGCGCCTGCAGTGCAGCGCAGTGCCGGGGCCAAGCAGGCCCATCCCACCCCATCCGGTGTGCGCGTCTGATTTGCTGCATTTGCGTCGCAACAGCTCTGCAGATGGCTCTGCTTTTTTTTGGTCGTTTGGCTTTAAATTTTTTTTGAAAGTTAAAATAAACAAAATAACTTTTTAAAGTGATTTTTTTATAAACTTAAAGCTATGTTTCCTGTTCATTACAGTCTCAAAAAATATAGATAGAAAAAAATCAATCGTAACAAAAAACATCGATCGTAACCTAAAAAAAACAGCGCATAGACATCAACCCGTTTACCAAGGACGATTGTGCCGCTAACAGGTGGACCTGGTATCCGTACCTCTACCTCGCGTCACTCACATGCTCGTGTCCCTTTCCCCGTCCGCGCTGTCACCGTCTCCCAACTAGGCTGACCACCAGGGCGAGCCAAGATGGCTGCTACTGCTGAGTTGGGCAGTTGCAGCATACAGACGAAGCGGTAGCGATCGCTTCCTCTGGCTCGCACAGCAACGGTTATCTGCGAAATGCCCTGTGCTTCGCCGTCTGTGTTAGGCCTCAATCTAAGTTTGTCAGAAAGGCAAAATAAATAAGACTATTTTTTCTTGAGCCTATCATCATATGCATTATCCGAATCGACATCTCTACTATTCGTCATAATCTCAAAAACATAGCCAACTGGGGGCGTCCGGAATAGCGATGACTTCTGATTTTTAGCTGAAATTTCACTGTAGCTGACTTATTTTTTATTGTAACTGAGTTGACTTATTGAGCATAATTAAATTTAAAAAATTATAAAAATAAAAACGGCATGCTAATTTAGAGCGGACAATGCAAAGAATACGGAAAAAAACAAAACATAAAAATTCAAAAAAAAAACGATAAAAAAATGCACAGTAAAGAAAAAGCCGATCCGTCGCTGAACGCCAATCACCATCTCCAAGTTGAGTATGTATCACAGTAAAAAACTTTAGCCGCAGCCGCTTTGTACCTGACCTTATTCGCGGACCATCTACTGCTCCATGTATTTCATGGCGCTTATCATTCACTCACAAAGTCACAATGCTCGCTACACAGAGTGTGCATGCTCCATGTATTTTGTTGCTTGGTTGGATGGACGCTGGTATCAATCGCTCTGGCTACGGGTAGTAGCAGTGGGCAGTCGCGGAAAGGGATGGGCGGTACGCGATTGATGCGTGACGGGAACAGACTAGACTAGCCATGGAACGGAGCCAAAAAGGGCGCGCCGCCCGAGCGATCCTCCAAGGCGTGTTCTCCTGTGCAGCTAGCCACTCGCCGTCACCCCCACAAAAAAATCTGGCTAACCCCGTGCACTGCTGCTGGTGTCGCTGCCACTGGACCATTTACCCGTGGGGCCCGCGGCGCAGCTGACGCAGCGCGCATACACCCACTCGCAGCAACGAACCTCCACTGCGAAGAGGCGAAGCCATTGGACGGCATCGATCTGCCCCCGTGGGTACGTGACTCGATCGGACGGCCGAGATCGACCCTAGTGGTTCTCTGGGATCTCAGACGGTGTAGAGCGAGCGTTACGTTTGGGTCAAGTCGTGTCCAGAGCGAAGCGTAAGTTTGGGTCAAGTCGGGCAGGTGCATCCAGGTCCTCAGTTACGGAGAAACACGATCCGACCCGATGGGACACCAACCAAACGTACATACGGCGATGGACAGATGGCCTCGCCCGAGAGCATCAGTAAGAGTAAGTTGATTGATTGCTGTACTGCTATAGTCCCACCCAACCGGCACGTAGACATCATGTTCATGTGCACAACAGATTCGTATCCTCTACCATTGCAACAGCTCGCTTCATGCCAGCCGTTGGATGCGTTGCTCGGTAGATGCAACTGGACCAGACATCGTAACATTGACATGGCCATGTCGAGCATGAGCTGCACAGTAACGATGCACTGAGGGCATTGTGCTGCCACGTGCTTGGGCGCCGGTTCATTCCGGCTGGGAGCCATCAAGCTACAGAGAGAGGAGTACCCGCAAACAGAAAGCTGGCAAAAAAAAAAAAAAAACCGTACGCGACCAGAGGGGGCGACGAACCCCAACCAACAACCGGAGGTCGAAACGAGGGATCGAGCAAAGCCTCAGAAAACAAAGAGAGCGAAGAGAAATAAAAGAAAAGAAAAGATGAAAAATGAACGGGGCAAAAAGAGGAGTTCGATTACAAGGAGTACTAACATTAATATACATGTGAGGTGAGAGGAGACAAGGCAAGAAGAAGGGCAAATTAATTAACACCCCTCAGAGCTAATTAAGGCGTACGTCATCGGTAGCACACAGGTAGGGTCGAGTAGCGTACATGGCGATATACCTTGTCTCGGATTGGAGGCCGTACGTAGCGGGTTGTAGCTAGAGGCTCAAGTTGAGGTCGAGCTCCTCGCCGTTGTTGCTGCCGTCAGCGCCGGCGGAGGTGGTGAGGGTGCTGTCCGGTGAGGCGGTGGTGGCGGCCGCGGACGCCGTGGGGCCGTGGGAGCCCCGCCTCCAGTTAAGCATGTCGATCAGGTCGTCGCGGCCGGCGCCGGGCTGGTCGGCCGCACCCAGCGTCGCACGCCCGCTGCTGACGGCCGCCAGGAGCAGCTGGTGCGTGGCGAAGCGCGGGGCCTGCACGCCGCTGTACACCTCGCCCGCCGACGCGACGCCCTCCGACGGCGCGTAGTACTGGAGCCCGCCGGAGCCCACCACGCTCGAGCTGTGGGAGGCGATGGGGAACGACGCCGGCACGGCGGCGTAGCCATGGCCCGCGTACGCATGCGCCGGGAGGCCACCAACACCACCAGCCCCGGCCGCACCGGCCACCGCGGTCGTATCACCCACACCGCCGTAGCTCCCGTACGCCGTGGCCCCGGACGAGTTCGCCGGCGCGGCGGGCGTGGTGGCATTGCCGCCGTGCGTCGTGGGCATGTAGAAGTAGGGGTTCCACCCGATGCTCCTCTCCTTCTTGTGCGCGTTCTGGTGGCCGCCCAGCGCCTGCGACTTCAAGAACTTCTTGTTGCAGAAGAGGCACGGGAACAGCCGCACGTCCTTGCCGTCGATGCACGCCGACGCGCCGGCCCCGCCGCCTCCTCCCACGCCCGACGCCGCCGACGGCGCCAACGTCAGCGACAGGTCGGCCGCCTGCGACGGTAGAGGAGGGGAGTCCATCTGGCCCGAGCCGGCGGCGCGGCGCGGCGCGGCAATATTTGTAGCAAACGCAAGGAAAGAGAGTTGATTATTAAACGTTGATAATGATATGACGATAGCCAGGCCCAGGAGAGACGGAGAGCAGCGCGGCAGTAGTATGATTTTGCTTAGGGAAAAAGGGGAGGGTTTGTTTTTCTATATATAGAAATGGAAAAGAAGAGTAGCACTGCCGGTAGTGTTTGGTTTGGGCAGAGAGTGAGCTCAGAGGCGAATATTTTATTATTTTTACTTTTGGCAAGCGGAGTCCCTTTTGTCCACGGTACAACGGGTGCGTCTTTTTGATGACTTATGATTTCTATTTATTTGTAGAAGGGATTAAAAAAGAAATATTTATATATAGTTTTAACAGCTATAGATAAATTTAGCATAATATGTAATATAATTAATCTTTAGATGCCATCTTAAAAAACACACCGATTTTAAATTAGTTACTGTTTATCTATGTATAAGCCAAAAACTAGCTGTGCAAACAAACCCAGTCTTTGCCTACAACTTATTAATCTAATTAATAGTCCTAATTGAAATAAATCAAACTAAAAACCGGTAGTCAGCGCTACCAATACAGTGTAATGTAATGATAATTAAAAATAAATGTGAGAATTTTTACTTTTACACTACACGAGTGGAGGAAAAAGGAGAGAGGCTAAAGAAAAGGAGACAAGCACCTCAGGTCGCTTGCTCGCCCACACCGTTGTGCTGTGGTGGTGCTGGGAATACGAGCTGCGTGAGTGGGGAGTAGCGGGCGGCCACGGACAGGCGGGGCCGCCGCGCTGGGCGTCGGTCGAGCGCGTAGGGATGGCCACACGGCGCGGGATCCAGCAGGGGGGATGCGGCCGACTGGGTGGGTCGGGCGGGGAGGCGGTGGCTCACCGTTGGGAGAGATGGGCTCGGCTCTGCACGGTCCCGTGCAATGTTTTTCACGGTAGGAGTAGTGTTATATCGGTTGTTTTTCTGGGCGCACGCGGGGGATCTCCTTCCTCTCGAGAGGGAAATAGATGGGTGCGGAGCAAGTCGCGTTGGTGTGTTGTCCAGCTACATGAGCTCGGCCGCTCTGCTTCCTGCCACAGGAGTAGCATCCAGCAGCCAAGCCAAAATCCAGGCGAAGGCAATGATGTACTTCAAACATATGTGTTGGAAATGATATCCTGCAGCATCCTTTCTTACCTAGTTTAGCACATACCATGTATAGCTTATTCTATGTATAGACGCTTGCCTTGTATAGCTCTCGTAGACGCTTGCCTTGTATAGCTCTTGTACCCCATATAAGATCAATGCAATGACAGCATCTGGTGTGTGCGTCTTCCCCAATTCCTCCATCTCTTTCTCTAAGTTTAACATGGTATCAGAGCGGGTTTGATCCTGCAGTCCCTTTCTTCTTCGCCCACCACCTCTCGACGGCTCTCGTCATGAGCACCACCAGCATCACCGACTCGGCTTCCTCGCCTGCCATCCGCTCGTCATCTTCACCGGCCGCCGCCAAGAACATTGCTGCAATGGACGCCATGGCCTCCGTGGTCAATGTGGCCAGCGTGAAGACTCATGTGCACATCACGCTCGACATCACCGGCTCCAATTACTCGCAATGGAGCACACTCTTCACGGTGTTCGTCGGCAAGTACGGACTGTTGGGTTTCATTGACGGGACTATTGACCCCAACTCCAATGAACTGCACCGTCGGCAGGACTTCGCCATCCGCTCATGGATCTACGGGTCCATCTGCGAGGAGATTTTCGAGATCATCGTCGAGCCCACTCAGACGGCGCGCCAGACTTGGATGGCCATCGAAGAACTCTTCCGCGACAACAAGGAAAGCCGTGCCGTCTTCCTCGAAGCTAAGTTCAAGAGCATCATTCAAGGCGACATATCTGTCGCCGACTATTGTCGGAAATTGAAGAAGACCGCAGATGCTCTACTCGACGTCGACCAGCCCGTCTCCGACAAAGCGCTCGTCTCCAACATTCTTTCTCTCAAGTTTAACAATATGTACGCCTT